>OX465598.1:307313823-308563823 GCA_950022295.1 Bromus sterilis | reverse complement strand
AAGGGGGAATGAGTTAATGAGATCTCAGGTGTGGCGTCCCTCGCGCAGGAGGGGTACCCTGGCTCTTATAGTGTGAGTCCAGGGTACTTCGGTAACTTCAGTGCCGAATGGGCCCAGCTGTCAATCTCTAATCGGCCTGGGCCCACCGACTGCTCCTATCCGGGTGATCCGGAGCCTACGAGCGGCGGCCCATGCTGCTACCTCGTAGAGCCTAGTGACGAACAGTGGAGCTAGGGGGTGCGGTCTTGTCGGCCTGTCCGCGGAATCGGCGAGGAGGTCGACACCGTATCTCCAGCATATCCTCGATGTGACCTGGCCTTCCTCCCACCCAGATATCTCGGGATATGGTATTTATGACCTCGTAATCATACCCCCGATTGGGTGGTAGGTTTCTCCGATTGCGCCTGGACCGATTGGTGGTTCCTGGTAAGGTCGATTGCTCTGGGTAGTCGGCCTTCTGGGAATCAACCTCGGTCCAGCTGCAGACCAATCGGACGAATTTCTGATAAGGGAAGGGTGGGCCGATTGCGCCTGGGCCGACTGCTGGCATTTGGTATGGTCGATTGCCTTGGAGCAATCGGCCGTACCTCCGCCCAGCTCGGCCCAGTTGCAGCCCAATCGGCCCATCCTTGTCTTGAAAGCTTGCTTCCGCTTGGGTTAGCCTACCCGGGTACCAATCCCCCGACATCAGGGGAGGTGGCCGGCCAAGGGGGGGAGAGGGGGCGCACCCCTCATGGGCCCTAGGGCCCATGGCGCCTCCCCCCTCTTTTTTCTTTTTCTTTTTCCCTTTTATTTCCCCTAATGGGCCTTTTTCTCCACTAAGTCCCATTGCACATATTAATTAGAAATAAAATGATTTTAGTTATTAATTCAATTAATTAATAACTAAAACATAATATTCCATCTCCCGGTGCTCCGGAACACCTTCCGGTTCACTCCGAACTTGTTTCGGTTCAACACGGTACTTCTCCGATATTGTTTCCTTTATTCTCTGGTTACTCCGATGGTTCCGAAAAAGTCTCCGATTTCATCAAGCCCTTAAGTGTGTTACCCTACGGTCCGAGAACACTCCAGTCATGACCGAGATGAGGCTACGGTCAATGATCATCAGCGGGACCTGGATGCCCATAATGACCCCTGTGCATTCCGGATATCAAACACCGATTGGACCTTACGCCGTATAGCATTCCCTTTGTCAGCGATACTGGATTGTTCCGAGATTCGATCAATGACATCCTATGTCTCGTTCAACCTCGTTCCGAACTAATCCTCATTCACTCGTTCCCGTGATATTCATCCCCGTGACCTAGTCACACGCTGCAGCTTTATGGATGGAATCTCACCGAGTGGGCCCCGAGTATCTATCCATTATATGGATTGACAAATCCCGCTCTTGTAACAATACTCCTCAACATATCTCCACGGAATACCTAAGATACAACCGTTATGACCCGCATATTTCAGTCGGGTGGTGGGATGTAAGTCAAAGCATCCGGGAAGATAGTAATTATGCACGTACTCACGTTCAAAGGAACGGTCTACCACGTTCCGTAATTACAACACTGAACCTTCATAAGTTTTGATCATGATGTAATGCTTACTTTGGGTAATGTTCATCACGTCACTTAACCAGTGAGGTGACCTCATAGTCAAGAGACTGAATTGTCCATGATCGCGAAACCACGATCATCATGTTGACCATGAACTAGTTATCGATGTAGAGGCTAACTAGGAACTCTAGGGTTTTCTATACCACACCTGCATCATTGTTTCACCGACACAGTTCTAGCACGGTATGAAACTGGTTATGAACTTGCTTAGATATATTGGAATAATCATATATTATTTGCCTCTAGAGCATATATCCAACAGTCTCCCACTTGCACTAGAGTGCTAATAATCTAGCCGCATTTTTCTGATCATAATCATCTTATCACATAAGTGTTCATTGATCATGCATGCCCATGGAAGAGGGTTCGTCAACGAACTGCACCAATTCAGATTCGTATGTTTCCTTTGCAACTGGTACAGGTCAAAAGCTCTTTTGACATACCACTCATTATCATATAATGGTTGGATATAAGTTTCGCGGGAGAGCGAGACTATTATTTCACAGTATCCTCCAATGATCTCTTGGTTCAGTCTTTAGAAGACTCATCCTTAGTCATATATACTTGGAAATACACTCAACCAGAAGTCCAATACTTTTAACGCTAAACTTTTATCCATACGTCTACTTTCTTAAGTAGTATTATGTTTGTAGTGCCGTGAATTTTGCTCACATTTCTTTCATGTCTTTGGTGATGTCTCTAATTCCATATAGACCCATAATATGGCTTGCAATTGTAATCTTGCATTACATTCAAGTCTATTATCCTCTCTATATTTTAGAGTACAGTCCTCAGTATTCCTCATATACTGAATGCATGGACTTTATTCAGATTATGTGTTTTACTCCTAAAGCACATCGGAATCTGTTCTTCTTCCAAGAACTTTTGAGTCATTCTGTTGTTGGATTCACAATGCATGTTATATGGTAGAATCCTATGTCAAGAACATATAAGATCACATGTCCAGTACATGGTGCATCTTTATTCTTCCATCAAGACATTGCTTGTGATATTTGGATTTCATCCATTATATAATTTCTAGCCACAAGAACCTGTTTCTTGTCTTAGAAGATTATTCCAACCTTCACTTCGTTTCATTATCCGTATCTTAATCTACTCATATAGATTTCAACGTGTAATGTGTTGGTATTTCACATAAAAGAAGATTCTTGCAATCTTGTATTTTATTTGCCTTATGCTCTATATATATCATAATGCACATATGTATATAAGACGATTCTCTATATACACAATCAATGCATATCCATATATATACATATGAGATCATTCTTCACACATATCAATGCATATATGTTTGAGACAATGATCATGCTCCCACTCAAATATATCCATCATATACTCATATATTTCAGCTTTCATCAAGTCATTTTATTGTTCCATTATGTCTCACATAATGACAAAGCTTCCAAAGCTCCCACTCAGAAAATGCCCTCTGCATTCCAAGTTTCCGGGAAGTCTTCAAAGCTCCCACTCAGTTTCATGAAACTGCAGGCCCACTGAATATTTTGGTCATCACAAAATCATTTGATCAAATCAAGGTTGAGAGTTCCTGTCTTGAGGTACTATAGTCCATCCTTTTAACGAAGTAACCTTCGTCATGCCTATTGCAATTCTCTTTCAAATCCCAAATTTGACTGAGATGAAATTTCAGGCTATGGTCCATCGTAGTGTAAATGAAATATTTTATTGATTAAAGCATTCCTACGTTTCCGTAGTCAATCATCATTGAACTTTGGTCATAACCAAATAATGCCTTATGCCCATTACATCATTCTCAATAACTCTCCAGTTTGTCGAGAATATGAAATAACCGATTTATTTCACGGGACGTGAGCCATCCTATATGTAACTCAATATTATTTCATTTCTCCTCGTGTTCTAGGCTACCATCATTCCTTTGTGTCTTCAAGCAATGTTATTCCTTATTGTTTTATTAAGAAGACTCATGATTATTGTTCTGTACAGAACGTATTCATGACAACCTTCTAAATTCAACAATGGCTTCAACTCATATACCAAGATCAATCATCTTTGGCTTATCCTTCCTTATATAGCGTCATTACAGCGGAAGATGCTTCCGTTGCAATACTCTGATATTCTGAAGGCAAGGTCCAATACCCTGGTCAATGTTTCCATTATCTCCCATTGGATCCGTGTTGAGAGACTTTTCTCGTATTACCAATTAAGCAACACACATTTTTCTATTCGGGGAGAATATGTAATTTCAATTGCTTGTAGTTTTATTACAAAGAAATTCTTTCTTTTAAGAAACCTTATAACACCATCAGTTATGGAGCTATCATGTCTCGTTAGATTCAGGATGGTTTCCTATTCATGAAGTGGGTGTTTTAACTTAATGAATTAAACAATCTTATTCGACAATAACTATAGTCCTAGGGGAAAGAACGTTTAGACCATACTACGGTTTAGTATGACTACGAATGGTTTAAGTAGTCTAGCACTTTCAACTTCCATCGTAGTTTGTGGTACAACTTCCACAAGTCTCCCATTATGTCAATATCAATACTTATCACTTCGGATCGTAGCGTAGTGATATGTATCCTTGTATTCTCACTTCTCACTGTGATTCCCGAATCTCAGTTTTATGATCTCAATTGAATACAAATTTCAATTAATCATATGAAGTCTTTAATGATAACTCACGTGCCCATTTAGTACATCATTTATGTATAATGATTGGCACAAGTTCTACTTGCTAGAACCTTGTCATGGTTATATTTTATTGCAGAGGTTCATAGATCGTGTATCTAATACATCTCATGCAATCAAGTTATGATTTTTCATTCGATAATGAACTCACAAGTTAATAGATCATACATTTAATGAATTCATCAGTTATGAAGTCACCTCATGCAATCAAATCTTTGATTTTTTATAATCAAGACAACTTTATCATTAAACATTGAATATTTCTTGACAATAATAGCACTATTATAAATGCTTTCTATCATATCATAAATCAAGACGTAATCAAAGTATAAGCACACTTTTATTCATAAAAATGGAACAACTGACTTGTCTCATTACATGAATAACTTTGTCTCGCGAGATGCAAGACACACAACTAAGTGTTCATACTATAATGATTACATAAGATTTATCTAATACTCTAAGTATCTCCTATGATAGATGTCTCGGTGGAATCCATGCTGGCCATCAACTGACTTGATACTCATCAATCCTTGATTTCACCTCTTCCCGTCCATGCAACGGCAGGTCCTGTTTTCATAAAACAGAATAAGTATCAGATACTCATTTACTGCAAATGTTGTATAAGGGAGTAAACATTTATAAAGTATATCAAGTATATACCTTCTCCATCCACGACTTCTGCATCCTCGATAGGAGAAATGTCCGCGGCCAAGAGATCAGTCATGAAGTTCTGGAGACTCATATTAGCTCCTCTTCCGACATAGCTATGGACATAATCACCATAACTCGGAGGGAGTGAGTGCAATAACGTATTTATTGCAAACTCTTCCGTGGTGCTTTCGTTCATTGTCCAATATTCATAGTCCTCCAGCAGGGTCAGGTACATCTCATGCATTCTGCCCAAGTGATCACCAAGGCTTGTGTGTTCTTCCATCTTTGTAGATAGAAACTTGCTTTCTAACTCAAATCTGGCAATTCTAAACTCACGTACGAACATTGTCTTTAGCGTGTCCATCATGTCATATGAGTCAGTGTCCTGAAACTGTATGCCCCAAAACCTCTGACATGCTGAAGATCATGACATTCCTGACTACGGAGCATTTCTGTCGGCGAGCATAATGATCAAGTATCTCTTGATCGCCAACATGATCGTTTGGATGTTCTTCCACATGCACTTCTATTGTAAACAAGATGTCTGCTCTCTTGAGCGACGTCCTAAGGCGTGAGTACCAATCAGCAAAGTATGACCTATTTTCTTTAAGTCTTTCACCATGTAAGAAGGAAACCATTTCAAGGTATTGGGTATTATCCATTTTCTACAAACATAATTGCAAGGAACACAATTAAGACTAGTTCACAACAATGAGTTCATATAATCATATTATAAATGAGCTCGCACTAAAACATTTCATCCCTAGGAAGTTTTAGTGATTACATGATCCAGATTCACTGCCCGACCTCGAATATCACACGGCCGACGGGTCAGTTTCAAAGGTAGACAACAACTTGTGCGATCACATTATCTTATATGTACTGTGACTCATGCTCGATCTTTCGATCTCTAGTATTCCGAGGCCATATCTGCATATGCTAGGCTCGCCAAATTAACCTCCATGTTATATGCTGCTCAGCAAGGCCATATCTGCATATGCCAGGCTTGCCGAACCCAACCTCATGCGAACTCCATTTAATATGTAGGACAACTCCGGTATGTACGGAGCATCAAGCCATATGGGAGAACCTTCCAGGCGGTGCACACTTCGGTAGAATACTTGTGTTTGGCTTTGTTAAGGGATCATCTTATCACATGCTACCGTCGTGTATCCTATACTAGAAAGTTTTAAGATGTCTGAGCTATGGCAACACTAAGTCTACAGTGTCTCCCTTTTAGTTTGTTTTATGATGAAGATTACTACTTACTAGTAACACATAGCAAAGCAATCACTACATCACAAACAAACGAAGGATAGCCCCCACTTAGCAATACAAGGTTTAGACGGTCTAGTTGTATATTGCAAGTTTTACGTGGCTGCTAGGGCTTTCATAGTTAAACATGTTTTAACCTACGAGTCAACCACAACGTCAACCATACGATTGTCTCTATTACACCCTGCACGGGGCCCTCCGTTGCAAATGCCACATCCGCTAAAGTAGAGAGACAGACACCCCCCCAGCCACTTTATACGGTACAAGCCGTATGTCAAGCGTGGAACTAGTCTCGCGTAAGTGTACGCGTAAAGTCGGTCGGGGGCCGCTTCATCAAACAATGCCGCAGATGTGAACAAGTACACGTGGGAGGGTAACAATCATACAATCAACGCCCACATCCCCGATGTGTTCTATCCGTACAGTAATACTAAGCATAGACCTAGCTCTGATACCACTGTTAGGGTTCGCAGTATAAAACACAAAATTTTCTAACTAGCGTTCCCATAACCCAAGATCTAGCTAGCCGTATTACCGTAACGGAAAGTAGTGCGGAAATAACATACTTCGGGGTGTAGTCCATTGCGCGGGAAACGTTCCCGCAAACGTGGTTGATGTAGCCGATCAAGTTTCACAGCCCCCTGGCTGTGTTGAGCACCCGGATGGGTGTAGTGCCACACGTGTAGAACCTCGTAGTACTCGCCCACATACGAGACTCGATGACGACCTCCGTTCTCCGATCCAGCGGAGGTGGCGGAAGCAGACCTCCGGACGGAGCTTCGGCAGCACGACGACCTCCGATTCTAGCAGAGTAGCCTCAATTCCACTATAGGCTCACACTAGGGAGCCCACCGTGAAAGAGACAAGGGAGGGGAGAAGACCGGAGAAAACCGATCTCAATTCGGAGTAATATTTATTTTCTCACGAATTTCTGTGTGTTAAATATGTGCACCCTGCCCATCTATATATAGGCAGAGGGGAGGGAGTCAACCCCTCTCCCTTAGCAATGTGGGACTAAAGTCCCTTTGCTAAGGGGAGGTGGCCGGCCAAGGGGGGGGGGGGAGGGGGCGCACCCCTCATGGGCCCTAGGGCCCATGGAGCCTCCCCCCTCTTTTTTATTTTTCTTTTTCCCTTTTATTTCCCCTAATGGGCCTTTTTCTCCACTAAGGCCCATTGCACATATTAATTAGAAATAAAATTATTTTAATTATTAATTCAATTAATTAATAACTAAAACATAATATTCCATCTCCCGGTGCTCCGGAACACCTTCCGGTTCACTCCGAATTTGTTTCGGTTCAACACGGTACTTCTCCGATATTGTTTCCTTTATTCTCTGGTTACTCCGATGGTTCCGAAAAAGTCTCCGATTTCATCGAGCCCTTAAGTGTGTTACCCTACGGTCCGAGAACACTCTAGTCATGACCGAGATGAGGCTACGGTCAATGATCATCAGCGGGACCTGGATGCCCATAATGACCCCTGTGCATTCCGGATATCAAACACCGATTGGACCTTACGCCGTATAGCATTCCCTTTGTCAGCGATACTGTATTGTTCCGAGATTCGATCAATGACATCCTATGTCTGGTTCAACCTCGTTCCGAACTAATCCTCATTCACTCGTTCCCGTGATATTCATCCCCGTGACCTAGTCACACGCTGCAGCTTTATGGATGGAATCTCACCGAGTGGGCCCCGAGTATCTATCCATTATATGGATTGACAAATCCCGCTCTTGTAACAATAATCCTCAACATATCTCCAGGGAATACCTAAGATACAACCGTTACGACCCGCATATTTCAGTCAGGTGGTGGGATGTAAGTCAAAGCATCCGGGAAGATAGTAATTATGCACGTACTCACGGTCAAAGGAACGGTCTACCACGTTCTGTAATTACAACACTGAACCTTCATTAGATTTGATCATGCTGTAGTGCTTACTTTGGGTAATGTTCATCACGTCACTTAACCAGTGAGGTGACCTCATAGTCAAGAGACTTAATTGTCCATGATCGCGAAACCACGATCATCATGTTGACCATGAACTAGTTATTGATGTAGAGGCTAACTAGGAACTCTAGGGTTTTCTATACCACACCTGCATCATTGTTTCACTGACACAGTTCTAGCACGGTATGAAACTGGTTATGTACTTGCTTAGATATATTGGAATAATCATATATTATTTGCCTCTAGAGCATATATCCAACACGTATTTTTATGATGTAGTTAGTAAAAATTCATTTGATGCAAGATCGATCGGCATTATGCCGGCAACATCAGGTCTGCTCCGATCAAGCGAGAAAAATCCACATCATAGATCGAATAAATCCGAAAGAACGCAAGGACGGAATCATTGACAGATGTAAAACCGTTGTTGCGATCGGATCTAGATTGTACCTCTGCGGTGAACGACGAGAGCCTGCTTGATGAAGGCTCGAGGCAGATCAGTCGGCGGAGCTCGTGCTGATAACGTGTTCCACAACCTTTGCCGGCGAGTCCGTTCCAAGGACGTGGAGTGAGAGCGTAGTCGAAGTAGTCGTACACGCGGCACAATCACAGATGCGAAAAGTAAAGGGACACAGAGAAATAGTCTGGACTTGATCTTTATTATCAATTGGTGTCTCTCTCCATACAATACATGGGTATATATAGGGGGAGAGAAGGGTAGGTGGAGAGGACCAAACCCTAGAGGGAAAACCTCCCACCCAAGAAAGGGTGGGGCTATGCTTGGCATATGTAAGGTTTCCCAACACTAGGAACTCGGTGGGTGGCGGCTGGAGGAGGGGGAACACAGAGACAAGATACGAGACTCATTATATATTCGCGTAGCTGGCGGCTGTAGTCGGGATTCGGGAGACATGAGAGCTAGGGTTTTACTACCAAATTGCTTGTTGGGCCTGGCGGCGGTCCATGGAAGACGCCAACGTTTTGTTGTATTTTTTTGTTTATTAGAGAGGGGAAAAAAGATGCTAAGGGAGTGGTGGGGCTGGGTTTTTTTTCTAGATAACTTCTTTGAAAAATAGTAGAAAACAGCTAAGAATTCATTCAGGAAGAAATATGTCAACAACGAGAACTACTCTGTTTATTAAAAATGATATCAGTCAAAAACATGTAGATAAGTTAGAAGCACCTAGATATAATAGGTCAAGAGCATCATAAGGCATACAAAAATGCCGAATGGACTAAACATGGCAGAGTAAGGTACACATTATCTCCCAAGACCCTAGCGGAGTGTCATCGTACATCATCCATCGCACCCACGGCCCGATGACTCAAACTTCGCTACAACAACATATAAGGGCATCCACACGAATCATGGCCGATGTTTTTAGACCTCGTCAACGTAGGAGAGAGAAGACATATCCGAAGGGGGATGAACATGTGCCGCTTCGATCCCGAGAGGAGGAAAAATAAAACTTGTCTTATGCTTCTCACCTATCAAGCATGCTCTTAAAGCCCATCACACTCACGCAACGACTAGCTTTAGACAGACACGCCATCCCAGAGTCCACACACCATCGGAGCACCGTCATCCACACCACGACAAACCCCGTGCGCCCACCAAGAACCTCTCAAAAACAATGCTTTCAACGAAGTAAGGCGCCTAGATTTCCAATCCGATAAAGAGAATCTAGGTTTCACCCGGAGAAAGGATCATGACACTAGGTTGAAAGATATCCTTGGCGATGCCTTCAAGAAGGAAAGCAACGCCCACGGATATTGCCATCACAATAGTAGAGCAAGACTCTCGTATGAAGGATATGCACCCTACGCCGAAGACAAACGTTCGAGACAGACTACCACTAGTAGACCACACTACACTGGCACCTCGCACCATCCCAACACCTTGCGCCCCGACACCTTGCATCGCCCTAAAAGCGATAGAGGGTACCCAACATAAGCCCGAACGCGCTAGTTCAGGCCCACCCACCTGATGTCGAAGACCGTAGAACAACTACCCAGTAGATCATCTGCGTGCTGACCTAGAAGCCACACCAAGTAGATTCGTGTTGGTGACGCCCCTATTCTTGTCAAACCAGCGCAATAGCGCACCACCGGCGAAGCACCTGCCATGACCCCCAAATGATAAGGCTTCATATCGAGGGAGGAACCCGCAAAATTGAGATGCCCCAGCCGAGGGCCGCTATCTAGAGTGAATAGACCTGCTGGGGATTTGCTCCCGCGCTTGCCGCATTAAACATGGAGGTAATGATGATGGTTCTTACAATATCACAATGATGACACACCCTGCAAAAAAGTGATGTGTTGCTTGGTTTCGGCGCGTCTGGATGGGGGAGGGGCGAGCCACCATAGTGGGTGAGTGGAAGATAAGGCTACGAGACATCGGAGACAGAGGCACCGCCTGGGATTTGGCACGACATATAATAAAAGAGGTTAGGCTCACCGCCCGCGACTTCCTGATCACTCGCCCTTCGTCTCCACCCGCTGCTCCAACACGTCACTCACTTTCTCTTTTGCCTCCCAAATGTCGTCTGAGGCTAGCACACACACGGGGTCAGCGATGCCTGATCCCTTTGGTCCCGCATTGGAAGAGTCATCCCTAAGCGGAGAGGGATCCCCGGATATTGTTCAGAACCGAGTTGCGGGGAATAACAATTCCATAAGTCCATTACAAACTTAATTATACATAAAAATATAGAAAGTTATCCTACTACTGGACCTCGTTGGTCCTCTTCTTGGCCCTTACTAGGTGTCATCGTCGTCGCCGGACAGGTCGATGAAGATGAAGAGTGAAAGGATCGATATGGTCAACGAGAGGGGGTGAATATGTGACTAACAAATTTAAACTTAATTACCAAGTTTTAGGGTAAAGAGGATAAATGAGATTCTCCATATGTGCACTAGATGAACAACGCTAGGTGACAAGAAAGCTTAAATTCAAATGCTAGGCAACAATTACAATATCAAGCCAACAAGCATATGAATTTAGTACAAGTAAATATGTGGGAAAATGATTAACCACAAGTGACACGAAGAAACGATGATTTTTCTTCCGAAGTTCACACTCTTTTGAGGGAGTGCTAATCTTCGTTGGAGCGGCGCTCAATCCTCTAGAGCGCTACCACATACGTACCTGTTTGCACACAAACACATCATCGTGTACCCTCTACGCCGGGGGTGATGCACCGCAGCTCACGTCTAAGGAGACCCGGCTCGAAGCGCGGTACACAAGCTATCCGGCGGGCACTTTTGTAGACCCGAAACCCCACACGCCCGGGAGAGACCTTGTCAGGGCGCGCGACGGCTATGGGCTGCCCTAGGTCGACCTGATCTCCCTTAGGGCCTCAAGGTTCGATGCCCTGCAACAAGAAGAACAACGAAGAACGATAAGAAAGATACAAAGATAAGGATAGATGAACATGAAAAAGATGTAGATGTGTTTGTTCGATTGGTGTTGTTCAATCGTCCGTCACCTCTCATCTGTTTATGAGACGGTTGGACTTCCCGTACAAGAAACGGACTTAGATTTCCCTCCATAGCGTCAAACCCTAGCAAAATTTGGACTTTCCCGATCCAACTCGGACGTCTGAACAAATTTCCGGACGGTTCGGGCTTAGGTCGGACGGTCCGAGTTGTTTTCCAGACCGTTCGGGCGATGGTCGTGCGATAGCTCGGACGGTCCGACCTGATGGTCCGACATTGGCTTAATGTTTCTGTAATCGGCGGACTTAATCCATACGGTCTGAGGTGCATTCCCGACGGTCCGACCATGTTCTATTGTGATACACATATTTGGCTCTAACTTCTTCATACGAACTTGAATTTAGATGTTTCAAATATCAAAATCGATCGACTCGATGAAAGTAAGACAATTCATGCATAACATTTTTCCATTGGAGGCTAACTTAAGGGCAGAATAGTGCCTTGAATGCCAGAATCCCATTGCTTCAAACATAGTTTTGGCCCTCGATATGAAACCAGATGGCGATGAGTCAAACTCCAAAGTTGTTCATCTTGACACCATAGAACGTTTTCATGTAGAAAACTTCTTAATTTAAGGCCATCTTATATATGTTCATTGATGTGCCAAAAACTGGTGTCAACAGTAGCTCACAGTATTCTTCGTGTCGAGTCACACCCAACGGATGAGCCTCGATTCACTCGGGGTTGGTCTTGAAGGCGACCACCACACCTTTACAAACTTCCCGGAGCACACCAGAAGCGAGGAAGATTCCGGGACGGACACCTAGCCGCCTAGGAGCCAAAGCTCCAAGTGTAACAAGTCAACGGTGATGTAATCTTGAGGGGAACAACAAATGGTTTGGTGGAAGTGTAGATCGGGTGAATCTCCTCCAATCCCCAAAGTATTGGAGAGTTTGGGTGGATGGGGAAGGAGGATCCAAGATTTTGGAGTATGTGTCGGGGGAATGACCCCCGGGTAGGGTCACCCAGGGGAAACAATTCATCAAGGAAAAGATCACCGACCTGATGGTCACCGATCTAGTCAAGCCCGAGCTGATCAAGAATAAGCAAGAAGTGGGCCGAACTGTTCAGGTCGGAGGCCGATTTCCCCAAAGAGGGCACAATAGGCCTCACCGGGAGGCATTCGGCCGAAGTAAGCAAAGCAATATCCGAGCAAGATCCCAGGTCGGACACCTGTTACAAGTGCATTCAATGCGCAATCCCTGAAGATCGGGACTGTCAGAGGCGTGCGGTCTCCTCCAGGGCCGATCACGCGGAAAGGACGACAGGCCTAGGCCTCTAGCCCTAGTGTTCACTACCGAGGTCTACAGGATAGCGGTATGGTGAGCCGCAAGTCTACGCCGGGTCATCCGGGAGAACACGATGTGAGGTCCCTAGCTTGTCTGAGGCTGACAGCTGGGCCCTCCCCTTTGTACATTTACCTTTGTACCCCGGGCTCGGCCTATAAGAGCCCTGGGTACCCCTCCTGCGTGAGGGACGACGGAGCACTTATTGCAATCTCAACCACCATAGAGAGAGTCTGGAGAGAGTTGTTCTTAGAGCCCTCTTCTTCTTCCTCTCAAACAGCTCCAGGAGCATTCATTGTAGCCAGAGTTATTGTATATAGCTAGCTCGGCAGGACTAGGGGTGTTATATCTATGGAGAGCCCCGAACCTGGGTACATCGTGGTGTCTCACCGTGTGTTGCCATTCTCGATTCCGGTACCAGCGACACTAACATCGGTTTGTCCCCCTCTTTGGCCATCCCCATGGCATCTGTTGTTACATATCGACGACAGCTGGCGCCCACCGTTAGGTAGGCCGAGGCGTTGACTGGAGTTCTGATCCGGACAGGACCATCATTTGCATCACGCATGCGCTTCGCCTCCGACCTGATCATGAGGAGCGGAGCGTGGGACTACGTCATCCACAACGCCTCACGGTTTGGGGCAGGAATGCCTCTGCCGTGCGGCGTCATCATTCCTTTTGGCGGACATCGCATTTTCGTCACGGCACCTCCTAATGTTTTTCCCAGGGAGGTACGGGTGTTTTCTGAGGTCACGGATCCGTTGCCAGGCGGGCCGGATGCCGTGGGAACAGAGAGCACGACTGCGCACATCCGTGCGAAGGTTATGATGGCGGGAGCGTCTAGTCGCCACAGCTCTACTTCAGCGACCCGAGCCGCGAGGGCAGCAACCACGGCACCAGCATGCCCAAGCAACCCATCGGACGTGCTCAGCACTCCTGTAGGTCTTCATGCCGATCCAGCTGTGGCTCATGCCGAGATGGAGAAGGTGCGCCAGGCTCTGAAGGAGCAGTCAGATCGGATCGATGCTAAAAAGCGCCGGATGGAGGCATCAGTTTGGGAGTACAATGCGGCCCATGGTGTCAGGCAGCGTGTTATCCCACCCCCAGTGATTGATGAGCTCCGAGCTGCAGGCCGAGAGGTCGGCAGAGAGCTGGGAGGGGCCCAGAAACCAGTAACATCCATCATCGTCGCTCCGCAGATCTCATACAGTTCTCCTGTGAAGAACATGAGAGCTGCCGAGAAGATCGACACCGAGCTGGAGCACTTGGAAGGAGAAGAATTGCGGGAGAGGACACGTCGAATGCGTGACCTTATAACCATAGAAAACCAGCAGAAGGCGGCCACCGAGCAGCAAGGTCCAGTGGCGTCAAAATCAGTTCGGGCAACTGCGGGGGCAAACCAGCCGAATGCGCCACCTCGGCAGCAGAGGCAGGCATCTTCGCCGCATGGTAGTTTGCACCGCAGTCGGAGGAATCAAGGGGATGCGGGAGGCAGTCGAAGGGATGAGCCAGCACTCAACAGCAGGAGCAATGAGCAACCAGTGGCGTCTGTCCGGCCAGAAATAAGTCAGCGTTTAGGTCCCCGAGTAATTGCGGACAATGAATGCAAGACGCCGAATCGAGCAATTGCAGCAGGATAAGCAACCGGAAGACGATGTGACGGCGGGTCCACCGTGCTTTGGTCCACGCATTCGGCAAGAGCAGTTCCCCAAAGTCTTCACACTGCCCAGGGACACCCTCAAGTACAATGGATCGGTCAAGCCAGAAGATTGGTTGGTCGATTATATGACTGCAGTTGGCATCGCAAGAGGTGGTCGGCGCGTAGCTGTACGCTATGCACCGCTCATTCTTCAAGGTTCAGCTCGGTCCTGGTTGAATAGTTTGCCCAGCAATAATATCAATTGCTGGAAGGGATTTGAGGATGTGTTTGTTCGCAATTTTACGGGTACTTACGAGCGCCCAGGTTTGCCTCGGCACCTGGCACTTTGTGTACAAGGAAAGGACGAGCCCCTTCGCGATTACCTTCAGTGATGGATCAAGCTCAGAAACACTTGCGAGGGAGTTCATGAAATCCAAGCCATCCAGTACTTTACTGACGGCTGCTTGGATGGGTCTTTGTTGAAGCACAAGCTGTTGCGCAAGGAGATAACATCTTTGGCCGATCCGATGAGGATAGCCAATTCATTTGCCGCATCTGATTCTGCAATGCGCCCGATCACGTTCGAGTCCCAGTGGTTTCATCCAAGGGCAACCATCCGGACAGCAGCAGCAGTCGGCAGAAGCAAATGGGCCGAATGGTCCCAATCAACGCGAGAGGCGCGAGATCCAGCGGAACAACAACTTTGGCAGCAACAACAACAACCCTCATTTCAACAACACCCCCAATAACAACAACAACAACAACAACACAGGCTTCAACAAGAGGAAGGACAAGCAGCCGGATGCCCAATACGGCAATCTGCAGGTAGAAGTAGTACAGCATCAGGAGGAACAAGGGGCTGCGGCAGGTAGAAGTAGTATACCATGTCTTTATCGGATCATGCAGCCCTAATTGAAGATGAACCTCTCAGGGCCGAATGGTCCAATCACTATGTGTTGTGACTACAAGAAGTCACTGGAATGTTCGTCTGCTGGCTCTAGGCTGGCCGATTCTCTGGTCATCGATGCAGAGCGGCGGCAGCTCGACAAGGTCGTAGCAATGGCCCAAGCTTAGATGAATGACCCCATGCCGAGCACGAAGGCCAAGAGATCGGATGATGAGACCATATTTCAAGCAGCCAAGGACAGCAAGAGGATTTTCCTGGACCCCTCCGACCCAAGCAAGTGCGTCATTGTTGGGGCCGGGCTCAGCAGCAAATAGGAAGGTGAGCTCGTCAAGTTCCTCCGTGAGAATCGTGACATCTTCGCATGGTCCCCACATGACATGCCTGGTGTACCGAGGGAACTTGCCGAGCACAAGCTTCATATCCTACCTGGATCCAAGCCGATCAAGTAGCCACTTCGGCGTTTTTCAGAAGAGAAGAGAAGAGCTATCGGCGACGATATAGCCAAGTTGCTCGCAGCAGGATTTATCAAAGAAGTGTTCTACCCATACTGGTTAGCAAATCCAGTTCTGGTTCCAAAGAAGAATTGAACTTGGCGCATGTGTATAGATTACACTTGCCTGAACAAGGCCTGCCCCAAGGATCCTTTTGCATTGCCCTGTATCGATCAAGTGATTGATTCTACGGCTGGTTGTCAGCTCTTGTGCTTTCTGGATGCCACAGCAGGCTATCACCAGATTAATCTTGATGTAAATGATCAAATTAAAACAGCTTTTATCACCCCATTCGGGGCTTATTACTACATCACCATGCCCTTTGGCCTGAAAAATGGCGGCGCCACTTATCAGCGTACTATGCATCGATGCGTCCGACCTCAGCTATGTCGGAACATTCATGTATATGTAGATGACCTTGTGGTCAAGTCGGTGCTAGGTTCAACCCTGATGGATGATCTCCAAGAAACATTCACAAATTTGCGAGCATACCAGATCAAGCTCAACCCAGAGAAATGTGTGTTCGGCGTGCCGGCCGGCAAGTTGCTCGGATTTTTGGTCTCCAAGAGAGGAATAGAGTGCAGCCCTGAGAAGATTGCAGCAATCGAGAGGATGGGCAAGCCCAGAAATCTCAAAGATGTGCAGAAGTTCACCGGATGCCCGGCGTCGCTCAGCCTATTTCTCAGTCGGCTGGGAGAGAAGGCAATTCCGTTATATCAGCTGATGAAGAAAATAGACAAGTTCATCTGGACCACGCAAGCGGACGAAGAATTCAAGCAGCTCAAGCGCATGATGTCTACCGCTCCAGTGCTGGCAGCTCCGAAGGAAAAAGAGCCAATGATGTTATATATTGCAGCAACCACTTGGGTGATCAGTATTGTTATGGTGGTCGAGCGTACTGAAAAGGACAAGGCACAACCGGTCCAGAGGCCAGTGTATTATGTCAGTGAAGTGCTCTCAACCTCCAAGCAAAACTACCCCCATTATCAGAAGATGTGCTACGGTGTATACATGGCGGCAAGAAAGTTGAAGCCTTATTTCCAGGCACATCCGATTACTGTTGTCAGTTCGGCACCATTGGTAGAAATCATTGGTAGTCGGGACGCATCTGGTCGGGTGGCAAAGTGGTCCATTGAAATTGCAACACATGGGATCAAGTATGAGCCTCGAACGGAAGTCAAGTCTCAAGTTCTGGCAGATTTTTTGGTTGATTGGGCAGAAACTCAATATACGCCCCCCTGTCCGGACTCTCAGTTCTGGAAAATGCACTTTGATGGCTCCAAGATGATGACCGGACTAGGGGCTGGTGTTGTTCTTACTTCATCAAAGGGTGACAAGCTCGATTATGTGCTGCAGATTCACTTTCCGGCATCAAACAATGTGGCCGAATATGAAGCATTGGTGCACGGTGTCCGATTGGCCAAGGAGATTGGCATTCGGCGGATTTTGTGTTATGGCGATTCTGATTTGGTGGTGCGGCAATGCACTGGCACTTGGGATGGAAAAGATGAAAATATGGCAAGATACAGATTCCTCGTGCAGCAGTTGTCTGGTTTCTTTGAAGGATGTGAATTCCACCATGCTCCCCGAGCTGAAAATGAAGCAGCAGATGCACTGTCCAAGCTGGGATCTACCAGAAAGGAAATTCCACCAGGAGTATCTCTAGAAAACACCCACAAGCCATCCATCAAGCCTTCCCCGGAATCGGAGTCAATCTTTATTCTGGCCGACCTGAAGATGGCAGAGCTCGAGGCAAAGAAGTTGGTCAAGAAGCAAAACCTGGAGGAGCAGTCGGCCGCACCAGGGGCCGCCGATTGCGAACCAGGGGTTGCTATCGTCAGCTCGGGGACTGAGGGGATCATGCAAGACGCAACCGGACCTTCTTCCTCCGGACTTCCAGTGGCAGAAGTCGAACAGCCAGAGCCAGAAGAAGTTGTTGTAATGATAATCGTTGTTGCACCATCATGGGCAGAACCATTCAGAAACTTCTTGGTGGATGGCACACTCCCAAAAGATGAAGTAGAAGCTCGGCAAATCCAGCGGCGATCTGGAGCATACACTATCAACAACAACGAGCTGGTGCACCGCAGTGCAACAGGAGTACTTCAGCGGTGTGTGGAAGAGGACAAGGGCTGGATTTTCTCCGAGACATCCACCAAGGCGAGTGTGGTCATCATGCATCAGCGATAGCAATAGTTGTTGTAAGGCCCCCGATGCGGTGCTAACTCGAGTTGGTCGCCTTCGCGTCCCGCTCAAGTTAGTAGCGCATAAAGAGCCACCGACTCACGACACTCGCACTCGTGTCGCTGCCGGATTCTCGACAACAAGTATAAGAACAAGGAACTTTAACTAAGACATAAATATATAGAGTCCAGGGCATACATCGCCACTGGTATTTATTACATCATCTCAGAGGTCCATGGACCCAACAGTACATCATGCGACAAGCGGAAGACAAACACGACCGAGTACGGTCAAAAGCCAAATTTCCCTAGAGAGGGCTGCACATAAAGAGTCCACCCACGGATCGTCGAAGCCCAACTATAGGATCTACTGAACGAGGTCGACCACATCGTCATCCTTCGGGGGCACCTCCACGAAGTATCGTCCAGAACTCGGGTCGAGGTAGTACTCCACTGCAGCGGCAGATCAGGCAAAACAGTAAAAGCACAGAAGGAAAACAGCGGTGAGATTATATCATTACAGGATAACTAACTCCTTACGGTAAGACATGATAAAGGTAAGGTTGCAGCCGCACTAGCATATATGGTGGATATCGTTCTATCAGAGTAGGGGTAAGATCGAAGAAATACACGTGACATCCTGTCATAAGTCTTCTATCCACCTACTTACGTCAAACATAACACAACCTGGATCTTCTCTTGGTCCCCCTGGAAGAAGAAAAGCAACCAAGGCACTCACACGGTAGGAAAGTTTTAATTATGATTCAAATTGATGTTATTCTATGAACAAGGAGTAGGTCTCAAGTCGTCCATAACCGCGGACACGGATTTTCGAAAAGATTTAACCCTGCAGGGGTGTACCAACTGCCCATCATAGGCTTCGCATGTACGCCCGGTTTCCACTTGGCTAGGTAAACGCCTGAAACTCCAGAACGTTAGAATCCCTCTAACTAACAACGCACAACTCCGGGTGGCCCCCGGTGAGTCGACACCCAACTCAAAAGCCGGTCGCGCTCTCGAATCGGCCTCTACCGTCTGTTGCAGGTTTGGATACCCGATTAATCACACATGGGACACCGGGTCCTCAGCCGGACAAAGTGGGCCATCCAAGGCACAAGTCCTCCTGGCCCAAGGTGGTTTGTAAACAACTGGGGTACCACCAGCACACACACATTGCAAATAGTAAATCAGCTCGGTCCACCACTAGAATTGTATGAAGCTAGGTAGGTAAGACAACGGGACCCCATAGAATCCCACACACGATTAGGCACGCTCGTCAAGAAACACAATACCCGGAACTCGGGACCTAGGTGACTCAAATGGAACAAAACACCTGGCGGGAACAGCCTGGTCTCCCATCTTTCGTCAAGTATAAATTAACATCATCAATATAATAAATATCAACCAACTTCTTTAAGTAACATGATATCCCAAACCATATCAATAGGGTAAGCAGCAAGTTTTCCTACTCATACTAAGCAATGGCTGAGCTGCGGTAACTTAGAAATACAATGTTTGCTGGGATGTGGGGATCATGGCTGTTTGGGTTTCAAAAATGGCTTAATCAAAGTGGATAGGGTCAAGCAAACGTTCTAGGTTACAGCTAGGCAGGTAGGCAGAAAGGTATCAAGTAATGTTATAAATCTCCCCCTTGCCTGGGTAATCGGTCGTCGAAGCTGACGCAGCAGGGTCGTCGGACTCGGTGTCGGAAATCTCCACGTAAGTCTCCTCGGCGGTCTCAGGTGCTAACGTAAGGTACCGGCAAGGAAAAGGCACACAAGTAAGTAACGGGTACAATGCACAGGCAAGGATGGTATGAGCTAGTTTAATTAGACATGTTGTGACCCTATCTAGTCAATTTAAATGAAGGTGGTGACGACACGTCAACAACTTCATATGCAATTTATTTACGTGAAAATGGCTTTGGTCTTAGCCTTATTTTGGGTGTAAGTAGCATGTCAACATGGCATGATCAACAATGCATTTAACAGAAACAAAACAACGTGAAAAGTAATCATCGATTCCGGAGACGGAGTAGTGCCGGAGAATTTGACACAAGGAACGTGCAACAAAAGTTGGAATCCAGCTACATTGCACAGGCAATATGTTGGGTGCTGGATTGAAGAAAAGATTTGGAGATGACATGAAACAGAACTTGAAATAATCAAAAGATCATCAGTTCCAACATGCACTGAAATTGGAATGATGCAAAGAAAGGAAAAAGACAGATTGATCCTGGATAAGGTGGTCACACCCTGTCCAAAAGAGTTGCACAACATATCATAAGGACATCACCATTGCAATCCTTGCAAAAATCTACCCCAAAACCATATATGATATGGTATCCTCTGGATTTGCAAACACAGTTGCATTTCAAAAGAATTTCAGGGGGCTGAGTGCAAAATTGCACTAGATGCATTTTGGAAAAGGCTTCAATGGTTAAACCATTATCACCATGCAACTCCTTGTTTGAAACTACCCAAAAATCATATATGGCATGGCCATTTTTTAATTTGGGCAAAACTTGGCAAAAACAAAGAAATGAAAAAGGGGTTTATTTGCAAAATTGCCACACTCCAAAATCAGAGGGGCAAAATGCAAAAAGGACCTCACCATGATGGTCAGTATGTCAAGCTACCCCAAAAACATATATGGGATGCCCCATTGAGGTGAAAAAAATCTCCAAGGTTCAAATTCAGTTTGAATTTGAATTCAAACTCAAATTTGAACTTAAACAGAAAAAGAAAAGAAATCCAAAAGGGAAAAAACAGTGGGCGCAGCCACTGGGCTGGCCTCGGCGCACTGGGCCAAGTTCAAAGCCCACCAGTGGGCTCAGCCCACTCCACTCGGGCAGCCTCGCTGACACGAGGGGCCCGCTCGTCAGCCTCTGCTTAAATCCCAAAAATGGGGGGAGGCAAAGCCTCGCGTGGGATTCGAACCCACGACCTGCTCGTTGCTGCGCTCGAACGCTACCACTGCACTACTGCTCGGTTTGCTGAAAAAAGAGGTGTTCGCTGACGGTTAAGTTAACCCCAAGTGGTTAACTGAATTCAAAACGCGCCCGACAGGCACCACTGCAGCGAGGTTCCGGCGAACACCGGCTCACACTCCGGCCACCTCCGACCACTCCACCATGGGGGAACCTGAGAGGGTACTCAGCCCTACGCAGGGACGCACCCCACGGCCACCTACTCCTCTCCACCTCGTCGGCATCTTCACGAGAACAGCACGGCGAGACAGCACTGCATCTACTGACAGAAAACAGACGGCGACGACAACAAGTTCAGGTGAAGCTAGCCACCTCCACAGGGCTCCTCCGGCGACACCGCGAGGTGCTACGTCCTCCTAACACATCCTGCTACAACGCCACACCTCTAGCTAGGTCCTAGGACTCACGACGGCGACGCGAGGCTCATCGGAAAACATGGCGGCGCCACTGTCCAACACGCAGCTTCAGACACGGGCGTGGCTACGGCCAAAACTTGCGCAAAGGGGCTCCTTTGAGTACATATGCGTGGCCAGAGCACGCCTAGGCACGCACGAGCGCACCCCGGGCACGACATAGACGAGGCGGCCACGGTGGCTCGTCGGCGACGACGACACGCGGAGAATTCAGACAAGCAACCGCGTGGGGAACTAGGCTACGCGCTACGGGAGGAGGAAGGGCACCACGAGGATCACCTTGGGGGTGTCGTGGTCGAACTCGAGCAACCGGAGAGGAAGGAGACGACCCTGGCAACGACGAGGTGGTACGGGTTCCTGACGGCGTCCACTGCTCCGCTGCGACCCGTGCCTCCTTCTGGTTCCTGCGACCAGAAGTGGGTCAAGCACACGCAGAGGAAGGTGCACCCAAACGCACGATCAAAGAAAACGAAGGACGGCGAGGAATTTGACGGAATTGGCCGGCGGCCATGGCGGAACAGGGGAGGACCTCGGGGTCAAATCCGGCGGCGGCGGCGGAACCTGAAGGGAGGTAAGGGTTCCTAGGGTTCCCAGAACGCGCTCGGGGCCAGCTTATAAAGGGGGAAGGCCCCCAGCCACGCTGGCCGTCATCGACGTCGACGCCGGCGTCCGTTGTGAGAGGGGAGCTCGGGGGGACCTCGTCGACGCTGGAAAGACGAAGGAGGTGAGCACTTGGATCTTGATCGGACGGCTACGAGCCACTCTGCGTACCGCTTCGCTGGAAAGGCTCCAAGTGGGCTGTGGAGTGGAGGCTTGGTGGGCTGGGCTTCCAGCAGGAAATGGAGAAGGAAAAGAAAACCTGCTGCTGATCCCTTTTCCATTTAAATAAACAGATAAGAATTCAGGGTTTTTCTGGACTAAATACAAGTGGGAAGAATACATAAAAATATGTATAATTAACCTTGCATTATTCCTCAATTTCCAAAAATGGTTTGGGAATTTTTGGCAACAACAAAATTGTGAGCTCATTTTTGAATTCAAAATCACTTTGAACTAGAGCCCATATTTTGGATGATGGCAAAAATGATTTGAGGTTTTTAAAAACTCTTGCCATAGCAAAAGAAATGGCTAAGCCAAGTTTGGGGTCAAGGAGAGCATGCATGCAACAATGAAAATTCTTCAAACACCTTTCTTGAACCACTTTGGAAGCAAGCTCAACCAAACCAGATGGGCTCCAATCCCAATGCAAATTTAAATCACCACATGAAATTACAATCTTTAGCATCATGCCAAGTTACAAAGTCAACAGACAAAGTACAATCTCATGGTGTTTTCTAATTATTGCACATGGGCTGTTACAGCACTCCCCAACCAACACAGGATCTCGTCCCGAGATCTAAGCCTGAAGTAACTCAGGACACTCAGAACGGAGATGGTATTCACGCTCCCACGTTGCTTCCTTCTCCGAATGATGTTCCCACTGAACTTTCATGAACTTGACGGTCTTGTTGCGCGTCTTGCGCTCGGACGTCTCAAGAACACGGATTGGACGCTCTGAGTAGGAAAGGTCCGCACTCAGCTGGATCTCGCCCAAGTCAACAGCCTGCTCTGGCTGCTTGAAGCACTGCTTTAGCTGGGACACATGGAACACGTCATGCACCATGGACAGACTCTCTGGAAGCTCGAGCCGAAAGGCAAGAGGTCCTCTAGTCTCAAGGATGCGGAAAGGTCCGACAAATCTTGGAGCGAGCTTTCCTTTGATGCCAAAGCGGTGAGTTCCCCTTAATGGAGACACTCTCAGGTACGCCCAATCTCCAACCTGAAATGCTACACCACGGTGCCTTTTGTCATAATAGGCCTTCTGCCTAGACTGCGCTGCCTTTAGGGTCTCTCGGACAATCTTCACTCTGTCCTCTGCCTCTTGGATCACATCTGGACCGAACAGCTGCCTCTCACCTGTCTCGGACCAGTTCAAAGGTGTCCTGCACTTGCGGCCATACAAGACTTCAAACGGCGCTGCCTACAGACTTGCCTGATAGCTGTTGTTGTAAGAGAACTCAGCATAGGGCAAGCACTCTTCCCATTTCATGCCAAACGAGATGACACATGCCCGAAGCATGTCCTCGAGGATTTGGTTCACGCGCTCGACTTGCCCACTTGTCTGAGGGTGATAAGCGGTACTGAACAACACTGTCGTACCAATCTCCTTTTGAAAGGCCTGCCAGAACTTAGTGGTGAAAAGGCTGCCTCTATCTGAACTGATCTTCTTGGGAATGCCATGCAAAGATACAACTCTTGCGGTGTACAAATCCGCCAACTGAGCTGCTGAAATGGAGTCCTTCACTGGGAAGAAGTGGGAAACTTTGGAAAGATTGTCAATGACAACAAAGATGGCATTGTTCTTCTTCTGCGAAAAAGGGAAGCCTGTGATGAAATCCATCTCTATGTGATCCCATTTCCACTCCGGAATCTCAAGTGGCTGAAGCAACCCTGCAGGCTTCTGGTGCTGTGCCTTCACTCTCCTGCACACATCACACTGAGACACGTAACGGGAAACATCCCGCTTCATACGAGTCCACCAAAAGCTTTGCTTGAGATCTTGCTACATCTTTGTACTGCCAGGGTGAATTGATAGCTTGGAATCATGGGCTTCCTTCATGATGACCTCTCTGAGATCTCCCTCCTTGGGAACAACAACTCGCTCTTCAAACAACACGGTGCCGTCATTATGCACTGAAAAGCAACCCTACTTTGGAACTGAGGCGGCAATACCCTGTTTGATCTTCTGAATCATTGAGCTGCCAGACTGAGCTTCACGAATCTTCTCCTGGATTGTGGGCTCTACCACAAGGTTGGAAAGATAGCCTGCTGGAACTAGCTCGAGATTGAGCCTTAGAAAGGACTCACACAAATCAGAGTGGATCTTCTGCACCTGGATATTATTGCAATCGCCCTTGCGGCTCAGCGCATCAGCTATGACACTCGCCTTCCCAGGCGTGTACTGAATATCAACTGTGTACTCAGTAATGGTTTGAAGCCATCTTCTTTGCCTCGAGTTCAGATTTGGCTGAGTGAACAAGTACTTCAGACTCTTGTGGTCCGTGAACACATCCACCTTCCTCCCTAAGAGGAGGTGTCGCCAAGTGACCAAAGCATGCACAACTGCTGCAAGCTCCAAGTCGTGCGTGGGATAATTCCTCTCACTTGTCTTCAACTGCCGTGAGGTATAAGCCACAATATTCCTGCCTTGCATCAAAACTCCGCCCAAACCATGCAAAGAAGCATCACAAAACACCTGAAAAGGTTGTGACTCATCTGGCGGTGTGAGAATTGGAGCTGTGGTCAGCTTCTCTTTGAACTCCTCGAAGGCTGACTGGCAAGCTGGTGACCAAGTGTACCGCTTGTCCTTGCACAACAATTCAGTCATTGGCTTGGCTATTTTGGAGAAATTCTGCACAAACCTCCTGCAATAACTGGCGAGGCCGAGAAAACTCCTTAGCTGCTTCACATTCTTCGGTGGAGCCCACTCTTGAATAGTGCGGACTCGCTCTGGGTCAACCGCAATTCCCTCAGCGGAGATGACATGGCCCAGAAAATTGACCTTGTCCAACCAAAACTCACACTTGGAGAACTTGGCGTAATACCGGTGCTCTCTTAACTTCTGCAGCACCAAGCACAAATGTTCCTCATGCTCAGCCTCTGACTTAGAATAGACAAGAATGTCGTCGAGGTAGAGGATCACAAACACATCAAGCCAATCTTGGAACAAATAGTTCATAGCTCTCATGAATGTCGGAGGGGCATTTGAGAACCCAAAAGTCATGACTGTGAATTCATACAGCCCATAACGTGTGCTGAACGCGGTCTTGGGAATATCCTCTTCACGAACACGGATTTGGTGATACCTCATCCAAGTCAAGCTTGGAAAACACATTGGCCCCATTTAACTGCTCAAACAGATCATTGATGTGTGGTAAAGGGTACTTGTTCTTGATGGTCTTCTTGTTGATACCGCGATAGTCCTGGACCAAGCGGCTAGTACCATCCTTCTTCTGGACAAACAAAGCTGGTGCACCCCAAGGGGAAGTGCTCGCGCGGATAAAACCGCCTGCCTCCAACTCTGTCAACTAATTCTTGAGCTCGATCAACTCCTTCGAACACATCTTATACGGATGCCGAGAAATTGGTTGGGTCCCAGGCTCTAGCTCAATAACGAACTCAATAGCTCGAACTGGGGGAATTCCTGGCAACTCCTCCGGAAAGACGTCTGGGAACTCACAGACAACTCTGACCACTTCGAGCAAAGGCGCAACTCCTGCGTTCAAAGCGTACAACTGTGATGGTCCTGTCATAGATCCACAAGTGTACAAGACCTCAGCGCCTGAATCATGTGTCAACTTCACTGATCTGGTCGGACAATCAATATTGGCCTTGTGCTGCACAAGCCAATCCATTCCAAAAATGACATCAATGTCGGAACGGGGCAAGACAATCAGAGATGCTGTGAAAACAACGCCCTGAATACGGATCTCCACATCTGGAACAAGCCTGGAAGACTCTACTCTAGAGCCCGGAGAACAAACTGAGAGCGGTTTAGGCAACTTCTCTCTCGGAAGGTCAAGTGACATAGCAAAAGCATTGAATACGAACGAATGGGAAGCTCTGGAATCGAACAGAACTGTCGCGGGAACTGAACACACAAGCAACCTACCAAGAACGATCTCTGAAGACTGCTGAGCATCTATGAGCATCACGTTGTTCACCCGAACTGCACGTGGTTGTGCCTTCACCATCGCGGTGCTCGGAGTAGAGCGAGGTGGAGGCAGTGGGAGCTGAGCAAAGCACGGATCGGTGCAGTTGGGAGACGTGTGCCCTGGCTCTCTGCACTTGTAGCAAATCACGCTCGGCTTAGGCTGCTGCTGCGGCCTGGGTGGCCTCGCGTGTGGTGGTCTAGAGCAAGGCCCCTGCTGAACTGGGAAGGGAGGGCAGGCAAAAGTGCGGACAACTGCCCCCCTCTGCTGGTACTGTTGCCTCTGCGGTGGTGCCTCTGTAACCCAAGTCATTGCCTTCTTGTGGATCATCACCGCGGAACTGTGGTCACGCTGGCGCTTCCTGTCTGCATCCCACTCTGCTCTGGCTGACTCCTGGCGGATAGCCTTATCCACGAACTGTGAGAACAGCGTGGGACTGCACTGAGTGAGCGCGTACTTGATCTCTGTGCTGAGACCTCCACGGAACCTCGCAATCTTCTTAGCCTCTGTGCTGACCTCCTCTGGAGCGTACCTGGCGAGCCTGACGAAGGCCAGGTTGTACTCCTGAACTGACCTGTCACCCTGTCTCAGAGCCAAGAAATCCTCATGCTTCCTGTCCATCAGGCCACTCGGAATATGCGTTGCTCTGAAGTCTGCGACGAAATCTTCCCACGTGATGACAGCATCGCCCTTGTTGGCCTTGTAGGTATCGTACCAGCTGGTTGCTGCACCCTGAAGCTGGAAGGAGGCGAAGGTGACGTAGTCGACGGGTCTGACGGTGTTTGCATTGAAGTGCTTCTTGATCGCGATCTAGTCATCCGCCTCCAGCGGGTCTCGTGCCTCGGAGAACCTAGGGGGGTTGATCGCGAGGAACTGCTGCAGTGTGGTGTACTATGGTCGATCATTCCTCTGGGCAGTCTGGTTCTGCAGCATCTGTATGATCGCAGTTGTGCCCTCAGCCACTACGGCCACAGCCTCTCCAAGGATAGGGTTCTCTGGCGGCGGCATGTTCGCTCTTGGCATCCTGTTTACAGGAACACTTATGAGAACATGGTTGAAACATTGATGTAACCAGAAGATAAAGCAATATTGACAACAAAACTTCCTCACGAGGTATGAGAAAGCCGAAGGCTGAAATTCCACCAAGGTTAACCCGGAAAGTCGAAAACTAGGTGCTACTGGAATCCCCAAACCGAGATCATCCGAATCCAAGATAATAATCTGCTAGCGAGCACACAACAATATATATACGAGCGGTTGGAAACCTGAACAATGAGACATCTGCCCTGAGCGGCCCGCCATCGCGGTCGTCCATAGGGGAAAAGACACCACATCCATATTACCATAGGATGCCCGCCAATCCTGTATGGACTATTCACCTGGGGTACGCCGTAAGCGAGGTAGAGCAGTGAACCCCAAGTGGCGGCTCAGTGGTCTCAAAGACGCCAACACATCTCGTCGCTAGAAAAAAATTATAGAGGAATCGGAGCCTCATGTAAACGAGAACCTAGATTTGCTTTTGAAAGGGGATAATTTGCAGAGAGAAAACAACGTTTCACTTCCTCACGGAAAAGGGGTGGGAGGGTGGGGTAAGAAGAAAATGAAAGAGTTCCTACTCTCCGATTTTTCCTTAGTAACTACAAAATAGTATCTAGACTCAACTTCGGCCAGTAAGGGGTCCTACAGTCAGTCCTGCTCTGATACCAAGTTGTAAGGCCCCCAATGCGGTGCTAACTCGAGTTAGTCGCCTTCGCGTCCCGCTCAAGTTAGTAGCGCATAAAGAGCCACGGACTCACGACACTCGCACTCGTGTCGCTTCCGGATTCTCGACAACAAGTATAAGAACAAGGAAATTTAACTAAGACATAAATATATAGAGTCCAGGGCATACATCGCCACTGGTATTTATTACATCATCTCAGAGGTCCATGGACCCAACAGTACATCATGCGACAAGCGGAAGACAAACACGACCGAGTACGGTCAAAAGCAAAATTTCCCTAGAGAGGGCTGCACATAAAGAGTCCACCCACGGATCGTCGAAGCCCAACTGTAGGATCTACTGAACGAGGTCGACCTCATCGTCATCCTCCGGGGGCACCTCCACGAAGTATCGTCCAGAACTCGGGTCGAGTTAGTACTCCACTGCAGCGGCCGATCAGGAAAAACAGTAAAAGCACAAAAGGAAAACAGGGGTGAGATTAGATCATTACATGATAACTAACTCCATACGGTAAGACAAGATAAAGGTAAGGTTGCAGCCGCACTAGCATATATGGTGGCTATCGTACTATCAGAGTAGGGGTAAGATCCAAGAAATACACGTGACATCCTGTCATAAGTCTTCTATCCACCTACTTACGTCAAACATAACAAAACCTGGATCTTCTCTTGGTCCCCCTGGACGAAGAAAAGCAACCAAGGCACTCACACGGTAGGCAAGTTTTAATTATGATTCAAATTGATGTTATTCTATGAACAAGGAGTAGGTCTCAAGTCGTCCATAACCGCGGACACGGCTTTTCGAAAAGATTTAACCCTGTAGGGGTGTACCAACTGCCCATCATAGGCTTCGCATGTACGCCCGGTTTCCACTTGGCTAGGTAAACGCCTGAAACTCTGGAACGTCAGAATCCCTCTAACTAACAAGGCACAACTCCGGGTGGCCCCCGGTGAGTCGACACCCAACTCAAAAGCCGGCCGCGCTCTCGAATCGGCCTCTACCATCTGTCGCAGGTTTGGATACCCGGTTAATCACACATGGGACACCGGGTCCTCAGCCGGACATAGTGGGCTAGCCAAGGCACAAGTCCTCCTGGCCCAAGGTGATTTGTAAACAACTGGGGTACCACCAGCACACACACATTGCAAATAGTAAATCAGCTCGGGCCACCACTACAATTGTATGAAGCTAGGTAGGTAAGACAAGGGGACCCCATAGAATCCCACACAAGATTAGGCACGCTCATCAAGAAACACAATACCCGGAACTCGGCACCTAGGTGACTCAAATGGAACAAAACACCTGGCGGGAAAAGCCTGGTCTCCCATCTTTCGTCAAGTATAAATTAACATCATAAATATAATAATATCAACCAACTTCTTTAAGTAACATGATATCCCAAACCATAGCAATAGGGTAAGAAGCAAGTTTTCCTACTCATACTAAACAATGGCTGAGCAGCGGTAACTTAGCAATACAATGTTTGCTGAAATGTGGGGATCATGGCTGTTTGGGTTTCAAAAATGGCTTAATCAAAGTGGATAGGGTCAAGCAAACGTTCTAGGTTACAGCTAGGCAAGTAGGCAGAAAGGTATCAAGTAATGTTATAAATCTCCCCCTTGCCTGGGTAATCGGTCGTCGAAGCTGACGCAGTAGGGTCCTCAGGCTCGGTGTCGGAAATCTCCACGTATGTCTCCTCGGCGGTCTCAGGTGGTAACGTAAGGTACCGGCAAGGAAAAGGCACACAAGTAAGTAACGGGTACAATGCACAGGCAAGGATGGTATGAGCAAGTTTAATTAGACATGATGTGACCCTATCTAGTCAATTTAAATGAAGGTGGTGACGACACGTCAACAACTTCATATGCAATTTATTTACATGAAAATGGCTGTGGTCTTAGCCTTATTTTGGGTGTAAGTAGCATGTCAACATGGCATGATCAACAATGCATTTAACAGAAACAAAACAACGTGAAAAGTAATCATCGATTCCGGAGACGGAGTAGTGCCGGAGAATTTGACACAAGGAAGGTGCAAAAAAAGTTGGAATCCAGCCACATTGCACAGGCAATATGTTGGGTGCTGGTTTGAAGAAAAGATTTGGAGATGACACGAAACAGAACTTGAAAGAATCAAAAGATCATCACTTCCAACATGCACTGAAATTGGAATGATGCAAAGAAAGGGAAAAGACAGATTGATCCTGGATAAGGTGGTCACACCCTGTCCAAAAGAGTTGCACAAAATATCATGAGGACATCACCATTGCAATCCTTGCAAAAATCTACCCCAAAACCATATATGATATTGTATCCTCTGGATTTGCAAACACAGTTGCATTTCAAAAGAATTTCAGGGAGCTGAGTGCAAAATTGCACTATATTCATTTTGGATAAGGCTTAAATGGTTAAACCATTATCACCATGCAACTCCTTGTTTGAAACTACCCAAAAATCATATATCGCATGGCCATTTTTGAATTTGGGCAAAACTTGGCAAAAACAAAGAAATGAAAAAGGGGTTTATTTGCAAAATTGCCACACTCCAAAATCAGAGGGGCAAAATGCAAAAAGGACCTCACCATGATGGTCAGTATGTCAAGCTACCCCAAAAACATATATGGGATGCCCCATTGAGGTGAAAAAAATCTCCAAGGTTCAAATTCAGTTTGAATTTGAATTCAAACTCAAATTTGAACTTAAACAGAAAAAGAAAAGAAATCCAAAAGGGAAAAAAACAGTGGGCGCAGCCACTGGGCTGGCCTCGGCGCACTGGGCCAAGTTCAAAGCCCACCAGTGGGCTCATCCCACTCCACTCGAGCAGCCTCGCTGACACGAGGGGCCCGCTCGTCAGCCTCTGCTTAAATCCCAAAAATGGTGGGAGGCAAAGCCTCGCGTGGGATTCGAACCCACGACCTGCTCGTTGCTGCGCTCGAACGCTACCACTACGCTACTACTCGATTTTCTGAACAAAAAGGTGATCGCTGCAGGTTAAGTTAACCCCAAGTAGTTAACTGAATTCAAAACGCCCCCGACAGGCACCACTGCAGCGAGGTTCCGGCGAACACCGGCTCACACTCCGGCCACCTCCGACCACTCCACCATGGGGGAACCCGAGAGGGTACTCAGACCTACGCAGGGATGCACGCCACGGCCACCTACTCCTCTCCACCTCGCCGGCATCTTTACGAGAACAGCATGGCGAGACAGCACTGCATCTACTGACAGAAAACAGACGACGACGACAGCAAGTTCAGGCAAAGCTAGCCACCTCCACAGGGCTCCTCCGGCGACACCGCGAGGTGCTACGGCCTCCTGGCACATCCTGCTACAACACCACACCTTGAGCTAGGTCCTAGGACTCACGACGGCGACGCGAGGCTCATCGGAAAACATGGCGGCGCGACTGTCCAACACGCAGCTTCAGACACGGGCGTGGCTACGGCCAAAACTTGCGCAAAGGGGCTCCTTTGAGTCCATATGCGTGGCCAGAGCACGCCTAGGCACGCATGAGCGCACCCCGGGCACGCCATAGACGAGGCGGCCACGGTGGCTCGTCGGCGACGACGACACGCGGAGAATTCAGACAAGCAACCGCGCGGGAAACTAGGCTACGCGCTACGGGAGGAGGAAGGGCACCACGAGGATCACCTTGGGGGTGCCGTGGTCGAACTCGAGCAACCGGAGAGGAAGGAGACGACCCTGGCGACGACGAGGTGGTGCGGGTTCCTGGCGGCGTCCACGGCTCCGCTGCGACCCGTGCCTCCTTCTGGTTCCTGCGACCAGAAGTGGGTCAAGCACACGCAGAGGAAGGTGCACCCAAACGCACGATCAAAGAAAACGAATGACGGCGAGGAATTTGACGGAATTGGCCGGCGGCCATGGCGGAACAGGGGAGGACCTTGGGGTCAAATTCGGCGGCGGCGGCGGAACCTGGAGGGAGGAAAGGGTTCCTAGGGTTCCCAGAACGCGCTCGGGGCCAGCTTATAAAGGGGGAAGGCCCCCAGCCACGCCGGCCGTCATCGACGTCGACACCGGCTTCCGGTGTGAGATGGGAGCTCGGGGGGACCTCGTCCACGCTGGAAAGACGAAGGAGGTGAGCGCTTGGATCTTGATCGGACGGCTACCAGCCACTCTGTGTACCGCTTTGCTGGAAAGGCTCCAAGTGGGCTGCGGAGTGGAGGCTTGGTGGGCTGGGCTTCCAGCAGGAAATGGAGAAAGAAAAGAAAACCTGTTGCTGATCCCTTTTCCATTTAAATAAACAGAAAAGAATTCATGGTTTTTCTGGACTAAATACAAGTGGGAAATACATAAAAATATGTATAATTAACCTTGCATTATTCCTCAATTTCCAAAAATGGTTTGGGCATTTTTGGCAACAACAAAATTGTGAGCTCATTTTTGAATTCAAAATCACTTTGAACTAGAGCCCATATTTTTTATGATGGCAAAAATGATTTGAGGCTTTTAAAAACCCTTGCCATAGCAAAAGAAATGGCTAAGCCAAGTTTTGGGTCAAGGAGAGCATGCATGCAACAATGAAAATTCTTCAAACACCTTTCTTCAACCACTTTGGAAGCAAGCTCAACCAAACCAGATGGGCTCCAATCCCAATGCAAATTTAAATCACCACATGAAATTACAATCTTTAGCATCATGCCAAGTTACAAAGTGAACAGACAAAGTACAATCTCATGGTGTTTTCTAATTATTGCACATGGGCTGTTACAGTTGCCAAGGCTTTCCGTCATGGTTTCTATTGGCCGACTGCGAAAGCAGCGGAAGAAGAGTTAGTAAAGTATTGCAATGGGTGTCAGAGATTCAAAGCGAAGAGCCACTTACCAGCCTCGGCACTCAAAACCATTCCGATCACATGGCCATTTGCAGTTTGGAGTCTGGATATGGTAGGACCTTTCAAAACAACAAGAGGTGGCATGACACACTTACTGGTAGCAGTGGAAAATTTCACCAAGTGGATCGAGGCAAGGCCGATCAAGAAGCTAGATGGGCCGACTGCGGTCAGATTCATGGCGGACATTATGGTCAGATATGGAATGCCGCACAACATCATCACTGACAATGGAACAAACTTCGCAAAAGGGGCGCTAGCTCGGTTTTCCTCCCAGCAGGGCATCCGGCTGGATGTAGCATCTATAGCTCACCCCCAGTCTAATGGTCAAGCAGAGCGGGCAAATGGTCTCATTCTGTTCGGAATCAAGCCAAGAATGGTGGAGCCACTAGAGAGAGCACCTGGCGCATGGCTCGACGAGCTGCCAATAGTGCTTTGGAGTTTGCGTACCACACCGAACCGTTCAACTGGATTCACTCCCTTCTTCCTAGTATATGGCGCTGAAGCAATGCTCCCCTGCAACATTGAATTCGATTCACCTCGTCACGCCATGTACGCGGAGGCAGAAGCCAAGGAAGCTCGCGAGGACGGTGTTGATCTGAGAGAAGAAGCATGTCTCCTGGCCTTGTCCAGGTCGGAAATATACCAGCAGAAGCTGCGCCACTACCACAATAAGAAGATCCGTCCCCTAGCTTTTCGTGAGGGTGACTTGCTGTTGCGCCGAATCCAGAAATCGGATGGCCAACACAAGTTATCCTCTCCTTGGGAAGGTCCATTCATCATCAGTCGAGCGCTCAAAAACAATGCATATTACCTCATTGATCTCAGGAAGCCGACCCGATATGTGGACACTTCGGGGCAAGAAACGGAGCGTCCTTGGAACGCCGAGTTGTTGTGTCCGTTTTACATTTGAGCGGTATTGTTGTATTCCCTCCTTTGTGAAAATATTATCAATCAGAATAGCCGTGCGTCCATGAGACTGCATTCAGCAGGAGTTATAAAATTATTTGTGTATATTTTTCCCATTCCTAAGGTCGGTAAAAGCAGACTCAGGGACTGGCCGGTTGCCCCGAAAAGGGTATACTTGGGAGAAAGAGAAAAACGAATGATGTTTTTGTAAAAGCTAGTCCGAACTGAATGCAGACCATGGGTCGGCTGTAATGTCGGGTGGACGCAGCTGAGCAGAACTTTCAATCGGAAAATTCATACTCCAAAAGTATATCTAGTTCGAAGTTAGCCGATAGCAGACCCACCGATTGTGACCAGACCGGCTGGCCAACAGTCGACAGGTTGCAGTCGGCCCATTTTTGTAGCCCTACCTCTGCGAGCAAAACTGAGAGCCTAGAAGTACTTGTCAAAAATTCTTCCAAAGTCTATTCTCTGGTCCGACCATAGACCGCAGGTCGGCTGTATGGTTGGCAGAAATATCGACCAAGAAAGACAAGAGGCAAAGAAAAAGTCAATCGGTTGAAAAGCGCAAAGGCAGAGTGCGATATATAGCAAAGCAAAAGCAAGTCCATAAGCAAGTAGGGCCGATTGGCCGAATGATACTCATTACATGAAAGTGGCCCTCAACGGGCGCACTTGGAATTTAACTAGTGTTTGTCAAGCAAAAGCAGGTAATTGAAAGACGTGCCAAGCTTAAGCAGTCGACGCGTCCGGAGCAGATGGAGCAGTCGGAGCTGAAGCAGTTGGGGCCGTGTTGGTGGCACCTCCCGGAGCGGAAGAGGCAGTAGTCTTGGTCTGAGTGTGCGATGGGTTCTAGGCAGCACTCGCCGAGTGCCCATCGGAGGAGTCTTCACCTTCATCGGCATCATCATCAGCATAATCTGAGGAGTGGGAGGCGTCGCTGCCGGTCCGCAGAGCAGGTCTGGACTTGGGGTGCATCTTCACTGGTAGCATATAGAAGGTCGCTGAGGGAGGCAACTCCGGTTGGTTGACCAGCTGAATCAAGATAAGGAGTAACTTCGAGGAGATCCATGCCATCTGCGAGCTCTTGAGAAATATGGCAGATTTGGGTCCAGAGTTCACTAACGGATTCTTCCGATCCCCCCTGTAGAGCAGTCATCAGCTCAAGACCAATGCCAGGGTACCAGCTCTTCGCGATAGAGAGAGCGGCTTGCACTCCAGATCGGAAGGCAGAATCAAGCATATTTTCCACTTGGCGAGGCACGGCCTTGAGATTCCGAGCAACATCCTCATTGGTTTCAAAGGAAACCGGCTTCTGCCTGCCCTTGAAAAGATTGTCGTTCAATTTCTGGATACCAGTCTTGTAAGTGCACAGGGCACCTTTCACATGGGGCACTCGGGCGTCCAAAGCAACAACAAAGTCCTCGGCATCCCAGCTGGCATCAGCAGGAAGTACCACACCTCGCACTCGGCGGGCTTCAGCAACAGCTTCATTAACAGCAGTAGTAGAGTTGGGCCAGGCATCTGACAAGAGCAATCGGAGAGAAAAGTAAGTTCGGAGAGCGGTAGGATCAGATTGGAATACAAGAATAAGCAGAATAAAAGGAGTACCTGCAAGGGAGAGATCCACTCGGTGGAGGCAGGAGAGGGCGAGGTCAACATTGGCTTGCGCACGTTGGATTTCTGTCTGGTGTTGGACATTGATACGTCTCAAACGTATCTACATTTCCATACACTTTTGCTATTGTTTTTCCCTCATTCTTGCATGATTTGGACGAAACTAACCCGGACTGACGTTGTTTTCAGCAGAGCTGCCTATATGGTTTTATTGTGTGCAGGAAAATGGATTTTTAGGTATCTCAGAAAATTCTGGGAAAATTCACAGAAAATCCACGCACCAGATGCTTCCACCAGCCAGAAGTGAGGCCAGAGGGGAGCCACAAGGGCCCCAGGCGGCCTCCACCTCCTCTCGTTCCCTACCTCGAATCCTATTTATTCTCGTGACGGGAAAACCCCAGAACAGAAGTCGTTTTTCGAGTTTCCGTCGCGGAGCCGCCGCCACCCTCTGTTCTTCTTCGGGAGGGCTAATCTGGAGGCTGATTTGGCCTCCGGAGAGGGGAGATCATCTCCATCGTTATCACCATCACCAATCCATCCCTCCTCCATGACTTCTCTTCACATGTGTGAGTAACTCCCTGCTGTAGGCAAAGGGGATGGTAGGGATTGGATGAGTTTGATCATGTAATAGTTTATCAGATTGTTGGGGGCATGTTGGCTGTCATCTAGATTGGTGTTTATCTTCTTTGCTTCAACTTTTTGCTCTTAATGCTTGTCACTTTGGGCCCGAGTTCCATGTTTTCAGATCTGAACCCTATGTGTTTTCATGAATATATTTGTGTTCTTGATCCTATCTATGAGTTGTATGCACCTATTATGGTCCGAAACCGGCGATCCCAAAGGTGACAGCTTGGGACACCAAAGGGGATGGTCCATAATTTGAGGATTCCATGTATCCATTGAGTTTATTGCTTTGTTCCGGTGCTCTCTGACAGGAGCACCTTAATCTCCATAAGTTCCCTTTTGCCCCGTTCGTAGCGGGATGGTAGGACAAAAGATGTTGTGCAAGTTCTTATTGCAAGCACGCACAACTACCTACGGGATACATGCCTAATGTTTGATATTTTCCTAGATGATCATTGCTTTTCTGTGTGCCTTGCCCCGTGTTAGAATCTATTACATGTTCACTCTTATCCATGCAGCACCCAACCATCCATCTCCCTAGCCTACAGTGTTTTCAATCCTGCTGGTCATTAGTTGTTACTTTTGTTGTTTACTTTTGCTGTCATCACCATCACTATCATATTACCTTTACCACTTATCTTTTGTTGCAAGAAAGTATATTTCAGGTGCGGTTGAATTGACAACTCAACTGTCAAAGCTTATAAATAATCTTTGGCTCCCCGTGTGTCGAATCAATAAATTGGGTTAACTTACCCGCGAAGACTATCTTGATCCCTTACGGTTGTGGGTCATCAAGCAACGTTTTCGGGCGCCGTTGCCGGGGAGCATAGCAATATTTACAAGTCTACTTGAAGTATCCTGCCTGCTGCACATCATCCGCTATGGGTAAGAAAGGAGACCCCAAGTTTCCGATCTTACCATCCCGTACAAGAAAAGGTACTGTTCTGAACACTAGTGCTACACTTGATTCACCTTCTGTTATGAGTAAGTTTACTTCACCACCACCACATGATGCTTCTACTGAGTCTATCACTATGTCCGATGCTTTTGATGATGCTTCCACTACTCTTGATGATACTACTTTTCTTGGCTACTATATTGAAACCCAGACTGCTAAGGCTGCAGCAGAATCCAAGAACGAGACCCCTGCTACCTATATGCCTACCTGCAAAACCTTTGGTTACCCGTGCTTAGATGAACTCAAGGAGAGAATCCTTGATGATGATTATGTTACTATTGATGATGATTTTTGCAGGGAACTCAGAGAGTGTGTCGACTCTGACCCTGGTGCTGTTAAGGAGTTGCTCAAAAAGCACTCCATGAAGAACAAAGTTATTCCTGATCCTCAATTTGCCACATCCCCTATATGCATCACTGACCCTGATTATGATTTCTCTGTTGATCTTTCACTTATATCTACAGTCGAGGCTGACCCCTTTTATGGCAGATAAAATGATGATGCTATAGCACACTTGACCAAACTCGTTGAGCTAGGTAACCTATTCACTACTGATGAGAAGATACGAAACTTCTATGTGGCCAAGCTTTTTCCTTTTTCTTTGAAGGAAGACGCTAAATCATGGTACGATGCACTACCCTATGGTTCCATTAAGAGTCCTCAGGACTTAGTCCAATTCTTTGTTGATAAATATTTCCCAGCTCATATGCAACATGTTGCTTTGCAAAGAATCTATAACTTTAAACAATTGCAGGATGAGCACCTCCCTAAAGCTTGGGGGAGGTTTTGTGATTTACTTAAGGTTATGCCGGGACATGGAGTCCCCAATAATGAACTGCTTGATATATTTTACGCTGTTCTAACCGATGAATCCAGATCCTACCTGGATAGTTGTGCTAGTTGTGTTTTTAGGGAAAGAACACCGGACGATGCAGAAGAATTAATGTGCAAAATTGCCAAGAACCATGAAGATTGGTTCGTTCCTGAACCACTTCTACCACCGAAAAAGAGGGGCATGCTTGTTCTGAGCCCCGAAGATATGCAAGAAGCAAAGAAGTCTATAAAGGAGAAAGGTATTAAAGCCGAAGACGTGAAGAATTTACCGCATATCAAGAAGCTGTGTGAGCCTACTACTCGCCCTCCCTTGGTAGAGGTACACTCTCTATTAGACTTTACTGAAAGTGACATCCCTAAAGGTAAGCCTCTCGACCAATTCTTAGATGAGCTTGATAATTTTATTATTAAGCAAGACCATTTTAATAGGATGATACAAAGTCAGTTGCATGATAACTCTCTTGCTATCAAAAGTTTGTGTGGTGTTCTAAAAAGAACAGTTAATGATGTTAAATGTCTTATTAAGCATTTTCATATGGTTCAAACTCAGCTTGAACAAATTTCTAATGTGCAAAAATATTTTCTTGCTAATAATGCCAAATAGGACATACAAGCTTATGGCATCAAAACTAGGGGTGGAACACACACCCAGGACCCACTCTATCCTGAGGGGCATCCAAAGAGGGTCGAGCAAGATTCTCAAGTACAAGAAGAAGACGAGACTGTTAGCTCTCCAAAGAAAAAGAAGAAGAAACACAAGGAGGCTGACAATCCCGATGATCCTATTACAAGTGAAAAGCCAGCTGTTGATCCTAATAGCATATCTACCTCCGATGCTGAAACAGAAGACGGTGCCGAGCCTGAAGAAAAGGACACGAAGAAGGATGATCCACCCGAAGTTCGAGAAGAAGAAACACCTGATAAACGCAAGAAGTACTCTAGAGAAGACTTCATCACAAGAAGACATGGGGAGGAAAGAGAACCATGGATACAGAAACACATGCCCTTTCCAGGTAAGTCCCTCAAATCTAAAGAAGAAGAGCATTACAATAAGTTTTGTGAATGGATGAAACCTCTTTTTCTTCAAATCCCTTTGACTGATGCTATTAAGTTACCTCCCTATTCTAAATATATGAAAGATATTGTCACAAATAAAAGAAAAGTTACTAATGAGGCAATATCTACTATGCTTGCTAACTACTCTTTCAGCGGCAAGATTCCTGAGAAGCTTGGTGATCCAGGTATACCCACCATTCCTTGCTCCATAAAGAATAATTACGTCAGAACTGCTTTATGTGATCTTGGTGCAGGAGTGAGTGTTATGCCTTTCTCTTTACAAGAGGCTTTGTTTAGAGAAACTAATCCCTACAGATATCTCTCTTCAGATGGCTGACAAGTCAACAGCTGTCCCCATTGGTATTTGTGAGGACGTTCCCGTTGAAGTTGCTAACTGTTTGATCCTTACATATTGTGTTGTGCTTGACATGCCCGAGGATGGGAGCATGTCCATTATTCTTGGTAGACCTTTTCTTAACACCGCAGGTGCTATTATTGATTGTAATAAAGGAAAGGTCACTTTCAACGTTGATGATAAAGAACACACGGTGTATTTTCCAAAGAAGATCGACAAGAGGCATGGCCTTAACTCTATAGAGAATGTTGAGACCGTGAAGATTGGAGAATGGGACTGTCCACTACATGTGCACCACAAATACAAAACCATTATGGTGGGGACAATGTCCATTAAAGTAAAGGTGCAATGATCACTTCATAAGAGGTGAGACTTCTTGTTCTATATATCGCCGGTTTGTTGGTAAGACTTGATCAACCTTACTAGTGAGATTTTTTTATATAGGTAAAAAGTTAAGCTTGTTATGTTTTCATTTGCTTTAGCTTTTATTCTCTTTGCTGTACCAAGTTTTTGTGTTTTTGAAGCTTCACAATACTAATCACCGCTTTAAGTTTTCAGAAAGTTTTGCAGCTTTTTGAACTCCGAGAAATTTTCAACAGTGAAGTTTTCAGAAAAAATCCAGAAAAATAAAAAAAAATCCATGCCGGGAGTGACCCAGAGGTACCTGGGGCTGACTTGGGGGGGCCACCAATGGCCCAGGCGGCCATCTGGCGCGGCCTGCCCCCTGGGCGCGCCCACAGGGCGCCTGGGGCCCAGAGGTCCCACCTCTAGGTGAGTCTTCTTCCTCTCTCTCTCTTTCTTCCCAAAAACACGAGTTCTGGGCCTGGAACTTGCGTTCTTGCTGTTCTTGGAGGTGATTTTCGATCTCTCTCCACAACCCATCATTTGAGCTGAGATTTTGAGCAAATACTCCCTGGTATGTAACTCCTCCACTCCTCCAAATAGATTTTGTTTGGTGGCTTCATTTGTGAGTATTTAGTAGTTCTTGCTGCTGTTTAGATGAGCTTGCTTGCATGTGTAGAAGTATATTTTCCAAGTTTTGATGCAAGTTTTTGCCTTAGGTAAGTGGGTTGAGTAGTTTGCCTTAACTCACTTTGTTTAAATCCTTGTTTTTGTAATTTGTCAAAAATTTCAGAAATGAGTTTGCTAGGAAGAGCAAAGGGGTGGCTTGGGAAGAAAAGGCCCGAGCGCTCCGATCGAGTTACAAGAGCTGCAGCTTCACCCCCGACTGCTAGGGTGAGCTACAACAAAGATCATGTGCCCTTAGAATTGTTGGAGGGACGTGCAATGACTTTCCCGTGCAATGAATTCCTTGAAGCTGCAGGAATTAAGGAGGAGTTCTATAATCTTTGTGCTAATGCAGGTCTGACGCGACTCGCAACGTGTTGTGTTCAAAAACTCACCTCTTGTTTCATTAACAGTTTTAGATATAACCTTGACACTGATTCTGTTTAGTTTAAAATTTACAATAATCTTTTGACCATGCCTTTGGAAAAGTTTTGTGAAATAATAGGTGTGCCGAACGTTGGACGGACGGCGAAGATGAACTCTCAGCCCTCCGAGCTGAGAACCGTCTTCAACTCTCTCTGTAGCATGGATACGAGGGATATTCATCGGTCAAAAATCTCCAGCATCTTATTCCCACACCTCAGGTATTTTGCGTATTATATTGCTAGAGGGGTGTTAGCTCGTGACAACACGAGCAACATATCTGCGCCGGATATCGCTATCCTGGCAACCGCCCTCTCGGGGAGGTTTGATTATAATGTGGGTGCCTTAATTGATCGACGCCTTGCTATGGACGGTAACAAGGGAGATTTACTTGGTGGAGTTTACGCCACACTTATCCTAGAGTCTCTTAATGGCACCCCGCACCCTGATGATAAGCCTTTTACTTATTTAAGTTTTGATCTTGCTGCTATGAAGAGGCATAAGTTTGTTACCATGACTTCCGATTTTGGTAACCTTGATTATATCTTGCGTTTCGGAGCCACCACGGAACGCAAGATCCGTCTACCTACACCTCTTTTGTTTGATTTCTCTCGCAGGAACGGATGGTCCTTTGATGTTATCCAGTTCGATGAGTTCGTGGTCTAGCATCGGTTTCATAACCCCATGGAGGGGGTTGTGCCCGATGAGGAGGATCATGGTGAGTTACCACCTTTCCAGGGGGAGACATGTCACAACCCAAGTTTAGGCATGTGCTAGGGTTCAAGTGCTCTTTGCATCATGTGAAAAATTCAAAAGAAATTCAGAATTGGGGAAAAGAAAAGCCCTAAAGAATTTTATTAAATAGCCAGATAAAAATATTTTTTCCAAAAATCATTTGAACATTTGGAAAATTCCTATAAATGATGCTGATCATTTCAAAAGTGGTTTGGGATCAATCCCATGCTCATAGAATTTTCTAAATCTCAAACATTGCCTTGGAAAATAAAATAAACCCCTATTTGATTTGAAATTCAAATTATTTGAATTTCAAAAATGCCCAAAAGTAATGAGTGGCTAGCTACTTATATTCTAAGCCCACATAAAAGTTTTGGGTATTTTATAAAATGCTTTGCTATTTTTTTTCAAAGAAAAACAGAAAGCAGAAAATAGAAAACAGAAAGAAAAAAGAAGAAAAAAAGGAATTCTAGCCCACCCCCTTTTCCCCACGGCCCACTTACCTTGGCCTCAGCCCAGCCGAGCCGAGGCTTCTGTCGTCTTCCTCCCCCGCGGCTCCAAGCAGCTCGCTGGAGCTGGGAGCGCGGCAACGACGCCACAGCGACGCCCCGGCCCTTCTAGGCCTCCCCTTTGCCCCAGCGTGTGCCACACAACGCCACAAACCCCCTGCACCTCTAGCTCTCTCCCAGGTCCCTCTCTTTTCTCTCCGGCGACGAATCCGCGCCACGGACGAAGCCCTAGGCGGAGCACGGCGACGCTACACCACGGCAACTGGAGTCCTCAAGCCCCGCCACCTTGTCCTTCGTCCTCCCCGGCGTCGACTACTCTGAGCGGAAGCTCCAATTCGAGCCCAGATGCCTTGCCAGTGACGTGAGCTTCATTTCTTCCCCGCCGGCTGCCGATGAGCAAAGCTTCAAATACGTCGTCGTCGAGCTCTGCGCGGCCCCGCCGTCCTCCCCATTCAAACCAGGGTGAGCTCTCCAGCATTTCGCCCCTAACCCCGCCTCCTCCTGTGCCTAGAGCTGGGTTCCGGCGAGAACCGAGGTCCGGCCGCCGCGGGCCTCGTCAAAGTCGCGCACCAGCGCCTCCCCTTGGACCCCCGATGGCATCTTCAGACACGCGAGGTCCCCAGCTCCCTCCCAGTGCCCCCAGCTACCCTCCCCGTGCCCTAAAACCCAACTCCGGCGAAGCTCCGGTGACTTCCCGGCGAGCCCGCAATCAGAACTAACCTAATCACCCCCCCCTAAGCTAACCCTAGACCCACTGACCAGTGGGCCCTAGCTACTAACTAACCACTGTTAGTTTAAACTAACAGGGGATTAACCCCCAGAGAGACTGACCACAGGGCCCCACCTGTCAGCCCCCCTGTGACATCACCCTTGCATCATGCTGACGCTATAATTGGAAAAGATTTAAAAAGAAAAGGGTTTATGAATTAAAATAATTCCAGTAATTCTAGAAATTAGAATAAACTTTGAAATTCAATAACTTTTTAATCCTAACTCCAAATTTAATAAATAATATATGAAAAATTATCAGAAAAATGCAAGGATTATGAATATGCAATTTGTTTTCATGTTTGACCATTTTAAAATGGGTGAACAGTAGAAAACATGCATATGGCATAATTTGAAATTGAATTTGAAGTTTGAATTTGCAAACCTTTTGCAATACACTTCAATTAAATTGAATTGTTAACAAACCAGTACCATATACATCATGAACAACCTTATCATGTGCTTGTGCATTTACTTCCGAAGTTTCCCCCCCCCCTTTTTTATTGATGATTGCCTCCGATGACAGACGTTCCGAGACGGTGATCACCCCCAAAGAAGAAGACCACCGTTAAGACCCGTGTATCGTCAGCAAGGCAAGCAAACCCCATTGATCATGTCTATAAAATCCCAATTCCCTCTCAGTATCGCTTATGCATGTTTAGGAGATCACCTTGTATCGATTCTACCACATAGTTGAACCCATATCCGATGCATGACCTATCATCTTGTCACAGTAGTAAGAAAACCACAATCCTAGCTGACATAGGAGTTGATTGATATCATGTGGCCCCTGCAACTGTTACTGATTATTTCATTCTTAGTGGTACAATGAGGTTGCTTTTGATGTGAGTCGGGATGATGGTGAACATGGTGTTGATGAAAGTGAAGTTGTGTTGGTGAATCCACCCTAATACAAGGTGAACGATGAGAGGTTGTGTAGGAGTACACAGTGGGTTGTCTCGTTGAACACCGCCTTAAGCACGAGTTCTTGTATGGTAATCCGATACAAAGAGTACAACCACACATTGGGCTCACTGACCCCTCTCGACCTAGTAACTCACCCCGATCCAAGTCCAGGAGTCACACCTAGTTCGGTATTTCCATTCGGCATATGCATAGAAAGTTAAAGGAAATCAAATGTGGAATTCATGGTAGGGCTTGTAGAACATGGCTTGCCAAGCGGAGAACCATCCGTCGAGGTGGGCTTGTCAGTCGTGCCTACATGGTTTGAGTCCTGGCTGGAAGCTCGGCCGGAACTCCAGTTGGGTTTGGAACTCAGACAGTTGACTCCTTGGACTAGAACAGAGCTGTGGGCGAAGTGTTGTGGTGAACATCCTCGCTGTCACCTCTTGAACGATGGCGAGACTTGGCGGTAACCGATGGTCATGTGTGTGTAGTTTACACCCTTGCAAGGTTAACAAAACTATTCGAATAGCCGCGTCCGCGGTCATGGACTACTTGGAAAGTTGTGCTTGATTATTAGACAACTTGAATGGATACTTCTAAAACTCACAATATAAGCGTGAGTGCTATGGTGTGCTTCCTCGTGGGGAAGTCGAGGAAGTAACCATAGTGGTGTATTGGTTGGAGACTTGGTAGTGGACTCGTGTACGCTTCTTACCTCAAGTCTGGTACTCGTAGTTCAGTATTAGCCAAGTCAAAGCTGGCACTTCTGCATGATGAAACCCCACCTCCTTTACCTTGATACTAGAGCATGAGTAGTTTAGTTCTGATGTAAGTCTTGCTAAGTATGACTTTGTACTCACGTTTTCTTATTCTATGTTTTAGATGAGAACCCGGACCCCGATGGAGTCACCTTCGTGAAGCTCGACGTTGACCTTGGTAGTATAGTTCCAGACAGCAGTCTGGTCCCTCGTGGAAGGGCATGTATGTTTACAAGGCTTCACTAAGCCATTTGTTGAACTTGTCTGTACTCAGACCTAATTTGCTTCCTTTGTATGATGTAATGTTGATCACAGACATGTGATCTTTGTATGCTCTATGTGTAAGTCAATAAAGATACACTTTGTAGAGTTATGTGATGATACCTGTTGTTCATACTAGGCATGTGTGTTGCGTGTATGTTTATAACATGCATGTCTTAGTATGGGTTTTCGAGACCTTAGTTGTGATCTGGCTGGCGGTCTTTTATACACCAAGTAGCCCTTAGATGTGCGCAGATTGGGGCATCGCGATGCGATTTCTCGTGACTCTATCACGTGCACACTTTGTTGTATGATCGAGCCCGCCCTAGACCCCGACTAAGTGATCGGGTTGGAGTCAGTCTATGTAAGAGTTGTGATTCAATCGATAACATGGTTGAGGCGACTTGTCTATGAGTATGGGATTTCACCACCCATAAGCATTTAGACTCGTGAGAGGACGATGAGGACCCATCTCAGTTGATCATCCGGCCTGAATGGGATGCCCCTCACGTTCGATGCTTTCCGAGAGTGTTCTGTGCTTGGCCTTGTCTTCTTAGACAAGTGGGTACGGCTCTCGGCTCTCCATGTGATTGTATGGTGACTGGAATTGCATACGCTAACCCCGGGTCCTGACAGACTTGGTATCAGAGCAGCACTGTCTGTAGGCTTTTCAAACCCTTGGTCGAAGTCGAGTCTAGCATTCTATAGTTATATAGTTACTCTGGGTATAAGGGAACAACGTAAGGCTTCTTTTCTCCTTACCCTCATCGATCTGAGTTCTGAGTCACCCTTATCCTTTCTACGGGATGATAGGACTAGGCTCATCTATGTCTGACTAGAACATCTCGTTGATTTCTTCCTTGTAGCCGTAGGACAGTTGTGGTTGTCCAGAGTCTTCGTGTCTTTGAGTTCCTTGGGGAAGTTCTGTCCAATCTCCTCAAGGTTGTTTCATTTCCTATCCCGGTGTAGCCGTTACGCTGCCCGATTTTTGTCGTGTTCCTTGGAATCTTTGCCTTTGCATTACAATCTTTTCCTCCTAGTCATGTCCTCTTATCTTTGTTTCCATCATAAAACATGTTCTGATTGTTGATTTTTATCACACAGGATGTCAGGTGGAACTCGTAGTGCTGTTCTTCGGAATCGAGACCGTGCAGAATCGAAATGATGATGAACCTCCACCACCGCCTTCTGCGGCGGAAATCATGATGGAAGCTGAACGGAATCGACGTGATCAAACACGCCTTCTGGAGCTCATCGAGCAGAATACCGCTCGTCAGCGCAATGTGGTTGTCAGCATTCAGGATTTCATCCTCCTCAAGCCATCGGTATTTCGATGTTCCTCCGAGCCCCTTGAAGCTGATGATTGGCTCCGTTCCATCGAGCGTAAGCTTGAGACGGCGCATGTTGCTCCCAATGATCGTGTGATGTTTGCGGTATACTTCTTGGAAGGTGCAGCTGGTGAATGGTGGGAGAACTATGTTGCAATGCAACCTGATGGTCACGTAGTGACTTGGCAACAATTTCGTGATGCCTTCCGAGGGTACCACATTCTGGATGAGATGATGGAAAGAAAGAAGGAAGAGTTTTGCAATCTTACTCAGGGAGATAGGTCCATCCACGAGTATATGACTGAGTTCAACCATCTTTCTCGTTATGCCCAAGAGGAGATATCCACTGATGCCAGGAAGCAAGCAAGGTTCCGCAAGGGACTTAGCCCTGTTATTCGTCATGATCTCAATCTTCATGAGTTTGTCAATTTTGAGGATTTAGTCAATAGATCCTTCAGAGCTGAGTATGGCAATGAGGTGTTCGAAGAGTCTCGCAAGCATGCTCGAGAGTTTGTTCCATCTTCTAGTTCGGCCCCTCAGAAACGCCGGATTTGGATTCCAACTAGTGCCATTCATTCACACCTTTTTGCAAGGCCATCCTACATGGTACCTCAACCTCCTCCACCAATCACGAATCCCAATAGCTATGGTAGTGAGCCTGCCATCCTTGCTCCACCCCCTGACACCAGAGTTTGCTACAAGTGTGGTCAGCCTGGCCACATTGCACGGAAATGTTCCTTGTCGGTGAAAGTTGATCCTCGTCCAAGACATGATGCCACCCCACCCAGGTCTTCCAAAGCTAAGCCTTCACAGAAATCCACCTCCAACTCCTTGCAAGCAAAGTCCTTAGCCACTGTTGGTGGTTGGGTGAACCAAATCTCAGTTGAGGAAGCTATTGATACTTCTGACGTCATCCTTGGTACACTCCGAGTCAAACATGTTCCCGCCTCTGTTATTTTCGATCCAGGAGCTTCTCATTCATTCATGTCGGAGAGTTATGCACTTCGTCATGAGTTCGCCTTTGAAGAAATTTTTTCTCCAATGATCATTCAAACTCCTGGTTCAAAGTGGCAAACTAATAGAGTAAGCCATGGCAATCAAATTTCAATTGAGGGTTTAGTATTCCTTGCTTCTCTTATAGCCCTCAAGTCTTCAGACATTGATGTCATCCTAGGAATGGATTGGTTATCAAGACAACACGCTTTTCTTGATTGTAAAGCCAAGTCAGTTAAACTTACCCATCCTTCAAGCCAGACCATTGAATACACATCACCCAGCTCTAGAATCCAGATGCATACTTTGAATGTGCTTCCCCTTCCAGACCTTGAAGATATTCCGGTGGTTCGTGACTTCCTGGATGTCTTTCCTGAAGAGCTGTCGGGCATGCCACCCGACAGATGTGTAGAATTCATTGTAGATCTTGCCCCAGGAACCGCCCCAATTTCCAGACGCCCATACAAAATGGCCCCACGTGAGTTAGCTGAGCTTAAAATCCAACTTGAAGCATTGTTGGCAAAAGGCTTCATCCGCCCTAGCTCATCGCCATGGGGTTGCCCCGTTCTGTTCGTAACGAAGAAAGATGGAACAGAAAGGATGTGCGTAGACTATCGCCCGCTAAACCTACCGACGATAAAGAACAAGTACCCACTGCCCAGGATCAATGATCTTTATGATCAACTTGCTGGATCCTCTGTGTTCTCCAAAATGTATTTGAGATTAGGCTATCATCAAATCAAAATCCGAAACGAGGACATTCCCAAGACGGCTTTCACTACTCGTTATGGTCTTTACGAGTTCACCATCATGTCCTTCGGTCTAACCAATGCCCCCGCCACTTTCTCGTGCATGATGAATTCGATCTTCATGGAGTACTTAGATAAATTTGTTGTAGTTTATCTTGATGACATTCTCATCTACTCGAAGAACGAAGAAGAACATGCCGAACATCTTAGGCTGGTATTGATGAAACTTAGAGAGCATCGCCTGTATGCTAAATTCTCCAAGTGTGAATTTTGGCTACCAGAAGTGACCTATTTAGGCCACGTGATTTATGCAAAAGGCATTGCTGTCAATCCCGAGAGAGTTCAGGCTGTCCTTGACTGGACTCCACCTGAATCGATTAAGCAAGTTAGGAGTTTTCTTGGCCTAGCAAGCTATTTTCGCCGCTTCGTTGAGAACTTCTCCAAAGTTGCAAAGCCTCTTACTGAACTCCTCAAGAAAGATAAGAAATTCGAATGGACCCCCAAGTGCGAGGAAATCTTTCAAGAGCTAAAAAGAAGATTTACTTCTGCACCCGTACTTGCGCCTCCAGACACCAAAAAGGATTTCGAGATCTTTTGTGATGCTTCACGACAAGGGTTAGGATGCATACTTATGCAAGATAGACATGTGGTAGCTTATGCTTCACGCCAGTTGCGTCCACATGAAGAGAACTATCCTACCCATGATCTTGAACTCGCTGTCGTAGTTCATGCCCTGACAACTTGGCGACATTACCTCCTTGGTAATCGTTGTTAGATCTATTCCGACCACCAAAGCCTCAAATATATATTCACCAAGCCAGATCTTAATCTCAGGCAAAGACGCTGGATAGAGTTGATAAAAGATTATGACTTAGGAATTTCTTACACCCCAGGCAAAGCCAATGTCATGGCTGATGCACTAAGTCGTAAGTCGTATTGTAACAACCTCATGTTACAACAGTATCAACCACTTCTTCATGAGGAATTTCGAAAGCTCAACCTCGAGATTGTTCCTCGTGGATCTCTTTTCAACTTGGTGGTGAAACCAACCCTTGAGGATCAAATCATAGTTGCCCAAAGGCGTGCACGAGATGTTCGCCGGATCAAGGAGAACATTGCTAGCGGAGTTGCTAAATGTTTCTCCACAGATAGCAAATGAACGTTATTCTTTGAAAATCGTTTGGTAGTACCTAAGAATAGGGATCTGAGGCAACTCATCCTCAAAGAATCCCATGACACACCCCTCTCCATTCATCCCGGTAGCACAAAAATGTACCGAGATCTACGCCAGAGATTTTGGTGGACTAGGATGAAGAGAGACATTGCTCGATTTGTTGCTGAATGTGATGTTTGTCGTCGCATTAAGGCAGAACATCAAAGACCTGCTGGCACACTTCAACCTTTGCCTATTCCAGAGTGGAAATGGGACAAATTCGGTATGTACTTCATCACCGGCTTTCCAAAAACCCAGAAAGGAAATGGTGCCATCTTCGTTGTCAGAGATAGGCTTTCCAAAGTTGCTCACTTCCTTCCCGTTCGCGAGTCTATAACTGCTAGCCAGTTAGCGGACTTGTACGTCTCTAGAATTGTGTCTCTTCACGGTGTTCCTATGGTAATCAATTCTGATCGTGGTAGCCTTTTCACCTCTAGATTTTGGGGAAGCTTTCAGAATGCTATGGGAACTCATCTATCCTTTAGTACCGCTTTCCATCCTCAGTCTAGCGGTCAAGTTGAAAGGGTTAATCAAATCTTGGAAGACATGCTCAGAGCTTGTGTTATCTCATTCGGAAAGAATTGGGAGAAATCTCTTCCATTTGCCGAACTTTCTTATAACAACAGTTTCCAATCTAGTCTGAACATGGCTCATTTTGAACTCCTCTATGGACGACGATGTCGAACACCCTTGAACTGGTCAGAAACCGGTGAAAGACAATTCTTTGGACCGGATATGATCAAGGAAGCAGAAGAGCAAGTTCGCATTGTTCGTGATAGATTGAAAGCCGCCCAGTCTCGTCAGAAAATCTACTATGATCGTCATCATAGGCAAGAAAGCTACAATCTGGATGAGAAGGCCTACCTTCGGGTTACTCCTCTGAAGGGAACCCAAAGATTCCGTATCAAAGGCAAGTTGGCCCCATGTTACATCGGACCTTTCCGCATTCTTGCTAAACGTGGAGAAGTTGCCTACCAACTTGAACTACCCCCGCACCTTTCCCGAGTACATGATGTATTCCACGTGTCACAACTCAGGCGTTGCTTCAAGGACCCCATCCGCGAAGTCGACCATGAAACGCTTGATCTCCAAGATGACCTTTCTTATCCAAAGTACCATGTTCGTATTCTTGATTCAGCAGAGCGTGTCACTCGTCGTCAAAAGATAAGGTTTCTGAAAGTGCAATGGTCACATCACTCCGAGAAAGAGGCCACGTGGGAAAGGGAAGACCGCCTCCGTGCTGAGTACCCCTCCTTCCTCCCGACGACTTCTGAATCTCGGGACGAGATTCTTTTGAATGGGGGCGAGTTGTCACAACCCAAGTTTAGGTATGTGCTAGGGTTCAAGTGCTCTTTGCATCATGTGAAAAATTCAAAAGAAATTCAGAATTGGGGAAAAGAAAAGCCCTAAAGAATTTTATTAAATAGCCAGATAAAAATCTTTTTTCCAAAAATCATTTGAACATTTGGACAATTCCAATAAATGATGCTGATCATTTTAAAAGTGGTTTGGGATCAATCCCATGCTCATAGAATTTTCTAAATCTCAAACAATGCCTTAGAAAATTAAATAAACCCCTATTTGATTTGAAATTCAAATTATTTGAATTTCAAAAATGCCCAAAAGTTATGAGTGGCTAGCTACTTATATTCTAAGCCCACATAAAAGTTTTGGGTATTTTATAAAATGCTTTGCTATTTTTTTCAAAGCAAAACGGAAAGCAGAAAATAGAAAACAGAAAGCAAAAAGAAGAAAAAAAGGAATTCTAGCCCACCCCCTTTTCCCCATGGCCCACTTACCTTGGCCTCGGCCCAGCCCAGCCGAGGCTTCTGTCGTCTTCCTCCCCCGCGGCTCCAAGCAGCTCGCTGGAGCTGGGAGCGCGGCGACGACGCCACGGCGACGCCCCGGCCCTTCTAGGCCTCCCCTTTGCCCCAGTGTGTGCCACGCCACGCCACAAACCCCCTGCACCTCTAGCTCTCTCCCAGGTCCCTCTCTTTTCGCTCCGGCGACGAATCCGCGCCACGGCCGAAGCCCTAGGCGGAGCACGGCGGCGCTCCACCGCGGCGACTGGAGTCCTCAAGCCCCGCCACCTTGTCCTTCGTCCTCCCCGGCATCGACTACTCTGAGCAGAAGCTCCAATTCGAGCCCAGATGCCTTGCCAGTGACGTGAGCTTCGTTTCTTCCCCGCCGGCCGCCGACGAGCAAAGCTTCAAATACGTCGTCGTCGAGCTCTGCGCGACCCCGCCGTCCTCCCCATTCAAACCAGGGTGAGCTCTCCAGCATTTCTCCCCTAACCCCGCCTCCTCCTGTGCCCTAGAGCTAGGTTCCGGCGAGAACCGAGGTTCGGCCGCCGCGGGCCTCGTCAAAGTCGCGCACCAGCGCCTCCCCTTGGACCCCCAATAGCATCTTCAGACGCGCGAGGTCCCCAGCTCCCTCCCAGTGCCCCCAGCTACCCTCCCCGTGCCCTAAAACCCAACTCCGGCGAAGCTCCGGTGACTTCCCGGCGAGCCCGCCATTAGAGCTAACCTAATCACCCCCCTAAGCTAACCCTACACCCACTGACCAGTGGGCCCTAGCTACTAACTAACCACTGTTAGTTTAAACTAACAAGGGATTAACCCCCAGAGAGACTGACCACAGGGCCCCACCTGTCAGCCCCCCTATGACATCACCCTTGCATCATGATGACGCTATAATTGGAAAAGATTTAAAAAGAAAAGGGTTTATGAATTAAATTAATTCCAGTAATTCCACAAATTAGAATAAACTTTGAAATTCAATAACTTTTTAATACTAACTCCAAATTTAATAAATAATATATGAAAAATTATCAGAAAAATGCAAGAATTATGAATATGCAATTTGTTTTCATGTTTGACCATTTTAAAATGGGTGAACAGTAGCAAACATGCATACAACATAATTTGAAATTGAATTTGAAGTTTGAATTTGCAAACCTTTTGCAATACACTTCAATTAAATTGAATTGTTAACAAACCAGTACCATATACATCATGAACAACCTTATCATGTGCTTGTGCATTTACTTCCGAAGTTGCCCCCCCTTTTTTGTTGATGATTGCATCCGATGACAGACGTTCCGAGACGGTGATCACCCCCAAAGAAGAAGACCACCGTTAAGACCCGTGTATCGTCAGCAAGGCAAGCAAACCCCATTGATCATGTCTATGAAATCCCAATTCCCTCTCAGTCTCGCTTCTGCATGTTTAGGAGATCACCTTGTATCGATTCTACCGCATAGTTGAACCCATATCCGATGCATGACCTATCATCTTGTCACAGTAGTAAGCAAACCACAATCCTAGCTGACATAGGAGTTGATTGATATCATGTGGCACCTGCAACTGTTACTGATTATTGCATGCTTAGTGGTACAATGAGGTTGCTTTTGATATGAGTCGGGATGATGGTGAACATGGTGTTGATGAAAGTGAAGTTGTGTTGGTGAATCGACCCTAATACAAGGTGAACGATGAGAGGTTGTGTAGGAGTACACAGTGGGTTGTCTCGTTGAACACCGCCTTAAGCCCGAGTTCTTGTATGGTAATCCGAGACAAAGAGTACAACCACACATTGGGCTCACTGACCCCTCTCGACCTAGTAACTCACCCCGATCCAAGTCTAGGAGTCACACCTAGTTTGGGATTTCCATTCGGCATATGCATAGAAAGATAAAGGAAATGAAATGTGGCATTCATGGTAGGGCTTGTAGAACATGGCTTGACAAGAGGAGAACCATCCGTCGAGGTGGGCTTGTCAGTCGTGCCTACATGGTTTGAGTCCTGGCTGGAAGCTCGGCCGGAACTCCAGTTGGGTTTGGAACTCAGACAGTTGACTCCTTGGACTAGAACGGAGCTATGGGCGAAGTGTTGTGGTGAACATCCTCGCTGTCACCTCTTGAACGGTGGCGAGACTTGGCGGTAACCGATGGTCATGTGTGTGTAGTTTACACCCTTGCAAGGTTAACAAAACTATTCGAATAGCCGCGTCCGCGGTCATGGACTACTTGGAAAGCTGTGCTTGATTATTAGACAACTTGAATGGATACTTCTAAAACTCGCAAGATAAGCGTGAGTGCTATGGTGTGCTTCCTCGTGGGGAAGTCGAGGAAGTAACCATAGTGGTGTATTGGTTGGAGACTTGGTAGTGGACTCGTTTACGCTTCTTACCTCAAGTCTGGTACTCGTAGTTCAGGATTAGCCAAGTCAAAGCTGGCACTTCTGCATGATGAAACCCCACCTCATTTACCTTCATACTTGAGCATGAGTAGTTTAGTTATGATGTAAGTCTTGCTGAGTACGACTTTGTACTCACGTTTGCTTATTCTATGTTTTAGATGAGAACCCGGACCCCGATGGAGTCACCTTCGTGAAGCTCGACGTTGACCTTGGTAGTATTGTTCCAGACAGCAGTCTTGTCCCTCGTGGAAGGGCATGTATGTTTACAAGGCTTCTCTAAGCCATTTGTTAAACTTGTCTGTACTCAGACCTAATTTTCTTCCGTTGTATGAAGTAATGTTGATCACAGACATGTGATCTTTGTATGATCTATGTGTAAGTCAATAAAGATACACTTTGTAGAGTTATGTGATGATACCTGTTGTTCATACTAGGCATGTGTGATGTGTGTATGTTTATAACATGCATGTCTTAGTATGGGTTTTCGAGACCTTAGTTGTGATCTGGTTGGCGGTCTTTTATACACCAAGTGGCCCTTAGATGTGCGCAGATTGGGGCATCGCGATGCGATTGCTTGTGACTCTGTCACGTGCACACTTTGTTGTATGATCGAGCCCGCCCTAGACCCCGACTAAGTGATCGGGCTGGAGTCAGTCTATGTAAGAGTTGTGATTCAATCAATAACATGGTTGAGGCGACTTGTCTATGAGTATGGGATTTCACCACCCATAAGCATTTAGACTCGTGAGCGGACGATGAGGACCCATCTCAGTTGATCATCCGAGCTGAATGGGATGCCCCTCACGTTCGATGCTTCCCGAGAGTGTTTTGTGCTTGGCCTTGTATGCTTAGACAAGTGGTGTTAGACCAAGTATGTGATCAGAGGGGGAGGGGGTGAATGATCACTTCAAAATTTCACATGAAACTTTGAAGTGAAGCATAACACAGCAATCGAAACTATTCAACAGAAAGGTAAACATTGAAGCAGAACGTGATCGAAGCATAACATAGTGAATCAAAAGTATCGAATCAATTGCATCGAAGCAGAACTCTGAAGCAATTGACAAACATAATGTAAGTGCGGAAAGTAAAACGAACTCTTGACTCGGCGATGTTTGATCGACCAGTTCACACTCTGCAAAGTGCTACGTCTGGTTGGAGGGACTTGTGATTGAACACAGGAGCAAACCTCTCTCCGTCCATTTCTCCACTGCACCAATCTCCTTGAGCTTGATCAGTTCTTCACTCTTGGTTGATTATTGAGGAAATCACCGAAACCTTTGAAAAACTGGACTTCGAGGCGACAATAACTCTTCGCTCTCTGAAGAACAACTCTCTAACCGTCTAGGAGAATTGCAGTTCTCCAAGATAACAAGGCTAGCAAACTTCTTCCTAAGTCATAATGAATCAACTCAGATCAATAGGACTTATGCTTCAGTGTATTGGTATTTGAAAAGCTTCGGTGGGGTTGCTCTCTCTCTCTCTCTCCTCTGTAGGGAATCAATGTTGGAGCAGCCCGCCCGCCAATGAGGGCGGGGGTGGCGTATTTATAGGCAGCAATCCCAAGGTGCGAAATGACTGAAGTGACCCGATGTGACAGCTTGACACCTGTCCCCAACGGTCATATTTCCAATCAAAGCGCAACTTTACTTGCGGTCCAAGTAAAGCTGACTCACGGACTTGGTTCCGCTTCAGGAGCCGAAAGAACAAAGTCTTCGCTGGTGAAGCATTACCTAGCTCACATGAGATTTCTTCGACTCTGGATTCTCACTGGTTTAGATTCGATCTGAGTCTTTTCATCAAAACCTTCGAAATACATTTACTAAACCCCTCTTGATAGTACGGTTTTTCCTACGACTCAAAGAAGTAAAAAGAACTATGCAAAAACAACTAAGTCTTGCGCCATCTTGATCAACCTCTTCGATGAGACGAGCTTCAGGATTCCTTATCTTTTTAGGGGTCGACATCCGTAATAAGCTTCGCTCCATAGGATATGCTTCGATGAATGAGTAAATCTTCGTTGAAGCTTTATCACCAACCAATAACTTCAGGAACCTAACCATCTGTTTCACACTAGAAAACTTGTTAGTTCCTCTACTGTTTTGACCAACAATATCCAAAACTCATGAGGGTATAACTTTGCTCTTACAATCTCCCCCTTTTTGGACTATTGTTGACAAAACAGGCATCGATAAAAGATTTGGAATTTTGAATTTGAGTTGAGAGCAAACTCTAAGATATGAAGCTTTTGACTCCCCCTGAATGCAAGCATCGAAGATTTTTAGTCGAAGTAAATGCTTGTTGAAGAATATCATCAATGGGAAGCCTAACACATATCCTAGCGAATCAATTGCATACAAAGATAATTTTTCTTGAAGAATATGCAATCATCCAATGACCTGTGAACTTAAGGAAAATAACCACCTGCAAGATAAAGTATAGAAGAGCAACTTGCAAGCACGGGGTTATTTACATATACAAGGATAAAACAGTTCACAACCGAAGTAATACGTTAAGATACAACCCAATCGAAGTGAAAGGAATGTTTGTCGAATCTTAACACACGCAAAATCGAATCGAATCAAATCAAAACCCTAAACCCCGCAGCGAATCTAAACTCAATCGATGCTACTTTCTCCCCCTTTTTGTCAAGAACAGGACAAAAGGTTGAGAGGCAGATCGAGAGCATTTACGCGTTAGCTGCACCCCTGGGACCCTGCGGAAAGTCTTCGCCTGACGAAGATTCATCTCCAGAAGTATCGCCTTCGGTCGAAGCCGGTGACTCTTCCTCGTCGAAGTCCATCGGCGCTTGAAGCAGATCAAGGTCGCTGTCATCGAGAGGGTCGTCTTCGTGCTTCGACGTGTGGGAGTCTTCATCAGAGAAAGTGTCGGGGCGAATCTGTTCAGTAGGGTTGACGAATAAGACTTCATCAATCTTGTCCAGCGAAGGGATCTTGGGGTTGGGGCGGTCGACTGTATCATTTCTGGAAAAATTCCTCTGCAGATGTGGGTACTCCTTGAACATGCGATCGGCTTCAAGTTTCTTCACTGAGTTAAACTTCCTGAGGCCTTTCCATGAATGACGCTTCAATACCTTCAAGTATTGGTTGTTGTTCATTGCAATGTTTCCAACGCGATTGATCTCATCAGATAAGTGTTGCATCTGTCTTTGATTTCCTTCGATGAAGTTTTCTAGCAGCTGTTGGTTTCGAATGGCAACCTCGAAGTGATACACTTCCTTCTGGTAATGCTTCGACATGTTGCGCTCATTGATGTGCTGTCTGACTCCTACATAAGTTGCAAAGGGGTCATTTGGCCGCCTGAAGATATTCAATGTATCGCGGACCGGAGGACAGAACAACTTCGGGTGATGCTTCGCTGTGAATTCTTCGCTGCGTCCATGGTTGCAAATGGCTTGCAGCCAAGGAGCATATGGCTTCAGTTGATTTACCAATTCAGCAGCTTGTACCATGTTTCGAAGAAAACAATCCTCGAAGTCAAACACATGTCCATGAGTGAGCTTCATAAGAGCATGACGAGTTGGATAATGGATATTTGATTCTTCATTCGCTGGACTGAGAGGCATCAGGGAGTTTGACAGGATATAGAACCATGTCTTGGAATTGAACACCAGATGCTTCGGGCGAATGTTTTCTGGCATGTGATCTCCAGTGACTTCGGGATCCAGTAAAGATGCGAATTCAGCTTCAGTGGGATCCGGTAACATGTGAACCTTTGCAAGTTTGCCAGTGTGTCTTGGAATGTTCACAATTTCCATGAATTCTTCGGAGTACATCCTGAAGACTTTCCCTTGAATAATCCATTCAAGAATCCAAGTGCTAGTGTCTTCTGGGGTTCCAGAGACATACAGAGTAGCATAGAATTGCTTCACTAGCTCTGAGTTGAATGGAGTTTCCATTGCAAATAATCCAGTCAGGTTCTGTGCTTCGATAGTTTCCACGATGTTTTGGAAGCACGTTGCAGCAGTTAGACTATGCATGTCCAAGTACCTGTGTCTGAACAGAACTCCTTTCTGACAGTAAAGCTTCGTGTACAAAATCTGCTGTTCAGCTGTCCAGAATCGAAGATCATGAGCAGTTCTTGGTGATTCATATGGACTAGTGCCAAAGAATCGAAGCTTCTTGCGATGAACTTCAATGTCGAACTCAGGACCGTGCCTTGAAGAAGTTCCTTCTCCCATGAAAATGGGAAAAGTCTCTCTGGGATAGAGAGAGTCCAACTGTGTGTCTTGAGCAGGAATGCAATGCCTTCGGGCATCTGTGATTCGCCTCGGCGGTTGAGTGACGATTGCCAACTAATTGGCTTCGGCCTCTGCTTCGACATCAGCTTCGGCATTTGCTTCAGCATGACCAGCTTGCACTTGGGCTTCTTCTTCTTTTTCTTCAGACTCTTCAGTAGAGTGAGCTGAAGAGTAATCTTTGTCAGGAGTGGCTTGACGGGGTGGAGATGGTTGTGGAGCAAAATTGTCTTGAGCGGATGGTTGTGGAGCAGTTTGAGGTGGGGGTGGAGTTGGAACACGGGTTGGAATGGCTTCGGGAGCGGATGGCTTCGATGAGGGTTTGCCAAGTTTAATGATTTTGCATCGTGGAGGCGATGCCTTTCTTGGTGCTTTCTTGGCCGGGTGGGAGATAACTTCATCAACTTCTTCGGTGTCAGCAATCAGTCGTCTCTTCCTTGGTTGCAGCTTGGGAAGAGGTGAAGCTAATTGCTGGACCATGGCTTCGCGCCTCTTAGAGTCAAGTGCCATGACCGAAGCATTATGCGATTTGCAGCATTCTTCAATAGCAGATTTCAGCTTGTCTTGAAAAATTTGAAGATTCTGCTTGGTTTGCTCATTTACAGCAGCAATTTTCTTCGAAGCAGCAGTCGCTTCGCTCTTGAAATCCTCATCAGATTCTTCATCTGCTTTCTTCTGAAATTTCAGGATCTTTGCAGTTTCTGATCTGTTCCTTGAATGCAGATCTCTAAGCTGATTGTACAAAGTTTCGACCATTGCTGAAAGATTGGGTGAGATATATGTATCTCCAATATCCACAGAGTGAGGATGACTGGCTTCAGCAAGCTTGAAATATGTCTGGCTCAGACGCAGACAGTCCCACATTTCACTTTCCCTAGCATCTGGAAAGTTGTGTTCACTGTGTTCAGCTTCAACTTGGGCTTCGGGGACAGGAGCTGCGACTGGCTTCGGGGGAATTTCCTTCGGCGCCATGTCCACAGCGGCTTCCTTTTGAGCAGCCCTGGCAGCTTTCTCTGCCTTCTTCGTGCGAAGAATATCGAGCTGAGCTTGGCGTTTGGCTTCAGCTTCAGCAAGTTGTTTGGCTTCGGCTGCTGCCTTAGCCTCTTGAGCTTTAGCTTCAGCTAGCTTGCGCTTCGCTTTAGCTTGCTGGTTCGCCTCGGCCAGCTCCTTCCTTTGCTTCTCTAGATCAGCTGCTTCTCTATCAGCTTTCTCTTTCTCTTTTGCTTCTCTCTCAGCCTTAGCTTTGGCTTGAGCTTCGGCGTGCAGACGTTCAGCTTCAATGCGGTCTTTCTTCCGCAATTCAGCTTCTGTCAACTTCTTTGTGCCAACCTGGGCAAATGTCTGACCAGGCTTAGCCACAGTTGTCTTCGGCTTCGAAGCTTTAACAGGCTCTTGAGCTTTGGCTTCGGGCACAGCAGCCGGCTTAGCCACAGGCTTTGCCTTATGGTCATGCCGTTCCTTGGTCCTCTGCTCGGATGGAACAGGACGGCGGGGAGGCTTAGACGACAAGGGTGCCTCGACCACCAAGTTCGTCAAGTCAATGTTCCTCTTTGGAGCAGGAGGTTCTGTAGGTTCTTGGAACTTAACACCTTTAGGAGCAGGCGGCTTCGCTCCAGCCTTTTTCTTCAGAGGCTTCTTCAACAGTTTCTTCTTGGGACTTGGGGGGATGGGTGAGTGCTCGGACTCATCGTCTGCATCACCAGCAGGATCTTCTTCGATAGAATCTTCGAGCTGAGCAGCTGCTTCAGCTTCATCATCGGCTTCGTGTTCAGCCTCCTCATCTGTAGCAGGAGGGGGCGATTCATTAAGCTTCCGAAGCTTTCGCCTCTTTTTAGGCTTCGATGGTTCGGCTTCATCAAGGCCAGCAGCAGCAAGAGCTTTAGCTTTCTTTTCTTCGTGGATTCTCTTCTTCTCAGCCAAAATGGCAAGCCTCTCTTGCTCTTCAGGATAATCATCAGGGGTTTTGAGAGAGTTTGGGTGCGGAACAGCCGGAGGCTTCGGGTAGTACTTCTTCCGGTTGGCTGCAGTGTATTGAGCACACATAGCAGTGGTGTATCTGTAAGGAGGACTGAATGCAAATTGCATTGCCCACTTCCAAGTAGGGATACTTTTGAACTTGTACCATCTGATAGCCCAATAACGTCGAATCTTTTGCAATCGAATCTTTCTATCGTGATCTGTTTCTTCAGGAGGTGTGTCATAGCCCATCCTTATGCGAATGGCTTCGGGAATGCCTCGGGCATTATTCACTTCCTTTGTTTTTCCACCTTTGCCCTTCTGCTTTGGTGGCTCTGGATAATTTTCCAGTCCTTCAACAATCGGAGACTCATTTCCCATAGCAGCTTCTTCGTCAGACATCCTGTGAATAGAATCATGGACAAGAGGGAAACGAAGAGAGGGAATGAATAAGCACAGGCAAAGGTTTCGACCAAAACAAATCAATTTTGATAGGAGCCCAGATCAATCTTAGATTGGTTGCAACTTCTCTGTATGAATTTGGCTAGAACAAGTCGAAAAACGAGACCTAACGCAATCCAGAACAGAGAACGAACCGAATCTTATCCACTGACCTGAGAAGATGGGATAGCTTTGATGCTAAGAACAACTTTCCCAAGATGTAAAGATCAGCACGGATCAAACAGCCCTAAAACAGAAATCAAAACCCTAACAAACTCAGATCCAAACCCTAGATGAAGAACACGGAGAGACAGATAGGATCCGAGAGGCAATGCGTACCCTAACTTGGTGACGCACGGCGGCTACGGCGACGGAGGGCGGAGAAGTGCTCTGCGTCGACGGGGAAGGTCCACGGCGGCGACGTTCCGGCAGTGAAGCGGCGACGGCGACGGCGAGGACGAGGAGCTCTGCGGACGCTCGAGGAGGAAGACAGAGGAGTCGGGGCGAGTGAATGTGTGGGGAACGGTTTCGATGGGGGAAACGCCTTAAATAGGCACGATCTGGAGCGGTTACCAGATCACATCGAACGGTTCTCAGCAACTGACTCTTCCGATTCAACGGCTCAGATGTGGTGGCGTATCGTGAGCGAAACTCATCGACCCGGAGAAGACGGGGACTCAACGGCCGAAGAATAAGTCTTGACCGAGAGCAAAAACTTCGATAAAGTTGGAAGCATTTGATTCGGAACACAATGACGTTCGAAGCAATATGCTTTCCGTTTCAATTGTGCTTAACATTCAAGATCGAAAAGATTGGAAGCGAAGCAGAATGGAGAAGTAGGGTCCGAAACTTATCACTTCGAAGAAAAACAACGAAGCTAAAAGTGATAAGTATAAGGGACAAAAGAAACGAATAAGTAAAGCAAACTAAACACAGAACAAGGAGCAAATGGCAAACGAAGCTAAACTTGGGCGAAGCAAAATTCAAGCGAAACTAAACAAAAATAACACAACGAAGGTGAATATGTACAGTGAATAGTTTCGATCTTACTGAACATTGTGTGAGTCTAAGATGTTCAGCTCACATCTCAATGCACAAAACCTTTTCTCGTCCAATGGCTTCGTGAATATATCTGCCAATTGATCTTCAGTTCTTACATGGCTAATCTCAATGTCTTCACGCTGAACATGATCTCGAAGAAAATGATGACGAATATCAATATGCTTCGTTCGAGAGTGTTGCACAGGATTGTGAGCAATCTTGATGGCACTCTCATTGTCACAAAGCAGAGGGATTTTCTTCACATGAATACCATAATCTTTCAGCGTCTGCTTAAGCCAAAGTATTTGAGTGCAGCATGAGCCAGCAGCAATATATTCAGCTTCAGCAGTAGATATTGAGACACAATTCTGTTTCTTTGAAGCCCAACACACAAGAGATCTACCAAGAAAATGACAAGTGCCTGAGGTAGATTTCCTGTCAACCCTATCACCAGCCCAGTCTGAATCAGAATATCCAATCAAATCAAACTGAGTGCCTTTGGGATACCAAAGTCCCAACGAAGGAGTATGTGCTAGATATCGAAGAATTCGCTTCACAGCAGTATGATGCGATTCCTTCGGATTTGCCTGGTAGATTGATATCTTCGAGAATCGAATCCACATCAACTCTTCTTCGAACTCGTGATAAAGCAGTATCATTTGCTTCAGGCTCAGCATATGCTTCAGGGTCTACATCAGCTTCGGGTTCAGCTTCAGCATTTCCTTCGATCCCTTGACCTTCTTCGTCCTGTTCATCATTAGCTTCAGGATGGTGATTTCCAGCGCCCCGGGCTATGTGTGGGAACATTGGACCATCATCATCCCTTACAGCTTGACGTTCATTAGCTTCGACAGGGCGAATCTCACCAATAGCCATGGACCTAATCACTTCATCAAGTGGAGGTTCATCTAGATCATGAGGCAAGTGCTCCTTTTGAGAGCCATTAGTTTCATCAAATCTTACATTTACAGTTTCCATAACTTTCCCAAAGTGAGAGTTATAGACTCTGTAAGTGTGAGAGTTTGAGCCATAACCTAAAAGAAAACCTTCATGTGCCTTAGGGGCAAATTTTGAGCTATGATTCATATCTCTAATAAAGCATGGAGCACCAAATACCCTAAGATATGAGACATTTGGTTTGTTACCAGTGATAAGCTCATGTGAAGTTTTCTTCAAGAATTTGTGAAGGTAAACCTTGTTGATGATGTGACATGCAGTATTGATTGCTTCGGCCCAGAACCTAATAGGAGTCTTGTATTCAGCAAGAAGAGTTCTGGCCATCTCAATAAGAGTTCTATTCTTCCTTTCAACTACACCATTCTGTTGAGGTGTATAAGCAGCAGAGAACTCATGAGTAAAACCATGATCATCAAGAAATTCTTCGATATTTGTATTCTTGAATTCAGTTCCATTATCACTTCGGATATGCTTCAGAGATAATTCATATTTTCTTTGATCTCTCTTAGCGAATGACTTGAAGATTTCAACCACTTTGCTCTTGTCATCTAAAAAGAAAACCCAAGAATATCGTGAGAAGTCATCAACAATAACTAGACCATATTTGTTTCCTCCCAGACTTGCATAATTTTGAGGACCAAAAAGATCCATATGAAGCAATTCAAGAGGACGAGTGGTAGTCATGATGGTCTTTGCTGAATGATGTTTCTTCGTGATTTTACCAGCTTCGCAAGCACTGCAGAGACGATCCTTATCGAATTTTACTTCGGTAAGACCAATAACATGATTCTTCTTCACTAGGTTATGAAGATTTCTCATCCCTGCATGACCAAGTCTTCGATGCCATAACCAACCAGATGAAGCTTTTGCCATTAAGCAAGTGGATACAGCAGGGCCCGAAGAAAAATCAACAATGTATAGATCTCCCTTTCGGTAACCCTCGAAGACAAATGAATAGTCATCCTGTGAAAAGACAACACAACGCGAAGCAGAAAACAACACAAGCATACCCATATCGCATAACTTTGAGATAGACATAAGATTATATCCAAGTGATTGGACTAGCATAACCTTGTCAATGTGCTTATCCTTCGATATGGCAATCTTACCCAATCCTAACACTTTACCTTTGTTGTTGTCACCGAAGGTAATGTACTTCAGAGAAGATTGAGATAGTTTTTCTTCGGTGAACAACTCCTTGTCTCCGGTCATATGATTTGTACAACCACTATCCATGACCCATTCGGATCCACCGGAGACATAGCCCTGCAGGAGAATTAGTTCTTCTTAACCACCCACAAACGAGCAGGTGACTGAGAAGACGTTGAAGCACTGGTCGAAGCAATATTAAATCGAACAGGAGTGTATTGCTTCGGTGTACCATCAAGCACACCATAAATGTAAGTCCTCTGCGAATGGTTAGCATAAGTATGAGCATATGCAATCTTAGTACGATTATTATGAGGACGATACGTATGGCGACCAGTACGATAGTATTGCTTCTGCGGAACATTTGATTCGGTCACCAAAGGATCATTTCTTGTCTCAAGAGAGTAGAAATGATTCGGTGGTACCGAAGGCTTTCCCTGCATAGAATGGTTAGCAGGTAATTTTTCCACAAGTGCTTTCTGCACCCATATCTGCCTCTTGTAAAATCCATTCTTTGGTGGAGTACCTACATACTCAGCTGAAACTTTTCCCTGTTCATCTTTCATGAGTTTGTAGTCTGAATCAAGTGATTCATCCACAATGACTTTGTTCATTTTGCAGTTGAAACCTGAAAGGTTAGCAATATCAATGGGTTTCTCCTTCGCTAGAACCCAAACAGTCTTAGGATACTGATCAGGCTCCCAGTATGTGCCATCAGGATTTATCTTTCTCTCAAACCCAACACCTTCATTCCTGGGATTCCTGTGAAGGAGAGCCTTCCTCAGGATATCACAGAGATATTGGTGTCCTTGCACACTTTTGAACATGCCTGTTTCAAATAAGTTTTTCAACCTGAGGAGTTCCTCGGTAACAGCAGGATTTTCCTCATCGGAGGCATTAGTATCATCAATAACAATAGGAGCTTTCCCTTTGGAAATAGTTTTGCTTCGTTCCAAACAATCCAAACAAGGTGATTCAGTTTTATCAATTGCTTCAGAACCTTGTTGAGCCATGAGAGAGAGATTGACATTTTCCAATTCTTCATGAGCCTCTGTCAGTTTTTCGTGAGCCACTTTCCTCTGAAGAAATTCATAGGTAAGCTTCTCATAATCAACTGAAAGAAGATCATGCCGAGAGGATAATTCTTCAACCTTCTCCTTCAGAGCAGCATGCTCATTGGTTAAAGTTTGATTCTTCTCAATCTCATTGATCAACAACGTTTCTGACTTCTTAATGGTTTTGCTTAGTGAATTAAGTTCATCTTGTTGAATTGAAGCAATTTTAGCAAGTTTAGCATAGCTTATCCTAGTATCACTTTCACATGAGGAATAATCAGAGGTATCATAGGTTGACTTGGATGAAGATACCTTTGCCTTGGCCATGAAGCAATATGCAGGAGTTTCATCTTCACTACTGTTGTTGGTGAAGAATGAGCTCGAAGCATTGACTGAAGCATCTGTCGAAGCAAATGCCAATCCAGCAACACCATCTGATTCGGACCCTGAAGCAGACCTTGAGTCTTGTTCAGCTTCGGAACCAGAGGCTTCGTCTTCTGAGTTCATCTCCTTTCCCAGATAGGCCTTGGCACGATGAGAGCTGCTTCGACGAGACGAGTAAGTCTTCGATGAAGAACCCTCACGTTTCTTATGATACTTCTTTCTCTTATCATCATCAGAATCTTTCTTCTTTTCCCTTCTTGAACTGGAAACATGTTTCTTTGACTCATGATTTCTGGAGGATCTGTAAGGCTTCGATGAAGAGTCTCTGAGAGAATGCTTCGATTTGTTCTCAGCTTCCCACAGAGGGCAATCAGCAATATAGTGTCCTGGTTTCTTGCACTTGTAGCAGAAGTTGTCCTTCGATGGAGAGCTTCTTGAAGATGAACGGTGAGAAGAATGACTCGAGCTTCTTGAAGGATAACCCTTCTTGGGTGAAGAAAAACCTTTCTTCTGAAAGCGATTGAAGCGTCTCATGATCAGTGCCAAATCCTTTCCAATGCTTGCAGGATCATCTGATTCGACACCTGAAGCAGAACTGACTTCGGGCGAAGAATGACGCGAAGCTTTTGCTTTCAGAGCATGAGATCTTCTTCGAGAACCATTTATGTCACGTTTCTCATCTTCTTCCATTTCAAAGGTAGTGAGTCTCTCAAGAACATCAGCAGCAACAAGATGTCTGTAATCAGACCTTTCCTTGATCATCAGAACAATGTGATCGAACGAATCATCTAGGGAGCGAAGAAGTGTTCTGACAACTGAGTGAGGAGTTATATCATCAGCACCGAGGGAAATCAACTCATTTGCCAGAGCTGTGAGTCTGCTGTAAATTGAGTGAACCTTTTCACCCTCGAGTCTTTTGAAGCGATAGAATTTGCTTCGGAGTGTGTCAATTCTGGCATCTCTCTGAGTAGAAACACCTTCACCAATCTTTTCAAGATAGTCCCAGACACCTTTGGCCGAAGGAATATTCTTCACTTCATGATACTTTTCTGGAGTCAAGTGATTTGTGATGAACACCCAGACAACCGAATCCAGATCCATCAGTTGAGCTTCTTCAGGAGTGATAGCATTCTTGTCAGTAACTGTAACACCATGTAAGACAACTTGCCATGCAGTGGAATTGATAGCCATAATATTCCTCTTCATCTTGTCCTTCCAGTAAGAGTAGTCCTTCCCATTGAAAATAGGAATAGGTTCGCCAGAGCGAATAGCTGCGAAAGACATACTAGAAGACATACTTGAAAACACTCCAGGAGGTTAATCCAAAGAGAGTGACCTGCTCTGATACCAATTGTTAGACCAAGTATGTGATCAGAGGGGGAGGGGGTGAATGATCACTTCAAAATTTCACATGAAACTTTGAAGTGAAGCATAACACAGCAATCGAAACTATTCAATAGAAAGGTAAACATTGAAGCAGAACGTGATCGAAGCATAACATAGTGAATCAAAAGTATCGAATCAATTGCATCGAAGCAGAACTCTGAAGCAATTGACAAACATAATGTAAGTGCGGAAAGTAAAACGAACTCTTGACTCGGCGATGTTTGATCGACCAGTTCACACTCTGCAAAGTGCTACGTCTGGTTGGAGGGACTTGTGATTGAACACAGGAGCAAACCTCTCTCCGTCCATTTCTCCACTGCACCAATCTCCTTGAGCTTGATCAGTTCTTCACTCTTGGTTGATTATTGAGGAAATCACCGAAACCTTTGACAAACTGGACTTCGAGGCGACAATAACTCTTCGCTCTCTGAAGAACAACTCTCTAACCGTCTAGGAGAATTGCAGTTCTCCAAGATAACAAGGCTAGCAAACTTCTTCCTAAGTAATAATGAATCAACTCAGATCAATAGGACTTATGCTTCGGTGTATTGGTATTTGAAAAGCTTCGGTGGGGTTGCTCTCTCTCTCTCTCTCCTCTGTAGGGAATCAATGTTGGAGCAGCCCGCCCGCCAATGAGGGCGGGGGTGGCGTATTTATAGGCAGCAATCCCAAGGTGCAAAATGACTGAAGTGACCCGATGTGACAGCTTGACACCTGTCCCCAACGGTCATATTTCCAATCAAAGCGCAACTTTACTTGCGGTCCAAGTAAAGCTGACTCACGGACTTGGTTCCGCTTCAGGAGCCAAAAGAACAAAGTCTTCGCTGGTGAAGCATTACCTAGCTCACATGAGATTTCTTCGACTCTGGCTTCTCACTGGTTTAGATTCGATCTGAGTCTTTTCATCAAAACCTTCGAAATACATTTACTAAACCCCTCTTGATAGTACGGTTTTTCCTACGACTCAAAGAAGTAAAAAGAACTATGCAAAAATAACTAAGTCTTGCGCCATCTTGATCAACCTCTTCGATGAGACGAGCTTCAGGATTCCTTATCTTTTTAGGGGTCGACATCCGTAATAAGCTTCGCTCCATAGGATATGCTTCGATGAATGAGTAAATCTTCGTTGAAGCTTTATCACCAACCAATAACTTCAGGAACCTAACCATCTGTTTCACACTAGAAAACTTGTTAGTTCCTCTACTGTTTTGACCAACAATATCCAAAACTCATGAGGGTATAACTTTGCTCTTACAAGTGGGTACGGCTCTCGGCTCTCCATGTGATTGTATCGTGACTGGAATTACATACGCTAATCCCGGGTCCTGACTAAACCTTCGCCCAGTTTGGTGAAGGGTCTTCCTCTGCTTGGAGCGCGGATCCTCCTTCGTGGGAGGATCCGAGGACTTCGGTGTACGCACCGGAAGGCTCATACGACTCTTGGACTCACCAGTACCACCCTGGAGTAGGAGGCTCCTGGGGACATTAGCTACTACCAACTTAGGCCAAAAGCCTAAGCTTAGGGGAGTACGTGCCCTTCTCACTTTCCCATTGTATTATCCGTTTTATTTTTGTTCGCTTTGATCTTTTCGAAGTTTCAGCTTGTTCTTCTTTTATTCTTTCTTTGCAAAAAAAACAAAAAGATTTTCTCTTTTCTTTTGCTCTCGTTTTAACCTTTAAAAAACCCCAAAAAGATTTCCTTTCTCTCCTTAATTTGCTTTGTTTTCAGAGTTCAGCTCGATTCCGTGATGGCATTTGATTATATTTCCCACGTTCGATCGTGCAAGTGACAAGGCAGTAATGACGAAGATCGACGGAAGGGAAGCAACAAGGAAAACCGGTATGAACTCTTCTTGTTTCTACTTTTGTACATATGCCTGTACTTATGATCTAGAGACCAGCTTGTAGCGACATAGTGCTATGTTTACAATGCTTTCCCAGTGTTCATGCTTTCCTTGTGGCTAGTCTCAAATAGCTAGAGTACATAATGTGTTGTTGAAATGATTTACATGCATTGCATTGTTCATGGTTTGGCATACTGAAGTGGTATTTCCCTTCGGAGAATTTTTGGATTGACTTGGCACATGTTCACACATGTTTATGACTAAAAAGTCTATTATGCCTTGATGATCTTTTTGTTTCAGAATAGTTATATCACTTTCATGCCAGATTCAATGTTGCTTTGTCGCTCTGCATGATTATGACAGTTATTGCTCTCTAGTTGGTCGCTTCCCAGTCTTTTGCTAGCCTTCGCTCGCACTAAGAGGAATTCTGCTTGCGCATCCAAAATCCTTGAAACCAGTTATTCCATATGAGTCCACCATACCTACCTATATGTGGTATTTACCGGCCACTCCTAACTTAGACTTTCATGTGCCATCTCAAAATTTATTCAAAAGCTTCCATTTTTTAACCGTACAAGCTCATGGTGCGGTGAGGGGAAATCAGTATATTGCATGCCAAAAATATTTTGACGGAAGTTTTAACTAGTCAAGTAAAAAATATATATGAGAGTTACACCTCCCCCATACTTGATGATGGAGTGAAATGGACCAAATGCTGCTTATGATAGATGGAACGATACCCTCCTTCCATCCTTGAGGCAAAATAAAAGGTTCCGTAGACCATCAAAGGATTTATGGATAAGGGAATATGTGTAAGAAAAAGGCATTAATATGGTTGGCATGGGAGATATTGAGAGACCTTTACCGTTCACCGTTGACTGGAAAGTTACACCTCTCAAAAGAGTTTTATCTCTGTTTTCAAAACCAAGAGCTCTGGCACATGTTTAGTCTTTGCTTCCTTTCACGGGTTTTCAACCTTGCCATCAAAATCCACGGTTCGAGAGTCTCCCCTTCTTTCTTCAAAGCACCAACTATGAGAGCATAATTGTCATTCTTAGTGTAATTTGCATTGTCCCAAAGTATTACATTGTCTTCTGCATGCTTGTGTTATTGCTAGTCTGAAATACTGAGTTTTAGTCACCTTTAAAACTCTGGAGGAGTTTCTGCATTTATGTTTTGCTTCACTCATGGAGGCTAGCGAAATGGCACTCAAGTATGTTCAAGCTATGTGCATTGTGATCATGTCTTGATTCTCAGTAGCATATTATTTACTTTTAGTTGTTTGTGATTGATCACATGAAAGAAGAATTGCTTCGTGCATTGTCCTTATAGAATTGTTTCAATATTTGCTAAACTCTTTTCATAGTACATGCTTATATACATCTAATGAAGCAAAAGAGTTTGTCAAAGTTTTCTTTGTCGCGTCCAGTTCGTTGAACTGAATTGCTTGAGGACAAGAAATATGCTAAGCTTGGGGGAGTTGATACGTCTCAAACGTATCTACTTTTCCAAACACTTTTGCTATTGTTTTGCCCTCATTCTTGCATGATTTGGATGAAACTAACCCGGACTGACGTTGTTTTCAGCAGAGCTGCCTGTATGGTTTTTTTGTGTGCAGGAAAATGGATTTTTAGGTATCTCAGAAAATTCCGGGAAAATTCACAGAAAATCCACGCACCAGAAGCTTCCACCAGCCAGAAGTGGGGCCAGAGGGGAGCCACAGGGGCCCCAGGCGCCTGGCTGGCGCGGCCCCACCCTTGGCCGCGCCGGGGGGCCTCCTGGGAGGCCTCCACCTCCTCTTGTGCCCTACCTCGACTCCTATTTATTCTCGTGACGGGAAAACCCTAGAACAGAAGTCGTTTTTCCAGTTTCCGTCGTGGAGCCGCCGCCACCCTCTGTTCTTCTTCGGGAGGGCTAATCTGGAGGTTGATTTGGCCTCCGGAGAGGGGAGATCTTCGCCATCGTCATCACCATCACCAATCCATCCCTCCTCCATGACTTATCTTCACATGTGTGAGTAATTCCCTACTGTAGGCAAAGGGGATGGTAGGGATTGGATGAGTTTAATCATGTAATAGTTTATCGGATTGTTGGGGGCATGTTGCCTATCATCTAGATTGGTGTTTATCTTCTTTGCTTCAACTTGTTGCTCTTAATGCTTGTCACTTTGGGCCCGAGTGCCATGTTTTCAGATCTGAACCCTATGTGTTTTCATGAATATATTTGTGTTCTTGATCCTATCTATGAGTTGTATGCACCTATTATGGTCCGGAACCGGCGATCCCAAAGGTGACAGCTTGGCACACCAAAGGGGATGGTCCATAATTTGAGGATTCCATGTATCCATTGAGTTTATTGCTTTGTTCCGGTACTCTTTGACAGGAGCACCTTAATCTCCATAAGTTCCCTTTGGCCCCGTTCGTAGCGGGATGGTAGGACAAAAGATGTTGTGCAAGTTCTTATTGCAAGCACGCACAACTACCTACGGGATACATGCCTAATGTTTGATATTTTCCTAGATGATCATTGCTTTTCTGTGTGCCTTGCCCCATGTTAGAATCTATTACATGTTCACTCTTATCCATGCAGCGCCCAACCATCCATCTCCCTAGCCTATAGTGTTTTCAATCCTGCTAGTCATTAGTTGTTACTTTTGCTGTTTACTTTTGCTGTCGTCACCATCACTATCATATTACCTTTACCACTTATCTTTTGTTGCAAGCAAGTATATTTTAGGTGCGGTTGAATTGACAACTCAACTGTCAAAGCTTATAAATACTCTTTGGCTCCCCGTGTGTCGAATCAATAAATTGGGTTAATTTACCCGCGAAGACTATCTCGATCCCTTACGGTTGTGGGTCATCAGACATCCATGTCCTCGACGCGTTTGATAGCAGCGTCCCTTTCCTTCATGAGCTGACCCTCAACCTCAATCCGAGCATCTGACAGCCTCTGCATGTCGGCTTCATAAGCAACCTTGACGACCGAGAGGTCGGCGGTCACCTTTTGAACTCTAGCCTGCAGTTCGGCCTCAACACCAACCAGTCGAGCATGTTCCTTCTCAGCATCTTCGAGCTAGGCGTTCTTTTCACCGAGCCGATTCTCCAGCTCGGCGATCCTCTTCTGGGCGGCCTCTAGCTCGGAGGTGTGAGTGGCGGAAGCTACAAGTTCATTCAAGTAAGGAAGCAGTAGAAATCGGAAGAAACAAAAAAGGCAAGAAGAAGTATACCTGTCAGTTCTTGGATCTTGGCAGCTTGAGCTTCAGCATTTATTTTCAGAGCAGCAAAGGACTTTTGGCCCGCTGAATAAGCGTCCAAGAGCTCATCAAACACAGCTTGGCGTCTATCGCAGATGGCATAAAAAATTGGTCGGTCAGATCCGATCAAGGCAACAGTTAAAAGAAAGTAAGATCCGAGCAGATTGCAAGCAATCGGACCGAATCTCGGGGACTACACCCAGTGGGTGCGCTAGGTGCGCCCCCACTGAAAGGAAAACTTACAGAAGCAGAGTGCTCGGAGACGAGTACTTGGCCCAGAGCTCCATCAGCAAAACGTCTAATATGGGTGGCAAGGCCACCCAATCGGCTCAGAAGATGGGCCGGGACTTGGTCCTCAGATCCAGGAGGCAGAGGAGTGGCAGAGTCAGCAGCAGGCCGGACCGGTGAGATATCGAGGGCACCAGTATATGCTTCACGGAACCGCTGGGCTCGCGAGAGCTGGCGGCCCGTGGTCGGCGGCTGGCGCACAATGGCATTGGAGGATGGCACTGTGGCAGCACTGGATCCAGCAGGAGTGTGAGTAGCAAGCGGAAAACTAACCTGAGGATTAGCAGGTGGAGAAGCAGTCGGGTTGGGGGGCAGCAGCAGCACTCTGTGATCCGGCTGCAGGATTTGGAGTCACAGCAATAGTGGCCTGGGCTGAAGAAGCCTCGGGCTGAGCAGCATCAGCAGTAGGCCGATCTGGCATTGGCACATCAAGGTGTGCAACACCAGAGGGGTCCATCAGGATCGGAGGAGCAGCAGCGGCGATCATTGAAGGAGTGGCCGACTGCACGCCAGCAGTCGGAGGGGCAGTAGAGGTCGGCAGGGAAGCCGTCGGCTGCGCCTGTTTCGCGGTTGTAGCAGCTCTCTGTTTTTTGGCCCGCTCGGCCTTGGTGGTGTCGGCGGCAGCTCTCTTGCGAGAAGGCGCAGGAGGAATGTTGGAAGTAGCGGAGGATGCGGGGGTCACACTCGGAGGCACGTCAGAGGTGGCAGGGGGAGCAATCGGAGCCACCCAGGCGCCACAGGAGCGATAGATCGGGCAGCCCTGCAAAGAAAAGAGAAAATTGAGAAAATCAGTCAAACAAGAGTGAAAGGAGCAAAAAAATGCAAAGGAACATAACCAGAAGCTCGGGGTAGCTGGGAAGCAAACTTGGCCATCGAGAAGCTAGGGCGAGCAATGTTCAGAGGGGTGGGAGAGAGCACAGGACCACTCGGCTTGGGAGAAGTCGGACCTGGAGCAGGGCGGCGCGCGCCGTATTTGCCTTTCTTCTTAGCAACCTTGGAGGTGCCAGGGGCATCATCAGTGTGGGGGCGTTTTCCTTCGACCACTGTTGGCTCGGTCGACTCGGATTCTACGCCGAAGTCACCAAGGGAATCAGCATCACTGCTCCATTCGGCTATGAAGCATTTGATGGAAGAATCAGACTCACCCGGCTTGTTGAAACCGAGTCCGAGGGAAGCAGTCCGAGCTTCAGTCTCGGAGTCCGTCTCTTCTTGGAGCTCCAAGTCCTCGGCGTCTTCCTCAGCGCGGTCGGGATGGTAGCCCGAGGCGGCCTGTCCGTCCTGCATAGCCCTAGAGCCAAGGAACTCCTGGGGAGGAAGGTCCGATCAGAATCAACAAGAGAGGAATAAGAACTAAAATAAAGATGAGATCAAGAGCATACACGGGGCAGGGCCGGTGTCGGTTGTACGTCGTTTTTCCGAACTCAAAGGGCCCAACAACCTTGAGGTTGGCAATCATGTTGATTCGGCGGAGGAAATCAGCTTCGTTTATGCGGAACGTGGAGATCCGAGTGGGGTCTAGGAGGCGGCTCATATCGCAGATGCGGTGGCAGCGGCGCTGTAGTGGAAGCACTCGGAGGCAGAGCCATGTCGCCACCAGGTCGGCAGGTTGCAATCCTTCAGTTATCAGGGTTTGGATCTGGGCCATCTGACGATCCAGGTCGGTGTCCCCTTCTCCAGGCTTGTCGGACCAGTGATACTTGGCAGTCGGAGGGGGCAGGGAAAACTCAGGCAGGTTGAGCAGATCCTTGTCCTTTGGTGAGGAAACATAAAAGAACCCCATCTTCCAATTCTTGATGGACTGTGGTGGCTGGGGATGAGGGTAGAGTCCGATCTTGCGAATGTATATGGTGGCAGCACCGCACTCGGCCATCACCTTCACCTCCTCTTTCTTCTTGGTCTTGGGGTCAATAGCAAACACCCCAGTGCCTACTCGGAAACTGCAGAAGTAGAAGATCCGGCTCCAGAGTCCAATGGTGGGCCAAACTCTGAGGTAGCCCTCGCACAACGTCACGAAAGCAGAGAGCAGCATGATAGCATTCGCCCCGAGGTGGTGCGGTTGCAAGCGGTAAAAGTCAAGGAACTCGCGGAAGAAGTGGCTCACCGGGAGCCTGAAGCCGCTCTCAAAATGGGTGAGGAAGACGACGCGCTCACCGGCCCGGGGCACGGGCGCAAGCTCGGGGCCGGGAACGCGAAAGTCGAGGTCCACCAGGATCTTGCGCGACCGGCGCAGGAGAGCGATGTGCATCTCAGTCACAATGGACCCCTTCCACGAGCCCCGCTGAGAAGCGGTGGCGCCGGCGTCGTCCCCCATGGAGGCGTCGGACTCCGTGGTGGGCGAGGAGGATCAAGACGAGGACGAAGACAACGGCGAAGATGGCGGCGGCGGCGGCGGAAATCTAGATCCGCGTCCACCAATTGTGGCGGAGGAGGAGCAGTGGCGACGGCGGCGGTGGAGTGCGGCCGCGAGGTCCTCGGCGCAGCAGCCCCAAGCTCTGGGGGCAGCGGCAGTGGCACGGAGAGGCGCGCGTTGCGGCGACGGTGGACGCAGAGGAGGAGAGCGCGAGGAAGAAGGTGGTGTGGGGGTGCGTGGAGCGTCTCTCACCCCACGGGCTATTTAAAGACCTGGCGAGAAGCTAGTGGGATCCGTTGTGCCGACCCGGCAGGCGGTGTGCCCGCGTGTATTTACAGAGCATCATCAGTTCGGTGCACAAAAGATCCGGCGGATGGGACGGGACGTGAGCGCGTGGGTCGAGGCAGCGGTTATGTCATGTCAAATCGTGGCACGACGTCCCGTATTCCCCGGAGAATTCGAAGCGGCAAGTTCAGTCAACATTCCAATCAAACTAACCGTTGGGCAGATCGGTCGAGAAGATCAAGAGAAATCGGAAGATAGCAAGCAATCGGCCTTTTGAGAGCGATCGGTCGAGAAGATCAAGAGCAATCGGCAGATAGCAAGCAATCGGCCCTTTGAGAGCAATCGGTTGAGAAGATCAAGAAGCAATCGGCAGATAGCAAGCAATCGGCCTCTTGAGATCAATCGGTCAGAAGATCAAGAGCAATCGGCAGATAGCGAGCCATCGGCCCATTGAGAGCAATCGGTCAGAAATAAAGATTTAGCATTCCAGAAGTATAGAAGGAACCTGTGTAGGCCTCACCATCTCTGAGTTCGGCGCGACCTCTGCAGATACAGGGGCTACTATCGGGGGAATGACCCCCGGGTAGGGTCACCCAGGGGAAACAATTCATCAAGGCGAAGATTACCGACCTGATGGTCACTGATCTAGTCAAGCCCGAATTGATCAAGAATAAGCAAGAAGTGGTCCGAGCTGTTCAGGTCGGAGGCCGATTGCCCCAAAGAGGGCGCAATCGGCCTCACCAGGAGGCATTCGGCCGAAGTAAGAAAAGCAATATCCGAGCAAGATCCCAGGTCGGACACCTGGTACAAGTGCATTCAATGTGCAATCCCTGAAGATCGGGACTGTCAGAGGCGTGCGGTCTCCTCCAGCGCCGATCACGCGGACATGCCGACGGGCCTAGGCCTCTAGCTCTACTCTTCACTACCGAGGTCTACAGGATAGCAGTATGGTGAGCCGCAAGTCTACATCGGGTCATCCGGGAGAACACGATGTGAGGTCCCTAGCTTGTCTGAGGCTGACAGCTGGGCCCTCCCCTTTGTACATTTACCTTTGTACCCCGGGCTCGGCCTATAAGAGCTCTGGGTACCCCTCCTGCGTGAGGGACGATGAAGCACTTATTGCAATATCAACCACCATAGAGAGAGACTGGAGAGAGTTGTGCTTAGAGCCCTCTTTTCCTTCCTCTCAAACATCTCAAGGAGCATTCATTGCAGCCCAAGTTATTGCATATAGCTAGCTCAGCAGGACTAGGGGTGTTATCTCTATGGAGAGCCCCGAACCTGGGTGCATCGTGGTGTCTCACCGTGTGTTCCCATTCTCGATTACGGTACCAGCGACACTAACCTCGGTTTGTCCCCCTCTTTAGCCATCCCCATGGCATCTGTCGTTACATATAGACGACAGTATGTCAATGGTGGGGAAGCTTGGGGGAAGGTTAGGGTTAGAAGGAGGAAGAAAATGGGAGTTTTATACCCACACATCTCAGATCTAGCCGTTGCCCACGGGTAACCCCAGGCACCTGGAGTGGTCAGAGGGACCACAAAACCACCCTAGAGACCGGGCACCCGGGGGGTCAAGACCCCGGGCACCCAGAGTGGTCAGAGAGGAAACACAGCAGGCCCGGGCACCCGGGGTGTTCAGGGAGGATGCAAGGGGGCCCGTTCACCCAAGGGTACAGGATCACGCGCACCCAGGGTAGACAGAGACCACACACCCAACCGATTTATTTACCTATCTGAAGCACCGGAGGGGGAAAACTGAGAGGGAAACTTTCGAAGATACATGGAGGTGGAGGAACGAAACAACTGATGAAGAATGAAATGGCGTTCCTTAATATCCTAATCAGCATGACCCCACTTGATAGTGCGGCGGTTCCTATGACTCAAAAGTAACCAAAAAATCTTTCGAGTCCAGAGAACGCCACCTTTTCCCTTTTAGAATCGAGTGGGGCCACACACGTCCATAGACGCCACCTAGAACCCAATGTCCTGGGATAAACTAGATAGCCGACACTAGTCCTCGCAAATTGTATTGTGATCAATACACAAACCGCAATCAGGAGCAATTGCCCTTTCAAAGGGAGGTCGCGACCACAAAACGCCAGAGGTCCAGTAGCCCTCCTGCCCCCTCCCTAGTGGGGTTGCCGACTGCTTTGGAGGGGGCGGTGGCGGTGGCAACAAGGCGGAGGGGTCCACGTCGAATGTCCACCGCATTCCTACCATCTCGCGGATGAAATCACGTACTTGGCGCTTGTGCTCGTCGATAGGCAGTGGAGGAGGTGCGGGCGGCGACATCTTCTCATACCATAACCACTCGGAAGGTGGCGTTGGTGGAGGCGATGGAGGTGCCTCGTACATCCCCGCATTGGGGTTCTCTACAGTGATGGCGAGGAGGTCGAGGTAGCCCAGCACTTTTTGGCCTCCAAGAGGATAGATGCCATGTTACACCCCGGGTGTCACGCTACAGTGATCACCTTAACTAATGCCAAGTCATCATGATTATGCAAATAATCATCACCCTTGGCCAAGTCAAGTTTAAATTCAAACTCGTTTGGAAATTCAAAACAATGTGAGAAAATAAAGTTGTTCCAAAAATTGTGCAACCATTTTTGTAAAATGCCAAATATTCAGTGGATCATGTCCATGTGGATTTGGGAATTTAGTAAGCTATTAATTAAATCAAAAAATTCAAATAGTAGCTTAAGCAGCCCATTTTAATCATTTATTATTTAAAGAAAATATCAAATGAATTTAGAAAAGTACCAAACTTTTGTAGCATTACTTTAAAATGTAACACCAATATTGGAACAACTTTCATATTTTGAAAAACTCAAATGCTAGACTAATAAAATAAATACAACAAAAACAAAAAGAAAATAAACAAAAAAAGGAAAATAAAAGCCCTAACTAACGCCCAGGGCGCAGCCCCCCTCCCCTCCCACTGGGCCAGGCCCAGCCCACTCCCACCTTCCCCTAACCCCCTCCCCTGTACACAGGGCACCGTGGCGAGCATCGCACGGTGCCACGCCGGCGACCTCGCCGTGTCGCGCATCCGGCAAGCCCCCTGCAGGATAAGGCCCCCCTCCTCCCTCAACAGCCCCCGGTGCCCTAGATCGAGATTCACCCCCCCCTTTTCCTCCTGCTCATTGTCTCCCGAGCCTCCGTGGACGCGAACTCGCGAACACCAGCGGCCATCGGGACCCCCCCTCGCCGTTCCGCCATGTCTAGGAGGACCTCCATCGACGTCTCCTTCACCTCCATCCGCGAATCGGGCTAGGGTGCCCCATACACGCTGCCCCGGTCAACTTCTTCCCCCACGGCCACCGGCAACCACCGCGTCGATTCGCCGTCGACGACGCACCTCCAGCCTCCCCGTGCTCACCCCTGCCACCACAGTGAGCCCCGCCTTCGATTCCCGCCCTCCCTTGCATCAATTTTCCACCGGACTGCCCCCCTCCCATCGTCGTCGCCGTGGCCAGAGGCCATGCTCGCCGCGCCCGCCCGCCTTACGGCTCCCCACGCTCCCTGCCCTATCCCTGGGCCACGCCCGCTTGCACCAGCTGCCGCCCCATGCACGCCCCCCCCCCCCCCCCGTGGCACAGTCACCCTGCAACGCCCCTCGCCCCCGCTCCCCGACCTGCTCGGCTCCGGCCAGCACCGTGGCCACGGGCCCCTCCCTGCGTGCCGCGTTGCAGCAACGGCTGCGCACCGCACACTCCACCGCACACGGCCACGCCCTGCTCCCGTCGTGGCCCTCCCCACGGCTCTCGCGCGCCCCTCGCCGGAGCAGACACCGGCCTCCCCTGTCTTAGTCGCCGGCGGGCTAACCCCCTCTGACCAGAGGGCCCCAACCCCCTAACCCACTGGTGATTAAACAAAGTTAAATACCCCCCCCCCAGAAACTTACATGTAGGCCCACCCTTGTTAAGTTAATAAAATATTTAGTTTAAACAAAGATAACCCCACTGCCACTTACAGGTGGGCCCAAGGCCAATAATTAACTAGTGGTTAAGTTAATCTATTAGATTAAGCATGTGATAATGACATGTGGTCCCTTGCAATTGTTTAATTAAAAATAACTGTTAATTAACACATGTGTCACTAACAGCTGGGTCCCACTGTTATTTAGAATAAATAAAATGATTTATAAATGTCTAGATAATGACATGTGGGATCCATTGGTCAGTTGACCAGTCAACCTTACAAGTTGGCCCCACATGTCAGTGTTGACCCAGTCAATGTTCCTATTCTGGATAATGCTAATAAAACAATTAAAGAATTCCAAAAATGGTTTTAAATGTTTTAAAACTTAGAAAATTCATATTTTTTAAACCGTATATCCGATGGAAAAACTTTATACATCAAAGTTTTTCAGAAAAATGCCATGAATAAGAATACGCTACCCATACCCCCACCACACCCCTCTAACATACCGCACATGGGACATTCCCCCTTCGATTGCACTGTCTGGTAATCACCCGGAGCCGGTAAAACTTTCCGAATGAAAATGTTCTGAATACGAAAGTTGTTCAGAATGGTATAACGATCACGGTTACACTATCCACATGTCTGTCAGGTGTCTCTAACACTGCAGACATGGAACCTTCCCCCTCCGGACACCCTGTCTGATAATTACCCGGAGCTGGCAGTTCATCCCCGGATGAATTTCCTCTCCGAGCAGAGTGCATCGTACTATGTTAGAGCCCCGTTGCATTGTATCTTCTATGTCATAAATTTGTATTGCTATTATTTTTGTGTATTTACTTTCCCCCCCCCTTATTCTCCGGTAGACCCCGTTGCTGCCGCCGATGACACCATCGAGTACGAATACTTCGTCGACGACCGTACCTCTACCGTCGAGCTACCAGGAAAGCAGAGCCATTTTCCTTCCCCAGATATCGTCTATCTTTTCCGTACATTTCTTGCACTAGGAATTTGTTGCTGCTGCTATGTTACATACCTTTTCAATTGCATAGCCTGTCATTGTCGCCCCTTGATGTACCTTCCTTTATCCTATGCTGCCTATAAATATATAAATTCTATTCAGAAGTGAACCCTGCGCATTGTTAGCTAGGTTTAGAATAGCGGGTCGTGATCACTTTGGGAGTGATCGCGGAAGCGATATATTATAACTACAACAGGTACAGATCAATGTAGACACCCTAGGGAACCTACAACGGCGAGACTCTGTCGAGTCGATTCGAGTTTGACTTACGAGTGGACGGACTCGTATTTCACTCTCGTCGGCTTAGTAGCGTAGCTGTTGGAAATATGCCCTAGAGGCAATAATAAAATGTTATTATATATATTTCCACGTTCGTAATTAATGTTTATATTTCTGTGCTATAATTGCAATAACCCTGACTATGAGATTCAGAAGAAAACTCACTTGCATGTGTGGAAATGTAAACACCAAGAGTTCCTGGTTTAGCCTCTAAGACCAGCTCATGTGCTAACTGATGATTACGTTTTCTTAATCATGGACATTGTTCTTGTAACAAGGATGTCAGTAGCAATGGGAACATATTGTTAGCAGAACAATGATGTTGAACCGACCCCAGTATTGAATGATATACTTAGAGATCACATCGTAACTACGTTATAAGTCATATCATGATTTGTTATCATATACGTAATTCCTTAGACCATGAGAGTATCGAGTTGCTTCACACAGGAAGACATGCTTTGGTTCTTAGATGAATCCTCCCGTAAATGGGAAGTAGTAAAATAAGTTCTGGGTATGTCAGATGGTGTGGCTAGTGACTGTGATAGTTCAAGAATGGGATTTGCTCCTTCACGATGAAGAGATATTGACTTTGGGCCCACTCGGTATGACGGTATCCATTATAGTCTGGCCAGACGCATTGTGATTCAGTCACGGGGATACCGGAATACGATAACGAGAAAATGGACAAACGAGCAAAGAGGATAACGAGTGGCTTGTGTTCAAAAGTTGTTACACATGGGTGCCAAACTTCTCTCCTCTAAATTTGTCATATATCGCGAAGCAAAGGGAATGGTACATGAATAAACATAATGGTTCACTCGAAGTTTCTTCGTGTATGTGCGGGAGTCAACATGGGTGTCCATGGCTCCGCTGTTGATTATTGGCTATTGACAAAAGGCTATTGACCTATGTCCGGAAGATGTTCTGAGTCATGTCCGCATTATACCGAACCTATTGGGTCACACACTTAACGAGCAGTAGTCTGTTAGAATACTAGTATGGTAGAAGGTTTAGTGGAAGCAAAGCAGAATAGTTCATACGGGTACCGGAAGTAGTTCCGGAGATTTATGGAATTGTTCATAAGGGCACCAGAAGTAGTTCTGGGTATTTATGGTTATGTCCGGATCACTCTGGAGTAGTCCCAGGTGGTTCCGGAACATATGAGAATGGTACTGGGGAAGTCCTGGATCAACCGGAATAGTTTTCGGATAATCGCTGGGCGTCCCGACAACCTTCGCGGTCATCCGGTGGCTTAAACTATAACTCGGATGGTCTTGGAAACTATCCGGATGGCTCCGGAACGTCCGAGAACGGTCTCGGAAGGTCCTGGAAGTGCTCCAGAAGTGTCCGGAATGTCCCGAAACAGTCCCGGTATGTCCCGGAAGGTCCTGGAAGCTTCTAGAAGGTCATGGAAGGTTCCAGAAGGTTCCGGACAGTACCACCCACTCCCCTGCGCCCCTAGCCTTGGGGGTCAAGCCACCTAGGCTGCCCTGGCCGGCCAAGGGGGTGGGGGCACACCAAGGGGAAGGAATCCCCCTCCAGGTGGAAAGTCCAACTCTCCAATATGGCAGGTTTCCGGTGGGAAGGTTTGGGAGGTTTGGGAGTCCAAGTTGGACTCCCCACCCCCCTTATTGCGCCCCAAGGGCCTCTTGGCCACCTATATAATGTGGGGGAGGGGTGGGGGGCGCAACACAACTTGTCCCCAAGGCCTATGCGCCACCCTCCCTCCTCTAAACCCCGTTGCTCCACAATTAGACCCCGGTTTAGACGCTGTTCTAGATCGGAATCCGTTAGGGTTTTCTCCCTCTAGTTTTCTCGGTGGCCTTCATCTCTGGACGGCGGAGCGCTGCTGGATTTCTGCTACGGGATGTGTGGATACTAATGGAGGGGTCGTACCTTCGACCCTTCTTCGAGGAGCTTGTTCATGGGACTTGTCCGTGGAACTAGATCGCGGGACTTGTTCATGGGATTGATCGAGGGACTGTTCGTGGGAGAACTTGCGAGATCTATTTCCACTACGTCCACGAGCTTCACCAACTCTACTTCCGCTACATCGGTTGGTGAGCCATGTCCTAAAACCTTGTATGCAATCTTCTTGGATGATCTTGGGTTCTTGATTCGTAGGCCGAAATTTTTTGTTTTCTACTACGTTTCCCAACAGTGGTATCTTGAGCGATCCTTGATTAGATGCATGTTTAGGTCTAGATCATATGTGTGATATGAGGCATTGATTTTCTTGTTGCTTCCCTGTCATGTGATTTTTTCTATGCTTGATGGCAAGTTGAGGTTTTGCTACAAGGATTGAGTTTTCCATTGATCCCTCTATGCTGCTTTCAGTATGCTGGTTTCCTTGATCATGGTCTACATCAAACTCCTTGGATCTCATCTTAATCTCGCAATAGAAGATTTAACATGGAGGGGCTTGTGGATTTTATGAACTCAAATCCACACGGGGGTCACGCGTTTAATGAAGTTTGGCTTGTGGCATTAGTTGCTGCACGCACCCCGTATGTTAAACTAGCAACAAAAGAAGTATCGTGTTTTGTTTTATCTAGGGTTTCTCGTTTTCCTTGTAAACCTGCTTAACAACCACGATAAAAGTTGCAACAACCCGTGTAGATGGCGATCTAACTCGTTTTTGCAGAGTATGCATGTGATGTGGTATAGCCTTCAAGATTTGCAATCTGTTTGTATGAGATGCTATATGATGTAATATTTATTCGCGACCTGCGTGTCGTGGTACGGCATGATGACTGGAGTCATATGATTGTCACTTAATTATGGCCTGCGTACCAGAACTATTTATTAGCTCGAGGCAAAGCAATAGATAGATGCAAGGTGATGATCCACGATGCGGAGGTGGACCCCAACGCACATGCCGGAAGCCGTGGTGATGTTCCCGGCGCCAAGGACAAAGTTGGTGGACACGGTGACTTCAACCACGACGACGTGAAGACAATGAAGACTTCACGAAGCAAAGGGCTATACTATATCACATAATTTTATGAACTGCCTGTGATGTTTATCCCTTTGATGCACCCTTGTTTGATGCGCGGTAGTCGTGTTTTATTAGGGTGATCTCTCGCAAAACAATATCAAATTGATAGTGTTCTCCCAACTGTAGCACCGTCTATACTATGTTTCACACCGGAGCAGGTCATGTCACATGGGTGCACACGGTGTGACGCATAAAAGACGGGTGTGTTAAAAGAACACACAGCACATTACACTTGGTTATCTTGACGGTTTGGATAAAAGTTTGCTACCGGAACACGCCCATCGAAAGATGAACAAGAATCACCTTTGGCGTGATTGGCAAGTTGGCCTACCGGTCCAGTCTAAGTCATCAGTGATGTCACATCAATGGCGGACGATTGGGTTGGATCTTGAATCACTCCAGCATCAATTACGAGAGATATTGATCTGAGTGGGAGCGCACTAAGTAATTAAATTGATTAATCACAAGTGCAACTTAATTATGAACAAAGTCTTAGTATTTGCATTATCGTTGTAGAATAATGGCTCGCGTTACCACCTTCCCAATTGATTTTGATTAACTGTTTTATCTGGTAAAAACTTTACGATTGGTACCGTATTGTGAGGACTATCCTCAATAGTGTCGAGAAGGAGCTTGTCCTATCGCAAATTTTTGATGCTCTCCCGCTGATGCTATGGATGATGTGACTTATGTCCATAATCCAAAATGCTAGAATTCCACGACAGCTAAGTGCATTGTCTTCACCATCATGAAACCCGAACTTCGAAAAGTTTGGGATAGTTATGTTATATTCATGGAACTGAAAAATAAGTTTTCAGTAGTAAGACAATTAATGTTGGATATAAGATATCTAGTACAATGTATGATTGTAAGCATTAGTGAAAATGTTCATTGTGCTCTAAACAAAACTGATGTGTGGGATCCAGAAGAACAATGATCATATGATGATGAGGATTAGGGGAAAGGAAGTTCCATAGGGTGTTAGTAAGACTTACACGCCGGAAAGTCCATGGCCTGCGCCACCCTTGATCATGTGTGATCTTCTGTGAGTAGGAGTGACATTGGAAATAGAACTATGATACGTATAAAGGCAAAACGAAAGAAGACTGGAATAACCAGCTCAGAAATGAAAGTCATACGGAGTTATAGATGAATTCATTGCTGGTCAAGAGATGTAATTCTTGGGAATCATGATTAAGCAGTTAATTGTGGATTCTGTATATTGTGATTAAACTGTTGATCACCGGAATATCACATCGATTGCATATTGTTGCAACTCGATGCAAGAAATACTATGGCCTTTATGACTAGCTAATGATGAGTTTTGACACGCTCGGGAACACGGTAAAAGGTTTACTATACCGTATGTTGACTCTATGATTATCTTCATAATTCATTTTAGAGTTGAGTAAATTGTTACTACACTTTAGCCTTGTTGCAAAACATCATTTTTGAATCATGTTTATTGCAAGAGAGTTGTTCAAAGCTATGAATAACATAAAGGCCATACTTCTATTGTGAATAGGTTGTATGTTATGAATCTTGATAATAATGCTAAACATCCATAACACTGACGCTAAACGTCGCAAGACTGACAGAAATACCACATAGATGTGGCACTGCCGTTTATCACAAGTGACATAAAATGCATGTAGAATTTCCATAAGTGATGGACTTTCGAGTCATATGATTATGAATCACTTGACGCTTGCGATCTTTGTCTCGAAGTAATGTGACTAAAACACAGTTGATAGGTCATACATGAACGGGCAACTAAACCATTGGTAATCATACATGATGATGTGTGTAGTCCAATAAGTGTAGTTGTGTGCAGTGGATTCCCTATCTTCACTCATGAGTTGAAGTAGATATGTGGATATCTGTTCAATAGAGACATACGTCTGAAATCTTTGAAATGTTCAAGGAATTTTAGAGTGAAATAGAAATTCATTGTAACGAGAAAATAAAGCTTCTGCAAATTAGATTGTAGAAAGTAATATTTGAGTTACAAGTTTAGCGAACGTCTGATGAGTTGTGAAGAGTGTCATAACTTACGTCTCCCGGAACACCACTATGAGTAAAGTGTTCGAGAGATGTAGTCAATCCATGTATGACACGGTAAGATCAAATATGACGTTTATCAAATTTGCCATTATACTTATTAAAGTTATGCGTTAGTGACTACGGCTTTTACACTGAAAAGAGCACCATCAAATCTGTTGAAATGACACCATATTAGATGTGGTATGGACTGTTAAAACCATGTTCTCTTTTCTTAAAATTTGGGTATATGAGGCATATGTTTGACATACTCAAAACCCCGAATCAGATAAGTGCTACTTTGTTAAGGTTATGCCAAAAATTTTGGTATTCCTCTATCACTACAAAAAGGCAAAACTGTTTGTTGTTAAGAACGTTGTGTTTTTAAGAAAATAGTTTCTTACAAAAGAGTGAGTGGGAGGACAGTGAAACTTGTCAAAGATTGTTGAATCTTCAGAGAAGTGCACAGCTGAACCACACAGGTTAGACATAACTCGTACAAACATTCATGATATGTAAAACGAGATATTGTTGTTCGACAATAATAAACCTGTGATATACAAAGAAGCGTTGATGGGCCCTGACTCCGGGATTTGGCTAAATGACAAATAATCCGAGATAGTATCCATGGAAGTAAGTCAAGTTTTGAACTTGGTAGACCCTCCGAAATACTAAGAGTCTGAAGAATATATAAATGGATCTATAACTGATTCGAATGAAATTGTTTTATCCATAAAGCTCAAATCGTTGGAAATATGTTTTCTAACAAGTTCAAAAGTTGACTACGGCGAAGTAATGTCGACCATAGAGATGCTTTAATCAGTTCGGGTTATACTAGCAATTACTACATATCTCATTTATAGGATATGGTAGAATGAACGTCAAAACAAAGTTCCTACACGGAAATATAACAAAGGACGTATATGTGATACGACCGGAATGTTTTGTCGATTCAAAGGATGCTAAAATAGATGCAAGCCTTGGATATCCAGTGATGGACTGAAGCTAGCATAATGGAGTTGGAATTTTCGTTGTGATGAAATTGCCAAAAGAGTTTGTTGTCATCAGGAATAACGAAGATGCTTGAATATTCAAGAAAGTAAGTGGGAGCTGAATGATATTTCTAAAACCTTATGTAGATGACATATTGTTGATTAGAAATGATGTAAATTTCTTGACACGATTAAGGACTTCGTTGGAAATAGTTTTCAGTTGAAGAACTTGGGCTGATATAGCATTAGTATTGAGCACAGTGATCTATGAAGATAGTAAGTGCCTGATCATGCTAAAGCCAACACTACATATTGACATGATACTAAAGTAGTTTAGTATGAAATGCCAAGAAACATGTTCTTGCCGAAGTCGTGGTGAAAAGTTGTTTGCAGAAATCAGTGTTGATGAACACAGATAAGCAAAAACACGTGAATTGAATTCCACTCACCTGTGTGTTTGGATTAATCATGTACACCATAATATGTAAAACGACCAGATATGTCCAACGCTCCAAAAGGTTGTGAGCAAGATACCAAAGTGATCAATATGTTGATCATTGGACAAACAGTGAAAAGTTAAACTTATGATAGATAAGATATGTTTCTCGGAAAATGGAGATAATGAAGAGCTCGTTGTAACAAGTTACACCAGCTGAATTTTGATGTAAACAGTTACACCAATTCAGTCTTCATACTTACTCCGATCGATTTTCGATTTTAATTGGGATTATGTGTTTCACACGTAAGGGTGGCACAATATGGAGGAACTATGTCAAGTTCGATACTGTGGCGAATTCTATAACAGAGGCTAAGTATATTGTTGCTTAAAGAAGTAACAAGGAGGGTATTTTGAATCATATATTCATTTATGAACATGGTATGGTTTCCTAGATGCTTGAAGCTCATGGAACATTGACGAATGATTTCATGACTTATTCTGAAGGAACCAAGGTCCTGCCAAATTATTCAAACATATACAAAGCTAAACTGATAAAATTAGTGAATTTAATGACAGCGTGAAAACGCGAAGATATGCAAGATACAAATGGGCCTAAAACATCAGATTCGATGATGAAGTCTATACCACAAATGAAGCATGTATTACACCGGTATGCCATAGGTGTAAAATGCTCAAGCACTGATAATATTATTGACTCTAGTGCAAGTGGGAGACTGTTGGAAATATGCCCTAGAGGCAATAATAAAATGTTATTATATATATTTCCACGTTCGTAATTAATGTTTATATTTCTGTGCTATAATTGCAATAACCCTGACTATGAGATTCAGAAGAAAACTCACTTGCATGTGTGGAAATGTAAACACCAAGAGTTCCTGGTTTAGCCTCTAAGACCAGCTCATGTGCTAACTGATGATTACGTTTTCTTAATCATGGACATTGTTCTTGTAACAAGGATGTCAGTAGCAATGGGAACATATTGTTAGCAGAACAATGATGTTGAACCGACCCCAGTATTGAATGATATACTTAGAGATCACATCGTAACTACGTTATAAGTCATATCATGATTTGTTATCATATACGTAATTCCTTAGACCATGAGAGTATCGAGTTGCTTCACACAGGAAGACATGCTTTGGTTCTTAGATGAATCCTCCCGTAAATGGGAAGTAGTAAAATAAGTTCTGGGTATGTCAGATGGTGTGGCTAGTGACTGTGATAGTTCAAGAATGGGATTTCCTCCTTCACGATGAAGAGATATTGACTTTGGGCCCACTCGGTATGACGGTATCCATTATAGTCTGGCCAGACGCATTGTGATTCAGTCACGGGGATACCGGAATACGATAACGAGAAAATGGACAAACGAGCAAAGAGGATAACGAGTGGCTTGTGTTCAAAAGTTGTTACACATGGGTGCCAAACTTCTCTCCTCTAACTTTGTCATATATCGCGAAGCAAAGGGAATGGTACATGAATAAACATAATGGTTCACTCGAAGTTTCTTCGTGTATGTGCGGGAGTCAACATGGGAGTCCATGGCTCCGCTGTTGACTATTGGCTATTGACAAAAGGCTGTTGACCTATGTCCGGAAGATGTTCTGAGTCATGTCCGCATTATACCGAACCTATTGGGTCACACACTTAACGAGCAGTAGTCTGTTAGAATACTAGTATGGTAGAAGGTTTAGTGGAAGCAAAGCAGAATAGTTCATACGGGTACCGGAAGTAGTTCCGGAGATTTATGGAATTGTTCATAAGGGCACCAGAAGTAGTTCTGGGTATTTAAGGTTATGTCCGGATCACTCTGGAGTAGTCCCAGGTGGTTCCGGAACATATGAGAATGGTACTGGGGAAGTCCTGGATCAACCGGAATAGTTTTCGGATAATCGTTGGGCGTCCCGACAACCTTCGCGGTCATCCAGTGGCTTAAACTGTAACTCGGATGGTCTTGGAAACTATCCGGATGGCTCCGGAACGTCCGAGAACGGTCTCGGAAGGTCCTGGAAGTGCTCCAGAAGTGTCCGGAATGTCCCGAAACGGTCCCGGTATGTCCCGGAAGGTCCTGGAAGCTTCTAGAAGGTCATGGAAGGTTCCAAAAGGTTCCGGACAGTACCACCCACTCCCCTGCGCCCCTAGCCTTGGGGGGCAAGCCACCTAGGCTGCCCTGGCCGGCCAAGGGGGTGGGGGCACACCAAGGGGAAGGAATCCCCCTCCAGGTGGAAAGTCCAACTCTCCAATATGGCAGGTTTCCGGTGGGAAGGTTTGGGAGGTTTGGGAGTCCAAGTTGGACTCCCCACCCCCCTTATTGCGCCCCAAGGGCCTCTTGGCCACCTATATAATGTGGGGGAGGGGTGGGGGGCGCAACACAACTTGTCCCCAAGGCCTATGCGCCACCCTCCCTCCTCTAAACCCCGTTGCTCCACAATTAGACCCCGGTTTAGACGCTGTTCTAGATCGGAATCCGTTAGGGTTTTCTCCCTCTAGTTTTATCGGTGGCGTTCATCTCTGGACGGCGGAGCGTTGCTGGATTGCTGCTACGAGATGTGTGGATACTAATGGAGGGGTCGTACCTTCGACCCTTCTTCGAGGAGCTTGTTCATGGGACTTGTCTGTGGGACTAGATCGCGGGACTTGTTCGTGGGATTGATCGAGGGACTGTTCGTGGGAGAACTTGCGAGATCTATTTCCACTACGTCCACGAGCTTCACCAACTCTACTTCCGCTACATCGGTTGGTGAGCCATGTCCTAAAACCTTGTATGCAATCTTCTTGGATGATCTTGGGTTCTTGATTCGTAGGCCGAAATTTTTTGTTTTCTACTACGTTTCCCAACAGTAGCATCACCGGGATGATACGAGGTTTACCTCTTTTGTTCATTCCGTTGATGTCTCCGTCGAACCTCTTCAAGTTTACCATCGAGGGTGATTCCTCCTGGTTTCACTTGATGGTACGCACTCGAATCAACTGGTGTCATTAAAGGTAAGGAGTCGGGTGACCCAACGGTGCCCGCACAGGGTTTGTATCGGGACGGCGGGACAGGCGGATACCATCGTGGGCCTTGTCCTTTCTCATTGGCCGTGAGATACCCTATTGTACGAAAGTCGAGCTCTTCAAAGAGCACAAGAGAGACAAGGCAAGGAGACGGTTCACCTTGGTGGTAACTGCACGATTTGCTGGGACGACAGGGCAGGCGGCCACTGGCTCTGGTTATGGGGGTGGACCTGGCTGTTGTCGTTGTCCGCGACACACCCGAATAGGGGCAACAATAACGGTTCTCCCGACAGAAAATTAATAAAATGCTTGGGTTCGGTGGATGACTTGAGTGGCTATATGCCTATACACACTACCTCCACATGGGATTACGGTGTGGGCCCTCTGCGTTGTAGCCTCGTTCGAGGGCTCTTCAGACGTCAGCTTTACCTCAGGCTGGTTGCTGGGCTTGGACCGCCTACTCCGATAGTGGGAGGTCGGTCTGCTTCACCGGCCAGTCGTGTACCGTGCAGGAGTACAAAGGACAGGGGTCCAAAGTTCCTTTGTACTTAGGATTTAGACCGGTGGATGGCCTCTCTGTTGAGCTCGAAGGATGGACTTCGACGTATCGGATAGCCTTGGTGGGGCATTCCCTAACAAGGTGTACGCCACCCTGGAGATCCGAGCGTGTAGGGTAACAGTAGTGCAGCCCCTGCAGGGATGATAATCTATTCTGATAGCCGTGTCCACGGTAACAGGACGCTTTATGCTGAAGCCAGATCCTACTACTACAAACTACTACTATTAAACTGTTGGTTCCAGTTTCCCTTCCTTGCAGGGAAGTCGAGGAGGGGATCTCGGAGGTATATATAATTGTTATATAATACAACTTACTATTATACAATGCTGCAGCAACTTCTGCTGCATTGTTATTACATTCATGCTATTGAACTGTTGGCTGTTCTTTTCTTGTGCTGCAAGAATCATCGGAATATGCTAGTCACTACAAGAAATATGCTCATACATGACGTTCTTTAAGTGGTCGTAGATGAATTCGTCATAAATCTATGACGATTTCATACAAGATGGTCATAAACCGTTCAAGGGGGATCAAATCGCTATAATCCTACGACGATGCGAGTCAAGAACGTCGTAACTTCATAAGATGAAATCGTCGTAGACTTATCCATAAAACTTGTGGCTTTATTTTTAGTTGATTAGGACCATTTTATTTCATCATAATGTTCACGACGACTATAATAACATCGTAACTTGTTCTAACTAGGCTTACATGTCACTCGTGGGGTCCATTCAATCTCATCTCATGCATCTATTGGGCATTCATAGCTTGGTGTTTATTCTTGAAAGACTCTTCGTCGATCTCTGATGAAATAGGTACTTGTGTACCTAGAAATTATGTTTGGCAAAAAAGAACGATCAAACTATTAAGAACTTGTAGTTTAAATTTGACCCGTTTACTACTAAACCGAACGAAATTTGTCTTTTTTTATGAGAGGTGTAGACAAAATATTTTACATGCAACCATTTGGTCAATTGTACATAAAATGTTCCCTAATATTTTCAAAAAATAGTTTGGTCCAATTTCTCAACTAATATTTGGTAGGTTCTTCATAAAAAACTCCTTTTTAACACTTAGAAAATCAAAAATGATATTTTCGTGTAAAGAAAAGGAAAACTTCCTTATGAAACATTGCTTGCCATTCCAAAATTGACATTTGTGTAAAATATGAGATCATTTGAACAAACTATGCCATAAACGTGGCTATATGTAGCTGTGTACCTAGAAATTATTTTTGGAAAAAAGAGCAAAGTATTAACCATATGTAGTTCAAATTCGACCCGTTTTCTGCTGAATCGGCGATATTTTTTATTTTATATGAGAGGTGTATGAAAATAACGAGCCTGGCCCTTGCTTTTATTGTTGTTACTTGTTTCACAAAGCCCGAAGATATCTCATCCACAAAAGAACCCCTTTTGTAGCGTCGATTGTTTCACCGCAAAAGCAATTGCGAGAATGTTGGTCTTTTAGGCAACATCCTCTGGTTCATCCTTCCATACGAGGACACGAACACCATCACCCGACATTTTTATTTATTTATGCTACTATATTTTTTGTATGAATTTGATCATTATTTGTACACAATTTATCTTATATCCTTCAAAAACCTCTTAATATTTATTTAAACAGAAAAAACTCCAATCTTTTTTCTGCTCCCGAAATTTCTCCCGCCCAGTGCCAATTTCCCCACCCCTTTATCCCGCCTCCCTCGTATACCGAAACCGGTCTAAACCCTACCTTACCTCCTCGTGCCGCCACCTCCATTCCCTTCCAAGCCCCTCCCCTCCGCCAGCCCCATCCCCTCCTCGCGCCGCCACCTCCATCCTCTCCCAATCCCCTCCCCTCGCTCCTCCACCCCCATCCCCTCCTCGCGCCGCCACCCCAACCAGATCGAGCCGGTGGTCTAGTCACGCCAGATCCGAGACAGCCCTTCCTCCATGCTAGGGATTCTGCCTCCAACCCCGCGCGGCTCCGTGGATTGGATCTGGGAGGACTGGCACACCTATCCCCGACGGCGAGTAAGGGGTTTGCGTTCGTCTTTGGATAGCGCGCAGCTCCGTGGACTGGATCTGGGCGGCGCTCTATGTAAGGTAACGACGCCCGAGCGATCGTCCCGCATCGGCGTCAACCACCAGCGCCAGGTCCGGCTCCGCATCAATCGACCAGAGGTCTCGTTCCTCCTCTGCATCAGAAAGAAACAGAGGAACCGGACAAGAGCGCAGCCGGCGGTAGTGCCCAGACCACGAGTGGCACAACCATGAACGAAGACTACGAACTGCATCCACGATCCAGGTAACCGATTCCTCCCACTTGACTGCCCCTCATTTCCCATAATTTTGGCCCTGTTTCCGTTTGGGAAGGTAAGTTACTTGCGTACACAGAAGTGTTTCAGGTTTTTTTGCGATCTGGTCCACTTCAAGTTCTGACCAACCATGTTGTGATACACTGATGCAATTTTGGAATTAATACTTCTTGAAATCAAACCGTGCTACTAACAAGATTATCTATATGACGTTGGCTGCAAACAATAGGGTGGTATGAATTTTGATGCATTGTACAGTTCGATGAAACATCTCTATAAACCTATGTCTTGATTGATACTGCTGATAGTCTAGCGATTTCATGAACATATCCAACCCTATAGTGCAGAGAAGCCTAATTATAGGTATTGTTCCTCACATGTGTTAATAAGTTAATTTGGTGTTTATTCCTAGCATGTCGCAGTACAGTTTGTTTATCTGCCTCACATAATTTCTTCAATGTATGACTTTTTAAAAACTTTTTCCTAACTTGTACTTAAGAAACAAGGTTATTTCTTTATCAATTGAAATGACCCTTGCATATGTTCAACTTTCAATATTCAGAGATAATTCAATGTTTCCTCACTAACTGAAATTTACTATTTTGTTTTCAATATTAAGAGATAAAAGGCCAAGTATTGTGTACCAAATTATAAAGAACCGAAGTAAAACATGCCATATTATTAAATCTTCCAGCTTTTGTACCATATCATTCATGGAATATTTTTTCTGGTTCTCGATCAATCTCCTAGGTTAGTTACAACTGCTAAAGGCGTATCACACACTTAGAGGTTTATTCCTTTTAGCTATGCCAGAGAGTGCATGCTTCAACTCAGATATAGTTGTAGTAATGGTAACAATGATAAACGCCTTTGGCAAAAATATGTGATACTAATATGCATCTTCCAATGAACAATGTTAAGTGATCATGCATTACAATATTTATTATGTTCTACATTCATTCCTAGTGTTGGTACCATCTACAATGTTGTTTAGTGCCGTGGCAATGTAGTGCATACATATTGTTTCCCGTCACTTCCTGACATAACTCTGTATGTCTGTCTATTATTTGTTCAGTGAATCCTCTGCGCTGGGTTGCTCCTCCTACTCGCAGCGAGTTGCTTCGAATGGCGATTCAGCTTCAACCCTGTCGCGCCCCCTCTCGCCTCCTCCAACTGTCCGGTGGTTTCGGAGGCCAGGTCGAGGAGCATGGCCACGCGACCGGTTCCACTGCAGTTGAAGGACTGCAACACGGTGGAGCAGCACATGAGGAAGGCGGTGGGTCTGGCTTCGCGTGACGCCTCCAGTCACCTCTCCCCGCTCGCCATCACCCGGAAGTAAGCATGCAGATCTGCAAGTGTTTCTCTTGCACTAGTTTCCCTCTGTTGCGAATCTGATCGCTCTCATTCAAATTCACTCACCCGACAGAGAGAGAGGAAGGAAAAGGAAGCCTTAAATCTTCACCCGGCAGACTTGCATGTCAATCAACAACGAGCTGCGACATCATCTACTCAAGCTGGTGTAAGAAATGGAGTGCTCATGTTTATAGATAAGTTTTGTTGTTTCTTCGCTGGGTATATGTTTTGGCTGGGTACATGTAGGTAGTAAGTAACCCTGTTTTTATTATCTCCCGCAAGGTGGTGATAATTAAGAAGCGTGATAATTAAAAATGCTAACTCATGGCCAGGAACCAACTTGTTCTGCCTCTTAATTCCCAGGGCATCTCCTGACTGCCCAAGTTAGCTGCAAACAGTCCTAGTGCTATGCCAAAACTTGTGAACAGGAGACTGGCAACAGCTTCTTGCTCTCTTCTTTAGCCCTCTAGTAGCAGTACAGATCTTTCTTAAAAGCTAACCAAGTGGTGGTGGTGCATACTTTTATATTAAACTGTACCTGATGTGGATATGCCCTGCTTTCTTCCTGATTTCATAGCCATCCATTTTGTCGTCCAGTCTGCTAACTTGTAGCTTTTGTAGGAAAACTTGAATGGAAATCAGTATGGAAACTAGCCGGGAAGTAGGGCGACAAGCAGGCAACTCAAGTCTCTACCTAGAAATGATATTCAGCGCAAGTCAAGTGGCCGGTGTATTTAAAATTTTAAAACTTGGGCAATACTTTAGTTTGGTGCTATGTTAATCTAAACGATGTGTTAGGTGGCGTCAGTCAGAGAACTCTATAGACTCTCCAATCTGTTGGTTTTGGACAGCAGCAATAGCACCTACAACTGTATATAATCTGCCAAGATAATTTCTGCACTTCATTCCTTTTTTTTGCTCTGTATTGATTTTCCACAATAAATTAGTAGATGTTTTCAGGTACTCTTCACCATTGATACCTGAACCTACAACAGTCTAGTTACTGGGCTGCAAGCTTGATATTTAGAGCATACCACTCAACATCTCATCTTGTTCTGTTTGCTGGTATATTTAATCATTTTGTGTAAAACTATCATAACTGGCTCTGTTAGTTCTTTTTTGTTCAATCCAATAAAGGGTTAAAGAGATGGTATGAATTACTAGGATGTGTTATAGATCAGGTCTTCTAAAAAAAGCTTTGGATTGCTATTATTATGAATTGTTAGTTAATGTAAAAATATCTACTTCCCCTAAAATTCCATACAAAACAACGATTAGCTTTGCAAGTATCAATTTGATTTTTTTCACTAAATTGTTCCCTGTATCATGTTAGGTCGATGGAGTCTCGGGCTTCAGCTAGCATCACAGAAGCTGCAGTGGCCGACGGCGGATGGATCAGTACCGGTGGATTCATCCATGACCAAGAAGTGTACCAAGTCTCCTCAGAAGCAAAGAGTGGGTCGACCAGGAGGTATGGTTTCTAGCTCGAATTGTCCTCGAGGAAAATTTTGTTTATCCAGCCATAGTCTAAGATTCAGGCTTGGTTAATTAATCGAATTGTCCTTTCCGGGGATGTTTACTAATAAATACTGAAGTGCAAAAAGTTTCCTATTTAGCTTCTGGGACCTACATATGTTTATGCACTTCTACTTAGTCTAGGCTCAGAGTATTAATGTCAAATAATATAAATGAGCAACTCATCTAGCCTGGCTTGGTCTGTATCTCTAAGCATTGTATAGAACATTTGATATTTGGCGGGGTAACTGTGAGCTGGTACTAATCGATAAATTGTATAGTCTTGAGCTGATATAATCTATTCTACCTATATTAGTTTACTTGATCAGCTAGGCTTTCCGATGCTCTACTTTAGGTAGCAAGTTTCAGGTGAGCACAGTACTGTAATATGATTTGACACGTGATCTGAACCATATCAATTATTGCCAGTTATATATGCTATTATCTACAATGATGAACCTTACCCTTGTACCATGTGGAATGACTGTTATTTTTTGCATTGTTTAAACATATTTGTTTTTTGTTGTATAGTTTCTCACGCATGGTCCTTCTACTGCCAGGTGAATGTGGTTTTCAAAAAGTTGAAGGAGGACGATAGAAAGTTTTTGTTTTTGTATCATCTAATTTTCCGTTTTTTCTGTGGTAGCATAGTTTTGCAATGGAGAGATATGTACTGCTGGAATGAATGGTTGTAATATTTGCAATATTATATTTTGGGCTCTTGTAATATTTAGGTTGCATTGAAAATGTATGTTAACTGGGCTAGGCTCAAGATATCTTGTGGTGATGTATTGTAATTTCAATGGCCTATAAAACAAACGAGTGGATCAATTATTCGGGCCTAGTTGGCCAAACTGGCTGTAGTGATCTACATATTATCAGATCTTGGAATTGGCTTCGAAATTTGTGGTGTGGGCTGTTATTTGTATGGGCTTTAAACTTGTATATGGGCTGTTATTTGTAGGTCCATTAACAGCAGAAAAAAAAGAGTTGCTGAATTAAAAAAATGAAAAAGGCCAAAACTGAACTGGCCCAAATACAATTGGGCCCTAAAAGGCCAGGGCCCAAATTATAATAATCAAAAGAAATTCGAAAATAATAATCCAAAAGCGATGTAAATAGGCTGAGGCCCCAAAAGAAGCCCAATAAGAAAAGCCCAAGAATTCAAAACCAGCCCATGTGATCAATTGAAATGGGTTGGGCTGATTTCAGCCACGACATTTTGATTTCGTCGCAATTTTGCCACGTAGGACTACCACGTAGGATTGAGTTAGATTGCCAACGACGATTTAGGCTCGTCGTAAAGGTTACGACGATCCAGAAATCGTCGTGAAAGTTACGACGATTTCGACCAAAACGTCGTTGCTTTCAGTTTTTGACGCCTCGTTTTCGACGCTTGGTTTTTCGTCGCAAGATCGTCGTGAATTAAAAATCGTGATGATGTAGCGACGAAAATATAGCGTCGTCTATTAGCATATTTCTTGTAGTGAGTCTTCGTTAGGCCTAGCTTCTCTTCCTTATTCTGAATTTCTGCAACTCAGTCCACTATATATAGCCTCCAAAGACGATTTCTCCGATGACGAGGAGGAGTAGTTTTTTTATGTTCTAGGTTTGAGATGTTAAGTTGTTGAATGTTTTAAGTTTTCCACGTCGCCGCCACCATGCCACCATATGTTATAAGTTTCCCACCACCATTCAATGATTTATTTTGGGCTTCAACCCTTTCTTACTTCATTTGCTATTTTTCATGCATTTAATGATTTATTTTGGGCTAAATGACCCTGAAATTGGAAAACACTACAACTAAACTCAGAAAAGGTTGAAACTTGGCATGGTATCATCATTTGACCCACATAACATGTGTGCAAAAGTTGAGAGGGTTACGGCAAAGGCTGGATGCACTTCGTGTACACACTGGACCATCTCTTTCGAAGTACGAGGGTTTCAGACGAAAACTCATATGTTAGAAAGGCATTTCATTTTTCTAAACTTATTTGAACTCAAGACTTTTTGTGCATTCAATATGCATCATTCAAAGCCACATACTAAAATTTCAACCGTTTCTGACTTCATTTGCTCTTTTTCATGCATTTAATGATTTATTTTGAGCTAAATGACCCTGAAATTGGACTAATGCTTGTGGGCGAGCCTTTAGTCCCGAGTCGAGCCACAAATCGGGACTAATGCTTGTGGGCCAGGAGCAAGGTGCATTGGTCCCGGTTCTTGGCTGGAACCGGGACATATGCCTCCAGAAGAACCGGGACCAATGCCGCACGCACTATAAGAAATCTGTTAACCCATGACAGTTATCCGATGACAGTTTCGGAAACCGTCATGAACAACCCACTACAATCCCGCAGGCCCACTAAAGCCCGCCTGAAGCCCTAAACCTTTCCCCGTATAAAAGCTAACCCTAAAACACTCTCGTCCCCAAACCCCAATCCCTTTCTCCCTCCGCCGCCGACACGCTTCGTCTCTCCTTCGCCCCGTCCTCCGCCTCCACCTCCTCGACTCCAAGTGACAAGATGACCAGAGATCCATGAAGACGGTGGCTGCCGCATCCCAATGGAAGCAACGTCCAACCCTAGTCGCTACGGCGCGCTTCTGCTGCCCACAACAAATTGCCAGGGCCATGGCCGATCTGTGGCAGTGTCCTCCCTCCTTCGTTTCCCAGGATGCGCACCCAACTGCCTCACCAACTGGAGATTCAGAGCAGCAAGCACCATATGAGGAGAGAACGACGGCCATGACTTGCGGGAGGCCCGAGCTTGACCTCGCAGGCAACAACGACGCCCACCACAAGGTCCCCCACTGATCCTTCCTCGTCCCCTTCATTCCTTCCTCCTCTTTGCCATCCTTAATAGAAGTTGTTTTTCTTTGATTCAGATTAGCAGTAGACCTCCCCTCTAGTTCAATAGACGGTGGCCACTGGGACACCACACTCGAGCTTGACGACGAGGTTGTACGCCCCGAGTCCCCAACCACTAAGATTCCCCTAAAAATAAAAAACAACAAGGTCGTCCTCTCACTCTATTTTTCTTTTCTTTCCAATTCCTAGTGATTGTTGCTCTGCTCTAGCATAATTTTCCACGGGCTCTTCATTTTTCCTGGACTGAACCTGATTGAGAAAACGTGGCCACTTCATTTCCTGATACTCGCTAGTTGAGGGTTAGTCCGTAGACTAGCACTGCTGGTTATTTCGTTTTTTCTCCCAGCAAGCAAGCACTAGTAATGTAGAATTTGTGATATCGTCTAGGTAGTTAAGGAACTACTAATTTAATAAGTAAATGCCCATGAGATGCTCCTGTTGGTTCCTTGTAATTTTCTTGTTTATGGAATAAAACTAATTCATTAATCACACTAATTGATTGACCAACAGTAAGACTGATTGTTATCTATGCATGCTATTACACTGCTTCTCTGTTATGGAATGTTTGGTTTTATCACATTTGTTATCGGCAAATGTACATGTTGTATTTTTGTAAGTTTCGTTATGAAAGATAAGTCACTTTGAAAGAAAACACTACTTGAAGAAAAAGGGGCAGCCAAAATAGCTGTGACTATGTATTTTGATTTCTCGGTTGGTAATATCAAAATCTCTGACAAGTCAATCTTGATCGATCGTTCATGTTGTTTAACATTGAATTATTTCCCACATGCAACGAACATTTTACAATATCTACATAGTATCTTTTAAGTTAGATAATAGGATTATTAATGCCAACCTGCTTATACAATTTACCATCTTCTTATATTGCAGCAAGGTTTGCTAGGCAGGCTTCAGGATGAGGATGTGACAGGGGAGGATGATGTAAGACAAATCTCCAAGGGACAGAACCTTCATTGCTTCATTATTTCCATCCTATGTTGACGCATCAAGTGTGTTCAGTACTGGTCAGAAGACCTTATCTCATGTCCCCAAACTGTAAGTATTGTTGCTAGCTGTAACTGCTTTCATATGCATCAGGTGATCGACAAATTTTCTTCAATAATAGCCTGATGGTTTAGATGCATGTTTATGTGTACCTTGTTGTGCTAGACTACCGGAACCATGAATTAAACTAGGGAGATACAAAATGATGGTTCTAGTTTTCTCATGATGTTCCTGTATAAAATATAGACTGAATATAGCATACAATTGGAGACAAAATTGTAGAAACAAAATATGTTTCTACAAACCAACCAGCCAACTAATTCTATACACATTTGGAAATTTTAAATGGTAGAGTTGAAACAAAATTTGTATACGAAACAAGTCATTGTTCAGAAAGTATTTCTGCATGTTTTTACAAGATGCATAACAATCTGCGTTATTTTGGTATGTGTGGATTCAAGTGTGTGCGAAAGGAAAAGTGAACCTTACTTATGTGTATATGTTTGCATATGTTATTTCCTTTAGTTTTTAAGCAACTTAAAAATCAAACTACATAATGGCGTAAGTAACCTGTAAGCAAATTCAAACTCATTGATTTTATTATTTTTATACTTAATATATATATATATATATATTGCCGTGGACTAAATTTGAAGGTAAATAAAGTAAAACCAATGTTCTGGACAAAGAAGCTACTGTCTTGGTATAATTACAAATTTCAACCATTGCATTTTACTGAATCGTGCTTTAAAATTTGTGCCAGGAAGTTACTACTAGATCTGCGATCCCAACATTTTTATTGTTTGTTCAAATTTTGGATAGATCATATTATTTGTACTGGTTATTCTTGTTATGTTCTAATTTCTATTTTTTTGAATGCTTATTCCTTGGTCAGGTTCAGCCACGCAGCCAAGAGCAATGAACTTCAATGTTCGTTCTAATTTTGCATATATCATGTTATTTCCAGTTGGGGCTACCTATCACATTCACTGCAACATGATAGCTGCCAACAGAGGGCTAACAACGACAAGAAACTAAATAAATAACAATTATATGTTTTGTTGATGTAAACTGAATTGTGTTGGTTATGTGTTGTATTTTTTCAATTGGTGTTGTAAATTATTATTTCTTGGATGATGTTATATACTGCTATGGTGTATCGGCTGATGGCTATATAAATATTAATGATCTGTCTATTGTATGTCTCTTTGGAAATACTCCATTCGGTTCAAAATGCCATTATGATCTAGGCAATGCATTTATGCTAAAATAATATATTGTCAAAATGTGACCCCAAAAATAATGGGATAAATGGTTGAACTACATATAAATTGCGCCTAGATTGATGACAATTTCTGTGACGGAACATATTATTCCACGTAGGTAACCACGTCATTGTAGCTGGGCAAATTCAAATCCTACGTGGCGTTAGATTATGACGGCTTGTTCCGTCACACATGTCAGGGCCTAGTTTGGGCTGGATGGGCTTGGGAGAAGACCCATGACGGCCACGGATCGTCATGGAATGCACATTGTTAAATTATGACGCGATATACATGACAGATTTGAAATCCGTCATCGATGCACATCCATGATGGTTTTCAGTTGGTCAATGACGGATTGAAACTGTCATGGATTAACAGATTTCTTGTAGTGTCGAGGCCCGGCCGGCCCCCTGGGCGCATGAACCGGGACGTATGCCCCCACGAGTCTCGGTTCGTGGCACAACCGGGACTAATGGGTTGGAGAGGCCTGAACCAAAACCCTGTTTTCTACTAGCGCCTTTCCATTGATACAAATGCATAAATACTTAGTAGCTGGACGTAAGACTCGCGGGTATGCTAGATACTCACCCTTGCTTTATTTTCCCCCGTTTTGTTTTGCCTGATCGGCCGCTGCAGTCGACGTTGGAGCCTCGGAGTCTAGGAGCAGGAGATCCCCGATGCTGACCACCGCTACATGAAGATCCCCGATGCCCTCTACGACGTTGAGTTCTTCGTTGACCAGGAGTAGTTCGAAGGTTCCCAGGTAGGAGGCCTCGCCTTTTTGATTGTTGCTGTTTTGTGTTAGCCTTCTTAAGGCAGATCTTGTATCCTTGTGTCTGTACTCAAATACTATTGCTTCCGTTAACTTTGTGCTCTCGAGCTGTTGTATTCGAGCCCCCATGGCCCCTGGCTTGTATTAAACAACTTGTATTATTTTTATTTGTAGAGTTGTGTTGTGATATCTCACCGTGAGTCCCTGATCTCGATCGTGTACCTTGCGTGTATGATTACTGTACACGGTCTGATTTTGGGGACGTCACACGCCACGACGACGACCTTGAAGTGGAGCTCCTCGGCCGCCTCCGCATCTTCGGGAGATGGTAGAAAATTAGGTTTGCCATTAGGTTTTTGAATCCACAGCTCACGGCAGGGACGGACAATCGGTAGACCCAATCAAATCAAATTTTTTTAACAACCAGAAGGGTTCCGAAGACCCGAGCATGCATTACTTAATTGTGGCAGTACATCTTACAAACAAGCCCCTAAGAAACATCAGAATAACTACTAGGGGTTGGGTGATTACAAAAAGGACCCTAGAAGAAAATGCGAAAACGCGATCTAGTCCTTTGCCGCCACAGGGTCGCCGGAGCTGCTCTCCACGACCAGCATCTTTCACGCAGGGGAACCAGCCACTTGGGTCGAAGATGCCAAAGGTTGTCGCAGTAGAGAAGCTAAAGGGCCTCCAAATCGGCACTACGACCAGGAGGTTTTCATGACGCCGACCATCTGTCGTCTGCGTCTGAGTATTAAGCCGCCTTTCGGCTAGAGGATGCGATGGCGCAGCGAGGAATCGCCTGTAGGTCGCCGTCGGGAATGAGCTCTGAGTAAGAATTGCAACGTCGGTTCTTCGGCTACCAGATCCGCCCGAAATATGCTGCCGTCCAACTCGCCGTCCAACACCATGAAGGAACGGGAGGAAAACAGCAGCAGAGGAGCCAAGCATAAACTTCCAGCCAAGATAAGCTAGATTATTAGGAGAGCTTGAGGGGAACTTGACCTTCATCGCCGACCACCAAGGCCACCGGCGAAGGAGCAAAGAACTCCTCGTCTCGTCGCCTCTCGAGGACGACCGGAGCAAGCTCTGGGAGAAAAATAAAGGCCTATCTACGCACGAGCATACTCGCCCCCCTACCCCACTCCAACCGGCAACGCCGACGAAGGAAGCAGGAGGGGGAGCCGTAGACAACAAATCCGGCGAGCGCAGTCAACGAGAGGAAGAGGGAGGGAGCGGTGGTAAGGAGGAGTGGGCGTCAATCAAGTCAAATCGGTTGTGTCTTTGCGTTGGATCGCATATTTTTTTACTGCACGGATCCAATCGAACTAAAACCGGACATTGTGATCTCCCCGCTGGAGTTGCCCCTAACTCATGATTAAAAGGCATGCGTCACACAGTAGTACATAGCTTCTAAAATGACATGAAAAAAACGACTTAAAACCTTGTACTGTATTGTCTTACCGAAACAACATCGTATAGCCATATCATTTTCGTCTTGTTTAATAACAAAATCCTGCCTTGAGTTTCAAACAATCAATCAATCACAATCCCCTTTGCCGGTGGGGGCACCGCCGCACCGGTACATTGCCCAACGGCTGGCCCCAACCTCCTCCTCTTCAATGCCCAATCACAATCACAAACCCATCTTAAATCGCACCCAAATCCAAGCAAATCCACGCTTAAACTTTGACGACGGTACACCCATGATCTCGTAGCACCAGTACTACTCTACTAACTTTGGCGTACAGCAAGTCAGCAAGTCAGCAACCCATTTCCCACTCATGGGCTCGTAGGTGCAGCCATCGCGACCTCGATCCACTCCGGCGAGCTCCCGAGCTCCACCGTCATGGCCGGGGACAGCTGCCACTCCCGCAGCATCTCGTGGCTCGTCAAATCCTGCATCCCGGCCGACCCCGACCGCCACATCTCCGTTCCGGTTCCCGTCCCCATCTCCGCTCCCGCTGCAGCTTCCTCCGCTTCTACCAGCCTCTGCTTCCCAGCCCAACCACCACCGCCCATCTTTGCGCTGCCCGACGACCTCGTCCTCGAGTGCCTTGTCCGCGTTCCCCGGGTCTCCCTCCCGCCGCTGCCCGCCGTCTGCCGCCGCTTCGCCGACCTCCTCGCTTCCCAGGCCTTTCTCCGGCTCCGCCGCTCGCGCGGCCAGCTCCTCCCCTCCCTGCTCGCCGTCTCCGTCCCCGACCACCACGGCGGCGCCTTTGCCCAGGCGCTGCTCCAGTTCCGGCCGGAGCAGCAGCAGCAGCTCCAGGTCGCCGCGCTGCCGCTGCCGCCGGCTCTGCTGCATTGCGGCGGCTCCGTGTTCGCGCACGCGCGCGCCGTCGCGCTGGGCCGCGAGATCTTCCTCGTCGGCCGCGGCGCCACGCTGCGGGTGGACGCGCTCACGGGCGCGGCGCGCACGTGCGCGCCCACGCTGTCCCCGCGGAAGAAGTTCGCGGCCGCCGCCGTGGGAGGTCGGATCTACGTCGCCGGAGGGTCCGCGCGGACCGCGTCGGTCGAGGAGTACGACCCGGTGGCGGACGCATGGCGCGTGGTGTCCGAGGCGCCGCGGAGGAGATACGGCTGCGCTGGGGCAGGGGCCGGCGGCGTCTTCTACGTAGCCGGCGGGGTCGCGGTGTCCGGCGACGGCGCGCGGGCGCTCGGGGCGCACGTGTGCGCCGGGTCGGTGGACGCGCTGCACGTCGCGTCCGGCACCTGGGCGCGCCCGCGGGCGCTGCCCGCCGGCGGCTGCGTCGTGGGCGCCTGCGGCGTCGGCGACCATCTCTACGTGGTGGCCAGCCACGCGGTGGAGCTCTCCTTCTGGAGATGGGACGGCGGTGCCGGCAGAGGCAGCGACCTCAGAGCGGGCGGCGGGTGGGTGGCGCTGGAGGCTCCACCCATGCCAAGAGGATCCGTGGGGCTGGGCATGGCAGTGAGGGTGTCGATGGCTGGCATCGGGCGTGAGACGGTGACAGCCGTAATGACCGCGGCGGCAGTCCGTGGCCACAATGCGGTGCGGGCCGGCCCGTTCGAAGGGATGGTGCTGGCGTATGACATCGCCGGCGGCAAGTGGAGCCGCGCGACGGACCTGCCACCCGGGTTCCGGCGAGCCGCCTGTGCGGGCGTCGAGTGCTGACGGCGTGGATCAGTCTGCGACATGCGTTTGTTCGGTGGGTTCGACATGGTGTGCAAGTAACGCGTAATCGTGGTGTTTGATTTTATTTGATTTGATGCTAAGACTGGTTTATTCGAGTGCAGTTCTTAACTACTAGACGGATGCGTGCACTTTGCTGCAGCGAAAATCTATCAATTAGGAGGATATTTCTGGCAAGTAATTTAGGTTATCTCCAACATTAATCCTTAAAATGGTACCGTATCTCTTTGTGGATCGGTCCGCTGATACGGGAGTGGGCAATCTAATCTTAATGTTTCATTTTCGCTAGCAGTTTGATATATTCCATTCAAATTCACATAAAATTGGATAAATTCAAACGAAATTCATTAACATCCGGATACATATAAACGGATGAAATGAACTATAATAAAACTAAAAACACTTAACTGGATTCTACGTTCGCCTCCACATCGTCATCCTCCACCTCCATCGTCTCGACGGCCTCGGCTGGCACTCCGTCTCAGCAGCAGAAGGAGGGCCGATGTTAAAGTAGTCGATCCTCTAATGTTGCAGCTTCGATTGAATAGAGTTGAGGATCGCCTTTTGTTCCGCCGTGGCAGGATTCACCAAGATGGCCATCTCAACGGTGTGCATGTCTTGTAAGTCGCGACAGAGGTGTCGGCGGCGCGCTGGAGTAAGTTCCTCCTCCTTCCCCTCCTCATGTTGCTGCTCCTCCTCCTCGTCCTCCTCCTACTCCGCCTCCATGGGTCGGGCATCCTCTTGCTCCGCTAGGATCTTCGCTCGCCTTGCCAGCATGAGTATCTCAACATTTAATGCACCTTAAAATCGAACACATGTGAGGAAGAGTAGTAAAAATGAGACTTATAAAAATAGAAAACAATTTTTTAAAGATAAATCCTATATACCGGAAAGAATGGTTTTTGTAGTAATCTAGTATTTCATAAATTGATATGGTTTGTGTACAATATTTAGGGGTTGTTTGGTTCCCAGTCTAAGCTTGCCACACCTAACTTTAGTCATGCCATAATATGTTTGGTTTGTGTTTGGTTCATTGTCACACTTGTGGCTTGCCACACTTTAGTAGTACTATGGTCCACATGTCATAGACTTATTTTTTTGCCACACCTTGCCACACTTTGTGGTGGCCAATTTGCTCATCACATTTTTGTGGCCGCCACATTTTGCCTACGGTTAGTTGTGACAAAGTTAGTCACAATCTAAACAGGCCCTTAGACTATGCATGCTTATAAGTTTGAACCAAAGCTTGCAATGTATTGAAGTGTAGAAAAATGAAGTTTCAATGTTTTGAGTTCCCGATTTCAGGGCAGCTGTTGGAACCATATTTTTTTTATGCCAGAAAACATTTTCTTGGTGGCAAATTGGTCATGCATGACGCCCATGCGCGTGGGGAGAGGAATCTGCCGTGTCTGCATAATGATTCTCTTGTTTTACTAAGCTAGTGAAGTAATCAGCCGTCCGTCCGTATCCAAGGGTAGCTGGATGCTCTATATAATCTCTCGTGTCTCGGCAACTAAACCTGGCCGTTCTCGCACGCACGCACGGACGGACGCACCGACACCGACCCTGGTGCAAGCGACCTCGCCGGCGGCGTCTTGGATGGGGATGGGCGGGGCCACCCCGCTCCTGCCGCAGGCGCAGCAGTGGTCGATTCTGGAGGACCAGATGGGGGAATGCCCGCTGCTCTCGTCGGCGTGGAGCCTGCCGCCGGGCGACGGGAATGCGAAGCAGGGGACTCTCCGGCGCGCCGCGGCGCGGGCGTGGGGCGCGCTGGCCGCGGGGTCGGCGGAGATATCGGCGCTGGCGCTGCCCGACCCACGGAAGCCCGTGTTCGCGCTGGCGATCACGCTCATGTCGGTGCTCGCCTTCGTCCGCGAGCCGCGCGACTTCGTCAGCCACTCCGTCTGGGCCCTCCTCACCGCCGCCGTCGTCTTCGAGTTCAGCATCGGTACGCACGTTCCGATCCGGCCGGCCCCTTGATCTGCGTTTACGGCTCAGTGCTTTGCAACGATTTTTTATCCGACTTCTGTAGTCTGTACTTCCATGTTCCATCAACATTTCTGGGCGGCCTTCCAAGTTTCAAGTTCTGTTTGCTAATGTAGTGGGCTCGTGGAGCATGTTAATGTTAACTGTATGTTCAGTGCAGTTCTGCAGCGCTGCCTGCTGCTATGCGGAGCTGGAGCTGACCTGGTGATAGATAGATCGATTAAGTTACAGGTGTTTCCATGATTTTTTATTTTTGCGAAGAAAGGTGTTTCTATGATTTATTGTATTGTTAACTTTCAGATTCTGTCTATTCTCTGTTCTAGGTTGTTTGCATCTTCAGATCCATACTTGAATATTGAGCCCGTTGACTTTTTCTTTAAGGAAACACCACTAATTTATCTATGAGTGATGGAAAGTACCACTGAATCTTATTCTACAGTTTTTACTTGGACCAGCTGTAGAACTTACGAAGCACTACTATATGAAATGGTAGGCACACTTAGAGTAAGTAAAATAATGAATCTTGCTGCTTCGATGAGAATTTACTATGCAGTAATCCGCATTTACCAATCTTAACCGGCAACTGATTGAATGCTACTGTTTCCTGAATGTAGCTTGCTGGTCTTTCACAATATCATTGTGATGCAGAAATGAACCATAATGGTAGCGTTCTTTATAGAGCCTATATGTTTGGCTGCAAGTTTGCACACTGGGTCTCTAGCTTCATATTTGAAGTGGTTTTGAACCAGCATATCTTTGTTTATATTTACCTAGTCACTTGTTGTAAACTTAACACAATTATTATTAGAAAGTATCACTGAAGTCTCTACTAGTGATTCTAGTTCAGTGGTTGGAACCTTTTGCTGTAGTACCCATTGTAGAACTTACACAGATGCACACTCGTGCGTTATGCAGTTCTTAACATGGACCGAAGATGTCATTTCTGATGCGCAGTTCTTAATTAGCAACTGGTGAAGGCTGTTTCTTTCTCCTGTAATTTTGCTAGTCTGCATTATACCATTTCGATACGGAAAGTAAGTATAAAGATATTTACGATTTGTATTTGTCTTACCTGCCTCTCACTGATATGGAGCTTTTAGTGCCAATTTCATAGTGTGTACATTAAAAAAAAACGCCCTTCGTTAATTTGGTCCACTGTTATGCAGGTGCAACACTATGCAGAGGTTTTAATAGGGGATTAGGAACGCTTACTGCAGGAGGGCTTGCTCTAGCAGTTGCCGAATCGGCCAAAAACCTGGGAAAAATGGAAGAAGTGATTATTGTTGTCAGCACCTTCACTGTTGGTAAGCATCCTGGGCATTCTGAGTTCATTTCCTACTGCATTTTATACAAGTGTATGTAACTTGTTGTCTATTGCCTTTATGTTTTTGACCACTAGGTTTTTGTACAACACCTTCACTGTTGGTAAGCATCCTGGGCATTCTGAGTTCATTTCCTACTGCATTTTATACAAGTGTATGTAACTTGTTGTCTATTGCCTTTATGTTTTTGACCACTAGGTTTTTGTACAACCTTGGCAAAGCTGTATCCAAAGATGAAGCCTTATGAATATGGATTTCGTGTATTCTTGCTGACATTCAGTTACGTCATGGTCTCTGGATACAGCACTGGGAAATTCACCGATACGGCTGTAAACAGATTTGTATTCGGTTACGTCATGGTCTCTGGATACAGCACTGGGAAATTCACCGATACGGCTGTAAACAGATTTGTATTCATTGCTCTTGGTGCTGGTGTCAGTCTGGGAATCAATATAGGCATTTGCCCAATCTGGGCTGGAGAGGACTTACACAATTTGGCTGCAAAGAATTTTGCTGGTGTTGCAAATTCTTTAGAAGGTATAAACCCTCTACCCCCTCAAATATTCATGCTTAGTATCAAAGTTTTTTTTCCTGGGAAAACGCACAAGCCTTGCATCTTGATTCCTTGATAGAAAAAAAAGTTATGTACATACCCAAAAGGACCATCTCCCTTAAAATTCAAAGCTACACCGAAGTGCTAGGCACTGATGGGAGAAGCGCATCCAGGCTAACTGGCCCTGCATTTGCTCACCGACGAGCGTCGAGCTTAATAGTGTCGAGCAAGTTGGTGGGTTTTGTGTTGTCGAAGATATCAACTTTTTGCTACTTCCAGATCCACAACGCCGTGAGCATGACCACTCGGAGGTGCATTTTGACGTTGTTGATAGGGTGGAAGGTTCGCATGATGCCACCAGTCCACGCAATCATAATATTTCTCATGTTGTATTGATTAAATTTCCTAGAGGTAGAAACTATTAGTGGTATCACTGCGACGGCTGTACAGTATAGATCAGGGTTTTTAATCTCGACCGAAATTTTTGGAAACCGCTTGAAAATCGGACTTTCCGTTATCCAGCGAAAAATTTAATACCGTCCAATTTTTTTGAATTTATTTGAAGCTAAACTGTAACATCCCAAAATTCTTCGAATTTTGGAATGTTAATAAAATTAAATAGATAATGATTGTTTGCTTGATGTGTTTGATTTTCTCTGGGATTTAAAACTTTCTAGAGTTTATTGAATATTAAAAAGAGAGGGAATAACATGACTTTCCCCTAATATTCATCGTTGGTGTTTTAGAAATTTTTTTATTTAAAACAAAACCAACAAAACAAAATGAGAGAAGGTAATATGACTCCTTCAACATATTAAAGTTTGGAAAATGTTTTAAATCTTTATTGGAATTCGTTTGAATATTCAAAACATTTTTCAACTCAAGGAAATTCGTTTGAGAGGATATAAAATGACTTATCCCTTTTTTAAATAAAGTTGGAAATATTTAGAATATTATTTTAAAGTTTTTAAATTTTATTTTGAGTATTATAAATAACTCTAAAATTATTTTAGGGATTTTATAATGCTAAAAGAGTTTTTATTTCATTGAAATGATTTATTAAATATTTTAAAAGTGTTGAAAAAGTATTCCAATGTGATATTTTTATTTTACCAAATTATTTATTGGGGTAACAATTTTCAAATTTATATTTTATTATTTAGAAATGGTTTGTCAATGTTTTGGACCAAATAAAAATATTTTAAAAATTTATTGGATCTTATTTGATTTATGAAAAACATTTTATATTTAAATAAAGTATTTAGAAAAGGTTATTATTTTTATTTATTTTTTTTGGAAAATATTTTCATTGCATAATTTTATTTAGATTATTTGATAAATTTAGAATTTTATTTCATATTTTTCGGAGTTACGGTTGATTTTATTTTATTGTTTGAAGTTTCGGTTTTGAATAAAAGAAAAGCGCGGACCCAGCCGGCCCAGGGGTTATTTTCCGACCGCGAGCACAATTCTAGCCCAACTCGGATCCAACTTTTTTTCCCTCAGCTTATAAATAAAATTCTAGATTTATTTCTATTTTTCCTTTTTATTTTATTTTTTCTGGAAACCCTAGCAGCGGGACCCGCGGGCCGCCGTCGCCGGGCCCCGCCGCCGGAATCACGCACCGCCGCCCGCCGGACCCCGCCGCCACCCGGCCGCGTCCGCACAGCGCCGGCCACGGCTCGCGCCGACGCGCCGCCATGGCCGGCCACCGCGCCGCCCGCCGCCCGGGCCGGCCAGCCGAGCCGCGCCGCGCGCCACCATGACGACATCGACCGCCGCCGCCCCCCTGCGCCTCCTACGCCCCGCCGCCTCCACGTCGCCGCCCCACGCTGCCTCGCCAGAGCCAAGCTGGAGCTCGCCGGAGGAAGTTCGCCGGAGTTTGACCCGATCCAGATCTGGTCAACTGCCGCCGGGGACCCGATTGCTTTTTGCGGAAAAACTTTATTCGCGAACAGGCCCCTGTTGGCAGAAAACCCCCTGACCTCGCACCGGTGATATCTCCGCAACAGTAAGCCGGATCGAGGTGAAACTTTTTGCTACGCACTCGTGTTGTTCTGTAGTTTATCATAGAATCAAGTTTTCAAACTTTTGCACACTTTTGAATTTGAGTTTATTTCAAATTCAAATTCAAATTCCGGTGGCCGTATCTTTTATACCGTTGATCCAAATTGAGTGATTCTTTTTGCGTTGGATCACTCGTGTCATGTACTTTCTGTTTATATCATGTGTGCACAAAAATTCATAGGTTCATTGATCTGTTTAAATTCAAATTCAATTCAATTTGCACTCGCTATGACCTGTGTTGTAGTGTTCCGTTTCACGTGATTCTTTTTGCATATTGGATCATATGAGACATCTTATCGGCAATATCCACATACCATTCATAGCTATGATCTTTACATTGATTTCATAATGCCTTGATCATACTCTTGTATCGACAACTCTTTATCCGTTGACTCTCTCGAGTTCCCGTTCCACCGATCACTTCGAACACATCGACACCTTTGCACTTCAAAGTTTTTGTTTTGTTGCTAAAACCTTGGTGTTTGTGTTATTGTTCATTTGTTTGTCTCGTTGTGATGTGATTGCTTATTTGAGTTCCTTCGTTGCGATAGATTCTCGGAGTGTGACGAATAGAGTTGACTGGAACGTGAGAGCGAAGATCTTCAACAGATATATAAGGCAAGTGATGCTTTGACCATACTCATACCTATATTTTCTATATGCATTATGTTAAGAAATATCACCCTATTGCATGATAGGTAGTTTACTTTACTGTTGCTGCAGAACCAGTTAGGATAGCCACATGTCTTGACTTGTCTACCGTAGATCAACCTAGCCGTGTTGTTGCTTTATTTCTATGCTTTGTAGACGTGGTTTGGGTTGTGCAAATTCATGGAGTGCATGTGAGCTATTTAATAATTTGTGTAACAACTGTTTAATAAATAGAAATCACTTCTGGACGGGCAGGGAGTGCTTCCTGGGGGCTCGTTCCTTATCTAAGGTCGAGACCAGGTTGTACCCCTAATGGTTGGTTTGGTGGTTGACAGTACGTCATGGCAAGTACCCTCTGACGCAGTGGGCGCCGTCCAGGCTCAAAAAGATCAGACATACTTGGTGACTAGAAGCTTACATGTACAGCCGCTGGCCATATGGGCTCTGGCTTAGTTGAGTATGATGTAGGAAGCCTCTCCCGTGCAATGCTAGCAGATGTAGATGTGATAGGTGGTACCGGCTTGCCGTTGGGTGTAGGTGACCTCTTCTAAAAGACTTCGTCTCAATCTTCGGGTTGAGTCCAGCGGGGAAAGTGTACTAACCTCTGCAGAGTAAAAACTAATCATGATTAGCCGTGTCCCCGGTTATGGACATCCTTGAGCTACTAGACATTACTGTTACTGGAGGATCTTGACATATGAATCACCTTAACAATTTGAGTGGGCAAGATTAAATAAGGGTGTGGTGTTGGAACTGGTGTGCCCAGTTCGTTCTTTAGTAGTAAGTTCAACTTAAAACTTTGACTAGTTTAGTTCAGGAGAAAATTGGCTTTCTGCAAAACTAAACCATAAGCCTTTCCTTTGACTTACCTTGCATGTAGATGTAGGTCCTTTATATAAACTTTTTCGTGTCACTTGCCGTACAAATCAGATGTACTGACCCGTTGTCGGGCTGTAACCTTCGGTGTTGCAGGTTTTTCAGACGATCAGTAAGGTGCGTTTAGGGGTTGCGAGTCTACACTCAGCATGTTCGCATGTGGCTGTTGATGGACTCCACGTTATTTTCTTTTGCTTCCGCTATATTTATATTGAATAAGCTAGCCTTGAGCTATGCAACTTGTTATTTATTTACTCTGGATCATACGTTGTAATAATGATGCACTTGTACTTTGATATACATCTATAACACTGTGTGTGCCAGCGAGTTCGATGCAGGGACTGACACTTGAGCACAGAGACTTCAATTCTGTGTGAATTGGGTCGTTACATAAACGCCTAACTGATGTCAAATAGAGCACATTACAGTATCAAACAGAATACTACCCTTTGAAGCAAAAAAGATTGAATTCAAAATTCATTTGAAAATTTCGGACGAAAAAACCCTGAAAATTCCGAGATTTTCGGAAACGGTTTTCTTCGCCCCTACCAGAGAAAAAATAAATATATGAAAAAACCTTGGTATAGATACATCTGATTCTTAAGTCTCTATTTCCAATTTGGCTGTTCATTCTAGGCTGTGTTGATGAATATCTGAAACGCATGGAGTACGAAAGGATTTCTTCAAGAATACTTCTATACCAAGCTTCTGATGATCCTCTATATAGTGGATACAGAGCAGCCATTGAAGCATCAGCACAAGAGCAAACCCTGGTTTTATCTTGCTCTAAAGCTATCACTTTTACTTAGATCATCTCACATTCTGATGTCATTTTTTCCTTTGTGTGTGCTTCTAGCTAGATGATGCTATATGGGAACCACCCCATGGCCCTTACAAAACACTGAACTATCCTTGGAAGGCTTTCACTAAAGTCGGTGGAGCATTGAGGCATTGTTCCTTCTCAGCCATGGCACTGCATGGTTGCATTCTTCAAGAAATTCAGGTTTGCTACTAACTAATATAGTTTCGTCGACGACCTGTTGGAATTCTCCATGCATTTGCTAAACAACTATGTATATATGATTTTAGGCACCGCCAGAAACCAGAAAGGTTTTTAGTTCAGAGATTCATAGAGTGGGCAGAGAAGGTGCTAAAGTGTTGCGCGAGCTTGGGAACAACGTTCAGACAATGACAAAGTTGAGCTCTTCAGATATTCTATTTAAAGTCCACTTGGCAGCTGAAGAGCTGCAAAAAAAGATTGATGAGAAGTCATATCTTCTGGTGAATACTGAAGCATGGTACACTAGCAAGCAAGCTGAAGGAATCAAGGATGCCATGAATGCCACCCTTGTGGTGGGAAAAGCAAATAAGAATGAAGCGATGGAACCTAACATTGCTGATCAAACTTTGGTGTACCATTACAAGACCTCTGCTGCTAGTTCATTTCGTAGCAGATATGATTCATCATCAACTATAGACGGTCACAAGAAGCTACCATATTGGCCCGCTCGAACATCATTTCATCCAAATTTGCCATTTGAAGTCACGGAATCAAAAACATATCAAAGTGCAAGTGCCCTATCCTTGGCCACGTTTGCCTCACTTCTAATCGAGTTTGTTGCCCCACTACAGAATGTTGTTTACGCATTTGAGGAACTGAGTGTTGAGGATAATTTCAAGGAGCCGCGGAGGAGCCTGTTGCAGTCAGCAAGAGTTATGGTGGGTTTGTTGCTAAAATGTGCAAACTTGTTGGACTCAGGAGGTGACATTGATGACGACCCTGCAATGTTCATCCATCTGGAAACCTTCTCACTTACTTTTATCGTCCGGTTCTATTTAATAATTTTGAGCTACGATATGAAGCAAGACGATTGCTGGCTGTACTGCTAATCGTACGTTAATGTGTTTAAGCACCCTGTAATTAATTTAAACAACAGGGATGTTTCTTGCAATACTTGATGCAAAGGTAGCTGTGTTGTTGCATGCATTAGTCGTCATTACTTGATGTGCTTTTGTTGTGCTCGATCCATAGTTGTGCTGTTGCTAGAGCAGCACAAGGTTGTGGCCTTGCGAAGGATCTAGCTAAGTTACTTTCATTATGACAAGCCTATGCGATGGTTATACAAGGATAGATTTACCAATAATTAACACATGGTAATTAATTCTAACTCTCCCTTTAATCTACACATGTCCATGTAGAATCATCATTTTGATTATAGGCTCCTTCAAAAACCCTGTGGGAAAAATATGAGTATGTTGTTTAATATGTTGCCAAAACTCCTACAAACCTAGTGAGGGAATAAGGAGAAAAATGACGCAACATATAATGGTTATTGCCTCTTTCTACTCAATATGAGAAAACCCACAGAATTAAGAGGACAATAAATATGTCGTATATACTTTCTTAAGAACCTAGTGGGAAAACAGAAAGTATAACATATGATCTTGTGTTGATATTATCTCATTTAAACATTCATGAGAACCTGTAAGGTAAAGTAATAAAGGGGAAAAGAGTGTAATATAATGCATTGAACATGAGTAATAGGAAGATGCTCCCCTTGATTCTTGCAAATCCTGAAGCCGTCACATACCAATTCCTTGAACATATTTCTAGATGTTGAAGTTGGTAGAAACTTCATGAACAAACCAATGAGATTGTTGAATGATTTGACTTGCAAGATGGCCAATATGATGACATTGCTTACTGTGTAACATGTTTGCATACATGCAACACAAGCAACATTATCTTTGAGATAATGGTTGGTGGATGTAGCCACTAAGATCTGTTTCAAAGATTCACATTGAATAGATACCACACCTAAAAGCTTATCTATGATCTGACATAGTGGGAATCTGATCGATGCATCTATTAATATCGATGTTCAAATTTCGCTGAAACGAAAAATCAGGACAAGTTTTTTTATGCCTCGGTGATATCGAAGATATCCTTGAGTCTCAACCAATTGTGTTTGGTGGATCCAATGGCACTAGGATATGGTACGTTGGGTTTGGGTATCTCATTTCCATCATGTCATGATCTTAATGGATATTTCTCTACATCCAGAGAGTGAATTTTCATGAGAGTTATGGATGGATAATGTTTGTCCATAATGAATTTCTCCAATATATTCTGGATATAGACAACATGATTTACCATAATGTTTGAGTGAAGGTGCTCGAGGTTTTTACCCAAATCCTTCATCTCAAATTCCGCCATTAAGATGATCATGTGCTTCATCATTGCATGAGTATATGACAAACACACATAGATAATCATCATTGTAGGAGTAATCATTGTGTATAAGGAACTCACTACGCCGGTTATACCAAATGTACCGATAACACTAAGCCATATTTTGACTTAGTGAATTTTATACAATGTATGTTGCATTTTTGCATTTCAACTCAGAAGTGAGATTCCATCGGGAACCATCTAGTTCTAAATCTAGTGATCCACATGGATATGATATCACTATATCTATCAACCGCATAGATAGATGATTTCGTACTGCCATTAAGATAATGTGTCGAAAAGAGATCCCACCTCTGGAAATAGTTTGGGTATCTGCGTGAACCGTCTTGTGCTACAATACTTGCTTTATGTATCACCACCTCGTTGTTCACATTCTATTTTTGGAAGAATACTGGTGCAGGTATTTCTTTTTTATATAACTTCCCTTTATTGAGTAAGATTATTTTTGTCTAGGATTGCATCATTTGCTTGAGTTCAATCTGAGTGTTGTTCACACTTTTCCACGACCATGGTCTTTGGATCTAAACCATTTCAAAGGTTGTTTACAATCTAGTTGAGAGTTGTATGTCGATAGTTGTATACTTTCAGTTATATGTTCCTCCAGATTCTATATATGTACATATAGTTGATAGTAATATCATTACCCATGATGACTGCTCACGATTTCCCAATGCGGTTGAGTTGGGTATTCCTATGTCCCGGTCATTGTGTGCACTATGATCTGGGTTGGTGGAGGTTTCCCATACATTGGGTGTATACTAACCATTAGGTGTCTTTCAATATGAAATTTACTTTCATTTAATGATCCAAAGGCCTCATTATCCCCGCTTGCAGGAATCTGAATCTTGATGTACCGTTGTCGTACTTCTCCCATGTTGCTTTGAACACAGAGCTGAGTGGTTTTGTTGGTACCTTCTCTCTTTTGGGCGTATTTTTTGCAGGATTTTCGGATTGTGTGACATCTTTATATTTAGTCAATGAATTTTGGTAGTTTATCTGCAATATGTTTGCAGATCTTCTGAACGCGTGGTTCATATCTTTGAGTACGTGGATTTGAGGTAGAAATTTGTTTGACATTCCACTAATTTCTTGGCATTCTTCATAGTACTTGAATTCTCCAGGGATTATGGTATTGAAGAAAATACAGTTATTTCTCACATAGATCTCAAATATATGTTGAGGGGCCAATGATGTATGCCAAGGTGGTGATATCGGTATTTAGCTGAATCGCAGATGGGAATACTTGGTAGATTTCCACGTATCAAAGATAGAGGGGAATAGTATTGCGTAGTTTGTTCATGAGCGTGTGAAACTGCACGAATCCAACGTGAAGTAGGTAAATTATAATTGCGAAGTAAAGATCATGTACTGAGCTTAATTCTTTAGATAAAGGATTCTACCAAACCATGTTGAGTCTAGACATATATGATAGAATGCAAAATACCAATCCTAGGGCCATATTGAAGGCACACAAGGAGAATTTTATTAAGATGTTGTCCCTTGGACAAGATATTGATTCAATAGTTTTGTGTGGATAAAGGAACACTTGAGACCATCGTGTAGATGTAGTCAATGGTTGGGAAGAGACACTTGTTGGAATATAAATATATTGCCTAGCCTCTCTCCATCAGTTTAGACTTTTAGTTGAGTTGGCTAGTGCATCAATTCAATATGGTATACGAGCCAAGAGGTCTTGAGTTCAAGACCCTGCCAACGCAGTATTAAAAAACTATTCTGCGTCCTGCACTAAACCCAAGGACTAAAATAGCCTAGACGTGAGGGGAAGTGTTGGAATATAGATATATTCCCTAGCCTCTCTCCATCAGTTCAGACTTTTGGTTCAGTTGGCTAGTGCATCAATTCAATAACACTTACCTCGACTTCATGCATTCAAGGAGTTTGAGCGGTTCAACATTGACTTTTAAGGTGCACGGGCCTTAAATTTAGCTTATGTGTGTCACTTGCAGTACACACCGAATCCAAATACTAACATTATTTTAGTCATGACCAATGGAATTGCTGATAGTTTCTGTTTTAACCCAATATCAAAATGACCAAGGCGAGTATGCCAAATTTGTCATGTAAAATACATTCTAAAAAATTATCCTGTATGCCACATTGTGCTATGGGTTTTATAATATGTATAGTCCAATCATGATGATACATAGAGAATGTGCTTGCCATATCCGTTGCATATGGTAAAGAGAAGTTACTCCACCTTTTGTCATCATAAGTTTCGATACGAAAACTATTTGGATGGATATATCTATAGTTTAGTAGGATATGAGTTGAACCAAGACACAGTAAAGCATCTTTGATGGCACCCAATCACTTATAGGAACAGTAAATATGACCCGAGTTGAGTCAATAATTACATCATTGCGTGTAGTGGTTGTTAAAATATATCCTCTCCTCTTAATAAGAGTGGAAATATTATACTTCCCTAAGTATAAATATTGTGGTGCATATGTACACAAAACACATATCCTCTTTCATTGTATTGACCTCATAGAAATCTATTTTTTTGGAAAAGGAGGATAACCCCCGGCCTCTGCATTAGAATGATGCATGCGGTCATATATTATTAAAATTGCAGAATCCAGCATCCGAACAACCTCGACCCAGAAATAAAGCGGAAAATAAACCTAGAGGCCGCATACCTCGCATAGTAACTTCTCCAGATAGCCACTAACCCTATGATACAAAACACATAAAAAACAAACAATACGCAATTCCTAAGCTACACCTTCAAGAAGGAATCGCCGCTCGTGCGCCGATGATGGCGAGTCCACCACAAGGTTAAACTCCGGATTCTCATCCCCAAAGCTAAGCTTCAACCCACCACCTTCAGCAAGGACACGACGCATGCGCGTGTCGATATAGCCCGATCAGAGATCTTGTATATCCACCGTATTGCATAAACTCATCGTTGAAGACGCGTGTACCATCCTCCCTTATCCGTCTACCATTGACATGATAGCCGAATACCTCTGGAGAAGACAACATAAGAGAAAGACGTCCCATACCGCCTGCCTTCTGCTACCATCGCACCACCTTCGATCCAACAACAACCGGCTAAACAAGACACCTCTGCCAGAGCCATCGTGCATCACCTTCCGGAGGCAGGCACGACTTGACGTCTCCACATAAGACGTCGTGCGTAATATCTGCCGGTAGCGCATCCACCGATGGCTTCACTTTTCGACGACAGACATTGCCCGACAACTCTGAAAGAGGCACGTGTTTCACCTGCCGAGTCACATCGAACCCGATTTGTTGATGGAGGGGACGTCCCATACCGCCGCCAGCCTCATACCGTCACCATCTTGAGATCCAGACCCCAAGTCACCCTCATCACCCCGGAGGCCACCACCATTGATGAAAGGGGTTGCCGCCCCGAATTCGGAGGCGGAGGAGCTGGGTGGCGGCTCTGGTCGCGAGAACTCTGGAAGCGAGAGGTTAGGGTTTAGCGTTTGATTTACCTTAATTTTGCGTTTGAGACTCCTCGTAGAAATCTATATATAGACTGAAGTTCTCATTATGAAAACCTTTATCAGATATATAGAATACATACATATGTATTTGTACCAAAGTATTGGTATAATATATTATGATATACAATATATGATGACAACGATAACAATAATAATATATTTGTTACAATAAGAAATTATATACGTAGGTACAATATCTATGGAGATGGGAGACTAGTCAAAGTACCAAACATGTATTTCGAAGTGCATTTGAAATTCGATTATCATTTTTGTAAAAGCAAAGTTTTGCCCCCATGTGTTTTAGATATTGTTGGACAAGACAGTAGAGGAACTAACAATGTTTTCTAATGTAAACAGTTGTTTAGGTTCCTGAAGGACAAGCTAGGTGATAAAGCTTCAAGGAAGGGTTTCACGTTATTGAAGCATTACCCCTTTGAGCGAAGCTTAATCATGGAGGATGGCCCCCAAAAATTAAGGTATCCTGAAGCTCAACTCACTGAAGGAAATGAAGACGACGACACAAGACTTAGATGTTTTTGTGTAGTTCTTTTTCTGTTCTTTGAGTCATAGGACAAACCGTACTATCAAGAGGGGTTTTAGTTTGTGGACGCCGAAGTTATTGTGAAAATGCTCAGATCAAAACTAAACCAAGTGAGAAGCCAGAGTGAAGAAATCTCATGTGCACTGAGTTAAGTTTCGGTAGCAAAGACTTCGTTCTTTGGCTTCCAAAGCAGAAATAAGTTCGTGAGTCAGCTTTACTTGGTCCCCAAGTAAAGTTGCACATTAATGACTAATCCGACCGTTGTGGACATGCGTCAAGATGTCGCTTCTGGTCAAATCAGTCATTTCACGCCTCGGGATTGCCAACTATAAATACGCCGCCCCCGCCTCCATTCGCGGGTGGCTTCTCTGAGATTATTCCTGAGAGAGACTGAAGAGAGCATCCCAAGAACGCCACCGAAGCAAAACCAAAAAACCAACCACTGAATCCTAAGTCCCATTGATTTGACTAGATTCGCTATGACTTAGGTGAAAACTTTCTAGTCTTTTTATCTTGGAGAACTGCAATTCTCCTAGACGGTTAGAGTGTCGTCTTCAGAGAGCGAAGAGTAATTGTCGCCTCGAAGTTCAAGTTTGTCAAAGGTTTCTGAGATTCCCTTGATAATCTACCCCGAGTCAAAACTGGCCAAGCTCAAGGAGATTGGTGCAGTGGAGCAACGGACGAAGAGAGTTTTGCTCCATGTGTTCAATCACCAGTCCCTCCAACCAGACGTAGCGCTTTGCATAGAGTGAACTGTTCGAACAAACATTGTCGAGTCAAGAGTTTGTTTTACTTCAAGCATTTAATTTCCGTATTGCATTTGCTTCCAGTTAAAGCTTCAACGTGTTTTGATTCGCTGAGTTTAGTTTTGCTACTAGTTTTTCTTCCTAGTTACTTGGTTCTATAATCCTTTTATGCTAAGTTTATGCTTCAGTTCAACGCTTCACTCGAAAATTTGAAGTGATCATTCACCCATCCCCCTCTGATCACATACTTGGACTTTCAATTGGTATCAGAGCTAGTCACTCCCTACACTCTGTGTGTTTTGGATTAACCTGAGTGCTTTCAAGTATGTCTTTCGCAGCTATTTGCTCCGCCGAACCTATTCCTGTTTTCAATGGAAAAGACTATCCTTACTGGAAGGACAAGATGAAGAGAAACATCATTTCTATCAATTCAGCTGCCTGGCGAGTTGTCCAAAGTGGAGTCACAATCAAGGACGAGAAGGACATGACATGAAGCAAAATTGTTGGACCTTGATTCTGAAGTATGGGTATTCATCACAAATCATTTGACTCCAGAGAAGTATCATGAAGTGAAGAATATCCCCTCTGCCAAAGGTGTCTGGACTATCTTGAAAAGATTGGAGAAGGAGTTTCCACTCAGAAAGATGCCAGAATTGACACCCTTCGAAGAAAGTTCTATCGATTCAAGAGAAACGAGGGAGAGAAAGTCAGCTCCATCTACAGCAGACTCACTTCTCTCTTAAATGAGCTGATTTCCCTCGGTGCTGATGACATCACCCCTCACTTGTTGGTGAGATCTTTGCTTCGCTCGTCGGATGATTCCTTCTACCACATTGTTTTGATGATCAAGAAAAGGACTGATTTTAGAAAACTTGTTTCCGCTGATATTCTGGAGAGACTCAATACCCTTGAAATGGAAGAAGATGAGAAACGTGATATAAATAGCTCTTGAAGAAGATCACATGCACTCAAAGCAAGAGCTTCGCGCCACTCTTCACCTGAAGTTAGTTCTTGTGACGCCCCCAAAATCAGACCGTGTACAGTAATCATACACGCAAGGTACACGATCGAGATCAGGGACTCACGGTAAGATATCACAACACAACTCTACAAACAAAAATAATACTAGCTGTTTAATACAAGCCAGGGGTCACGAGGGCTCGAATGCAACAGCTCTAAAGCACAAAGTTAGCGGAAGCAAAAGTATCCGAGTATAGACACAAGAATACAAGGTTGCCTTAAGAAGGCTAGCACAAATAACAATAGATCGAAAAGGCGAGGCCTCCTGCCTGGGAACCTCCAAACTACTCCTGGTCAACGGGGAACTCGACGTCATAGAAAGCATCGGGGATCTTCATGTTGCGGTGGTCGGCATCGGGGATCTCCTGCTCCTGGACTCCAAGACTTCAACGTCGACTGCAGCGGCCGATCAGGCAAAACATAAAGGGGAAATAAAGCAAGGGTGAGTATCTAGCATACTCGCGAGTCTTGCGTTCTCTACTAAGCATTTATGCATTTGTATCAAAAGGAAAGGGGAGGCTGTATATAGTGGAATGCAAGGTAGAAATCAGAATAAGGGTAGGAAGCTAGGTCTATCGAAGACTAGCATCTTTTGACGAGTCTTGCAGCACAAGAAGAGAACAACCAACAGTTTATATAAAGCGTAAAGTAACAATGAAGCAGAAGTTGCTGCAGCATTGTATAATAATAAGTTTTAATAATTAACAATAATAATGCCTCCGAGTTCCCCTCCTTGACTTCCCTGCGAGGAAGAAGACCTGGAACCATACAGTTTAATAGTAATAGTTTGTAGTGGTAAGGTCCAGCTTCAGCATAAAGCATCCTATTACCGTGGACACGGCTATTCGAATAGATTAAACTCCCTGCAGGGGTGCACTACTGTTCACCCTGCACGCTCGGATCTCCAGGGTGGCGTACACCTTGTTAGGGAATGCCCCACCGAGGCTATCCGACACATCGCAGCCCATCCTAGGCTCAGCAGAGAGGCCATCCGCCGGACTATATCCTATGCGCCAAGGGGTCTAGGTCCCTCACCCTTGCACGCTCCTGCACGGCGCGAGTCTGGCCAGTGAAGCAAAAGAAAATCCAAACACACCTACTGCAGCAAATAAGACAACACCGCTTCCCGGCGATCAGGCCGTAGTACTACTGACGTCTTAAGAGCTTTCAGACAAACTATGACGCGGAGGGCCCACACCGTAATCCCACGTGTAGGTAGTGCGTACAGACCAACGGGTCTCTCAAGTCATCCGCCGAACCATTTAGCATTTTAATTAACCTGCGTGACAACCGTTATCGTTGCCTCGACTTAACTGACCCGCGGACAACGACAACAGTCAGGACCACCAGTACATCGGTGCCTGCCCTGTCGTCCCACCAAGTCTCTGCGGTTACCAACAAGGTGAACCGTCTCCTTACCTTATCTCGCGTGTGCTCTTGGTAGAGCTCGACTTTCGTGGTTTGGTAACTCTCGCGAGATACGAGGAGGGGCCAAGAACGCCAGTAACGTCGGTCGTACCCTCCCTGTCGTTCCCGACGCAATACCGCTCGCGGGCACCATTGGGTCGCCCGACTCCTTACCTTTAAGGACAACCGTTCTCAGGTACCTAGAGCGGCTATACAGAGTCATCAACGAGTGGAGTACAAGGATTACTCCTTGATGGCTCACACATGAAGGTGGCTCGGCAGAGCCGAGCTAGGGGGCCTTAGGCGGTGTCAACATTGTACCGTACCTGTGAAGTTGTAATAAGTTGTATCCGCGTCACTCTCCTGAGTAGTCACGGCCCGCTATCTAATCCTAGCTAACAATGCGCAGGGCTCACTGCTGAATAATGCATAATTATAATAGGCAACATAGGATAAAGGAGGTACATCAAGGGGCGGCAAAAACATGCTATGCAATTGAATAGGATTGTAATCGTAGCAGCAGCAGTAACAATGCCTAGTGCAAGAAATGTACGGAAAAGACAGGCGATATCTGGGGAAGAGAATGGCTCTGCTTGCCTGGAAGCTCGACGGTAGGGGTACTGTCGTCGACGAAGTAGTCGTACTCGGCAACGGTGTAGTCGGCGATAGCAGCGGAGTCTACCGGAGAATAAAGGGGGGAGAAACAGTAAATATAAAGCAATCATAGCAAGAAGATGAAAGGCATGACATATGTAATTTTAACGGTGTTCTAACGCAGTGCAACGCACATTGCACGGAGCGGTAATCCATCCGGGGAGGAACTGCCAGCTCTGGGTGATTACCGGACAGGGTGTTCGGAGGGGGAAGGGATCATGCCGGAGGTGTCGTGGACATCCGACAAACGTGTGGATGGTGTAACCGTGCTAGTTGAAACATTCCGAACAACTTTTATGTTCAGAACATTTCTATCCGGAAGTTTTACCGGTACCGGGTGATTACCGGACAAACGATCCGGAGGGGGAAAGTCTCAGGTTCGATATGTTAGAGGCGTTCAGTGGGCATACGGGTGACGTATTCTTATTCTTGATAATTTTCTAAGAAACTTTGATGTATAAAGTTTTTCCATCTGACATACGTTTTAAAAGATATTGAATTTCAAAATTTAAATCACTTTATAGCATTTTCTGAATTTTCTTTTTATACTTAAATAACATTATCCAAAACAGTGCATTTGACCAGTCAACTGAAAGATGGGACCCACCTGTCAGCCTCTGGTATTAACAATTCTTTAATAATCTAAATAACCACTGGGCCCACATGTCATCCTCTGCAATTTTAATAAATCATCCAATTAATTAATTCTGCCAGTGGGGCCTACATGTAAGTCTAACAGGGGGGGTTATCTCCATAACTAATTTTCATTAGTGGCTAATTGCAAGGGTGGGGGCCACCAGTCAGTGGTACATCCCCACTGGCTGTTAACCACACCACGCCGACGACGAGTCTCGACCACGACGGAGGCTCACCGGAGTTGCGCTCCGGCGACCGTGGGCACAGGAGGGAGAGTGCGACCGTGTGGGCGCTTGGTCTCGTTAGGGTCGCGAGTGGCGTGGCCACGCGCATGCATCCGAGGCAACCCGAGCCACGACAGGCGAGGGCCCCGACCATGGAGGCCACGGCGAGGCTAGGCGAGGCCACCTCGGCTAAGGGGGCATTGGGAGAGCGGGCCGCGGTGGGGGACTGCGGCCTGACGCGGCGAGGCGCGCGCGGTGGAGGGTCAAGGGGGGAGCTCGGCGTGGTGCTATGGAGAGCCCGGCGGCGAGCTAAACCAGGCACAGCGGCAGTGAAGGTGCTACGTGGGGAGCGACGGCCTATGTTTCTCAAATTGAAAGGGGGATGAAGGGAAAACTGAGGCGAAGCTCACAGTGAGCTGTAGGGGGCGGCAGCGGGCTCGGGGGCGCGAGGACGGCGGCGAATTTGTCATCGAAAGCCGGCGGTCGTGGTGGATAGGACGACGCAATTTGGGTGACGTAGTAGACTCCGGCTCGAGCTGGGGGCTGGGATGGCGTGGAGGAGCACGGTGGAGGTCCCGGACATGCGCTCGTGGCCCGCGGAGCACGATGGCTGCGTTGTCGACGGCGGCCATGGCGAGCGTGAGCTCGGTCCCGAACGAAACTGAGAAAAAAGGAGGCGAGGGAGGGGAGTTATTTCGATCTAGGGTTCAAGGAGGGAGGCGGCCTCCTTATCCCTCCACGACGCACTGTAGCGGCGCGACGATGTCGCCGGGTTTGATGGAAACACGGTCTCTGTCTCGGTCGGCATGGCATCCAGGGGAACAGTGAGAAGAAGAAGAAGGGGAGGAGGAGCGGGCTGGGCCTGGATGGGGGTTGCCCCAGGCATTAGATAGAAGTTTTTTATTATTATTTTCTTTTATTATTTTCAGTTACTATTTTATTTGTCCACCCTATGATTTTTATAAAATGGAAGACTTGCTCCATAATTACTGTTACATATTATAGTGATGCCACAAAAGTGTAGTACCAAAAATAAAATCATTTAGATTTTTGAATGATTTAATATGAAGTAAAAGTTGTTGTTTTGCTACTGTTTTCATTTGTTTGAATTATTTAAATAGCTTAATAAATTCCCATTTCTATTTTTATATGACCCACTGATTATTAGGCATTTAATGAAATTGTTTTAACAATTTTTTTGTTTAACTTTATGTTCCACTTTTATTTGAAAATTTATTCGGGTTTGAATTTGAATGAGCCAGGATCAAGGGTAATTATCACATGCCTAATCACGGTGACTTGGCATCTAACAAGGTGATCGCCGTTGAATTAATGTTGCATGATTACCGGGGTGTTACAAATCTCCCCCACTACAAAGAATTCTCGTCCCGAGAATTAAAAAGTAGGGGAAGGGGTAACGATTTGGTTTCGTATTCTAACGAATCTTCTGGTTCTTGTTGTCCTTCTCGAAGGAGTTGATCCTTCTTGTTGACGTATTCATTTCTCTGTATCGGTGCATCTCGACGTGTTGTCATCCTTCCTTCAGGGTCTTCATCGTACCTACGGATAGCTAGGAGGGGACACTTAGAGGGTCGAATCGACACAAGGTTAATCAATCGGGGCATTCCGAGGGAATGAGGTACAGAGTATCCCTCGAGTTTAAACTTAGGGAAACACATTGAGGGAAACAAAAGAAGATATAAGAAGTTTCAAGCGGATAGGCAAGCATTCGATGCCGATGACGGAGGATGAAAAGGGGTCCAGAGCATCAGGCATAAGCACTGAGTTTGATATCGAACAGAATATCACAAGGTAGAGGACTCGTGAGTTTCATACGAGGTCTAGCAAGAGGAATAACCTCGAGAACAGAAAGGTACAAGAGAGTCATGTCTCGATCCTATGGAACCATGGGTTATGGGCCCACATTGAATAAGAAGGGTGGTGACAAATAATGCGATCAATTTTCAAGGTAAGCCAGAAACAACTTGTTAGCTATGTCGACAACAATGTCGGTACCAAGGGCGAGGGGCGAAGAGAACCATTTTCCTGCTCGTTAAGACGAGGCGGACCAATAGGCACAATTCTCGTCCATCGGTGGTTACCGAAATGTTATCAACAATCGTAACAGGTTGTACGGACAAAGTAGTAAACCGAAGTGTTTTCATGAGCATGGAATCATCACTGTTCGGATAATTTATATTAAAAGAAAGATTAAACAGGCCAATGGAAAGGAAAATGTGATTATACATCAGTATCAGGTGTATATCTTTCCCAAGGGAAAGCAGAGCAAGATATACATGACCAAGTTTGTATTGGCAGGGAGTCAAAGGATGCTGTCAATGATAACACAAATCATCGAGGGGCAAGGATGGTATTTCTCACCATGAATTCAATATGCACATGGAAGAAGCAAAAATGCTGATGATGACCACGACACTTTATGTCGAGAGGTTTCAAGAGAATGCAATCGAATAGCAACATCACCAAATAAAAGGGGTGGTGGAGCAAAACTTAAACGGTGTTCTCGGTTGATGACAACCCAGAACCATGAAATGGCGATGACATGGATAGGCATTGTTGCACCACAATTCATACGATGTAGTGCAAAGACATGATATTCTTGAGATACCAGGGGTAATACTCGAAGGTAGAATGGTGGATCATAGGTGTAGAAGAATTTATACCAAGGGTATAATTATCTTTACGAGTAGCTTTAATGATAAGTTCTACAATTTATCCATGGGCATGAACACAAAGGTTCAGGGTCGACTCCCACTTCTTCAATGCATAGCCTTTCATTCACTTCTTGCCGTCGATGAATTTGTAGCGTTAAAAAATTTATATGGCATAACACAAGTAGAGTATGACCCGTAGAAGTTCATGGGTTCACACAGATGGATGAAGCATAGATAAAAACCATAGGGACATTTTACGAATCTATACGACAAACAATAGGAACAAGAGACACAAGTTTGAAAGCAGAAGGATGATGACACAGAGCATATGATACCATTCGCCAAAGGCATTACGTACAGGGGAAGCTCGTCAATGATTTAGGACATAAGGGGACGGTAGGTAGTAATGCACCAAAAGGTCAGGCGGCGTACAGAGAGTCTGGGGCGAGTATCGGTTCTCAACCATAAGAAGAAAGAATGCCAAAGATTTGGAGGTAGAATCATCGGAATAATTCGATGCTGAAGTACAAAGGAATTATGACTTCCATATCGGTGTATCAGATTCAGATACATCGATCAAACATGAATAAGTTGAATAGAAACTTGACAGTTAATCAATTAAGGTTTGATTTACCGAGAACCAGATCATGGCCGGAATGAAGTCTGAGCCAGAAGAATGGATTCATAGGGATCAACTGATGATTGCGTGCACTAGCACACACGATGATTCAACAGATCAGAATGGCAATGCCAAGGGAGGTCATCAAAGACTACAAGACAAACGGGATTGATCATAGTGCAAGCAGGTAAGAAGAACCTCCAAAGCAATAGACTTCTGAGGATTTTCGCGAGATCGAATAGTATTTCAAAGTATTTTGGGAATCACAGGAACCACTTAGGATGAATAGACCCTCAATAAATGTGAGGAGTATCCGTAGGGTGAAAAGAAGCTGCAAGGCAGTAGGCTCAAGGATTCCCGAAACAACGGAAAGCATTTTGATGCATCTTGTGAACGCAAGAGCAACTGGGATGGAATGGATGAACGAAAGGTGTATGAAGTTATACATACGGACTTATCGGTGGCAGGGAATTGTAAAGGTGATCGACACATATGGTCTCGGGAATTTTATCGGAGAGTAATCTCGGCATCTTCTGGTGAATCAGGTAATCATCTGTGATGAGGGATCACCGGGAGGAAGCAGTCACGAGAACCTAGAGTTAGAGTTAGCAAAATCTTTAACCCTAAAGGAAGAGAGAGCAGAGTCCCAGAGTAAAGGTACGGAGAAAAAGGATCCTAATACCACCCAGTTTGCGACGTGGGCCGACAAGCCACACAACACTGTTAGTAAAGTAGTTTTGCAAAGACTAGACTCGACTTCGACCAAGGAGTTGGAAGGGGGTTACCTACAGGCAGTCGGCTCTGATACCAACTTGTGACGCCCCCAAAATCAGACCGTGTACAGTAATCATACACGCAAGGTACACGATCGAGACCAGGGACTCACGGTAAGATATCAATCCACAACTCTACAAATAAAAATAATTCAAGCTGTTTAATACAAGCCAGGGGTCACGAGGGCTCGAATGCAACAGCTCTAAAGCACAAAGTTAGCGGAAGCAAAAGTATCCGAGTATAGACACAAGAATACAAGGTTGCCTTAAGAAGGCTAGCACAAATAACAATAGATCGAAAAGGCGAGGCCTCCTGCCTGGGAACCTCCAAACTACTCCTGGTCAACGGGGAACTCGACGTCATAGAAAGCATCGGGGATCTTCATGTTGCGGTGGTCGGCATCGGGGATCTCCTGCTCCTGGACTCCAAGACTTCAACGTCGACTGCAGCGGCCGATCAGGCAAAACATAAAGGGGAAATAAAGCAAGGGTGAGTATCTAGCATACTCGCGAGTCTTGCGTTCTCTACTAAGCATTTATGCATTTGTATCAAAAGGAAAGGGGAGGCTGTATATAGTGGAATGCAAGGTAGAAATCAGAATAAGGGTAGGAAGCTAGGTCTATCGAAGACTAGCATCTTTTGACGAGTCTTGCAGCACAAGAAGAGAACAACCAACAGTTTATATAAAGCGTAAAGTAACAATGAAGCAGAAGTTGCTGCAGCATTGTATAATAATAAGTTTTAATAATTAACAATAATAATGCCTCCGAGTTCCCCTCCTCGACTTCCCTGCGAGGAAGAAGACCCGGAACCATACAGTTTAATAGTAATAGTTTGTAGTGGTAAGTTCCAACTTCAGCATAAAGCGTCCTGTTACCGTGGACACGTCTATTCGAATAGATTAAACTCCCTGCAGGGGTGCACTACTGTTCAGCCTGCATGCTCGGATCTCCAGGGTGACGTACACCTTGTTAGGGAATGCCCCACCGAGGCTATCCGACATATCGCAACCCATCCTAGGCTCAGCAGAGAGGCCATCCGCCGGACTATATCCTATGCGCCAAGGGGTCTAGGTCCCTCTTCCTTGCACGCTCCTGCACGGTGCGAGTCTGGCTGGTGAAGCAAAAGAAAATCCAAGCACACCTGCTGCAGCAAATAATACAACACCGCTTCCCGGCGATCATACTGCAGTACTGCCCACACCGTAATCCCACGTGTAGGTAGTGCGTACAGACCAACGGGTCTCTCAAGTCATCCGCCGAACCATTTAGCATTTTTTTTAACCTGCGTGACAACCGTTATCGTTTCCTCGACTTAACTGACCCGCGGACAACGCCAGCAGTCAGGACCACCAGTACATCGGTGCCTGCCCTGTCGTCCCACCAAGTCTCTGCGGTTACCAACAAGGTGAACCGTCTCCTTACCTTATCTCGTGTGTGCTCTTATTAGAGCTCGAATTTCGTGGTTTGGTAACTCTCGCGAGATACGAGAAGGGGCCAAGCACGCCAGTAACGTCGGTCGTACCCTCCCTGTCGTTCCCGACGCAATACCACTCGCGGGCACCGTTGGGTCGCCCGACTCCTTACCTTTAAGGACAACCGTGCTCAGGTACCTAGAGCGGCTATACAGAGTCATCAACGAGTGGAGTACAAGGATTACTCCTTGATGGCTCACACTTGAAGGTGGCTCGGCAGAGCCGACCTAGGGGGCCTTAGGCGGTGTCTGCATTGTACCGTACCTGTGCAGTTGTAATAAGTTGTATCCGCGTCACTCCCCTGAGTGGTCACGGCCCTCTATCTAATCGTAGCTAACAATGCGCATGGCTCACTGCTGAATAATGCATAATTATAATAGGCAGCATAGGATAAAGGAGGTACATGTGGGGCGACAAAAACATGCTATGTAATTGAATAGGATTGTAATTATAGCAGCAGCAGTAACAATGCCTAGTGCAAGAAATGTAAGGAAAAGATAGGCGATATCTGGGGAAGAGAATGGCTCTGCTTTCCTGGAAGCTCGACGGTAGGGGTACTGTCGTCGACGAAGTAGTCGTACTCGGCAACAGTGTAGTCGACGATAGCAGCGGGGTCTACCGGAGAATAAAAGGGGGAGAAACAATAAATATAGAGCAATCATAGCAAACAGATGAATGGCATGACATATGTAATGTTAACGGTGTTCTAACGCAGTGCAATGCACGTTGCACGGAGTAGGAATCCATCCGGGGATGAACTGCCAGCTCCGGGTGATTACCGGATAGAGTGTTCGGAGGGGGAAGGGATCATGACGGAGGTGTCGTGGACATCCGACAAACGTGTGGATGGTGTAACCGTGCTAGTTGAAACATTCCAAACAACTTTTATGTTCAGAACATTTCCATCCGGAAGTTTTACCGGTACCGGGTGATTACCAGACATACGATCCGGAGGGGGAAAGTCTCGGGTTCGGTATGTTAGAGGGGTGCGGTGGGCATACGGGTGACGTATTCTTATTCGTGACAATTTTCTGAGCAACTTTGATGCATAAAGTTTTTCCATCTAACATACGGTTTAAAGCATATTGAATTTCCAAATTTAAATCACTTTATAGCATTTTCTGAATTTTCTTTTTATACTTAAATAACATTGTCCAAAACTGTGCATTTGACCAGTCAACTAACAGAGGGGACCCACCTGTCAGCCTCTGGTATTAACAATTCATTTAATTTAATCTAAGTAACAACTGGGCACACATGTCATCCTCTGCAACTTTAATAAATCATCCAATTAATTAATTCTGCCAGTGGGACCTACATGTAAGTCTAACAGGGGGGTTATCTCCATAACTAATTTTCATTAGTATCTAATTACTCCCTCCGTCCCGGTTTATTAGGCCCCTAAGCAACATAAGCATGTCCCTTTTATAAGGCCTTGTCTTGGAAAGTTGTGTGCATGTATCCTTTTCATTGGTTGCATGAGGAGTTATTGTTGTTAGTCCCATTGCTAGAAAATAAATACACTGCATGCAAGCTTTTTCATTGGTTGCATATAAAAACTAGCATATGAGAGAGTGCATTGAAAATGACATGAAGTGATTAATGTGAGAAAATTACTATGTGCCTTAGTATAAGAGAAATGGTCTTTGAGCCTAATAAACCGGTACGGAGGGAGTACAAGGGTGGGGGCCACCAGTCAGTGGGACATCCCCACTGGCTGTTAACCACACCACGCCAATGAAGAGTCTTGACCACAGCGGAGGCACACCATAGTTGTGCTCCGGCGACCGTGGGCACAGGAGGGAGAGTGCGGCCGTATGGGCGCTTGGTCTCGTTGGGGGCGCGAGTGGCGTGGCCACACGCGTGCACCCGAGGCGACCCGACCCACGACAGGCGAGCGCCCGACCATGGCGGCCACGACGAGGCTAGGCGAGGCCACCCCGGCTAAGGGGCATAGGGAGAGCGGGCCGCGGTGGGTACTGCGGCCTGACGCTGCGAGGCGCGCACGATGGAGGGTCACGGGGGCAGCGCGGCGTGGTGCTATGGAGAGCCCGGCGGCGAGAAAAACCAGGCACAACGGCGGTGAAGGTGCTACGTGGGGAACGACGGCCTACGTTGCTCAAATTGAAAGGGGGATGAAGGGAAAACAAAGGCGAAGCTCACAGTGAGCTGTAGGGGGCGACAGCGGGCTCGGGGGAGCGAGGACAGCGACGAATTTGTCGCCGGAAGCCGGCGGTCGTGGTGGACAGGACGACGCGATTTGGGCGACGTAGTGGACTCCGGCTCTAGCTGGGGGATGGGATGGCTTGGAGGAGCACGGTGGAGGTCCCGGACATGCGCTCGTGGCTCGCGGAGCACGGTGGATGCATCGTCGTCGGCGGCCATGGCGAGCGTGAGCTCGGGCCCGAACGAGACTGAGAATAAAGGAGGCGAGGGAGGGGAGTTATTTCGATCTAGGGTTCTAGGAGGGAGGCGGCCTCCTTATCCCTCCACGACGCACTGAAGCGGCGCGACGAGGTGGCCGGGTTTGATGGCGACGCGGTCTCTGTCTCGGTCGGCATGGCGTCCAGGGGAACAGTGAGAAGAAGAAGAAGGGGAGGTGGAGCGGGCTGGGCCTGGATGGGGGTTGCCCCAGGCGTTAGATATAAGTTTTTTTTATTTTCTTTTATTCTTTTCAGTTACTATTTTATTTGTCCACCCTATGATTTTTATAAAATGGAAGACTTGCTCCATAATTACTGTTACATATTATAGTGATGCCACAAAAGTGTAGTACCAAAAATAAAATCATTTAGATTTTTGAATGATTTAATATGAAGTAAAAGTTTTTTTTTGCTACTATTTTCATTTGTTTGAATTATTTAAATAGCTTAATAAATTCCCATTTCTATTTTTATATGACCCACTGATTATTAGGCATTTAATGAAATGGTTTTAACAATTTTTTTTGTTTAACTTTATGTTCCACTTTTATTTAAAAATTTATTCGGGTTTGAATTTGAATGAGCCAGGATCAAGGGTGATTATCACATGCCTAATCACGGTGACTTGGCATCTAACAAGGTGATCGCTGTTGAATTACTGTTGCATGATTACCGGGGTGTTACAGTTCTGCTTTCGGTCTTGAATCTGATTATCCTGCAAGCATTGGGAAGGATTTGGCATTGATCATGAGACGCTTCAACCGCTTCCAAAGAAAAGTTTTTTTTTCACCGAAGAAGAATTACTCTTCTAGACTCTCAAGCAATTCTTCTCACCGTTCATCCTCACGAAGCTCTCCATCGAAGGACAACTGCTGCTACAAGTGCAAGAAACCATGTCATTACATTGCTGACTGCCCATTGTGGGAAGCTAAAAACAAATCAAAGAATTCACTCAGGGATTCCTCAAGCAAGTCTCACAGATCCTCCAGAAGCTATGAGTCAAAGAGACATGATTCCAGTTCAAGAAGAGATAAGAAGAAAGATTCTGATGATGACAATAAAAAGAAGTATCACAAGAAGCGTGAGAGTTCTTCTTCGAAGACTTACTCGTCTCATCGAAGCAATTCTCACCGTGCCAAGGCCTATCTGGGTAAAGAGATGAACTCTGAAGAAGAAGTCTAAGGGTCCGAAGCAGAATCAGGCTCAAGATCACCGTCTGGGTCCGAGTCTAATGGTGTTGCTGGATTGGCATTTTCTTCGGCCGGTGATTCGAGCTCATTTTTCACCAACAACAACAGTGAATATGAAACACCTGCATACTGCTTTATGGCCATGGCGAAGGTATATTCATCCAGAGTTACCTATGATACCTCTGATTGCTCTTCATATGAAAGTGACTCAAAGATAAGCTATGCTAAACTGGCTAAAATTTCTTCAATCCAACAAGATGAACTTGATTCGCTAAGCAAAACCAATAAGAAATCAGAGGCCATGTTGATCGATGAGATAGAGAAAAGTCAAACTTTAACTAATGAGCATTCTGCTCTGAAGGAGAAGTTTGAAGAACTATCCTCTCGGCATGATCTTCTTTCATTTGATTATTGGAAGCTCACCTATGAATTTCTTCAGAGGAAAATTGCTCTCGAAAAACTGAAAGAGACCCATGAAGTGTTGGAAAACGTCAATCTCTCTCTCATGGCTCAACAAGGTTCTGAAGCAAATCTTAATTCTGATTCACCATGCTTAACTTGTTTGGAACGAAAACTGATTCTAAAGGCAAAGCAGCTATTGTTATTGATGATACTAATGCCTCAGATGAGGAAAACTCTGCTGTTACCGAGGAACTCCTCAGGTTGAAAGATTTGTTTGAAACATGACTGTTCAAAAGTGTTCAGGGACACCAGCATCTTTGTGATATCCTGAAGAAGGCACTCCTTCACAGGAATCCTAGGAATAAAGTTGTTGGCTTTGAAAGGAAGCTAAACCCTGATGGCACTTACTGGGAACCAGAGCAGTACCCAAAAAATGTATGAGTCCTAGCGAAGGACAAGATATTGCTAATCTTTTAGGTTAAAGCTGCAAAATTGATAAGGCTATTGTTGATGAATCACTTGATTCTGACTACAAGCTTATCAAGAACCAGGAAGGAAAGGTTTCGGCCGAATACATTGGTTCCCCTCCAAAGAATGATTTCTATAAGAGATAAATTTGGGTGCGCAAGTCACTCGTTGAGAAATTTCTTTCTAACCATTCTATGCAGGGAAAGTCTTCGGTACCACCGAAACACTTCTATTCTCTCGCGGAGAAAAATGATTCACTAGTGTCCGAATCAAATGTTCCTCAAAAGGAATACTATCGCACTGGTCGTTACACTTATCGATACCGTGATAATAATGATAAGATTGCATACGCTCATTCATACCCTAACCCTTCACAGAGGAATTACATTTATGGTGTACTTGATGGTCCCCCTAGGCAATATAACCCTGTTCGATTTGATATTGCTTCAACAAGTGCTTCCACCTCTTCTTAGTCACCTTCTCGTTTGTGGGTGGTTAAGAAGAACTAATTCTTCTGCAGGGCTATGTCTCCGGTGGATCCGAATGGGTCATGGACATTGGTTGCACTAATCATATTACCGAAGACAAGGAGTTGTTCACCGAAGAAAAACTATCTCAATCTTCTCAGAAGTACATTACCTTCGGCGTGAGTAAGGTTGCCATATCGAAAGATAAGCATATTGATAAGGTCATGCTTGTTCAATCTCTTGGTTATAATCTTATTTCTATTTCAAAGTTATGCGATATGTGTATGCTTGTTCTATTTACTACTTCGCGCTGTGTTTTCTTTTCACAGGATGACTATACATTTGTCTTCGAGGGTTACCAAAAAGGAGATTTATATATTGTTGATTTTTCTTCGGGACCTGCTGTATCCACATGCTTAATGGCAAAAGCTTCATCTGGGTTGGTTATGGCATCGAAGACTTGGTCATGAAGGGATGAGAAATCTTCAAACTCTAGTGAAGAAGAAGCATGTCATTGGACTTAGCAAAGTAAAATTCGATAAGGATTGTCTCTGCAGTGCTTGTGAAGCTGGAAAAATTACAAAGAAACATCACTTAGCAAAGACTATCATGACTACTACTCGTCATCTTGAATTGCTTCATATGGATCTTTTCGGTCCTCAAAATTATGCAAGTCTGGGAGGAAACAAATATGGTCTCGTCATTGTTGATGATTTTTCTCGCTATACTTGGGCTCTCTTTCTGGATGACAAGACCAAAGTTGTTGAAATCTTAAAGTCATTCGCTAAGAGAGCTCAAACCGAATATGAATTATCTCTGAAGCATATCCGAAGTGATAATGGAACTGAATTAAAAAACACTCATATTGAAGATTTTCTTGATGATCATGGCTTTACTCATGAATTCTCTGCTGCTTATACACCTCAACAAAATGGTGTAGTTGAAAGGAAGAATAGAACTCTTATTGAAATGGCCAGAACAATTCTTGCTAAATACAAAACTCCTATCCGGTTCTGGGCTGAAGCAATTAACACTGCATGTCATATCATCAAGAAGGTTTATCTTCACAAATTTCTGAAGAAGACTTCACATGAGCTTATCACTAGTAACAAGCCAAATGTATCATATCTTAGGGTATTTGGTGCTCCTTGTTTTATTAGAGATATGAATCATAGCTCCAAATTTGCCCCTAAGGCACATGAAGGTTTTCTACTAGGTTATGGCTCAAACTCTCACACTTACAGAGTGTATAACTCCCACTTTGGGAAGTTTATAGAAACTGTGAATGTGAGGTTTGATGAAACTAATGGCTCTCAAAAGGAGCATTTGCATCATGATCTAGATGAACCTCCTCTTGATGAAGTGATCAGGTCCATGGATATTGGAGAAATTCGTCCTGTCGAAGCAAATTCACGTCAAGAAAATCAAGATGATGATGATCCAATGTTACCACACCTAGCCCGGGGAGCTAGAGATCAACATCTTGAAGCTAATGATGGACAGGATGAAGAAAAACCCGTGAACGAAGAAAATGCAGATCCCGAAGGAAATGGTGGTCCGGAAGGAAATGATCCTGAAGGAAATGCCAATCCCGAAGGAAATGTTGATCCCGAAGAAGAACCAGAGCCGCAAGCAAATGAAAATGAACTGAATCGAGTGCGAAGAAGAGTTGATGTTGATTCGATTCTTGAAGAAATTCAACAACCAGGTCGTCCCACAACTCGCTCTCGTACTTGTTTGGCTAACTTCTGTGGAAACTTTTCGTTTGTCTCCATTCTAGAACCTTCAAAGTTTGATGAAGCCATGAAGGACCCAGATTGGTTAACTGCTATGCTTGAAGAACTCAACCAATTCGAGCGAAACAAAGTCTGGTCCTTAGTTGAAAGACCTGATCCTACGAAGCACAACATCATTGGTACAAAGTGGATTTTTCGCAACAAGCAAGATGAAGATGGTATTGTGATAAGAAACAAAGATCGACTGGTAGCACAAGGGTACACCCAAATCGAACATATCGATTTCGGTGAAACTTATGCTCCAGTTGCTCGTCTCGAATCCATTCGTGTTAAGCTTGCTTTTGCAAATTTCAATGGTATCCTGCTTTATCAAATGGGTGTGAAAAGTGCTTTTCTTAACGAAGAAATCGAAGAAGAAGTGTATGTTATGCAGCCTCCAGGTTTTGAAGACTCGAAGAATCCTGACATGGTGTACAGGTTACACAAAGCTCTTTATGGGTTAAAGCAAGCACCTCGTGCTGGGTATGGCACCCTGAAGGACTTCCTTCTGAAGAAAGGATTCAAACCAGGAACAATTGACCCAACTCTTTTCACTCGTTCTTATAATGGTGATTTGTTTGTATGTCAAATATATGTAGATGATATTATTTTTGGATCCACTAACACTGAAATCAGCAAAGAATTTTCCAAAATGATGTCGAATAAATATGAGATGTCTATGATGGGTGAATTGAAGTTCTTCCTTGGACTTCAAATCCGTCAACAGAAGAATGGCACCTTTATTTCTCAAGAAAAAGATCTCAAGGATTGCCTGAAGAAGTTTGGTCTCACAGATTGCAAAACGATTAAGACTCCAATGCCTACCAATGGCTTCCTAGATGCAGATGAGAAGGGCAAAGCCTTTGATCAAAAGAAGTATCGGTCTATGATTGGTTCACATTTATACTTATGTGCATCTAGACCAGACATTATGCTTTCAGTATGTATATGTGCTCGCTTTCAGGCAAATCCAAAGGAATCACATCATACTACAGTAAAGTGAATTCTTCGATATCTTGCTCACACACCTACCTTGGGATTGTGGTATCCCAAGGGAGCTCAGTTTGATCTCATTGGGTATTCTGATTCAGACTGGGCTGGTGATCGTGTTGATAGGAAATCTACTTCAGGCACTTGTTGTTGGATATATGCTCTAGAGGCAAATAATATATGATTATTCCAATATATCTAAGAAGTTCATAACCAGTTTCATACCGTGCTAGAACTGTATCAGTGAAACAATGATACATGTGTGGTATAGAAACCCCCAGAGTTCCTAGTTAGCCTCTATATCAATAACTAGTTCATGGTCAACATGATGGTCGTGGTTTCGCGATCATGGACAATTAAGTTTCTTGACTATGAGGTCACCTCACTGGATGAGTGACGTGATGAACATTACCCAAAGTAAGCATTACAACATGATCAAACTTATGAAGGTTCAGTGTTGTAATTACAGAACGTAGTAGACCGTTCCTTTGACCATGAGTACGTGCATAATTGCTATCTACCCGGATGCTTTGACTTCCATCCTACCACCTGACTGAAATATGTGGGTCATAACGGTTGTATCTTGGGTATTCCGTGGAGATATGTTGAGGAGTATTGTTACAAGAGAGGGATTTTGCAATCCATGTGATGGATAGATACTCAAGGACCACTCGGTGAGATTCCATCCATAAAGCTGCGCAGCGTGTGACTAGGTCACGGGGATGAATATCAGGGGAACGAGTGAATAAGGATTTGTCATAACGAGGTTGAACCAGACATAGGATGTCATTGATCGAATCTCGGACTAATCCAGTATCGCTGACAAAGGGAATGCTATACAACGTGAGGTCCAATCGGTATTGATATCCGGAATGCACATGGGTCATTATGGGCATCCAGGTCCCGCTGATGATCATTTACCGTAGCCTCATCTTGGTCATGACTGGAGTGTTCTCGGATCGTAGGGTAACACACTTAAGGGCTCGATGCCATCGGAGACCTTTTCGGAACTATCGGAGTTACCGGAGATATGAGAGAGAACTCCGAAATCGTTTCGGAAGGAGACGGAAAAGGTTACGTGGTTTTCGAATAGTTCGGAAAGTTATTTAGATATGTTTTATTATTTAATTAATGAATTAAACATTAAAATATAATTTAAATAATTAAATATAGTAGAATATCCCTAATGGGCCACATTGGGCCCATTAGGGGAAAAGTGCTCTTTTGATTTTTCTTTAAGAAAAAAAAGAAAAAAGGGGAAGAGGCCACACCATGGGCTAGGACCATGTGGCTACTTGGCACCAAGGCCACCACGCATGCATGCATGCATGGTGCGGCCGGACAAGCTACATGTGGCGTGGGAATAGTCCCACCCCGCGTGTGGAGGCTACGATGCACCCCGTTTTTCCCTATATATAGACCTATAGGGTGCACTATTTCTACAATAGAAAATTCCAGAAAAATACAGATAAATTCTGTTGATCTCTCTCTCCCTCTTTCTCCCTCCTATGAGCGGACTCCCCTTGTTTGGAGGCTGCACTAGGATGGAGATGTCTCCACTATACGCACGCCGTAGTGCTGCTAAAACTCCTGTTCCGGAGGTCTGCTTCCGCCACCTTCGCTGGATCGGAGAACGGAGGTCATCATCGAGTCTCGTATGTGTGCGAGTACTACGAGGTGCTACATGTGTGGCACTACACCCATCCGGGTGCTAACATAGCCAGGGGGCTATGAAGGTTGATCGAATAAATCAACCACGTTTGCGGGAACGTTTCCCGCGCAGCGGACTACACCCCGAGGTATGTTATTCCGCACTCCTTTTCGTTACGGTAATACAGCTAGCTAGATCTTGGGTTATGGGAAACGCTAGTTAGGAACAATTTTTGTTTTCTGCTGCGCACCCCAACAGTGGTATCATGAGCTAGGTCTATGCTTAGTATTACTGTACGGATAGAACACATCGGGGATGTGGACGTTGATTGTATGATTATTACCCTCCCACGTGTACCTCTTCACATCTGCGTCATCGTTTGATGAAGAGGACCCCGACCGACCTTACGCATACTCTTACGCGAGACTGGTTCCACGCTTGATATGCGGCTTGTACCGTATAAAGTGGCTCTGGGGGGTGTCTGTCTCTCTACTTTAGCGGATGTGGCATTTGCAACGGAGGGCCCCGTGCGGGGTGTAATAGAGACAAATGTATGGTTGTCGTTGTAGTTGACTCGTAGGTTAAAACATGTTTAACTATGAAAGCCCTAGCATCCACGTAAAACTTGCAATATACAACTAGATCGTCTAAACTTTGTATTGCTAAGTGAGGGCTATCGTTTGTTTGATTGTGATGTAGTGATAGCTTTGCTATGTGTTACTAGTGTTGCCATAGTTCAAACATCTTAAAACCTGCTAGTATAGGATACACGACGGTAGCATGTGATAAGATGATCCCTTAACAAAGCCAAACACAAGTATTCTACCAAAGTGTGCACCACCTGGAAGGATATCTCATATGGCCGACATTCCGTATATATCGGGTGTCACACATATTAAACGGCGTCCGCATGAGGTTGGGTTCGGCAAGCCTAGCATATGCAGATATGGCCTTGCTGAGCAGCATATTACATGGAGGTTAATTTGGCGAGCCTAGCATATGCATATATGGCCTCGGAATACTAGAGATCGAAAGATCGAGCATGTGTCACAATATACAGATAAGGTGATCGCACAAGTTGTTGTCTACCTTTGAAACTGACCCGTCGGCCGTGTGATATTTGAGGGCGGGCAGTGAATCTGGATCATGTAATCACTAAAACTTCTTAGGGATGATTGTTGTAGTGCGAGCTCATTTATAATATGATTATATGAACTCATTGTTGTGAACTAGTCTTAATTGTGTTCCTTGCAATTATGTTTGTAGAAAATGAATAATACCCAGTACCTTGAAATGGTTTCTTTCTTACATGGTGAAAGACTTGAAGAAAATGGGTCAAACTTCATTAGTTGGTACTCACGTCTTAGAGTCGTGCTCAAGAGGGCCAACCTTTCATTCTTAACTAAAGAGCATGTGGGAAACCCTCCAGCAAATGACATGGATGCACGAGCAGCGAGTGATTATCAGAATCGTCGGAGGACATACGCCATATCTAAAGGTGTCATAAAACCCAGCATTCCGCAAGCCTTGCGTGAGGAATATGCTGAGTTGGATACATATGACATGATAGATGATCTGAAGTCATTATACATGCATCGGTTTAGAGTTGCCAGATTTGAGTTAGAAAATGAGTTTCTCTCTACCAAGATGGAAGAAGGCTCTTGCCTGAAGGCACACTTGGCCAAGATGCATGAGATACATCTGAGCCTCGTAGATGACTTCGACTATTGGACCACAGATGAGTCTGCGATATACACGGTGTTGCACTCGCTTCCACTGAGCTATACATAACATGTCCATGGCTATGTCGGCAGAGGTGAAAGCCTCGAGTTCTCTGACTTCATGGATAGACTTCAATATCTGGAGGTCGAACCCATTGAAGGAGAAATTGTCGATGGAGAAGGTATATACTTGATATACTTTATAAATGTTTGTTCCCTCATACAACACTTGAAGTTAATGAGTATCTGATACTTATTCTGTTTATGAAAACAGGACCTGCCGTTGCATGGATGGGAAGAGGTGAAATCAAGGATTGCTGGATATCAAGTCAGTTGATGGCCAGCATGGATTCCGCCGAGACATCTATCATAGGATATACTTAGAGTATTAGATAAATCTTATGTAATCATTATAGTATGAATACTTAGTTGTGTGTCTTTCATCTCGCGAGACAAAGTTATTCATGTAATGAGACAAGTCAGTTGTTCTGGTTAAATGAATAAAGTGTGCTTATACTTTGATTACGTCTTGATTTATGTCATGATAGAAAACATTTATAACACTACTATTATTGTCAAGTGATATTCAATGTTTAGTGATAAAGTTGTCTTGACTACAACAAGTTAAAGATTTGATTGCATAAAGTGATTTCATAACTGACGAATTCATTAAATGTATGATCTATTAGCTTGTGTATTCATTATCAAATAAAAGTCATAACTTGATTGCATGAGATGGATCAGATACACGATCTATGAACCTTTGCAATAAATATGACCATGACAAGGTTCTAGAAAGCAGAACTTGTGCCAATCATTATACATAAATGATGTACTAAATGGGCACATGAGTTATCATTAAATACTTCATATGATTAATTGAAAGTTGTATTCAATTGAGATCATAAAACTGAGATTAAGGAATCACAGTGTGAAGTAGAATATAAGGATACAAATCACTACGCTATCCGAGTGATAAGTATTAAAGATGACATAATGGGAGACTTGTGGAAGTTGTACCACAAATTACGATGGAAGTTTAAAGTGCTAGACTACTTAAACATTCGTAGTCATACTAAACTGTAGTATGGTCTAAACGTTCTTTCCCCTTGCACTAAAATTATTAACGAACAAGGTTGTTTAATTCATTAAGTTAAAACACCCACTTCATGAATAGGAAAACATCCTGAATCTAATGAGACAAGATAGCTCCATAATTGATGGTGTTATAAGGTTTCTTAAAATAATAATTTCTTTGTGATAAAGCTACAAGCAATTGAAATTATATATTCTCCCCGAATAGCAAAATATGTATTGCTTAATTGGTAGTGTGAGAAGTAGTTTCTCTACACGGATCAAATGGGAGATAATGGAAACTTTGACCGAGGTACTAAGACCTTGCCTTTAGAATATCAGAGTATTGCAACGGAAGCGTGTTCCGCTGTAACAACACTTTAAAGGAAGGATATGCCATACATGATTGATCCTGGTATATGATTTGAAGCCTTAGTTGAATTTAGAAGGTTGTCATGAATACGTTCTGTACAGAACAATAATCATGAGTCTTCTTAATAAAACAAAAGGAATAACATTGATTGAAACGCAAAGGAATGATGGTAGCCTAGAACACGAGGAGAAATGAAATAATATTGAGTTACATATAGGATGGCTCACGTTCTGTGAAATAAATCGGTTATTTCATATTCTCGACAAACTGGAAAGTTATTGGGAATAATGTAACGGGTATAAGGCATAATTTTGGTTCATAAAACGGTTATGACCAAAGTTCAATGATGATTGACTGCGGAAACGTAGGAACGCTTTAATCAATAAAATATTTCATTTACACTACAATGGACCATAGCCTGAAATTGCGTCTCAGTCAAATTGGGATTTGAAAGAGAATTGTAATGGGCATGACGAAGGTTTATTTCGTTGGAAGGATGGACTGTAGTACCTCAAGACAGGAACCCTCAACCTTGATTTGATCAAGTGATTTTTTGTGAATGACCAAAATATTGAATGGGCCTGCAGTTTCATGAAACTGAGTGGGAGCTTTGAAGACTTCCGGAAACTTAGAGTGCAGAGGGCATTTTCTGAGTGGGAGCTTTGGGAGCATTGTCATTATGTAAGACATAGTAACAATACAATGACTTGATGAAAGCTGAACCACAAATATATGAGTATATGATGGATATATTTGAGTGGGAGCATGAACATTATCTCAGACATGCATGTTATGACATATGTGGAGAATGATCACGTGTATGTATATATGGACATGAGAATGATATATGTATATGGAGAATCGTCTCAAATGCACATATATGCATTATGATATATATATATAAAACATAAGGTAGATATAATGCAAGATTACAAGAATCTTCCTTTATATTAAGTACTAAACACATCACACGTTGAAATCTATAGTGATAGATAAGTATGATGAAACAAAGAAAAGTTGGAATAATCTTCTAGACAAGAAACAAGTTCTTGTAGCTAGAAATTTTATAAGGATGAAATCCAAATATCACAAGCAATGTCTTGATGGAAGAATAGATATGCACCATGTACTAGGACATGTGATCTCATATGTACTTTGACATATGATTCTACCAAATAACATGCATTGTGAATCCAACAACAGAATGACTCAAAAGTTCTTGGAAGAAGAACAGATTCCGATGTGCTTTAGGAGTAAAACACAGAATCTGAATAAAGTCCATGAATTCAGTATATGAGGAATACTGAGGACTATGCTCTAAAATATAGAAAGGATAACAGACTTGAATGTAATGCAAGATTACAATTGCAATCCATATTATGGGCCTATATGGAATTAGAGACATCACCAAAGACATGAAAGAAATGTGAGCAAGATTCACGGCACTACAAACATAATACTACTTAAGAAAGTAGACGTATGGATAAAAGTTTAGCGTAAGAAGTTTGGACTTCTGGCTGAGTGTATTTCCCAATATATGTGATGCTGGATAAGTCTTCTGAAGACTGAACCAAAGGATCACTGAAGGATACTGTGAAATAATAGTCTCACTCTCCCGCGAAACTTATATCCAACCATTATATGATAATGACTGGCATGTCAAACTGGTTAACCTATACCAGTTGCAAAGGAAACATACGAATCTTAATTGGTGCAATTCGTTGACGAACCCTCTTCCATGAGCAAGCATGATCAATGAACACTTATGCGATAAGCTGATTATGATCGAAAAAATGCGGCTAGATTACTAGCACTCTAGTGCAGGTGGGAGACTGTTGGATATATGCTCTGGAGGCAAATAATATATGATTATTCCAATATATCTAAGCAAGTTCATAACCAGTTTCATACCGTGCTAGGACTGTATCAGTGAAACAATGATACAGGTGTGGTATAGAAACCCCCAGAGTTCCTAGTTAGCCTCTATATCAATAACTAGTTCATGGTCAACATGATGGTCGTGGTTTCGCGATCATGGACAATTAAGTCTCTTGACTATGAGGTCACCTCACTGGATGAGTGACGTGATGAACATTACTCAAAGTAAGAATTACAACATGATCAAACTTATGAAGGTTCAGTGTTGTAATTACAGAACGCAGTAGACCGTTCCTTTGACCGTGAGTACGTGCATAATTGCTATCTACTCGGATGCTTTGACTTACATCCCACCACCTGACTGAAATATGCTGGTCATAACGGTTGTATCTTGGGTATTCCGTGGAGATATGTTGAGGAGTATTGTTACAAGAGCGGTATTTATCAATCCATGTGATGGATAGATACTCAAGGACCACTCGGTGAGATTCCATCCATAAAGCTGCGGAGCCTGTGACTAGGTCACGGGGATGAATATCATGGGAACGAGTGAATAAGGATTTGTCATAACGAGGTGGAACCAGACATAGTGTAAGAGCAAGTTTTGCCCCCGAAGGTTTTGGAGACTGTTGGACAAAGCAGAAGTGGAACTAATATTGTTTTCGAGTATAAACAGATACTTAGGTTCCGAAAGATTGAAGATTGCAAGGAGAAGGTCGAAGGACAACTCACTGCAGCGAAGCTGCGACTCAACTACCGAAACCTTTGAAGGAAGGCGACCCCAAAAATGTCGTCGAAAAAGAAGATGCTCTCGAGTAAAAGTGCAACGAGGAGAAAGCTGAAGTTGGTCCAAGACTTAGTCTTTTTACTAGTTTCTCTTTATTTTTCTTGAGTCGTAGGAAAAACCGTACAATCAAGAGGGGTTTTCTAGTTGAGATCTTTGTCGAAGTGAATTTTTTCTGCTCAACCTAAACCCACAAAAGCCTACCGAGAGAAATCTTACTGAGTCGAGTGAATAGCTCGAAGGCAAAGTCATCGCACTTCGTGCCTTCGAGAGAGAACTCGTTCGGTAAGTCAGCTTACTTGTTCCTCAAGTAAAGTTGCGCAGTGACTGAAATCCGACCATTGTGGACATGCGTCAAGCGGTTGCATCGGGTCACTTCAGTCATTTAACCCTTCGGGATCGCCACCTATAAATACCCCGCACCTACCCGCCATTTCGGGTTGGCTGCTCCACTGAAGATTCTAAGACAAAAGTACTGTGAGCATCCCAAGAGAGATTCATCGACAGAAAACAAAAACCCAAGTCTGAGCTGAGTCGAGCAATTCACAGAGTGTCAGAACCCTATGTTAGGTAATGTGCTAGGGTTAGCAAGTCACTTGCATCATGTTAAAATTTCAAAAGAAATCTTTGAAATCAAAATCAAAAGCAAAATGGGAGAAGGAACCCCCCCAGATGAATTAATTCAAAAGGCCAGATAAAAATCTTCTCCAAAAATTCATGTTAGATTTTTGAAAAGTCTTATAAATGAGTGTGATCACATATCAAGTGATGTGGGACCCATCCCATGCTCATAGATTTTTCAAATATTCAAACAGTGCCTTGGAATTAATTAAAAACCCCTATTTGAGTTAAGATTCAAATTATTTGAATTTTAAAAATGTTGAAACTTTATAAGTGGCTAGTCTATATTATTATGAGGCCATATAAAATTTTTCAGCATTTAATAAAATGCCTAGCTATTTATTTTAGCACAGCAAGACAAATGTCAGAAAAGAAAAACAGAAAAAGAAGAAGAAAAGCTTACCTGGCGCCCAGGCGAGAGCAGCCCATCCGGCCCACCCGGCCCAGAGGGGCAGCAGGGTCTTCTTCCCCGACCCGCGCCTCCAAGTTGCTCGGTGGAATGCCACCGAGCCAGCCGTGGACGACACGTCGCCGCCGAGCACCTTCCAGGCCTCCCCGTGCCCCCTTCTCGCACCTGGAGACGTCTCTCTCCCGTCCCGATCCATTCCCCCCCTCCAGAGCTTCCTCCTCCTCCCGTGCTCGATTTCTTCGCCGCCCGAAGCTTCACTGGAGCGCACCGCCGTGGACGACGTGGCCACCGTGCCCTAGAGCTCCAACCAGCAAGTCCACCGTGTTCCTCATCCTCGACTTCGTCTTCACGCAGAAGCTGGAGCCCTAATTCCTCCCCGAGCCGACGCCATCGTCTTCAACCTCTCGCTGGACCCGCGAGCTCGCCGCCGTCGATTCGCCGCCGTTGAAGCCTCCCCGAGCTTGCTGTTGCTTCCGTTCGATTCGCGGTGAGCTACTGAGCGTTTCCCCCAAGCTTCCAGCACCCCACAAACCCTCTAGCCGTTTTCTCCATAGTTGCCGAAGCACGTCGCCGCCATGGACGGCGATGAGGTCGCCCTTGTGCCCCATCATCTCGTCCAGCGCGCGCGTTTGACTCCAAGTGGCTCTAGCATTCGAACGCGACCGTCCCAGCCTCAAGACGTGGCCTCTAGCCCCACTCCCGACCTCGCCGGTTCTCTGCCGCCGCCTTTGCTCGTCACCGACGTCATTCCGGTGAGCCCCCGTGCTGCTTGTCTGTCCCAGATGAAGCGCGCGTGCCTGGGCTCCCGTTTGGTGGTCGCGGCATGCCAAATGGTGGCCGGGAGCTCCCTCCCCGTGCAGCGCCGCCGCGTCTGTGACGCCGGCGTTTAGCCGCCGGCAGGCCCGCCGACGTGGCCATGATTAGGGCTTAACCCCACCTGGGTTAAGTGACCCTAGGTCATTGACACTGTGCCCCAGTGGCTTAATTAAGCCACTGGTTAAACTAAACAGCCGGATTAATTAACCCAGCCACTGACAGGCCGACCCCACATGTCAGCCCCCCCCCCTGACGCCAGCATGAAGTCATGCTGACGCCATAAATGAATTTCCAGAATTTGAAGTGAATTAAAGAAATTCCAGAAAATCCAGAAAATAGCCCAAACTTTGGAAATTCATAGAAAATTCATATTAACTCCAAATTGGACAAATAATATATGAAAAATGATCAGGAGAAAATAACCTATCCAAATATCAAACTTTCAAATTTGTTTGAGTTGAATTTAAAATGTGATCAGTAGCATTTTCTATTTGATTTAAATGGAATTAAATCAAATTCAATTCAAAAGTTTTTGCAACTTGGACCATGGAAACATGCTACATTTCAACCACACATCAGAGGCATATCATACACATCTCAAAATGATTCAAATTGATCAATCAATGTCACATGTAACTTGGCTAAGTTTGAATTCAAATTGGAGTTTGAATTTGCAATTCAATTTGCAATATACTCCATTTAAACGGAATTGCTTCACACATCAAAGCATATACATCAAGTTTCAACCTTCCTTCATGTGATTGTGCATTGTATTTACTTTGGTACCTTGTTTGTTGTTTGTCGAGTAGAGGTGGAACCGGAGCAGGAGGCTGCCCCCTTCGTTGAAGACCCCGAACCCGAACCTCGTCAGCAAGGCAAGCAGACCCCCATTGATCATGTCGATAAAATCCCACTTCCCTCTCATGTCTCGCTTATGCATTGTTTAGGATGATTACCAAGATGCGTTTCTACCACATAGATGAACCCATTCCTTTGCATGACCTATCATTTTGTCACAGTAGTAAGCAAACCACAATCCTAGCAAATGTAGGAGTTGATTGATATCATGTGGCCCCTGCAATTGTTACTGCTTATTGCATGCTTAGAGTGATACCATGGTGATACTTTTATGTGAGTCGGGATGGTAGTGATCATGATGATGATGGTAGAAAAGTGTTGGTGAATCTACCCTAATACAAGGTGAACGATGAGAGGCTGTGTAGGAGTACACGGTGGGTTGTCTCGTTGAACACCGCCCTAAGTCCGAGTTCTTGTGTGGTGATCCAAGATGAAGAGTACAACCACACATTGGGCTCACTGACCCCTCTCAGCTTACTAACTCATCCCTTTCGATGTCCAGATGTCGCAATAGTTCGGAGTTCTGGTAGGTCTGTGGCCTGGATGCTAAGTGAGAGAATGGCTCATCCGAGACCGGCTTATGCACCACGCACACATCACTTGGGTCCACTTCGGTAAACCGGCCGGGTTCACGATAGTGGTAGCCAACCCAAGTAGGCGGCTTTCTCGGACTAGATTGGCTATGAGGTAACAGTTGTGGTGAGCATCCTCGCCGACACTTCTTGAACGTTGTCGAGTACAAAGGCGGTAAATGATGATCATGTGTGTGCAGCGGTACACCCCTGCAGGGTTAACAAAACTATTCGAATAGCCGCGTCCGCGGTTATGGACTGCTTGGAAAGCTTAGCTTGATTATTAGACAACTTGAACCAGATACTTCTAAAACACACCAAGATAAGTGTGAGTGCTATGGCGTGCTTTCTCGTGGGGAAGTCGAGGAAGGCACCATAGTGGTGTAATTGGTTGGAGAAAGTAGTGGACTCGTGTACGCTTCTTACCTCAAGTCTGGTACTCGTAGTTCAGGACTAGCCAAGTCAAAGCTAGCACTTCTGCAAGTGGAACCCCACCTCCCTTTACCTTGATACATATGCATGAGTAGTATAGCTCCTATGTAAGTCTTGCTGAGTACGATTTTGTACTCACGTTTGCTTAATCTATGTTTTAGATGAACCCATCGACCCCGATGGTGACTTCTACCTGCAGTTCGAAGAATGAAGACTCAGACCAAGACCAAGCTAGTGTAGTCCCAGTCAGACGACTGGTTCCCTCGTGGAGGGCTTGTTTTTAGATAAGGCTTCTCTAAGCCATTTGTTAAACTTGTCTGTACTCAGACCTACTTTGCTTCCGCTTGTCTGTTGTAATGTTGGATCACATGCTTGTGATCTCTGTGTGCACTCTGTAAGAGTTATTAATAAAGATGTATACTTTGTAGAGAATTGCAATGATACCTGCTGTTCATACAAGGCATGTGTGCTGCGTGTATGTTTATAACATGCATGTCTTAGTATGGGTTTTCGAGACCTTAGTTGTGATCTGGCTAGCGTTCTTTTATACACCAAGTGGCCCTTAGATGTGCGCAGCTTGGGGCATCGCGATGCGATTGTTCATGACTCCGTCACGTGCACACTTTGATGTATGATCGAGCCCACCCTAGACCCCGACTAAGTGATCGGGCTGGCGTAAGTCTATGTAAAGGTTATAATACAATCGATAGTATGGTTGAGGCGACTTGTCTATGAGTATGGGAGTTCACCACCCATATCATTTAGACTTGTGTGCGGACGATGAGGACCCATTTCAGTTGATCATCCGGCCTGGATGGGATGCCCCTCACGTTCGATGCTTTCCGAGAACGTTCTGTGCTTGGCCTTGTCTGCTTAGACAAGTGGGTACGGTTCTCGGCTCTCCATATGATTGTGTTGTAGCGAGGCTTGCAAACGCTAACCCCGGATCCCGATAGACTTGGTATCAGAGCAGGACTGACTGTAGGATTATCAGCCTTGGCCGAAGTCGAGTCTAGGCTTCTATAGTTATATAGTTACTATGGGTATATAAGGGAACAACGTAAGGCTTCTTTTTCTCCTTACCCTCATCGATCTGAGTTCTGAATCACCCTTACCTTTTCTACGGGAAGATAGGACTAGGCTCACCTCTGTTTGATTAGAACATCTCATTGATTGCCTCCTTATAGCCGTAGGATTGTTGTGGTTGTCCAGAGTCTCCGTGTTTTGAGTTCCTTGAGGAAGTTCTGTCCAATCTCCTCGAGGTTGTCTTGTTTTCCATCCCGGTGTAGCCATTATGCTGCCGGAATTATCCCGTGTTTCTTTGAATCATTGCCTTTGCATTATAGTCTTCTCCTTCTGAAATCATATCCTTTTATCCTTGACTCCATCGTACAACCTGTTCTGATTGTTGATTTTTTATCACACAGGATGTCAGGTGGAACTCGTAGTGCTGTTCTTCGGAATCGAGACCGTGATCGGAATCGAGATGATGATGAACTTCCACCCCCGCCTTCTGCGGCGGAAATCATGATGGAAGCTGAGCGGAATAGACGTGATCAGACACGCCTTCTGGAGCTCATCGAGAAGAATACCGCCCACCATCGTAATGTGGTGGTCAGCATTCAGGACTTCATCCTCCTCAAGCCACCGGTATTCCGATGTTCTTCTGAGCCCCTTGAAGATGATGATTGGCTCCGTTCCATCGAGCGTAAGCTTGACACTGCACATGTTGCTCCCGATGACCGAGTTGTTTTCGCGGTATACTTCTTGGAAGGTGCTGCTCTTCAGTGGTGGGAGAACTATGTTGCAATGCAGCCAGATGGTCACGTAGTGACTTGGCAGGAGTTCTGTGTTGCCTTTCGAGGGTACCACATTCTGGATGAGTTGATGGAGCGCAAGAAGGAAGAGTTTTGCAATCTGAATCAAGGAGAGATGTCCATTCATGAGTATATGAGAGAGTTCAACCGTCTTGCTCGATATGCCCAAGATGAGATCACCACCGATGCCAGAAAGCAGGCAAGGTTCCGCAAGGGACTTAGCCCCATCCTTCGTCATGATCTCAACCTCACCGAATTTGCCACCTTTGAGGATTTAGTCAACAGATCCTTCAGAGCTGAGCATGGCAATGAAGTTTTCGAGAAGTCTCGCAAGCATGCTCTTGAGCTTGCTCCTTCTTCCAGTTCACTCCCTCAGAAGCGTATGATCTGGATTCCTAACAGTTTGTTTCCCCAAAACAACCCACCGAGGCCATCCCTTGTGCCGCCTCGTCCACCAGCTCCACCAAACAACCCAGCTCCCCGCACTATCTTTGGAGCCTGCTTTAGATGTGGTCAGCCTGGTCACTATTCTCGTGAGTGCCCCGTCAACCAAAATGCTCCACCGCATGCCAAAGGAAACCCCACTGTTCGTGCCAAGCCACCCCCGAAGGTTTCCACCGCTAAGCCATCCACCTCAGAAAATCATGGACGTGTGAACCAAATCTCTGTTGAGGAAACTGATAGTACTTCTGACCTCATTCTTGGTACGCTCCCAGTTAATTTTGTTCCCACTTCTGTTGAGAGAGTCTTGCTGCAGGTGTTCAATCACCAGTCCCTCCAACCAGACGTAGCACTTTGCTGAGCGTGAACTAGTTTACCAAACATCATTGTGTCAGGCTCGTTTTCCTTCTCACATTTACATTAAGTATTTACTCGTAGCCTGTTTGCCTTCGATGTTTACCTTCGCTCCCAATCCTTCTGAGCCATGCATATCTTTTGATACTGTATTTCCTTCATTGGTTGCATGAATTCCTTCTAAGTTCCGTAGAATTTTTAGAAGTGATCATTCACCCCCTCCCCCTCTGATCATTCTTGAGCTTTCAATTGGTATTAGAGCAAGGCACTCCCTACACTCTGCGTATTTTGGTCTAACCACCTGGAGTGTTGTCAAGAATGTCGTTTGCACCTGTTCTCTCGAGGGAACCGATTCCTATCAACAATGGGAAGGACTATCCCTATTGGAAGGACAAAATGAAGAGGAACATCATGGCCATCAACTCTGCCTCTTGGGATGTTGTCAAAAATGGTGTAAATGTCAAAGACAAAAATGCTCTCACTCCTGAAGAGGCAAAGAAGATGGATCTGGATTATGAAGTCTGGGTATTCATCACAAACCATCTGATTCCAGAAAAATATCATGAAGTTAAGAATATTGCTACGGACAAAGGTGTCTGGGACTATCTCGAGAAGATTGGTGAAGGTGTCTCTACTCATAAAGATGCTCGTATTGACACCCTTTGAAGCAAATTCTACCGATTCAAGAGGCACGAGGGAGAGAAAGTTAACTCCATATACATCATACTCACTTCTCTGTCAAATGAACTGATTTCTATCGGTGCCGAAGACATTACCAATCGGACCATTGTCAGAACTTTGCTCCGTTCCCTTGATGATTCCTTCGATCACATTGTGCTGAAGATTAAGGAAAGGAATGATTTCAAGGATCTTGTTGCCGCTGATATTCTCGAGAGACTCAACACCTTTGAGATGGAAAAAGAAGAAAAATGAGATGTTAATGGAACTCGAAGAAAATCTCATGCACTCAAGGCCAAAGCTTCACATCATTCCTCTACTGAAGTTAGTTCTGCATCTGGTGCTGCCTCAGATGACCCCGAGAACATTGGAAAATATTTGACACTGATAATGAAAAGATTCAACTGCTTCCAGATAAGGAATTCCTCTTCACCGAAGAAAAACTACTCTCCAGACATTCGAGCAATTCATCACAGCATCGATCATCATCCAGAAACTCTTCAGCGAAAGATAACTGCTATTACAAGTGCAAGAAGCCAGGTCACTTCATTGCTGATTGTCCTCCCTGGGAAATTGAACATAGATCAAAACATTCTCACAGCAACTCTTCGATCAAGTCACATAGATCGAGAAAAAACTATGAGTCAAAGAGATATGATTCAAAGTCCAGAAAAGACAAGAAAGATGGTTCTGATGATGACAAGAATAAGAAGTACCACAAACATCGAGAGAGTTCTTCCTCGAAATCACATTCCTCTCAACGCAAGAATTCTCACCGTGCCAAAGCCTATTTGGGTAAAGAAATGAACTCAGAAGATGAAGCATCCCGTTCTGAAGCTAAATCAAACTCAAGATCTGGTTCTGGTTCTTGTTCTGAATCTGGTGGTGTTGCTGGTCTAGCATTTGCTTCGAACAAGACTTCAAGTTCATTCTTCACCAACCAAAGCAGTGAAGATGAATATCCAGCTTACTGCTTCATGGCCAAGGCTAAGGTATCTTCTTCTTAGAATTCCTATGATACTTCTGATGGATCTTCTTATGAAAGTCACTCTAGGATAAGCTATGGAAAACTTGCCAAAATTGCTTCTATCCAACAAGATGAACTAGATTCTCTGAGTGAAACTATTCAAAAATCTGAGACGTTGTTAATCGATGAGATTGAGAAAGGTCAAACTTTGACGAATGAACATGCTGCTCTAAAGGAAAAGTATGATGAACTTTCCTCTCGGCATGATCTTCTCTCAGTGGACTACGAGAAGCTAACCTATGAATTTCTTCAAAGTAAAATGGCTGTCGAGAAATTGAGAGAGGCTCATGAAGAGTTGGAGAGTGTTAATCTCACGCTCATGGCTCAACAGGGCTTAGAAGCTAAAAATGAATCTACTTCACCTTGCTTGACTTGTTTGGAACGAAGTAAAATTGAGCCTATTTCTGAGAAATCGAAAGGAAAGAAACCTATTGTTATTGACGATGCTAACCCCTCGAACGAGGAAACCAATACCGAGGAACTCCTCAGGTTGAGAAATTTATTTGAAACAGGCATGTTTAAAAGTGTTCAGGGACACCAGTACTTATGTGATATCCTAAGGAAGGCTCTACTTCACAGGAATCCTCGAAACGAAGGAGTTGGTTTCGTAAGGAAACTCAACCCTGATGGCACCTACTGGGAACCCGAGAAGTATCCTAAAACTGTCTGGGTTCTGGCGAAAGAAAAGCCCATTGATATTGCTAACCTTTCAAGTTTCAGTTACAAAATTGATAAGGCTATTGTTGATGAATCACTTGATTCTGACTACAAACTTGTCAAAGATCAGGAAGGAAAGGTGTCAGCGGAATTCGTTGGTACTCCACCGAAGAATGGTTTCTATAAGCGACATATTTGGGTTCGCAAATCTCTCGTAGAAAAAATGCCCCCTAATCATTCTATGCAGGGAAAATCTTCGGTACCTCAGAATCACTACTATTCTCTCGAGGATAGAAATGAACCCTTGGTGTCTGCCTCAAATGTTCCCCAGAAGGAATACTATAGGGTTGATAGAAATGTCTATCATCATCGTGACAATAATAACAAAACGGCATTTACATATCAGTACTCTAACCCCTCGTTGAGGAATTATGTTTATGGTGTGCTTTATGGTCCCCCTCGCCAATATAATCATGTTCGCTATAATATCGCTGCTTCATCTAGCACTTCCATACCTTCTCAGTCACCTGATCGTTTGTGTGTGGTTAAGAAGAACTAATTATTCTGCAGGGCTATGTCTCCGGTGGATCCGAATGGGTCATGGATAGTGGTTGTACAAATCATATGACCGGAGACAAAGATCTTTTCACCGAAGACAAACTTACTGAATCCTCTCAGAGATATATTACCTTCGGTGACAACAACAAAGGAAAAGTACTTGGTTTGGGTAAGGTTGCTATATCGAAGGATAAGCATATTGACAAGGTTATGCTTGTTCAATCACTAGGATATAATCTCATGTCTATCTCAAAACTTTGTGATACGGGTATGCTTGTACTGTTTTCTGCTTCTCGGTGTGTTGTCTTTTCACAGGATGATTATTCCTTCGTGTTCGAAGGATATCACAAAGGTGATCTTTATATTGTTGATTTGTCTTCGGGACCTGCAGTGTCCACATGCTTAATGGCTAAAGCCACATCTGGTTGGTTATGGCATCGAAGACTTGGTCATGCAGGGATGAAAAATCTTCAAACTCTTATCTCGAAGAAGAATATCGTTGGAATTGATAATGTAAAATTCGACAAAGATCGTCTATGCAGTGCCTGTGAAGCAGGAAAGATTTCCAGGAAACATCACTTAGCAAAAACTATCATGACTACTACTCGTCCTATTGAATTGCTTCATATGGATTTATTCGGTCCTCAAAATTATGCTAGTCTTGGAGGTAACAAGTATGGTCTGGTTATTGTTGATGATTTCTCTCGATATACTTGGGTTTTCTTTCTAGATGACAAGAGCAAAGTTGTTGAAATTTTCAAAACTTTCGCAAAGAGAGCTCAGACTGAATATGAATTATCTCTCAAGCATATCAGAAGTGATAATGGTACAGAATTCAAAAACACTCATATCGAAGAATTTCTTGATGAATATGGCATTACTCATGAATTCTCGGCTGCTTATACACCGCAAAAGAATGGTGTGGTCGAGAGAAAGAATCGAACACTTATTGAAATGGCCAGAACAATGCTTGCTGAATACAAGACTCCTATCAGGTTCTGGGCCTAAGCAATTAACACTGCATGTCATATCATCAACAAGGTTTATCTGCAGAAATTTATGAAGAAAACTTCACATGAGCTTATCACTGGTAAAAAGCCGAATGTTTCATATCTCAGGGTTTTTGGTGCTCCATGTTATATCAGAGATATGAATCACAGCTCCAAGTTTGCCCCCAAAGGCCCACGAAGGTTTTCTCCTAGGTTATGGTTCGAATTCTCACACTTACAGAGTTTACAACTCTCATCTAGGCAAAGTTGTAGAAACTGTAAATGTTCGATTTGATGAAACTAAGGGCTCTCAAAAGGAGCAATTACCTCTTAACCTGGATGAACCACCTTTGGATGAAGTTATCAGGTACATGGCTATTGGAGATATTCGGCCTGTCGAAGGAAATGCACGTCAAGCCAACAAGGATAATGATGGTCCAATGTTCCCACGCATAGCCTAGGGCGCTGGAGATCAACATCCTGAAGCAAATGATGTACATGTCGAAGGAGAACGCATAAACGAAGAAAATGCTCAACCCGAAGGAGAAGCTGAACCAGAAGGAAATGATCCCGAAGGACAAGCTAATCCTGATGGTCAAGCTGATCCCGAAGAACAACCGGATCCTCAAGCTGTTGAAGAAGCTTTACCTCGTGTTCTAAGAAGAGTGGACGTCGACTCAATACTTGAAGAGATTCGTTTACCAGGTCGTCCCACCACTCGTTCTCGCACTCATTTATCTAACATCTATGGGAATTTCTCATTTGTATCCATGCTAGAACCGTCAAAATTCGATGAATCCATGAAGGACTCAGACTGGATGACTGCTATGCTCGAAGAACTTAACCAGTTCGAGAGAAATAAAGTCTGGTCACTTGTCGATAGACCTGATCCCAAGAAGCACAATATCATTGGTACGAAGTGGATTTTTCGCAACAAGCAAGATGAAGATGGTATTGTGGTAAGGAATAAAGCTTGACTGGTTGCACAAGGTTACACCCAAATCGAAGGTATTGATTTCGGTGAGACTTATGCTCCAGTTGCTCGACTTGAATCCATTCGTGTCATGCTTGATTTTGCAAATTACAATGTTATATTGCTATATCAAATGGATGTCAAAAGTGCATTTCTTAACGGTGAAATAGAAGAAGTATATGTTATGCATCCACCAGGTTTTGAAGACCCGAAGAATCCTGATAAGGTGTACAGGTTGCACAAGGCCCTATATGGGTTAAAGCAAGCACCTCGTGCTTGGTATGAAACATTGAAGGATTTTCTTCTGAAGAAGGGCTTCAAACCAGGAACAAGTGATCCGACTCTTTTTACTCGTGCATACAAAAATGATCTTTTTGTGTGTCAAATTTATGTCGATGATATTATATTTGGCTGCACTAACCCTGATATCAGCGAAGAATTTTCTCGTATGATGTCGAAGAACTATGAAATGTCTATGATGGGTGAATTGAAGTTCTTCTCGGACTTCAAATCCGTCAACAGAAGAATGGGACTTTTATCTCTCAAGAGAAGTATCTCAGAGATTTCCTAAAGAAGTTTGATCTTGTAAATTGCAAAACTATCAATACTCCAATGCCTACGAATATTCATCTAGATGCAGATGAAAAGGGCAAACCTTTCGATCAGAAGAAATATCGCTCAATGATCGGTTCGCTTCTTTACCTCTGTGCATCTAGACCTGACATTATGCTATCAGTTTGTATGTGTGCTCGTTTTCAGGCAAACCCAAAAGAATCACATCACATTGCGGTCAAGAGAATTCTTAGATATCTGGCTCATACACCTACCTTAGGACTTTGGTATCCCAACGGTGCCCAGTTTGATCTCGTTGGATATTCTGATTCTGACTGGGCTGGTGATCGAGTCGACAGGAAATCTACCTCAGGCACATGTCATTTTCTCGGTAGATCTCTTGTCTGTTGGGCTTCGAAGAAACATAATTGTGTATCAATTTCTACGGCTGAAGCCGAGTATATTGTTGCTGGTTCATGCTGTACTCATATTCTGTGGCTCAAGCAAACGCTGAAATATTATGGTATTCTTGTGAAGAAAATTCCATTGCTATGTGATAACAAGAGTGCTATCAAAATTGCCCATAATCCGGTGCAACACTCTCGAATGAAGCATATTGATATTCGTCATCATTTTCTTCGAGATCACGTTCAGCGAGAAGATATTGTAATCAGCCATGTTCGCACCGAAGATCAATTGGCTGATATCTTTACGAAGCCCCTGGATGAGAAAAGGTTCTGTGCACTTAGGTGTGAGTTGAACATATTGGACTCACGCAATGTGCAGTAAGATCATAACTATCGGTACTCTGTATTATATATTTTCTTTTTATAAGTTGTTTACTTACGTTAGTTTTCTATCGTGTTTCTTTTTCGTTTGTTTTTGCTCGTTTGCTGTTGTCCTATACACTTATCACTCCGAGTTTTCTTACCACTACTTTTCTTCTCGGATTGATTAAGTATCGGACCCTATTTTCCCTCTATTCTATCCCTACCCCATCTTTGCTTTTCTCTCGTGAACATGTATATTTGTACTCGATTAAGATTCCCTTCGAATGTCATTGATTCCAAAGGAAAATCTATCGAACTTTTATCTACTTTTATACTCGATGTTCGATGAGTTTGGTCTCGGATGTGGAGCAACTTTCTTTCGGTTCGTTGGGATTTCCCGCGATTACCGCCACAAAATCCGTCCGTTGAATTCGGTGAGACGCGGAATCTGCGCCGTTGGATCGGATTTGACAGTTACGTCAGACCCCACCTCTATAAATAACGATCCACCCCCTCCGTCACAGACCTCCCATTTCCTCAACTTCATCTCTCCGCTTCCGAAGCTCTCTCTCGCGCGCCGCCGTGCTGTTCGTTGCCGACGACTCTCTCGCCGCTTTGCTGCCGGAAGAAAGTCGTCGGAGACCCTCCCGTCGACGAGGATTTTCATCCGCGCCGCCGTAGCCGTCGCACATCACCAAGTTAGGGTATGAGAGGCTCAATACTCGATTCCAATCTCATCTGTTCATCGAGCCCCAGATTTGGTTTGTTGAAACTTGGGAAATCGGTTTCTATCTTTTTTCAGTCGATTCCCCATCCGATCTAGGGAAGAAATCCCTTGGAATTTCTCACTTAGACAAATCTCACATAAGAGTATCGATAGATTTAAACTTGTGCAATTATTTCATACAAGTTCTTCGTTAGATCTGCACCCGATGAAAATCTAGCCTAGCACTTCTATGAAAACTTGCGTCAAGACAAATTTCTCGATATGTTTGCCGCGTTCAAAATGTTTTTCCTCGAGAATTGCTCGTACTTGTTCACAACTTTCCTATATTCCCTCGTACCTATCTATTTCGCAGGAAAATGTCAGAGAACGAAGGAAATTTCAGAGCACCCAAGCGTGTGGGAGGTCGTACAAGAATCACCAACAACTCTGAAGGTCTGTCTGAGGATTTGATCATTGAGAAGAACTTGAGAACACCTGAAGAATCAGAAGATGATCGTACGAGAGAAAACAGATTGCAAGAGATTCGAAGGCTCCAACCGCTTCGTTGGTATGAATACAAGTCACTTATTCCTCATTGGGAGAGGCTGTTTGCTTTGAAAAATCCCTGGTTTGATGTCAAGTCATTAAGGCCCAAGTGGACGAAAGATAATCGACCACCTCCTCCGCCCAATGCTCACCCATCCTCTCTCAAAACACCTTCTGATTTTAAAGAGTTGGTTGAAGCACGAGCTGCCCGAGCAGAAAAGCGTAAGGAAGCTAAAGCCATAAATGAGGTTGCTGCTGCTGAGGAAACCGAGGAAGTTGGTCCAAGCGCTAAACCGAAGGCTGGCAAGAAACCTGCCAAGCGAAAGAAAAAGGAAGTCGTTTTCTCTCCACCAGAGGAAACTTCTAACTAAGAAGCTCATTCCAATGGTCAAGACCCTGGCACAGAGGCTGACGTCGAGGATATTGCTCTGAAGAAAAACTCGAGCACTAAAGGCATTAGGATCCAGGAGCCAGCTGCTAAGTTTCCACGAGCAACAATTGACATGACCAACCTGGTCATAGATCCTCCTATTTCCTCTGGTCCCCCAGTGCCACCTCGTGGACAAAAACCCTCGACTAAAGCGAAGGGAAAGCGAGTTAAGGTGAGAAAATATGATGAAACCCTTATCCAGCGAAAGGAAAGGCTGGCCAAACAAAAGGAACTTGAAGAACAAGATTTGATTAGGTCCAAGCTACTCAACTTTCACAGTCAGCCCGAGGAAAAGAAGGCAAAGGCTGCTCAACAATTGGGCATTTTGCATCTGGTAAGCGAGAAATATAGACTCCAGATTGAAGGAGGCACTGTCCCCAGTTCTCCGAAGGAAAATGTTGTGGCCCCAAGTGCCACCGAGAAAGTGGTGACTCCCACAGTCACAAAAGAAAAGGATGCAGCCGCTAGTGCTACGAAGAAAAATGCTGAGGCCCCTAGTACCTCGAAGGATAAAGCTGCGCCCCCTAGTGCCGTAAAAAAACCCGTTGTTGCTGCCAAGGCCACCAAGGAGGCCGAGAAGAAAGCCAAAGAGGCTCGGCGGAAGGCCCAGGTTGCTTCAGTTCCTCGAGCTGCCCCTGTTGCTCCAGTTGTGTCCGGCCCTCGTGCCGATGAAGAAAGCCTCAACGAAGGAGATTCTGCTGCAAATGCTGCATGGAATGCAACACAGATTTCAAACGTTCTTTGGAAAATGGCCACGACACCGAGCAAAGTCACTCGTGAGGATGACGTTCCTCTTGAGATCCAAGAACGAGTTGCTCGATACGTGATTCGTTGGGAAGAATATCTTACCCAGGATCGGAAGGAAAAAGAACAAGAGAAGTTTTACACCCAGCGGCTTCGAGAAGAAACTGAGGACCTAGTGTCCCGACAGTTTTTCAAGTCCAATATTGCAACACTTGGTGAATCTAGAAGGGCACAGAAAGAAAACATTTCTGCTGTCAATGAAAAGGTTCGACAGATAGTCGCTAATATGTGCAAGGAGCACAATGAAGCCCTCACCGAGAGACAATCTAGAAAGAGAAAGTCTACTGCCCAATCCTCTGCGTGTGGGATGCCAGAGATCGAGAAAATTGCCAAGAAGAAGAAGTCTGGCGAAGTCGTTGCTGCAACAACACGACAGGAAACTGCACCAGCCCCCGCCAAGAAACCCACTCCACCCCATAGAAAAACTCCACCACCGCGCCAAACCACTCCATCACCTCGCCAATCCACTCCTCCACCTCGACAACAACCTCCACCCCATCGTCAACCTTCACCACCAAAAGCTTCGTCGCCACCACCCAACCCGCCATCACCACCTCATGTCATTCCATCGACCACCCCAGCCATCGAGCCCCAAGCTCAAGTTGAGACCGAGCAACCTGCTCAGGTCGAGCAAGAACGTCAAGCCCCCATTCCATCTGCGTAGAAGGACTATTCATCTGCCCAAACTCTGCACGAAGGAGAAGAAGCTGATGTTGATATAACAACTGTTTCCTCCCGTCAAGATGTTGCCGAAGGAGAAAGTTCTGGGGATGCCGGTTCGAGTGAAAGTTCTTCCTCCTCCTCATCAAACTCTTCGAACGAAGAGATGGTTGATTCCTTTGCACAACTCGATGAAGATCTTGATGCAATGGAGACAGAGGAGGCTGCCCAAAATGCCAATGCCGACGAAGGAGTTGCCGTCAAAGAGCAGGCCGAGGAAAATGATCCGGCAGCCATCCCAGCTCAGGATACTGTCAATGTTCCATACTCAATTCCTCGCCCTACTAAACCAATTTACCAAATGCCAGATAATGCTGCTGAAGTTTTTCCAGTTGACGAGCTGCTACATTCTGCGCATCCGAGAGAAATGCTGCCATTGTTCCGCCCCGATGTTCCTCGAGGAGGCCCTATATTCAAGAGGCGGGACCACAAGCCATTGTTCTTCGGTCCCAATCCCTATGAGAATCCAAGAAATGCATATTCTCTTCGATTTTGGACCCAGGAACAAGCTATCTATTATACTCGAGTGCTGTACAACAAGGCTAGAGTTTTCCAACATCAATATCTTGATATGCATTCGGTGTACGCCACTTCATGTTTTGAGAATGTGGCCGAAACAATTGATGGTCTGCATGCACATAAGATGTTTGCTCTCGACTGTGGTTACAATCCCGAGCTCATCAAGAAATTTTTATGCCACTTTGTATGTCACTGGTGATCCCGAGAACTCGAAGACGTGGAAATTTGATTACATGATTCAAGGCCAAGTATTCCATATGACCGTCTATCAATTTCTGGCCATCATCAATTTACCTCGGTTCGAAGGATTACCACACAAGATTCATGATCTGCATGCCCCCAACTCCTGCTGAATTTTCTACGCTCATGAATCGAGATGTCGTAGGAGATCACTATCCTGTTGAGCCAAAGCCAAGGCATCTAGTTTTTGAAGCAAAGGCATGGTTCTACATTCTTTCTAAAACTTTGATGCCAATGCTCGATGTGCACGATGATTTTCCCATTCCCCATGATGTGCAACTTGCTCTATTGAAGTTAGTCCACGGTCATCCCTTCGATTTTGAAGACTAATTCATTCGCACGTTGGTGTCTTGTGCTGATGATCACAATTCTCACAAGCCATATGCACCTTGGCTGATGGCAATCTGCAATTACTCTCGGGACGTGCCATTCCCCGTATCAATATTCCCCAAGATTTTTACTCCTCCAGTAAGGGAAGTGTTGCAGATTATTACTCGACCCAACAATCAGTGTGCTGAGCACACTGGCATCCGCGCCCAAATGACTGAGCGCAATATTCGCTCGAAATTTATCAAGCCAGTGCACCACATGGAGGTTTCTCTTTGGTCCCAGAAAATGCTTCAACATCATATTGACCAAGATTTCCTTTAGAAGCAGAAGATGATGGATGAAATCAACCATTTGCGCAACATTGCCATGAACAACAATCAGCTGCTGCGTGAATGCCTTCGCCGCGATTGGAAAGGGTTGCGCAAGTTCAATTCTCTCGGTCAACTTCAGCGCTGCGGCTTCGAAGGATATCCTCCACATCTGAACAGGAACTGGACAAATGATGATCGTGTCGATCGACCAGATTTTAATATTCCTCTTCTGCCGGAGAACAGTGACGTGCTCAGTGTTGATGATTACTATCACATCACGGTGAACACCATTTCCTCCGACTCCGACAAAGATGAAGCGCCTCAACGCCGAGCGAGAGTTTACTCTCAATTACCTCGAAGCCCTAGGACCCCGCCGGAATCGCAACTGGAATCTTCTGGAGATCAACATTCCTTCAGAACAAAGATTACCCCTCCAGGCGGTCGCCCAATTCGTCGTGCTCCAAAGCTCGCCGAATCTTCTCGACGTCGCCAGCGCCGCCCAAGCGAGTAGGGATGTCTTTCGACCCTATTCTCTTGACATTTTGTACGTTGTGACAAAAAGGGGGAGATGTAGTGGCATCAAAGCAGTTAGTTTTCCAACGGGGTTAAGGGCTTTGCTTTTTGGTCTTTGAACTTTTGAACTTTGAGGTTTCTGAGTAGTTTCAACAAACTTTCGATTCATATTCGATCTGGTTGTAACTAACTCTAAGTAGGTTTGTGAATTGCGACTTTTATCGTAAGATATCTATCTGTTGCTTGCGATACTTAACCTTTTGCAGGAAGTTATCTTTCATATAAGTTCATAGGTGATTCGAGGAGATTGCATATCTTTTCATTGGATATTATCTGGAATGCAATTTTACTCGCTAAGAATATTGATGTTTTCCCCTCGACACTTTACTTGTCAAATATGCACTTCACAGGAAATACATATCTTCCGTGCATACATCAAGGGGGGAGTATTTCATCGATCTTAGCACTGGTTTATCATCGAAAACTCAAAACTTTTTCAATTATTTATCGATGCCTGCTTTGTCAACAATCGTCCAAAAAGGGGGAGATTGTAAGAGAAAGTTTTGCCCCCGAAGGTTTTGGAGATTGTTGGACAAAGTAGAAGTGGAACTAATATTGTTTTCGAGTATAAACAGATACTTAGGTTCCGAAAGATTGGAGATTTCAAGGAGAAGGTCGAAGGACAACTCACTACAGCGAAGCTGCGGTCAACTACCGAAACCTTTGAAGGAAGGCGACCCCCAAAAATGTCGTCGAAAAAGAAGACGCTCTCGAGTAAAAGCACAACGAGGAGAAAGCTGAAGCTGGTCCAAGACTTAGTCTTTTTACTAGTTTCTTTTTATTTTTCTTGAGTCGTAGGAAAAATCATACTATCAAGAGGGGTTTGCTAGTTGAGATCATTGTCAAAATGAATTTGCTCTGCTGAACCTAAACCCACAAAAGCCTACCGAGATAAATCTTACTGAGTCGAGTGAATAGCTCGAAGGCAAATCCATCGCACTTCGTGCCTTCGAGAGAGAAATCGTTCGGTAAGTCAGCTTACTTGTTCCTCAAGTAATGTTGCGCAGTGACTGAAATCCGACTGTTGTGGACACGCGTCAAGCGGTTGCATCGGGTCAATTCAGTCATTTTACCCATCGGGATCGCCACCTATAAATATCCCGCACCTACCCGCCATTTCGGGTTGGCTGCTCCATTGAAGATTCTAAGACAGAAGTACTGTGAGCATCCCACGAGAGATTCATCGAGAGAAAACCAAAACCCAAGTCTGAGCTGAGTCGATCAATTCACAGAGACTTAGGTCGAGATTAGCCGATCTTTTTATCTTGGAGAACTGCAAGTCTCCTAGACGGTTAGGCGTCGCCTGTCAAGTAGTCGAAGAGTAATTGTTGCTGCTGAAGGAAGTTTGTAAAGTTCTCGGAGATGTCCTGAATCATCTACCTCGAGTTAAAACTGGACAAGCTCGATGAGTTTGTTGCAATGGAGAATAGGACGGAGAGAGTCTTGCTGCAGGTGTTCAATCACCAGTCCCTCCAACCAGACGTAGCACTTTGCAGAGTGTGAACTGGTTTACCAAACATCGTTGTGCCAGACTCGTTTTCCTTCTCACATTTACATTAAGTATTTACTCGTTGCCTGTTTACCTTCGCTCCCAATCCTTCCGAGCCATGCATATCTTTCAGTACTGTATTTCCTTCGTTGGTTGCATGAATTCCTTCTAAGTTCCGTAGAATTTTTAGAAGTGATCATTCACCCCCTCCCCCTCTGATCATTATTTAGCTTTCACATAGGATGTCATTGATCGAATCTCGGACTAATCCAGTATCGCTGACAAAGGGAATGCTATACGACGTAAGGACCAATCGGTATTGATATCCGGAATGCACATGGGTCATTATGGGCATCCAGGTCCCGCTGATGATCATTGACCGTAGCCTCATCTCAGTCATGACTGGAGTGTTCTCGGACCGTAGGGTAACACACTTAAGGGCTCGATGAAATCGGGGACCTTTTCGGAACTATCGGAGTTACCGGAGATATGAGAGAGAACTCCGAAATCGTTTCGGAAGGAGACGGAAAAGGATCCGTGGTTTTCGAATTGTTCAAAAAGTTATTTACATATGTTTTTAATTAAATTAATGAATTAAATATTAAAAAATAATTTAAATAATTAAATATAGTAGAATATCCCTAATTGGCCACATTGGGCCCATTAGGGGAAAAGTTCTCTTTTGTTTTTTCTTTAAGAAAAAAAAAGAAAAAGGGGAAGAGGCCACGCCATGGGCTAGACCCATGTGGCCACTTGGCACCAAGGCCACCACGCATGCATGCATGCATGCGTGGTGCGGCCGGCCAAGCAACATGTGGCGTGGCAATAGTCCCACCCCGCGTGGGGAGGCTACGGTGCACCCCGGTTTGCCTTATATATAGACCTATAGGGTGCACTATTTCTACAACAGAAAATTCCAGAAAAATACAGATAAATTCTGTTGATCTCTCTCTCTCCCTCTTTTTCCCTCCTATGAACAGACTCCCCTTGTTTGGAGGCTGCAATAGGTTGGAGATGTCTCCACTATACGCACGGCGTCGTGCTGCTGAAACTCTGGTTCGGGAGGTCTGCTTCCGCCACCTTCGCAGGATCGGAGAACAGAGGTCGTCATCGAGTCTCGCATGCGTGCGAGTACTACGAGGTTCTACACGTGTGGCACTACACCCATCCGGGTGCTAATACAGCCAGGGGGTTGTGAACCTTGATCGACTACATCAACCACATTTTCGGGAACGTTTCCTGCGCAACGGACTACACCCCGAGGTATGTTATTCCGCACTCCTTTCCGTTACGGTAATACAACTAGCGAGATCTTGGGTTATGGAAAACGCTAGTTAGGAAAATTTTGTGTTTTCCGCTGCGCACCCCAACACTTGTCATTTCCTCGGAAGATCACTTGTGTGTTGGGCTTCCAATAAGCAAAACTGTGTATCAATATCTACTTCTGAAGCCGAATACATTGCTGCTAGCTCATGCTGCACTCAGATTCTTTGGTTTAAGAAGACGCTGAAGGATTATGGTATTCATGTGAAGAAAATTCCTCTCCTATGTGATAATGCGAGTGCCAAGAAAATTGCTCACAATCCTGTGCAGCACTCTCGCACGAAGCATATTGACATTCTCCATCATTGTCTTTGTGACCATGTTCAGCGTTAAGATATTGTGATTAGTCATGTCAGAATAGAAGATCAACTGGCTGATATTTTCAAGAAACCATTGGATGAGAAAAGGTTTTGTGCCTTAAGGTGTGAGCTCAATATTTTGGACTCATGACATGTACTGTAAGACCGAATCTTATCTCCCTGTAAATATTCATTTACTTCGTTTTCTGTTTTGGTTTCGATTTCTGTTTTTGCTTTGATTTCTATCGTTTATTTTGATTGGATATAGTCCTCAATACTTATCACCTTTAGCTTCATAACTGTTTTTCTTCGAGGTGATAAGTTTCAGACCCTACACCTTCTATTATTTTTCACCCTTATTCTATCTGTCTAAAATGGTTGAGTAAATTTGAAACGGAAAGTATTATGCTTCGAATGTCATTGGGTTCTGAATCATATGCTTCCAACTTTATCGAAGTTTTACTCAAGACCAAGACTTATTCTTCGGTCGCTGAGATCCCGTCAATTCCGGGTCATTGAGATTCTATCGCGATTCGCTACCATATCCAGACCGTAGAATCCGGAGAGACGGTTGCTGGGTGCCGTCCGATCTGATCTGACAACCCCTGTCAGACCAGCCCTATATATAGCCTCCACCCCAGGGATACCAAACCCCGTTCACTCCAAACTGTCTCGAAACCCTAGTTCTCTCGAGCGCGCCACCGAGCTCCTCCTCCCCGACAACGAGTGTGCCGCTTCGCTGCCGGACAGAGCCGCCGCCGTGGACTTCACGCCGTCGACGAGCAAGTCCTCCGCTCCTCACCGACGTAGCTGCTCGACGCCACCGAGTTAGGGTATGTCGAAGCCCCCAATCCAATCCCTATCCCTCCCCGTTCTTCCTCCTCATGATTGGATCCAAGTTCTTAGTGCAGTTTTTTGATTGATTTTGATAGGTTTTCTCGATCCGTTGGATCCTTGACCTTTTGGGAAACTTTTTTAGCAGTCAAAGGCTTCCCATCCCGATTCAGGTTAAAAGTTAGGGTTTCGATATCCTCTGTTATGTGGTAGGGTCTGTAATTTATCGTTGACTCAATTGATATATGCTAAGTCTATCTCAGAACAGGCCGGATTCACTACCCATATTCATCTGAATCTCTTGTCAAAATCGTTTTATTTTGGTCAAAACTTTTGCTGGTGCTCAATCCATACACTTGTCTTTTTCCCTCGTTTCCCCTTTGCTATTTCACAGGATGTCTGCTGACTTGGGATTTGGAGATGAGTCCCCAGTGTTAGATCACCTGAACGAAGCTGAACAGCAAGTTCAGCCTAAGAAAGGAGGCCGAACAAAGACGAAGAATAATGCTTGTGGAATTCCCGAAGCATTTCGCAAGAAATTTGGGTATGAAACCCCTCCTGAAGAAGATAAAGATTAGCGCAAGATTCGCCTTCAAGGGGTTCGGAGGTACTGGGCCATCAGGTTGGAGTCTTAAGTGTATTGGGGAGAGGGAGCTTCGGTGGAACAGGGAAGTACAAATGGCGATTGGCTTCGGTATACTTGTCGCACATGTGCGAAGTATAGAGATTTGGAGGGTGGAAGGCGAATTGCATCGTACACTTCCAATCTGGAGTCTTAAGTGTATTGGGGAGAGGGAGCTTCGGTGGAACAGGGAAGTACAAATGGCGATTGGCTTCGGTATACTTGTCGCACATGTGCGAAGTATAGAGATTTGGAGGGTGGAAGGCAAATTGCATCGTACACTTCCAATCTGGGATTCGCCTCCAGATGACTATCCTGATGAGCAAAAGCGCTTGAGAATCGCTGCTGAAAAGAAAGGCCTCAAAGATGAGAAGAAGGCTGCCAAGCTTGCTGCTGCCGAAGCTGCTGGAGAGGGCCAGATCTCGAAGAAGAAACGAAAGTTGAGGAAGAAATCAGCCTCACCTCCTCATGCCTTCACAGATGAAGATGAGCGTGCCAAGAAGGATCAAGCTGCTCTTGAAGACTCACTGCATGCTAAGTCCAATGCTGAAGCTGATGATGAGTCAGAAGCTGAAGCAGATGATGAATCCGAGCCCGCTCCTCCAAAGAGAGAAAAGCTTCGAGTTACTTTGAAGAAGAAGCCTGGAGAGAAACCTGCTGCCAAAGGGCCAAAGATTTAGGACCCAACTGATAGGCCCACAGCTCGCCCCACCATCGACATGACCAACTTGGTGGTCACGAAGCCATTGGCCTCCAAGCCACCGGCTAAGAACCTCAATACTGAGAGGCGCTCAAAACAGAGGCACGACCCATTGAAGCAGCAATGTAAGAAAACTGCTCCAGCGAAGCCAAAGCCTTCTGCCGCACGAAAACCTCCAACAAAGAGAAAGCTCACTGAAGCAGAACTGCAACAGAAAGACCTCGAGGAGGCACTTGAAAGAAGCGTTCTTGCCCGCGATTCTGCTGTCAATTAGCGGGAAGCACAAGAAGCAGCCAAGAAGCAACGCAAACTCGACGCTGCCACTCCTTCTACTGCTAAGGCTGAAACGAAGCGCAAGCTTGATGAAGCCAAGAAAAACGAAGAGAAGACTGCTGCTGAATCGAAACAGCTAGCAGAAACTGAAGCTAAGCGGAAGACAACACTTGCTGGTCTTGCAACCAAGAAGGATGATAAAGCAGCTAGAGCTGCGCAGAAGAAGGCTGTGGTGGACATGACTTCTCCTACTGAAGCAAATCCGCCGAAGCAGAAAGGAATTTCATTAAACGAAACTAATGAAGAACAAGATCGCCAAAGTGTGCATCAATTTCCTGATCCCCGTGAAGGAGAACTTTCGGATCACTTAGGTGTTACAGAGGCACTCTGTAAGAAGTGCGCGGCAGAGGATCCTGAAGCTATTGATCTCGGTGAAGTCTATATATCAGGATCCATCGACGCAATGATCATGTAACAGCCCAGAAGCAATTTTATATTCCATGATGTAATTTTGCTTGGTCCAATGACTTCCAAACTTGGCATGATGCAATAAGATGTAATTCCATGTGATGATTTTGAGTGCCATGTGGTTTTGAGCTCATTTGGTTTGGGTTTGAATTCAAACAAGTTGGCTAAATAAAGGTGGTTGGGGAGTTTTTCTTTTTGCATGTGTGCTCCCCTAAACCACAAAGTTGGCATAGATCAATCCTTCCACTTACCAAGCCTTTTAAAAACCTTGCACCAATTTTTTAGCCCCTCAAATATGTGGGTCCCTATTAAAAGTGAATTTGAATTTCAAAATGGCCCCACATTTTTTATGCTCCAAAATTGGTCAAACCAATTTTATAAAATGGAGAATATTGCGAGGAATCCAAAACATATTTATATATGTTTTTATCTTTTGTCTTTTGCTCTGGAATATTCCTCGAAGTTTTCTGTTATTTAAATAATAAAAAAACTTCCTTTTTTTTTCTTTTTCTCGGGAGACTGACGATCAGGCCCAGCTCACCTGGGCCTCTCCTTCGCGGGCTCCATCCCAGCTTGCCGAACCGTTACGCGGGAGCATTCCTCCCCATTGGATCCCCATCGGAGGGCCCTCCTCCTTCTTCTTTCCACGGTGTCTGAGGTCCCCCCCTCGCCCCTCTCTCACACCGGCGAGCTACGGCGGCAGTACGACCGTCGACGTGGCTAGGGAGGCCCCTCTATATAGCTAGGACCCGCTCCGGGCTCCGGGAACCCTAGGAACTCGATCCCTCCCTCCAATTCCTCGCGTCGCCGCCTCCATGGGTGACCTGAACCTCCCCTGTTCTGCCTGAACGCAGGTGAGCCGGCGAGCAATTCGCCGCCGTCCTAAGTTGTTGACGAGCGTGCGTTTGCGCACGTCCTTCTGCAGCCCTACCTCATCGTTCCCCCTTGCAGATCCGCGCTAGGAGGTCTGGGATGTGCTCGAGCCGTCGACGCCTGCCGCGGGTCCTTTCTTCCCCGACGCCGGCTGCGTCCACCTCTTCTTCCCCGACGTGCACGAGGTCGTCTGCGAGCACCCCTAGGTGAGCTTCGCGCAGTCCCTTTCCCGTAGCTCGCCGCTTAGGCTTCCCGCGTCGTTGAGGTTCATCAGGAGCCGCAGTCCTTGTCGCTGGCAAGCCGTGCGTGGTCGCCGACCCTGTTGCATAACCCGCACGTGCTCGCGCGCGCTCCTAGTCGGTCCAGAGCGCACCTATGACACCCAAGGAGCCACCTTGGGCTCGGGTTGAAGTCGTCGTAGCCGTGTCTTATGAGCTGCAGATCAGTGCAGTCGCTGCCGAGATGTTGCAAATGAGAAAGGTGTCGTCTTGTCGCCGTTGAGGTCAGATCCGGGCATCCATGGCCTCGTGGAGGTGCCCTTTATCGGTTCTAGCACGCCGTCGATTAGAAGCAGCCTTGCACGCGACACAATCATCGCCGGAGCAGGCCGCGGGTGACTGTCTGTGAAGTTTTGCAGCCGCGACAGCCGTGCTGTTCTCGGCGAGGCCATGGGCTCACCGTGGCTCCGCCTTGGCCGTGGTTTGCCTTGATTGCTCTTCTTCGTCCGGAGCGACAAAGAGGGGACAAGGTTGTGTTATGTTTTGCGTAAGTAGGTGGATAGAGACCTATTGATGCGATCATCAACGAGTTCTTGGATCTTCCCTTACTCTTAGTAAATCGTTAGCCACTCATATATGCCAGTGCGGCTGCAACCTCAACCACTATCTTTTCCCTACCGTGAGAAGTTAGTTATACTGTATTGATATATACTCACCCCTTGCATTTTCTTTCACGTTATGTACAAACGTTTGGGCCCTCAGACTACTACTTCGACACGATGATACGTCTCAAATGTTTCTACGTTTCCAAACACTTTTGCTCTTGTTTTGCCCTCATTCTTGCATGATTTGAACTAAACTAACCCGGACTGACGCTGTTTTCAGCAGAGCTGTTTGTATAGTTTTATTGTGCGCAGGAAAATGGATTCTTGGACATCTCAGAAAATTCCCAGAAAAATACCAAATAATCCACGCACCCGAAGGAGCCCGGGGCCAGAAGGGGGGGGCAGAGGGCAGCCAGGGGGGGCCAGGCGCCCTGCTGGTGTGACAAGGGGTGGGGCCGCGCCAGCTGTCCGCCTTGGGGGACCCCCCCTCCCCTGGTGCCCTACTTTGACTCCTATTTATTCCTGTGACGGGGAAACTCCGAAACAGAAGTCGTTTTTCCAAAACCCGTCGCGGAGCCGCCGCCAACCTGTGTTCTTCCTCGGAGGGCTAATCTGGAGGCTGATTTGGCCTCCGGAGAGGGGAGATCGTCGCCATCGTCATCACCATCACCACTGCATCATCCCTCCATGACTTCTCTTCACATGTGTGAGTAATTCCCTGCTGTAGGCAAACGGGATGGTAGGTATTGGATGAGATTGATGATGTAATAGTTCGTCAGATTGTTGGGGGCATGTTGCCTATCATATAATTTGTGTTTATCATCTTTGCTACAACTTGTTGCTCTTAATGCTTATCACTTTGGGCCTGAGTGCCACGTTTTCAGATCTGAACCACTTATGTTTTCATGAGTTTATTTATGTTTGAGATCCTATCTATGAGTTGTATGCACCTATTATGCTCCGGAACCGGTGATCCCAAAGGTGACAGCTTGGGACACCAAAGGGGATGGTCCATAATTTGAGGATTCCATGTATCCATTGAGTTTATTGCTTTGTTCTGGTGCTCTTTGACAAGAGCACCTTAATCTCCATAAGTTCCTTTTGGCCCCGTTCGTAGCGGGATGGTAGGACAAAAGATGTTGTGCAAGTTCTTATTGCAACCACGCCCAACTACCTATGGGATACATGCCTAATGTTTGATATTTTCCTAGATGATCATTTCTTTTCTTTGTGCCTTGCACCGTGTTAGAATCTATTACATGTTCATTCTTATTAATGCAGCGCCCGACCATCCATCTCCTAGCCTACAATATTTTTTTTTTAATTTTAAGACTGTGAAGCATGAGCTCCACAATATTTTATTGCATGGGAGAACCAAAGGTTCTCAAAGAATAGTACAAGGAAAAAAATAAAGTAGAACAAGAAAGAAAAGGAAATAATCTAATCCTACCTATACTATTGCAGTGAATTGATCCAAGAAATCAATCTGCTTTTAGGATCTCCCTGCAATCTATGTGAAAGCAAGGTGATATCATGCACAAAGTGCCTTCTCCAGGAATGAAAAGAAGGTCTCTCATTCCTGAAGGTCTTCCCATTTATGACTATCCAGATACACCAAGAGGCAGTAAGCATGACTTCCATGAAGAAAGACTGACCAAATGAATCTTTGGCCTGTTGTAAACAGGAATGCAAGGATCCATTGGCCCCCCATGTAATTTGCAGATAGTTCCAAACTCTGCAACTAAAGTTGCAAGAGAAGAATAGATGCAGTCTGTCTTCTAGAGAATTTGAGTGACACATCACACAAGAATTATCCTCAGTGGGTGGTCTCCAATGTCTCCTAACAAGTAGATCTTTAGTGTTTAATCTGTCAAACATCAGGAGCCAACCAAAAACTTTGATCTTCATGGTGCACTTACTCCTCCATATCCAGGCACAAGATTAATCAGATGGCATGTGAGAATGCATAAGATTATAGAACCCTTTGGCAGTATAACCATATTTACCAGGCCAGTGCCAAGAATCAGCAGCTTGAGGATCTCTCTGAAGATCAAGAATCCAGTCCTTAAGACAGAAGTATTCATCAGCAGCTTGTTGTGTGAGTGGCAAGTGAAACAAAATCTCTTCATCCTCCAAGCTCAAAAAATCATTAACAGATAGCTTGTCATCTCTCACAAAAGAGAAAAGATGAGGCAACCTATCTCGCAGAGGTCTACATGAGCCATTGATGCGCCACCCATCTAACCAAAAAAATGCAGAATCCCCAACATTGATCATGACAGAGGTCACTGGTCTATATAGGTCACTTAGTTTGAGGATATCCTTCCACCAAAAGGATCCACAAAGCATAGTTGCATGTGGGACATTGCCATTATAATAAGTGTTCCAAATAAGGGAAACCCAAGGAACATTCTCCTTATTATAAAACTTATGCAAGTGCTTCAGGAGTAGAGCTTTGTTTTGTATTTGCAAGTTGACAATACCCAGACCACCTTTCTTTTTAGGCCTGCAAACAAGCTCCCAAGCAGCAAGAGATTGTCTTGGGGTATCAGAGTTTCCTCTCCAGAGGCATCGTCTCTGAATTCTCTCTAGCTGTTTGAAAATTCCCTCAGGGATAGCAAGACTACAAAGGTGATAAATAGGCATGGAGGAAATTACCGAATTGAGTAATTGTAGCCTGGCCCCTTGGTTCAGCATAGCAGAACTAGCAGACAGTCTTCTTTCCACCCTATCTACCAAAGGCATCAAATCTTGAATTTTTGGCCTCGTAGTACCCAGTGGTAAACCAAGGTAAGTGAAAGGCATTTGTCCAATGGAGCACTCAAAAACTTCAGCAAGGTGAGTAGTCATAGCCTCATCAACATTCAGGGGGATTAAAGAGGATTTATTGAAATTCACTTTGAGACCATTGGAAGCATGGAACCTGATAAGCATATCCTTGATAGCCAACAACTGAGATTCATCAGCATTAATTACCATTATAGTGTCATCAGCATACTGAAAGATGGGGTAATTTGGATCATGAGAATCAATTGGCAGTGTCAGGATTTGATCATGGAGCATTTTATTAACTACTGATTGTAACAGTCAGAAGCCAATACAAACAACAGAGGAGACAGAGGATCTCCTTGTCTAACCCCTCTCTTGCAATAGAACTGTTTACCAGGCACTCCATTCAACAAAATGGATGAAGATCCAGAGCCTAAAATCTCTCTAATCCAACTGATCCATTTCTGACAAAACCCCTTGTGCTCCAAAACCTGAAGGACAGCCTCATGCTCAATAGTGTCAAAAGCTTTTGCAAAGTCTAACTTCAGAATAAGAAGGGGCTTTTTAGACTGCTTGCATTGGTGGATGTACTCAAAAGTCCATGCTAAGCAATCCTGAATAGATCTAGACTGAAGAAAGCCATATTGATTCAAGTGAATGCACTGTAGTCTAACCTTCTGAAGTCTATTAGCAAGCAACTTTGTGAGAAATTTCAGGCAGGTGTAAGTCAGTGATATAGGCCTAAAATCATTAGGGCAAACAGGAGCTAGCATTTTTGGAATCAAGGTGATTAAAGAACCATTTAGACATTCCAACTTGAGAGAGCCATCAAAAAACTGAGAAATCAGATTCATAAAATCAGATTGAATGATGGGCCAACATTTCTTAAGGAATAAACCATTGAAACTATCTGGCCCAGGAGCTCTGTCTACAGGGAGATCTTTGAGAACCTCATTAATCTCAGACTGAGAGAAAGGAGTGGTCAAATCCTGTAAACCCTCCACTGGGTGGATTAAATCAGAGAGATTGAACTCCATTTGGATACCTTGGGAAACCCCCATTATCTCTCTGTAAGAGCTCCACAACAAGTTGGCCATCTGCTCATGATCAGAGAGAATAGCCCCATCAGGAGCATGTAAAGAGGAAATGGAGTTCTTCCTCATTCTTTCAGAAGCCATAGCATGAAAGAATTTTGAATTTTCCTCTCCTACTTTAATGTCCCTGATAGTACACCTCTATCTCCAATATAAATATTGTAATCTGAGAAGATGTTCATGGTGAGATTTCACAATTTGTTTGAAATTGAACTCAGGTCTAGTTAGGGGTCTTAATTCCTCCAAAGAATCAAAGGCTAACACCACCTGTGAGCACTTGAGAATGACTTTCTTAAGAGATGCCATATTGAAAGACCACTTCTTGACAGCATATCTGAGCCTTTTAAATTTCTTAGACAGAATGGAAGCAGCAGAATCATCATCAATAGGAGCATTCCAAGAGTTCTGCACACACTCCAAGAAACCTAGTAACTCAGCCCAATAGTTCTCAAACCTGAAACGATTACTCTTTGGGATATCTGTGTCTATGGACACAATACAAGGCACATGATCAGATGAGGTCTTGGCCATGGGAAGCACAATTGTGTTTGGATAAACAGAGATCCAAGAACTAGAAGTAAAAAACCAATCCAATTGTTCCAGCAATGGATCATCCTGCATGTTTGACCAGGTAAAAGCTCTACCTTTAAGTGGCAACTCTAGAATCCCAAGGTGGCCAATTATCTCATTGAACAGAAGGATGTCATTAAGATCACCACCAGGCCTGTTTCTGTTCTCCAGAGATCTGATGAAATTGAAATCACCTAACAGTAACCAATTATCACCATCAGGAATGTTATGATCATATAACCATTGCGAAAATTCATCCCTCATTGGACCCTGACAAGGTCCATAGACAGAGACCAAAGTCCAAGCTTCAGCATTATGGACAGAGGTGAAGGAGATTGTAATACCAAAACGATTAGACTCCACCAGGGTTCCATGGAACATGGATGAACACCTGACCACAATAAGACCACCAGAAGCTCCCACTAAAGGGGAGAAAGAAAAATTATCAAATCTACGAGGACAAAACTTTCTGACCAGACGAAGATCAAAATTTTCACATTTGGTTTCTTGCAGACAAAGAATGGAACATCCACTTTCATCAATCTTCGCGCGCACATCAAGCTGCCTCTCAGCAGAATTCAGACCACGCACATTCCAGCACATAACACGCCAATAAAGATAATGAGAACTATTCATACTGAACAAAGTTGAATAAAACAGAACTCATGTTTGCATAACAGACATGATAATACCCAGTGCAGTCGTACCAAAAGACCGAGTCATAGAAACCATAGTTCAGACTAAGCAAAAGACCACAATTACTACACTCCACACTCCTATAGAAGATAAAAGTTGTATTAATCATGATTAAACATCAGGAGAGGCTGGAGCAGACGGTCCCGCCATAAGCTTGGACATAGTAAGGTCTTCAGGAGCAATGCCCAGGGCGATGCTCAGATCTTGCATTGCACGGATTGGGGTGGGCGGAGGGATATGAATTTCATCTTCAGTATGTGCAGTAGGAGGAGCTTGCAGTCTTGGCTGTTTTGCACGTGGCTTCCTCAAAGGACTGGGCTTCATCTGAACAGCAGAGGTAGGCTTGAAGCCAGACTTCTTAGCGCAACTTCTGGTAATTCTTCGTGTAGAGAAGTCCACATCATCACGCACCAGAGGTGGCCGATTGCGACGCTTCTTACCAACAGTTGGTTCCATAGCACCAAGTACAGCAGGCACTGAAGCACTGTCCACAGGGGGAGGTTCAATTCTCAGTGGTTCAGAAACCAACACTGTGTCCTCATCAGCTTCTTGAAGAAAAAAGGACCAGTCTCCAGAAGGAGGAAGTGTTGAGGGCAGGATATTGATACTCTTAGGAATGAACCGTGCAGAGATAGTAGGAAATAACTCCCTCATTGTTCGATCCAGGATCATCTCGGGAGGGAGAACTGGACCAAACTGAACACGGTTGACTATTTCCTCAATTGGATCCAGAACAATGATCTCTGGCTGATATGGCACAATGGCCCAGTCCTGCACATTATAAACTGGCTCATGATCCTCCACAATTGGCGCCTGGACTTCAATCACCTCAGAGTCAGAAGAGGAACTGGAGCCCGCAGAAGAATTGTTCTCTATAGAAATCTGGTCCTGTGGGGGCATAACATCAACCGGCTCATTCTCAGCTGCCACCTCATCATCCCAAGCAGGCCATCCAGCATCGGCCTCAGGTGCAACATCATTGTTACCCTGTTCCTGCTGAGGTTGATGTTGCAGTGCAGCTTCATTCCAACCCAATGCAGGGTACGGTGGGGCACCCCAGGAAGGGAAACGGGGTGGAATATGACCTGGCATGGGATGTGGATTTCCATCCAGTGGCATAATGTCCTCATCCGCAGGTAGGACAGCATCCGCAAAATTGGCAGTGAGAATATAGATTGCCGCAGTCCAAGAAACCACTATGCCCCCCCATGGAGCAAATTCCCTGAAGACCACATCCCTCGGCACAAGAGCATTGTCAGGGAAAGAGGCATGAACCAACGAGTGGACCATGCGCCTGTCAGTGTGATCCCACTCGATGAACTGCCCAAAAGTGCCAATAACCTCAGAAAGATAACGGGTATTCCTATAATCCAGAGGCACACCAATAAGCATGAGCCATCCAGTGCGATGACCATGGATAGCCCGGAACCCTTCTCCTTCATTGTGAGGAATGAATCTAACAAAAAACTCATATCCTTCTTCATCAAATCCCAGTGCAAAAGGTGCATGCCCAACAAAAGTTGCTCGAACCACAGGATTCTCAACTTCAAACAACCCTACCCCTTGGAACCAGGTCTGTGCGGAGGGAACAATCACCTGAAGCTCCTGAGTGAGGAAGTACAGCACTTGATCGCGTCGGAAGACAACCAAGTGCGCCGGCGGTGGTGGCTCAACAATCGCCACCATGTAGTGCTCATGCATCCGAGGCAAAGGTTGCGATGCAGAGTAGAAAGTCCGGGGAAATCTCTGAGGGCCGCCATCCACAATGTCATGACCCGCAAGGAGGAAACGGCGAGGATCTAGCTCGAAGTTAGCCATGGGTGCAGAGGAACTCTGCGGCGATGCAAGCGGTGGAGCACTTTGAGGAAGAGCAGGGGAGCAAAGCGGCGATGAGGATGAAGCAGGGGAGCCACCGCTGCTAAGATTGGGGTTTTTTGCGGGAGAGCTCGTGCGTATCAGAGGTGAAACCGAATCGTCAAGAGAGGACAAAGCTGAGGTTCGACTCTCAAAGGTTTTAGATGGGACTTTAGGCACCCAGATAGGAGCTACATTAATGAGGCATGGGCATTCTTTTTTAACGTGACCGGACCGGAAGCACAGTCTAAAACGCACCCGGTTAGTACACGCGTTTGTTGCATGGCCCATGCTGATGCAGTTTTGGCAATCCCAGAAACTAGCAGCCATCTCCTCAATCATCTCGTCAAAACTTTGTAATTGCTTAACTGCCTCTTTAGGTGACGGGATCTTAACCGGAGAATCACGATCAGAATCATAATCCACCAACCTGGACAAGATAGGAGTCCCGTTCATCTCTGCAGAAACAACCCTATCGTCCAGTTCTGCATTGGAAGGAGATTCTACCGAATTTTCATGGAAGGTGATCCCGACTGATCCGGGCTAGAATCAACAACTTCCAAACCGATAGGAACTATGGAAAAACTACCAAACTGAATCACCGGCCGTTCGGAAGTCGCCGGAGACGTAGGTGGCGACGGAGGGCGATCATGAACATCAGTATTGACATCAAGATGTGAAATTTCATGACGTGAAAAGGAGTAACCAGCTTCAAGAACAAGTTGGGTGTCCCTACCAGTAGGGACAAAACGATAACCCTTACAAGCTTCATAATTCATAAAAGTTGCAAACTTACCTTTTTTGTGCTTGGGGATCGGGGACTTGAACGCCGACTTGGATGGAGATTTCTCCATCGCAGCTAAACCTAGTTTAGCTCGACGTTTAGAGGGACTAACCAGCGTCCATTCTTCATCACATTCCACTTGCCAAGAACGAAATTCCTTCTTCCAATCAGGACCACCATTACCCCAAAGATGAAACAAGCAATGAAACTGAGGGCATACAAAAGTCTTCTGATGGTATATGAAAAAACCCACATCCTTGCAAGATACATGAAAACCATAAACCCGATCGTGCAAATGGAAAACCTTGAGCCTGGAACAAAACCCTCCAATGGCAGCTTCCAACGCTAGACTGACATTATCCTCATTCAAACGGAAGGAATGCCGCACAAAAGAAACAACCAGAATAAAGTGACCAGATTCATCAGGGTGTACCGTGCGCTTGAAGATCCGATGAACGTGTTCAGCCAGCTTGATCGCCGGGGCAAAATCAAGTCCCAAGGAGATTGATGCATGGACCGCCATAGAAATGGAGAACCGTAGATGCAAAACAACGCAGTGAAGAGAAGGGTGGGAGCCGAATGAAAATCTCACGGTTGGACGTAGAGATCGCCGGCGACGAGGTGTCGGCTAGGGCTAAGGGGGTGGGAGCGGGGTGGGAGCCATCCAGTTGTTTCCTAGAGTTTCGAATTTGGAGGGCTAGGGGCATAAATTGGGGATTTAGGAGGGGGTGGCTGCAATTTTAGACTAGGCGAAACCCAGCCTACAATATTTTAGTTCTGCTGGTTACTACTAGTTTACTTTCGCTATCATCACTATTGCTATCATATCACAATTGCTGTTAATACTTTGTTGCAAGCAAGCATATTTCAGGTGCGGTTGAATTGACAACTCAACTATCAAAGCTTATGAGTACTCGTTGGTTCCCCTTGTGTCGAATCAATAAATTGGGTTAACTTACCCGCGAGAACACTACAATCGATCCCCTACAGTTGAGGGTCATCAAGTACTGTTTTCTAGCGCCGTTGCCGGGGACCATAGAAATATTTACAAGTCTACTTGAAGTATCCTTCCTGCCACACTTCATCCGGTATGGGTAAGAAAGGGGACCCCCAAGGTACCGATCCTACCATCCACTACAAGAAAAGGTACTGTTCTGAGTATCAGTGCTACGCTTTATTCACCTTCCGTTATAAGTAAGTTTGCTTCACCACTACCACCACATGCTACTTCTACTGAGTCTGTCACTATGTCCGATACTTTTGTTGATGCTTCCACTACTCTTGATAATACTAGTTTTCTTGGTCACTATATTGAAACTCAGACTGCTAAGGCAGCAGAACCCGTGACCAAAACTCCTTCTACCTATATTCCTACTTGCAAAACCTTTTGTTACCCAAACTTAGATGAACTCAAGGAGATGATGCTTGATGATGATTATATTACTCTTCTTGATGATCTTTGCAAGGAACTCAGAGAGTGTGCCGACTCTGACCCTGATTCTATTAAGGAGCTGCTCGAAAAGCTCTCCATGAAGAACAAGAATATTCCTGATCCTAAATTTGCCACATCTCCTATATGCATCAATGATCCTGATTATGATATCTCTGTTGATATTTCAATTATATCTACAGTCGAGGTTGACCCTTTTTATGGCAGAGAAAATCATGATGCTATAGCACACCTGACCAAACTCGCTGAGTTAGGTGACCTATTTACTACTGATGAGAAGATACGAAATTTCTATGTGGCCAAGATTTTTCCTTTTTCTTTGAAGGGAGACGCTAAATCCTAGTACAATGCACTACCCTATGGTTCCATTGAGAGTCCTCAGGACTCAGTTCAATTTTTTGTTGATAAATATTTTCCTGCTCATATGCAACAAGATGCTTTGCAAAGAATCTATAACTTTAAACAGTTGTAGGATGAGCACCTCCCTAAAGCTTGGGGGAGGTATTGTGACTTAATTAAGGATAGACCAGGACATGAAGTCCCAAAGAATGAATTACTTGATATATTTTATCCTGTCCTAACAGAAAAATCCAGGTCCTATCTGGATAGTTGTGCTGGTTGTGTTTTCAGGGAAAGAACACCGGCCGATGCTGAAGAATTAATGGGCAAGATCACCAAGAACCATGAAGATTGGTCCGTCCCTGAACCACCTCCACCACCAAAGAAGAGGGGCATGCTTGTTCTGAGCCCCGAAGATATGTAAGAAGCAAAGAAGTCTATTAAGGAGAAAGGCATTAAAGCCGAAGAAGTGAAGAATCTACCTCCTATCGAGAAGTTGTGTGAACCTACTACTCACCCTCCCTTGGTAGAGGTACACTCTCTATTAGACATTACTGAAAGTGACATCCCTAAAGGTAAGCCTCCCGACCAATGCTTAGATGAGCTTGATAATTTTGTTATTAAGCAAGACTCCTTCAATAGGAGGATACAAATTCAGTTACATGATAATTATCTTGCTATCAAAAGTTTGCTTGGTGTTCTTGAAAGAACGGTTAATGATGTTAAATGTCTTGTTAAGCATTTTCATATGGTTCAAACTCAGCTTGAACAAATTTCTAATGTGCAAAAATATTTGCTTGCTAACAATGCCAAACAGGACATACAAGCTTATGGCATCAAGACAAGGGGTGGAACACACACCCAGGACCCACTCTATCCTGAGGGGCATACGAAGAGGATCGAGCAAGATTCTCAAGTGCAAGTAGAAGACGAGATTGTTAGCTCTCTGTAACAGCCCAAAACTAGCAAAATCCATATAAATTTGCATCTTTATTTTTCCCATTGGGGATAATAATTTGCACATTTATTCTTTGCCATAATCCATGTGACAGAAAAATACCCAAACATTTTTATGATTACTTAAAAGGGTTATCTTTAATTCTTTCTTTTCTTCCTTGCTATCCTTTGCCTTTTTCTTTCATGATCATCTTTGATCCTTTGAGCAAGCCCTTTTGGATTCCATCATGTTTTGCCATGATAAAGATCCCTTCCAATTCCCATGATTTTATCATGTCTAGAAAATGGGGTTGTATTTCAACTTGCATTTGAATTATTTTAAATGCCATTTGAAATACTTAAATATTTTGAACCCATTTGAGGATTCATAATCATATTTGTATATGGTTTTTGGAATTCATTTTCTATTTCCTTTTAGCCTTTCCTCTGCTGTCTTTTTTTTAAGAATAAAATGCAGAAAATACTTGATAAACCTTGGGCCCAATTCTTTTTTTTTCCAGCCCAACCCCTCTCCTCCACCGGAGCCCAACCGAGCCCCTCTCACCTTTTTTCCCCTCCTTCCCTCACGTGGAGGTGCCCCCCTCACAGCCATGGCGTGAGGCAGAGAGGAGGTGGAGCCCTCCGGCAGCCTCTCTTTCCCCTCCCCTTTATAGCCTCCTCTTCCTAGGAACCCTAGTTCCCATCTCCCTCTCCCTTGCGCCGCCGCCGCTGCCAATTTCCTCTCCCTCTTTTTCCCCTTCACCTCTCTGTTTTAATCATGCTCGCCATGGACAGGAGGTCCATGGCCTTGAATTCTTCTTCCCCGTCCTCCAGCGCGTCCCTGAGAACCTGCAGATCGAGCCGGAGCGCCCAGCTCGTTCTTCCTCACGCCTGGAGCAGTGGAGACGTCGCCCTCGACCACGCCTTCATCAAGCCAGTGCCTTCCCTGAGCCGATCACCTCCACAGCGATGATGCCCTCTTCCCCGAGCCGATCGTCGACACCAGCAAACCCCATGTGAGCCGCCCGTTTCTCCACTGTCCCGTGTAACCCGCGATTAGGCTGTCGCCGTGGTCTCCGTGCACGCGCTGCGCCCCGTCTGTCCGGTACGCGAGCAAAACGTGCGCGCACGTACCCCTCCTCGTTCCAGCGCACATCAAACGTGTCCTCTCTTCCCCGCTGATCGGTCCTGGGGAGGTTCGTTGTAACGCCTCTGTGGTTCAGTTCGTCAGTTTCGTCAGGGAAGGTGCTACCTTGCGTTTCAGTTCACGTTCAGTTTCAGTTTTTCGTCAGATTGCCGCGTAGGTTTGGTGTATTTACTATCGCGCTAGTTTTCTGTCGGAATCATCAGCATAGCGTAGTGGTTTGGGCGCTCAGGTTCCAAATGAGAGGTCGTGGGATCAAATCCCCATCCACACGAGGCGCCCCCCCCTTTTTCTGTATTTTTTTGCATCGCGCGCATGTTTCGTCAGTGGTGTTCAGTCGTATTCAGAAGGCCGGGCTGCAGTTTTCTCCAGTTTTGGGTTCAGTCGCGACATATAGATGCTTCTTATAGATTCAGTACCGACTTTTGTCGTGAATCGATTGGTGGCGTAGTGGTATGCGCTCCTATGTTCCATCCAGGAGGTCCTGGGTTCGATTCCTCAGTTTTGCCTCCCTTTTATTATTTTTGTTATTACGGCCAGCGTGAGTGGGCTCGGCCCAACTGTATTCATCGCCCGTGGGCGCCTCCTAGGCCTGCGTAACCGCGAGGGATCTTAGGCCAGATTTGTCCGAGATGAGCCCAAGGGAGGTTTCCTTCCTTTTTTATGCATTTGGATTTAAATCTTTTTGAATTGATTTATTTTTGCCATTTTTTTGCTTGCTTGTGTTATGTGCATTCTTACCCCAACTATATCATGTCATATATCGTTTTGGGGTAGAAAAATGTGAGGAAGATGATGGTGCTGTTCATTTTGTTCAATGGGCATGCATTATTTTGGTGATGGTGCATTTTGCACGTAAACCCCTCACATGTTGCACTTGGCTTCGCGTGTTTCGATCACCGTAGTTCCGCGATGACCGTAGCTTGCCGGTAGCGTTGTCTCGCTCTTTATTTCATTGCTCGTAATAGATTTCATTAGTTGCATCATAATATTCCATGTCATTTGCATATATTTAATTTAAGGAACCCCATTTCGAGGACTATCTTCGTGAGTGGGCAATTCTTGTTCATGCCATGTTTTATATTCCTTGCTCTTGCCATGATCATGCATCATAATAACTACAACGTAAGGATCCTCCAGATCCATTGAGAACCCACCTAATGCATATGAAGGTTGTCGATAGCATTTGCACCCTTGCTTCCCGATGCTTCATTTAAACTTGCTCGTTCTCATGTTCATGCCATGATATTAAAATGACATGCATCATACTTGATCTTGCTTGCTTATTTATTGCTTGCTCGTGATTGATCTGTAGTGATAGAGGTATCCCCGTTGATTGCCTTTCCAGTGGTTACTTCTTGTGTGCTCTCGCGGATACTTTCGGAGACGATGCGAGTTTGCGATCGGCTACACCTTCGGAACCCGACTTATCAACAGGCAAGGACTATACATTACTTATGATCCATTCTATTTCAACCAGCGGTTTGCATGCTAGTCTAGGATAGGTTCGATGTTTGATCCTACCACATGTTTACAGCCTCTTTCAAACCGATACAGCCATGTCCCCTCCCAATAAACCTTAACCTTGTACTGCTATGTTACTATTGCTCGTTGCTCAGCCCCTGCTTAGTATGCATGCTTAGGATGCTACGATGGTACCTCCTGCTACTCCTTGGTTTGGGATATCACATTATTATATTGTTATGGATGATATGATCATTATAAATGTTGACTATATTCGACGAAGGATGGAAGGTCTAGGCTATCCCGCCCCGACGCTTTGTTCCATTCGAGTCACCTAGGATTCGAGTTCCGGGTATTGGTTTTAAGACTGAGCGTGCCTAACCGCATGTGGTTTGCTATGGGGTCCCCTCTTCTTACCTACCTAGCTTCAAACATTTCTAGTGGTGGCCCAAGCTGATTTACCATTTGAAACGTGTGTGTGACTGGTCCGCGACCGGCATATTTCAAACAACTTGGGCCAGCGGAGACATGGTTTCTCTTTTTGGTCCACCCCAAGGAGCTAGGGGTTGTCCACATCTGTTTGGGCAACTAACCCGACCTCATCCAGACGGTAGAGGCCGATTCGAGAGCGCGGACGGCTTTTGAGTTGGGTGTCGACTCACCGGGGGCCACCCGGTTTTGTTCGTCGTTAGCTAGAGGGACCTGTCGTTTCAGATCTCTTGGAACTAAATCATAAAATGTTTTCCTGTGATGGGTAGCAACTGAGAGAGATGGGTGTGCGTGCGGAGCCTTGTAATGGGCAGTTGGTACACCCCTGCAGGGTTAAATCTTTTCGAGAAGCCGTGTCCACGGTTATGGACGACTTGAGACCTACTCCTTGTTCATAGACAACAAAAACTGAGATAATCTTAATATAACTTGATCAACTTGTGTGTTCCTTGAATGCTTCTTCTTCGTCAGGATGCAAAGAGGGGGACAAGGATAGGATCGGTGTTATGTTTGCGTAAGTAGTTGATAGCAAGACTTGTTGGAGGCGATTCCTCATCGAATGCTTGGCTTCTTATCTTACTCTCTAGATCGTTAGCCACTTCTTAAATGCTAGTGCAGCAGCAACCTCACCACTTACCCCATCCTTAACGTAAACTACTAGTTGTCCTAGAATGACGAGTGATGAAGTCCTTGCTGGGTCAGTTGACCACTATAGTTGGATGCTGAGTACTTCTGTACTCATGATACTACCCCCAAACTCTTTTCAGGGTTCTTGATTGACAACAGGTATGGTGATCGACGTTTCACGTGGAGACTAGACGATGACTAGTTAGGCGGATCCTGGCGGAGGGCCTGGACCCGTGTGGTTATGGGGATCGATGATTTTTCTCTTTGCCAGTAGGCATTTGCTTGTAGTCTGTACTTAGACATGTATCTTCCGTTGTTGTATTGTATTTGAGGCAGTTGTATGCCGATTGTATGAGGTGTTGTATCCTTGTATCTGTAATGTTGTGATATCATGTTGGAAATTCGGGGCATATGACTATGTCATATGTCGCGGTGGGACCGATATGTGCTTCGTCCCCGGATCTGGATGGAAACATCTATATCTGGAACAGTACCGCATATCGGTCCTTACACTCTCCAAAGAAGAAAAAAAAGAAGAAGAAACACAAGGAAGCTGACAACTCCAATGATCCTATTACAAGTGAAGAACCTGCTGTTGATCCTAACAGCATATCTACCTCCGATGTTGAAACTGAAGACGGTGCCGATCCCGAAGAAAATGATAAGGAGAAGAATTATCCTCCCGAGGTGCGAGAAGAAGAAGCACCCGATACACGCAAGAAGTATACTAGAGAAGACTTCATAGCAAGAAGACATGGGAAGGAAAGAGAACCATGGGTACAAAATCCCATGCCCTTTCCAGGTAAGTCTCTCAAATCTAAAGAAGAAGAGCATTATAATAAATTTTGTGAATGTATGAAACCTTTTTTTTTCTTCAAATTCCTGGTTTAGCATATTGAAGTGGTATTCATGGTTTGGCAAATTCATGGGTTGGCATATTCCAAATAATATGTTGTTGGGTTGATTTACATGCATTGCATTACTCATGGTTTGGCATATTGAAGTGGTATTTCCCTTCGGAGAATTATTGGATTGACTTGGCACATATTCACACATGTTTATGACTATAATGTCTATCATGCCTTGATGACCTTTTAATTTCAGAATATTTATATCACTTTCATGCCCACTTCAATGTTGCTTTGTCGCTCTGCATGATTATGACAATTATTGCTCTCTAGTTGGTCGCTTCCCAGTCTTTTGCTAGCCTTCGCTCACACTAAGTGGAATTCTGCTTGTGTATCCAAACTCCTTTTCAAACCAGTTATTCCACTTGAGTCCACCATACCTTCCTATATGTGGTATTTACCAGCCACTCCTAACTTAGACTTTGTTGTGCCATCTCGAAATTTATTCAAAAGCTTCCCTTTTGTAACTGTACAAGCTCATGGTGCGGTGAGGGAAAATCAGTATCTACCATGCCAAAAATATTTTGACGGAAGTTTTAACTAGTCAAATTTATATAAAAAAGAGAGAGTTACACCTCCCCCGTACTTGATGATGGGATGAAATGGACCAAATGCTGCTAATGATAGATGGAACGATATCCTCCTTCCATGATTGAGGCAAAATAAAAGGTTCCATAGACCATATGGATAAGGGAACAAGTGTAAGAAAAAAGCATTCATATGGTTGGCATGGGAGATATTGAGAGACCTTTATTGTTCACCATTGACTGGAAAGTTGCACCTCTCAAAAGAATTTTGTCTCTATTTTTAAAACCAAGAGCTCTGGCACATGTTTAGTCTTTGCTTCCTGTAACGGGTTTTCAATCTTGGCATAAAAAAGCCACGGTTTGAGAGTCTCACCTTCTTTCTTCAAAGAACCAACTATCGAGAGCATAATTGTTATTCTTAGTGCAACATGCATTGTCCGAAAGTATTACATTGTCTTCTGCATGCTTGTGATATTGCTATTCTGAAATTCTTAGTTCTAGTCTCCTTTAAAACTCCGGAGGAGTTTCTGCATTTATGTTTTGCTTCACTCATGTAGGCTAGCTATATACCACTCTGATATGTTCAGGCTATGAGCATTGTAATCTTGTCTTGATTTTCGGAAGCATATTATTTACTTTAGGTTGTTTGTGATTGGTTACTTGAAATAAGGATTGCTTCGTGCATTGTCCTCATAGCATTGTTTTGATACTTGCTAAACTCTTTTCGTAGTACCGGCTTATATACATCTTATGAAGCAAAAGAGTTTTTCAAAGTTTTCTTTATCGCGTCTAGTTCGTTGAACTGAATTGCTTGAGGACAAGCAATAGGCTAAGCTTAGGGGAGTTGATACGTCTCAAACGTATCTACTTTTCCAAACACTTTTGCTATTGTTTTTCCCTCATTCTTGCATGATTTGAACTAAACTAACCCGGACTGACGCTGTTTTCAGCAGAGCTGTTTGTATAGTTTTATTGTGCGCAGGAAAATGGATTCTTGGACATCTCAGAAAATTCCCAGAAAAATACCAAAAAATCCATGCACCCGAAGGAGCCCGGAGCCAAAAGGGGGGCCAAAGGGCAGCCAGGGGGACCCAGGCGCCCTGCTGGTGCGACAAGGGGTGGGGCCGCGCCAGCTGTCCGCCTGGGGGACTCCCCCCTCCCCTGGTGCCCTACTTTGACTCCTATTTATTCCTGTGATGGGGAAACTCCGAAACAGAAGTCGTTTTTCCAGAACCCGTCGCGGAGCCGCCGCCAACCTCTCTTCTTCCTCGGAGGGCTAATCTAGAGGCTGATTTGGCCTCCGGAGAGGGGAGATCATCGCCATCGTCATCACCATCACCACTGCATTATCCCTCCATGACTTCTCTTCACGTGTGTAAGTAATTCCCTGCTGTAGGCAAAGGGGATGGTAGGGATTGGATGAGATTGATGATGTAATAGTTCGTCAGATTGTTGGGGGCATGTTGCCTATCATCTACCTTGGTGTTTATCATCTTTGCTACAACTTATTGCTCTTAATGCTTGTCACTTTGGGCCTGAGTGCCATGTTTTCAGATCTGAACCACTTATGTTTTCATTAGTTTATTTATGTTCGAGATCCTATCTATGAGTTGTATGCACCTATTATGCTCCGGAACCGGCGATCCCAAAGGTGACAACTTGGGACACCAAAGGGGATGGTCCATAATTTGAGGATTCCATGTATCCATTGAGTTTATTGCTTTGTTCTGGTGTTCTTTGACAAGAGCACCTTAATCTCCATAAGTTCCTTTTGGCCCCATCCGTAGCGGGATGGTAGGACAAAAGATGTTGTGCAAGTTCTTATTGCAACCATGCACAACTACCTATGGGATACATGCCTAATGTTTGATATTTTCCTAGATGATCATTGCTTTTCTTTGTGCCTTGCACCGTGTTAGAATCTATTACATGTTCATTCTTATTAATGCAGTGCCCGACCATCCATCTCCTAGCCTACAATATTTTAGTTCTGTTGGTTACTACTAGTTTTCTTTCGGTATCATCACTATTGCTATCATATCACAGTTGCTATTAATACTTTGTTGCAAGCAAGCATATTTCAGGTGCGGTTGAATTGACAACTCAACTGTCAAAGCTTATGAATACTCTTTGGTTCCCCTTGTGACAAATCAATAAATTGGGTTAACTTACCCGCGAGAACACTACAATTGATCCCCTACAGTTGAGGGTCATCACACGAGCAACGACAAGTAATTCGTAGAGGTTCCGCCGGAGGAGGATGATGACGACTTCATTCCGTAGGCCTACAGTTGGGTTTCGACGATCCGCGGGTGAATGACATGTTTTGTGTGCAACCCTCTCTAGGGCTATTTTGATCTTGACCGTACCCGGTCGTTTATGTCTTCTTCATGATGTTATGATGTACTGTTGGATCTTATGATTTCTGAGATGATGTAATAAATACCAGTGACGAGTGTATGCCCTGGACTTATATATTCTATGTCTTAGTTTTGTTCATGCTTCCTTTACCTGTTATTGAGAATCTGATAGCAATACGAGTGCGTGTATCGTGCATCGGTGGCCACTTATGCGCTTCTATCTCAGGTCGAACACGAAAGCGACTAACTCGAGATAGTACCGCATCGGGGGCCTTACAACTTGGTATCACAATGGGACTGACTGTAGGACACCTCACTGGCCGAAGTCGTGTCTAGAAACTATTTTGTAGTTACTAAGGAAAAATCGGAGAGTAGGAACTCGTTCTTTTTCTTCTTACCCAACCTCCCACCCCTTTTTCCGTGAGGAAGTGAAACGATGTTTTCTCTCTGGAACTTATCCTTTCAAAACCAATCTAGGTTCTCGTTTACATGGGGCTCCGATTCTTCTATAATCTTTTGCTAGCGACGAGAAGGGTTGGCATGTGTTGAGAACACTGAGACGCCACTTGGGGTTAACAGCTCCACCTCGCTTACGGCGTACCTCAGTTGAAACTCCTATACAGGGATGGTTGGCATCCTCCGGATGTGGTTCCTCCCCCTATAAGAGACCGCTTCGGCGGGCCACTCAGGGCAGATGTCTCAACGTTCAGGTCTTCAACCACTCGTATATATTGTTGTGTGCTTGCTAGCAGATTATTATCTTGGATTCGGATGATCTTAGTTTGGGGATTCCAGTAGCACCTAGCTTTCGGACTTTCTGGGTTAACCTTGGTGGATATTCAGCTTTCGGCTTCCTTATACCTCGTGAGGAAGTTTTGTTGTCAATATTATATTATCTTCTGGTTTCATCAATATTGCTTCCATGTTCTCATAAGTGTTCCTGTATACAGGATGCCAAGAGGGAACATGCCGCCGTCGGAGAACCCTATCCTTGGGGAGGCTGTGGCCGCAGTGGCTCAGGGCACAGCTGCGATCTTGCAGATGCTCCAGAACCAGACTGCCCAGAGGAACAATCGACCACATCACACAATCCTCCAGCAGTTCCTCGCTATCAACCCACCCAGGTTCTCAGAGGCACGAGACCCGCTGGAAGTTGATGATTGGTAGCAGAGATCAAGAAGCACTTCAACACAAACACCGGCAAGCCAGTCGACTATGTCACCTTCGCCTCCTTCAAGCTTCATGGTGCAGCAGGCAGCTGGTACAGTACCTAAAAGGCCAACAGAGGCGATGCTGTGATCACTGATCCGTCTCAAACGTATCGATAATTTCTTCTCGTTCCATACATGTTTTGTGTGATATTGCTATGATCTAGATACACTTTCATACACTTTTGATCATATTTGGACTAACCTACTAACTCAGTGCACCCCAGTGCCAGTTCCTGTTTTCTGCTAATTTTCTATTCCAGGTTTCCCCCATATTAAAAATGCTCCAAAAATTCGGGAAAATGGATAAAAAATCAGCGCAACGGAGCTTTCCAGAATCACCAAAGTGGGTCCAGAGGGCCACCACCAGGTGTCCAGGAGGCCACCTGGCGCGTCCAGGGGCCTGGCCGCGCCAGGGGGGGGCGCCTGGACCCCTGGTGCCCCCCCTGGCTGCCCCCCACGCCTATTTATTCTCCGTCACGGGGAAACTCCGAAGACAGAACCCTATTTCGCAAACTCGCCTTTGTTCCGCCACCGCCGCCGCGCTTCCAAGATCGGGAGCACCGTCAGGACCCTTCCCGGCACCCTGCCAGAAGGAGGATCGACCTCCGGGAGCTTCTCCTCCACCATGGACGCTTCCCGGATGTGTCGTGCGTAATTCCTATGGATACGTGATCAATAGCTATGTGATGTTCTCCTCCCCTCTTTGTTCTTCATGGTTTAGACCTCGTGAGCTGCCCTACATGATCGAGGATCATATGTAATTCTTCTGCTATTGCTATGCTGAGTTTGATGGGATCTGATGGATTATGAGATTATGTTTAGATCGTGATAGAGTAATGGATCTGCTTCCATCATGGAAAGAGATTCCAAGAAGCGTAAGGCAGCGCTTGAAGCTGAACCAGCTCCACCAAAAGCTTCGGAAGCGAAACCTCCAAATCCTCACCCAAGAAGAGGACAACCAAGAGGCGCAAGATGACTCTAGCCTCGGCTGCAGAAATGGACATCAGTGATGAAACTCCTGTCCAGCAGACCCAAGACCGAACTCCCACTCCTCCTGCCCCTCAGCCGAAGCCCAAGCCATCCAAGACACAAAAGCCTCTAGCTCCTCCCACCAAGACTCCCACACCCCCACCAAAAGCTTCAACTCCAAAGCAAACCCCTGCTCCCCGCACTCCCGCACCAACTCCACCCGCCGATGAACCCACTCCACCTCGTGCTACAACTCCACCACCTGCTCTATTCCCCGCACCACAAAGAGCTTCAACCCATCCTGTTGCTCCTTCTCCACTGCATTCACCTCCTCCGGAAGAAAATGAACCCTCTCCTTCTAACTCAAGAACGCGTGACTCGCGTGATTTTTCTTCCGCCCGAACCATTCAAGAATCTAAAGCCCATGTGCCCCAGCCTGAAGCACATGATGAAGAGAATAAACAAGTGCAGATCCTAAACTCTTCGCAGCAGCAAGCCTTGGTTGTTTCTCAGACTGCTGGCACTTCTCAAGTTACCCCATCTGCTCCCCTGCAAAGGACTCTCCCTCCCTGCCGTCCAAGCCAAGACACCCAGCTCGACACTAATTACCCTCGCGAAACTTTTCCAATTTTCAAGGGTGCTCGTTGTTCTTCGCGGAACGGACCAGAATTCAGTTAGGAACAGCATCAGAAGCGACACCGATTCTTTGGCGTAAGTCCATATGCTTCAGACATAACTGCTAATGATCTTCGCTTTTGGACAACAGAGCAACATATTCTGTATACCAAAGTTTACTGCCAGAAAGGTGTGCTTTTCTGCCACCGATATCTTGATATGAGAAGTTTTTCATCCGCAACATGCTTCCAGAACATCTCCAAAACAATTGAGAATCAGAATTTGACTCGTTTGTTTGCTTTGAGCACTCCCTTCAATTCTGAACTCATCAAGCAGTTTATGCCACACTTTATGTTTCCGGTGATGCAAATGTGCCTAGTACCTGGATCCTCGAATGGATGATTCAAGGAGAAGTCTTCAGAATGTCTTCAGCTGAATTCATGGAAATTTCTGCTTGCTCCATGCATGCTTTGTGTGATATTGCTATGATCTAGATACACTTTTATACATTTTTGATCATATTTGGACTAACCTATTAACTCAGTGCACCCCAGTGCCAGTTCCTGTTTTCTTCTGTTTTTCTATTTCAGTTTTCCCCCATATAAAAAGTGCCAGAAAAATTCGGGAAAATTCAAATAAAAAATCAGCGTGACGGAAGCTTCGAGAAGAGCCCGGGAGGGGCCAGAGGGGAGCCAGGGGGGCCCAGGCGGCCACCCGGCGCGGCCCCACCCCTGGCCGCGCCAGGGGGGCGCCTGGGGCCCCTGGTCCACCTCTGGCTGCCCCCTTCGCCTATTTATCCCCCGTCACGGGAAAACCCCAGAACAAGAACCCTATTCCGCGAACTCGCCTCTGTTCCGCCGCCGCCGCGCTTCCATGATCGGGAGAACCAGAAGACCTCTTCCCGGCACCCTGCCAGAGGGAGGATTGACCTCCGGGAGTCTCCTCTCCACCATGGATGCGCCCCGGATGTCTCGTGAGTAGTTTTCCTTGGACCATGGGTCCGTGATCAGTAGCTATGTGATGTTCTCCTCCCCTCTTTGATCTTCATTGTTTAGACCTCGTGAGCTCCCCTACATGATCGAGGCACCTTTGTAATATTTCTGCTGTTGCTATGTTGAGTTTGATCGGATCTGATGGATTATGAGATTATGTTCAGATTGTGATAGAATAATATATTTGGTTCTTATCTCTTGTATTTTTGTTCCTAAGTAATTCTTGCATGCTCTCCGTTGCTGTTTATTGCTTTGGCCAAGTAGTAGGTAGTGACTCCAAGAGGGAGCGTTGTGCTAGATTGTGGCTTCATGCCTCCCCGATGAAATGCTTGAGTGAAAGAAACATGAGTCTAGGGGATGTGCTGTTGCCACAAGGGGGAAAACAATGATGCTTGTAACCGCGGTTACAAGGATTGTTTACTTTACGCAAAGTTCTTTTTAATGCAGTTGTTTGTTGCTTTGGGTTTACACTTTGGGTGGGGCTCGCAACTTAATACCAGCGAGATGTTCTGGATAGATATCTCAAGGTGGATGATTAGTAGTAGATGCAGATGGATTTCGGTCTACTTATTTTGGCGTACTGCCCGTGCTTTTGAACCTCTTCCTTTCTTTTGTAGTATAGTTAGCATTGCGGTGCGTTCATAATCCTGTCAATTGCCTTTCTGTAATTTGTTTACCTCGCATAGCAATTTTTATCGTCTTTTGGGAGAGAGACATCACTAGCGAACATCACGTATCCCGGTCCATATCCTCATTATTGTTTCCCAGCTATATTTACTTTTCTGCATTTATTTTCAAGTTGCTATCATTATCCCCTTGCGTTTTATCATTTGTGAACAACAAGACCGGAGAGATTGACAACCTCTCTGAACTTCGTTGGGAGCAAATTTATCTGTGTCTGTGTGCAGGTCCGCGTCAGTTGCGCCGCTGACGCCTACTTATCATCTCTGGAGTCCTACTGGAGACAAACCTTGGTATCTTTTCTGAGGGAAAAATCGCTGCTGTACTGCATCATGCCTTCCACTTGGGGCCTACCAACGAAGGGCGAGAAGCCAATAAGCAGCCTCCTGTGCGCAACACTTTGGAATTGCTGAGGAAACCCAACGACATATTTGAAACTTATGTTGGGATGCGCCATGAAGTGAATGAGAGGAATGTCTCGAAGCGATTCCAGAAAGACTGTCATCAGTTTGAAGTAAATCTTCGCTCGCAACAATTGCTCGAAAACTTCATTGAAGCAAATCAGCGTCAGATGCAGTTCTTGGCAGATGAGATGAACCGTGTCGGCAACATTTCCTGAATAATAACCAGTATCTTCGTGTGCTGAAGTGTCACTCCTGAAAAGGGCTCAGAAAATTCAACTCAGTAAAACGCCTTCGCAAAGATAACATCTAGAAAGAATATGAGCATCTCCAGCGAAACTTTTCCAGGGACGACACCATTGATCGCCCGAATCAGAAGCTCTCGCCCCTGCACAAGATTGATGAAGTATTCTTCGTCAACGAGCCAGATCCAATCAGGACCGACACCGTCTCCGACAACGACTCCGTCATCTCCAAAGACGATGCCATCCTCGACGACAGCGACCTTGACATCGACCTCATCACTCAGAAGAACCTCAAAGTTCTTCCTTCGCCAGAGTCGGAAGAAGAATCTTCAGGAGACCAATCTTCTTCAGACGAGTTCTCGTCAAGTGCTTCGTCGGGCTCCAAGGGTGCTGATGCCGCGCATTAGTTTTCTCGATCCACTTCCCAAACTTTTGTCCAATCATTGACAAAAAGGGGGAGAATGTTGGCATCGATGAGTTAGATTTGCATCGGCGATAGGGCTTCTGCTTTTTGGTTTGCATTCGTTTTGGTTAAGTTACAACAAACATTCATTTTCCTTTGATTGGGATGTAACTTAAGTCTACATTTGGTTGTTCTACTCCTAAGTTTTAATAACCCCTTGCTCGCAAGTATTGCTTCGTATTCTCTCTCTTGCAGGTGGTTATTTCTTTAAGTCACAGGTCATTGGAAGGAATTGCACTTACATATGGATTTCTATTCTCACTTACAATTGCCTTCGCTAAGATATTTATTTTTCTCTCCAACGAAGAAATGTTCATCAAGCAATTACTTCGATTATATAAATCTTCGATGCTTGAATTCAGGGGGAGTCAAAAACTTCATATCTTAGAGTTTGTCCCATCACTTCACAAAAACTTCAATATCTTTTTATCGATGCCTGTTTTTTCAACAATAGTCTAAAAAGGGGGAGATTGTAAAAGCAAAGTTTTGCCCCCATGTGTTTTGGATATTGTTGGACAAGACAGTAGAGGAACTAATAATGTTTTCTAGTGTAAACAATTGTTTAGGTTCCTGAAGGACAAGCTAGGTGATAAAGCTTCAAGGAAGGTTTTCAAATTATTGAAGCATTACCCCTTTGAGCGAAGCTTAATCACGGAGGATGACCCCCCAAAATGAAGGTGTCCTAAAGCTCAACTCACTGAAGTAAATGAAGAAGGCGATGCAAGACTTAGATGTTTTTGTGTAGTTCCTTTTCTGTTCTTTGAGTCATAGGACAAACCGTACTATCAAGAGGGGTTTTAGTTTGTGGACGCCGAAGTTATTGTGAAAATGCTCAGATCAAAACTAAACCAAGTGAGAAGCTAGAGTGAAGAAATCTCATGTGCACTGAGTTAAGTTTCGGTACCAAAGACTTCGTTCTTTGGCTTCTGAAGCAGAACTAAGTCCGTGAGCCAGCTTTGCTTGGTCCTCTAGTAAAGTTGTGCATTAATGACTAATCTGACCGTTGTGGACACGCGTCAAGCTGTCGCTTCGGGTCAAATCAGTCATTTCGCACCTCGGGATCGCCAACTATAAATACGCCGCCCCCGCCTCCATTTGCGGGTGGCTGCTCTGAGATTATTCCTGAGAGAGATTGAAGAGAGCACCCACGAACTCCACCGAAGCAAAACTCAAAAACCAACCACTGAATTCTAAGTCCCATTGATCTAAGTAGATTCGCTATGACTTAGGTGAAAACTTGCTAGCCTCTTTATCTTGGAGAACTGGAATTCTCCTAGACGGTTAGAATGTCGTCTTCAGAGAACGAAGAGTAATTGTCGCCTCGAAGTTCAAGTTTGTCAAAGGTTTCAGAGATTCCCTTGATAATCTATCCTGAGTCAAAACTGACCAAGCTCAAGGAGATTGGTGTAGTGGAGCAACGGACGGATAAAGTTTTGCTCCAGGTGTTTAATCACCGGCCCCTCCAACCAGAAGTAGCGCTTTGCAGATCGTGAACTGGTCGAACAAACATCGCCGAGTCAAGAGTTCGTTTTACTTCAAACATTTACTTTCCGTATTGCATTTGCTTCTAGTTAAAGCTTCAACGTGTTTTGAGTCGCTGAGTTTAGTTTCACTACTAGTTTTGCTTCCCAGTTACTTGATTCTGTAATCCTTTTCTGCTAAGTTTATGCTTCACTTTAAAGCTTCACTCGAAAATTTGAAGTGATCATTCACCCCTCCCCCTCTGATCACATACTTGGACTTTCAATGTTCTCCATGCCCTTAACACCCATCATATATGTCGATTAGAGATGACCATCCAGTGCAAGTGATTCAAATTATTTTAGCTGTCATCTTTAATATACATGAGTGAAAAAACAGAGATTTTTAATATACTTGTAAGTAAACTAAAAACATCATGATTACGTTGTAATAATGATGCAAATTTGATACTCAAGTGAAAAACTTGAATTATATAGATCTCAATTGAGTGAACATACCACATTGAAGATCACATAGTAATATGCCACATAATCTGATGATGTGAGTAGATGTGTTTGTTTCTATTACCTTATGTAATAATTAACACATCCCTCCTCTTTGTGCAGCTGGACAGGAATTAAGACGTGCCCAGTACTACTCGACCTGCTTGTCTCCACGGCGTCTTGATTTTTATTAAAAGTGGCAAGATCTCGCGGCATCTTCCTTTTTGCCAATGGCGTAGTGGTATTTGGCCCCAGCACCACCAGTCCAGCACCACCACCGTCTCCAGATTCAGCCAAGATGAACGATCTGATGACCGACTCCTTCGTCGGGGCCCAGGCGAAGGTGCAGCAAGACGGCGGATCCGGTGCCAGCGGCGATCCCGGCGCTGACAAGCTGCAGGCGTTCCTGGCGGAGGCGGAGGCGGCCAAGAACGAGATGACCGCGCTGAGCAAGGAGCTTTCCCAGCTCCAATCCGCGGACGATGCTTCCAAGTCCCTCGTCAGCCGCGGCGCGCCTCGCGCTGCCGCGCTCGTCCGCCTCCTAGGCTCTGCCCGACGCCTCCGCGCCCGCCTTGCGTCCATGGACCGCCGCGCCCCGGCGCCCGCCGCCCACGCCGTCGCGGGCCTCCGCGGCCGCCTCCAGGACCTCACCGCCGGGGTCCAGACCCTCCGGCGCCAGGTCTCCGCCGAGCGCCGTGGCGACGCAGCCCGCCGCTACCTCGCCGTGGCCGGCGAGGCCCCCGCGGAGGACCAGCTGGATCGACTCGTCGCTAGCGGCGGCGCGCGCGCCAACGAAGACGCCAACGAGGCGATGCGGGCGGCCATTCTGTCGTCCTCGGAGGCGGAGAAGGTGGAGGGTGGGCTCCTGGAGCTGCAGCAGTTGTTTCTCGACATGGCTGAGCTGGTGGAGTCCCAGGGCCCGCGCTTGGACGACATCGAGCGGCATGTTGCGGCGGCAGCGCAGGACGTCGGCGCGGCCGAGGAGGAGCTGCAGGATGCCCGGCGGCTCCAGGGCGCCGCGCGACGGAGGAGGATGTGGCTGGGAGGGGCGCTCGTGGCGCTGCTGCTCGTCGCCCTCGCCGTGGCGGCCGTCGTTGTGGCTCTCGCGCTGGCGCGGCGCAAGGGCGCAAGCGCGCTAGTGTGCGGCTCTCGCCAGTGCCGGCCTGTCTGGCCTTGTGGATTTGCAGTGTTTAATATTCTTGGGTTGTGAGTTTGTGACACAAGTCACTCTAAGAGGTGTTTATTTTGAGAAGTGGTAATGTAAACGTAAAGGAAATCACATTACAGAGTGTAATAGCTTCGTATTGAAAAAACAAAATTTGTTTGGTTTGGCTCTCTAATGGGAGAGTAGTGATAGGCGCCGGTCAGACCGCAACCGTCCGATCACCGCGATTTAACGGTCCAGATTTGCGCGTACCCCTTCGTTTTGACTGCAACATTTGCGGTACCTTTGCAATATTTGCGGTATATTTGCAACATTTTCGGTATATGGATGCAACATTTTTTATTTTTGGTGTTGTTTGCAGAAAAAAAAAATTATGGTAACAAATTTTAATCGCTGGCGGTAGCATTTTTTTACTATCAATTGCAACTTTTTTGGTACATGGATGCAACAAAAAATTATTGTGTGCATTTTTTTTCACTGTTGCAACAAAAAATCTAATAAAAAATTACGTACCATATTTACCATCAATTCGTTGCAGCAAATTTAATCTACGCTTGTAGCTTTTTTTATAATGGTTGCAACAAAATTCGGGACCCATCATCACCGATCACAGTTCATCTTTTTTGTTGTAGAAAAAATCATTAGTAACTTTTTCATATCATGCTACCAAATGAATGCGCTTAGCACTAAAATACTATTAAATACATCCGTTTAGCAAAAAGTAATATAGATCAATATAATAATATTAGTATAATAGTAGTACAGATAGTAGCATTTTATACTACGATTGCAACATTTATCATATGTCAAATGCAGCAAAAGAGGGAAAGTGGGCACAAGTGGACCTGACCGACCGTCACGTAGGCTTTGGCCGGTCAGCCGACCACCATCATTAGCCAATGGGAAAGGGTTGGGAAACCATAGGGAGCGAACGTTCGCTCCAGGACATGGCAAGAGCGAACGATTTGCATGGCAACTTCAGTACAAACGTATGGAAATTCAGAGCACACGATTGCCATAAAAACTCAAAAATGCAGCGAGTTGCCATGCATATATACTGCGAGTTGCCATAAAAACGTTCGCGCTTGCCATGTCCTGGAGCGAACGTTTGCTCCAAATTGCCATCCAAAGGGTTTCTGAACATCAAATAAAATATTAACCAAATCTCAATCTGCAAGAGGAGTGGAAGAAAAGATAATAATGGAAATCTGGAGATATGCCTTGCTGCTCCTTGGCAGCGGGTTCAATGTATCATCCTCGTCGTCATGGACGCCTAGCCGAGATGCAGTTCATGGAGAGCCCCGGCGGCTGGCGTGAAAATGGTGGCACTGAACTAGGAGGAGAGGATGTAGGTAAGGCGGTGGGGACGCGAGGGTGTGTGTGTTGACGGGGGCCATGGAGGCGGCGACGCCTAACTGGAAGGGGGGAGGCGTCGATTGTAACACCCTCAGTTTCTGTAACAGTAATCACTTTGACTGTTGAATATTACTGTTGCTAATCCTTATTGCTAATCATGCCTTGATCAAACTTTGCCTCTGATCATATTCAAACCATGATGGTTGATATTCAAAACCATATGCCTAATGCACCTTGATCACTTGGAATCAAATCAAGTCCAAAACTCCTTTTGATTGATAATAAAAACAATGTGGTAAATGAAAGTTCATCCAAAAATTATGCAACCAATTTTGTAAAATGCCACAAATCAATAGTACCATGTTGGACCAACTTGGGTATTTTTGTGAGCTTTGAATTAATCCAAACAATTCCAACAGTAGCCTAAAAATCCCACCTTATTCATTTATTAAATAAAATAAATAGCAAATGAATTTATATTGCCCTCAAACTTTTTGTGTCACTGTGGTATAGTGCAACTCAAATTTATAAATATGTAACATGTTTTAAAAAAATGTCTGGGCAACTAAAACAAATACAATAAGCAAATACAGAAAACAAAAAGGAAAATAAAATAAAAAAATCCCTAAAACCCGCCCAGGGCGACAGCCCACCCCGGCCCACCTCCCTCTCCTACCTGCCACAGTCCCCTCCCTCACCTGCTCCGTCGCCGTGGCGAGCTCGCCATGGCCGACGTCTCTCCCGGCCGCCCCCAACTCCCCTGTGCGCGCGGTGACGATAAGAACGCCCCCAACCACCCCCTGGACATCCTCCCCCTCCATTTCCCCTCCTCCTCTTCTCGCACGCCTCAGGGGAAAACTCGAGCCCCGCCGTCGTCACCATTTCCGTGGCCAGTCGTGGACAACGAGCTCGAGCCGCCCTGCCGCGGTGTCCAGAGGATGAGCCATTGTCTTCTTCGTCTCCACGCTGAAGTAGCCGAGCCTGGAGCGCCTACCTCTACACCGGAGAGATCGACGACGAATTCCCGCTGACCCACCCCTCCCCGAGTACGCTGCCACCTCGACACGTCCCTAGTGAGCCCCGCCACCGGCCCCAACCGCTCGCGCCTTCCCTCTCTCGCTATAGGCGTCGCCCCCCTTTCACGTTGCTCCGCCGTCGCCATTGTCGACCTAGCCGTGCTCCCAAGCTCCCGTAGCGCACGCCTTTGGCTTCGTCCGTTCCTGCTGCTCCGTGTGTTCGATTTGGCGCGCCGGACCGCTAGATTTCTCCATCGTTTGGGACTTGCCATTGGAGCCCGACGCCTGCTCCCGCCATTGACGACCTCGAGCTCACCCCATCCCACCCTTCGCAACCGCACCACCACAGTTCGACTCACGGCGCTGCTCTCGTTCGAACGGACCAAGTCCTGTGCCAAATGGTGCCCTGTAGCGAGCACACGGTCAACCTCGCTGGAGGTCAGCCGCCGGCGAGCCACCGGTGACACTGCCATGAGGGCCCCCCTCGTCAGTTGGGTCATTAGCAGATAACCCCCGCCCCGGTGTCACTGACCTGTGGGCCCCGACGCTAATAATTGTCTCAGTTTAATTAAATAGAAATTAGCATTGTGTGCCACTGACATGTGGGCCATGGGTCATTAAGTTAATCCAAAAATTTAGTTAACTGCGTAATAAACATGTGTCCATGACACCTGGGTCCCACTTCCAGGTTAAATTAATTAAATAGGATTAGTTAGTACTGAGTCACTGAATGTTGGGCCCCACTAGTCAGATTAATAAAAAAAAGATTTATTAATATACAGAGGCTGGCATATGGGTCCCACATGTCAGCACTGTTCTAGATAGAATTGTGGATAATGTTAGGATTTAATAATAAAAGAAAATCAGTAAATGATTTAAAAATGATTTAAACTTAGTAATTCAATATCTTTTAAACCGTACTTCAGATTCAAAAACTTTATACATGAAAATTGATCAGAAAAATATAGCGAATACGAATACCCTATCCGTTGGTCTACCAGCCCTCTAACATACCGAACATCGAACCGTCCCCCTCCGGACCTACTGTCCGATGATTGCCTGATACCGTTAAACTATCCGGATGAATTTATTCTGAACACGAAAGTTGTTCAGAATGGATCAAATAACACGGATACACCTTTCAAATGTTTGTCGGATGTCCACGACACCTCCGGCATGGTACCTTCCCCTCCGTACACCCTGTACGATAATCACCCGGAGCTGGCAGTTCATCCCCGGATGAATTCCCGCTCCGAGCAACGTGCATTGCACTGCGTTAGAACACCGTTAGCATTGCGTCTGTCATGTCATGCATCTGTTTGTTTATGATTGCTGTGTATTTACTGTTCCCCTATCTCCGATAGACCCCGCTGCTGTCGACTACACCACTGCTGGGTACGACTAGTACGTCGACGACCCTGCCTCTACTGCCGATCTTCCAGGCAAGCAGAGCCATTCTCTTCCCCAGATATCTCCTACCTTTCCATACTTTTATTGCACTAGGCATTGTTACTGCTGCAGCTACGTTACAATCCTATTCAATTGCATAGCCTGTCTTTGTTGCCCCTTGATGTACCTTTCTTTACCCTATGCTGCCTATATAAATATATATTATATTCAGCAGTGAGCCCTACGCATTGTTAGCTAGGATTAGATAGCGGGTCGTGATCACTCAGGGGAGTGACGCGGATACAACTTATTAAAACTGCACAGGTACGGTAGAATGCAGACACCGCCTCAGGCCCCTACCTCGGCTCTGCCGAGCCACCATCAAGTGTGAGCTATCGAGGAGTGATCCTTGTACTCCACTGCTGACTTTGTATAGCCGCTCTAGGTACCTGAGCAACGGTTTTCCTTAAAGGTAAGAGTCGGGCGACCCAACGGTGCCCGCGAGTGGTATTGCGATGGGACGACAGGGAGGGTACGACCAGTGTATCGGTGTGCTTGGCCCCTGATCGTTGTCCGCGAGAGTTACCAAACCACGAAAGTCGAGCTCCTCGAGGAGCACACGCGAGAAAAGGTAAGGAGACGGTTCACCTTATTGGTAACCGCAGAGACTTGGTGGGACAACAGGGCAGGCACCGATGTACTGGTGGTCCTGACTGCTGTCGTTGTCCGCGGGTCAGTTAAGTCGAGGCAACGATAATGGTTTTCCCGCAAGTTAATAAAATGAATAATGGTTCGGCGGATGACTTGAGTAGCCTTTTGGCTTATCCGCGCTGTTTACACGTGGGAATTATGAGTTATGGGCTCCTCTGCTTCGTAGTGTCGTCCGAGGACTCTTCAGACGTCAGCAGTACTACGGGCTGATTGCCAGGAAGTGGTGTTGTCTTATTTGCTCGTGTGGTGTTTTCTTATTTGGTTTGCTTATGCTTCACCAGCCAGTCACGCACCGTGCAGGAGTACGTTCGGGTTGGGGTCCAAGGCCCGGCGTACTTAGGATTTAGACCGACGGATGGCCTCTCTGTTGAGTTTGAAAGATGGGCTACGGAGTGTCGGATAGCCTTAGTGGAGCGTTCCCTAACAAGGTGCCCTCCACCCTGGAGATCCGTGCGTGTAGTGTAATACAAGTGCACCCCTGCAGGGAAGATTAATCTATTCGAATAGCCGTGTCCACGGTAACAGGACGCTTTATGATGAAGCCGGATCTTACCACTACAAACTATTATTGTTAAACTGTATGGTTCCGGGTTGCTTCCTCGCAGGGAAGTCGAGGAGGTGATCTTGGAGGCATTGCTAATTATTACAACTTACTATTATACAATGCTGCAGCAACTTCTGCTGCATTGTTACTTTATGCTCTATATGAACTGTTGGCTATTCTCTCCATATGCTGCAAGACTCGTCGGAAGATGCTAGTCTTCGATAGGCCTAGCTTCTTACCCTTATTCTGATTTCTACCTTGCAGTCCACTATATATAGCCTCCCCTTTCCATTTGATACAATGCATAATTGCTTAGTAGCAGACGTAAGACTCGCGGGTATGCTAGATACTTACCTTTTCTTTATTCCCCCCTTTTCGTTTTGCCTGATCGACCGCTGCAGTCGACGTTGGAGCCCAGGAGCAGGAGTACCCCGGAGGCGACTACTATGGCGTCGAGTTCCCCGTCGACCAGGAGTAGTTCAGTGGATCCCAGGAAGGAGGCCTCGCCTTTTCGATCTGTATCTCTGATGTCATTTGTGCTAGCTGTGACGCCCCCAAAATCAATCCGTGTACAGTAATCACACACGCAGGGTACACGGCTGAGATTAGGGTGCCACGCTGATAATATCACTGTCAGATCCCTCTGTTAGGTATGTGCTAGGGTTAGCTAGTGCCATTGCATCATGTCAAAATTTCAAAAAGAAATCTTGGAAATCAAATTCAAAATCCAAATGGGAGAAGGAACACCCCCAGATGAATTAATTCAAAAGGCCAGATAAAAATCTTTTCCAAAAATTCATGTTAGAGTTTTGAAAAGTCTTATAAATGAGTGTGATCACATATCAGGTGATGTGGGACCCACCCCATGCTCATAGATTTTTTAAAATATTCAAACAGTACCTTGGAATTAAAGAAATCCCCCTATTTGATTTAAAATTCAAATCATTTGAATTTTAAAAATGTTGAAAGTTTATGAGTGGCTTGTCCATATTATTATGAGGCCATGTAAAAGTTTTCAGCATTTAATAAAATGGTTTGGTATTTTTATCAGAGCCAAAACAAATTACAGAAAAAGAAAGGAAAGATTACACAGAGGAAAAAAAGAAAAAGGCTTACCTCTCGCCAGGGGCGAGGCCCACCTCTCCAGCCGGCCCAGCCCACCAGGAGAACTCCCCTGTCGTCTTCCCCGGGCACGAGCACACAGCTGCGTGCCCGGCATGCCGTGGCCGTCGCGGTGGAGGCTCCTCAGCGACTCCCCTGCCTCCTTCTCACCGCCCGCGTGTCCTGGAGACGTCCAGGCTTCTTTCCCTTCCTTCCTCGCCCTCCAGTTCTTCCTCCCCGCGAAGAACAACGATGCCACCGTAGACTAGCCGGAGCGTCGTCGAGCACACACGTGGCCACTGACGTCGAGGAGCCGAACCAAGGTGTCCAAGCGCTTCGTCGTCGTCGACTTCGTCGAACTGCAGAAGGAATCGAGCCCGGAGCCCGCGTAGACGCCGGAATCTTCCTCGAGCTCCCGCCGGCCGCCGTGGAGGACTTCGTCGATTACGCCGCCGTTGAGCCACCCCAGACCTCGCCACCACCTCTGCTGGATTCAGGGTGAGCTTGCGAGTGAAACCCCTCACTTCTCCCCCTCGATTGCTTCCTCTAGCCGGATCCGCCATGGGAACCCGAGCACCTCGCCGCCATCGTCGTCGTCCTCCTCGCTCCAGTGCTTTTTGTGAACCCCCAGTGCACGCGTTTGACTCCCGCGTGTGCCAGCACTCGAACGCGCCACAAATCAGCCCGAACCGTGCACCACAACGATGACGCGACCTCGCCGTGGTTCTGCTGCCGCCGGAGTCGTCGCCGTCGTCGTTACAGAGCTTCCCGTGGACCCCCGAGGCCTCCAGAAGACGCGGACAACCTCCAGGAGCAATCCGGTGCCCTCCGTTTCCCCTCCCGTGGCCGGAATCGTGCTCCCGTGCTGCGCCGCCGTGGCCAGGCCGCCGGCGTTTAGCCGCCGGCGAATCAGCTCTTAACCCCCCCCCCCCCCCCCCGTTTAATCACCAGTTAAGTGACCCCTGGGTCACTGACCAGTGGGCCCAGTGGCTTAATTAAGCCACTGGATTAACTTAACCCACGGGTTAAGTGAACCCAGTCAATGACAGGTGGGACCCCCTTGCCAGCCCCCCCTGACGCCAGCTTGACGTCAGCCTGACGCAGTAAATCGATTAAATGAATTTCCAGAAAAGAAAAATGGTTTAATAATTCCAGAAATTCCAGAAAATACCCCAAACTTTGGAAATTCATAGAAAATTCATATTAACTCCAAATTGGACAAATAATATATGAAAAATGATCAGGAGAAAATTATCTTTCCAAATATGCAACTTTCAACTCTGTTTGAGTTGGATTTAAAAAGTGATCAGTAGCATTTGCTATTTGATTTAAATGGAATTAAATCAAATTCAATTCAAATATTTTTTGCAACTTGAACCATGGCAACATGCTACATTTCACTTACACATCAGAGGCATATCATACACATTTGAAGATAATTCAAAATGATCAAACCATATCACATATTACTTGGATAATGTTGAATTCAAATGTGGAGTTTGAATTTGCATTTTAAATGCAATATATTCCACTTAAATGGAATTGCCTCACACATCAAAAATATACTTCAAGTTTCAACATTCATTCATGTGCTTGAGCATTGCATTCATATTGATTGCTACTTCGTGCTTTGTTTGTCGAGTAGAGGTGGAACCGGAGCAGGAGGCTACCCCCTTCGTGGAAGATCCAGAACCCGAACCTCGTCAGCAAGGCAAGCAAAACCCCATTGATCATGTCGATAAAATCCCACTTCCCTCTCATGTCTCGCTTATGCATTGTATAGGATGATCACCATGTTACGATTCTACCGCTTAGATGAACCCATTCCTTTGCATGACCTATTTTTTGTCACAGTAGTAAGCAAACCACAATCCTAGCAAATGTAGGAGTTGAATGATATCATGTGGCCCCTGCAATGTTACTGCTTATTGTATGCTTAGTATGATACCATGTTGTTACTGTGATGTGAGTCGGGATGGTAGTGATCATGTTGATGATGGTAGAAAAGTGTTGGTGAATCGACCCTAATACAAGGTGAACGATGAGAGGCTGTGTAGGAGTACACGGTGGGTTGTCTCGTTGAACACCGCCCTAAGTCCGAGTTCTTGTGTGGTGATCCAAGATGAAGAGTACAACCACACATTGGGCTCACTGACCCCTCTCAACCTATTAACTCATCCCTTTCGATGTCCAGATGTCGCAGTAGTTTGGAGTTCTGGTAGGCTTGTGGCCTGGATGCTAAGTGAGAGAACGGCTCACCCGAGACCGGCTTATGCACCACGCACACATCGCTTGGGTCCACTTCGGTAAACCGGCCGGGTTCACGATTGTGGTAACCAACCCAAGTAGGCGGCTTTCTCGGACTAGATAGGCTATGAGGTAATAGTTGTGGTGAGCATCCTCGCTGGCACCCCTTGAATGGTGTCGAGATCAAAGGCGGTAACTGATGATCATGTGTGTGTAGCGGTACACCCTTGCAAGGTTATCAAAACTATTCGAATAGCCGCGTCCGCGGTTATGGACTACTTGGAAAGCTTAGCTTGATTATTAGATAACTTGAACCGGATACTTCTAAAACACACCAAGATAAGTGTGAGTGATATGACGTGCTTTCTCGTGGGGAATTCGAGGAAGGCACCATAGTGGTGTAATTGGTTGGTGAAAGTAGTAGACTCCTATACGCTTCTTACCTCAAAGTCTGGTACTCATAGTTCAGGATTAGCCAAGTCAAAGCTGGCAGTTCTGCAAGTGAACCCCACCTCCTTTTACCTTGACACATGTGCATGAGTAGTATAGCTCCTATGTAAGTCTTGCTGAGTACGCCTTTGTACTCACGTTTGCTTAATCTATGTTTTAGATGACGCCACTGACCCCGAAGGTGGCTTCTTCATCGAGCTGGACGACTGAAGTTAAGCTAGTCTAGTCCCAGTCAGCAGACTGGTCCCCTCGTGGAGGGCTTTATGTTTGAATAAGGCTTCTTAAGCCAATTTGTTAAACTTGTCTGTACTCAGACATAATTTGCTTCCGCTTTATGTTGTAATGTTGGATCACATGTTTGTGATCTCTGTGTGTACTCTATAAGAGTTTTAAATAAAATATACACTTTGTAGAGAATTGCAATGGTACCTGCTGTTCATACAAGACATGTGTGCTGCGTGTATGTTTATAACATGCATGTCTTCGTATGGGTTTTCGAGACCTTAGTTGTGTTCTGGCTGGCGGTCTTTCATACACCAAGTGGCCCTTAGATGTGCGCAGCTTGGGGCATCGCGATGCGATTGCTCGAGACTCCGTCTCGTGCACACTTTGTGGTATGATCGAGCCCGCCCTAGACCCCGACTAAGTGATCGGGCTGGAGTAAGTCTATGTAATAGTTTTGAGATAGTCGGTAGTATGGTTGAGGCGACTTGTCTTTGAATATGGGAGTTCACCACCCATATCATTTGACTTGTGTGCGGACGATGAGGACCCATCTCAGTTGATCATCCGGCCTGGATGGGATGCCCCTCACGTACGATGCTTTCCGAGAATGTTCAGTGCTTGGCCTTGTCTGCTTAGACAAGTGGGTGCGGTTCTCGGCTCTCCATATGACTATGTCTTAACTGTACTTGCATACGCTAACCCCGGGTCCCGACAGACTTGGTATCAGAGCAGGACTGACTGTAGGACTAGTAGCCTTGGCCGAAGTTGAGTCTAGCTTGCTATAGTTATATAGTTACTCTGGGTATGTAAGGGAACAACGTAAGGCTTCTTTTTCTCCTTACCCCCTTCGTTCTGAGTTCTGGGTCACCCTTATCTTATTCTACGGGAAGGTAGGACTAGGCTCTCCTCTGTCTGATTAGCACATCTCGTTGTTTGCTTCCTTATAACCATAGGAAAGTTGTGTCCAGGTTTTCCTAGCATTGTTGTAATGCTGATTTCTTACATCGTATTATGTAAGTGCTGTTTTCATGATTGAAAGAAATTGTCATTTCTTACAATTACAGCCGTTATGCTGTCCGAGTCATTCCAGGTTTATCTCATAATCTGATGCATTTGCAAACTCCTGCTTTCTGTTTCAGATGGCAGATCTTCCCCCTCGGCAGATTGTTCGTTTGACCAGGTGCCTCGGTGTGCGTGGCCATCCCGCCACGTTGATCGAGATGATGTCCTACGTGGGATATCGATGGTACCCCGAGTACACCATCGAGGAGCAGTTCCACGACTTCAACCAGACGCAGTTCCACTGCATTGTCCAGATCTACCCGCACCACGTTGGAGTCACCCAGCCTATCCACTTTGGACATGGCATAGGCGTTACCGAGAACATGGCTGTGCAGGATGCTGCATATTCATGTATTACACTGCTGAGAGAGGAGCACACCATGCTGAGAGAGACTTCATTCCGCTATATCCCTGCTGCACTTCCAGGAGAAGAGGGATATTACACCGGACTCTACTCAGATCACTCCACAGAGGATCCAGCACTCCAGGTGACTGCTAGGTTTGCTAGTGACAGAGATCGTGATGCACGCGCTCTCCGTTTTGAGCTCCACGCTACTCGTGTTCGTCTGTACCGAGCACTGACGCTCTTGGCACCTTTTGTGAGCGTGGGATCAGTGGAGTACGATGCGATCTATCCAGTGAGGACCCAGATGCCTTCTCGAGTTGCTTGGCCCGAGATTGGAGGAGTTTTTCCACCTCTTGGTCCTTTGCTTCCACCCTACACTGGACCTAGGCCCCATCCTTGCCCAAATGGATATCAGGGTCCACAGGCCTCCGTGTTTTCCGATGGTCACCTCCAGCTACCGGGATATGCGGGCAACTTTTATGAGGACTACTATGGAGATGGAGATGAGTGAGACCGCCTGTGGTCTTACTTAGTGAGGATGTAGTAGTATCCTAGTATATTGTAAGCAAGGTGTCTAAGTTCCAGAGGCTTAGATAAATAATGTATAGGAAGTTAGAGTGCCTCTGAAGGATGTATCATCTTCATCACGTTTGTATTAGCTTAGTGCTTGTACTTAAACGATGTATGGTTTGTATGACAGCTTGTGAATATATGGCTTGTATGCTTTTATCACCATGTTGTCAAGATGATTACTTCCTTTGCTCTGTAATCCTTCCAGTACTTCAATACCTTGATTAGACTCTTGAAATCAACTCTGTTTGACTTTGGATTTTTCACCTTCAGGATGTCTCAAGGTACACGTGGCCAGATTGGTCGTAACCAAGGTCGTGGGAACGACCAGGAGGAAGGCAACCTTCCACCCCCACCCACGATGGCCCAAGTTCTGATGGAGGTCGAGAGGAACCGCCGTGACTCTCATCACCTGCTGGAAGTCATCGCACGCAACACCACTCAGCAGCGCAATGAGCTGGTGTCTCTGAACGACTTCATCCCCCGGTTTTCAGTTACTCCACCGAGCCCCTTGACGCCGATGACTGGCTCCGCAGCATCGAGAGGAAGCTCCAAGCAGGCCATGTTGCAGATGGCGACAAGGTCAATTATGCCACCTATCACCTTGAAGGTGCAGCAAGCTCTTGGTGGGAGAATTTTCTGAATATGCGTCCCGTTGGACCACCAGCATATTGGGAGGAATTCTGCACTTCTTTCCGCGAGCACCACATCCCCAAGGGTCTTATGGACCGCAAGCGTGAGGAGTTCTGTAACCTCACTCAAGGCAGGAGATCCGTGGACGAGTTTAGTCGTGAGTTCAACCGACTTGCTCGTTATGCCACTGAAGAAGTCTCCACCGACTCCAAGAAACAAGAGAGGTTCCGTCGTGGCCTCAACAGTGGACTCCGTCGCGAGCTCAACCTTCATGACTTTTCCACATTCCAGGTCCTTGTCAACAAGGCCATCAAGGCCGAGGACATGAACACCCCCAACGATTTCCGCAAACACCCTAGAGAGGAAGGTTCATCCAGCTCTGGCTCGCAAAAGCGCAAGATTTGGATCCCCAATAGCATGTTCCGCCAGAACAACCCCCCGAGGCCATCCTATGTGGCGCCTCGTCCACCCACCTAGTTCCACACAGCTCCACCAAACAACCCAGCTCCACGCACTGTTTTCGGAGCTTGCTACAAGTGTGGTCAGGCAGACCACTACTCTCGCGAGTGCCCCCAGAACCAGGTCCAGAACCAAAATGCTCCACCACGTGCCGGAGGCAACAACAACAACAACAACAATGGTCGTGGCAAGCCACCCCAGAAGGTCTACACGGCCAAATCCGCTCCTCCCGCCACTCGTGGACGTCTGAACCAGGTTGCCGCTGAAGAGACTGACGACACCACTGATGTCATTCTTGGTACGCTCCCAGTCAATTTTGTTCCTACTTCCGTTCTTTTCGACCCAGGAGCATCTCATTCATTCATGTCGGAAAGTTATGCACTTCGTCATGAGTTACCCTTTGTTGAATTGTCCACCCCGATGGTTATTCAAACTCCAGGGTCAAGATGGCAAACTAATAGAGTGAGCCATGGTAATCAAATTGCAATTGAGGGTTTAGTATTCCTTGCTTCACTCATAGCCCTCAAGTCTTCAGACATTGATGTCATCCTTGGCATGGATTGGCTATCAAGACAAAATGCCTATCTGGATTGCAAAGGCAAATCCGTGAAACTCACCCACCCTTCGGGCAAAACCATCAACTATACCTCACCCAGAACAAGAACCCAAGTGCATTCCTTGAATGTACTTCCCCTTCCCGAACTTGAAGATATTCCGGTGGTTCGTGACTTCCCAGATGTCTTTCCTGAAGAGCTGCCGGGCATGCCACCCGACAGATGCGTAGAGTTTATAGTGGATCTTGTTCCAGGAACCGCACCAATTTCCAAACGCCCATATAAAATGGCCCCACATGAGTTAGCTGAGCTAAAAACCCAACTTGATGCTTCGTTGGCAAAAGGCTTCATCCGCCCTAGCTCATCGCCATGGGGTTGCCCCGTTCTGTTCGTAAAGAAGAAAGATGGAACAGAAAGGATGTGCGTAGACTATCGCCCGCTAAATTTAGCGACGATAAAGAACAAATACCCACTGCACAGGATCAATGATCTTTATGATCAACTTGCAGGATCCTCCGTCTTCTCCAAGATGGATTTAAGATTAGGTTATCATCATATCAGAATCCGAAACGAGGACATTCCCAAAACGGCTTTTACTACTCGTTATGGTCTTTACGAGTACACCGTCATGTCCTTTGGTTTAACCAATGCCCGCGCCACATTCTCACGCTTGATGAATTCGATCTTCATGGAGTACCTAGATAAATTTGTTGTGGTTTATCTTGATGATATTCTCATCTACTCGAAGGACGAAGAAGATCATGCCGAACACTTAAGGCTGGTATTGATGAAGCTTAGAGAGCATCGCCTGTATGCTAAATTCTCCAAGTGTGAATTCTGGCTACCAGAAGTGACCTACTTAGGCCACGTGATTTCTGCAAAAGGCATTGCTGTGAATCCTGAGAGAGTTCAGGCCGTCCTTGACTGGACTCCACCTGAATCGGTTAAGCAAGTTAGGAGTTTTCTTGGCCTAGCCAGCTATTGCCGTCGCTTCGTCGAGAACTTTTCTAAAGTTGCAAAGCCTCTAACTGAACTCCTCAAGAAAGATAAGAAATTCTTATGGACTCCCAAGTGCGAGGAAAGCTTTCAAGAGATAAAAAGAAGATTGACTTCCGCACCCGTACTTGCACCTCCAGACACCAAAAGGGATTTCGAAATCTATTGTGATGCATCACGGCAAGGGTTAGGATGCATACTTCTGCAAGATCGACATGTGGTAGCTTATGCTTCACGCCAGTTGCGACCACATGAAGAGAACTACCCTACCCATGACCTTGAACTCGCTTCCGTAGTTCATGCTCTAACAACTTGGCGACATTACCTCCTTGGTAATCGTTGTGAGATTTATTCCGACCACCAAAGCCTCAAATATATTTTCACCTAGCCAGATCTTAATCTCAGGCAAAGACGCTGGATTGAGTTGATAAAAGATTACGACGTAGCAATTTCTTACACCCCAGGCAAAGCCAATGTCATGGCTGATGCACTAAGTCGTAAGTCGTACTATAACAACCTCATGTTGCAGCAATATCAACCACTTCTTCATGAGGACTTTCGCAAGCTTAACCTTGAAATTGTTCCTCATGGCTATCTTTCTACCTTGGTGGCGAAACCAACTCTTGAGGATCAAATTATAGTTGCCCAAAGGCGTGCACGAGGTGTTCGCCGGATCAAGGAGAACATTGCTAGCGGAGTTGCTAAATGTTTCTCCACAGATAGCAAAGGAACGGTATACTTTGAAAATCGTTTAGTAGTACCTAAGAATAGGGAACTAAGGCAACTCATCCTCAACGAAGCCCATGACACACCCCTCTCAATTCATCCCGGTAGCACGAAAATGTACCGAGATCTACGCCAGAGATTTTGGTGGACTAGGATGAAGAGAGACATTGCTCAATTTGTTGCCGAATGTGATGTTTGTCGTCGCATTAAGGCAGAACATCAAAGACCTGCTGGTACACTTCAACCCTTGTCCATTCCCGAATGGAAATGGGACAAAGTCGGTATGGACTTCATCACCGGCTTTCCAAGAACCCAGAAAGGAAACAATGCCATCTTCGTTGTCATAGATAGGCTTTCCAAAGTTGCTCACTTCCTTCCGGTTCGCGAGTCTATAACTGCTAGCCAGTTAGCCGACTTGTACATCTCTAGAATTGTATCCCTTCATGGTGTTCCTTTGGAAATCAATTCTGATCGCAGTAGCCTTTTCACCTCTAGATTTTGGGGAAGCTTCCAACGTGCTATGGGAACTCATCTCTCCTTTAGTACAGCTTTCCATCCTCAGTCTAGCGGTCAAGTCGAAAGGGTTAACCAAATTCTTGAAGACATGCTCAGAGCTTGTGTTATCTCATTCGGGAAGAATTGGGAGAATTCTCTTCCATTTGCCGAATTTGCTTATAACAATAGTTTTCAATCTAGTCTGAACATGGCTCCTTTTGAACTCCTTTATGGACGACGATGTCGAACACCACTAAACTGGTTTGAAACCGGTGAAAGACAATTCTGTGGACCGGATATGATCAAGGAAGCAGAAGAGCAAGTTCGCATTGTTCGTGATCAATTGAAAGCAGCCCAGTCTCGTCAGAAAAGCTACTATGATCGTCATCATAGGCAAGAAATCTACAATCTGGATGAGAAGGCTTACCTTCGGGTTACTCCTCTGAAGGGAACCCAACGTTTCGGTATCAAAGGCAAATTGGCCCCACGTTACATCAGACCTTTCCGCATTATTGCTAAACGTGGAGAAGTTGCCTACCAACTTGAACTACCTCCGCACCTTTCCCGAGTACACGATGTATTCCATGTGTCCCAACTCAGGCGTTGCTTCAAGGACCCCATCCGCGAAGTCGACCATGAAACGCTTGATCTCCAAGATGACCTTTCTTATCGAGAATACCCCGTTCGTATTCTTGATTCCGCAGAGCGTGTCACTCGTCGTCAGAAGATTAGGTTTCTGAAAGTGCAATGGTCACACCACTCTGAAAGAGAAGCTACGTGGGAAAGAGAAGACTGTCTCATTGCCGAGTACCCCTCCTTCCTCCCGCAGACTTCTGAATCTCGGGACGAGATTCTTTTGAGTGGGGGCGAGTTGTCAGATCCCTCTGTTAGGTATGTGCTAGGGTTAGCTAGTGCCTTTGCATCATGTCAAAATTTCAAAAAGAAATCTTGGAAATCAAATTCAAAATCCAAATGGGAAAAGGAACACCCCCCAGATGAATTAATTCAAAAGGCCAGATAAAAATCTTTTCCAAAAATTCATGTTAGAGTTTTGAAAAGTCTTATAAATGAGTGTGATCACATATCAAGTGATGTGGGACCCACCCCATGCTCATAGATTTTTCAACAAACAGTACCTTGGAATTAAAGAAATCCCCCTATTTGATTTAAAATTCAAATCATTTGAATTTTAAAAATGTTGAAAGTTTATGAGTGGCTTGTCCATATTATTATGAGGCCATGTAAAAGTTTTCAGCATTTAATAAAATGGTTTGGTATTTTTATCAGAGCCAAAACAAATTACAGAAAAAGAAAGGAAAGATTAAACAGAGGAAAAAAAAGAAAAAGGCTTACCTCTCGCCAGGGGCGAGGCCCACCTCTCCAGCCGGCCCAGCCCACCAGGAGAACTCCCCTGTCGTCTTCCCCGGGCACGAGCACACAGCTGCGTGCCCGGCATGCCGTGGCCGTCGCGGTGGAGGCTCCTCAGCGACTCCCCTGCCTCGTTCTCACCGCCCGCGTGTCCTGGAGACGTCCAGGCTTCTTTCCCTTCCTTCCTCGCCCTCCAGTTCTTCCTCCCCGCGAAGAACAACGACGCCACCGTAGACTAGCCGGAGCGCCGTCGAGCACACACGTGGCCACTGACGTCGAGGAGCCGAACCAAGGTGTCTAAGCGCTTCGTCGTCGTCGACTTCGTCGAACTGCAGAAGGAATCGAGCCCGGAGCCCGCGTAGACGACGGAATCTTCCTCGAGCTCCCGCCGGCCGCCGTGGAGGACTTCGTCGATTACGCCGCCGTTGAGCCACCCCAGACCTCGCCACCACCTCTGCTGGATTCAGGGTGAGCTTGCGAGTGAAACCCCTCACTTCTCCCCCTCGATTGCTTCCTCTAGCCGGATCCGCCATGGGAACCCGAGCACCTCGCCGCCATCGTCGTCGTCCTCCTCGCTCCAGTGCTTTTCGTGAACCCCCAGTGCACGCGTTTGACTCCCGCGTGTGCCAGCACTCGAACGCGCCACAAATCAGCCCGAACCGTGCACCACAACGATGACTGCGACCTCGCCGTGGTTCTGCTGCCGCCGGAGTCGTCGCCGTCGTCGTTACAGAGCTTCCCGTGGACCCCCGAGGCCTCCAGAAGACGCGGACGACCTCCAGGAGCAATCCGGTGCCCTCCGTTTCCCCTCCCGTGGCCGGAATCGTGCTCCCGTGCTGCGCCGCCGTGGCCAGGCCGCCGGCGTTTAGCCGCCGGCGAATCAGCTCTTAACCCCCCCCCCCCCCCGTTTAATCACCAGTTAAGTGACCCCTGGGTCACTGACCAGTGGGCCTAGTGGCTTAATTAAGCCACTGGATTAACTTAACCCACGGGTTAAGTGAACCCATTCAATGACAGGTGGGACCCCCTTGCCAGCCCCCCCCTGACGCCAGCTTGACGTCAGCCTGACGCAGTAAATCGATTAAATGAATTTCCAGAAAAGAAAAATGGTTTAATAATTCCAGAAATTCCAGAAAATACCCCAAACTTTGGAAATTCATAGAAAATTCATATTAACTCCAAATTGGACAAATAATATATGAAAAATGATCAGGAGAAAATTATCTTTCCAAATATGAAACTTTCAACTCTGTTTGAGTTGGATTTAAAAAGTGATCAGTAGCATTTGCTATTTGATTTAAATGGAATTAAATCAAATTCAATTCAAATATTTTTTGCAACTTGAACCATGGCAACATGCTACATTTCACTTACACATCAGAGGCATATCATACACATTTGAAGATAATTCAAAATGATCAAACCATATCACATATTACTTGGATAATGTTGAATTCAAATGTGGAGTTTGAATTTGCATTTTAAATGCAATATATTCCACTTAAATGGAATTGCCTCACACATCAAAAATATACTTCAAGTTTCAACATTCATTCATGTGCTTGAGCATTGCATTCATATTGATTGCTACTTCGTGCTTTGTTTGTCGAGTAGAGGTGGAACCGGAGCAGGAGGCTACCCCCTTCGTGGAAGATCCAGAACCCGAACCTCGTCAGCAAGGCAAGCAAAACCCCATTGATCATGTCGATAAAATCCCACTTCCCTCTCATGTCTCGCTTATGCATTGTATAGGATGATCACCATGTTACGATTCTACCGCTTAGATGAACCCATTCCTTTGCATGACCTATTTTTTGTCACAGTAGTAAGCAAACCACAATCCTAGCAAATGTAGGAGTTGAATGATATCATGTGGCCCCTGCAATGTTACTGCTTATTGTATGCTTAGTATGATACCATGTTGTTACTGTGATGTGAGTCGGGATGGTAGTGATCATGTTGATGATGGTAGAAAAGTGTTGGTGAATCGACCCTAATACAAGGTGAACGATGAGAGGCTGTGTAGGACTACACGGTGGGTTGTCTCGTTGAACACCGCCCTAAGTCCGAGTTCTTGTGTGGTGATCCAAGATGAAGAGTACAACCACACATTGGGCTCACTGGCCCCTCTCAACCTATTAACTCATCCCTTTCGATGTCCAGATGTCGCAGTAGTTTGGAGTTCTGGTAGGCTTGTGGCCTGGATGCTAAGTGAGAGAACGGCTCACCCGAGACCGGCTTATGCACCACGCACACATCGCTTGGGTCCACTTCGGTAAACCGGCCGGGTTCACGATTGTGGTAACCAACCCAAGTAGGCGGCTTTCTCGGACTAGATAGGCTATGAGGTAATAGTTGTGGTGAGCATCCTCGCTGGCACCCCTTGAATGGTGTCGAGATCAAAGGCGGTAACTGATGATCATGTGTGTGTAGCGGTACACCCTTGCAAGGTTATCAAAACTATTCGAATAGCCGCGTCCGCGGTTATGGACTACTTGGAAAGCTTAGCTTGATTATTAGATAACTTGAACCGGATACTTCTAAAACACACCAAGATAAGTGTGAGTGATATGACGTGCTTTCTCGTGGGGAATTCGAGGAAGGCACCATAGTGGTGTAATTGGTTGGTGAAAGTAGTAGACTCGTATACGCTTCTTACCTCAAAGTCTGGTACTCGTAGTTCAGGATTAGCCAAGTCAAAGCTGGCAGTTCTGCAAGTGAACCCCACCTCCTTTTACCTTGACACATGTGCATGAGTAGTATAGCTCCTATGTAAGTCTTGCTGAGTACGCCTTTGTACTCACGTTTGCTTAATCTATGTTTTAGATGACGCCACTGACCCCGAAGGTGGCTTCTTCATCGAGCTGGACGACTGAAGTTAAGCTAGTCTAGTCCCAGTCAGCAGACTGGTCCCCTCGTGGAGGGCTTTATGTTTGAATAAGGCTTCTTAAGCCAATTTGTTAAACTTGTCTGTACTCAGACATAATTTGCTTCCGCTTTATGTTGTAATGTTGGATCACATGTTTGTGATCTCTGTGTGTACTCTATAAGAGTTTTAAATAAAATGTACACTTTGTAGAGAATTGCAATGGTACCTGCTGTTCATACAAGACATGTGTGATGCGTGTATGTTTATAACATGCATGTCTTCGTATGGGTTTTCGAGACCTTAGTTGTGTTCTGGCTGGCGGTCTTTCATACACCAAGTGGCCCTTAGATGTGCGCAGCTTGGGGCATCGCGATGCGATTGCTCGAGACTCCGTCTCGTGCACACTTTGTGGTATGATCGAGCCCGCCCTAGACCCCGACTAAGTGATCGGGCTGGAGTAAGTCTATGTAAGAGTTTTGAGATAGTCGGTAGTATGGTTGAGGCGACTTGTCTTTGAATATGGGAGTTCACCACCCATATCATTTGACTTGTGTGCGGACGATGAGGACCCATCTCAGTTGATCATCCGGCCTGGATGGGATGCCCCTCACGTACGATGCTTTCCGAGAATGTTCAGTGCTTGGCCTTGTCTGCTTAGACAAGTGGGTGCGGTTCTCGGCTCTCCATATGACTATGTCTTAACTGTACTTGCATACGCTAACCCCGGGTCCCAACAAACACAGCACAACACTAAACACAAAAGGATAAACAAATAGGTTACAATCGAGGGGGTCACGCGGACCCGAATACATAAGTCATACAAGCCATAATATTTGAGTACAGACATAGTTAGTCAAGTTTTGCCTTAAGAAGGCTAGCACAAATCACATCAGAGATACAGATCGAAAAGGCGGGGGGTTCGCCGGAACGACGCCGGGGGTTCGCCGGAACGACGCCGACGTCGAGCGGGGCGGCGGTCAGTACGGTGGTGACGACGAATCCACGGATTTCTAAAGCGGGCGAGCTAGCTACGGGGGGGGGGATCGACCTAACACACGACGGGGAGCAAAAGCACGCGGTCGGCAGCTAAAGGCGTGAGCCGAGGCCACGGGTATGTCGACGGGCGCGGCGCCGGAGCTCTGCTCCAATGCTGGAGACGGCTACGGTGAGAGGGAAAGCACGTGGGCAGTTGGGGAAGGTGCGACAGCTCACCTTGAGCACGCAGGAGGTGGCAGCGGGCTCGACGGGGGCTTGCTGTGGATGGATTTTCCGTTGAGGTTGCGGCGGCCGGAGTGGGGGAAGAAGACGCGGGCGACGGCTGTGGTGCTCCCCGGGCTCGATTGGTTGGTGTAGTCGACGAAGACGACGACGGCGCTTCTCCTGGACACGGCGAGGAGGCGGGAGGGGTTCACTGGCCGCGTGAACCCACGGACATGGCGACGGCGGCGGGGCTCGGGTTTTCCCCCAGCGAGAGCAGCGCGAGGAGGAGGGGAGAAGGGGGCAGGTGAGATCCAGGATGTGCGGGGGGGGGGGGTTCCTTATCCGCTCCCCGACGTCGAGGTGGAGGGGGAGCAGGTGAGGAGGGCGGGGCCGGCTTGTCGGCGACGAGCATGCGGCATGGCCACTGTGCCGGGAGGAAGAAGACAAAGCAGGGGTGGGCCGGGGGTGGGCCTCGCCCCAGGCGAGGAATAACCATTTTCCTTTATTTGCCTTTTTCCTTTTCTGTTACTGCTAGAAACAATTAATTTAAATGCTAAAACATTTTTATAAAAGGTGCCAGTGGTTTCTAAATTAGGTGTATGTCACATGTAGGTGACACAAAAGGTTTGGTGCATTTTCAAACTTAGTGGGTATTTCTTTTAAATATTTTATGATTAAAAAGGACCTTACAAGCTACTGTTATAATTGTTTGAGATTTTTCATAACTCCAAAATTTACCAAAGTTGGTCCAACATGATTGTAATGATTTTAGGCAATTTACAAAAATGGTTTCATGATTTTTGAGCAAGGTTCAATTTCCACCAAGTTTTTATTATCCACAGAAAGGGGTTTTAGGGTTTTGACTTTGGGGTTTTTATTCCAAGGGCTCAAGTACATGGTGCATGGAGTGTTGATCACCCACATCAAGGTTTTGATCATTAGCATCACAAAGTTTGAACAGGGTCAGGGAATCAACAGTGATAACTCAACAGTGATGATCAACAGTAAGGATGATTACTGTTACAAGCAATTGAGGGTGTTACAAATCTCCCCCACTACAAGAATTCTCGTCCCGAGAATTAAGGTGGTAGCGAGGAAAAGATCGGGGTATTCATCGCGAAGGCGATCTTCGCGTTCCCAAGTGGCTTCATCTTCAGAATGATTCGACCACTGAACTTGAGAAACTTGACGGTGTTGTTGCGGGTTCGACGTTCAGACTGGTCGAGAATGCGGCTCGGATGTTCTCGATAAGTCAAGTCTTGTTGCAGCTCGATCATATCATGCTCCACTACGCGGATAGGATCCTTGAAGCAGCGACGGAGTTGCGACACGTGGAAGAAATCGTGGACTTGGGAGAGGTTCGGCGGCAATTCCAACCGGTATGCGACGGGTCCACTCCTGGAAAGGATACGGAACGGGCCAATGTAGCGAGGAGCCAACTTGCCCTTGATTACGAAACGATGAGTGCCTCTCATAGGAGTGACACGAAGGTACGCGTATTCGCCAGGTTGATAGACCATTTCCTTGTGCTTGCGATCATAGTTGCTCTTCTGACGGGACTGAGCAGCTTTCAGGTGTTCACGGATAACGCGAACCTGATCTTCGGCATGCTGAATAACGTCCGGACCAATGAGAGTTCGTTCTCCAGTTTCTGACCAATTCAGAGGGGTTCGACACTTACGTCCATAGAGAACTTCAAAGGGTGCCATCTTCAGACTAGCTTGATAGCTATTGTTGTACGAGAATTCAGCAAATGGAAGAGATTCCTCCCATTTCTTACCGAATGAGATGACACAAGCTCGAAGCATATCTTCAAGCACTTGGTTGACTCGTTCGACCTGTCCTTGCGACTAGGGGTGATAAGCGGTGCTGAAATTTAGATGAGTTCCCATAGCTTCTTGGAAACTATCCTAAAATCTTGAGGTGAAAATGCTACCACGGTCAGAACTGATCTCCAGCGGAATAACATGGAGGGACACAATTCTGGAAACATACAAGTCTGCTAACTGATTAGCAGAGATCGTCTCCTTGACTGGCAGAAAGGGGGCAACCTTGGAGAATCGGTCGATGACGACAAAGATGGCATCATGACCCTTCTGTGATCGGGGAAAACCGGTGACGAAGTCCATCTCGATCTTGTCCCACTTCCATTCAGGAATAGAGAGTGGTTGTAGAGTTCCAGCAGGTCTTTGATGTTCTGCCTTGACGCGACGGCAAACGTCACATTCAGAAACATACCGGGCAATGTCTTGCTTCATGTTAGGCCACCAGAATTGCTGACGAATGTCTTGGTACATCTTGGTGCTTCCAGGATGAATGGACAACGGGGTATAGTGAGCCGCTCTCATGACCTTCGGGGTCATATCCAGGTTCTCATGCCTGCCCTTGCTGTGAGTAACCACTAAAAGGTTCTGGTAGAACACCGCACCTTTGCCATCAATGGTGAAGGGTGAGGGTCTCCCATTGGCGATATCACGCTTAATCTTGTGTACGAAATCATCATAAAACTGTATACCCTTGACGGATTTGACGAAATCCAGTTCGATAACCAGGTTATTAGCATAACCTTGAGGAACAATCTCAAGGTTTAACTTTTGAAAATCTTCATACAGAGGTGGTTGGTCTAGTTGCACCTCAAGTTCACTACAGTAAGCTTTACGGCTCAAAGCATCGGCCATCACATTAGCCTTGACAGGGGTGTAATGAATATCCATGTTGAAATCAGCTATTGTCTCGAGCCATCTTTGTTGGCGGAGATTTAGGTCGGGCTGAGTAAACAAGTACTTCAGGCTTTGGTGGTCGGTGTAGATCTCGCAACGGTTACCAACGAGGTAATGTCGCCACAGCTTCAATGCATAAATTACTGCTGCCAATTCGAGATCATGTGTTGGATATTTGTCTTCGTGAGCACGCAACTGACGAGAGCCATAAGCAATCACTTTGCGCTCTTGCATTAGGACACAGCCTAATCCTTGACGAGACGCGTCGCAATATATCACGAAGTCCTTCTGAGTATCCGGGGGAGCGAGCACCGGGGGAGAAGTTCGCTTGTCCTTGAGCGCTTGGAAACTTTCTTGACATTTATCTGTCCACTCAAACTTGACACCTTTGTGAAGAAGATTAGTCAGAGGCCTGGCAATCTTGGAGAAATTCTCGACGAAACGGCGGCAATAGCTAGCGAGCCCGAGGAAACTGCGGACTTTCTTGACGGTCTTGGGAGGAGTCCAGTCAAGAATAGCCTGGATACGTTCTGGGGTGACGGCAATGCCATCCTTGGAAATAACATGTCCAAGGTAGGTTACCTCGGGAAGCCAGAACTCACACTTAGAATACTTAGCGTAGAGTTTGTGTTCTCGAAGCTTCTCCAGTATAAGACGAAGATGTTCAGCATGTTCTTCTTCATTCTTGGAATATACCAATATATCATCCAGATAAACTACGACAAACTGGTCGAGGTACTCCATGAAAATATAATTCATCAATCTAGAGAAGGTGGCTGGAGCATTGGTTAAGCCAAAGGACATGACGGTGTACTCGTATGAACCATAGCGAGTAATGAAGGCAGTCTTCGGAATGTCCTCATCATGGACTCGGATTTGGTGATAACCCAACCTCAAGTCGAGTTTAGAAAACACCATGGATCCGGCAAGTTGATCGTACAGATCGTTGATCCGGGGGAGTGGGTATTTGTTCTGGATGGTGACTTGGTTAATGGGCCGATAATCTTGGACCAATCGGTTTGTCCCATCGCTCTTCTTGACAAAAAGCGAAGGTGCTCCCCAAGCTGAGGAACTGGGGCGAATGAATCCTTTCTGAAGTGCCTTGTCGATTTCCTCCTTAAGCTCAAGGAGTTCATGTGGCGACATCTTGTAAGGACGCTTGGCAATAGGGGTGGTGCCGGGCTTCAAGTCGATGACAAATTCGACTTCTCTGATCGGGGGTATTCCCGGCAGTTCTTCTGGGAAAACGTCGGGAAAATCGCGAACGACTGGAACGTTCTCGATGCTTTCGAGGGGGGCAGCATTTAAAGAATTCATCATAAATATCTGTGTTTCAGCATTACGGGTAACTCGGGTGGTGTGGTTAACAATCTCGCCGGAGGGGTGAAAAAGTTGGACAGACTTGGTGCCACAATAGAGTGCGGCATCGTGAACTTTCAACCAATCCATGCCCAGAATTAGGTCTATGGTGGAGGTTTTCAGGATGATGGGGGACACAAGGAATATAATCCCTTCGACGTCAATGGTGACACCGCGTACCATCATGGAGGTTTGGCAATGGCCTCCAGGGGTGCGGACAACCATCGGTGGGTTCATCTTCTCAAACGTAATGTTACGCGACAATGCAAATGCTTCCGACATGAATGAATGTGATGCTCCTGAATCAAATAAAACAGTAGCAGGTGCGGAATTAACGAGAAGGGTACCCATCACGGTAGCGGGTTGTTCCTGAGCTTCTTCCACATTAATGTTGTAAGCATGTCCACGAGAATGAGCAGCAGACCCAGTATTATAGTTGGGGGTCCTGTTGTTGCCACGACCATTTCCACGGCCAGCGGGGTGAAATACCAGTTGCTTCTGTTTCTGGGGGCACTCCCTGGAAAAATGCCCAGGTTGGCGGCACGTGAAGCATAATCCATCCCGAGGACGAAGGGGGGTAGCATTGGGTGGTGCAGGCAGAGCTCTTGGCATCTGCGGTGGCGGAGGCAGACGGGGTGCAGCATAAGACGACCTTGGAGCAGGGACAGGTGAATGGGTCACACTGGTAGGGAGCCAGATACGACGCTTCTGCGTTGCGCCCGAAGATGAGCCAGCGTCACGATAACGCTTCAGAGAGTTCTTGTGCTCCATCTGGGTAGTCTCGACGGTGATAGCCTTGTTCACCATGGTGGCGAAGTTGGCGAAATCATGAACGGCAAGAGCGAGCCTGAGGTCTGGGTTGAGGCCGCGACGGAACTTCTGCTGCCTGCGAGAATCAGTGGTGATCTCTCCTTCCGCATAGCGAGAGAGGTTGAGGAACTCGCGCTGATAGGCTTCAACAATCATGTCGCCCTGAGTGAGGTTGCGGAATTCTTCTGCCTTACGATCCATGATCCCCTGAGGAATGTAGCGGGCGCGGAAGGCAGACTGAAATTCATCCCAAGTGATGACTTCTCCAACTGGCAAGGAACGCTTGTGGGTGCTCCACCACTGAGCAGCGTCGCCTTTCAGATGATAAGACGCAAAGTTCACATAGTCGGCTGGATCAACATTAGCAGACTCCAGCTCGTGCGTGATGTCGCGAAGCCAGTCATCAGCATCCAACGGCTGAACAGTGTTGCGGAACATAGTGGGGTTGAGGCGGGTGAAGTCGTGCAGAGTCACGGTGGCATGCTGATGGTGGTGTCCATTCTGATTCGGCTGGGGGAACTGAGCCATGATATTCTGCATGAACTGACGGTTCATCTCGAACTGCTGCATCATCGCGGCCATGTAATCCGGCGACGGAGGTGGGTCGTTGACACCACGACCACGACCACGACGACCAGCCATCCTGCTAGAATTTAATAGGGGTATTTCAGCGACGAAAATTTAACGAGATATCAGAATCAAGCCTGAAGTAAAATGACAACGAAAAAGGAGGCGCAGATATATATAGGAGTAGTCATATAAGACATACACATTTACACACAGAGTCAATCGAAAATCGGGCAGCGTAACGTCGTAGAAATTAAGGAAAAAGGACTCACTAGGCGGCGCGCAGACCGCGGTTAGGATTACACGACGCGACATAGATTCCACTATGTCAATCACGCCGCAAGAAAACTGTTGGCCACATGAGTTAATGCCAGAGAACGCGCGGCCTACCCAGAATGAGAATGGGATCCGCGGTCCGGGACCTGGGGTATGACTCCTGCGGCACGACTCAATCAATGGGGGAAGCACCAAAAACGCCGGGTGGAATCAAGAGAACGTGATCCTAATGTCAGACTTTGTAAAACTTACCAGCAAGGATAAGAGAGCAGATTCCCAGAGCATAGGTAAGGAGAAAAGGATCCTAATACCATAGATATCACACGTAGTGACATCGATGTGGGCCCGTAAGCCAAATATTAAGTTAGCAAAATAGTTTTTCAAGGTCTAGACTCAACATTGACCAAGTAGTGGTGGGGTGGCTTCCTACAGGCAATCGGCTCTGATACCAACTTGTGACGCCCCCAAAATCAATCCGTGTACAGTAATCATACACGCAGGGTACACGGCTGAGATTAGGGTGCCACGGTGATAATATCACAACACAACACTAAACACAAAAGGATAAACAAATAGGTTACAATCGAGGGGGTCACGCGGACCCGAATACATAAGTCATACAAGCCATAATATCTGAGTACAGACATAGTTAGTCAAGTTTTGCCTTAAAAAGGCTAGCACAAATCACATCAGAGATACAGATCGAAAAGGCGAGGCCTCCTACCTGGGATCCACCGAACTACTCCTGGTCAACGGGGAACTCGACGTCGTAGTAGGCGCCTCCGGGGTACTCCTGCTCCTGGGCTCCAACATCGGCTGCAGCGGCCGATCAGGAAAAACAGTAAAGGAAATAAAGCAGGTGAGTATCCAGTATACCCGCGAGTCTTACGTCCGCTACTAAGCATTATGCATTGTATCAACGGAAAGAAGAGGCTGTATATAGTGGACTGAAAGACAGAAATCTAGAGCAAGGGTAAGAAGCTAGGCCTAACGAAGACTAGCATCTTCCGACGATGTCTTGCAGCAAGAGGTAAGAATCAGCCAACAGTTTATATAAAGCATAAAGTAACAATGCAGCAGAAGTTGCTGCAGCGTTGTATAATAATAAGTTGTAATACTTAACAATTCCTCCGAGTTCACCTCCTCGACATCCCCGCGAGGAAGAAAACCCGGAACCATACAGTTTAATAATAATAGTTTGTAGTGGTAAGATCCAGCTTCACCATAAAGCGTCCTGTTACCATGGACACGGCTATTCGAATAGATTAATCTTCCCTGCAGGGGTGCACTTGTGTTACGCTACACGCACGGATCTCCAGGGTGGCGGGAACCTTGTCAGGGAACGCTCCACCGAGGCTATCCGACACTTCATAGCCCATCTTTCAAACTCAACAGAGAGGCCATCCGCCGGTCTAAATCCTAAGTACTCAGGGCCTTGGACCCCAACCCTGACGTACTCCTGCACGGTGCGTGGGTGGCCGGGAAGCCGTAGCAAAAAAACACGGCTCGAGCAAAGAAGAAAACGCACTTCCCGGCAATCAGCCCGCGGTACTGCTGACGTCTGAAGAGTCCTCGGACGACACTACGAAGCAGAGGAGCCCATAAACTCGTAATTCCCACGGGTAGGTAGTGCGTACATGGCATATAGCCAACTGAAGACATTCACTGAACCATTTAGTATTTTAATTAACCTGCGTGACAACCGTTATCGTTGCCTCGACTTAACTGACCCGCGGACAACGACAGCAGCCAGGACCACCAGTACATCGGTGCCTGACCTGTCGTCCCACCAAGTCACTGCGGTTGCCAACAAGGTGATCCGTCTCCTTACCTTGTCTCGCGTGTGCTCCTGGAGGAGCTCGACTTTCGTGGTTTGGTAACTCTCGCGGCCAACGTTCAGGGGTCAAGCACACCGGTACACTGGTCGTACCCTCCCTGTCGTCCCGTCGCAATACCTCTCGCAGGCACCGTGGGGTCGCCCGACTTCTTACCTTAGGACAACCGTTACTCAGGTACCTAGAGCGGCTATACAGAATCAACAACGAGTGGAGTACAAGTATTACTCATTGATAGCTCACACTTGATGGTGGCTCGGCAGAGCCGAGCTGGGGGGCCTCAGGCGGTGTCTGCATTGTACCGTACCTGTGCAGTTATAATAACTGTATCCGCGTTCACTCCCCGGAGTGATCACGACCCTCTATCTAATCCTAGCTAACAATGTGCAGGGCTCACTGCTGAATAATGCATAATAATAATAGGAAGCATAGGATAAAACAGGTACATCAAGGGGCAACAAAAACAGGCTATGCAATTGAATAGGATTATAACGTAGCAGCAGCAGTAACAATGCCTAGTGCAAGAAATGTACGGAAAGATAGGCGATATCTGGGGAAGAGAATGGCTCTGCTTGCCTGGAAGCTCGACGGTAGGGGTAGGGTCGTCGACGACGTAGTCGTACTCAGCAGCGGTGTAGTCGACGGCAGCAGCGGGGTCTACCGGAGATTAAGGGGGGGAAGAAACAGTAAATACAAAGCAAGCATATACAAACAGATGCATGACATGACAGATGAAAAGTTAACGGGGTTCTAACGCAGTGCAATGCACGTTGCTCGGAACGGAAAATCATCCGGGGATGAACTGTCAGCTCCGGGTGATTATCGGAAAAGGTGTTCGGAGGGGGAAGGATCAAGCCGGAGGAGTCGTCGGTACCGGACAAACATAAGGGGGTGTATCCGTGCTAGTTGAACTATTCTGAGAAACATCCGTGTTCGGAATAAATTCATCCGGGTACTTTAGCAGTACCGGACAATTTATCGGACTGCCGGTCCGGAGGGGGACGGTTCGATGTTCGTTGTGTTAGAGGGGTGTGATAGACATACGGATAGCGTATTCGTATTCGTTATATTTTTCTGATCAATTTTCATGTATAAAGTTTTTGAATCCGAGTTACGGTTTAAAAGTTATTGAATTTCAAAGTTTTAAATCATTTAAATGATTTCCTGAATTTCTTTTATTATTTATTCAACATTATCCAGAACATTATCCAAAACAGTGCCTGACATGTGGGACCCACATGTCATCCTCTGTTTATTTATAAAACATTTTAATAAATCAGAAAAGCGTCTGGGCCCACCAGTCAGCCTCTGATTATTAGCTAAAACATTTTATTAATCAATTAACCCAGTGGGGGCCACATGTCATTGTCACATGTGTTGATTTAACAGCTAAACAAATTCAGTGATTAAATCAATTGCCTAGGCCCACATGTTAGAGACCCAGGGGGTTATTTCCATTTAGGCATAATAACAAGTTTAACAGGGGGTGGGGCCCAGCTGTCAGTCGCTGATTAGCCCCTAACAGCGGATCTGACCGGCGTGGCCCACCGGTCAGTGACAGGGTGACCTCGCCGGTGGCGAGCAGTACTCCGGCGACGAGGGTGTGCTCGCCACAGGTCACGGGAGGAGGCGCGCCTGGGTTCATTTGAAAGAGGAGAGGACGGGGCGTCATTTGGTGGGCTTGTGGTGGCCGGGGGTTCGCCGGAACGACGCCGACGTCGAGCGGGGCGGCGGTCAGTACGGTGGCGACGACGAATCCACGGATTTCTAAAGCTAGCTACGGGGGGGGGGGGAATCGAGCTAACACATGACGGGGAGCAAAAGGACGCGGTCGGCAGCTAAATGCGTGAGCCGAGGCCACGGGTATGTCGACGGGCGCGGCGCCGGAGCTCTGCTCCAATGGTGGAGACGGCTATGGTGAGAGGGAAAGCACGTGGGCAGTTGGGGAAGGTGCGACAGCTCACCTTGAGCATGCAGGAGGTGGCAGCGGGCTCGACGGGGGCTTGCTGTGGACGGATTTGCCGTGGAGGTTGCGGCGGCCGGAGTGGGGGAAGAAGACGCGGGCGACGGCTATGGTGCTCCCCGGGCTCGATTGGCTGGTGTAGTCGACGAAGACGACGACGGCGCTTCTCCTGGACACGGCGAGGAGGCGGGAGGGGTTCACTGGCCGCGTGAACCCACGGACATGGCGACGGCGGCGGGGCTCAGGTTTTCCCCCAGTGAGAGCAGCGCGAGGAGGAGGGGAGAAGGGGGCAGGTGAGATCCAGGATGTGCGGGGGGAGGGGTTCCTTATCCGCTCCCCGACGTCGAGGTGGAGGGGGAGCAGGTGAGGAGGGCGGGGCCGGCTTGTCGGCGACGAGCGCGCGGCATGGCCACTGTGCCGGGAGGAAGAAGACAAAGCAGGGGTGGGCCGGGGGTGGGCCTCGCCCCAGGCGAGGAATAACCATTTTCCTTTATTTGCCTTTTTCCTTTTCTGTTACTGCTAGAAACAATTAATTTAAATGCTAAAACATTTTTATAAATGGTGCCAGTGGTTTCTAAATTAGGTGTATGTCACATGTAGGTGACACAAAAGGTTTGGTGCATTTTAAAACTCAGTGGGTATTTCTTTTAAATATTTTATGATTAAAAAGGACCTTACAAGCTACTGTTATAATTGTTTGAGATTTTTCATAACTCCAAAAATTACCAAAGTTGGTCCAACATGATTGTAATGATTTTAGGCAATTTACAAAAATGGTTTCATGATTTTTGAGCAAGGTTCAATTTCCACCAAGTTTTTATTATCCACAGAAAGGGGTTTTAGGGTTTTGACTTTGGGGGTTTTATTTCAAGGGCTCAAGTACATGGTTCATGGGGTGTTGATCACCCACATCAAGGTTTTGATCATTAGCATCACAAAGTTTGAACAGGGTCAGGGAATCAACAGTGATAACTCAACAGTGATGATCAACAGTAAGGATGATTACTGTTACAAGCAACTGAGGGTGTTACACTAGCCTTCTTAAGGCAATACTTGACTAACTATGTCTGTACTCAGATATTATGGCTTTTATGACTTATGTATTCTGATCCTCGTGATCCATGGTATTGTAACATATTGGTTTATCCTTTTGTGTTTAGTGTTGTGCAGTCATATTCTCACCGTGGCACCCTAATCTCAGCCGTGTACCATACGTGTATGATTACTGTAGACAGATTGATTTTGGGGGCGTCACATCGATGCTGGACGGGGAGGACGGCTCGAGGGGGAGGATGAAGGTTCGGCAGTAACGCGCTTACCAATGGGGATTGGGCAGTATCGATGGATAACTGGATGGGACCTGTTTACGGAGGATTTGATTACAGTGTGATTGTTACCAAACATAGGTAACATGTTCCGTTTATAATGTAAACGGGTGACGGCAAAAAATCCGAAACAAACACCTCCTAGATTCAACTGGTAATCGATTATTAGTCCTAAAGGATAAAGCAAACTTATCTCAAATTCCGGTGGAGAGAATCGATCTCAAATAAAGAAGCTCTCTGTTGGACGGAGGTACTACATATATTGATGTGTTAAGTCGCCTAAGCCCTAATGGCACTCAATGGAGAGAAACCTTTGTATATGGGGAACCCAGAACGCATGAGAGACACAATATGTGGACCCTGCTTAGGAGGATTAAGTACAATGTTGATGCTCCATGGCTCATGATGGAAGACTTTAATGAAACGATGTGGCAAGCGGAACACATATCTAAATCCAAACGTTCCAAGCGCCAGATGGAAAATTTAAGGAGAGTGTTGTCTGATTGCAACTTGTTTGACTTGGGATTTAAGGGACCGATATGGATATATGATAATAAACAAGAGGGTTGTAAGAATGTCCGAGCTAGACTTGACCGGAGTGCTGCTTCCCCTGAATGGACTGAGGTTTTAAAGAATGCCTCGATGGAGCATATTTTCTCATCTCGATCCGACCATCTGCCTATCCTTCTTAGGCTGAGTAATAATAAAGAGTGGTGGCCTGTGGAGAGGAAGAGGACAAGCGGATTCCTCTATGAGGAGATGTGGGAGAGGGTGGATTCTCAGAAAACAACGGTTGATGAATTTTGAAGCAGCAACCATAAGGCTAGCTCGCTGGAGGGTATTGGAGCAAAGCTAAAATAGATGCAGGCCGACCTAAGCAAACGGGCCACGAAAGATTTCGGGTCAGTGGTTAAGGAAATGGCTGTGATCCGTACAAAGCTGAAGAACCTCTGGAGCCAACCTTACTCGATCGAACAACAGAATCAAATAAAATTGCTTCTGCCAAGCTGGATGAACTGTTACTCCCGGAAGATATATATTATGTGGAGGCAAAGGTCAAGGGCTATGTTCTTGCGGGAAGGGGATCGGAAGACGAAGTGGTTCCAACGGAAGGCCACTTGGAGAAGGAAAAAAAATTCAATTGCAAAACTAAAGAATGAAAGAGGGGAATGGGTGGAGGACAAAGACAAGTTGCATGAGATCACGGAGGATTTCTTCAAAAATTTGTACCAGCAAGAGAACAATGTAAACTCACATGGTATCCTGAGACTTATGGAGCATAAGATCATGTCGGAAATGAACACATCGCTCACAAAAAACTTCAATATAGAGGAGATTAGTGATGCTATGTTCCAAATTGGCCCGCTTGAAGCGCCTGGAAGTGATGGATTTCCCGCGAGGTTCTTTCAACAAAATTGGGCAACGGTGAAAGGGGAGGCCATTTTTGTTGTCCAGAACTTTTTTAGAGTGGTATCATGCCTAAAGGAATTAATGATACAGTCATGGTGCTAATCCTGAAAGGAAAGGATCCACATACACTGAAGGACTTCCCCCATTAGCCTGTGCAATGTAGTTTACAAGGTGATCTCAAAATGCTTGGTAATTAGGATGATGCCTCTTCTGAATGGGATCATTGGAGAAACACAAAGTGCATTCATATATACCGGGTAGAATGATCACGGATAATGCTCTTATTGCTTTTGAGTGCTTTCATAAAATCCAACATGAGAGAAATGTCTGAGGCTCCTTTTGTGCATACAAACTGGATTTTGCCAAAGCTTAGATCGTGTGGATTGGAATTTTTGGACAGTGCCCTTAAGAAATTAGGTTTCTACGATCGATGGGTAGCTTGGGTGATGCAATGTGTGCGAACAGTGAGATACCAAGTAAGATTCAATGGAGAATCGATAGAACCCTTCATGCCCTCCCGGGGCCTTCGCCACGGAGACCCACTCAGCCCATACCTATTTCTATTTGTGGCAGATGGCTTGGTTCACTTGTTGCAGGAGCAGACTTTGCTGGGAGCACTAACACCGCTGAAAATTGCTAGAAACAGTCATGGGATTTCAAACCTTCTGTTTGCGGATGATAGCTTAGTTTTCTTCAAAGTGGACCCTGAGCATGCCACAGTGGTGAAGGAGCTCCTGGGTATTTTCTAGAGTAGCACATGCCAGTTATTGAGTAATAACAAATGTTCGCTTTTGTTCAATGAGCCCTATTCGATAGAGGTCTGTGATGAACTTAAAGAGATCCTGGGTGTAGAGTCATCCTCCTTTGAGAGCAAGTACTTGGGTCTCCCAACCCCTAAGGGAAGAATGAAAGATGGCCAATTCCAACCGATCATGTATCGACTTGGAAAAAGGTGCAGTGACGTCTGGTTAGAAAAATACATGTCTTTTGCAGCAAAGGAAGTTCATATTAAACCGTAGTGCAAGCCTTGCCCACGTACACAATGGGGGTGTTCCAAATCTTTAAAGGGTTTGTGAAAAGTATGAGAAGATGATCCGTGATTTCATGTGGGGGGATGAGGTGGGACAAAGAAAAGGTGCATTGGATGGCCTGGGACCGTATGATCAAACCAAAACGAGCCAGAGAAATAGGCTTCAGGGATATGCATCTCTTCAATCAGGCACTGTTGTCGAGGCAGGGTTGGAGATTGATTCAGAGACCAGATTCTCTTTGTGCCGCGTGCTTAAGTCGAAGTACTACCCCAATGGCAACATCCTAGATACTGTTTTTGTGTCATGTGCCTCCCTGGTGTGTAGAGCAATAGAGTTCGGGCTACAATTGCTGAAAAAAGGGTTGATCTGGAGAGTAGGAGATGGAAGTAAAATTAAAATCACCAGAGATCAATGGATTCCTAGAAGTAGTGGTCTTAAACCGGCAGCTTTCATTAGTAGATGAAGGCTCCGATGGGTCAATGAGCTAATGCTTCGGGACTGTAAGGAGTGGAATGAGGAGCTTATCAGACAAATTTTCTACCCTTTTGATGCAGACGAGATTTACAACATTACCCTGCCAACTTGTGAGGTGGAAGATCAATTGGCCTGGCATTATGAACGTAATGGTGTGTTTTCGGTAAGGAGTGCTTATCGCCTCACGACCTTTCTAAATCAACATGAGCTGAGTGAACCATCCAGCTCCTCAAACTAGGTGGGAGACAGAAGTATCTGGGATATAATTTGGAAGGTGGATGTCCCGGAGAAGGTTAAGATCTTTGGGTGGAGCGTAGCTACTAACTCCCTTGCCACGACGAAGAACAAATTCAGACGTACAATCACTTATGATAGTACTTGTAGCATATGTGATAATGCTGGTGAGGACGAGTTCCATGCTCTGGTGTAGTGCACAAAAAGTATGGCACTAAGACACGCTGTGAGGGAGGTATGGCCCCTTCCCCTGAGATAAAATTCAGAAACACTGGACAAGACTGGCTGTAGTTGTTGTAGGAGTAATACACGGCTTAGTATTGCATAGCTACACGGATTCATATATCCGTGTCCGTATAGAGCTGGTAGTTCAACACGGATTAGGTTCAATGTCCGGCACTGACTTGATTCCGACTCAGTGTAGAGATAGGGATAATATAGCTAGGTTGATCTAGTATATATACATGTGTATCCCAGCTTTGTAAGACACCGAAAGCAACGAAAAGCAATAAATAGTTTTCTAGCAGGGGTGACAGGCTCCCGTAGCTATACATCCGTTTCCTCTGTGTGTTCCGCCGAGAGAGTTTATAAGGCGCCGATCGATCAGAGCTGGCTGCATACGCTCATATACGCTACGTGCATGTACGCATAGCTTTCAGGTGATTTGATCTACAGTGTAGCTATCAAAGAGTTTGTGCCGAGAGCTGTTTCGAGTCGCCGGCTAGACGCGTACAAGTTCTTATGCGCACGTTTGAGTTTCCGGCGAGGCATCACGTGGTACTAGCTAGTTTACTGTCCATCCAGTGAGCTGCTTGCTTGGCTGAAGCTAGCTTTGTACTAAGAAGTTTTGCTGCTGGGTGATTCAATCTAGTTCTTAAAAGCCAACAATTGGTATCTAGAGCCTCGACGATCTACGATGAGCGACGCGGAGTCTGTTGCATCCGGCAATGACGGTTCCAAGACGAGCAAGGCCGGCAAAGGCGATTCCAAGGGGATCAAGTCCGGCAACGACGGCTCAAAGAGGGACAAGTCCGGCAATGACGGCTCCAAGGCGAACAAGACTGGCGGAAACGTGAAGAAGGGCGGAAAGTCAGCGACAAGCGGTGGAGGAACGGGCGGCGTCAACGTAACGGCGCATCGCAACATCCCCATCCAGTACCCGATGCTGACCGACACCAACTACGGTGTGTGGGCCGTAAAGATGAAGATTATTCTCCGAACCCTCCGAGTGTGGCAGGAAGTCACCGACGACGACGTCGACGATGAGTGCGACGAAGGTGCCATGACCGCCATAGCCCAGTCTGTACCGGACTCCGTGCTGATGACATTGGTGGAGTACGAGACGTCAAGAGAGGCATGGAACACACTCAAAGAGATGAGGATTGGAGAAGATCGCATCACGAAGGCTCGGGCAAAAGTGCTGAAGCGCCAACTTCACAACTTACAGATGGAGGAAACTGAATCGGTGAACGACTACGCCATGCGTCTGACTACTCTGGTGGGAGAGATTCACGCGCTGGGTGCAAAGCTCGATGAAGTCGAGATTGTGGAGAAAATTTTCAGTTTTGTGACTGATAAATTCACATACATCATCGGCACCCTTGAGCAGATTATTGACATCGAGGACATGACCATAACGGAGGCGATCGGACGCCTGCGGACATTGGAAGAGAATGCCCGCGGTTGTCGAAAAGGCAAGGGAGGAGGTGAAGATCAACTCCTGTACATGCGCGCAGATTGGGAGACCCCAAGTAGCAAAGAAAGACGCGACGATGGCAAAGGTTCAAGTAACACGAAGCGCAACGGACACATCGGTAAAGGCAAAGGAAGAGGCAAACCACAAGGTAGTGGAAAGGCCGACCAATCTAACGAGCAGGAGCCACGGAACTTTGATATGTCGAAGGTCAAGTGCTACAACTGCAACGAGATGGGTCACTTTGCGAGAGATTGTCCGGAACCTAATAAACGTGAGATCAAAGAAAATTTGGCGAAGCAGGAAGACGACGATCAAGGTCTTCTGATGGCCGAAGTTTGTGATACGATCAAGACGGTGGTTGAAAAACCAACCCGGGAGGTGCTACTTCAAGAGAAGAAGGTGGCACCAAAGTTATCTCGGACTCAGGGCGTTGAAGGTACAACGAAGGAGAAGGAAGACAAGATGGAAGTTCATGCTCTACGCACAGATCATGGCGGGGACTTTACGCCGAACGAGGTAAAAAACTACTGCAAGAAGATTGGCACGGAAAGGTTCCTCACGGTACCTTATACGCCGCAGCAGAACGATGTTGTTGAAAGGCGCAACCAACCCGTCGTGGACATGGCGAGTAGCCTACTCAAGAGCAAGAACATGCCAAGGGTCTTTTGGGGAGAAGCTGTCACGACGGCGGTCTATCTTCTCAACCGGGCTCCAACGAAGGCGGTGATCGGCAAGACTCCATATGAAGCAATTTACAGACGTAAGCCGAATGTGTCTCATCTACGGACGTTCGGGTGTGTGGCACATGTGAAGACGGCGGAGCCGCACCTCTCAAAGCTGGCCGATCGCAGCACCAAGATGGTGTTCATCGGATACGAGAGGAGTTCGGGCACCAAGGCATACCGCTTCTACGATCCACGAACCAAGCGTCTAAGAGTTTCACGCGACGTTGTGTTTGAAGAAAAACAAGCGTGGAATTGGGGGTCATCAAACGACGACGATGTTCCAAACGGTAACATGTTCACAGTTGAATTTCCAGATGATGATGATGCAGAAGAGGTTGTCCAGGTGGATGGCGGAACGCCCAACCAAGGTGATCACGATGGAGGCAATCACCATGGTGCCAACGCCAATGATGATGCGCAAGGGTCGCAAGATAGCGACAATGACGCGCACGACGCGAGTGGAGATCTCGGAGGTGACAACGACAATCAAGATGATGGTCACGGTCACGACGATGAGGATGCCAACGAAACGGCATCGCACGAGACTCCATCATCTACCTCAAATGCATCAACGCTGGAACAATTTGTGTCGCCTCCTTCGCAAGCCACGGATTCTTCTGGGCCTCATTGCTACAAGACCCTCGAAGAAATCTACAAGAAAGCAAAGCCAGTTACGCTCGAGTACTCCGGACTATGTTTGCTCGGAGTTGAGGAGCCGGCGAACTTTGTAGAGGCGAGCAAGAATCCAAGCTGGATGCACGCCATGGACGAGGAGATAAAGGCGATCGAGAGCAATGGCACGTGGACTTTGGTAACCCGACCTTCCAACCATAAGTCCATAGGTTTGAAGTGGGTTTACAAGTTAAAGAAGGACACGCAAGGTGCTATTGTGAAGTACAAGGCAAGACTCATCGCAAAGGGGTACGTAAAAAGTCAAGGAGTCGACTATGAGGAGGTGTTTGCACTTGTTGCTCGACTTGAGACAGTGAGGCTGCTCCTAGCTTTGGCAGCACAAGAGGATTGGAAGGTTCACCATATGGATGTTAAATCCTCTTTCCTCAACGGTGATCTCACAGAAGAAGTGTACGTGGAACAACCCCTCGGCTACGAGAAGAAAGGCGAAGAAGAGAAAGTTTACAAGCTCAAGAAGGCACTATATGGGCTGAAGCAAGCGCCAAGAGCTTGGAACACAAAGTTGGACCAAAGTATGGTCTCGCTCGGGTTCAAGAGATGTCCCCTTGAGCATGCAGTCTATACGAAGAACTCCAAAGGTTCAAATCTGCTAGTCGGAGTATATGTCGACGATCTGATTATCACCGGAGGTAGCGCGCAAGAGATTGAAGTTTTCAAGGCGCAGATGAAGAAGAAGTTTAGCATGAGCGATCTGGGATTACTTAGCTATTACTTAGGCATCGAAGTGAAGCAAAGCTCCGGTGAGATTTCCCTATGTCAATCGGCGTACGCGGTCAAGTTATTGGACAAGTGCGGCATGAAAGATTGCTACAAGGTGCAAACTCCAATGGACCAACGTCACAAGTTGAGCAAGTCAAGCTCAAATCCGCCGATGGACACCACAATGTTTCGAAGCATTGTGGGCAGCCTAAGATATTTGGTGCATACCCGACCTGACTTGGCATATTTAGTCGGGATCGTGAGTCGTTTCATGGAGAATCCGGCGATTGAACACATGAGCGCGGTCAACCAAATCTTGAGCTATGTGAAAGGCACTATCGATCTTGGATGCACGTATCGAAAGGGAAAGGAAGGTTTGGTCCTTCACGGTTATTCAGACATCGACATGGCAGGTGATGTTGATGATCAGAAGAGCACAATGGACATAGTATTCTACTACATCCGAGAGTGCATTGAGAAAGGGAAGATCAAGGTTCAACATGTGAACACGAAAGATCAACTTGCCGATATTCTCATGAAGTCCCTTGGACGAGAGAAGTTCTTGGAGATGCGGGAAAAAATCGGAGTTCAAGTTGTGACACGAGGAAAGGATCTGAAAAACAATCTACGAACCACCGAAGAACAGGTGAATATTGAAGACACGACCAACGAAGAATGTTGCCTTCAACACATGGATGAGCTGACGACAATAAAGTTGATCTCTAAAATATTGCGAGGAACGGCGAAGGCAATGCCAACGATAAGAAATAGCAATCATATTTGGGATCCAGGTCGTAACAAAGACGCCGTGTCTAAGGAGGTGAATGTAGGAGTAAGACACGGCTTAGTATTGCATAGCTACACGGATTCATATGTCCGTGTCCGTATAGAGCTGGTAGTTCAACACGGATTAGGTTCAATGTCCGGCACAGACTTGATTCCGACTCAGTGTAGAGATAGGGATAATATAGCTAGGTTGATCTAGTATATATACATGTGTATCCCAGCTTTGTAAGACACCGAAAGCAACGAAAAGCAATACAAAGTTTTCTAACAGGGGCGACAAGCTCCTGTAGCTATACATCGGTTTCCTGCGTTTTTGTTTCCGCCGAGTCGCTTAACACGAATTAGTAGCCGGTGTAGGCATGTACTAGTACACGCTATGATGAGGACATCCCTACTACCAACACATCTCCAGTTCGTCATGAAGAACAAGTTGATTCAACAAAGAAGAAGGATAATGAAATCAGAATTGGACCTATTACAAGAGCTCGGGAAAAGTTGATAGAACAACAGGTGAACTTGCTCTTAATAGATTCTGATATGTTATGTAATGAGAACTTTATACTGCCTAAATCTTTGTATGTTTGCATAATCAGGTATCATGACGAAGAAGAGGATCCAGAAGGAGGAGAAGATGAAGGAAGCTCCAACTTTCGGACGTCCGACACTTTTCGGACGTCCGACATCGGAGGCCAGGAGTTACGACGCCGCGAGGACCTCGAGTTACAGAAGGGTTACGGAACTCCGACGAGTTTCGGACGTCCGACATGGAACAGACGTCCGACATGAAGATCTTCGCGACGGCTCCCGAGTATAGTACCGATCCGGAAGTCCGACATGTTTCGGACGTCCGACGCATCGGACGTCCGAAACCCATCGGACGTCCGAAACTGCCTGCGTGCAAATCTGACGGGTTGCGGCCTTGTATCGGGGTTTGACACCCCCTAGCTTATAAATACCGGACCCCCTGTGAGTTTTAGGATTAGACCACGTTTAGATAAACCCTAGTTCTAGAGAATAGCTCCAAGCTTTCATCTTGAATCATATACTTCACTTCGTATCGATCTGAAGTGTTGCTACTGCAAGTTTTGTGTGATCTGTTGTTCCACTAGGAATTAGTAGATTGCAAATTACCGTCTCGTGGTCGACGGCTACGTTGCGCAAGTGTGTGAAGTTGTGAATATCCAAAGGGTAGAGAGCTGTCGCATTGGCAACAGGGATCTAGCGAGGAGAGTTCATCGGCTACATATAAGTTATCTATCATCGCCCTCATATTCACCGTTCGCTTACTGAGAAGATCGGGCCACCCCATATCATCTTGGTATCAGATTTCCAGTGTTTCCTCGGTAAGCATCCACCAAATCCATCTATTAGATCGTTTTTGTTTTCGTCCTATCCAGAAAAAGCCATACAAAAATATTAGGGCTTCTAGTTTTTCCATAACTTAGATTGCATCGGAGTCATTGTTTTAGTTTGTTGTTTCGTGTGTTCTTCCCGAAAATTTCTCTGTGATGCGACATATTGTGGCCTAAAGAGAAAAGTTACCGTAGCAATTTTCGTCAAGTTTGGAATAGTGTCAGAAAAATCAAAAAAAAGAGAAAAAGAGAAAAGATTCAAAAAATAGAGTAAGAAGTGTGATAAAAAAGAGTTATCAAAGAGTCCAAAGAGATATACAAGTGCTAGAAAGGACATATCATAGTGGTGATATTTTGAGAGGCCTGTCTTTCGTTTGTCTCCACTGTGTGAGTTTTTCCTTGGGTTTGTATCACACGATCAGCACTTAGACTTGACTTCGGTGTAGTTAGGGTGCCATACCCCTAGCTCCACCATATATATATCCTGCTTTGTCGTGTGTTCACTCTTTTACTCGGGTATTCACTTCATCACATCCGTGCACTAACCCTCCATCCGAATGGGTACGCATTACTATTCACTTTGGAACGGTAAGATTCACCTTTTCTTGTCAGTTTTGAGTGAGTTGTGAGTGTCCACCAAAATATTTGATTTAGTGAACTAACCTACTAATCATGTCTCAAAGTGGTTTTGATGTGATGCAGAAACAGGACAAGAATGCGTCAGTTACATGGGAGGCATATGAAGGTCTCCGTGATCACTTGACTGGGATGTTTACTAAATCCGCTGATGCGATTGATACAAATGTTCAAGCGGTCCAACTGAAAGTGGACGCGACTGAAGCTGCAGTCACCACTATGCAACAACAACTTGCTGCTATACAGCAGAGCCTACAACAAATGACAACATCTGTCACGGGCATACAAGCAGCTATTGTACAACACCAACCTGACGCTCAGGAAGATGATGGTAGTGTCCATGGCGACAATGCTGTTTTGAGGGGCAATCAAGGCCGCGGGCGTGCTCAAGGGCCAGTTCGCCAACCGCCACTTGGTTTTGGTGCACGCCGACTACCCATTCAGGAAGAAGATGTCTTGAGCAAGCCCAAGTTTAACATCCCCAAATTTGAAGGTTCCACGGACGTGGAAGAGTACCTCACATGGGAGCTTAAGATGGAAAAATTATGGCGTTTGCATGATTATTCGGAGGACAAGAAGATCAAGATTGCTTCTTCCGAGTTTGACGGTTGGGAATGTGCCCTAGAGGCAAATAAAATATGTTTTCTCGAGCATATTCCATTAGTTCATAATACGTTTGATACTATGCTATAACTGTATTAAGCAGAAACATTAATACAGGTGTGGTATACAAACAACCAGGTACCTAGTCAACCCTAGTATACTAGTCCATTGGGCGATTGATGATCAAGGTTTCCTGATCATGAGACAATGGCGTCTGTTGACAATGGAGTCGTATCATTGGATAATGATATGATGGACATACACCCACCACAAGTGTTTCGATGTGATCAAGTCACATAGTTCGACATTGCGATAACTATAACGTAGTGACCAGATCCTTAGACCGTAATGATCATACGTAATTACTATCTATTAGGATGCCTTGATTTGCTACCCATCGCCTGGCTGAAATATGCTGGACATAAAGGAGTACTTCAGGTATTCCGAATAGATATGTTAATGAGTATGCAAATAGATCAAAGAGGGATTTGCCCATCCGTGTGACGGATAGGTACTCTGGGCCCACTCGGTGATGTTACATCATAAAGTTTGCAAACGTGTGACTAGGTCACGGAGTTGTAATATCATGGGAACGAGTAAACTTGTTTGTTGAGAACGAGGACGAACTAGGTATATTGGATAACGATGATCAAACCTCGGACAAGCAAAGTACCATAGGACAAAGGGAACAGGCACACGGTTAACGGATCCAACAGCGATTGAAGTTCATTCGATGGAAGCGCAGGGACTATCAAGGATTGTAACCAGGTCCAATTGATTAGTCATTGATCAATGAGAATTGTCTCGATCATGTCTGCTGTTTCCCGGACCGTAGGGTGTTACACTTAAGGGTACTCGACGCAGTAAGGATTGATTCGGGATCACCGGAGAAATTGGAGAGAACACCGGAATTGTTCCGGTGATGACCGGAATTGTTCCGATGAAGGCCGGAAGTTGTTCTGGTTATTTTGAAAGGTTCAAAATATATTTAATAATGTTTAATATATGTTTTATTATTTAATTATCTGAATTAAATATTAAAATGTATTTAAATATAACTAAAAAGGAATTAAAAGGCATATGGGCCTCATAGGGCCCATTAGGGGGAGAGGGAGTCCTCCCCCATGGGCCATGGCGCCATGAGGGGGCCCACCCCCTTTATTTGGTGCGCCACCCCCCTCCCTTGGGATTAGTCCCACCCCAGAAGTGGAGCGGGGGTGGCACCCCTCCTTGTCCTATATAAGGAGGGGTAGAGGTGCCCTTTTAATCATCAATTTTTTGAGATAAGTTCTCATCTCTCTCTCCCTCCTTTCTCCTTCCTCGAGTGGACTCCCCTTGTTTGGAGTCTACACTTGGTTGGGGATTTCTCCACTATACGCCCGCCGTCGTGCTGCTGGAATCGGGATCCGAATCCATCTTCTTTCCGCTGCTCTAATGGTTCGGAGCCCGGAGGGACGTCGGGTATACTGTATGTGTATAATCCCGCGAGGCACTACACTTGTGGTGCTACTTCATCGTCGTGGTCATATCGCGAGGTCTTCATCAGCAACGTTCCGATGGGTACGTAATCCCGTCATCGATCTATAAGGATCGGGTGGCTACAGGAGTCATCGTGGATCTGCGCGGCATCGGGGATTGCCGGTACGACTACACCAACCACGTTCATGCGGGAACGTTTCCCGCTTCACGGACGAAATATTGGTATGTGATCTATTTCTGTCCGTTACTTGCATCGCCACAGGATATGTCTTGGGTATGGGTCTCGTAGGTTATGAAAAATTTGTGTTTTCTGCCCCGAACACCAACAGTGGTATCATGAGCAAGGCTATGCGTAGATGTATTGTACGGATAGAACACATCTAGTATGTGGGAATCAATTCTCCAATTGTTACCCTCTCACGTGTACTCATTTAGCGTTGTGGCAATGTTTGATGAAGCGGCCCCCGACCGACCTTACGCGTTTACGCGAGACTGGTTCCACGCTTGACATATGGCTTGTACCATATAAAGTGGCTGGGGGGGTGTTTGTCTCTCTGCATTAGTGATGCGAAGATGTTTGCAACGGAGGGCCCCGACAGGGGTGTAATAGAGACAATTGTGGATTGGTGTTGTGGCATGTTTTCGCAGGATAGAAAGCGGTTCTTTTCTCGAAACCCCTAGCAGCCACGTAAAACTTGCAAAAGATAAAGTAGAAAGGCGTTTTCAACTTTAATTTGCATGTCGGGGGGAATCATAGCATGTATGATTTATGTTGCATCCTATTTTGCTAATATGTTAGATATACGACGGTAGCATAATAGGATGATCCCTCACTAATCCAACAAAGTGTCCTTCCGTAGTGAAGCACCATCTGGAAAGTTCTTCATTATGGAGGCATCACGTGTCACACGGGTGTCAAACATTTTTACGTTCACAAGAGATGGGTGGAGCAGCCTAGCATGTCCAGAAACATGGCCTTGCATATGCGGCATATACTCACTAAGGTTATTGTGGCGAGCCTGGCATGTGCAGACATGGCCTCGGGACACAAGAGACCGAAAGGTCGAGCATGAGTCACATGGATGATGTGATTGGCATGACGGCCTACCTTGAATAACATACTGATGGTCGTGTCACACGGGGGAGGTATGTTCTTCAAGGATCGTGTAATCACTTAGAACAAACTATGAGGGATGTTTGTCTGAGTGGGAGTTCCAGAATTGTTTTTGAAACATGAACTCCATATTATGAACTTAATCTTCATGTGTTAGCAAATATCATTGTAGATAACGTCATACCAATGTTTAGAACTATGGCTCTTTTAGTATGATAGAACTTAAGGTAAATGGGTCTTACTTCATTGATGTGCACCAACACCATTAGAGACATACTAATTAGTAATGACTTGCTAAACATAATACAAAGAACTGCTAGGAGATACACCTGACAACTCCGTAATCATGGAAGATGATGATGAGTATCGCACTCACCGTCACTTATGAATGACTGTACAGTACACCATAATTCATTCTATGGAATATAAATTGTGAATGCATGTTAACCAACACGTATGACGTGCTAGGTGAACTTGAAAGCACTTGGTCACAAATAAGAGTAATGGAATATGAGTATATGGACGGGGTTTCTTTCAACTATGGTGGAAGGAACAACCTGCTGAGAAAGTCACTTGGAAAATGTATAAGATACATGGAACACCTTGTGTATAACTTGGACTACTGAATGACTGGTTACTTTGCGATAACTAGGGAGTTGCATCCGCTTCCTCTCAGTTACAAAGACCATGTCTGGACTTTGTTATGAAGGAGAATCGTTCACCTGTCATGAGGTCATGGTTAAAGTTAAGAACTTTAAGAGTAGAACCAATGCAGGAATGGTCATTGACGGAGAAGGTATATTTGATATACGAGTTATAAATGTCTTTCCCACGAAACACTAATTGCGGTTGATTAAGTATTCGATGCTTGAACTTACTGCTTGAGAGTGGCTTGAAAGGGATGAGGTGACAATGTGTGCTGACGGCAATCAAGATAGTTGATGATCGACAACACTCTCCCTCTACATCTATCAATTGATTAATATATGAAATTTTTTTATGATCGTTTGAATGAGGACTTTATTAGTGTGTCTTGCATCTCGCGAAGACAATTATTCATATTAGTGATAAACAAGTCAGTTGTTCTCCTTTTATGAATGATATCTCTTATGGTCACATTACGATTATGAATGAGTTATTCTTATATTGATGATAGTTGTTTGATCATTTATAAGAAATATTGTAATGCCAAGAAATATCCAGGCTTAATAATGACACTACAGTTTAAGTCATGAACGGTATGATGATGTCTTAAGATACTTGATCTCTTGACACATACAAACCATGCCTTTTAGGTGAGATGACTAAAACCTCGCATTCTGGTAAACAGAATGTGTACTGATTGTTGAATATCATACATTGTGATGTATCGTATGTCAGCATGTGGTGAATTTCATTATTTCGTGAACTTCGTATGTGGACTTAGATGAATATTTGTATTCACTAATGAAACATGAGTCTGAAATAATTTGATATGATCAAAAGGGATTTCAGAGTAAAGATGGATATTAAATTAACAAGAAAGACAAGTCTCTACGATTTGATCAAAGTGACAAATTTTTTGAGTTAGTCTTGGGCATAAACACTTGTGTGAAAGTTTTTCCACAAATTGCAATGTCTTGAGACACTTCAATATGATTGACGTGCCTGAACAATATTGTGATCATATTCTATCGAAAAGTGTATGGTCTAAGTTATCTCTTACCAAGTTACGTTATTATTGTTTAGAGTTATTAATTTAATATGCAAACACTCACTTCAGCATAGGGAACCATCTGAGTTCGTCAAAACCAACACTATATATGTCATGGTGTGTTGTGGTTTCTAGGAAGCTTGATTTATGTAAGATAAATTATCTTTGTAGTGTATCCTTAGACAACTATGGATGCATCTTCCACAACTAGAACCAAAAGGAGCAAAACTTGTATTGCTATGTTTGGTGTTTGTCAAGAATTGTTCTTGATAAATGTGGTAATGGAAGAAAAGTGAAAGTTCAACCAAGGTAATTGACCTTGCCTCCAAATGTCAGAGTAGTGCAACAGAATATGTTCTGGAAGCAAAGCTCTACAATAAGAGGAGAAACTAATGATAATGATCATGATCATGATCTTCTGATGGGAGCTTTTACTGAGAAAGGTAGGATCCAAGAATATATATTTTCCCCTGGTGCAAAATGATATTCATGATTCACTTGTCATGTTAATGGAACAAGACATTCCTACGAACTACAAAGAAGCGATGGTGGACCTAAGTACGAGATATGACTACGAGTCATGAAATCCTATGTTGAGTTACATTTAAGATTGCTTGAATCTTATCAAGTAAGGAGGTTACTTGATATTCACAATAACTTCAGAGTTAGGAGGAATAAATGTGAACATCAAAGGGACGTCAAGATTGGTTTGTCACAAAGATTGTTTCTGACAAATTCAATGGGTTGACTACAATGTGTAGCAATTCTTGAGTCAAAGGGATATTCACTACAATTGATCCAGGATTGTTATCAATACCGTGACTTCCTCAAATCCTGTATTTTAAGAAGTGTTGTAATTGGTACAACAAGAAGGTTTTGGAAAAACATATGGATACTAGTGTCTCGTAAACTGAATTATTATTTTGATGGATGATCAAAGGATTTTGGACTTAACCAAAATATCGAGGAAACATGCATTTGCATGAAACTGAGTGGGAGCTGAATAGTTTCCTGAAACTTAATATGTAGACGACATATTTTGAGTGGGATCTATGGGAGTATTATCCTAGACTCATATGTAAATGACATATTTGAGTAGGAGCCATGTGGTTAGTATCCTGAACTTAATATGTGTTTGACATATCTAAGTGGGAGCCATGTGGATGTTATCCTTGTCTTATATGTGGCCGACATATTTGAGTGGGAGCAATATGAGTGTTATCCTATAACTTAATATGTGCATGACATATTTGAGTGGGAGCATGATAACATTCTCATATATGGATAACATATTATGAATGGTGCAGTTGGTGTTAATGATTATTTGAATATTTAATAAATGAAGATGAATAAGTATTAAGCATTGAAGATCTATTAAGATAGATATGTGTTTAATAACATTGAGTCGTAATACTTTCCTGGATAAGATTCTGAAGGAGTTCAGAATGGGACAAGTCAAGAAGTGGTCCTTACTTGTATATCCAAGAGAAGTGTTGAGTTAATCTCAGTACAAGAACAATGGTTAATGGTTAATGAAAGAAATTGATGTGTTGGATCCTCTATGCTTTTGTCATAGGTTCTTTCATATAAAACCAGAGTTATGTACTCGACGTAATGTGACCCAAGTTCTTAGTAGTAAGAACATGTTGTGATATGATTTATGAGTAAATCATTGAACAAAGAGTTAAGTTTACCCTTTAGTGTCTGAAGAGAACTGAGGATACATCTCAAATTTGTAAAGGATAGTGGACTTGACCATAAATGTTATGCTGGTTCAAGTTTTGACACTAACCTAGAAAATTAAGATATCATACTAATGAATGCCTAAGTTGAAAGAAACATGGTTAGACATCAAAGTTGCATACAATGCACTAAGGATTGAATCTACATTGATGTGGCTGCTTTAGAAGTAGCAGGATTTATATTATGGCTTAAGAAGTTTGACTTCTGATTGAGTGAGTTTCAAGTGTGCATGACTATGGGAAAGTCCGCGTGACCCACCGGATGTCATTGCTATGACACAGCAAACGAAGTCTCACTTCACCGCCAAATATATATACCTCATCATTATAGTGGATAATGAAGGAATGCCAAATTAGGTGATATTATGATTTTCAAAAGGACATACGGTTCTGAATGGTACCCAGACCGTTGATACAACCTCTTCCACGCGCAAGCATGATCAATAAGAAGTTATGATCCAGAGAAAATGCAACTAGATTATTTGTACTCTAGTGCAAGAGGGAGACTGTTGGGAATGTGCCCTAGAGGCAAATAAAATACGTTTTATCGAGCATATTCCATTAGTTCATAATACGTTTGATACTATGCTATAACTGTATTAAGTGGAAACATTAATACAGGTGTGGTATACAAACAACCAGGTCCCTAGTCAACCCTAGTATACTAGTCCATTGGGCGATTGATGATCAAGGTTTCCTGATCATGAGACAATGGCGTCTGTTGACAATGGAGTCGTATCATTGGATAATGATATGATGGACATACACCCACCAGAAGTGTTGCGATGTGATCAAGTCACATAGTTCGACATTGCGATAACTATTACGTAGTGACCAGATCCTTAGACCGTAATGATCATATGTAATTACTATCTATTAGGATGCCTTGATTTGCTACCCACCGCCTGACTGAAATATGCTGGCCATAAAGGAGTACTTCAGGTATTCCGAATAGATATGTTAATGAGTATGCAAATAGATCAAAGCGGGATTTGTCCATCCGTGTGACGGATAGGTACTCTGGGCCCACTCGGTGATGTTACATCATAAAGTTTGCAAACGTGTGACTAGGTCACGGAGTTGTAATATCACGGGAACGAGTAAACTTGTTTGTTGAGAACGAGGACGAACTAGGTATATTGGATACCGATGATCAAACCTCGGACAAGCAAAGTACCATAGGACAAAGGGAACAAGCACACGGTTAACGGATCCAACAGCAATTGAAGTTCATTCGATGGAAGCGCAGGGACTATCAAGGATTGTAACCAGGTCCAATTGATTAGTCATTGATCAATGAGAATTGTCTCGATCATGTCTGCTTTTTCCCGGACCGTAGGGTGTTACACTTAAGGGTACTCGACGCAGTAAGGATTGATTCGGGATCACCGGAGAAATTGGAGAGAACACCGGAATTGTTCCGGTGATGACCGGAATTGTTTCGATGAAGGCCGGAAATTGTTCCGGGTATTTTGAAAGGTTCAAAATATATTTAATAATGTTTAATATATGTTTTATTATTTAATTATCTGAATTAAATATTAAAATGTATTTAAATATAATTAAAAAGGAATTAAAAGGCATTTGGGCCTCATAGGGCCCATTAGGGGGAGAGGGAGTCCTTCCCCATGGGCCATGGCGCCATGAGGGGGCCCACCCCCTTTATTTGGTGCGCCAGCCCTATCCCTTGGGATTAGTCCCACCCCGGAAGTGGAGGGGGGGTGGCACCCCTCCTTGGCCTATATAAGGAGGGGTAGAGGTGCCCTTTTAATTATCAATTTTTTGAGATAAGTTCTCATCTCTCTCCCTCCTTTCTCCTTCCTCGAGTGGACTCCCCTTGTTTGGAATCGGGATTTCTCCACTATACGCACGCTGTCGTGCTGTTGGAATCGGGATTCGAATCCATCTTCTTTCCGTTGCTCTACTGGTTCGGAGCCCGGAGGGACGTCGGGTATACTGTATGTGTATAATCCCGCGAGGCACTACACTTGTGGTGCTACTTCATCGTCGTGGTCGTATCGCGAGGTCTTCATCAGCAACGTTCCGACGGGGACGTAATCCCGTCATCGATCTACAAGGATCGGGTGGCTACAGGAGTCATCGTGGATCTGCGCGGCATCGGGGATTGCCGGTACGACTACACCAACCACGTTCATGCGGGAACGTTTCCCGCTTAACGGACTACATACTAGTATGTGATCTATTTCTGTCCGTTACTTGCATCGCCATAGCATAGGTCTTCGGTATGGGTCTCGTAGGTTATGAAAAATTTGTGTTTTCTGCCCCGAACCCCAACAGACGGTTATGCCTTGCGTTGGTGGGAGAGTGTGTTGACCGAGATACAAGAAACCGATGGGCAGCCTATTCGTACATGGCGTGACATGAAGGCGACCATGAAAGCTCGGTTTGTTCCCACTAATTACTTACAGACAGTTTTTGATAAATTGCAACAATTGAAGTAAGGTACTATGTCCGTTGATGCATACTATATGGAGATGGAGATGTTGCTGCAACGTGCGCGAGTTCGCGAAGAGGTTGAGATGACTATGCAATGTTTTCTCCATGGGCTGAAATTTAACATCAAGAGTATTGTGCGGCATCACCAATACTATAATATGAATGATCTATTGCATCTTGCAAGGGAGGCTGAATCCCAGCTTGAAGAAGAGGCACAACTGAAGTCCAGATACTCCACATCTAGCAGATTTTCTCCAAGGACATCGTCAGCCGCGCCTATGGAGAATTATGGTGCCGATGCTCGGGCTTCTTCTTCAGTTTCCAAGCCAGCCTCTAATGGTTCTATGGCCAAGAAGCCAGCTGCCCCTACCCCTAGTGCAGGCTCCAACATGTCTACAGCTCGCAATCGTGAGATGACTTGTCATTCTTGCGGTAATCCGGGTCACTTTAAGAGAGATTGCCCTAATCGAAAGGTCATGTTCATTAATGAAGAAACCGGCAAGTATGAAACCGGTGATGATGAAGACCCCGACGCATGCAATGACGAGGGATACAATAGTGAAGAAGGCATGGATGCTTTTCCTTCACATGCTCCTACTATTATTGTGTCACAGCGTGCTCTTACTGTGCAGTCCAAATCTGAGTCTCAGTGCTGCAATTTTTTCCAAACCAAAGCATTAGTTGGCCCCAACAAAGCTTGCAAAGTTATCATTGATGGAGGTAGCTGCCGCAACCTCGCAAGCAAGGAGTTATGTGCCAAGCTAAATCTGAAATATTTACCTCACCCGAATCCTTATTATGTCCAATGGTTGAGTGACAGTGGTGAGATGAAGGTGAATCAAATGGTGCGCGTAAACTTTGAGATAGGCCCATACAAGGATTCCATCGATTTTGATGTGGTGCCTATGACAGTTTGCCATCTTTTATTGGGTCTGCCGTGGTTATATGATCGCCATGTGCAACACAATGGCCGAGCCAATACATATCATTTGGAGTTCAAGGGAAAGAAAGTTAATCTCCATCCTATGTCCCCACAGCAAATTGTGAATGAGTCTCGTCAGAAGGTAGAGGTGAATGTAGAATCAACACGAGAGAACAATGTAATAGCTGTGAGTGATAATATAACGAAAAGTGCGAGAGAGACTAGTTTGCTTACATTAGCCACCAAAGAAGACATGAGATAATTTAGTGAGGATCCTGCAGCCATGCCACTTGTGCTTATGTACAAAGGCGAGGTGTTGTTTTCTAATGATAATCATCCTCTTTCTTCAAGTGTGTCTACTGTTTTGCAGGATTATGATGATGTGTTTCCGGCAGAGGTTCCAGTGGGATTACCACCCTTGCGTGGTATTGAGAACCAAATTCATCTTATCCCGGGTGCAACTCTTCCGAACCGGGCACCATACAGGACAAACCCCCAAGAGACGAAGGAAATTCAGCAACAAGTACAAGCGCTTCTGGATAAAGGGTATATTCGTGTCAGCCTTAGCCCTTGTGATGTTCCTGTTATTTTGGTTCCTAAGAAAGATGGTACATGGCGTATGTGTGTAGATTGTAGAGCTATAAATAATATCACTATTCGATATCGCCATCCTATTCCACGTTTAGAGGATATGCTTGATGAACTGAGTGGTGCTGCTATTTTCTCTAAGATTGATTTGCGTAGTGGATACCATCAAATTAGGATGAAAGAAGGGGATGAATGGAAAACTGCTTTCAAAACTAAGTTCGGCTTATATGAGTGGTTAGTTATGCCTTTTGGTCTTACTAATGCTCCTAGTACTTTCATGAGATTAATGAACCATGTTTTGAGGGAGTTTATTGGACATTTTGTGGTTGTGTATTTTGATGATATACTTATTTACAGCCGCAATGAATTTGAACATGCTGATCATATTAGACAAGTTTTGCAAGTGTTGCGTGATGCTAAATTATATGCTAATCGTGAGAAGTGCACATTTGCAAAAGATAAGGTCATATTTCTGGGATATGTTGTATCTAAGCATGTGGTAGAAGTAGATTCTTCTAAAATTGAAGCAATTCAAAATTGGCCTACTCCCATGAATGTTAGTCAAGTACGAAGTTTTCACGGTCTTGCTGGTTTTATCGACGTTTTGTGAAAGACTTTAGTACTATTGCTGCACCGTTGAATGAATTGACTAAGAAAGGTGTACCTTTTGTTTGGGGCGTTGCCCAAGACCTTGCATTTGATGAGTTGAAACGTTTGCTTACTTCTGCACCATTACTTGCATTACCTGATTTTACTAAGCAATTTGAAGTTGAATGTGATGCTGGTGGTATAGGTATTGGTGGTGTTTTGATGCAAGAAGGTATACCTATAGCTTATTTCAGTGAGAAGCTTTCTAGTGCTAGATTGAATTATCCTGTTTATGATAAAGAATTGTATGCACTTGTTAGAGTTCTTGAGGTTTGGCAACATTATTTGTGGCCAATTTTTTTTATCATACATTCTGATCATGAAGCTTTGAAATATCTGAAAGCTCAATCTAATTAGCATAGACGCTTAGCTAAGTGGGTTGAGTTCATTGAGTCTTTTCCCTACATCATCAAATATAAGAAAGGGAAAGATAATGTTGTTGCTGATGCTCTCTCTAGGAAGAACATGTTATTGACACATCTTGATGTTAAAATTCCTGGTTTAGAGAGTTTGTGTGATTTATATGCAACTGATCATGATTTTGCTGAACCATATCGTTTGTGTTTGCTTCGAACTGCATGGGATAACTTCCACATCCATGATAGATTTTTGTTTCGAGCTAACAAACTTTGTGTTCAAGAATCTTCTGTGCGTTTGCTATTGTTGCAGGAATCACATGCAGGAGGATTCATGGGTCACTTTGGGCGTGAGAAGACATTACTCATGCTTGCTGATAATTTTTATTGGCCCAGGATGAGGCGTGATGTGGACAGGTTTGTTCGACGCTGCATTGTATGTAACACATCCAAGTCCAAGCTGAAGACTCACGGTTTGTATACTCCACTATCGGCTCCTACCACACCTTGGGAAGATATTAGTATGGACTTTGTGTTAGGATTGCCACAGACTAAATATGATCATGATAGTATATTTGTGGTACTGGATAGATTTTCTAAGATGACACATTTTATTGCATGCCATAAGAGCGACGATGCGTCGCATGTTGTAATCTATTTTTCAAGGAGATTGTACGCTTGCATGGAGTGCCCAAGACAATTGTTTCTGACAGGGATGTGAAGTTTGTGAGCTACTTCTGGAAGACACTTTGGGGAAAGTTGGGGACAAAGTTGATGTTCAACACTACATGTCATCCCCAAACTGATGGTCAAACGGAGGTGGTGAATCGAACATTATCACAATTGATGCGAGCTATGATCAAGAAGAATCTGCGGCTAATGGGAGGAGTGTTTGTCACATGTGGAGTTTGCTTATAACAGGGCAGTACACACTACTACTCAGCTTTGTCCTTTTGAAGTGGTATATGGTTTCAAGCCTATTACACCTCTTGATTTGCTGCCTCTTCCATTGCAGGAACGAGTTAATATGGAGGCATCCAAACGAGCAGATTATGTGAAGAAGATCCATGAGAAGACCCGAGAGGCTATTGAGAAGCAAGGCAAGAATGTTGCTGCTGCAAGGAACCAGTCACAGAAGCAAGTTCTATTTCATCCTGGAGATATGGTTTGGGTGCATTTGCGCAAGGATAGATTTCCAGGGATGAGGAATTCCAAGTTGAAGGCACGTGGTTCTGGTCCTTACAAGGTGTTAGCCAAGATCAATGACAATGCCTACTCGATTGATATTCCCATTGCTGAGTTTGGTGGCGCTAGCAACAGTTTCAATGTTGCTGATTTATCACCATACATGGGAGATGACCTTGGAGCGTCGAGGTCGACGCCTTTTGAAGGGGGGGGGGAGATGATGAGGACTTACTACCAACACATCTCCAGTTCGTCATGAAGAACAAGTTGATTCAACAAAGAAGAAGGATGATGAAATTAGAATTGGACCTATTACAAGAGCTCGGACAAAGTTTATAGAACAACAGGTGAACTCGCTCTTAATAGATTCTGTTATGTTATGTAATGAGAACTTTATACTGCCTAAATCTTTGTATGTTTGCATAATCAGGTATAATGACGAAGAAGAGGATCCAGAAGGAGGAGAAGATGAAGGAAGCTCCAACTTTCGGACGTCCGACATCGGAGGCCAGGAGTTACGACGCCGCGATGACCTCGAGTTACAGAAGGGTTACGGAACTCCGACAAGTTTCGGACGTCCGACATGGAACAGACGTCCGACATGAAGATCTTCGCGACGGCTCCCGAGTACAGTACCGATCCGGAAGTCCGACACGTTTCGGACGTCCGACGCATCAGACGTCCGAAACCCATCGGACGTCCAAAACTGCCTGCGCGCAGATTTGACGGGCTGCGACCTTGTATCCGGGTCGACACCCCCTAGCTTATAAATACCGGACTCCCTGCGAGTTTTAGGGTTAGACCACGTTTAAATAAACCCTAGTTCTAGAGAATAGCTCCAAGCTTTCATCTTGAATCATATACTTCAATTCGTATCGATCTGAAGTGTTGCTACTGCAAGTTTTGTGTGATCTGTTGTTCCACTGAGAATTAGTAGATTGCAAATTACCGTCTCGTGGTCGACGACTACGTTGCGCAAGTGTGTGAAGTTGTGAATATCCAAAGGGTAGAGAGCTGTCGCATTGGCAACAGTGATTTAGCCAGGAGAGATCATCGGCTACATACAAGTTATCTATCATCGCCCTCATATTCACCGTTCGCTTACTGAGAAGATCGGGTCACCCCATATCACGCTAGTGTGCATCCATCCATCAGGCTAGTTTTGCTAGCTTGTACGTGCGTGTAATTTGTACTCCGGTGAATTGATCTAGCGATGAAAAGCCAACAGTTGCTGATGGGAACTGAGTTGGAGGACGTGCGATCAAAAATTCTGCTGCTATTTTGGAGATGCTGGCACGTGCGGGGTGGATGTATCTTTGGCGATGGAAAGGAAACAATCAAGGAATCTGTTTGCTTCGTGAGTAGATACATAGAGGAATTGGTTAATGCAAAGCAAAAAGACACTCTGGGGATGGGAAAGGAGCCTTTGGCGGGAAACAGTGGGAGAACTCTGGTAAGCGCAAACCGAGGAATGCACTGGAGGGCACCGATAGTGGGCGTGGTCAAGCTCAATACGGACGCCTCATACCTCCCGGATTCTGGGACCAATACGACAGGGATAGTCGCTAGAAACTGTGAGGGGCTGGTGTTCTTATCTGCCTGTAAAAGATGCACGAGATCAAGCTCGATCGATGGAAGAAGCGGAGGCGCGAGCCGCCCTGATAGGTCTCCATGAGCTGGGCCGTGTGTACGATGACCCCATTGTGCTGGAGTTGGACTGCGATACGGTGTGCAGGGATTTGCAAAGTGAAGCCGGCTAAAAATTGATGCAACAATCTGCGATATAAGAGAAGCTCTGAACAAGTTCCGCTTTGTTCAGATCAGCTTCGCTGGCAGGGATGGCAACATGGTTGCGCGCGAACTGGCGGCAATGGCTAGAGAGACAGGAGATCTGACGATGCTAGGGAATGCCCCGGACAGGATAAAAAACTCCCTCATTCAATAGTTCTTCTATTCATGTCATTCTCAAAAAAGAAAAGAAAGAAAATAATTGATCCCATTCCCACATCTAGAAGACTAGAACCAGCGCAAGTATGCAAGAGCACGTACGGAGAGTAAATAAAGCTACCTGAACACATCCCGATCAAGTTATATCCCTGAAGGTAGCTTTGCATTTGTTGAGTTTGTATCGAATATGTTGTACTAGAGTTGAGTTACATTGGACTTGGAGTTGTAATGTGGATAGGATACGTGTAGTGTTGGAGTCGGACACGTTGTATTCTTGGGCTCTTATATAATGAGAGGCACCCCACGGTTGTAACCTATGCCAAAATAATAGCACAGGCACGCAGGGGGAGCCGGCGGCATGTGCCGGCGCCCGGATGACCGGTGTGCGGTATTGTAGCGGTGTCATGGGGAGGAGCGCCCCTAGTCAGGCCCCGAAGATGTAGCCGATGTTCGATGAACTTCGTTAACAAATCTCGGTGTCGTGCCTCGTGTGATTGCTTGATCATCTACTACGCGCTTCGATTTATTCTAACAAGTGGTATCATGAGAAAGTTTTAATCGAGGTGGATCAGATCAAGAGGATGAAAAAGCGATCAGAAGATCGGCATGATTGTTTTGCGTACAGGCAGCGGGGCGGCGCTAAGATGCTGGTTGGCAGAAGTCCAGTCGGAGACGCCTGCGAGGGCAGCAACCCATATGGCGGAAGCAGGCTGCAGGCTGGTGAGTCACGCACGTTGGAGTACAAAGCAAAAGCAACCGGGTTTGTTTAGAAACAAAAGCGAACTCGTCTGCGAGCAAGACTGTAGCCGGTACGAGGTGAGGAGAGAACAGATCGATTGGGCGGAAGAAGAATCCATCAGGCTATTGCGTACATTGGAAAGCAAAGGCTTGAGCAAGGCAGCAAGCTAGCATTGGGGTTGAGCCAAAGGAGTTATTGCACGTGAAGATCAATTGGTTGGATTTGCTATTAGTACAAGGGTACTTGGGCATTACGTGGAAAAGCTTGGATATTTTTCTCAGTGTCAGCTATACGAAGAATTATGGCGCCAACGGGTACTAGATTTGAGGTGGAGAAGTTTAACAGAACTGGAAACTTTAGGTTATGGCCGACACGGGTGAAAGATTTATTGGCACAACAAGGATGCTTGAAGGCGTTGCGGGAAGCTAAGTCAGCTAAGATGGACGCAGTTATGTATCATGTGAAGGATGGGAATTCGCCGAAGAAGATCTGAATGGTGAGTCTAGTGCTAATGTGGCAGCTCGTGGTGATGACTGAGACAACAGTTGTGATGTTCTCGCAGTATCAGACAGACGGTCAACCAAAAGTGAAGCGTGGATGTTGGATTCAACTAGCTCTTTTCATGCGACAACCAACCGGGAGTGGTTCTCTTCGTACAAGTCTGGTGAGTTTGGTTCAGCCTATGTGGGCGATGACACATGTTATTGTGTTGCTGGAATAGGTGACATCAAAATCAAGATGTTTGACGGAGTTGAGCGGATGCTTCGGGGAGTCAGGCATGTGCCAGGTCTAAGAAGGAATCTAATTTCGCTTGGAGTTCTTCATGATGGTGGTATGGAATTCCGTTGTGATCGGGATAAGAAGACCTTGAATATCATGGAAGATGAGGTGATCGTGATGATTGGAGAGAGGACAACTTCACATCTTTACAGGTTGCAAGGGAGCACTATTGCAGGTGGAGTCACGGAGACTGGAGTTGCAAGAATAGCGGAAGGATCTCACAGAGGCGGCGGGTCTGCGGCAGACTCGTCGAGTAGCTCTCGGTAAGCTACAAAGAAAACAACTCAAGTCCGGAGTACATGGAAGTTTGACGCATGGACACATTCAAGGTGGTGGAGAATATTCGCCAAGGTGGAGTTTGTTGAGTATGTGTCGAATATGTTGTACTAGAGTTAGGTTAAATTGGACTTGGAGTTGTAATGTGGGTAGGATACGTGTAGTGTTGGAGTCGGACATGTTGTATCCTTGGGCTCTTATATAATGAGGGGCACCCCACGGTTGTAACCTATGCCAAAATAATAGCACAGGCACGCAGGGGGAGCCGGCGGCGTGTGCCGGCGCCATGGGTGACCGGTGTGCGGTATTGTAGCAGTGTCATGGGGAGGAGCGCCCCTAGTCAGGCCCCGGAGATGTAGCCGATGTTCGGTGAACTTCGTTAACAAATCTCGGTGTCGTGCCTCGTGTGATTGCTTGATCCTTGAATGATCTACTACGCGCTTCGGATTTATTCTAACAGCATAGCTACGTGCGTGCGTTTTAAAGCTAGAAAAAAACGACCGATCTGGTTGCCGGCACCGTGCGGAGCGGCAACGTAGCCAGGGGCGGAGCCAGAAAATTTGGCCATTGGGTTCACTCATTTACTTTTTGGGAGAAACTGGTACTAACTAATGAAGATTAAAGTCTAATTGCAAAAAATGTATAACATCCATGAAAAGTATAAGAAAAATAAATCTATACTTCTTATGCTACAAGACCACGTGCCTGAGACTTCTTATCACTTTTACCTCCTTTCTCAACATATTTCAGAACAGACATAACTGACGGGAACAATTTCACTAGACTTGAGAGGGTTCTGTAGTGTGAGCCCCAACGTGTGTCACCAGCTCTTTGAAGAGTTTGATCTTGATTTAACCCTTTGCCAGTGCTAATCTGCCCACTTCCTATGGCTTCTATTACCTCCTCTCGATGTTTCTCTCTAATCATATCCTTTCTTTTGCAAGAAGCACCAACCACATTGAATAAAAGTGAGATCATGTAGAAAAAATCTGCAATATCATCATGCTTCTTTGACACTGCCACAATAACCAACTGGAGTTGGTGAGCAAAACAGTGAACATAATACGCTGACTTGTTCTCTTGCATAATTTTTGCTTTCAAGCCATTGAACTCACCACGCATGTTACTAGCCCCATCATAGCATTGGCCTCGGACTTGTTTTATGTTTAATCCAATATCAGTGAACATTTTTTGAAGAGTGGCCTTGAGACAAGTTGCTGATGTTTCCTTCACATGTTCAATTCCAACTAACCGTTCAATGATAAATCCTCGGCTAAGATATCTCAAAACAACTGCCATTTGCTCTTTGTCAGACACATCCGCAGCCTCATCAATCAACAAACTGAATACATCACCTCCAATTTCTTCAATAATAGAATTTAAAGTTATCTGCACAAAAATAATTAACTCATTAGAGAACATTTGTAACTTGTAAGAAAACATAAATAGTAGGAAATGCAAGTTTATGGTACCTTTGCAAAATAGTTTGCAATTTCCTTTTGAATATCTCCACATATCCACTTACAGTTTCTTGGAGCATTCCCAAGAACTACATTTCGTATAGCATCATTTTGGTTTGCTAAAGTACGTACCAACTCTCGAAAGTTTCCCTTATTTTTTGACTCTTCTGATTCATCATGGCCTCGGAAAGCTAAGCCTTGATGCAATAAGTATCTCACTGAATCAATTGAAGCATTAAGCCGTATTCGATTTTGCTTTTTAGTAAGATCAGTTTGCTTATCGAGAGCAACCTCAATTGATTGATCTTGATTCATCAAAGCATCACATCTTTTTACTGCTACATTATGAAAGCTGTTAACATTACCTTTACCCACATGAGTATCTAGTCTGCTTTTCTTGTTCCAACCGTTCCAACCGTTAATTGCAAATGCATCACTTCCAGCTTGTCCCTCATTGTAATCTCTGAAAAGGTAGCAGCACAAACAAAAGGCCTTATGCACTGTATCACTATACTCAAGCCAACTACTATATTCATCAAACCAATCTGGATTAAATCTCCGTTCACTATTTCCAATCTTCCTCTGCGGGTAATCAAAATTAGCTGGTGGCTTGTAAGGTCCCCTTGTTAAATATATGCGCCTAATCTCATCTTGCTTCTTTGGATTTCTTGTGTACTCTGAAATTCTTTTCCGATCAGCCAGATCATAAGGCAACTCATCTAAGTTAATTTCTCTGTGAATAGTAGGCTTCGGAAGACTAGCTGCTGTGAGTCTGTGACAGTTGATGCAGTTTGCCTACATCTAACTGGTGATCTTGATGTCCCTGTATCATTATTCGGACATGGTGACCGAGGTCTCTTTGAGTAATATCGCTCCATAGCTTAGATCAATCAAAGTTCATCAAGAAAAACAAATAAAAAAACTAGGGCAAAAAAATCATGTGTACATGCTAGAGGCTACTAGCTAGATAGAACATACAGAAGAGAGAGAGAGAGGAGATGACGAGATGTGGCAATATAATCTGATTAATCACCTCAAATTCGCTGTCGTTTATTGATCTGCAGTGGCCTGCTTGCCGCTGGCGGCGGCCGGCGAGCGTCAGGCAAGGGCGCAAGCCGAGCGAGTAGAGAAAAGATGCGATCTGAAAGACTAGAAAACGAAGCGACAGGGCAACTGCTAATCACGGCTTAGGCCTGGCCGCTGGACATGGACTCTCGTGGGCTTTTGGACTCATTGCTAAGTTATGTACGTGACCACTTTTAAGTTAATGGGGTCAGCCATAATTTTTTATTGGGTTCAGCTCAATCAGATACATGCGTATATGCACGTACGAGGCAAAGTTCGTTGGGTTCACTTGAACCCAATGCTTACACGGTAGCTCCGCCGCTGAACGTAGCTGGCCAAAGCTGATTCATGTACGGGGAGTTTCCGGTTAATCGCGCAGGCTCCTCTAGGAAGTTTGCTTTGGTAAGCTACTTGCAATTTTTTTGCGGCTGGCTGAAAGGAATTTTTGACTGGCCTGGCTGAGAGTAAGGACGGCGACGGCGGTCGTGTGCATGACAAGTAGAGAAAACCAGTGGCGGAGCTTTTGCAAGGCCGATTGGGCCGTGGCCCGTCCAAGATTGAGGTAATTTTTTCACACATATATATAGAGGCATAGCCCATTGCCCAGCGCCCCAACCCAACAGCACCGCCAGCGCCTCGTTGCTTGCTGTCTCGCTGCTTTCGCACGCGTTCCGATCCCCATCTAGTACTTTCCTCTGTTCCTGAAGAGATAAAAATAGCGCAGCCGCCGCCGGCCGCCGCCACCTCTAGCACAGCAGCGCTGCCCAACGCAGCACCGAGCCCCCAACGGTGGCGGCCGCTCACTTCACACAAGTCACACCGGCGCTCAAGTCCAGGTCAAGTAGCACTGCAGCAAGATGCATCTCTCAGAGACTCTGATCGACAGCGAGCAGGCGGAGGCGGCGACCCAGCTGCAGCTCTGCAAGGGCAACTATCCTCTGATTCTGAAGTCTGAAGTCTGGTCTGTCAATCCCTCACCCACAGACCACAGCGGCAGGTAAATCAATCTATACTATTCCTAAATTTCTTTCCCCAAATTAGTTAAGATATTGTTCACTGAATAATCACCTAAATGTTCAATTGGCCAAATAATCCACAAAAAATATATTTGGTGATGTCTAAAATGGTTTCTGATTTTAATCAATTATTCTTTACAGGTTACAAGCTTTAGTGTAACTTATGAAGCCATGGACAAGGCCGGTCACTAATAAAATAGTATATATGGTTTAAAAATTTCAAAAACTGTGTTCTCTAGCCCGCCCAACTTTCTTTTTGTAGCTCCACCTCTGGAGAAAACGCAAGTCCATAACTTTGATTCTTCTTTCTTTTGTACGATTGATTGATTGGAGGTCGAATGGGTACCATGCATGAAAAACTAATGAAGGATATTGCTGGGTAATTATTTTCACCTTTAATATTAGTAGATTATTGCTCGGTTACTTTTTTTTCAAGGATACGTCATGGAATGACGTATCAGTCTCATAGAAGGCAATGCCAAGACGGCAAAGGTTTTGCATACAAGTTAACAACGCCACGGCCAACATGGCCAACCCACCACATGTCGACTACTCGCTAACGATCCACCCCACGGTTACTTTTTTTTAAACTTATTGCTCGGTTACTTCGATTAATTGATGATTGGATGTTTCTGATTTTTTTCGTATTTTCTAGCATATTTCTCTTTTTTCTGGTTAATCCATCATTTATTTTTAGTATATAGTAGATAACATTTATAGATTCTTGATGTCTATATTCTATATAGTTCGTCTAAAATTTATACAAAATATATATGCTTTATTAAAACGCCCTAAAAATTTATACTAAACACAAAGTTAACCAGGTGGCCGATTTTTCATTTGAAAAGCTTCCCCACAACTGGCACGCTTAGATATTAATCACGAGATTTGGCGATCATTTGATTAATGACAAGGACATGTAAGTGTAATCCAGCGATCAAAAACTTTGAGAGGGCGTGAAAGTTGCTTAGTTGTACCATCCTAAATTTGTAACAAATATTTGTGTGAGAGAGAGACACTACTAGAAAAAAGCTTATAGGTAGAGACTTAACAGTAGCACCCTCAAATAAGGGGCGCTACTGCTAATTAGCAGTAGTGCCCTGCACAAGACGTAGCAGTAGCGCTTGTATAAAAGGAGCGCTACTGCTACTTAACAGTAGCGTCATGTACAAGAGGGGCGCTACTGCTCCGTTGATAGTAGTAGCGCGCGATATAAACCCACGCTGCTACTAAGTGGTCTTCATTGCACCCTCTGGGACATGCCATACTAGTAGCGCCTGTACAAGAGGGGCGCTACTGCTAAGTTCATAGTGGTAGCGTCTGTACAAGAAATTCACCAAATGCACATTGAAAGGGCACGTGCCCTTATGTTTGGTTTTGGTAATTGATGACAATCTTTATGGACTAATGGTTTCCTTGAGTTATACTTTAAGGTTTGTCCATCGACAACGCTTGAAAATCATATGTTGGCTTCAAGGTTGTAAGATGAAGATTACGTGTTGAGCAAGATGTTCTTCATGGATCTATCCAAAGATTGGTCAAGTTGTTGTGTGTAAGGTCAAGAGGAGCATCACGAAGATATCATATGCTTGGAGCTTGCCGACCATATGGTGATAATGGTCTTGTGAAGATATGCCTAAAAGAGGCTCACCCATAATGGAGTATGGGGGAGCAATTTACTAGTCTTCATCGAGCCGGCGCAACCAAGAAAGGTGTTCCAACTTGAGGCGGACATGATCGTCATCATCAAGCTCAAGTGGATTATGCATAAAACAAAGGTTTAAACTTTATAGGTTTCTAGTTTACCGGTCTCATGGTGGTAGTTAGGAGACCGGGTTATAGGCTAGGCCGCATCGTTCATGGAGAGATCAAACCTTGACATCCTTGGCATCATCTTTATAGGTTCTTGTTTGATTTTTATCTTTGTGAGTGTTGGATCTTGAGTTCGTATTCATTACAAGCTCTTTTTCGTTGAAAAAGGATTTCATATACATCTACTTTTGTGTTTTCGATGTTGGTATTTATGTCGACTCTTATCTTGTGAAGGTTTCACCTTCTACCTTGTTGGCATTTTAACCTTTTCATGATTTTCATCATTTATTTTTGTTGATCTTGTGTGGTTCTCAATGTGAGGACCTAGAGCTTTTCCATAGCTTTAAAACAAGCCCAAGATCATCAAAATCAGAGTTCGTATGGCAAAGTTATGCCTGTTTTGGCCGTGCTGTTTTTTGCCTGAGAGGTAGAGAGGTAGTACCGCCCGGAAGAGCGGTAGTACCGCTCTAGCGGTATTACCTCTTGCTACTACCGCAAACCCTCTGTTCCGGGCGGTAGTAGAGCGTTTTTTAATATCCGGTAGTATCGTTTGAGCGGTAGTACCGCTCCAGGTGTGTAAACGCAGAAAACTGCACATAACGGTTGGATTTTTGGGGACCTATAAAAGGGGGTCTTGTTACCCATTGTCCTCAATGTTTTTGAGCTCATTTTTGACCTCCATTGTTGACCTCTTTAAGCTTGAGATCTCTCTATTCCTCTCATGATTCTTGCTCCTTTTTGAGGGAAAAGAGAGAGGAGATCTACATCTATATTCTCCACCAAGTCAACTCTCCTCTTTGTGAGGGCAACTTTGTTGATCTAGATCTTGGAGTTCTTGGTGTTTCTCCTTGTTCATCCTCTCATATTCCTCCAAAGATTTTGTTGCTTTGGTGGGATTTGAGAGTGGGGGACTTGAGCACTTCGTGTGCTCTTGCCATTGCATTTGGTGCATTGGTTTGAGTTCTCTCCGAGGATTCGTTGTAGTAAGTGAAGTTGAGAAGATAGCTACTCTTAAGTGCATTGGCACTCTAGAGCTTGTACTCTTGAGTGCATTGGCACTCTAGAGCTTGTACCTCTTGGGTGCATTGGCGCCTAGAGGTTTGTTGTTGCGGAGCTCAATCATTGTGGTGGAAAGCTTCGGGACGCTATGGGGGCCTCCAATTCGGTTGTGGAGATAGCCCCGAGCATTTGTACGGGTTCGGTGACCGCCCCCAAGGGTTGCCATTTGTACGGGTTTGGTGACCGCCCTCAAGTGTCCTAATAGTGGAATCACGACATCTAGCATTGGTAAGAGCGTGAGGATAAATGGGGTGGCCCTCGTTGGCTTCGTGTGAACATTGTGCTCGACACCCTCTCCAAACGGAGACATACTTGTCGCAAGAGAAGGAACTTCAGTAACAAATCCTTGTCTCCATCGACTTCACTTGCGGTTATCTCTACCCTTACTTTGAGAAAGCTTATTACATTGTTTATCTTGTGCTTGATCATATTATTGTGCATTGCTTGTCCCATAGGTAGTTTATCTAGTCAACCTATTTACTTCTACACCTACTTTGTGATAGCCTTAGTGCTCTTGTTATATATCTTGCTATCACATATTTGTTTATCTTTCTTAGTATAAGTTGTTGGTGCACATAGTTGAGCCTAGCTTATTTAGGTTTCTTGCTTGGAAAATTAAATGTTAATTTTTATTCTGCATTTGTTCAAGCCAAAACCGTAATTGTTTTAAGCGCCTATTGACCCCCCTCTAGGCGACATCCACGTCCTTTCAATTGGTATCAGAGCCTCGTCTCTCATTATGGGCTTCACCGCCTTGAGAGTAAAGATGTCGACTAGGGGATTAGGATTCATTAACACTCTTAGTTTCAATGGCACTAATTATGATGCTTGGAAAATTCGCATGCTTAATTATTTCCGGGACATTGACCCGTGTATGGAGCGAATTGTAGATATGAGTTTTTCTCCTCCAAAGGATGATTGTTCTCCCTCCACCTCGGGTCGCGATGCTTTCTCAACTTCTTCTACCTCACCAACATGTGGTTTTCCACAAGGTAATGAAATGGTGAGTGGTGTGAGTCATTGCAATGATGATAGTGAACTTATTGTTGATAACCCTTTATCACTATCTTATCGCAATGCTTCCTTGCGGGACCTTGATACGTCCAAAATGTATCTATAATTTCTTCTTGCTCTATGCCTATTTTGTGTGATATTGCTACGATATTGATGAACTTCCATACACTTTTGATCATATTTGGACTAACCTATTAACTTAGTGCACCCCAGTGCCAGTTCCTGTTTTCTGCTGTTTTTCTATTTCAGGTTTCCCCCTTATTTAAAGTGCCAGAAAATTTCAAGAAAAAATATAGGAAATCAGCGTACAGGAACCTTCCAAAAGATCCAAAGTGGGGTCCGAGGGGGGCCAGGGGGGCCCAGGCGGCCACCCGGCGCGGCCACCCCCTAGGCCGCGCTAGGGGGGCGCCTGGAGCCCCTGGCTCACCTCTGGATGCCCCACTTCTCCTATTTATTCCCCGTGACGAGAATCCCTCGGGGACGGAACCCTTTTTCGCGATCTCTCCTCTGTTCCGCCGCCGCCGCGTTTCCAAGATCGGGAGCACCAGAAGACCTCTTCCCGGCACCCTGCTGGAGGGAGGAATCACCTCCGGGAGCTTCTCCACCACCATGGATGCTTCCCGGATGAACCGTGAGTAGTCCACCTTGGACCATGGTTCTATGATCAGTAGCTATTGATGTTCTCCTCCCCTCTTTGTTCTTCATGGATTAGACCTCGTGAGCTGCCCTACATGATCGAGGCACTTATGTAATCTTTCTGCTGTTGCTATGATGAGTTTGCTGGGATCCGATGGATTATGAGATTATGTTCAGATTGTGTTTGAGTAATATATTTGATTCTCCTCTTTTATATTTATGTTCTTGAGTAATTCTTGCATGTTCTCCGTTGATGTTTATTGCTTTGGCCAAGTAGTAGGTAGTGAATCCAAGAGGGAGCGTTATGCATGATTGTGGGTTCATGCCCCCCGATGACTAGCTTGAGTGACAGAAACATGAGTCTAGGGGATGTGTTGTTTCCACAAGGGGGAAAACAATGGTGCTTGTACTTGCGGGTGCAAGGATTGTTTACTTTACGCAAAGTTCTGTAATGCAGTTGTCTGTTGCTTTGAGTTTACACTTTGGGTGGGATTCACAACTTAATACCAGCGAGATGTTCTGGATAGATATCTCAAGGTGGATGATTAGTAGGTAGATGCAGATGGATTTCGGTCTACTTATCTTGGCGTACCGCCCATGCTTTTGAGCCTCTTCCTTTCTTTATAGCATAATTAGCATTGGTTTGCGCACATAATCCTGTCAATTGCCTAGTTGTAATTTGTTTACCTCACATGGCTATCTTATCGTCTTTTGGGAGAGAGACATCACTAGTGAACATCATAGGACCCCGGTCCATATTTCCAACACTGTTTACACTCGCTATCAATTACTTTCAGTATTTACTTTTCCTTTGTTATCACTATCATTATTATCCCGTGCGTTTTATCCTTTGTAAACAACAAGGCCGGAGGAATTGACAACTCCTCTGTACTCGTTGGGAAGCAAAGTTATTTGTTGTGTGTGCAGGTCCAGGTGAAGTAAGCAACCTTGGATTGTGAACGACGCCATTGTTCACTTCACCACCTACTTATCGTTGTTGGAGTCCTACTGGTCGATCCTGAACCTTAGCATCTTCTCTTGGGTGTGGCACCCCGGCTCAGAGGACCTTCCACTTGGGTGTGGCACCCCGGCTCAGAGGACCGGAACGCCCCGTGCACCAGCCCAGAGATCAAGTCTTCTGGAGCACGACACTGATTGATATAGAACTCAACAGCTTTCTATTACCGAAGATCGGGGTACACGAGGTCTATTACAATGCTAGCGGAGACACAACTTGCTCCTCAGGCTAGCCACATCTCTACATCAAGCAGCAGCATAAATCTAGCAGCGGAATATCGAAGGCAGCAGAGCAATAACGGCGATGACGAACTCCAATCCACAGGGACACTAGCTGGGACACCTCCTAGCTCGCAAACACCGGGAACATCGTCCTACGCATCGAAAGCACGGCCTGCAAATCTGGCATAACACGCCAGGTCAGTACATTGAATGTACTTGCAACCTCACAACAACCATGCAACAAGGCAAAACAATAACATGAAAACAGGTTAAAGTATATTAGTGGATTAAACAGGTGAGCAGCAATATCATGAAAGCAGATAATCATCAAGCATATTAACAACATTAAGACTAATGCACACACAATGGGCCCCACATGATCGTCGCATGATCACGTGGCTTACCTTGGAGCCCTTACAGACTCAAGCACCGGGTCACTTCGTGACCAATCACTTCCACGGGTCGTCGCGTGACCGAACGGGTCATCGCGTGACCGAACGGGTCATCGCACAACCATTCAACGGGTTAGGTGTCCCTCGTTACCACCCAACCAATCCACTTATCGTACAACCATCCACTTACCACAAACTTTCCACCGTACTCAAGTTGATCATATGGTGTGACCTAGTACGAACTGTGTCCCATGACCGAGGACATGGCTATTCGAATAGATTTTGACACTGCAGAGTTTGTGCACGTTACCCACATTATGGAGTTCCTCCTCCATCCAGCACCCCGGTACTTGTCCCACAGGATCCTTGGAACTCGCACCGTAGGAGTGGACTAGGACATCTCCAACGAGACCGATACTACCGTGTGACCCTCTTACCGTATCACCGACATCCCGTCTTGGGTCGCCCCCATGGTTAGGTGTCCTATGTTACCACCAGAACCACCTTTGATTAGGTGTCCACGTTACCACCAGAACCACTCTTAAACTTTGTCCCCCGTCGGGGACCGCGCGCAAAACATACTTGGGCTGTCAAGACTATCGCCGTTTACCCGGCCAAAGGCAACTGCCGCGCATAGCCTCCCCTCTTGGGCGATACAAATAAGAGACCCACCGGCAGACCGAATCAAGGCCCGCCCATACAAGCAAATGTGGCTGCACGGATAAGTCCGGTTCGGTGGCACCTGATCAACTTGTCACGAAGCATATCTCCAACAGCGAACACAAGCATCAGGTGCTACATGAGTATCAGATCATAACAATGCATAGCATATTATCATGACAGTTTCAGATATGCTCAAACACATTTTTAGTTGGTGAACTTATCCGTGTTACAAAAATTAAGTTATTTAACATGGCAACATTATGAATGCAGTTAAGCGTAACTTAGGCATAGCATGAACTATCATAGAGATAACATGATCAACTTGACATGGTGTTAGTATGTGGTGGTTATGATGGTTCATGACATAACATGGCAATGATATGATCTAAGCATAGCATGAATGTAACATGGCAAAACATGGCATAACAGGAGCATATTCAAGGATAACATGGCAGTATAACATCAATCATAGCATAGCAACATGATCATAATCATCGATATAAGCATATCATCGAACAAAAATTTTAGAAGCACGTCCAATCTTTGCAAAGGTGCAAAGGGTATTGTGGCTTGCCTTTCACCAGAGGAGTGTGAAACACTCCCGGATCTTCAACACAAGAAAAACCATGCAAAACATTTTATAAAAGACACGGCGAAAATTCAAGCATCATCTTTTGTTTGAACAGCAAATAACAACATAAAAACATGGCAAAAAACTTATGCCAAACTGAGGAGGAGCTCGATACGAAACCAACGCAAAAATAATCAACCCGTTTGGACTTACGGTTGCGAAGATACAGACGAAACGATATCGGGGGGGGGGGGGGGGGCTGGTTTTGACAGAATACGCTATCGGTTTACCGAAAGCGCATTTGGGGCTGAAAAGGACTGAAGTACGCCTTCGATCAGAGAAGACGTATTCTCGTCTGAAGGAGAAAGAAGTGCGCCTTCCCTAAGGGAAGACATATTTCAGCAAATACGCCTCCAAATATGGACAACAGGCTCGGGCCTATGAGGATGACGAGCGGGGCCCGCCTGTAGGACCTTATCTCTCCTCCCCTGCCTCCCGTGGACGCAGAGAAGAGGACCAGGGCAGGACGGCCCGTCTGCGAAGGGCGCCGGCGAGGCAGGGCGCGACGGCCGGCTGAGCAGGGGGCACCGGGCGCGGATCGCTAGGTCGAGGCCGCCGGCGACAGGGCCAGCGGGGCGGCCTACGGCACCGCACTTCGTGGCCTGGCGCGTTGGTTTCCCGGGGCGGGGCGGGGCTAGGCCGCGGGGCGGCTCCGGCGGGGCTCCGGCTGGGATGTGGAGGCGAGGAGGTGGCTAGGGGGGAGCGCTGGGCTGGTCAGAGGAGGAGGTGGGGGTTCCAGCGGCGCCAATTCGGACGGAGGCCGGCGGCGACCGTCGTGGCCGTGGCGCAATGGCGAGAAATTGGAGAAGGGGGCGAGGCCAGGATGGGTTGGGGAGCGGCTGGTGGTGCTCTGGGGTGCTCAGGGCGAGCTCCTATTATAGCCACGGCGAGGATTTCATGGTCAGGCCGCGCCAAGGGGACGCGGAGATGCTCGGGGTGAGCTGGCGGCCAGTGAGGGCGACGGGACGAGGTGGCGTGGAGCACGCGCGCTCAGCAAAGCCGTGCGGCGCGGCAGGACACGAGGAAGAGGACGAGGGCGAGATGCACGTGGGCTGGACGCGACGGGCACGCGCGCAGAGCACGCCGGGTGTGTCCAAACGCATGGCTACCAAGGGCACTGGTGATTAGGATAGGATCTCGCGTGGCCAAAGATGTCTACCGTGTAGTCCTTCGAGTGATGATCACAGTGATGGGCCTGGATGGCCACATGGGCTACTGTGGTGAGCTCTATCTCATCCTGTAGTTTGATGCAACAAACTTTGGGGAGAAGCAAAGCTCACATGGGGTTGCTTTGGATAGGACCAAGGTGTCTCCAGGGTTTCGGTTACAAGGGACTAGGCTTATGTGGAGTTTGGGCTCAAACAAAGCAATGTACAGGGTACATCCTTTGCGAATGTAGCAATGCTGCAGAAGGTGTTTGTAATGTGGCATGGCTTGTACATAGCTCCCCTAAGCATGATATTTTGCAGAGCTCAATCATACATTAGGATGAGTATGTATGCCAAGTTTCACATCATTTGGAGCAATATTTTTGGTACTTCCTTTGTAAAGCACCAAATGGGTCAGAATGCATTGGTGAGGCTAGCATCTCACTGGATTGTTTGATTTGGCTGAAAATTGGTGTAGCTTGGTCAATTGGCATGGTGCATATGTGTATAAAATTTCATAGCCATTGGACACACATTGCTAGCACTTACTTCACAATGTGGCCCACTGACCAGAAACTTCAACATGACAATGCACTCATATGGGTAATGGGATTTGGCTCCAATCTGGTTTGGTGGAGTTATTTGGTGGTAGGAGCATGCTCAAAAAGTTTCAAGGAAAATAGGATCCCCTATCATGCACTTGCTTCACAATGCCCCCTTGCTGCATCCAAACTTTGGGAATTTATTGTGGGCGTTTGGCTAATCAAATGGTGGTGGAATTTGGTGGAGATCAATGATATGATCATATGAGATTGAAAAAAAAGTTTCACCAGCATTGGATCAAGAGAAATGGCACTCCCTTCACAAAGCTCCAATCTGCCCCCACATACAAATGAATTTTCCTAGAGGAAAAATCCACTTGGGCTATGAAATGTTAATGGAGAATTTGGTAAGAAATGATGTCAATGACATGTGGGAATTATTTGGGGATTTATGGAGCAATATAAATAGGGGTTGCTTCACAAACCTCAAATAATAGGAATATCCCTTTTATTGGAAAAGGAATATATGGCTTGAATAAAATGGTGGCTTGGATGAGGTGAATCAATGAAATGGCATTGGAAAGGCTTGAAATCAAGGGTCACTTGAGCATGGAAAGAAAATATGCTCAAGTTCTAAGTCCAACGAGGTGATCAAAATCAAATCCAATCGCAAATCCATAAATAAATTCGAAAAGTTTTGGGAAAAGAAAGTTCCAAAATCCAGGGTGTCACATTGGGGTAACCAACGAGGGGCGAGAAGTTATCTCGTGTATCCAGAAAATTTCTGGTGCCGTTGCCGGGGACTCCGCACTTCAAGATAGGGGAGTTGCACACTATCTTTTATCTTTGCTTTTTAGTGTTGTTTGTTTACCTTTAAGTTTTTGCTTCAGTGTCCTTTATCAAAAATCAAAAAATAGTTATCTTGCTTGCTGCTACTATGGGTTCCTCTGAGAACACCAAGTTGTGTGACTTTACTAGTAAAAAAAACAGTGACTTTATCTGTTAGAGATAATCACGACTAGTATTTGATTCCGGTACGGACTTGTAGCCCAGGTTGAGTCGGCTTGTAGTATAGGTAGAATAGTACTATATATACCTGTGCCTTGCTCCCCCTGTAATCACAAGATCAATAATACAATCAGAGGACCGACACGACCCTATTGCTACAACTCGTGTCTTGTGTGATGTTTCATGCGTAGCTAGCTAAACTATCGACCAAGTGCTGGTTGGCGCTAGTAGTATACGTACACATTGTCGCCGGCAGCCCACGACTTTGTTGGAAATATGCCCTAGAGGAAATAATAATATGTTATTATATATATATATTTCCACGTTCGTAATTAATGTTTATATTTCTGTGCTATAATTGCAATGACCCTGACTATGAGATTCAGAAGAAAACTCATTTGCATGTGTGGAAATATAAACACCAAGAGTTCCTGGTTTAGCCTCTAAGACCAGCTCATGTGCTAACTAATGATTACGTTTTCTTAATCATGGACATTGTTCTTGTAACAAGGATGTCAGTAGCAATGGGAACATATTGTTAGCAGAACAATGATGTTGAACCGACCCCAGTATTGAATGATATACTTAGAGATCACATCGTAACTATGTTATAAGTCATATCATGAAATGTTTTCATATACGTAATTCCTTAGACCATGAGAGTATCGAGTTGCTTCACACAGGAAGACATGCTTTGGTTCTTAGATGAATCCTCCCGTAAATGGGAAGTAGTAAAATAAGTTCTGGGTATGTCAGATGGTGTGGCTAGTGACTGTGATAGTTCAAGAATGAGATTTGCTCCTTCACGATGAAGAAGATATTCACTTCGGGCCCACTCGGTATGACGGTATCCATTATAGTCTGGCCAGACGCATTGTGATTCAGTCACAGGGATACCGGAATACGATAACGAGAAAAGGGACAAACGAGCAAAGAGGATAACGAGTGGCTTGTGTTCAAGAAGTTGTTACACATGGGTGCCAAACATCTCTCCTCTAACTTTGTCATATATCACGAAGCAAAGGGAATGGTACATGAATAAACATAATGGTTCACTCGAAGTTTCTTCGTGTATGTGCGGGAGTCAACATGGGTGTCCATGGCTCCGCTGTTGATTATTGGCTATTGACGAAAGGCTGTTGACCTATGTCCGGAAGATGTTCTGAGTCATGTCCGCATTATACCGAACCTATTGGGTCACACACTTAACGAGCAGTAGTCTGTTAGAATACTAGAATGGTAGAAGGTTTAGTGGAAGCAAAGCAGAATAGTTCATACGGGTACCGGAAGTAGTTCCGGGGATTTATGAAATAGTTCATAAGGGCACCAAAAGTAGTTTTGGGTATTTAAGGATATGTCCGGATCACTCTGGAGTAGTCCCAGGTGGTTCCGGAACATATGAAAATGGTAATGGGAAAGTTTACGATCAACCGGAATAGTTTCGGTGATCGGTGGACAGCTTAAACAATATGTTGTGTTCACCGGACATAGTAACCTTTGCCCGGATGGCTCCGAAACCCATTTAGATGGCTCCGGAACATTCGTTAGAGGTTCCGGAAGGTATTGGAAGTGCTCCAAAAGTGTCCGGAATGTCCCGAAACAGTCCCGGTAGGTCCCGGAAGGTCCTGGAAGCTTCTAGAAGGTTCCGGAAGGTTCCAGACAGTACCACCCACTGCCCTGCGCCCCTGGCCTTGGGGGGCAAGCCACCTAGGCTGCCCTGGCCGGCCAGGTGGTGGGGGCGCACCAAAAAGGGGTGGGAGATCCTCCAGGTGGGATTTCCAAATACCATTATGGAAGGTTTCCGGTGGGAAGGTATGTGTAGGTTTGGAAGGCTTGGGAGTCCAAGTTGGACTCCCAAACCTCCTTGAGCTGCGCCCTAGGCCCCTTGGCCACCTATATAAGGTGAGCCAAGGGTGGGGGAAGAAACACACAATCAATCCCCAAGGCCTATGCGCCACCCTCCCTCCTCTAAACCCCGTTGCTCCACAATTAGACCCCGGTTTAGACGTTGTTCTAGATCGAAATCCGTTAGGGTTTTCTCCCTCTAGTTTTCTCGGTGGCGTTCATCTCTGGACGGCGGAGCGCTGCTGGATTGCTGCTACGGGATGTGTGGATACTAATGGAGGGGTCGTACCTTCGACCCTTCTTCGAGGAGCTTGTTCATGGGACTTGTCCGTGGGACTAGATCGCGGGACTTGTTCGTGGGATTGATCGAGGGACTGTTCGTGGGAGAACTTGCGAGATCTACTTCCACTACGTCCACGAGCTTCACCAACTCTACTTCCGCTACATCGGTTGGTGAGCCATGACCTAAAACCTTGTATGCAATCTTCTTGGATGATCTTGGGTTCTTGATTCGCAGGCCGAAATTTTTTGTTTTCTACTACGTTTCCCAACAGACTTTACAACGCTCGTATCTAGCCGGAAAGTACTCGGCAAGTTGTGTCGTTGAGGTAGGGACCTGCGCCAACAATTGGTATCTAGAGCCAAGGTTGATCTTCTAGTAACTGATGGCGGAGAAGTTAATAGGTTTAGTTGGGTTGCCTTCCCTGTTAACCGCGCCAATAAACGATTCTTGATAACCCACAAGTCTAGGGGATCAATTGTTGCTTTTCGATAAATAAGAGTATCGATTCCACGAGGAGCAGAAGGTGCTGATAAGTGACACTGGATAAGGAAAGGGCTGCAAACACTCAAAGGTAAATATTTAGGGGTTTTTGGTTTAAGCAACAGAAAAGTAAAAGACAGGCAAAGTAAACAGGGTAACTGAGGAGTAACAAGTGGCCCAATCCTTTCACAAGGATAAGCCTAGGAACTGAACTTATAAAAGCTAAAGCGTTCTCGAGAAAACACGGGAGAGATAGTCAAGTCACTTTCACCATACTCCGCCAAGTAATATGTATCGTGTTGATAAGTGTCGGTGGGTGGATCAATGCTAGTACACCTTCTAGACTAAGATAAGTGTACTCTTATGATTACACACCTTGCAAGCATCCACAAATACAAGGTAGTAATTAAGGCATAAGCCTGACCACAACATTACGATCAAGGATCCATAACTCCCTTGTGCGAAAGTCTGTGAACTGGGGTTCAGGTTTCTGTCACTCCGACAACCCACCATAAGCATCCTTTGTGCACAATGTATTCCTCTAGGCCCATGAAAGGTGAAGTGTTATGTGTTCGACTCACATAACACCACTAGATAAATAACAACACAACTTAAGTACTCCCTTCGATCCATAATAAGTGTCGCTCATTTTGTACTAATCTAGTACAAACTTTGTACTAGATGAGCGACACTTATTATGGATCGGAGGGAGTATCAAACAACACATAATACTTCAGCATCATATGACTACTAACAACTGGACTTCTCCCATGTTCTCAAGAACTAAAGTAACTACTCACAAGACATAAAAGAGATCATGATCAGAGGTGATAGATGGGTGGTAAAAAATCTGGACACAATGATATTTCTCCAACAAAACTCAATAGCATTCACCACAAAATAGTAATCAACACCAACAGAGTAGAGAGGATAGATAGTACGGATTACAACACAAGTTGCAATTGTGAGATGAGATGGGATGGAGATGGAGATGGTGCTGATGTTGGGGATGATGTTGATGATGATCTCGATGATGCCCGTGACGATGATGATGATGGCGACGATCTCCCCTTCCGGGAGGTGATCTCCCCGACGGAATCTGCCCGCCGGAGATGGATTTTCTTCTCTATAGGTTTCCGCCCCGTGGCGGCAGTGAAACACGTAAATGACTCCTGTTTAGGGGTTTCCTCCCCAGGGGGCTTATATAGGCGAAAGGGGGCACCGAGGGGGGCCATCAGGCACCCAGGTGGGTGCCTGGCGCGGCCAGGAGGGGGCCGCGCCAGGCACCCTTCTGGCTGCCTGGTGGGTCCCCTCACCTCCTCCTTCGGTGATTCCCAGTCAATCTTCATAAAAATGCTCCCCGTAAATTTTTATCGCATTTGGACTTTATCTGATTAAGCAACTTGGTATCCACTTTTTACCGCTGAATTCTGGTTCTGCTGCTTCGGCACCGGAAAGTTGTAAACTGTGTAAGATAAGCCAAAAAAATAAGAACAATACTTTAAAGTGGAATACATCAATGAATAGGGTGAAATCACAATATAAAATAGTGATGCTTTTTGGACGTATCAACTCCCCCAAGCTTAGACCTCGCTTGTCCTCAAGCGATTGCTGAGCTCGGTAAACCTGTCCACAAGTTTAGAGAGTGAAGTGTCGATAAAATAATATGAACAAGAAGCATCAAGATTCCTCACCAAACTTAAGCATCCTCAACAACAACCTCAACTCATAAGGTCCTTATAAGAAAGTAGTAACAATTATAACAAAGTAGGACCTGGAAAACTCATCAAATCATGACAAACATAGCCTTTGTCAAGGAACAACTAATAACTTTTACTTTTGTTCTTTCACTTATAATGGAACAGTTGAAGCTTTTGAAAGAACATGCTATTAGTCAAGAAGTGCACATTTCAACACAAAGGAAGATGTTTACTAAGCATAAGCTTTTGTAAACAACTCACTTATCAAAAGATAATGTCAACAAAGATGCAACATGCTAGATTTCCTTGCAACTTTATATGCAAGCATCTTTATCAACATCAAGTGTCTGTTCTCTCTCTAGAAAGGAAGGAAGTAGGAAGGACTGACTCAGCACAAAATAAAGATAAACCCCGTGCAAAAGGGTAACCAGGGAAAACTTATGTGCCATCTCTAGATCAAACAGAATAAAAACAAACTTTTGGGAGGTGCATGATCCGTCAACGACTGCTGATAGATAACTCACTCACTTCATGATTTGGACAAGTTTCGAGGAACGACTCCCATGTGGGGACGATCACATCCCCTTGGATTCCTTTGTTTATCACTCGTAAAAGGGCGAAGGAACTTGTGTGTTAGTATTTATCTTTTACGAGCTGGGCACTCATGCTAGTCCCTTCTCGTATTAGGGGTTTGCAGACTAGACATGCAATCCCAAGAGAAAACTTGTCCAAATTAAGAAGATCATGGGTCACCCACCACATCCTCATGAGTTGAATCAGCGGCACAAAACAGAAGATTTTGAACATCTAAAGATAGCACATAAATTATATACTTTAGGAGTGGTAGTGGAATACCACAAGTAGGAAGGTATGGTGGACTCAAGTGGAAGAAGTTGGTTTCAAGGTATGGAAGTACAAGCAGAATTCCGCTTGGTACAGAGTTTTGGCTAGCAAGGCTTTGAGAAAGCAGACAATTGATGACAACTTAGATGCAATCAATACAAAGCATAAACATTAAAACTAGCATGAAACATCAAGTTGTCTTCCTTGTCAACATAACACTTCAAGCATAATAACACAAAGGTTTTGGCTATGTCGCTACTTTGAGAAAAACATGCTTGTTGTTATGACCAAAGCTATACTTGACAAGATTAAATAAAGTTTTCGAAGCCATACCTGATATAAGGTCAATACTCCTCATAAGAATCATCTCATAATGTCGATTGCGTGAAGATAGTACCAAGTGCAGCGAAGAAACCGATAGACTTCTCATTAATATTCCTTCATAGACGACTCCACACTCATGGGTACAAAGCTCTCCACAAAAGGAGTGATAGACCTCAAAGCAACACCTATTTCATAAAGTGACTTACCTAGACATGATACAACCCTACTTGACTCCTAAAGACAAAGATAAAGATAAAGATACCGGGCACTCCCCCAAGCTTGGAACAAGCTGAGGGGGTGCCATTACCCGAGGAGATTTACTCCTCATTCTTGTTCTTCTCAGTCAGGTACTCCTTGGCGAAGCGCTTCCATGGAAGCTCCTCTCCAGTCTCGAAGGACATTCCCGTCTCCAAGATCCTGCACTCAGCACCTAAACCCATGCGCAGAAACTTTAGTTCATACTCACAGTTCTGGTTGTGCATAAACTTTTTCTTCTAGTGCGGACAAACTTGACCACATCTCCTTCATCTCCTTCTTGTGGGAAGCATCGATATCGTTCATGATGTCGAAGTTAGATTCAACACCACGCTCCACCATCTTCTTGAACTTGAAGACCTCATGTTCCATCTCCTTCAGCCGCTCCTCGGTGCTCCCTTCCTTCATTGGTCCCTTCAGATCTTCCTTGTGGAGAACACCGTCCTCCACACGAAGGACCTGGGGGTGCTTCCTCACCTCAGCGAGGTAAGGGTTAATGAAGCTGACGACGAACTTGTCCTTGGGGGAACTTGGGGAAGCCATGGCACCTAGATCTAGCTGAAAGTTTTCCAGGCAGAAATAGACCGAGAAAGAAAACACGCGAACTCGAGAGATACGCTGCCGGAACGATCCGAGCAAATATATAGCAAAAATTTGTGCAACAGAAGGAAGGTTTCAAGCCTAGGTGGAGTCGGAGGCGGAGTCCAGGGAAGCCAGGATAGTGCCCGGCGCGGCCAGGAGGGGGGCCGCGCCAGGGGGCCTCCTGGCCTCCCTGGAGCTCCTCTCCGGCTCCACTCGGGCTTTGAATTTTCCTAATTTAGCAAAAACTCTGAAAAGTTAACTTTTATTGACGTTCGCAGTGTTTTCTTACCATAATTCATACCTTTTCTAATTTTGCTCCTGCCGGAGTCTGAAACTGGGCTGCAACATGTTCTTCATGAGTACTTGTATATATCATGTTTGCATCCACATTGATTGGATCACCTGGCATATAATGTTTGATTCTTTGTCCATTCACAACTTGAGGTTTGGTGCCTTCGAAATTATTGATCTTGATAGCACCGGACCGATATACTTCTTCGATATGAAAAGGTCCTTCCCATCTGGAAAGTTGTTTACCTGGAGAAAACCTGAAACGAGATCTAAACAACAAAACTTTATCACCAACATTAAATTCACGTTTCAGAATTCTTTTATCGTGCCACTTCTTTACCTTTTCCTTGAACATTTTAGCGCTCTCGTATGCTTCACTTCTCCACTCATCTAGAGAAGTCAAGTTCATGAGACGCTTTTCACCAGCTAACTTTGGGTCAGCATTCAGCTCTCTGATAGCCCAGAAAGCTTTATGCTCTAACTCTAATGGTAAATGGCAAGCCTTGCCATAGACCATCTTATACGGAGACATGCCCATGGGGTTTTTGTAAGCAGTTCTATACGCCCACAAAGCATCTCCTAACTTCTTTGACCAGTCCTTTCTAGAACTGTTTACTGTTTTCTGCAAGATCAACTTGATCTCTCTATTGGTGAGCTCAACTTGCCCACTAGTTTGAGGGTGGTACGGTGATGCAATCCTATGATTGACATCGTACTTGGGTAGAGCTTTCCTAAAAGCTCCATGCGTGAAGTGTGACCCTCCATCTGTCATGAGGTACCTTGGTACTCCAAACCTAGGAAAAATTACATCTTTGAGCATTTCAAAGATGTCTTGTGATCAGCACTCTCAGTGGGGATTGCTTCAACCCACTTGGTTACATAATCAACAACAACTAAGATGTGTGTGTACTTGTGTGAAGGAGGAAAAGGACCCATAAAATCAAAACCCCAGCAATCGAAAGGTTCAATCACTAGTGAGTAATTCATAGGCATCTCATTTCTCCTGCTAATGTTACCAACTCTCTGACACTTATCACAAGATAGAACGCACCTTCGTGCGTCCTTAAAGAGAGTAGGCCAATAAAAACCTGATTGTAAAACTTTATGTGCGGTCCTTTCACCGGCATGATGTCCTCCAGAGGGACTATCGTGACATTGTCGAAGAATGTCGTGCTGCTCGTGCTCCGGTATACACCTTCTTACGATCCCGTCCACACCTTCTTTATAAAGATGTGGATCATCCCAAAAGTAGTGCCTCAAATCCGTGAAGAATTTCTTCCTCTGCTGAAATGTGAAACCTGGAGGCAAAAACTTTGCAACAATAAAAATTAGCATAATCTGCAAACCAAGGGTCGGAATGGGATTGTACTTTTACAATAGCAAGCTCTTCATCTGGGAAACTGTCGTTGACTGGAATAGGATCGTGCGAGATATATTCCATCCTTGAAAGATTATCCGCCACCGGATTGTCTTATCCTTTTCTATCGACAATCTGCAAATCAAATTCTTGAAGAAGGAGTACCCACCTAATCAGTCTTGGTTTGGCATCCTTTTTCTGCATAAGATACTTAATGGCAGCATGGTCAGTATGAATAATAACTTTCGAATCAACAATATACTTCCTAAACTTATCACAAGAAAACACGACTTCCAAGAATTCGTTCTCGGTAGTAGCATAATTCTTTTGAGCACTATCAAGTGTTTTGCTGGCATAGTGGATGACATTCAACTTCTTGTCAACCCTTTGTCCTAAAACAGCTCCAACAGCAAAATCACTAGCATCACACATAATTTCAAAGGGCAAATTCCAGTCAGGTGGTTGTACTATAGGAGCGGTTATCAAGGCTTTCTTATGAACTTCAAAAGCTTCCTTACAATCTTCATCAAATAGAAAAGGAGCATACTTCTGGAGAAGATTGGTAAGGGGGATAGCAGAAGTGGGTGTTTTTAGACAACCGCTCGAGCATCTGATCAATAAAGGGCAAAGGATAGTGGTCCTTCCGGGTGGCCTTGTTTAACTTTCTAAAATCAATACACATTTTATATCCAATAATAGTCCTCTGAGGTATTAGTTCATTTTTATCATTAGGAAAAACAGTCATACCTCCTTTTTTAGGAACACAATGAACGGGACTTACCCACTTACTATCAGCTATAGGATAGATGATACAGGCGGCTAGAAGTTTGAGAACCTCCGTCCTAACCACGTCCTTCATCTTTGGGTTCAACCGTCGTTGATGATCAACAACCGGTTTAGCATCGGGATTGAGATTGATAGTATGTTGGCAAATGGATGGACTAATACCCTTGAGATCATCAAGAGTATAGCTAATAGCACCTCGGTGTCTGCGGAGTGTCTCCAATAATCGCTCTTCTTCATTCCCTGAAAGGTTAGAATTGATAATAACAGGATATACTTTCTTTTTATCTAAATAAGCATACTTGAGCGTATCGGGTAGTGGTTTTAGGTCGAACACCGGGTCTTCTTTCGGTTGCGAGAGGATTCCTAAAGGTTCAACCGGGAGGTTGTGCTTCAGGATGGGAGTTTGTCTTAAAAATATGTTTTCTAGTTCATCCCTCTCTTGCATATGTATATCATTCTCGTGGTCTCCATAAATTGTTGCAAAGTGTCATTATGAGGAATAGCAATGGAAGCAATTTCTTCAATAATTTTGTCATTACTTGACAGGTCAGGACCACGAGGCTGCTTAGAAAACTTAGAAAAATTAAATTCATACGGCTCACCGTTGAATTCAATAGAAACTTTACCTTTTTGCAATCTATTATAGCTCCGCAAGTGTTGAGGAAGGGCCTACCAAAGATAATATGGCAAAAACTATCTTGCACTGAACCAAGTACAAGAAAGTCTGTAGGATATTTTACCTTCCAGCAGAGTACTTCAACATCTCTTACAATCCCAACTGGAGAGATTGTTTGTTTATTTGCAAGATGGATAGTGTAAGGCCCGATATGCGGTACTGTTCCAGATCTAGGTGTTTCCATCCAGATCCGGGGACGAAGTACATATCGGTCCCACCGCGACATATGACAGAATCATATGCCCCGGATTTCCAACATGATATCACAACATTACAGATACAAGGATACAACATCTCATACAATCGGCATACAACTGCCAAAATACAACAGTGGAAGGTACATGTCTGAGTACAGACTACAATCAAATGCCTACTGGCAAAGAGAAAAACATCGATCCCCATAACCACACGGGTCCAGGCCCTCCGCTGGGATCCGCCTAACTAGTCTTCATCGAGTCTCCACGTGAAACGTCGATCACCATACCTGTTGTCGATCAAGAACCCTGAAAAGAGTTTGGGGATAGTATCATGAGTACAGAAGTACTCAGCATCCAACTATAGTGGTCATCTGACCCAGCAAGGACTTCATCACTCGTCATTCTAGGACAACTAGTAGTTTACGGTAAGGAAGGGGTAAGTGGTGAGGTTGCTGCCGCACTAGCATTTATGAAGTGGCTAACAATCTAGAGAGTAAGGTAAGAAGCCAAGCATTTGATGAGGAATCGCCTCCAAAAAGTCTTGCTATCAACTACTACGCAAACATAACACCTATCCTATCCTTGTCCTCCTCTTCGCATCCCGACGAAGAAGAAGCAGTCAAGGCACACACACGTTGATCAAGTTATATTAAGATTATCTCAGCTATTGTTGTCTATGAACAAGGAGTAGGTCTCAAGTCGTCCATAATCGTGGACATGGCTTTCCGAAAAGATTTAACCCTGCAGGGGTGTACCAACTGCCCATTACAAGGCTCCGCACGCACACCCATCTCTCTCAGTTTCTACCCATCACAGGCAACCATTTTATGATTTAGTTCCAAGAGATCCGAAATGACAGGTCCCTCTAACTAACAAGGAACAAATCCGGGTGGCCCCCGGGGAGTCAACACCCAATCCAAAAGCCGGCCACGCTCTCAGATCAGACTCTTCCGTATGACCAAGGTCGGGTTTAGTCTCACCTATATAACAGGGGACTTCCCTAGCTCACCAGTGTGGACCAACAAAGTAAATCTGTCTCCGCTGGCCCGAGTTGTTTTAAAACCACTGGCTGCAGACTAGTTACGCACATGGTTTCAAATGGTAAATCGGCTTGGGCCACCTCTAGAAATGTTTGAAGCTAGGTAGGTAAGAAAAGGGGACCCCATAAAATCCCACACGCGGTTAGGCACGCTCAGTCTTAAAACCAATACCCGGAACTCGGATGCTAGGTGACTTGAATGGAACAAAGCGTCGGGGCGAGATAGCCTAGACCTTCCATCCTTCGTCGAATATAGTCAACATTTATAATAATCATATCATCAACAACAATATAATAATGTGATATCCCAAAACCAAGGAGTAACAGGGTAACATCGTAGCATCCTAAGCATGCATACTAAGAAGGGGCTGAGCAACGAGCAATAGTAACATAGCAGTACATGGTTTGCTGGGAGGGGAAATGGCTGTATCGGTTTGAAAGAGGCTGTAAACATGTGGTAGGATCAAACATCGAAGCTAATAGGTTTAGTTGGGTTTCCTTCCCTGTTAACCGCGCCAATAAACGATTCTTGATAACCCACAAGTCTACGGGATCAATTGTAGCTTTTCGATAAATAAGAGTATCGATCCCACGAGGAGCAGAAGGTGTTGATAAGTGACACTGGATAAGGAAAGGGCTGCAAACACTCAAAGGTAAATATTTAGGGGTTTTTGGTTTAAGCAACAGAAAAGTAAAAGACAAGCAAAGTAAACAGGGTAACTGAGGAGTAACAAGTGGCCCAATCCTTTCACAAGGATAAGCCTAGGAACTGAACTTATAAAAGCTAAAGCGTTCTCGAGAAAACACGGGAGAGATAGCCAAGTCACTTTCACCATACTCCGCCAAGTAATATGTATCGTGTTGATAAGTGTCGGTGGGTGGATCAATGCTAGTACACCTTCTAGACTAAGATAAGTTTACTCTTATGATTACACACCTTGCAAGCATCCGCAAATACAAGGTAGTAATTAAGGCATAAGCCTAACCACAGCATTACGATCAAGGATCCATAACTCCCTTGTGCGAAAGTCTGTGAACTGGGGTTCAGGTTTCTGTCACTCCGGCAACCCACCATAAGCATCCTTTGTACACAATGTATTACTCTAAGCCCATGAAAGGTGAAGTGTTATGTGTTCGACTCACATAACACCACTAGAGAAATAACAACACAACTTAAGTATAGAACAACACATAATACTTCAACATCATATGACTACTAACAACTAGACTTCTCCCATGTTCTCAAGAACTAAAGTAACTACTCACAAGGAATAAAAGAGATCATGATCAGAGGTGATAGATGGGTGGTAAACAATCTGGACACAATTATATTTCTCCAACAAAACTCAATAGCATTCACCACAAAGTAGTAATCAACACCAACAGAGTAGAGATGATAGATAGTATGGATTACAACACAAGTTAGAATTGTGAGATGAGATGGGATGGAGATGGAGATGGTGCTGATGTTGGGGATGATGTTGATGATGATCTCGATGATGCACGTGACGATGATGATGATGGCGACGATCTCCCCTTCCGGGAGGTGATCTCCCCGGCGGAATCTGCCCGCCGGAGATGGCTTTTCTCCTCTGTAGGTTTCCGCCCCGTGGCGGCGGCGAAACACAGAAACGACTCCTATTTAGGGGTTTCCTCCCCAGGGGGATTATATAGACGAAAGGGGGCACCGAGGGGGGCCACCAGGCACCCAGGAGGGTGCCTGGCGCGGCCAGGACGGGGGCCGCGCCAGGCACCCTTCTGGCTGCCTGGTGGGTCCCCTCACCTCCTCCTTCGGTGATCCCTAGTAAATCTTCATAAAAATGCTCCCCGTAAAATTTCATCGCATTTGCACTTGATCTGATTAAGCAACTTTGTATCCAGTTTTTACCGCTGAATTCTGGTTCTGCTGCTTCGGCATCGGAAAGTTGTAAACTGTGTAAAATAAGCCAAAACAACATAAGAGCAATACTTTAAAGTGGATTATATCAATGAATAGGGTGAAATCACAATATAAAATAGTGATGCTTTTTGGACGTATCAGTAACGGGAGATCATGTCGAGCGACGACAAGAACAAGCAGGTGGCAGTGTATTCTGGTGCGGCTAAAGTAATTGATGCTCCAGGAAGATCGGAGTATCCACGATTCGACCGCGGAAACTTCGGGATCTGGCAGGCGCTGATGGAGTGCGCTCTCCGCGCCAACGAGCTGTGGGACGCGGTCGATCCAGGTGGCGACGCGTTCAAGAAGGAGGGAGCCGAGCACCGCAAAGATAGACAAGCGGCGTCGGCGATTTATTCGGTGATGCCGATAGATGTCCTCCAACACCTTATCGCCAAAGCAACGGCTAAGGAGGCGTGGGATACGTTGAAGATCCTGTCTGAGGGACATACCCGCATCAAGCAAGCCAATCTCCAGACTCTCTTAAGGAACTATGATACTTTGGTTATGGGCGACGATGAGTCCGTGGATACGTTCGCTTCACGTGTAGTAACTCTCGTCAATTGAATACGCGCTCTTGGAGAAAATCTCATGGAGGCATCGGTCGTCCGTCGGTTCTTACGCGCAGCCCCTCCCCGGTATCTGCAAATTGTGACGGCAATCGAGCAGTGCGTCGACCTCGCAACTCTCACCGTGGATGATCTCGTCGGACGGTACAAGGCTCACGACGAGCGTATGAGTCACAGTATCGGGAATGGGAGGAACTATGAGCACGTACTGCTCACGAAGGCTGAGTGGGAGTCATTGAACTCGAGGAGAGAAGGCGAGGGCTCTAGCAGCAACACTCGTCAAGATCGTGCGCCAAAAGAATAACATAAGAAGAACACCGGTGATGGCGCTCCGAAGAAGAAGAAGTTCGATAAGCGCAAGATCAAGTGTCACAATTGTGGCATGATGGGGCACTTGAAGTCTGAGTGAAAAAATCCGCCAAAGGAAACTGCTCTTATGGCCAAGGAAGGCGATGATGCAGACATGATGCTCATGGTCGAAGTATGCGAGCTTATGGATGAGCACAATCCAGCTCCAAAGGCGCCGGAAATTGAGATTGTCATGCTCGTGGAAGAGAAGGTTTACCTCCATGATAAGAAGAGGACGAACTCAACAAGGCACATGTGGTACCTCGACACGGGCGCGAGCAACCACATGACTGGTGACAAGGACCAGTTTTCTGAGCTTAATACTTTGGTGGGTGGAACGGTTCGGTTTGGAGACGGCCGAACTACTGAAATCGCAGGACGAGGCATTGTCCTGTTTGAGTTGGACAACGGCGGTCACAAGGTGCTCACGAATGTGTACTATATCCCCAAGCTAAAGAGCAACATCATAAGTCTTGGACAGCTCGAGGAGCGTGGCTGCAAGATTGTGCTCAAAGACAGCTTTCTATGGGGGTATGATCGTCAGAGGATGTTGATTATGAAGGTGCCGAGAGCGGCGAACATACTCTACATTTTCAACTTGGATCGTGTGGATCCAGTGTGTCTCCTGTCAAGCATGGATGACTCGGCATGGAAGTGGCACACGCGCTACGGTCATCTAAATTTCCAGGCTCTTCGGCAACTTGGACAAAAGGAGATGGTACATGGTCAACCGTGCATCAATCATGTCGACCAAGTGTGCGACGGTTGCCTTGTTGGGAAACAAAGGCAAGCCCCGTTCCCATGAGAGGGAAACTTTAGAGCGAGTAAAGCTCTCGAGTTGGTCCATGGAGATTTGTGCGGGCCTATTACACCGGCTACCCCCGCCGGGAACAAATACTTCTTGCTCATCATCGACGACTTCAGCAGATACATGTGGATTGTGTTGTTGAAGACGAAGGATCAAGCTTTGCAAGCCTTCAGAATAGTCAAGATGGCGGCCCAAGTTGAGTCCGAGGCCAAGCTAAAGGCCCTCCGTACCGATCGGGGGGGGGTGAGTTCAGGTCAAGTGAATTCACAAAATTTTGCGAAGCACATGGGATCAAGCGGTACCTTACGACGCCATATTCACCGCAGCAAAACGGTGTTGTGGAGCGGAGGAATCAAACCGTGGTGGCGATGGCACGAAGTATGTTGAAGAGTAAAGGCATGCCGGGTAAGTTCTGGGGTGAGGCGGTCAATACGGCTGTTTATCTGCTGAATCGGGCTCCAACCAAGAATGTGGTTGGGATGACGCCGTACGACGCAGTACACCAATGGTATTAGTTGGCTATGAAGCAGGAACGAAGGCGTACCGTACGTGCAACCCCTCAAACAATAAGGTGGTTGTGACGCGCGACGTGGTCTTTGAAGAAGCAAGGTCATGGAATTGAAACTCCGCCGAGCCGGTATATCAGAGTTCTGATGAAATCTTTCATGTGGTCTACAACGATTATGAACATGCACATGATCAACTAGAGAAGCTACCGGCACCTGACGTAGGTTCGGGTGCAGTCAGGAGCGCGGATGATACAGCGGTACGCTCGGATGCAGTCAGCAGCGCGGAAGATGCCGCAGGACTTTCAGGCGCAAAGCAAAACGCAGCATGCGATGCATCTGAGTGTGCTACGTCCAGCAGCACATGAGCATGTGCTGGTTCAGGTGTCCACCAGAACGTGCCAGAGGGCACAAGGGCAGCAGCTGGGCTAGGTGAGCCTAGCTCCCCACCACGTGCCATCCAAGGCAATGGGCAGCAACAGCAAAGTAGCCCACTTGCAACGTCAGAAAGATTATCAGTACATGGAAATAAAACGTCTCCAATATTTTTCACTGCTGATGAACCTGCAGGTAATTCGGCAGAGACTGAATTATTAGAAAATTTGTCTTCTCCGACTGTACAAGAAGAAAGACAAAGGCCACCAACACCAGTACGTATGCGAAAAGTATTGGATTTTTATCCAAAGGAAGCACTGGAGACGATAAACCCGGTGAAAATAAATCTAGTGAAGATAAAGCGACGAGGACGAGGAAAACAGTGTCTTCTAAGTATCGAGGAACCGGTGAAATTTGACGACGCAAATACGGAGGATTGTTGGCGTCGTGCAATGGATGAAGAATTGGGATCGATCCAAGAAAACAACACATGGGAACTTGTGGATCTTCCCAACGGTCATAAATCCATAGGACTAAAGTGGGTGTACAAAATCAAGAAAGATGCCGAAGGAAAACTGATAAAGCATAAAGCAAGGCTCGTAGCTAAAGGATACGTGCAAGAGAAAGGTGTGGACTTTGAAGAAGTGTTTGCTCCAGTTGCAAGGATGGAATCGGTGAGGCTACTTATTGCTCTCGCGGCTCAGGAATATTGGAGGCTACATCACATGTATGTAAAATCCGCGTTTTTAAACCGAGAGTTGGAAGAGGAAGTATATGCGAAGCAGCCACCGGGATACTTCAAAGAAGGAGATGAACACAAGGTTTTGAGGTTACACAAGGCATTGTACGGGCTACGACAAGCTCCTCGGGCATGGAACATCAAGCTTGACCGTACATTAAAATCTCTCGGATTCGAGAAGAGTCCACTAGAGCATGCTATGTATAAGAGAGGTAAAGGCAATGATCGTTTCTTAGTTGGCATCTATGTTGATGATCTATTGATAACTGGAGCAGATGAAGAAGAGGTTGCTAAGTTCAAGCTACAAATGAAAGAGTTATTCAAGATGAGTGATCTAGGGCTCTTGAGTTACTACCTCGGGATCGAGGTACAGCAAAAGCTGGAAGGGATCACGCTATGCCAGGAGGCATATGCAAAGAAGGTACTTGAAAGATGTAGCATGGAGGATTGCAAACCAACTTATGCTCCGATGGAACCTCGTCTTAAACTTAGCAAGAAGAGCCAAGCACCCGCGGTGGATGCAACAGAGTATAGAAGTGTGGTCGGAAGCTTAAGGTATCTTGTGAATACACGACCGGACTTGGCCTATTCCATTGGCATAGTGAGTCGGTTCATGGAAGCACCCACGATGGACCATTGGACAGCTGTGAAGCATATACTCAGATACATCAAAGGGACAACAAATTTCGGTTTGGCCTATTTGAGAGAAAAGGAGAAGGAGATGGTGGAGCTACTTGACTATAGTGATAGTGACCAGGAAGGAGATGTGGACGACCGTAACAGTACCTCGACCGTGGCATATTTTTTGGGAGGAAGCATAGCGAGTTGGCTATCACAAAAGCTGAAGGTGGTCGCATTATCATCCTGTGAAGCTGAGTATATTGCAGCTGCAACCGCAGCGTGTCAAGGCGTGTGGCTAGGAAGGCTACTCGGTGACCTCACAGATAAGGAACCAGAAAGGATGGTGCTCAACGTTGACAACAAGTCTGCAATTTCCCTATGTAAAAATCCAGTGCATCATGACAGAAGTCAGCACATCGATACGAAGTATCATTACATACGGGAGTGCGTGGAAGAAGGGAAGATTGAAGTCAACTATGTTTGCACCGAGGACCAACTTGCAGATATCCTGACCAAGTCTTTGGGACGACTGAAGTTCACGGAGATGCGGGAGAGGATCGGCGTCCAAGCTGTAAAGTGAGGACATCGTGTTTAGGGGGGGGTGATTGTTAGAGATAATCACGACTAGTATTTGAGTCCGGTACGGACTTGTAGCCCAGGCTGAGTCGGCTTGTAGTATAGGTAGAATAGTACTATATATACCTGTGCCGTGCTCCCCCTGTAACCACCAGATAATTAATACAATCACAGGACCGACACGGCCCTATTGCTATGTAACAACCCAGATTTCACAAAAAAAAATTGTTTTCGGTGTGAATTGTTGGATTGTCTGAATTATTTGCGGTGTTTGCATCCCTGATTTATCGATCGGCGATTATTTCCCCCTCTTATCTCGTATTAGACGGAGACCGACCCTTGCCACCCTGACACTCGACCTTTGCGACAACGGGTTTCACCCGATCACCGTCGCGAAAACCGCGTGAGACCAGCCACAGCCAACGGAACGAAAACCCCGTAAATTAATTAAACGGGTTATTTTTATAGTGTGCCGGAAAATGTTCTCGGAACGGTTCCAGCGCGAGGTGAACGCCGCCGGCTTGAGGCGCTGATCGCGCAGTTCAAAGTTTTACCCGAATCGGAGGTCCTGCGGATCCCCGGCGGTCAGAAACATAAACACCGCGCGCGCGAGAGAAAAACCGGGGATGTTTTTGCAAACTTCCAGCCACCTGGGCTATATAAAGACCACCACACTCCCACCCCTTTCTAGGGTTTCCTAGCAACAAAATTGCAGCCACCCCCTGGAAAACCTCAGATCTGCCCAAAAACACCTCAATTTCCGAAACCCTAGCCCCCTGGCCATCCAGAGCCGTTGGATCTGTGATCCGACGCTCCAGAGGCGTCCACGTAGCCCTCCACAGCATCCAGAGCAGTTCCGGGCCGCGCTGGACCCGCCCGCTCCGCCGCCTCCTCCCTCCGGCGAGCTCCACGCCGGTCGCCTCGTCGCTGCCCTGCAGGTCTCCTCTCCTCCTCCCTCTCGTTTACTCCCTCGCCTCACGACAGCCTCCTCTGCGCAGGTCGCCGCCTGCGTTCAGCCGAGCTTCCGCCGCCATGTCCGGCCGGCCTCGACCTCGAAGCCGCCTGCCCGCGCCGCTCCAGCCACCAGGAACTGCCGCGTCGGCGGGATCTGGAAGCCGCGCCGCCGCTGCGCCCGTTCCCATCCGCCCGAGCCCCTGCAACATCCACAGGAGCGCCACCCATCACCGGCACCGCGCCGCCGGCCTCGGTTCCGACGGGAACGAGGGGCGAGTCGAACAGCCTCCAGCGCCGCGTGGGCCGGCCCAGATCCAAGGCCTAGCCACCTGCGCGCCTGCCAGCCCACCAGCAACCGCCGGCCCAGCAAGGTGAGACCCTTTTTTTTCTTTTTTTATTGTACTGCGAGTTGGGCTTGGCCCAGTAGGCCTTTTACTTTTTTTTCGTTAGATTTTGGCAGATTCTATTAGTATGTTGTTGACCTGCTAATTACAACTGCTTGCCACTGTAAACTGTTTCTTTAATAACTTTTTATCCGTTGCTCCGATAAAAATGTTTCTTATATGTAACTTGACTAGAATTTTGTGTAGATTGTGTTTATGCTGCTATTTCTTGCAAATAAAAATAATAAATATTGTTTAGTACAAAACAGTACCAAATGCAATAATTATCGTGGGGTTCGTAATAGCTGCCATGTATAGGTTTTACCCCCCACTTAAATTGACTAGATTAGATAGTTTACTTTGTGCTTCACCTATTGCCATGTTTGCGTGATATGCCATGCTTGAGTGATATGCCATGTTAACAACTTTGTTGAATACCTTGTGTAGCTAAACAACTTGAACCACTGTAAACGTGCGGTATCTTCGTGTGTGACGAGTACTCCACTTAACCTGTTAGTAACCGCTCTCGACGGTAGGTGAGATGTCTCGTGTTGCCTTTTGTTGATGCTTGCTCGTGTTTGCCTCGTAGTAATAGAGTGCTTCCTCGTTGATCGCTTCTAGTGTTTACCTCTTGTGTGCTTCCGCGGGTACCTCTCGGAGACGATGCGAGCTTGCGATCAACTACACCTTCGGAACCCGACTTATAAACAGGCAAGGACTATGCATTACTTATGATCCATTTTATTTCAACCAGCGGTTTGCATGCTAGTTTAGGATATGTTCGATGTTTGATCCTACCACATGTTTACAGCCTCTTTCAAACCGATACAGCCATGTCCCCTCCCAGCAAACCATGTACTTCTATGTTACTATTGCTCGTTGCTCAACCCCTGCTTAGTATGCATGCTTAGGATGCTACGATGTTACCCTGTTACTCCTTGGTTTGGGATATCACATTATTATATTGTTGTTGATGCTATTGATTATTATAAATGTTGACTATATTCGACGAAGGATGGAAGGTCTAGGCTATCCCGCCCCGACGCTTTGTTCCATTCGAGTCACCTAGGATCCGAGTTCCGGGTATTGGTTTTAAGATTGAGCGTGCCTAACCGCGTGTGGGATTTTATGGGGTCCCCTTTTCTTACCTACCTAGCTTCAAACATCTCCAGTGGTGGCCCAAGCTGATTTACCATTTGAAACCATGTGTGTGTTGGTCGGCCGCTAGTAGTTTTCCAACCAACCTGGACCAGTGAGGACATAGTTCCCTTGCTGGCCCACCTTGTCCGGCCGAGGACCAGGTTTCCCATGTGTGATCAACCGGCTATCCAAACCTGCGACAGACGGTAGAGACCGATTCGAGAGCGCGACCGGCTTTTGAGTTGGGTGTCGACTCACCGGGGGCCACCCGGATTTGTTCGTTGTTAGTTAGAGGGACCTGTCGTGTCGGATCTCTTGGAACTAAATCATAAAATCGTTGCCTCTGATGGGTAGCAACTGAGAGAGATGGGCGTGCGTGCGGAGCCTTGTAATGGGCAGTTGGTACACCCCTGCAGGGTTAAATCTTTTCGAGAAGCTGTATCCACGGTTATGGACGACTTGAGACCTACTCCTTGTTCATAGACAACAACAACTGAGATTATTTTAATATAACTTGATCAACGTGTGTGTGTGCCTTGACTGCTTCTTCTTCGTCGAGATGCGAAGAGGAGGACAAGGATAGGATAGGTGTTATGTTTGCGTAAGTAGTTGATAGCAAGACTTGTTGGAGGCGATTCCTCATCGAATGCTTGGCTTCTTATCTTACTCCATAGATCGTTAGCCACTTCATAAATGCTAGTGCGGCAGCAACCTCACCACTTACCCCATCCTTACCGTAAACTACTAGTTGTCCTAGAATGACGAGTGATGAAGTCCTTGCTGGGTCAGTTGACCACTATAGTTGGATGCTGAGTACCTCTGTACTCATGATACTACCCCCATACTCTTTTCAGGGTTCTTGATCGACAACAGGTATGGTGATCGACGTTTCACGTGGAGACTCGACAACGACTAGTTAGGCGGATCCCGGCGGAGGGCCTGGACTCGTGTGGTTATGGGGATCGATGTTTTTCTCTTTGCCATTAGGCATTTGATTGTAGTCTGTACCCATGCATATATCTTCCACTGTTGTATTGTATTTGAGGCAATTGTATGCCGATTGTATGAGATGTTGTATCCTTGCATCTGTAATGTTGTGATATCATGTTGGAAAACCGGGGCATATGGATATGTCATATGTCGCGGTGGGACCGATATGTGCTTCGTCCCCGGATCTGGATGGAAACATCTAGATCTGGAATAGTACCGCATATCGGGCCTTAGAACTTGGTATCAGAGCCTTACCGACCGTAGGATCCCTTTTCTGGCCGAAGTCGAGTCTAGACAAAAACTATTTTGTAGTTATTAAGTTAGTTATCGGAGAGTAGGAATCTTTTTACTCCTTACCCTTGCTCTGGTCAGGACAAGTGTCGTAAGTGTTTTTATTCTCGACTTACCTCCCCTTCAAATCCTAGGATCTCAAGTGTGTGGAGTATCGGAATAGTTACAATGCCTTGCTTGCAGTGTATTGTCTCGATTCCGATCTCAGGTTTGGGAATTCCTGTAGTACCTTTAGCTTCTCCGATTTTGGGTATCATCTGGGTCATCCATTGCCATCCCTCCTTTTACTGGTGTTTTCACGACTTGCGTCGAAAAGCACTATACCTTTGACCAGGTTTTAGTTGTCGTTCCTCCTCTTGACATCGATGGCTACGTATTTTCGACGATGTCGTATCCCTGCGGAAAGTTTCTCGATGGAGCTTCAACATTCGACATGGAGCAGAGTCCCATGTTGGTGGTGTTGAAGATCGTCGACTCTCTTCTCTTCCCCTTCCCCTCTCCCCGGATCGTCCTGTATCTCGGGACGAGATCCCTTGTTGGTGGTGTTGTATTGTAACAGCCCAGATTTCACAAAAATTAAAATTTTTGTTTTCGGTGTGAATTGTTTGATTGTCTGAATTGTTTGCGGTGTTTCATCCCCGATTTATCGATCGGCGATTATTTCCCCCCTCTTATCTCGTATTAGACGGAGACCGACCCTTTCCACCTTGACACTCGACCTTTGCGACATCGGGTTTCACCCGATCACCGTCGCGAAAACCGCCTGAGACTAGCCACAGCCAACGGAACGAAAACCCCGTAAATTAATTAAACGGGTTATTTTTATAGCGCGCCAGAAAATGTTCTCGGAACAGTTCCAGCGCGAGGTGAACGCCGTCGGCTCGACGCGCTGATCGCACAGTTTGAAGTTTTACCCGAATCGGAGGTCTTGCTGACCCCCGACGGTCAGAAACATAAACACCGCGCGCGCGAGAGGAAAACCGGGGATGTTTTTCCAAACTGCCAGCCACCTGGGCTATATAAAGACTACCACACTCCCACCCCTTTCTAGGGTTTCCTAGCCACAAAATTGCAGCCACCCCCCTGGAAAACCTCAGATCTGCCCAAAAACACCTCAATTTCCGAAACCCTAGCCCCCTGGCCATCCAGAGCCGTCGGATCTGTGATCCGACGCTCCAGAGGCGTCCACGTAGCCCTTCACAGCATCCAGAGCAGTTCCGGGCCGCGTTGGACCCGCCCGCGCCGCCGCCTCCTGCCTCTGTCGAGCTCCACGCTGTTCGCCTGCTCGATGCCCTGCAGGTCTCTTCTCCTCCTCCCTCTCATCTACTCCCTCGCCTCACGGCAGCCTCCTCTGCGCAGGTCGCCGCCGGCATTGAGCCGAGCTGCCGCCGCCATGGCCGGTCGGCCTCGACCTCGAAGCCGCCTGCCCGCGCCGCTCCAGCCACCAGGAACCGCCGCGTCGGTGGGATCTGGAAGCCGCGACGCCGCTGCGGCTGTTCCCATCCGCCCGAGCCCCTGCATCATCCACTGGAGCGCCACCCATCACCGGCGCCGCGCCGCCGCCGCCGGCCTCGGTTCCTACGAGAACGAGGGGCGAGTCGAACAGCCTCCAGCGCCGCGTGGGCCGGCCCAGATCCAAGGCCCAGCCACCTGCGCGCCTGCCAGCCCACCAGCAACCGCTGGCCTGGGCTTTGGCCCAGCAAGGTGAGACTCTTTTTTTTCTTTTTTTATTGTGCTGCGAGTTGGGCTTGGCCCAGTAGGCCTTTTACTTTTTTTTCGTTAGATTTTGGCAGATTGTATTAGTATTTTTGCAGTGCCCGTAACTTTTTAACGGTAGCTCGTGTCGCGACGCATAAAACATGAAACTTGCTTAGTTTTTGTGTAGATTAATAAAATGTGGTCTTTTGCTCTGTTTGACTTTGTTTACATGTTGTTAACCTGCTAATTACAACTGCTTGCCAGTGTAAACTGTTTCTTTAATAACTTTTTATCCGTTGCTCCGATAAAAATGTTTGTTATATGTAACTTGACTAGAATTTTGTGTAGATTGTGTTTATGCTGCTCTAGATTGCTAATAAAAATAATAAAATATTGCTTAGGACAAAACAGTACCAAATGCAATAATTATCGTGGGGTCCGTAATAGCTACCATGTATAGGTTTTACCCCCACTTAAATTGACTAGCTTAGATAGTTTACTTTGTGCTTCACCTTTTGCCATGTTTGCGTGATATGCCATGCTTGAGTGATATCCCATGTTAACAACCTTTGTTGATCACCTTGTGTAGCTAAACAACTTGAACCACTGTAAACGTGCGGTATCTTCGTGTGTGACGAGTACTCCACTTAACCTGTTAGTAACCGCTCTCGACGGTAGGTGCGATGTCTCGTGTTGCCTTTTTTTGATGCTTGCTCGTGTTTGCCTCGTAGTAATAGAGTGCTTGCTCGTTGATTACTTCCAGTGTTACCTCTTGTGTGCTTCCGCGGGTACCTCTCGGAGACGATGCGAGCTTGCGATCAACTACACCTTCGGAACCCGACTTATCAACAGGCAAGGACTATGCATTACTTATGATCCATTCTATTTCAACCAGCGGTTTGCATGCTAGTCTAGGATAGGTTCGATGTTTGATCCTACCACATGTTTACAGCCTCCTTCAAACCGATACAACCATGTCCCCTCCCAGCAAACCTTGTACTGCTATGTTACCATTGCTCGTTGCTCAGCCCCTGCTTAGTATGCATGCTTAGGATGCTACGATGTTACCCTGTTACTCCTTGGTTTGGGATATCACATTATTATATTGTTGTTGATGTTATTGGTTACTATAAATGTTGACTATATTCGACGAAGGATGGTAGGTCTAGGCTATCCCGCCCCGACGCTTTGTTCCATTCGAGTCACCTAGGATCCGAGTTCCGGGTAATGGTTTTAAGATTGAGCGTGCCTAACCGCGTGTGGGATTTTATGGGGTCCCCTTTTCTTACCTACCTAGCTTCAAACATCTCCAGTGGTGGCCCAAGCTGATTTACCATTTGAAACCGTTTGTGTGCTGGTCGGCCGCCAATAGTTTTCCAACCAACCTGGACCAGTGAGGACATAGTTCCCTTGCTGGCCCACCTTGTCCGGCTAAGGACCCAGTTTCCCATGTGTGATCAACCGGCTATCCAAACCTGCGACAGACGGTAGAGACCGATTCGAGAGCGCGGCCGGCTTTTGAGTTGGGTGTCGACTCACCGGGGGCCACCCCGATTTGTTCGTTGTTAGTTAGAGGTACCTGTCGTTTCGGGTCTCTTGGAACTAAATCATAAAATGGTTGCCTGTGATGGGTAGCAACTGAGAGAGATGGGCGTGCGTGCGGAGCCTTGTAATGGGCAGTTGGTACACCCCTGCAGGGTTAAATCTTTTCGAGAAGCCGTGTCCACGGTTATGGACGACTTGAGACCTACTCCTTGTTCATAGACAACAACAACTAAGATAATTTTAATATAACTTGATCAACGTGTGTGTGTGTGTGCCTTGATTGCTTCTTCTTCGTCGAGATGCGAAGAGGAGGACAAGGATAGGATAGGTGTTATGTTTGCGTAAGTAGTTGATAGCAAGACTTGTTGGAGGCGATTCCTCATCGAATGCTTGGCTTCTTATCTTACTCCATAGATCGTTAGCCACTTCATAAATGCTAGTGTGGCAGCAACCTCACCACTTACCCCATCCTTACCGTAAACTACTAGTTGTCCTAGAATGACGAGTGATGAAGTCCTTGCTGGGTCAGTTGACCACTATAGTTGGATGCTGAGTACCTCTGTACTCATGATACTACCCCCATACTCTTTTCAGGGTTCTTGATCGACAACAGGTATGGTGATCGACGTTTCACGTGGAGACTCGACGACGACTAGTTAGGCGGATCCCGGTGGAGGGCCTGGACCCGTGTGGTTATGGGGATCGATGTTTTTCTCTTTGCCAGTAGGCATTTGATTGTAGTCTGTACCCAGACATATATCTTCCGCTGTTGTATTGTATTTGAGGCAGTTGTATGCCGATTGTATGAGATGTTGTATCCTTGTATCTGTAATGTTGTGATATCATGTTGGAAATCCGGGGCATATGGATATGTCATATGTCGCGGTGGGGCCGATATGTGCTTCGTCCCCGGATCTGGATGGAAACATCTAGGTCTGGAACAGTACTGCATATCGGGCCTTACATGCTACAACTTGTGTCTTGTGTGCTGTTTCCTACGTAGCTAGCTAAACAATCGATCAAGTGCTGGTTGGGGCTAGTAGTATACGTACACATTGTCGCCGACATCCCACGACTTTACGACGCTCGTATCTAGCCGGGACCTGCACCAACATTATCTGCAAGTTGCGTCGTTGAGGTCGGGACCTGCGCCAACATTATCTGCACACCTATTGCTACACCTGCTACTTCAGCACCTTCTTATGAGATTAAACCTGCTTTGCTGAACCTTGTTATGAAAGATCAATTCTCTGGTGCTAGAGATGCTGTTGCTTTGCACTTAAATAGTTTTATTGAGCTTTGTGATATGCAAAAGTACAAAGAAGTAGATGGTGATATTGTTAAGCTTAAGCTTTTTCCTTTCTCCTTGAGAGATGAAGCTAAAATCTGGTTTCAATCCTTGCCTAGGAATAGCATAGATTCTTGGGATAAGTGCAAGGATGCTTTTATTGGGAAGTACTATCCCCTGCTAAGATTATTCAATTGAGGATCTTTATTATGAATTTTAAGCAATTGGATAATGAACACGTTGCTCAAGCTTGGGAACGCATGAAATCTCTTGTTAAGAATTTCCCTACGCATGGTTTGACTACTTGGATGGTTATCCAAAAATTTTATGCATGCTTGAACTTTACCTCGCGGAACTTGCTAGATTCGGCCGCGGGAGGAACGTTTATGTCAACTACACTTGGTGCTGCCACAAAACTTCTCGATGAGATGATGACCAACTATTCCCAATGGCACACCGAAAGAGCTCCAACAGGTAGGAAAGTAAACTCTGTCGAGGAGAACTCCTCCCTAAATGAAAAAGTTGACTTGATTATGTCCCTACTTACCAAGAAATCTCCTATTGATCCTCAAGATGTACCTTTAAATTCTTTGATTGCTCAGGATCAAGTAGATGTGAACTTTATCTCTAGAAACAACTTCAATAACAATGCTTATAGGAGTAATTTTGGTAGCAATCCTAGACTGTTCCCCTCCAACAACCATGGGAACAACAACACTTATCCTAGCACCAAAAACTCCACTTCTGAATTAGAGATTATGCTTAAAGACTTTTTCACTACCCAAAAAGCCTTCAACAAGAGTGTAGAGGAAAAACTAGACAAACTAGATAACCTCTCGTCGAAGGTAGACAATTTATCCCATGAAGTAGAATTGCTTAAAATTAGAACTTCTCCCCTTGAGGAGAGGAAGGCCACTCCTATGAATGCTATCCAATTGCAAATTAATGAAAACATTAGGATGATGGCTAAACTTAAAGAGAGATGGGCTAGAGAAAAGGAGGAAGAAGATAGGATTAAGAGCCTTCCTACACACCATACTGTTTCTACTATCCAAGTGGTTGAGGATATCCAAACCCTTAGCACCCAATGCACCCCTAGTCCCATAGGACCTATTAATGGTGATGCTATGATCTCAACCGTAGAAGAAGAAATTCCTATGACTATAGAAGATACCAAACAAGTGAGCCTAAAGGACACCACTACCACTCTACTTGATAGTAGTGACCTTAATTTTGATAATTGCACCCTTTCTGAAGTTATTCGTTTCCTCCACAAGATGTCTAGAGACCCCCACACTAGTACACTTAATCTTGCCTTCACGGAGCATATCACTAATGCTCTCATCAAAGCTAGGGAGGAGAATCTTAGGGTAGAAGCCTCCATACCTAGAAAGCTAGAAGATGGTTGGGATCCTATGATTAAAATTAAGTTGAATAATTTCTCTTTCTATGCTTTATGTGATGTTGGAGCTAGCACCTCTGTTATGCCCAAAAGAATGTATGATATATTTGAATTGAAAACTTTTGATGCTTGTTATTTTGGTGTTCGTCTTGTAGATTCTTCCATAAAGAAACCTTTGGGGAATATAGATGATGTTCTTATCATTGTCAATGACAATTATGTTCCCTTTGATTTTAGTATTATGGACATTGAATGTGAACCTTCTTGTCCAATTATTTTGGGACACCTTTTCTTCGCATCGTGGGTGCTGTTATTGATATGAAAGAAGGGATTATAAAATTCCAATTCCCTCTCAAGAAAGGGATGGAACACTTCCCTAGGAAAAAGATTAAGTTTCCTTTTGATTCCGTCACACGGGCTAGTTATTTTCTTGAAAAGACTTAATCTATTTGCATTAAGCCTAGCTAATGGATTTAAAGAAGCGCTTTCGGGAGGCAGCCCGCAACGAATTTAGGATTTAATTTTTGTTTTTCTTATGTTTTTAGTGGTCTTGATAATTTTTACTACTGTAGAAACATCATTGTATCTTTAATTTTCAAGCTTTGTGCCTTTTATAGCCTCATACGACAAGGGAAGTGAAAGTTGTGACATGCTGTCCAGAAAACAGATTCTGTCCTCATGACTAGAAAAATCAGAGAAAAATCCCAGTTCATCTTTTTTAGCTGAATTTTTTACACAGCGTGCTCTATACAATTAAGAAACTTTCTTATGTTCTGAGTTTTTTTATTTGAGTTTCATAAGTATCCCTAAAAAAATATTTACTACCTGCTGGTCTGTTTTTCACAGATTCTGTCCTGTTTCGCCTTTTCTTCATTTTGCAAACCTTAAGCTTGCTTTTTCTTTGCAAATTTTTTTTGGCAATCTTGAGAAACAGTAGATCTTGAATATTATATTTATTTCCACTAGAGAAAAAATATTTTATTATGGGTACTAACCTCGCTAATCAGATTATGATGAGTTATGTATGAAGGGAGTTTTCAAGTGTGCGAGGGAAGATGATGAATTTTTTTTTAAGAAGTGTCAAGCGCTCAGGCTTGGGGATGCCCCCATGCATCCCCAAGAAATATTCAAGGAGACTCAATCCTCTAAGCTTGGGGATGCCCCCGTGCATCCCCTTCTCCATCAACAATTATCAGTTCGTCTCTGGTTTCACTATATTTTTATCACTTCATGCGTTATGTGCTATGCTTGGAACGTCTCGCTCTTAGGTTTTATTTTTAGTTTTCTTTTAGCTTTGATTGCTGTTCATAACAAGTTAGTACCCAACTTTCTTTGTGTGGGAGAGAAACACGCTCCACTTCCAAAATCTAGAACACAACATAGGATTTTTCATGCTTATCTTTGTTGTGTGTATTCTTTATCTTTTCATAGCTACTGTCATGTTTTGCTCTTAGTTTTAATGCTTATATTTTCAAAGAGCTTTTGTTTATTTTTTTTATGGAACTCTCTTGAGATTTCATGTTTATCTTTTTTAGAGATTTTTCCTGTTGCACTGAGTTTTGTGTCTTGACTTGCAGTAGGTAATTGAGGTTGCTATTCTTTTGTAGTAGTAACTTGCAATAGTTTTGAGGTATTGTTTTGAGTAATGTTTGGACTTTTGGTGTCAAGAGCTTTAGCCTATTAGTGATAGATGTCGTATTTTGGGCAATCCGTGTTTATCTTCAAAACCTACAAAATTAGTTGAGAACTCTAGCTACTAGATGGATCACTACTCTTCTGAGGAGTCGAATATTAGAGTACACTCACGTACCATGAGTCGAGGATGCGCAAGGATAACCAAAACCCCATACACTCCTCCTCGGGGTACTTGTCTCTTTGTGAACCTCCTTATTAGATTGAGAGTTACTGAAAATAAGTGCATGAGTTCTTCGGAATAATGTGAGTATTCAAAAGTTGACACTTCCACCTTCCCATATTTTTCTAGCCTTTCTTGTGCCGTGCATTGCTTTCTTCTCACTCCGAGAGTTGGCGTCCACCTTCGCCGGTACATCCAAACCCTTGGCATGATACTCTCTATCATCATAACCCTCCTTATATCCTTCATCAAAACAGCCACCATACCTACCTATAAGGGCATTTCCATAGCCTTTCCGAGATATATTTCCATGCAACATCCATCTTCTCATGACTCGATCTTCATGTCATACATGCTACTTGCTTGATCGATGAGCCGCATGCTAGTTGGGCCTTGCCCTAATCATTGCTACATGACACGCTAGTATCATTTCATATCCTGCTACACTGGTAGAGGCATACATTTGCATACATCATGATAGTTACATTTTCTTTATGATTTGAGTACTATGTAAAGTGTGAAAGATCTTCTATACTTCTTGTAATATATAGAGTGTTTCCCCTAAAGTGAGGAAAAGTTCCCAAAGTGGACAATTTAAAAGATCCCAAAGTGGACAAATTAAAAGATCCCAAAGAGGACAAATGAGAGAGAAATAGAAAGAGCCATTGAGGCCACCAAAAAATACAATAAAAAGAGAAAAAGAAAATAAAAAGAGATAAGGGGGCACACTACTATTCCTTTTTGAGATATCCACACTCGTATTCCCTCTTATATCTTGTACTCCATAGAGATTATCATTCATGCATATAGCTATGTGGGGACCTTCACGCTATAGAACTTGGATTGTATATTCCAATGATGAGCCTCCTCAAATGAGCTCTAGGTCTTCTTGAGCAAGCAAGTTGGATGCACCCCCACTAGTTCCATTGGAGATCTTACCTTAGCTCATATGTGCATCCGTTGCATGGCAATCCCTACTCCTCACATCATATCTATCATTTGGCTTTCTCTCTCCTATGATTGTCCTCATTGATGTGAGCCTTTCACACATTTTTGTCTTCCTCCTCCACCATATTCTCTCTTTGCCATCCTAAGTGTCAACTTTCTTGCTTACGCTCATCCATTGCATGAGTGCTCAAAATGTCGAAAAGGAGTGGATCATTTTGACTTGTACCTGGCTAGTGGTCTGGGGATGAGTCAAGATAAGATTCCAAAGAAGACCAAGTGTGAAACTTTAGTAGATTGAGTTCTGAACATAAAAATACATTTTATCTCGTATATCCCTATCCCCTTTCTTGCACGCAAACACAATTTGGAGACATTCGAGTCACGGACAACGAGAGCTCTTGCACCTTTATGTTCTTATGTTGCTTGTTTCAATACTAGATATAGACTCTTGCCTGTTACGACTTGAATTGAATTACATGCCTTGATTGCTTTACTTAAAAGTCTTTTATGGTTGTTAGCATGTCACCACAGAAATTATGCTTTTATCATTTACCTACTCGAGGACGAGTAGGAATTAAGCTTGGGGATGTTGATATGTCCAAAACGTATCTATAATTTCTGCTTGCTCCATGCCTCTTTTGTGTGATATTGCTACGATATTGATGAACTTCCATACACTTTTGATCATATTTGGACTAACCTATTAACTCAGTGCACCCCAGTGCCAGTTCCTGTTTTCTACTGTTTTTCTATTTCAGTTTTCCCCCTTATTTAAAGTGCCAGAAAAATTCCAGGAAAAATATAGGAAAAATCAGCATACGGGAACCTTATAGAAGAGCCAAAGTGGGGGCCGAGGGGGGCTAGGGGGGCCGAGCGGCCACCCGGCGCGGCCACCCTATAGGCTGCGCCAGGGGCGCTCCTGGAGCCCCTGGCCCACCTGTGGCTGCCCCCTTCGCCTATTTATTCCGCGTGACAAGAAACCCTCGGGGACGGAACCCTTTTTCGCGATCTCTCCTCTGTTCCGCCGCCGCGCTCTTCCAAGATCCGGAGCACCAGAAGACCTCTTCCCGGCACCCTGCCGGAGGGAGGAATCACCTCCAGGAGCTTCTCCACCACTATGGATGCTTCCCGGATGAACCGTGAGTAGTCCACCTTGGACCATGGGTCTATTATTAGTAGCTATGTGATGTTCTCCTCCCTTCTTTGTTCTTCATGGATTAGACCTCGTGAGCTGCCCTACATGATCGAGGCACTTATGTAATCTTTCTTCTTTTGCTATGCTGAGTTTGCTGGGATCTGATGGATTATGAGATTATGTTCATATTGTGTTTGAGTAATATATTTGATTCTCCTCTTTTATATTTATGTTCTTGAGTAATTCTTGCATGTTATCCGTTGTTGTTTATTGCTTTGGCCAAGTAGTAGGTAGTGACTCCAAGAGGGAGCGTTATGCATGATTGTGGGTTCATGCCCCCCGATGACTAGCTTGAGTGACAGAAACATGAGTCTAGGGGATGTGTTGTTGCCACAAGGGGGAAAACAACGGTGCTTGTACTTGCGGGTGCAAGGATTGTTTTCTTTACGCAAAGTTCTTTAATGCAGTTGTCTGTTGCTTTGAGTTTACACTTTGGGTGGGATTCACAACTTAATACCAGCGAGATGTTCTGGATAGATATCTCAAGGTGGATGATTAGTAGGTAGATGAAGATGGATTTCGGTCTACTTGTCTTGGCGTACCGCCCATGCTTTTGAGCCTCTTCCTTTCTTTATAGCATAATTAGCATTGGTTTGCACACATAATCATGTCAATTGCCCAGCTGTAATTTTTTTACCTCGCATGGCTATTTCATTTTCTTTTGGGAGAGACATCACTAGTGAACATCATAGGACCCCGGTCCATATTTCCAACACTGTTTACATTCGCTATCAATTTACTTTCAGTATTTACTTTTCCGTTGCTATCACTATCATTGTTATCTCGTGCGTTTTATCCTTTGTAAACAACAAGGCCGGAGGAATTGAAAACTCCTCTGTACTCGTTGGGAAGCAAAGTTATTTGCTGTGTGTGCAGGTCCAGGTGAAGTAAGCAACCTTGGATTGTGAACGACGCCATTGATCACTTCACCACCTACTTATCGTTGTTGGAGTCCTACTGGTCGATCCTAAATCTTAGCATCTTCGCTAAGGGAAATTTGCCGCTATCTACATCTCACCTTCCACTTGGGGTACCAACGAGGGGCGAGAAGTTATCTCGTGTATCAGACCTCAACACTTCGAGCACCATAAATGGTTTACATGCTTGTGTTGATAGTCCATGCATATCATGTAGAAATCACTTGAATAAATCTCATGATGATATGCTTGCTATATATTGTTGCCATGATAAGAATGCCTCTATTTCCTCTAGTTATTGTACTAACAATGTAGAGGAAAACCAACGGTCCATGGAATAAGATGTGGTCTTGAATGGTGCCTCAAGAGATCCTACATCATCATCTCGTGGTACTCATTTTTGCCTTATGGGGAAGGAGTTACAGGTATCTCCTACTTTGACCCCCATATCTAGTGATGGTGATGATGTAGATAATGTTGAAGAGGATTATAATATTGCTTCCTTAAAAATTAAGGGAGAAATTATTTTTAACGGTCTTCATAAGAATAAAATTTCTTGTTCCAACTTCATGGAAATCATGTCTATTGCCATTGAGGGAAATAAATACATTGAGGAGTCGGAAGCTCATATCGAGGAGAATGAGGCCACCATTGAGAAAATGGAAAGCCATGAGCGTGATTACGCTAATGAGATTGCAGATCTATCTCAAGCTCTTGAGTGTGAACAAACCACCGAGGAATCTCTTGAGGAGACTTTTTCTTTAGAGTTATCTAAAGTAAAGGAATCTCTTGATAGAACCCTTGTGGTGGCCAATTCTATCAAAACTAAATATGATAAGATTGAAGTTGTGTGTAACACCCCGGGTGTCACGCTACAGTAATCACAATTACTGTAGCTAATCATGCCTTGATCATTTTTGAATCAACACAAACTCCAAATGCCTTTTCATGGATATTAAAAAAATTGTGATAAATAAAACCTTGTCCAAAATTGGTGCAACCACTTTTGTTAAATCCCAAATAATCATTGGACCATGCAAGAATAACAATGGGAATTTATTAAGCTATAAAATAAATCAAACAATTCAAACAGTAGAAAACCAGTGGCATTTAATCCCTTTTAAGTAAAACAAAAATGCAAAAGATTTTTAATAAGCCACCAAACTTTTTGTGGCACTCTAATATCTTGTAACACTAATATTTGAACTGGTTTCAATTGTTACAAAAATCAACAGCTAGCTAAACTAAAATAAAAATTGTATGGAAATGAATAACAGAAAAGAAAAAAAGAAACATAAAACAAAAATAATAGAAAACCTATCTACCGCTCAGGGCACAAACCCACCCGCTGGGCCAAGCCCACCACCAACCCCCAGCCCACCCCTCTCCTTCCCCTCGTACTGGTCATCCCCTCACCCGTGGACGCCATCCACGCCCCGTGCCGTGGTGCCGTGGCGTTCATCCAGTTGCTAGCCAGTGGTATATGGCCATGAACCCCCCCCGGCGGAACCCTAGCGCCTCCATGCCCCTCCCACAAACCCTAGACCTCCCTCTTTCTCCTCTACGTCGTCTTCTCCCTCAGATTTGGAGCACGACGGGCAGCGTCGCAGCCACGCCACCGACGCTGTCGTGGCCACCAACCATCCCGCGGCTCCTACTGGCGTCTAGGAGCCAGCGCGCGCTCTTCCTCGTCCACCCGCACTTCCAATTGGGCAGGATACGACGCCCTCGCCCTCGCCTACGGCCACCGATGCCGGGCGCCTCCTCGCCGGTGATGCACACTACTCGAGCTCCTCTGAGTCCTCCTCGAGCCGTCTACTGCGCCCGATGTGAGCCAACACCCCGATTCCCCCCTTTCGCTTCAATTCGGCCGCCGTAGACCTTCCCCATCACCGCCATGGTTACGCGCCCGGTGCCCCGTGCCCGTGCCCACCTGCGTGCGTGCCCGTGGCCGCATCCGGCCACGGCGGGCCAAGCCTCGGCCGCCGCCTGCGTGCGCATGGCCACACCTTTCCTCCCGCTCCTCGCCGGAATGCCCCTGGTCCTCGCCGCCGTACGGGCACGCCGGAGCAAGTCCGGTGGCCACCGTCGCGTCGGCATGGTGGCATTAGCCACTAACCCGTTGTGGTTAACCACCCCTAACCCCACCCCCCTGTCCCACTGACATGGGGCCCCCACCCCCTTAATCACCTGTAAAAAAAAGAGAAAAGTTAAATAGATATGATAAATATTATTACACTAGATAAGACACTTACAGGTGGGCCCCCTGGCCAGTTTAAGTAAATTAAACTGTTTTATATAACATCAGTGACTTACACTTGGGCCCCACCTATAAGCTTTTAAAATAAATAGAAATATTAAATTGTGAATATGACATGTGGGCCACCCCTCTGTTTTTATTAATAAAAATGTTTTATTAGAATTGGGTCACTGACATGTGGGACCCCCATGTCAGTTTGACCAGTGAAACCTCTGTGGATAATGTTACTGTTTTGATAAAAAAATAATTCCAGAAAATCTTTTAAAATGATTTAAATTTTAAAATCAATATCTTTTAATCCGTAACTCGGATCGGAAAAGTTTATACATGAAAATTAATCAGAAAAATATAACGAATACGGATACGCCATCCGTTGGTCTACCACCCCCCCTCTGGACCGTCTGTCCGATGAATTGTCCGGTACTGTTAAAGTATCCGGATGAATTTATTCCGAACACGAATGTTGTTCAGAATGGTTCAACTAACACGGACACACCCCCTTATGTTTGTCGGGTGTCCATGACACCTCTGGCATGAACCCTTACCCCTCCGGACACCCTGTTTGGTAATCACCCGGAGCTGCGATTTCATCCCGGGATGAATTCCCGCTCCGAGCAACGTGCATTGCACTGCGTTAGATCACCGTTAATATTTCATATGACTTCTCATGCATTTGTTTGTTAAGCTTTCTTTATATTTACTGTTTCTCCCCCTTTATTCTCTGGTAGACCCCGCTGCTACTCCCGACTATACTACTGCCGGGTACGACTACTTCGTCGACGACCCTGCCCCTACCTGCAAGCTACCAGGCAAGTAGAGCCATTCTCTTCCCCAGATATCGCCTATCTTTCCGTCCATTTCTTGCACTTGGCATTGTTACTGCTGCTGCTACGATTACAATCCTATTCAATTGCATAGCCTGCTTTTGTCGCCCCTTGATGTACCTTCCTTTATCCTATGCTGCCTACTTTAATTATGTATTATATTCAGCAGTGAGCCCTGCGCATTGTTAGCTAGGATTAGATAGCGGGCCGTGACCACTCAGGGGAGTGAACATGGTTACAATATATACAACTGTACAGGTAAGGTACAATGCAGACACCGCCTAAGGCCCCTAGCTCGGCTCTGTCGAGCCACCATCAAGTGTGAGCTATCAAGGAGTAATCCTTGTACTCCACTCATTGATGACTCTGTATAGCCGCTCTAAGTACTTAAGCACGGTTGTCCTTAAGGTAAGAAGTCGGGCGACCCAACGGTGCCCGCGAGCGGTATTGCGTCGGGAACGACTGGGAGGGTACGACCGACGTTACTGGCGTGCTTGGCCCCTGATCGTATCTCGCGAGAGTTACCAAACCACGAAAGTCGAGCTCTACCCTGAGCACACGCGAGACAAGGTAAGGAGACGGTTCACCTTGTTGGTAAGCGCAGAGACTTGGTGCGACGACAGGGAAAGCACCGATGTACTGGTGGTCCTGACTGCTGTCGTTGACCGCGGGTCAGCTAAGTCGAGGCAACGATAACGGTTGTCACGCAGGTTAATTAAAATGCTAAATGGTTCGGCGGATGACTTGAGAGACCCGTTGGTCTGTACGCACTACCTTCACGTGGGTAAGGAGTTATGGGCTCCCCTGCGTCGTAGTTTGTCCGAAAGCTCTTCAGACGTCAGCAGCACCGCGACTTGCGCCGGGAAGTTGTGTCTTCTTCGCTCGAGCGGTGTGTATTTGGATTTGCTTTAGCTTCACCGGCCAGCCACGCACCATGCAGGAGCGTGCAAAGGTGAGGGTCCTAGACCCCTTGGCGCATAGGATATAGTCCGGCGGATGGCCTCTCTGTTGAGCCTAGGATGGGTTGCGTCATGTCGGATAGCCTCGGTGTGGCGTTCCCTAACAAGGTTCACGCCACCCTGGAGATCCGAGCGAGCATGCTGAATAGTAGTGCACCCCTGCAGGGAGTTTAATCTATTCGAATAGCCGTGTCCATGGTAACAGGACGCTTTATGCTGAAGCTGGATCTTATCACTACAAACTATTACTATTAAACTGTTGGTTCCGGGTTTTCTTCCTCGCAGGGAAGTCGAGGAGGGGAACTCGGAGGCATATATTATTATTAATCATTACAACTTATATTATTCAATATTGCAGCAACTTCTGCTTCATTGTTACTTTATGCTTTATATGAACTGTTGGTTGTTCTCTTCTTGTGCTGCAAGACTCGTCAGAAGATGCTACTCTTCGATAGGCCTAGCTTCTTACCCTTATTCTGATTTCTACCTTGCAGTCCACTATATATAGCCTCCCCTTTCCATTTGATACAATTCATAATGCTTAGTAGCGGACGTAAGACTCGCGGGTATGCTAGATACTCACCTTTGCTTTATTTCCCCCTTTTGTTTTGCCTAATCGGCTGCTGCATTCAAGGGTGGAGCCTTGGAGTCCAGGAGCAGGAGATCCCCGATGCCGACCACCGCAACATGAAGATCCCCGATGCCTTCTACGTAGTCGAGCCCCCCGTTGACCAGGAGTAGTTTGGATGTTCCCAGGAAGGAGGCCTCGCCTTTTCGATCTGCTGTTATTTGTGCTAGCCTTCTTAAGGCAACCTTGTATTCTTGTGTCTGTACTCAGATACTTTTGCTTCCGCTGAATTTGTGCTCTCGAGCTGTTGTATTCGAGCCCTCGTGGCCCCTGGCTTGTATTAAATAGTTTGTATTATTTTATTTTGTAGAGTTGTGTTGTGATATCTCATCGTGAGTCCCTAATCTAGATCATGTACATTGCGTGTATGATTACTGTACACGATCTGATTTTTGGGGCGTCACATTGTGCATGCTAAACTCCTTGAGGATTTTGAGCACCTCAAAAATGGCTCGCGGGTCATTAAGGGTGAGCTCATAAAACTCACTGAGTCACATGCTCAACTAAAAGATTTACATCTAAAAGAGCTTGCCATGTCGTCTTCTCCATCCATTATTCTTGACGATGCTTGTGCTACTAACTCTATTTCTTGTGAAGCATCCATCCTAAAGGAGAATGTTGAGCTAAAGGCTCAACTTGAGTTCCTAACTAGCAAGTATGGGAAATTGGAAGAAAAACATGAAAAGCTCTCAAGCTCTCACGAGGATCTTCTAGTCTCCCATAATGTGCTAAAGTTACTTCATGAGGCTAAGGTTTCTAAATTAGTTCCTCATGTGGACATTGGCACTACTTCTGCTCAATATGTTATATTTCCATGTGCTAGTCCTTGTAATTCATCCACTCATAATGTTTCTACTTCTTGTGATGAATTACTTTCCTTGCCTTGTTGCTCTAACAATGCTTCTACTTCCTCTAGTACTTGTATTTTTACTAACCATGTAGAGGAAATCAAAGAGCTCAAGGCCCAAGTCACTTCTTTGAAGAAAGACTTGGGAAAGGGTCATGAAGGGAATTCTACACTTAACAAGGTTTTGTGTGGACAAAATTCCCCCAATGAGAAGGGTGGACTTGGATTCAACTCCAACAATAAGAAGTCCATGTTGAACAAGAAGAAGGGCCAATCACAAGTCAAGAATTCGGCCAAGATTATTTGTTTCAAGTGCAAGGTTGAAGGGCACCATGTTAGATCTTGCCCTTTGAAGAAGAAGCCCACGAGTGACAAGAAACTAGGGAAGAGGCCTCAAGTTCAACCGCAAGGTGAAGTGAAGCCACTTCCCAAGAAGACTCAAGTAAATGATCTTCATGTTGAGAAATCAACCATGAAGAAAGGAAAGAGTAGATGTTGCTACTTATGTCGTGAGAAGGGTCATCTTGCTTCTTCATGCACGAACGGTACCTTATCCAACCCTATTATAGTTGATGATGTTTATTCTCTTCGGAAGAATAAGGTTGGCAATGTGGTTGCCAAATCTGTTGGCACTCAAAGTGGTGACAAGAAAAGCACAATTTGGGTTGCCAAGCCTATTGTCACTAACCTCTTAGGACCCAACTTGGTTGGGGACCAACAAGCTCAAACTTGATCGATAGGTGTTGGTGGAGGGCTTTGGAGACTTGGCTACATTATGAAGAATTAAGGGACCTTCACTAATCACATTGTCTCAAGCCAAGTCATTTGGACTATCATGTATCTATCGTATATCCAATGTGCCTCCTTATGGTAACTTGTACTTAAATAGTTTACATTGAAAGTTACTTGCCCCTTTGCATGTTTTGGTTTTGTACCTTACATGTGTTTGTATATGGTGTGCTTCCAATTATGTATATGTTGGTTTGCACATCATGTATTTTTGAGTGATGTGTTGAGCCTTTTTGTTCTTATTGGTTCTATCTTAGTTGGCTCTTGTGAGAGATTAATGGATCATCCCATTTTGGGGGAGTGATGTGCCTTGTGCAGTTCACGATACTAAAATTGTGTATACATGAGGAATACCACATAGTATTGATATTTCAAGATTATCTAGTCACTATGTGGTATGTCATACTCATGAGAAATTCCAATTCTAAAGTATCCATTAATTATCTCTTTTTGGTATTTGTTTGCCCCTAGTTGTAAATTTTGGGCTATCACATTATGAGGGAGTAATATGCTTTGTGCATATTGCACACCTATAAAATGTGTACATTTGCCGTTTGTGCCACTTAGTGTTGATATTGTAAATTATCTAGTTCCTAGGTGGCATGGTTGCTCCTCAAGTTCCAATTTGCTTATATTGAATTTATTTCTCATCCTATGGTTCTTGAGTGTGTGAGATTTTCTTGTTACGGTTTCCCTCCTACATGTACTTGTATTTCCTATGTGGGAACCGTTTGCTCCAAGTTTTCTAGTCATTTCTTGCATGATTGGATGCGTACTTGAAGCTAACAAGAATCTCTTTGTAAGCATTGTGCTCAATTCTTATCTTTTTCCACATGCTTATTGTTGTTGTTGTTGTGAAGATGATAATATATATATATATATATATCATTGATATCTACCACCGAGAAGTAATTCAATATACCTCTTGTCTAACAATTGGTACTCTTATATGTGGTAGAAATTATTGATCATCTTTACATATTGGCTTGTTTATAATTGCCTTATTCTCGCCAAGATTTTATTGTGGTTTTAACTCTCATTTTCTTCCTTGCCACTTGTGGATCATTTGTTTTCGTGATCTTGTCTAGTGTTTCTCTAGATTTAGTGAAAGTGGTGATCCCATCTTGTGCATCTTGTATTCAAATGAAAATTCTATGTAATGCACATCTCTTGGGGGAGCTAGAATCTTATGGTCCATATCAAGTGTGTCTTATTGGAAGGCATATTCTCTTTGGTGCTTTGTGTCATCATAAATTTTTTGAGGGCATAGTTTGTATGGAATTGTGCTCTATTATTGAGAGTTTGATATCTCTTCCTTTGGTATCTTTCATTTTGGTATCATGCTCTCTATCAATTGATGTGTCCATTGATACCCCATTCCTTGATGTATCTTTTATTTGGTATACCTCAAGTGACAAGTTTATTTTGGAATCCTATGTTCACTTGGTATCCTTTTCAATGGTTTTCTTATTCAATCATGTGTTGATTGGGTTGGGATTCAATTGGTATTTCTTCTCATTCGTTGGTGAGTGTATAAATTGACCATATGTTAATTGCTACTTGTCTTCAATCATGTGTTGATTTGGACTTTTGATATAATTCGTACAACCTTATGTTGTGTCACTCTTTGAGGTGCCATCTTTGTTTCCTTGGTGTCTTGTCCAAATTGTATTTCCTTTTGGTTCTTAAAAGTCTTGTGCATGCATATTTGCTATATGTGTAGTTCCGATGAACGATTTCTTTCTTTGATCCTATATATAGGTTAAACTCCATCCACCTCGTTATTGGCTAATATGTGCATGGAATTCATTTTTATGTCCATATGCACTTATTCTTGTGGAGTTTGTCCTATGTATTTTTGTTCCTCTAACTCTTTGGTCCCAATGAGTTTGGGTACTATTTTGTTTGTTAACAATGATTCTAGGAACTTTGGAGATGCATTGGATGATCATCATAGTCAAAAGGAAGGTGGTGTCACGATGTGCCTTTTGGAGTCAAGCTAGGACGATCAATGAAGACTTTATCTACTACATAATTCCCATGCTATGTCGGTAACAAGTATCTACCTCATGCATACAATTCTTGCATTCAACCTTGTGTAGGTTGCATCATGGCATGGCATTCTTCATTTGCAAGATATATTATTGGTTGTGATACTGGTTTCCTTGTTCAAAGCATCTCAACTATCTTTTGATACCTTGTTGCTAGTTGTGATGGCTTTGATGGTTGATTGTGTGGATTTCATACTTATACAATAAGATAATATTAAGCCATTGGCTATGCTTTCAAGCAAAGATCTTATTCGTATAATTATGACCTCCGTTTGGATATCTTGTTCTTTCCTTTTGTGACTATTTTGTGTGTACTTGCTTCTTTGTGGATATTTTTTTTACCTAGAATCTCATACACTTGAGAGAAGTTACACTTTTAGTGGATATCTTTGTTCTTTCATGTCCACCTTTTAATTTTTTAATTATTAAATTCTTCGGTGGTTACATGAAAGCATGTGTGTTTGAGTGCGTGTCTTAATTCTATTCATATTAGTGCACTCTTTTGGTGGTGAAGATTGTTGTCCTCATGCTTGTCTTGATGAGCCTTTTATTATATATCTTCACCATGGGGTTTTCACAAGCCTTGATTTTACCTTGCATTTTATTAAGCTTGTGAACCCATTTGTTGTTTGTGTGTGTGACCTTCTTAACTTATGATAGGAAGGACATGTCTAGCACCTTGAGTCTCATTTCTTCAAGACTATGTTGATGCTTAATGATCATCGTTATATTAGTCTTATCAAGTGCTCTGCCATGACTCACACACATCTTTTTGGTTGAGCCCATTCCTAAGATTATCTCCTTTTGCTTTTTTCTCAACCATTGGTTTGTTTCAAGTGCTAGTCTGTGTCTCATATCTTTGCACACTTGCACTTGTGTTGTGTTTCTATCGATTTTGGGGGAGTGATGATCCAAGTTTAGTGAACTTTGTATTATAATACAAAGATTCTAAATAGTGCACAAATCTTAGGGAACTTCTCTATTTTCTTTTGAACACTCCTATGCTCAAATCATAATATATTATAATCTTTTGGCATGCTGGATCGTTCGATTGCCTACATTTTCTTATGCCTTTGTGCCATCTCATCTTTTTTCAATCTTGAATCCTTAATATAGTTTGTCTTTCCTCCCACCATGTATCTTAGGATATGTGTATTTTATCCCACTCATTTATTGAGAAATACACCCTTTTGGGAGGAACACATTCTACATCGGCCTTCTAAGTTTTTTTTCCGCCCATTTTGGCAATCGATGCACAAGGGGGAGAAGAGTTTAGAGGGTTTTGTTTGAGGAGGTTCATGCTTTGGTTTTGTTCTTAAGCATTTGCCCTCTTACTCATGCATAACTTCTTTGCATGATTAGAATAATTCATCATATAAACCCTCTTAATGTGTTTGTCATCAATTACCAAAATGGGGGAGATTGAAAGGGCACGTGCCCTTTCATGGGGTTCGGGGCAGAAAACACAAATTTTTCATAACCTACGAGACCCATACCCAAGACCTATGCTATGCTGATGCAAGTAACAGACAGAAATAGATCACATACCAGTATGTAGTCCGTTAAGCGGGAAACGTTCCCGCGTGAACGTGGTCGGTGTAGTCGTACCGGCAATCCCCGATGCCGCGCAGATCCACGATGACTCCTGCAGCCACCCGATCCTTGTGGACCGATGACGGGATTACGGCCCCGTCGGAACGTTGCTGATGAAGACCTCGCGATACGACCACGACGATGAAGTAGCACCAAAAGTGTAGTGCCTCGCGGGATTATACACATACAGTATACCCGACGTCCCTCCGGGCTCCGAACTAGTAGAGCAGCGAAAAGAAGATGGATTCGGATCCCGATTCCAGCAGCACGACGGCGTGCGTATGGTGGAGAAATCCCCAACCAAGTGTAGACTCCAAACAAGGGGAGTCCACTCAAAGGCAGGAGAGAAGGAGGAAGAGAGAACTTCAATTGTTGAATCAAAAGGGCACCCCTGCCCCTCCTTATATAGTCCAAGGAGGGGTGGGATCCTCCCTCCCTCCCCGAGGTGGGACTAATCCCACCAAAGGGGGGAGGTGCGCCGGCCTAAGGAGGGGTGGGCCCCTCCCTTGGCGCCAAGCCCAAGGGGGGAGGCTCCCCTCTCCCCTAATGGGCCCTTAGAGGCCCATATTTAATTCAGATAATTAAATAATAAAACATATATTAAATATTATTAAATATATTTTGAACCTTTCAAAATACCCGGAACAACTTCCGGCCTTCAACGAAACAATTCCGGCCATCAACGGAACAATTCCGGTGTTCTCTCCAATTTCTCCAGTGATCCCGAATCAATCCTTACTGCGTCGAGTACCCTTAAGTGTAACACCCTACGGTCCGGGAAACAGCAGACATGATCGAGACAATTCTCATTGATCAATGACTAATCAATTGGACCTGGTTACAATCCTTGATAGCCCCTGCGCTTCCATCGAATGAACTTCAATCGCTGTTGGATCCGTTAACCGTGTGTCTGTTCCCTTTGTCCTGGGGTACTTTGCTTGTCCGAGGTTTGATCATCGGTATCCATTATACCTAGTTCGTCTTCGTTCTCAACAAACAAATTTACTCGTTCCCGTGATATTACAACTCCGTGACCTAGTCACACGTTTGCAAACTTTATGATGCAATATCACCGAGTGGGCCCAGAGTACCTATCCATCACACGGATGGACAAATACCGCTTTGATCTATTTGCATACTCATCAACCATCTATTTCGGAATACCCAAAGTTTACCGTTATGGCCAGCATATTTCAGTCAGGCGGTGGGATACAAATCAAAGTCTCCTCATAGATGACAATTACGTATGATCATTACGGTCAAAGGATCTGGTCACTACGTTATAGTTATCGCAATGTCGAACTATGTGACTTGATCACATCGCAACACTTCTAGTGGGTGTATGTCCATCATATCATTATCCAATGATACGACTCCATTGTCAACAGACGCCATTGTCTCATGATCAGGAAATCTTGATCATCAATCGCCCAATGGACTAGTATACTAGGGTTTACTAGGGACCTGGTTGTTTGTATACCACACCTGTATTAATGTTTCCTCTTAATACAGTTATTGCATAGTATCAAACGTATTATGAACTAATGGAATATGCTTGATAAACATATTTTATTTGCCTCTAGGGCACATTCCCAACACCCTTATGTTTGGTTTTGGTAATTTATGACAATCTTTACGGACTAATGTTTTCCTTGAGTTATACTTTAAGGTTTGTCCATAGGCAACGCTTGAACATCATATGTTGCCTTCAAGGTTGTAAGATGAAGATTACGTGTTGAGCAAGATGTTATTCATGGATCTATCCAAAGATTGGTCAAGTTTTTGTGTTCAAGGTCAAGAGGAGCATCATGAAGATATCATATGATTGGAGCTTGCCGACCATTTGGTGATAATGGTGTTGTGAAGATATGCCTAAAAGAGGCTCACCCATAATGGAGTATGGGGGAGCAATTTACTAGTCTTCATCGAGTCGGCGCAACCAAGAAAGGTGTTCCAACTTGAGGCGGACATGATCGTCATCATCAAGCTCGAGTGGATTATGCGTAAGACAAAGGTTTAAACTTTATAGGTTTACCAGTCTCATGGTGGTAGTTAGGAGACCGGGTTATAGGCTAGGCCGCATCGTTCGTGGAGAGATCAAACCTTTGCATCCTTGGCATCATCTTTATTGGTTCTTGTTTGGTTTTTCTCTTTGTGAGTGTTGGATCTTGAGTTTGTATTCATTACAAGCTCTTTTTCATCGAAAACGGATTTCATATACATCTACTTTTGTGTTTTCGATGTTGGTATTTATCTCGACTCTTATCTTGTGAAGGTTTCACCTTCTACCTTGTTGGAATTTTAACCTTTCCATGATTTGCATCATTTATTTTTGTTGATCTTGGGTGGTTCTCTATGTTAGGACCTAGAGCTTTTCCATAGCTTTTAAACAAGCCGAAGATCATCAAAATCGGAGTTCGTATGGCAAAGTTATGCTTGTTTTGGCCGTGCTGTTTTTTTCCTGAGAGGTAGAGAGGTAGTACCGCTCGGAAGAGAGGTAGTACCGCTCCAACGGTATTACCGCTTGCTTCTACCGTAAACCCTCTGTGCCGGGCGGTAGTAGAGCGTTTTTTAATGTCCGGTAGTATCGTTTGATCGGTAGTACCGCTCCGGGAGCGGTAGTACCGCTCGAAACACAGAAAACTGCACATATCGGTTGGATTTGTGGGGACCTATAAAAGGGGGTCTTCTTACCCATTGTCCTCAATGTTTTTGAGCTCATTTTTGAACTCCATTGTTGACCTCTTCAAGCTTGAGATCTCTCTATTCCTCCCATGATTCTTGCTCCTTTTTGAGGGAAAAGAGAGAGGAGATCTAGATCTACATTCTCCACCAAGTCAACTCTCCTCTTTGTGAGGGCAACCTTGTGGATCTAGATCTTGGAGTTCTTGGTGTTTCTCCTTGTTCATCCTCTCATATTCCTCCATAGCTTTTGTTGCTTTGGTGGGATTTGAGAGTGGGGGACTTGAGAACTTCGTGTGCTCTTGCCATTGCATTTGGTGCATTGGTTTGAGTTCTCTCCGACGATTCGTTGTAGTAAGTGAAGTTGAGAAGATAGATACTCTTGAGTGCATCGGGACTCTAGAGCTTGTACTCTTGAGTGCATTGGCACTCTAGAGCTTATACCTCTTGGGTGCGTTGGCGCCTAGAGGTTTGTTGTTGCGGAGCTCAATCATTGTGGTGGAAAGCTTCGAGACGCTACGGGAGCCTCCAATTCGGTTGTGGAGATAGCCCCGAGCATTTGTATGGGTTCGGTGACCGCCCCCAAGGGTTGCCATTTGTACGGGTTCGGTGACCGCCCTCAAGTGTCCTAATAGTGGAATCACAACATCTTTCATTGGTAAGAGCGTGAGGAGAAATAGGGTGGCCCTCGTTGGCTTCGTGTGAACATTGTGCTCCACACCCTCTCCAAACGGAGACGTACTTCTCGCAAAAGAAGGAACTTCGGTAACAAATCCTTGTCTCCATCGGCTTCACTTGCGGTTATCTCTACCCTTACTTTGAGCAAGCTTATTACATTATTTACCATATTATTGTGCATTTCTTGTTCCATAGGTTGTTCATCTAGTCTACCTATTTACTTGTGCACCTACTTTGTGATAGCCTTAGTGCTCTTGTTATATATCTTGCTATCACATAGTTGTTTATCTTTCTTAGTATAAGTTGTTGGTGCACATAGTTGAGCCTAGCTTATTTAGGTTTCTTGCTTGGAAAATTAAACATTAAGTTTTATTCCGCATTTGTTCAAGCCGAAACCGTAATTGTTTTAAGCGCCTATTCACCCCCCTCTAGGCGACATCCACGTCCTTTCACACCCCCTAACCGCCTTTTCAGTTTTAAAATAAAATAAAATAAAATTTCAAAAAAATAAAAGAAAATGAGATTCCCATGTGATATGTGGTCTAGTTGTTAGGGAAATTGAAAAAAATATGAATTTCCACTTTCTTTGCAAAATCTCTTGAGAATTCATAAAATGGGCACAACTTTTGCATACGAGCTCCGATGAAAAAGTTTTTTACATGAAAAATCATCTACTCGAAAAGTTACATCCAAATTCAACAGGGGAACCTCATTGAGCATTTTTAGAATCCTCAAAAACCTAACAGAAAAAAGTTACGATGCTTTTAAGATCTGGAGGTCAAAAAAATTGAAAAAACTTAACAATGGCGCCTGTACAAGAGGGGCGCTACTGCTACTTAACAGTAGTGTTTGTACAAGAGGGGCGCTACTGCTAGGTCTGACATGGAAGTTTCCTATTGGTCTAGCCCTCCTCTCGCGGATCAGTGAAATGGCAGGCCAACAAAACCCCCACCACGCATTTTTCTCCTCCTCTACTCACACTCCATCTCCTCCTCTCCGGCGACCTCCTCCTCCTCCTCCTCACGATGCTCCTCCTTCGGCGAACTCCTCCACTCCATCTCCTCTCCGGCGACATCCTCCTCACGTTGCTCCTCCTTCGGCGACCTCCTCCTCCTCACGGTGCTCCTCCTCTGGCGACCTCCTCCTCCTCACGATGCTCCTACTCCGGCGACCTACTCCTTCTCATGGTGCTCCTCCTCCGACGACCTCCTCCTCACGGTGACCTCCTCCTCACTGCCCTGCAGAGCCTCCGCCGTCCCCACCCTGCCTCGTGGCCACCGGCGCGACTGTCGGAGCGCGAACACAGACGAGATTTTTTTGTTTTTTGATATTAATAGTAGTAGAGCGTGAATAAAGAGGGCACTGCTGCTATTTAGCAGTAGCGCATGGACAAAAGGGGCGCTACTGCTATAACAACTAGTAGTAGCACGCGCAAACACGCGCTACTAGTAAAAGTTAGGTGTAGCGTGCTAGAGGTAGCGCGCCACCGCGCGCTACTAGTAGCCATTTAAGGGGCGCTACTAGTAGAGTTTTTCCTAGTAGTGAGAGGAGGAGGTGTAGGCAAACCTGAATCATCTCCAGGAAGGGGCTGTTGAGCAACAAAGATGTCCTCCACGGCCAACACCGCATGTCCGGAGAGCCCCGTTGCTGGAGCACCGCCGCAACCTCCGGTGCATCACGCACGAGCTCCAGCCTCCTCGCAGCTCCTGATCTAGGAGCGAATCGAGCCGCTCCCAACCTCCAGATCAAGCCCGACCTCACTGTGTGCGCGCGAGGAAGATGACGATGACGACCGCGCTGGAGGCGGCCCTCTTGGAGCGGCGCGCTGCTTCTCCTCCCGCTTTCTCTCGTTTTTCCCTCTTCTCCTTACTTCCCTCTCTCCCTCTACCTTCTCTCTGTCCTGCATGAAGGCGGAGACGAGCGGCGCCGGCGGCACCGACTTCTCCTCGGCTCGCTGGTCCTCCCCTCTGGACTTCCCTGTTCCACCTTGAAGACCTGGCTGGCTGCAACCGCGTCGGCCGGCTTCCCCGAGCATTCTTCCTGGGGGCAGCGAGAACGCGAGAGAGATGGGAGTGGATGCAGAGGCGACACGCGCACGAGAGTGAGGTGCAGGCGGCGCGGGGGCGAGAGAGAAAGAGAGGAGGAAACAAGAGAGGAGGGGGTTGGGTCTAGTGTTTTGTTTACCGCGGGACAGAATCCAACGGATCCGAGCCATCAAAGAGTGGATCCAACGGGCGTCGAACCTTGCCCCTAAGGAGGGTTGTGAGGCCTCCTCACTCCCTTGACCTTTAAGATATAAATTTGTAACAAATATTTCTGAGTTAAAATGGAGAAATTTAATCAACGATATACAGGGTGAAGTAAACTAGATCTTGATTTACATCTCGCGAATTAATTAAAAAAAGAGAGGGAGCGTATATGAAGATGGAAGGGACGCGAAGCCATGGAGGGGAGCAAAATCTCTTTGCCTCCACCCTCCAGCAAGTGACACGAGATTTAGCAGCGAGCTTCCTACCATGACTTATATGGGACGTTAAACAGTGACGATCGATTGTAATAATGTTTCATTAGTGATTTTGACCGCGGCGGCTCTCTACACGACATTCGAGTGGCGTGTGAGTAAAATTCTGTCATTTCTAAAGTATATACCATGGATGGACATTCAAAGGCGCCCACCACAAATATTCAAAGAGTTACCACTACGGACTAATTATCAAATCTCGTCACTAGTATGCACCTTCCAATGACGAAAGGGAACTGTGCTCGTAATTGGTAATTTTGCGTGTCACAAGTGACGAGCAACATGTCTGCATGTCACTGATAATCCGGCTATATAAATTTTTCTAGTAGTGGAAGAAACTCCCTTTTTCTATAAGTAAGGAAAACACCGAGACGAAAATTGGAGTAGAAGAAATATATTACTGAAACTTACAACGGAAAATAGCAGCCGAGGCAATGTTTTATTCAGCATATAGCTTGGCAAATAATACTACTACTAGTCATCACGCGGTGGGCAGTTGGGTAAGCATGGACAAAGCTTTGGGTTGGGATCCCTACCACTACATGAGGGATGAGGATTATCGAGTTTTGTTGAGGTCGTAGAGTTCTTCGGAGTCACCGAATAGTGCACCGATCCTTGATTGCTTTCTTCCACCGGAATAGCTGCCACTGCTTGCTCCTGGTGCACGGCGGAGATGATCGTCAGCAAACTAAGAACCATCACTACTGCCACAAATTTTGACATAGACAATGTCATTGTTCTTCACAATATACAAGGACTAAACTACTACCTTCGTCACAGTTTACAGGGCGCGTGCGTATTCCTAGGTCGCCAATTTAACCAACATAACACAAGGTATATGTTATAAAAATTATATCATTTGAAAGTAGAACATCTAAAGTTTATGATGATATAATTTTTATCATATATATCTTATTTTATGTTGGTTAAATTGGCGACCTAGATATACGCGTAGGCCCTGTAAACTGTGACGGAGGTAGTATCTAGATTGATATAACAGACCAGTGTTCTCTGGTGTTAAGGCATCACAGAAGACGGTATACATAGTCATCAAGCGGGCCTATTTCGGGATAATATTAATGTGTATCCATATATTGTATTTTTATAAGGAAAGTATTAATACATATAAAATAACATCTATTTATACTGGCAACGCAATACTATTATAGAAATTATGGCGTATTAGATGGTATTATATTGAATGCCGCAATTAATAATTACCTAGTTTATAATACTAGTATTTTCATTATCTGCGTCATAATTATTTTCACCTTTAATGTTAGTAGATTATTGCTCGGTTACTTCAATTAATTGATGATTGGATGTTTCTGATTTTTGCAGTATTTTTAGCAGATTTCTCTTTTTCTGGTTAATCCTTCATTACTTTTAGTACGTATATAACTAGCAAAGTTTCCCGCTCTTGGCAGGCTAGTATTTTTCTAATGTATTTACATAGTAAATATCTTAGCACTTTATCTAAAAATATTTTTCAATTTATTTAAAAAAAATTGAACCAATTTTTTGGGATTTGCCAAATGATCCTTTTGCAAACATATTTTGGTCCTAGATATATTTTCTTTTCTCTTTGACATTTGAATATATATGTTTCACATTGATAAATGTATCCATGATGTTACATATTGAAGTAATTGTATTTCTGTATGATCAAACTAACCCGTGGTGTAATTTATGTTTGTTTATGTTTCTGGCCTTTCTAGCGCATTGCTCTATTTTAAGGATTTTTTTCTTTAAGCAGATAATAATTAATGCATAGGTAAATATCATAAGGGATGTGTAAAAAGGGCACATTTACTTACTATTTGTAAATGTGTGTAGCATTAATATCTGGAAGTTGTATATGAAATTATAGATATTTACATGCAATAGTAAAACATTTGCTCTAGTAGAAATATTATTATGGACATTTAAGTTGCTAAGTTTGTAGGGCTCCATAAATTGTTATTTGTACTATCAATGTCACAATGGTCATCCTTAATTCTTAATTGCAGATGTGCTATTCGGATTAGGTTTCCAGAAACGTACATATGGATGGGAAAACACTTCTATGAGACCAGGTCTCATTTCGCAACATATTGGACCCATCTAATTTGCTGACACGTGTGCAATACGAATCTTGAAGTAAGCCTGTGTCTTCTTCCCCAGAATACCTATCTAATCTTAATCATACCGAGTTTCAGACGATGGAGAGATTACCACAACTCTGAACGATATGAAGCATGATCGCCATGGGCTGCAAGCCTGCAAGGGCAGCGAAACGCTGGCTTCTCCCGTGAACAGTTGACCATGTTACATGAAGCAAAAATGCAGAAAAAAATAGACAGAAGTAATGGCCAGAGATTAGATGAGATTGGATTTGGTTAATGTTTAGGTTTAATCATCAAGCAGAATCAATGTTTCGGCAATAGCTTCGTTCATATTCATACAAAGCAATCTACGCTGGCCGCCGGCTCATGTCGATCCTACCGGCAGTTCGGCTGTGGTGCGTTCGTGCGGCTATGCAAGTGGTGACAGTAGGCAAAGGCACCGACGGGCGCACCTCGTTATGAGGTTCAGCGGGGCGGCGACAAAATGGGTTTGGACTTTGGATTGGATATGCGTGCGGGGAAGAAGATGGGGCCAGCTTTAAGATTCGCATTGTACACGTGTCGTTTAATTAGATGGGTCTAACGACGTGACAAAAGAGACCCGGTCTCATAGAATTTTTCTCCGGATGGATGTGTGTTTTTTGCGAGGACACATATGGATGTGTTTGTATAGGTTACTCATGAGCTTTTCATATTAGGACATAAAAGCATTTGTTATCGAGTTAATAATTAGGCAATACATAGTGATTACGAGTATGGTCTATGGTGTATCAAAATCAAAAATACATCACTGTTTGTGGTTACAAATCTGACATACAAAATACACAATATTGTTGTATATCGATCTAGCGCCTCTTTGAAGATGATATATGCTGGCTTGTTGTATCATTTTTCAGAACGGTCCGGCTCATTCTCAGTCGACTGAGAATTAGTTAGGTCTTAGTCGACCGATCCACCATTGATTTTATCTCTGCTTTTAGATTCACAGGATGGTTTTTTTGCCTCACATTTTTTCGTTTATTTTTTTTGTTTGACTGGGCCTGTACCGGATCGGCCGCTTTTGATGGACTTTGTTTGATTCGAGTGCAATTGCATGTACATACATCCGTACGCAACTGCATGTCTGTATTTTAATAGAACCGAATGCAACTGTATGTTCGTAGAACCGACCGCAACTGCATGTCCATGAACCGGGTGTAATTACATGTCCATAGACTCGACCGCAACTGCATGTATATAGACCCGGGTGCAACTGCATGTCCATAGAACCGGGTGCAACTGCATGTCTATAGACCCGGATGCAACTGCATGTCCATAGACTCGACCGCAACTGCATGTCTATAGACCCGGGTGCAACTGCATGTTCATAGAACCGGGATGCAGTTAGACCCGGGTGCAACTGCATGTTCATAGAACCGGGTGCAACTGCATGTCCATAGAACCCACCGCAATTGCATGTCTATAAACCCGGGTGCAACTGCATGTCCATAGAACCCACCGCAACTGCATGTCCATAGACCCGGGCGCAACTGCATATACATAGAACCGACCGCAACTGCATGTCCGCACACCCGACCGCAACTGCATGTCCGCACACCCCGATCGCAATTGTCTTCACACCCGACCGCAACTGCATGTCCACACACCCGACTGCAACTGCATGTCTATACACTCGACCGCAACTGCATGTCCGCACACCCGACCGCAATTACATGTTTGTACTATGGTGGCGTGTTCATTTTGTGTGTGTGCAATCCACTCAAATTCTACTCTATATTTATGTTTGTTTTAACATCCTGACACACACGTTCTACATGATTGTAGTTGTATTTTTCTCTACTTGTGAAAAAATAATAAAATACCTTACATGTACAACATTTTTTTCTTCTAATTATCCAATTTATTTTTTGCATGCGCGGATAAAAAAATTAAAGGATGCAAGAGCTAGAACAAGTGAACAGATCACCGGTACAAATGTTGGACTGGCAATATTTGTGTCAGACCAAAAAATAAACAAAAAAAAGCCCCATAACACACATGGAAACAACCTAGAAAAGAAAAGACACTTAACAAGTCTAACCCACCTACAGTGACGTCACTCGACTGAGACCTAACTAGGTCTCAGTCGATTGAGACGTAGACACTCCCTTTTCTGAAACATCATGGTCTTCAACTTGGCATAATCTAGCATTGCCATTATCAAGAACTCCAACACAATAATAAGATGTTCAGAAATCAGAGGCCAGTAACAACACTTAAGAGTAACCCTAAGATAAAATGCATAAAATTTTGAATATTAGTAGTTTGCATATCAACAGGAAAATACTTTCTAACTTGTGGGGTACACACTTCTAACTCGTTTCTCGACTGCCAAACTTTTTTACTTAGTGGCTGTTACTTTAATGGGTTAAAGTAGATGCAATGGGGCATGGAAGAACAATCATACCTAAATCTATTCCGTAAAATGTTGTTCTATTGGAAAATATTTAAAAACATAAAATTCTTATAAAAACACATATTTACATGTAGACCAAAAAAGACCTACAAGAAATAATGTGTCCAGTTAATTTTTTTTGAGAAATTGAGAGCTTTATTGAACTAAAGGGATAAAAGGCGGAATACATGTAGTATCATAGGGTTCGAGCAGCCATTGATGGCGCCCCTCAGACATAGTCATAGCAAATTTAGCAATGTTGTTGGCTTCGGTATTCTTTGCTCGGCCTTCATGTATGAAATCACAGCTCGTGAAGGAGGCACCCCTCACCTTCACCTCCCTCTGAAAGTGCGTTTACTCCTAAATGGTGTTTTGGTATTATGACAATGTGGTTAGTGGGACTAATGACGGGTGGTAAAGATTTATCTCAGGTCATTTGTCTCGTGGAGCGTTACTAATTTTGGAGGATGATTGGCCCCGCTACAAAAAGATAAAAGGCATGGTTTTTCCGTGACTCGAAGGATTATTTTCTGTTTGATTTGAGTCGTAGGAACACCACACTATTAAGAGGGGTCAACGAGGTTAGAGCATGTGTGGGAACACATTTTTCATGACACCAAGCCTCCCACAAAACTCCCCGGAAGGTGTGTACTTTATATGTGCGAAGGAGGGCTTCACAGTGGTGTAATCAGAAAAGTTCTTGATCACCCCGTGTACACGGGGTCTTTGACCCGCGTGCGCACGGGGTACTCAGGAACATTCTGAGTAGCCCGTGCGCACGGGGTCTCACCCCCGTGCGCACGGGGTACCCCACACCCCACCAAGTAGCCCGTGCGCACGGGTTAGGTGGCTACTCTCTGAGGAGCCCGTGCGCACGGGTTAGGTGGCTACTCTCTGAGGAGCCCGTGTGCACGGGGCTCACTTAGCCCATGCGCACGGGGCTCCAACAGCTGGATCTCCCACCTACCTCCCAAGCACTATAAAAGCACCCCTTCTTCCACCTCCAACCCTAACTTCTCCCCCTTTGCTTGAGCTCCATTGCTAGACCTTCATTTTGCTCATTACTCTCAAGTCCTCCACCCAAACTTGTTGATATTTTGGGATTTGAGAGAGCAAGGCCCGATCTACATTTCCACCAAATTGATTTGTGTTCCCCGCAAGATTTCTTCACCTTTGACTTTGTTACTCTTGGAGCTTTGGCTCCTAGGCGGTTAGGTGTCCGCCCGGAAGCTTCCTTTCTTGTGGTGTGCTCCGGGAATTTTGTAAAGGGGTGGTGGTCGCCTTCAAGACAAACCCCTAGTGATTCGAGGCTCATCCGTTGGGGGTGAGTCGAGAACGGAGAATACGGTGAGCTACGTTGTTGGTAGCGCTCTCAAGGATTGAGCACCGCTCCAACGGAGATTAGCACTCCCTCAAAAGAGTGTGAACTTCGGTCAACCAAATCTCCGCGTCTTCTTGTCACTTGTGGTTTATCCTTTCCGCCCATTACTTGTTCTAGCTTCATATGCTTCTTGGCTTGCTATTGTATTTGTTGCCTAGCATTTGAGTTTAGCTTGCTTGCCACATAGGGTTATTCATCTAGAGCACATGTAGAGAATCATATTTATCCGCTTAACCCTAAATTTGGTAATTTAAGTTAAATTTTTTAGTAACCTATTCACCCCCCTCTAGTTGACCATATCGATCCTTTCAATTGGTATCAGAGATAGGGCCCTTATTAAGGTCTTTAACGCCTAAGAGGATATGGCCGCCTTAAGGAATCAAAGTGCAAACCTTCCCTTGGATGGAGAAGCACTTGGTGGACCCATTGCTAACCCATCCACCCCACCAATGCCACAATATACTATCCCTATCCAAGAGAGTGGAGGAGCTAGCTCTAGCGCCTCCAACTCACTCACCTTGACCGAATTTGATAAATTCATGGAGTCCTTCAAAAGCTCCATGGAAATTTTTATCAAGGACTTGGTAGGAAAAGAAGTTGACAAGAAATTTGCTTCATTCTAGCAAACTCCCTCCACCTCATCAATATTTTTTCTCAAAAACCACTTTGGATGTTGATGGAGTAAAGGAGACACCCAAACGCCCCTCACCCAACACTACACAATTATACAATGCTGCTGCTCCTTCATATGCTCGTGCTCATGTTCCTATGCCGCATATTAGTCATGTTGGAGACCCCCCCCCCCCGCCACCGTTTGAATCCTGACTCGTTTGGTAAATGGAAATTAGCTCTATGGAGTCTCACATTCGGAGCGCATCCACTCAACTATGGTGGATCATCAAGAGAGGTTTTCAACTGGAAGATCCTTCTAGTCTATCGCCAAGGGAAGAGGTTGATGAAAAACTCAATGATACTGCCTGTCACATGCTCCGGTTGGCCGTGCCCGAGGAGTCCAAAGATCACATTGCTCTCTTGAAGACGGCCAAATAAATTTGGATTACTCTTGGGGAAATATTTGAAGGAGACATTGGTGTGCAGAGATCTCGGTTGGCTATTCTCAAGCAAGAAGTCAACATGTTTGTTAGGAAGGATGGTGAATCTGCGGAACTTGTTTCCGTAGACTCAAGTCCATTGTATTGGATTTGAGAAACTTTGGATGCACTTGGGCGGATGACAACTTAATCAAGGACAAATTCATGGGTGCCATGATCCTAACGGATGATACCATGGTCACCATGATACATCAACACCGAGATTTTGACCAATTGACCCCAAATCAAATTGTGTCATCCTTCACCACCAACTCTTTGTTGAAATCCAAGTCCAAGCAAACCCTTGACCTTGTTGTTGGGAACAATAGCTCCAACAATCTTGCTTTGAAAGCCAAGAAGACGGTCTCCCCCTCCAAGTTGGTTGAGGTGGAAGAAGTGGAAGAATATTATGAGGATGAAGATGAAGCCTCTTACCCGACAAATGACTTTGAGGAAGACTTGGCCCTTTTGGTCAAGAAATACACGGGCACCATGGCTACAAGAGGGAATAACCTAAATGGAAAAACCTTTGGGAGAAGAAAATGCTACAATTGTGATAGTCTGAAGCACTTTGTTGAGGATTGTCCCTATGAGAGAAGAGAAGACAAAACCGAGAATCTTGTGTTCAAGAAGAAGAGCTTCAACAAGTTTGCCAAGAGGCGTGGTGACAAGGCCCTTGTTCATGAAGATGGTGATGATGAGAACAAAGGCATGGCTGCGGTAGCCATGCACTCCAAGTCCTCCTCCACCTCATCAAGCCTCTTTGACTCCCCCAACGAGAACAAGACCAACTCCCACCGGTGCCTCATCGCTAAGGAGGTAATATCAAAGTCTTATATCCCTACGCCATCATCTCCCGCTCCCAACTTTTCGCGAGAAGAGTTGGAGTATGAGTGTGAAGATGATGTTGTCGATTATAGTGAGGAAGACTCATTAGTCTTCTTGAAGACACTTAAGGGAGAATCCCTTGCTCGTTTTCTCAACATGATGAAGTCACTCACTGAACGTGACGGATACATCGATAATGTGGAAACCCTCCTAATAGAGGAAAAGGAGAGAAATGACCTCCTTGAGAGAAATCTCCATGAAGTCGAAACCATGAAGGCCTTACTTGAGGAAACTGTCACTTCACATGAGATAGACTTTGTTCAAGTCAATGATGCTTTAGAACTCTCTCTTGAAATTAAGCATGATCTCTTGGATAAAATTGCTAAGCTTAAAGTTGTTCATGGTGAACTCGGTGAGGAGTATAAACTCCTTGAAAAGATCCACAAGCTCATAAAAGGGGAGCTTATAAATCTCACCGAGGCTTACAATCAACTTAAAGCCTCAACTCTTAAGTCTCTTGATACTTTCTCTCCTAATGATGCATGTGCTTCTAACTCCATTGATTATGCATCTCTACTTGTTGAGTACAAAAAGTTGAAATATCAACTTGAGAAAGGTCTTGTGTCTTGCATTCAAGGTGAGAAGAAGAAGCACAAAGCTACTCCTCCTCAATAACAAATCACATTTGTGCATGAAGGGCACAAGGAGAAGGAAAAGGGAAAGGAGAAGGTCGGAGAGGAATCCATCACAAAAGAGATGGTTCGCTCTTCTAATTATGCCGGCATGAACAATCCATCTTATGTCCTTTTGAGAAGGAATGATGGTTATACTTTTGCTAAATTTTTCGGCACTAATTATGATGATTATTCATGGACTATTTGGGTTCCTAATATCCTTGTTGCTAACTCTCTAGGACCCATTGAGAAATGGGGACCTAAAAACAAAGCTTGATTCTCGCCGGACTATGCCTTCGGTGGCACTCAATGGGTGATTGCTAGTGGTTGCACCAATCATATGACCAGAGGCAAGGATATGCTCGTGGATTTCGTTGACTCACTCAAGTCATCCTCGGACATCTCCTTTGGCGACAATAGGAAGGGAAAGGTATTGGGATTGGGACAGTTTGTCATCTCGAGTGATTCTTCACTAAAAAATGTCATGCTTGTCCAATCCCTTCACTACAATCTACTTTCCACTATCCAATTGGCACGCGCCGGTTATGACTCGCTTTTTAGTTTATTTCATGTCACCGTCTTTAAAAGGGATACTCTCAAAGTGGTCTTCGTTGGGCATGTTGAAGGCAACCTTTATGTGGTTGATTTCTCGAAAGAGAGCAATCACCTAAAAACATGCCTAATGGCCAAGGCTGACGTGGGGTGTCTATGGCACCGTAGGCTAGACCACATCGGTATGAGAAATTTACAATCCCTTATAAAGGGGGATCACGTTGTTGGACTAAGCGATGTTTCTTTTGCCAAATATCATGTTTGTAGTTCTTGCATTGAGGGAAAGCAACACAAGGTGAAGACTATCATCACATCGACGAGGCCTCTTGAGCTCCTTCATATGGATCTTTTTGGGCCTCCATCATATGATAGCTTGGGTGGGAGGAGGTATTGCCTTGTCATTGTCGACGAATATACAAGATATACATGGGTTTTCTTTCTCAAGACCAAAGATGAGACTCAAGAGACCTTTATATCATTTTCCAAAGAAGCTCAACGTCAACATCAATGTGATATTATGGCTATTCGAAGTGACAATGGTACCGAGTTCAAGAATTACACTATGGATGAGTTCTTGAGTGATGAGGGGATCAAACATCAATATTCCGCAGCCTACACTCCTCAAAAAAATGGTGTTGAGGAGAGGAAGAATATGACTCTTATTGATATGGCAAGGACAATGCTTGATGAGTACAAGTCTCCATACAAGATTTGGTCCGAAGCCATCAACACCGCGTGTCATGCATCTAATAGGCTATATCTCCGCAAGCTCAAGAACAAGACACCTTATGAACTCTTAACCGGGAAGAATCCAAATGTTAAGTACTTCCGAGTATTCGGTGGAAAGTGTTTCATTCTCAACAAGAAAACCTGGTTAGCTAAATTTGAGGCTAAAACATATGAGGGAATATTTGTTGGATATGCATCAAAGTCCCACTCGTATCGAGTTCTCAATAGATCCATGGGATGTATTGAGGAGTCATCGAATGTGGAGTTTGACGAGGATAACGGCTCCCAAGCTAAGAAAATTGTTCCAAGTGTTGTAGGTGATGAGGCTCCTTCTCAAGTTATAAGGACCATGGGGATAGGCCACATTCTTCCACAAGAAACACCCCAAGTCTAAGTAATTGAAGAAGGAGTAAGAGCCCCTCTTGAGGAACCTCCTCAAGGGAAGTCATCATCTCCACCACAAGGACAAGACGCTTAGGGAGAACAAGCACCTATCCAAGAATAAGATGAGGTCACTCAAGCTCCCGAGCAAGATCAAGGGCAAGCTCAACCTAATGGTGATGAGCCTATCATTCAGGCCCAAGATCAAGCTCAAGAAAGTTGTCAAGATCAAGTGAAAGAAATTGTCTCTCCACCAACTAAGTAAAAACAAGTTCGAGTTTCTCCACGAAGAATTCAACCAAGTGAAGACAAACTTGAAAAGAAGAGACAAAAAGCGGCATTGAGACTTCAAATGCTTCAACACTCCACCGACAACATCCTTGGAAGCATCAACAAAGGGGTAACTACTCGTAAACGTTTGGAAAACTTCTGTGAACATCACTAGTTTGTCTCTTGTATTGAGCCCCTCAAGGTAGATGAAGCTCTTGATGCCCCGGATTGGGTAGAAGCCATGCATGTAGAACTCAAAAATTTTACTCGCAACAAAGTTTGGTCACTTGTTGCAAGACCCAAGGGAAATCATAATGTCGTTGGGACCAAATGGGTTTTCAAAAAAAAAAAGATGAGAATGGACAAGTTACATGTAACAAGGCAAGGTTAGTGGCACGAGGGTTCACCCAAATTGAAGGTTTGGATTTTGGTGATACCTTTGCCCCCGTTTCCCGTCTTGAGTCCATTCGCATCTTACTTTCTTATGCCTCCCATCATGATTTTAAATTATATCAAATGGATGTTAAGAGTGAATTTCCAAATGGTCCTTTGAGTGAGTTAGTGTATGTCAAACAACCTCCCAATTTCGAAGAACACGAACACCCCAATCACGTTTATCAACTTCATAAGGCTTTGTATGCTCTCAAGCAAGCACATCCTGCTTGGTATGACCACCTTACGATGTTTTTAAGCGAGAAGGGGTTTGATCGGGTTAATAGATTCCACTCTCTTTACGAAGAGAGTAAACGAGATTTGTTTTTTTGCCAAATATATGTTGATGATATTATCTTTGGGTCTACTAAACATGATTGCAATGTTGAGTTTCAAAATCTTATGACCAAGGAGTTTGCCATGTCTATGATGGGTGAGTTGAAGTTCTTCCTCGGGTTTCAAGTCAAGAAATTGAGGGGAGGGACTTTTATTAACAAAGCAAAGTATATTCAAGACATGCTCAAACGGTTCGGGTTATATGATGCCAAGCCTATGAAGACTCCAATGCCAACCAATGGGCAACTTGATCTCGATCCCAATGGTAAAGAGGTGGATCAAAAGGTATACCATTCTATGATCGGTTCTTTGCTTTACCTTTGTGCATCTAGGATGGATATTATGTTAAGTGTGTGTATGTGTGCAAGATTTAAATCCGCCCCCAAATAAAGCCATCATATGGCCGTGAAACGGATCATTCGATATTTGGTTTATACCCCAAACTTAGGACTTTGGTACCCCAAAGGATCTTCCTTCAAGTTGGTTGGATATTCGGATTTGGATTGGGCCGGTGACAAGGTGGATCGTAAGTCCACATACGGTTCATGTCAATTCTTGTGGAGGTCCTTAGTAAGTTGGTCCTCCAAGAAGCAAAATTGTGTTTCTCTATCTACCGCCGAAGCCGAGTATATTGCCGTGGGAAGTTGTTGTGCCCAATTATTATGGATGAGGCAAACTTTGATGGATTATGGTGTCAAATGTGACAAAGTGCCTCTATTATGTGACAATGAAAGTGCAATCAATATTGTGGATAATCCCGTGCAACATAGCCGAACCAAGCATATTGATATTCGTCATCATTTTCTTCCAGATCATGTGGCACGAGAAGACATTGAGTTCTTTCATGTGGGTACCGAGAAGCAACTTGCGGATATTTTCACAAAGCCACTTGATGAAGCAAGGTTCCGTGAGTTGAGACATGAGCTAAATATCGTGGATCTTAGTAACATGGGTTGACGATCTTGCATAAACACACTAGATTTACTATATCTTTCTTAGATGAAGGCACATAAGTAGGGGGAGTAGAACTCTCTCAATGATTTCGACATAACCCTACTTGTGCATAAAAGGATCAAAATCTTTCACATCCGCCATTTAAAGATGGTACTTTTGCTTCAAAGATGAGTAGTGAAGAAGGGACCAAGGTTAAAATCTTCGCGGTTCTGGACCACATACAGTCAAACATGGTGACCCTCGGGTCACCGCCTTTTTCCGCGTAATTGCGTTGTTTGTTTTTTGGGTCGTTTAGACCCTTGGTTTCCCAACCCCCGGATAGGAATAGTTTCCCCTTTAACCTTAGATGCCTTATCCCATTCCACTCTTATCTCATAAGACATTCTTATTTTTCTTCGTGCAAATGCTCTCCATATACACCTTCCGTAGATTAGGGATTCTTGTGCGATGTTACTCAAGGGAAAGTGTACGGTTTTCACCTAGGGGAGAGGTAATGATAATCATCCAGCTTCCTCCCTCCCTGAAAAATGAAGCAGTTTTATCTGAGTACCATGTGTCGACGCGGTGTACGGTTGAAAGTGCAATCATTCCCTTAAGCATATTTTGTTGATTGATGACAATATACATATAGGGGACTAACTATGTTTGTTAAGTGACACACAGGAAGTTGGTTAGTTCTCCTGACATCATCGTGTAGGGATCATATGATGAACCTCGCCCACACTCAAGAATTCGACATAACGACTGAAGATGACGCAAAGTCTTCTTTACTATTATATCTTGAGTCATAAGGATCCCCGCACTATTAAGAGGGGATCATAAGGTTGAGTTCAGTCTTGCTCAAATCATCAAATCTTCAACCTGTAAAACACACTTTCATACATCTAAGATAAATCAATATAGTTGTGTAAGGTTTTAAAAACACTTCAATTTGAGCACTCACTTCATATGCCGGATCGTCCGGGACACATCCCGGACCGTCCGGCTACGACCCCAGACGTCCGAATAATTACGATCCCGAGACACCCGAGGGTGCATAATTCTCCAGACCGTCGGGTGCCAGGTTGGACCGTCCGAGCTGGTCCCCGGACAGTCCGAATAATTACGCTCCCAAAACCAAAGGGGGCACAATCATCCGGACCGTCCGGGTGCCATGTCGAACCTTCCGGGCCTAGCCCGGACCGTCCGAGCTGGACCCCGGACTGTTCGAGCTGGACCCCGGACCGTCCGAATAATTATGCCCCCAGGACCAGAGGGCGTACAATCATCCGGATCGTCCGGGTGTCAGGTCGGACCGTCCAACTGTCCTTTCCGGACCGTCCGACCTCACGAACATATACACACATGTAGAGCATGTGTTTTCCAGCCGGACCGTCCTGGCACAGCCCGGACCGTCCGACTTAAGTCCCGGACGTCCGGAGCATACCAGACAGCTCAAAACGGCTAGTTTTCTTGAGCACCTATATAAACCCCCTACCCACTTAGGGTTAGGGTTGAACACTTCATTCATTTCACTCAAGAACACCAAGTGCTCCCTCTCCCCTTTCTCCTACACTAAATCCAAGATCCCGGAGAGATTTGTGAGAGTTCTTGTCGGATCAGGGGGCATGAACCCACAATCATGCATAACGCTCCCTATTGGAGTTACTACCTACTACTTGGCCAAAGCAATAAAAAGAAACGGAGAACATGTAGGAATTACTCAAGAACATAAATATAAAAGAGGAGAATCAAATATATTACTCAAACACAATCTGAACATAGTCTCAAAATCCATCAGATCCCAGCAAACTCATCATAGAAACAACAGAAAGAGGGGAGGAGAACATCACATAGCTACTGATCATGGACCCATGGTCCAAGGTGGACTACTCACGGTTCATCCGGGAAGCATCCATGGTGGTGGAGAAGCTCACCGAGGTGGTTCCTCCCTTCGGCAGGGTGCCGGGAAGAGGGCTCCTAGTGCTCTCGATCTTGGAAGCGTTGCGGCGGCGGAATAGAGGAGAGATCGCGAAAAAGGGTTATATCCTCGAGGGTTTCGGGACGAGAGAGATATATAGGCGAAGGGGGCATCCAGAGGTGGACCAGGTGCCCCAGGCGCCCCCCTGGCGCGGCCTAGGGGGTGGCCGCCGGGGCCACCCCTGGCTCCCCTCTGGCCCCACTTTTGCACATCCCGAAACTTCCTGTACGCTGATTTTTTCTATATTTTCCCCAGAATTTTTTTCTGGCACTTTAAGTAATGGTAAAACCTGAAATACAAAAACAGCAGAAAACAGGAACTGGCACTGGGGTGCACTGAGTTAATAGGTTAGTCCAAATATGATCAAAAGTGTATCGAAGTGCATCGATATCATAGCAATATCACACAAAAGATGCATGGAGCTTAATTCCTGCTCGTCCTCGAGTAGGTAAATGATAACAAGCATAATTTCTGTGGTGACATGCTACCAACCATATAAGAACTTTTAAGTAAAGCAATCAAGGCATGTAATTCAATTCAAGTCATAACATGCAAGAGTCTATATTAGCATTGAAACAAGGAAGATAAGAACATAAAGGTGCAAGAGCTCTCGCTGTCCGTGACTCAAATGTCTCCAAATGGTGTTTGCGTGCAAGAAAGGGGATAGGGATATACGAGAGAGTAAAACATAGTTTTTATTGTTGAGAACTTAATCTACTAAAGTTTCACACATGGTCTTCTTTGGAATCTTATCTTGACTCATCCCCAGACTACTAGATAGGTACAAGTCAAAATGATCCACTCCCTTTTGATATTTTGAGCACTCATGCAATGGATGATCGTAAGCAAGAAAGTTGAGACTTAGGATGGCAAAGAGAGAAAAATGATGCGGGAGGAAGACAAAAAAGGTGTGAATGGCTCACATCAATGAGCACAATCATAGGCGAGAGAAAACCAAATGATAGATATGATGTGAGGAGTAGGGATTTCCATGCAACGGATGCACATATGATCTAAGGTAACCTGTCCAATGGAACTAGTGAGGGTGCATCCAACTTGCTTGCTCAATAAGACCTAGAGCTCATTTGAGGAGGCTCATCATTGGAATATACAAGCCAAGTCCTATAGTGTGAAGGTCCCCACATAGCTATATGCATGAATGATAATCTCTATGGAGTACAAGATATAAGATGGAGTACGAGTGTGGATCTCTCAAAAGGAATAGTAGTGTGCCCCCTTCTCTCTTTTAATTTTTTTTCTCTTTTTTCTATTTTTTGTATTTTTTGGTGGCCTCAATGGCTCTTTCTATTTAACTCTCATTTGTCCTCTTTAGGATCTTTTGATTTTTTGCTCTTTGGGATCTTTTCCTCACTTTAGGGGAAACACTCTATATATTACAAGAAGTATAGAAGATCTTTCACACTTTACAAAAATACTCAACATAAAGAAAATGAAACTATCATGAAGTATGCAAATGTATGCCTCTGACAGTGTAGCAGGATATGCAATGATACTAGCGCGTCATGTAGTAATGATTAGGGCAAGGCCGAACTAGCATGCGGCTCATCGATCAAGCAAAAGCATGTATGCCATGAAGATCAAGTCATGAGGTGGATGTTGCATGGCAATGTATCTCGGAAAGGCTATGGAAAGTCCTTGATAGGTAGGTATGGTGGCTGTTTTGAGGAAGGATATAATGAGGCTTATGAAGACAGAGCGTATCGTGCCAAGGATTTGGATGCACCGGCGAAGTATGCGCCAACTCTCGAGGTGAGAAAGGGAAATGCACGGTACCGAACAGGCTAGAAAAATATGGCTAGGTGGAAGTGACAACTTTCGAATACTAACATTAGTCTGAAGAACTCATGCACTTATTATCGGTAACTCTCAATTTAATTCGGAGGTTCACAAAGAGACTAGTACCCCGAGGAGGAGTGTATGGGGTTTTGGTTATCCTTGCGCATCCTCAACTCATGGTACGTGAGTGTACTCTAATATTCGATCCCTCCAAAGATTATTGATCCATCTAGTAGCTAAAGTTCTCAACTAATTTTGTAAGTTTTTCGAAAATAAACACGGATTTCCCAAAATACGACATCTATCACTAATAGGCTAAAGCTCTTGACACCAACAGTTCAAACATTACTCATGGCAATAGCTCAAAACTATTGCAAGTTACTACTACAATTGAATAGCAACCTGAATTACCTACTTCAAGTCAAAACACAAAACTCAGTGCAACAGGAGAACTCTCTAAACAAGATAAACATGAAAACTCAAGAGAGTTCTAGCAACAAACTAAATAAAATCTCTTAAAAAGATAATCGTGAAAATTAAGAGCTAAACATGACAGCAGCTACGAAAAAGATAAAGAACACACACAACAAAGATAACCATGAAAATCCTATGTTTTGTTCTAGGGTGAAGTGGAGCGTGTTTCTCTCCCACACAAAGAAATATGGGTTCTAACATGTTATGAACATCAAGCAAAGCTAAAGAAAACTAAAAAGGAAATAAATAAAAGACGCTCCAAGCATAGCACATTACGCATGAAGTGATAAAAATATAGTGGAACAAAAGACGAACTGATAATTGTTGACAGAGAAGGGGATACATGGGGGCATCCCCAAGCTTAGATGCTTGATTCTTCTTCAATATTTCTTGGGGGTGCACGGGGGCATCCCCAAGCTTGAGCGTTTGACCCTCCTGAATCTTCTTTTATCATCTTCCCTCGCACACTTGAAAACACCCTTCATACATAACTCATCATAATCTGATTAGCGAGGTTAGTACCCACAATAAAATATTTGTTCTCTACTGGAAATAAATATATTATTTAAGATATACTGTTTCTAAGGATTGCCAAAAAGTTTTACCAAAGAAAAATCAAGCTTAAGGTTGCAAAACGAAGAAAGGCAAAACAGGACAGAATCTGTGAAAAACAGACCAGCATGTAGTAAATAATTTTTGTGGGAAACTTCTGGAAATCAAATCGAAAAACTCAGAACATACGAAAGTTCCTTGATTGTATAGAGAACGCTGTGTAAAAAATTCAGCTCAAAAATATGAACTGGAAATTTTCTATGATTTTTCCCGTCACGAGGACAGAATCTGTTTTTTGGACAGCATGTCACAACTTTCACTTCCCTTGTCATACGAGGCTATAAATGGCACAAAGCTGAAAAGTAAAGATACAATGATGTTGCTACAGTAGTAACAAACATCAAGACACAACAAAAGAAAAAAAAACCTAATTCGTTGTGGGCTGCCTCCCAAAAGCGCTTTCTTTTATGCCTTTAAGGTAGGCATGATGCAAAAAGGTCAAGTTGTATCAATTGAACCATCATCAAGATCATCAAAAAGCTCTTCAATAGTATAACCATTCTTAAGAGGACTTTAAAATAAAGGCCTAATAAAGATACTTCTAGGGATAAAAGCTAAAGGCGGAAGATCAATTGGAGTTTCATTTATTCTAAAGAGAGGTATCTCTTCCAAAGTCTTCACAGTTTCAACCCCTTTGGCAATAGACGGATTATTTTTGAAACGAGGAGACTTTGGAACGTAAACGAACTTAGGTTACTTCTTTGCCGGAGTTTCTACCTGTTTGGTTTTGATTGAGGATAAAGTAGTTCCTAGAGTGTCAATGATTTCCTCAATCTTATCTATCCTAGAAGGATCAAAGTCATGGGATTTGATGGTCTCCAAGGTTTTGAAATTTTTGTGCATGGAGCTATCGAGTCAATTCAAATTACCTTGAATCTTACGATCCAACTCACTTATCTTATTAATTCATTAATGCTTGGCATATCGTTTCAAGTTTTTTCATAATGTGAGCTAGGGTAATGTCCTCTTGAATGCTAGCAACAGGGGGGTTTCCAACAAGATTTTCCATAATACTAAGAGCTTCCAAGACTGGGACTTCTAGGAAATTCCCATTGATAGTAGTATCTAGAATAAACCTATTCCAAGAAGTAATTCCAACATAAAAGTTTCTAAGGAGCATAGTAGTGTATTGCTTCTTGGTGGATTTTTTTTAGAATCATTAGTTCTATGCTAGGCATCTTTCAGACTTTCACTACCTCTTTGTTTAAAGGTGAGGACCTCTGCTTCACCAAAGGAAAAAGGACTAGACATAATGACAACTACTAGCAAGGGAACTATATTTTGATTTTTGATAAGGGACACTAAAGCAAAAATTGGAAGGTAAACTAACAAGACTAAAAAGAAAAGATAAAAGATAGTGTGCAACTCCCCTATCTTGAAGAGTGGATTCCCCGGCAACGGCGCCAGAAATTAGCTTTGATGGCTTCTCGCCCCTCGTTGGTTACCCAAAGTGGAAGGTTGAGATGTAGACAACAGCAAATTTCCCTTGGTGAAGATACAAGGGTTTTTCTCTAGTAGGACACCGAGAACGACATGAAGGTGACAACGGCGCCAGCAATTAGGCGGTTGACGTGGACCTGCACACACAACAGATAACTTTGCTCCCAACGAGTATAGAGAGGTTGTCAATCCCTCCGGCCTTGTTGTTTACAAAGGATCAAACGTACGGGATAGTAATGATAGCGATAGCAACAGAAAAGGAAATAGAGCAGAAAATAAATAACGGGTGTAAACAGTGATGGAAATATGGACTGGGGTCCCATGATGTTCACTAGTGATGTCTCTCTCCCAACAGACGATAAAATAGCCATGCGAGGTAAACAAATAACAGCCGAGCAATTGACAGGATTATGTGCGCAAACCAATGCTAACTATGCTATTAAGAAAGGAAGAGGCTCAAAAGCTTGCTCGGTACGCCAAGACAAGTAGACCGAAATCCATCAGCATCTACGTACTAATCATCCACCTTAAGATATCTATCCAGAACATCTCGCTGGTATTAAGTTGCGAATCCCACCCAAAGTGTAAACTCAAAGCAACAAACAACTGCATTAAAGAACTTTGCGTAAAGTAAACAATCCTTGCACCCGCAAGTACAAGCACCGTTGTTTTCTCCCTTGTGGCAACAGCACATCCCCTGGACTCATGTTTCTGTCACTCAAGCTAGCTAGTCATCAGGGGGCATGAACCCATAATCATGCATAACGCTCCCTCTTGGGGTTAATACCTACTACTTGGCCAAAGCAATAAACAGCAATGGAGAACATGTAGGAATTACTCAAGAACATAAATATAAAAGAGGATAATCAAATATATTACTCAAACACAATCTGAACATAGTTTCATAATCCATCAGATGCCAGTAAACTCAGCATAGCAACAGCAGAAAGATTACATATGTGCCTCGATCATGTAGGGCAGCTCACGAGGTCTAAAACATCAAGAACAAAGAGGGGAGGAGAACATGACATAGCTACTAATCATGGACCCATGGTCCAAGGTGGACTACTCACGGTTCATCCGGGAAGCATCCATGGTGTTGGAGAAGCTCCCGGAGGTGGTTACTCCCTCCGGCAGGGTGCCGGGAAGAGGGATCCTGGTGTTCCCGATCTTGGAAGCGCTGCGGCGGCGGAACAGAGGAGAGATGAGGAAAAAGGTTTCTGTCCTCGAGGGTTTCGGGAAGAGAGAGAAATATAGGCGAAGGGGGGCAGCCAGAGGTGGACCAGGGGCCCCAAGCGCACCCCTGGCGCGGCCCAGGCGGTCTCCGCACCAGGTGGCCGCCTGGGCCACCCATGGCTCCCCTCTGGCCCCACTTTGGCTCTTCCCGAAGCTTCCTGTACGCTGATTTTTCCTATATTTTTCCCGGAATTTTTTCTGGCACTTTAAGTAATGGGAAAACCTGAAAGACAAAAACAGCAGAAAACAGGAACTGGCACTGGGGTGCACTGAGTTAATAGGTTAGTCAAAATATGATCAAAAGTGTATGGAAGTGCATCAATATCATAGAAATATCACACAAAAGATGCATGGAGCAAGCAGAAATTATAGATACGTTTTGGACATATGAGTGGATAGGAGTTCTTTGGAGAGGAATCGACCATTGTGATTGCCCCCGTTGAGTTTGTGAGGGTTTGGTGACCACCTTTAAGGTCAACCGGTAGTGGTTCAGAATCGCCTTCGTGGTGATATCTCAAGGGGAATAGAGTGAGCCTTCGTGGCGTTGGTGTGCCTTCGTGGTTTCACCCACTCTCTCCGAATGGTGAGTAGCTTCCCTCCAAGGAAGTGAACATCGGGATACATCGTTGTCTTCACGTCATTCGGTTATCCCTACTCTTTCCCCTTATTACTTGTGCTACCGCATTATTTACCCCGCACTTGTTTTAGTATATTGTGCTTATTTTTTATCTTGTCATAGCTAGGTAAACCTTGCAATTGTTAGGCACACCTTTATCTTCCGCATTATTGCCTAAAAATTCCTAAGTAGTGATAAATTTTTTAACAAGACTTATTCACCCGCCCCTCTAGGTCTATCTCGATCCTTTCAATTCTTATCTGAGCCTCGTGCTCTATTCTTTTGGCTTAACCTCCCTAGAGCGAGATGACCAAGAACGGCATCCCCGAAAGTTCGAGTGCCAATGTGGAGGAGGTCGCAATTGCTGCGGATGCCGCTAGTTCGGAAGCCGAGAGATTGGCTGCCGAACAAAGGGCCGCCGCACAAGCTGCGTTGCGTGCTTCCACGGGGCATCTTAGTTATGAGATTGAGGATCCCAAGTTGTTCACCTCCGGAGATATGGAAAAAGCCTTGCAATAGGCTTTGGACAATCAAAGGAAGGAAATGGAAGCCTCCTTTGCAAGAATGAAGGCTTCGGCATCGGAGTCACAAAAGTCAAGTGGTGCGGCCCCTAGGTCCCCACAAGTGACCTTTGTGCACCCCGGTTCCGAGGCTCCCTTGCAAAGAGGTGGTCCCTACCAATGGGACTATCCTGATCCTAAGCTTGTAGAACCTAAGTATAACTTCAATGGAAATCCGCCGGTACTAACCGAGAACACTAACTTTTTGGATTGGAAAAGTCTTATGATAGATTATCTTCGGTTTGTGTGTGAACCCATTTGGAACCTCATCGACTCCGAAAAAGGCTATTATCCCGTTGATCCCAAAAACCTTACACCATGTGAAGTGTTCGACAAACATCTCAATCTTGCGGCCATTGGGTTCTTGAAAAGAGGAATGGATGAATTGACACGTGCACCTTTCCTCCATAACACCAATGCCAAGTTGATGTGGGATACTCTTCTCATTGCCAATTCAAGCACCGACTCTCTTCAAATTACAAGATATGAGACCCCAAAGAATGCATTGCACAACCTTCACATGAAGAAAGATGAGATGCCCCAACAACTTCATATGCGTCTCAATGTTCTCTCTGCTCATGTCCAATCCTTCACATGTGAGAAATCTTTGGATGGATATCAAATCACCAACCGTTACCTTGTGGACAAGATGTTGAATTCTCTCATGGTGTATTCTCATCAAATGGTGTGGGAATTGAGGCATATGCCCGACTTCTTCAAGATGACACTAGATGATGTGATTGCCACCTTCTTGCAATATGAAGAGCACCTAAAGGAGTCCGAGAAACTACTTGCCACTTATGGTGGTCCATCCTCAAACCTTGCGCTCAAGGCTAGGCTCGAGGAGCTTGATGATGATGAGGAAGAAGATGAGTATGAAGATGATGATAACTCCGATGATACTCCCTCATATGATGATATTGCTCTCTTTGTGAAGAGATTCACAAAAGGGGACTTCAAGGAAAGATTCCAAAAGAATAAGACAAGAAATTGCTACAACTGTGAGAGACCGGGACACTTTGAGGAGGATTATCCATATGAGAAAAGAGAGGACAAACCTCGATTTCCTCGGAAGGAAGTTGCCAAGAAGCTCCCAAACCCTCTCAACAACAAGTTCAAGAATAAAGCATTGTTGGATCTAGAAGGGTCTGATCCCGAGGATGTTGGTGGTGTGGCCGGAGTTGCTCAAGATACACAAAATACCTTGAAGCTCCTCAACAAGGAAGGCGAAGTTGTAAACTACAACTACATGAGTGAGTACACCGGCAATGCACAGAAGTGTCGCATGGCGAAGTTGGTTGATGATGACACGCCCTCCTCCTCGGGTAAGATCAAGGTAACTCCTATTGATGAGTCCTTCATGTTCTCTTCCGAACCTCATGATGAATTTAATGATGCGGAAAGTGATGATGCAAATGCTACTTGGGAAGATTTGTTGTTTGCAAAAGTGAACAAAATGATGAGCTCTCTCAAAGGCAATAAGCTCAAAATGTTTCAATTACTTATGGATGTGGTGGGTAAGCACTCCACAACCATTAAATATCTTGAAATGCTCCTCACCGAGGAAAAGGAGAATTATACTCTCCTTGAGCGAAAGGTTGACTTTGAGGAAGCTCGAAATGATAACTTGTGAAAAGTTGTTCACACATCAAATGACTTAAATGACAAGCATGTTGCCTCCTTGAAAAAGGCTAAGGAAATTTGTAAGGAACATGCTAATGATATGAGCAAGCTTGTGGAGATAAACACCTCCCTTTCTAAGGATGTTGAGCTACTCACCGTGCCTCTCAAGACAAAATATAAGGAACTCGCCACCCTTAAGAAAAATCTTGAGGCTCACAAACTTGCTCATATAAAAACACTTACTAAGATGTCCCCTCACACTATTGTACATGTTGATGCTTTTGCTACTAACTCTACTCTTGATCAAGCATCTCTCATTGAGGAGAACTTAGCTCTTCATGCTCAACTAAAGAAGGGTCTCTTGACTTGTGCCCAAGGCGAGAAAATTCTAAATGATGTACTAAGTCATCACAAGGAGTCCTTTGCTAAGGAAGGACTTGGGTTTGACCCAAGTACGAGTGTGACAAAGGATGTCACCCTTAGCAAGGAATCAACTCCTCAAAAAGTGATCTTTGTTTGTGAAGGGCACAAGGACAAAGGTAAGAAAAAGGTTGATGAGGTTGGTGTTGGGAATGGGAAGGCCACTAGGGGCAATCCCACTCCTAACAAAAGGAAGGAGAAGATGCCTCCCTCGTATGTGCTCCGTAAGGCAAAGGATGGAGAGGTGTTTGCAAAATTCATTGGGCCCCGTAATGCTTTCCGCTTCTATACCATTTGGGTTCCAAAGACCCTTGTTACTAACCTTAGAGGTCCCATTGCAAAATGGGAACCTCTAACCAAACCCTAAATCTATGTGTAGGATGCTCTCTCCGTTGGAGTCAAATGTGTGATTGATAATGGATGCACCAATCATATGACCGGAGAAAGTCGTTTGCTCAAGGACTTGATGGATGCAATTAAACCATATATGAGCATTGTCTTTTGTGGTGGTTCCAAGGGAAAGGTACTTGGGTTGGGCAAGGTGGCTATTACTAATGACATGTCTCTTGCAAATGTCATGCTTGTCCAATCCCTTCAATACAATTTGCTTTCCGTTCGTCAATTAGCTTCCGTTGGTTATGATACACAATTTGGTCTAACAAGTGTGAAAGTCTTTAGGAGAGATACTCTCGAAGTGGCCTTTGTTGGAGAGTTGGATGGCAACCTTTACACGGTTGATTTCTCGAAAGAGAGTACTTACCATACAACTTGTCTAATGGCCAAGGCCGACAGGGGGTGTCTATGGCATCGCCGGCTAGCCCATGTCGGTATGAGAAATCTAAAAGATCTCCTAAAGGGTGAACGCATCCTCGGACTAACAAATGTGTCTTTCGAGAAAGATCGTGGGTGTAGTGCATGCATAGCCGGGAAGCAACATCAAGCAAAGCATACCCCCAAGAATATCGTGTCAACTTCAAGGCCTTTGGAGCTCCTTCTTGTGGATCTCTTTGGGCCTCCATCATGGGATAGTCTTGGTGGGAAGAAATATGGCCTTGTCATTGTTGATGATTATTCAAGATACACATGGGTGTTCTTTCTCAAGTCCAAGGATTCTTGGCAATTGATTTTTCCAAACAAGCCCAAAGGAAATACAACATGGCTATCTTGGCAATACGAAGTGACAATGGATCCGAATTCAAGAACCACACCTTGGAAGAATTCTTGAGTGATGAGGGGATTGAACATCAATATTCCACACCTTACACCCCTCAAAAAAATTGTGTAGCCGAGAGGAAGAACCGCACTCTTGTGGAGATGGCTCGGTCCATGTTGGATGAGTACAAGTCACCATATAGGTTTTGGGCCGAAGCCATCAACACCGCATGTCATGCATCAAACCGGCTCTTTCTTCGCAAGATCTTGATGAAGACCCCCTATGAGCTTCTAACCGGTCACAATCCAAACGTCAAATACTTCCGAGTATTCGGTTGTAAGTGTTCCTTTCTCAATAAGAAAGACCGGTTAGCTAAGTTTCAATCCAAACCAATTGAGGGTATATTTGTTGGGTATGCTACAAACTCTCACACCTATAGGGTCTACAACAAATCCACCGGATGTGCTGTGGAAACTTGTGATGTGGAGTTTGATGAATTTAATGGATCCCATGGGGAGCAAGTTGATCTAAGTGATGTAGGCAATAATGAAGATTCGTCTCAAGACATCTTGGCTATGGGCATTGGAGATCTTGTGCCCATTGCTCAAGTTCCTAGAGATGATGAGGTGGGTGATGGGCCAAGTGTTCCACCACCACAAGAACCTCCTCCTACCACTCAAGATCCAATTGCTCACGATGAGCCCATTATCCAAGAACAAGAACAAGACCCTCCACAATCCGATGTGGTTGCTCAACCACAAGTTGATAATGCGGTTGATCCATGAGATCGGCTTGTCCGCATTTTCTTTGGAGAAAATGATGCTATTGAAGATGGCTCCACCCTTGATGATGAAGCAAATGTTGTTCATGAACCCAAATGGGTGGAGCCTATTGAAACTCCAACTTCCATCATGCCATTGGTGGCTAGACACGTTGATGTTGACAAGATTCTCAAGGGATTGGGGCAAGGTATAGTTACTCGTCGTCAACTTATGAACTTTTGTGCTCACTTATCGTTTGTGTCTAGCATTGAACCACTTAGGTTTGAACAAGCACTTGAGGATGCGGATTGGATCATTGCAATGCAAGATGAGCTCACTAGTTTCACCCGGAATGAAGTATGGTTTCTCGTGGAGAGGCCTTCCGGTCAAGACCATAATATCATTGGAACCAAGTGGATTTTCAAGAACAAGCAAGATGAATATGGTAATATCATTTGAAACAGGCAAGGCTAGTGGCTCAAGGGTACTCCCAAGTTGAAGGATTGGATTTGGATGAGACGTTTTCTCCCGTTGCCCGTCTTGAATCTATACGCATGTTTCTTGCGTATGCCGCATTCAATGGATTCCCATTATTTCAAATGGATGTAAAAAGTTCTTTTCTTAATGCTCCACTACAAGATGACGTGTATGTAGCACAACCACCCGGCTTTTGTGACCCTCATCACAAGGACCACGTGTAAAAACTTCATAAGGCCTTATATGGTCTTAAGCAAGCCCCTCGAGCTTGGTATGACCATCTTAGGAAGTTTTTACTCGAGGAAGGATTTGTGAGGGGTGTCATTGATGCCACTATTTTTACCAAGATAACCAATGGTGAATTGCTCATATGCCAAATCTATGTAGATGACATAATATTTGGTTCCCCAAATCCATCTTTGTGCAAGTGGTTCTCGGAAACTATGACCAAGAACTTTAAGATGTCCATGATGGGGAGCTTGAAGTACTTCCTTGGATTTCAAATCGAGCAATTTTCTGAAGGAACCTTCATCTCCCAAACAAAGTATATTCAAGACATGCTCGTGAAGTTTGGTATGCAGGATGCCAAGCCATGTAAGACACCCATGCCAACCAAGGGATATCTAGATCAAGACCTTTCCGGTATTCCATTTGATGCTACTCCTTATCGTTCTATGATAGGGTCATTGCTTTACCTTTGTGCGTCTAGACCGGATATTATGCTTAGCGTAGGAATGTGTGCAATATATCAAGCCTCTCCTATGGAGAGTCATCATTTGGCGGTTAAGCGCATTCTTAGATACCTTTTTTATACTCCTCTGTTGGGCCTTTGGTACCCCAAGGAAGCCAAGTTTGATCTCTTGGGGTACACCGATGCTGATTGGACCAGAGACAAGGTGGATCAGAAGTCAACATCCGGTTCATGCCAATTTCTTGGGCGCTCATTGGTAAGTTGGCACTCCAAGAAGCAAAACTGTGTCTCCCTCTCCACCGCCGAAGCCGAGTATGTGGCCGCCGCAAGTTGTGCCACTCAAATCTTTTGGATGAGGCAAACTTTGAAGGATTATGGCCTCACTTACCAGAAGGTACCCATCTTATGTGACAATGAAAGTGCTATCAAGATTGCCAACAACCCTTGTCAACATCCTCACACCAAGCATATTGACATTCGTCATCACTTCATACAGGATCACATTCAAAATGTTGATATTGTTCTTGCACATGTGGGCACCGACAAGCAACTTGCAGATATCTTCACCAAGCCATTGGATGAAGCAAGGTTTTGCCAACTAAGGGGTGAGCTTGGTATCTTGGAACATTATAGCTTCTCTGCCTAGGGGTATCTTGCTCTCATTCATGCACATAGAAAATAACTTGTCTAGATGTAGGCATGTATGTAGGGGGAGAAACTGAATTCATGAGTTTTCTACTCGCTACATGATGCATAAAGTGAACTTCACATCAACAATCCGCATGCTCACTTCGGTGAGACCATGTGTAGCGGTTAAATATGGAGTTGTGACTGTTGGACCCAAGGTACATCTTCGCGGTGTCAACATCACCTATTCTCATACATGGTGGCCACCGCCACCACCTACCCTATCATAGATTACTTCTGTCAAATGGTTCTTTAGTGATCTTTCTATTTGGGTGTTCATGCTCACGCTTGTCATGCATACATATTTTCATATATAAATATATCTCTATATATATCTGCCATACAACTAGATCACTCACATATTCAAGACGTACATCCCTGTAGATCCCTTAGGCTAACCCCTGTACACCTGCCGGACGTCCAAGCAGTGCCCCGGATGGTCCGGGTTCACCTCGAACGATCCGACCGCTGGTCCGGTCGTCTGACCCTAAGTCGTACCAATGCCCCTCTAAAACACCATGTCGGTCGTCTGGCTTCCAGTCCGGACTGTCCGGGCTAGTCCCGGACTGTCCGACTTATGCCCCGGACGTCCGGCCTTCCTACCCTATAAAACCTCACGGGCCGCTCCCCCACGACCTTGGCAGTTCGTTTCCCCCACGCCTAGGTTTCGGCCTGCTCTCCCTGCGCCGCCACCGCCCTGCCTTGGGAGCTCCCGTCCAATTTCGCCCTCCGGTCAGTCCTCTTTTGGATCTGGCGCCTCTCCTCCTCCTGATCTATATTTATATGCAACCCATTTTTGATTTGGGGCAGGATTCCTCTTGGAGGAGGGATTGCATCTCTGATCTGGCCGCCATGCCTCCGAAGGGGTCCCGTAGTGGTGAGTTCTCTCCCCATTCTTGTTGGAATCGGTTGTCGTGGTCTCCATTTTTTGTACCCTCCAGTTTGGTTGACTCATAGTGGATTGCCCATGGATTTGTCATATCCACTGTTTTCGGCCTTCCGGGTTTGCTTCCGATCGTCCGGGTGCGGTCCACTGTGTCTCCCTTACTTGTTGGGACTTCTTACTCATGCAACCTCATGTGGCCTCACAATGCTGGTCCTTTGCACAGACTCTCGCCGCCAGGGCTCTGACGACTCCCAGGATAATCTCCGTCCTCGTCGTCGCCTTCGCGGCGGTGGTGACTGGGCGGGCGGCAGCAATGTGGAGTTCCAAGGGCTTGATGATTACTATGAGGAAGACTTTGAAAATGAAGAACTTGTCTCTCCCCGCCCCAAGCCCGGCACTCGCAAGAAGACATACCCAAACCGTCGGAAAGAGACCTCCCCTGCTCGTCGTCACCTTCCTCCAGCACGGCGGGAACCGCTTCAGGGCTTGGCCATCTCTGCGGCGCCCCCTAACCGGTGCAACAGTGCTCCCTATGACTACTTTGCCGTGGAGTCCAGAAACTACCATGCGCTTCGCAGTGGGATGAATCAGTTAGATGTGGCCAACAATTCCATGGTTCCTCGGTTCCACACCCTGGTGCAACAAGATATCTATGTCATTGTCTGTCTGCACATCAATCGCACGACACCCCAGAAGTTCATCAACATGGAATATTTCGAGCGCCGTTGTGACACATTTTCTGACCTCATTAGTCTTGTGGATGCCATGGGACTTTGTCATGCATTGACTCTGCGATGCGACTGGAGCCATGCAGCTTATCTCCAGTTCTATGCTACATGTTTCTTCACTGGAGATGCCATCACTGGAGATGATGCCACTCTTACCTGGAAGACTCACCACCAGACGATCATTATTACGTATGACTAGTGGTGTGCGGCACTCGGGATGCCTACTCGGTCCGAGAACCTCTTTATGATTCACAGTGAGCATACCGAGTTTCTCTCAGCGCCAATCAAGGATTGCATGTGTGTCTTATGTCTCCTCAGAACATAACTCCAGGGACCAATCAAGATGTCAACAACTCCTCCATGTTTTTGCCGAGGTACCGCCAGCTGTACTTATGCCTCCTTCAGACGATTGTTCCCATGCATGGTGACAAGGCTATGGTTCGCTCCTATGCTATCAATCTCATGGCCTGCGCATCTCTCACATATGACCGCTTCGAGTTCAAGCAAGTGATCCCTGCGGTTGATGTGGCCAAATTTCTGTGGCATGAGGTGTGGCTTTTCTCAATTCAGAAGCAGGGCCGCTTCCTTCTTGATCCTTATATCCAGAGGGTGATCGATGCACACTTTGCCACTCCTATTCAAAAGCCCATCGTTCACCAAGAGTGGATCCCGAAGAAGGGATCATATCTGGACACTTGTGGGCCTGTTCCTCCCTCTTCTGCGGGTGCCTCCAGCTCTACGAAACCTCCTCTGCGCCCACCCATGGTCGAGCCATTCAAGACGATTGTGCACTTCTTGGGAAAATCACAGAAAGTCATTTTTAATTTGTGCAATTCCAAAACAAAAGGCCATCCGTCAGCTTGAGACCCGGCGCATCACGAAGGCCAATGGTCTCAAGGCCCGTCTTCTGACTCGCCCTGGCAGGTGATACACGAGATAACTTCTCGCCCCTCGTTGGTTACCCCAAGTGGAAGGTGAGATGTAGATAGCGGAAAATTTACCTTAGCGAAGATGCTAAGGTTTAGGATCGACCAGTAGGAATCCAACAACGATAAGTAGGTGGTGAAGTGAACAATGGCGCCGTTCACAATCCAAGGTTGCTTACTTCACCTGGACCTGCACACACAGCAAATAACTTTGCTTCCCAACGAGTATAAAGGAGTTGTCAATTCCTCCGGCCTTGTTGTTTACAAAGGATAAAACGCAGGGGATAATAATGATAGTGATAGCAACGAAAAAGTAAATACTGAAAGTAAATTGATAGCGAGTGTAAACAGTGTTGGAAATATGGACGGGGGTCCTATGATGTTCACTAGTGATGTCTCTCTCCCAAAAGACGATAAAATAGCCATGCGAGGTAAACAAATTACAGCTGGGAAATTGACAGGATTATGTGCGCAAACCAATGCTAATTATGTTATAAAGAAAGGAAGAGGTTGAAAAGCATGGGCGCTACGCCAAGACAAGTAGACCGAAATCCATATGCATCTACCTACTAATCATCCACCTTGAGATATCTATCCAGAACATCTCGCTGGTATTAAGTTGTGAATCCCACCCAAAGTGTAAACTCAAAGCAACAGACAACTGCATTAAAGAACTTTGCGTAAAGTAAACAATCATTGCACCCGCAAGTACAAGCACCGTTGTTTTCCCCCTTCTGGCAATAACACATCCCCTAGACTCATGTTTCTGTCACTCAAGCTAGTCATCTGGGGGCATGAACCCACAATCATGCATAACGCTCCCTCTTGGAGTCACTACCTACTACTTGGCCAAAGCAATAAACAGCAACGGAGAACATGCAAGAATTACTCAAGAACATAAATATAAAAGAGGAGAATCAAATATATTACTCAAACAAAATCTGAACATAATCTCATAATCCATCGGATCCCAGCAAACTCAGCATAGCAACAGCAGAAAGATTACATAAGTGCCTCGATCATGTAGGGCTGCTCACAAGGTCTAATCCATGAAGAACGAAGAGGGGAGGAGAACATCACATAGCCACTAATCATAGACCCATGGTCCAAGGTGGACTACTCACGAGTCATCCGGGAAGCATCCATGGTGGTGGAGAAGCTCCCGGAGGTGATTCCTATCTCCGGCAGGGTGCCGGGAAGAGGTCTTCTGGTGCTCCCGATCTTGGAAGCGCGGCGGCGGCGGAACAGAGGAGAGATCGCGAAAAAGAGTTCCTTCTCCGAGGGTTTCTCGTCACGGGGAATATATAGGCGTAGTGGGGCAGCCAGAGGTGGGCCAGGGGCTCCAGGCGCCCCCCTGGCGCGGCCTAGGGGGTGGCCGCGCCGGGTGGCCTCCTGGGCCCCCCTGGCCCCCTCGGCCCCCATTTTGGCTCTTCTGGAAGGTTCCCGTACGCTGATTTTTCCTATATTTTCCCGGAATTTTTCTGGCACTTTAAATAAGGGGGAAACCTGCAATAGAAAAACAGCAGAAAATAGGAACTGGCACTAGGGTGCACTGAGTTAATACGTTAGTCCATATATGATCAAAAGTGTATGCAAGTTCATCAATATCACACAAAAGAGGCATGGAGAAAGCAGTAATAGTCCAGTCAGTGATGATAAGCAGCTTCCATCATCCCCTCAGCCGCATGACTATGGATTCCCATCCGCGGAGGACTTTGCTGACTTCTTCCCGGACGTGGTGCCCGATCAGGATAACTAATATTCTTTCTCATATACATCTAAACTGTTATATGATCATGGGGGCGCCTCCCTAACACGTGCCTTGCTTAAATGTCTAAAAACCAACATGCACATGTTGAGGGGGAGTCTCCCTCTTTCAAATGAAAATGCCCTCCAAAATTGTAATTCTCATTCCTTTGAGAGTTATACGTGTATTGTCATCAACTACCAAAAAGGGGGAGATTGAAAGTGCAATCATGCCCTTAAGCATATTTTGTTGATTGATGACAATATACATATAGGGGACTAATTATGTGTGTTAAGTGACACACAAGAAATTGGTTAGTTCTCCTAACATCATCGTGTAGGGATCAATGCTGAACCTCGATCGCACTCAAGAATTCGACATAACGACTGAAGATGACGCTATGTCTTCTTTACTATTATATCTTGAGTCATAAGGATCCCCGCACTATTAAGAGGGGATCATAAGGTTGAGTTCAGTCTTGCTCAAATCATCAAAACTTCAACCTGTAAAACAAAATTTCATACATCTAAGAAAAATCAATATAGTTGTGTACGGTTTTCAAAACACTTCAATTTGAGCACTCACTGCATATGCCGGATCGTCCGGGCCACATCCCGCACCGTCCGGGCTTAGACCGGACCATCCGGCCACGGCCCCGGACGTCCGAATAATTACGATCCCAAGACACCCGAGGGTGCATAATTCTCCGGACCGTCCGGGTGCCAGGTCGGACCGTCCGGGCCCAGCCCGTACCGTCCGAGCTAGACCCCGGACCGTCTGAATAATTATGCCCCCTGGACCAGAGGGTGCACAATCATTTGGACCGTCCGGGTGTCAGGTAGCCCAGACCGTCCGAGATGGACCCCGGACCGTCCGAGTAATTATGCTCCCAGGACGAGAGGGTGCTCAATCTTTCGGACCGTCCGGGTCATGTGCCGGACCGTCCGAGCCTATCCCGGACCGTCCGACTGTCCTTCCCGGACCGTCCGGCCTCACGAACATATACACACATGTAGAGCCTGTGTTGTCCTGCCGGACCATCTGGATCTCAGGTCGGACCATCCGGTCTCAGCCCGGACCATCCGACTTAAGTCCCGGACGTCCAGAGCATACCAGACAGCTCAAAACGGCTAGTTTTCTTGAGCACCTATATATACCCCCTACCCACTTATGGTTAGGGTTGAACACTTCATTCATTTCACTCAAGAACACAAGTGCTCCCTCTCCCCTTTCTCTTACACTAAATCCAAGATCCCGGAGAGATTTGTGAGAGTTCTTGTCGGATCTTTCACCCCGTGATAGATCCATCCCTTCCCCATCTTCCGACCAAAGAAAATCGTGATTTGAGCAAGCATTGAGCTTTTCCCCATTGATCTTGTTACTCTTGGATGTTGGAGACTCCTCGGAGGGTAGGAGTTCTTCGGAGAGGAATCGACCATTGTGATTACCGCCGTTGAGTTTGTGAGGGTTTGGTGACCACCTTTAAGGTCAACCGATAGTGGTTGGGAATCGCCTTCGTGGTGATATCTCAAGGGGAATAGAGTGAGCCTTCGTGGCGTTGGTGTGCCTTCGTGGTTTCACCCACTCTCTCCGAACGGTGAGTAGCTTCCCTCCAAGGAAGTGAACATCGGGATACATCGTTGTCTTCGCGTCATTCGGTTATCCCTACTCTTTCCCCTTATTACTTGTGCTACCGCATTATCTACCCCGCACTTGTTTTAGTATATTGTGCTTATTGTTTATCTTGTCATAGCTAGGTAAACCTTGCAATTGTTAGGCACACCATTATCTTCCGCATTATTTCCTAAAAAATGCTAAGTAGTGATAAAATTTGTAACAAGACCTATTCACCCCCCTCTAGGTCTATCTCGATCCTTTCAACCGTACGCACGGGGCCCCCGTGCACACAGGCCATGACCCCTGTGCGCACGGGCTTATGCGGTTTCGTCTGCGTGTACAGGAACGGGGTGTGGGGAGGCAATTTTCCTCCTCCTCACTTTCCCCCACGCCCGTGGTCCTCCCAGTCACCACAACCATCACCTAGGGTGCTCCCGGCCAACTCCTCCGGCCTAGCACCGCCCCCTTGATGACCCACAACGTGAGGGATCGATTGCAGCATTTTCGATAAGTAAGAGTGTCGAACCCAACGAGGAGCAGAAGGTAATAGCGAGTGACTTTGGTAAGGAGATAACTACAAGCACTGAAAGATAACTTTTTATGGGTTTTTCTTGGTATGAGCGACAGGAAAGTAAAAACGAGCAAAGTAAAAGGTACTGGAGAGTAACGAGTGGCCCAATCCTTTCTGAGCAAAGGAGAGGCCTAGCAACTGAACTAATAAAAGCTAAAGTGTTCTTGAGGACACACGGGACAGGTAGTCATGTGCTTTCGCCATATTCCGTATCGGTACTATGTGCTGTGTTGATAAGTGTTGAGTGGGTGGATCTATGCTAGTACATCCTCTAGACTAAGATAAGTGTACTCTTATGATTAAACACCTTGCAAGCATCCGCAAAAACAAGATAGTAATTAAGGAAAAGGCCTAACCATAGCAATACGATCGGTGATCCATTGTTCCCTTGTGCAAAAGCGTGCAAACTGGGGTTTAGGTTTCTTTCACTCCGGCAACCCACCGTAAGAATTCTTTGTACACAATATATCCCCCTAGTTCCTTGATAAGGCGAAGTGTTGAGTGTTCAATTCACACAACACCACTAGGAAAATAACAACACAACTTAAATATCAACCAACACATATTACTTCAACATCATATGACTACTAGCAACTAGACTTCTCCCATGTCCTCAAGAAAAAAGTAACTACTCACAAGACATAAAAGAGATCATGATCAGTGGAGATAAATAGATGATAAACAATCTGAACACAATAATATTTCTCCAACAAAACTCAATAGCATTCACCACAAAGTAGTAATCAACACCGATAGAGTAGAGAGGATAGATAGTACGGATTACAACATGAGTTGCAATTGTGAGATGAGATTGGATGGAGGTGGAGATGGTGCTGATGATGGGGATGATGTTGATGATGATCTCGATGATTCCCGTGACGATGGTGATGACGATGGTGACGATCTCCCCTTCCGGGAGGTGATCTCCCCGGTGGAATATGCCCGCCAGAGATGGCTTTTCTTCTCTGTAGGTTTCCGCCATGGAGCGGCGGCGGAACTCCGGAAACTCTCCTCATTTTTAGGGTTTTTGGATGACGAAGAGTATATAGGCCAGAGGGGGGAGCCGGGAGTGGCCCCGGGGGTCCAGGAGCGCTCCCGGCGAGGCGAGGGGTGGGGCCGCGCCAGGTGGCCGCCTTGGCACCCTGTGGACCCCTCTGGTAGCTCTTTTGCGTGTCTTCGTGATACTTCTGGGAAATAGCCTCCGTCGATTTTCAGGTAATTTGGAGGTATTCTTCTTCAGCAACTCAACGTCCACTTTTTACCGCTGAATCCTGCGTCTGCTGCTTCGGCACCGGAAAGTTGCAAACTATGTAAAATAATCCAAAACAACATTAGGATAGCATCATAACATGAAATATATCAATGAATAAGAAAGAATTACTATATAAAATAGTGATGCATTTTGGACGTATCAACTCCCCCAAGCTTAGACCTTGCTTGTCCCTAAGCGAATATTGAGCTCGGTAAACCTGTCCACAAGTTTAGAGAGTGAAGTGTCGATAAATAGAATACGAACAAGAAGCATCAAGGTTCCTTCATCAAACTCAAGCATCCTCAACAGCAACCTCAACTCATAAGGCCCTTATGAGAAAGTAATAACAATTATAATCAAAAGTAGGGCTGAGGAAACTCATCAAATTTTGGCAAACATATCCTTGGTCAAAGGACAACTAATAACTTCCAATCTTGCTCTTTTTTTTAATGAAACAATTTGAAGCTTTTGAAAGAACTTGTTATTAGTCATGAAGTGCAAATGCTAACACAAAGAAAGATGCTTGCTCGGCAAAAGCTTTCGCAAACAACTTGCTTATCAAAAGATAATGTCAACAAGGATATGGAATGGCAAAACTTAAATGCAGCTTTATAAGGATGAATCCTCATCAACATCAAATGTCTGTTCTCTTAGGGAAAAGAAGGAAGTGGGACAACTGACTCAACATGAAGGTGGAAGAAAGGCCTTGTTAAGGGCAAGCAGGGAAAACTCATGTGCTATCCTTAAATCAAACATAATAAAAAAAAGATTTCGGAGCAGTGCATAGTTCGTCAATGAATGCTAATAGATAGCTCAATTACTTCTTAAGATGGACAAGTTTTGAGGAACGGCTCCCAAGTGGGGACGATCACATCCCCTTAATCTCCTTTGTTTATCACTGCCAAAGTTTCTGATTTCTCATAGACCAAGCGTGAAGGAGAGTTTTTTTGTTATATTATCTTTCAAGCTGGGCGCACCCATGCCAGTTCCTCCTCGTATTATGGGTTTGCAGATTAGACATGCAGTCCCGGGGTAAAACTTGTCCAACTTAAGAAGATTATGAATTACCTACTACTTCCTCATGAGCTAAACAAGAGGCACAAAACAGAAGATTTTGAACATTTAAGGATAACACATAAATTCTATACTTATAGGAGTGGTAGGGGAATACCACGAATAGGAAGGTATGGTGGACTAATGTGGAAGGTATTGGTTTCAGGGTATGGATGCACAAGCAGAAATCTACTTGGCAAAGAGTCTGGATAGCAAAGGCTTTGAGAGAACAGACAATTGATGCTAATTTAGATGCAAAACATATAAGGCATAAACATTAAGGTAAGCATAACACATCAAGTTGTCTTCCTTGTCAACATAACACTTCAAGAATAATAACGAAAAGGTTTTGTCTATGTCGCTACTTGAGAAAACATGCATGTTCTCAAGACCAAAGCTATGTTTGCCAAAATTAAATAAAGTTTTCAAAGCCATACCTGATATAAGGTCAATACTCCCCATCAGAATCGTCATATGAGGCCAATTGCGTGAAGAGAATACCGAGTGCAGCGAAGGAACCAATATACTTCTCATTAATATTCCATTATAGACGACTCCACACTCACGGATACAATCTCTCCACAAACGGAGTGATAGACCTCAATGCCAACACCTATTTCATATAATAAACTCCCTAGATATGATACGACTCTACTTGACTCTAACAGTCTAAGATAAAGATAAAGATACCCGGCACTCCCCCAAGCTTGGAACAAGCTGAGGGGATGCCATTACCCGAGGAGATTTACTCCTCATTCTTGTTGTTGTTGATTCTTCAAATCTTTGATGACACGGCGAAGGGTTTGGTTTTCCTTCTCCAAAATGCCACTTGCACCTTAAGTACACGGAAATCTTCACACAGTTGATTGGTGATGCGGTATGCTTTGGAGATGGTAGAAATCGTACGTTGATCTTCAAGTGCAGGGGCCATTCTTGAAAGATTAAGAGAAAGATCATAATAAGGTTGGACACTCCCCACCATGATGGGGTTGCTTGATCTTCATCCTTGTGTTGATGGACCCCCTGGTTGCTGGGCGGTGATAATCTTGACTTCTTTTCTCACGGAACGCTCCATCTCCGCTCGCCTTGCAGCGATTTCTTCTTCCGTGGCCCAATCTATGTATTTCCCTTGTTGAGATCTTTCTGAACTTCACGTAGACGCCGTCCCATGAAGTCCTCTCCACCTGAGCCGCAAGAAGACATCTCTAACAATAGCTTTTTACCCTGGCAGAAATAGATTGAAGAGAAAACTAACGAAATCGCGAGATACGCTGCCGGAACGATCCGAGGAAATATATAGCAAAAATTTCTGCAACAAAAGGAAGGTAACGAGCCAAAGTGGGGTCGGAGAGGGACTCCTGGGTGCCCAGGCGGCCTCCCGGCGCGGCCAGGAGGTAGGCCGCGCCAGGGGGGCGCCTGGGCCCCCTGGAGCTCCTCTCCGGCTCCGCTTAGGCTTCGAATTTTCCTTATTTTGCAAAAACTCATAATATGGAACTTTTATGGCGGTTCGCGTTGTTTCCTTACCGTAATACATACCTTTTCTTATTCTGCTTCTGTCGGTGTCTGAAACAGGGTTGCAACGTGTTCTTCATGAGTTGTTGTGCGTATTATATTTACATCAACATTGACGGGATCCCCCGCCATGTAATGCTTGAGTCTTTGCCCATTCACAACTTGAGGTTTGGTGCCTTCAAAATTGTTAATCTTAATTGCACCAGACCGGTAGACTTCTTCGATATGAAATGGCCCTTCCCACCTGGGAAGTAGTTTACCTAGAGAAAACCTGAAACGGGATCTAAACAATAAAACTTTATCACCAACATTAAATTCATGTTTCAGAATCCTCCTGTCATGCCACTTCTTTACCTTTTCCTTGAACATTTTAGCGCTCTCTTAAGCTTCACTTCTCCACTCATCTAGAGAAGTCAAGTTCATGAGACGCTTTTCACCAACTAACTTTGGGTCAGCATTAAGCTCTCTAACAGCCCAGAAAGCTTTGTGCTCTAACTCTAATGGAAAATGCCAAGCCTTGCCATAGACAATTTTCTAGGGGGACATGCCCATGGGGTTTTTGTAAGAAGTTCTATACGCCCACAAAGCATCTCCTAACTTACTTGACCAGTCCTTCCTATTTCTGTTAACTGTCTTTTGCAAGATCAACTTGATCTCTATTGGTGAGCTTGACTTGCCCACTAGTTTGAGGATGGTACGGTGAAGCAATTCTATGATTGACATCGTACTTGGCTAAAGCTTTTCTAAAAGCTCTATGCGTGAAGTGTGATCCTCCATCAGTCATGAGATACCTAGGTACACCAAACCTAGGGAAAATTACATCTTTGAGCATTTTCAAAGATGTTTTGTGATCAGCACTCTCAGTGGGGATTGCTTCAACCCACTTGGTTACATAATCAACAACAACTAATATGTGAGTTTACTTGTGCGAAGAAGGAAAAGGACCCATAAAATCAAAACCCCAGCAATCAAAAGACTCAATCACTAGTGAGTAATTCATAGGTATCTCATTCCTTCTACTAATATTACCAACTCTCTGACATTTATCACAGGCTAAAACATAATTTCTAGCATCTTTAAAGAGAGTAGGCCAATAAAAACCTGATTGGAGAACCTTATGTGCGGTTCTCTCACCGGCGTGATGTCCTCCATAGGGACTATCGTGACATTGCTTGAGAATGTCCTTCTGCTCGTGTTCCGGTATGCATCTTCTCACGATCCCGTCTGGACCTTCTTTGAAAAGATGTGGGTCATCCCAAAAGTAATGCCTCAAATCATGGAAGAACTTCTTCCTTTGCTGAAATGTTAAACCTGGAGGCAAATACTTTGCAACGATAAAATTAGCATAATCTGCAAACCAAGGATCGGAAAGAGATTGTACTTTAACAACGGCGAGTTGTTTGTTTGGAAAGCTGTCGTTGACTGGGATTGGATCATGCGGTATATCTTCCATCCTTGAAAGATTGTCCGCTATAGGGTTGTCTGCTCCTTTTCTATCAACAATCTGCAAATCAAATTCTTGAAGAAGGAGTACCCATCTGATGAGTCTTGGTTTGGCATCCTTCTTCGTCATAAGATACTTAATGGCAGCATGGTCAGTATGAATAATAACTTTAGAATGAACAATATACTTCCTAAACTTATCACAAGCAAACACTACTGCTAAGAATTCCTTCTCAGTAGTAGCATAATTCTTTTGAGCACTATCAAGGGTTTTACTAGCATAATAGATAACATTTAATTTTTTATCAACCCTTTGTCCTAAAACAGCTCCAACAGCAAAATCACTAGCATCACACATAATTTCAAAGGGCAAACTCCAGTCAGACGGTTGTACTATAGGAGCGGTTATTAAAGCTTTCTTAAGAACTTCGAAAGCCTCCTTACAATCTTCATCAAATACAAAAGGAACATCCATCTGGAGAAGATTAGTGAGGGGTCTCGAGGTCTTAGAAAAGTCTTTAATAAATCTTCTATAGAAACCAGCATGACCGAGAAAACTAAGAATACCTTTAATGTCCCTTGGATAGGGCATCCTTTCGATAGCTTCAATTTTTGCCTTGTCCACTTCAATTCCCCTCTCGAAAATCTTGTGGCCAAGCACGATCCCTTCGTTAACCATGAAGTGGCACTTTTCCCAGTTTAGAACTAAGTTTGTATCCTCGCATCTCTGCAAAACTTTATTAAGATTGTGGAGACAGTGGTCAAAGGAAGTTCCATAGACGGAGAAATCGACCATGAATACTTCCAGAATCTCCTCAAAGAAACCATGAAATATTGCAGACATACATCTCTGAAAAGTAGCAGGGGCATTGCATAAACCAAAGGGCATACGCCTATAAGCATAAGTACCGTAAGGACAAGTGAAAGTGGTGTTCTCTTGATCGGCAATGTTAACATGAATTTGAGAGAAGCCTGAATACCCGTCAAGATAGCAAAAGTGGGTGTTTTTCGACAGCCTCTCAAGCATCTGATCAATAAAGGGCAGCGGGTAGTGGTCCTTCCTGGTTGCCTTGTTCAACTTCCTGTGATCAATACACATTCTATATCCAATAATAATTCTTTGAGGTATTAGTTCATTCTTATCATTAGGGACTACGGTTGTCCCTCCTTTCTTAGGAACACAATGATACGGAATTACCCACTTACTATCAGCTATAGGGTAGATAATACCTGCGGCCAGAAGCTTGAGGATTTCGGTCCTCACAACATCCATCATCTTTGGGTTCAACCGTCGTTGATGATCAACAACCGGTTTAGCATCGGGCTCGAGGTTGATAGTATGTTGACAGATAGATGGACTAATTCCCTTAAGGTCATCAAGGGTATAGCCAATTGCACCACGGTGTTTACGAAGTGTCTCCAATAATCGCTCTTCTTCATACCCTGAAAGGTTAGAGTTGACAATAATAGGATATACTTTCTTTTCATCTAAATAAGCATACTTGAGCGTATCGGGAAGAGGTTTGAGATCAAACACCGGGTCTTCTTTTGGTTTGGATAGAATTCCTAAAGGTTCAACCGGAAGGTTGTGCTTCAGGATAGCAGGTTGTCTCAAGAAGATTTCATCAATTTCATTTCTTTCCTGCATATGAGTATCATTCTCGTGCTCCTCCATGTATTGCTGCAAAGGATCATTAGGGGGAATAGCAATAGGAGCAATACTTTCAATAATTTTCTCATCACTAGGTAATTCAGTATCACGAGGCTGCTTAGAGATCTTAGAAAATTTAAATTCATATGGCTCACCATTGAATTCAACAGAAACTTTACCTTTCTTGCAATCTATAATAGCTCCACAAGTTATGAGAAAAGGTCTACCAAAAATAATAGGACAAAAACTATCTTGTACTGAACCAAGTATGAGAAAGTTGGTAGGATACTTTACCTTTCCACATAGGACTTCAGCATCTCTCACAATCCCAATAGGAGAGATAGTAGCTTTGTTTTCAAGATGAATAGTAACATCAATATCTTCGAGTTCACAGGGTGAAATCTCACTCATGATCTCTTGATAAAGAGAACAAGGAATCACGCTAGCACTTGATCCCAGATCGCATAGCCCTTAATAATTGTGATCTCCTATTTTAACAGATACAACTGGTGTACCTGAAATTGGGCTTTTATTCTTGGCTGTGACAATGTTATTTGAAACATCACAGAAATTTATAATAGAATCTGAAACATCATTAGTAACTAAATCTTTAACCATAGCAACTTGAGGATCGAATCTGATCTGGTCCTCAGGTTCGCCTGTTCTTCTCTCACTTTTATTTATGATGCCTATCACAAAAGAGTGCTCCCTTATCCTTGAGGGAAAAGGGGGCTGTTCATATATAACTGCAGGCAAAATAGGATCAGCAACAGGAATATCAATAGGCACTTCTTTGAAAGGCTTATGGTACTGATCCTTCTTCATCTTAGAAGAATCAACATGAGAAGCAAAGTTCTTACAAAATTCAATCATTAGATGGGAATCCAGACCAATCTTAGAGCAAAAGGTATTAAAATAATCAGTTTTCACATAGCTCTCAATATAATCATGCTCATAATTTATAGCAGGTTCAATACCTTTATCAATTTCCCAGTCTTCAGTATTCTTCTGGATCCGTTCGATGAGATCCCATCTTTCTTCAACGCTCTTTGTCTGAAATACCCCTCTAGAGGAGGCATCCAGCATTTCCTTATCCTGACAAGAAAGCGTGGCATAAAAATATGTAAGTATAATATCTTCGGGGGGCTTATGGATAGGACATTTGAACATGAGTGATTTAATTCTCCCCCAAGATTGAGCGATGCTCTCTCCGTCGCGAGACCTAAAGTTATAGATGTAATTCCTGTCTCGATGAACTTCATGAAGAGGGTAAAACTTTGTATAAAAGAGAGACATAAGCTCTTCCCATTTAAGAGAATGTGAGTTATCGAGGAGCTTATACCAATCTGAAGCTTTTTCCGTAAGCGATATGGAGAATAATTTCTTCATAACGAACTCCAGTGACACACCTGCAAGCTTGAATAATGAACATAGTTGTGATAAATATAGCAAGTGTTCACCTGGATGTCTGTCTCCTGCATAGCGATTAGCTAAGACATAATCGATAATACCAGATGGTATCTTATAAGGCAGAATTTCAGCAGGGGCAGGAGTAACTACCTTAGTTGTGGGGCGGCTCCCCAATAACAACGATCCAAGAGTAGGGGTGTCCATAAGGACAAAAACAGCAATAGCAAAACTAAAAACAGAAATATAAAAACTTCCTTACCAGCTTCACTTACTAATAGCGCTATGCTCCCCGGCAACGGCGCCAGAAAACGTTTCTTGATGACCCACAACGTAAGGGATCGATTCCAGCGTTTTCGATAAGTAAGAGTGTCGAACCCAACGAGGAGCAGAAGGTAATAGCAAGTGACTTTGGTAAGGAGATGACTGCAAGCACTGAAATATAACTTTTTAGGGGTTTTTCTTGGTATGAGCGACAGGAAAGTAAAAACGAGCACAGTAAAAGGTACTGGAGAGTAACGAGTGGCCCAATCCTTTCTGAGCAAAGGAGAGGCCTAGCAACTGAACTTATAAAAGCTAAAGTGTTCTTGAGGACACACGGGAGAGGTAGTCATGTGCTTTCGCCATATTCCGTATCGGTACTATGTGCTGTGTTGATAAGTGTTGAGTGGGTGGATCTATGCTAGTACACCCTCTAGACTAAGATAAGTGTAGTCTTATGATTAAACACCTTGCAAGCATCCACAAATACAAGATAGTAATTAAGGCAAAAGCCTAACCATAGCAATACGATCGGTGATCCATTGTTCCCTTGTGCAAAAGCGTCCAAACTGGGGTTTAGGTTTCTGTCACTCCGGCAACCCACTGTAAGCATTCTTTGTACACAATGTATCCCCCTAGGTCCTTGATAAGGCGAAGTGTTGAGTGTTCGACTCACACAACACCACTAGGAAAATAGCAACACAACTTAAATATCAACCAACACATATTACTTCAACATCATATGACTACTAGCAACTAGACTTCTCCCATGTCCTCAAGAACTAAAGTAACTACTCACAAGACATAAAAGAGATCATGATCAGTGGGGATAAATAGATGATAAACAATCTGAACACAATAATATTTCTCCAACAAAACTCAATAGCATTCACCACAAAGTAGTAATCAACACCGATAGAGTAGAGAGGATAGATAGTACGGATTACAACATGAGATGCAATTGTGAGATGAGATTGGATGGAGGTGGAGATGGTGCTGATGATGGGGATGATGTTGATGGTGATCTCGATGATGCCCGTGACGATGGTGACGATCTCCCCTTCCGGGAGGTGATCTTCCCGGCGGAATCTGCCCGCTAGAGATGGCTTTTCTTCTCTGTAGGTTTCCGCCACGGAGCGGCGGCGGAACTGCGGAAACTCTCTCCTTTTTTCGGGTTTTTGGATGACGAAGAGTATATAGGCCAGAGGGGGGAGCCGGGAGTGGCCCCGGGGGTCCAGGCGCCCTCCCGGTGCGGCCAGGGGTGGGGCCGCGCCAGGTGGCCGCCTGGGCACCCTGTGGCCCCCCTCTGGTATCTCTTTTGCGTGTCCTCGTGATACTTCTGGAAAATGGCCTCCGTCGATTTTTAGGTAATTTGGAGGTATGCTGCTTCGGCACTGGAAAGTTGCAAACTGTGTAAAATAAGACAAAAACAACATAAGAATAGCATCATAACATGAAATATATCAATGAATAAGAAAGAATTACTATATAAAATAGTGATGCATTTTGGACGTATCACCCCTCCTCGCCGCCGGCCGCCATGGCCTCCTCCGGTGAGGAACCCCATGCCCCCCCCCCGATTTCTTGAGTTATTTCCCGTAGGATGCTAGGTTCTCTTGGGATCCCTGGTGGTTTGGATTGTATCTCTGAGTAGGGAGTAGATCTGTGATTCTTCTATGCCTGGCTGGACCTCCTCAGCCCGTCCCTCCCCTTCTCGCGAGATTTGAGCGACGGCTGGGAGGACCCCGTGCCCACAGGACCTGTACCGTGCGCACGGCCCCCTGATACGCGAGAGAGGATTGCTTGTCGCCCTTCGTTTCTTACCCCAAGTGGAAGGTAAGATGCAGCGTAGCAGCAAGTTTCCCTCGTTGAATATACCAAGGTTGAGTATCGACCAGTAGGACTCCGACGATGATAAGTAGGTGTCAGCAGGGCACCTGACCCGGACCTGCACACAACACAATTAACTTTGCTCCCAACGAAGTTCAGAGAGGTTGTCAATCTCTCCGGTCTTGTTGTTTGAAAAGGATAAAAAACACAGGATAATGATAATGATAACAACGGAAAGTAAAAGCAAGAAAATAAATGAGCGTGTAAACGGTGATGAGAATATGGACCGGGGTCCCGTGATGTTCACTAGTGATGTCTCTCTCCCAAAAGACGATAAGACTGCTATGCGAGGTAAACATATTACAGAAGGAAAATTGACATGATTATAAACGAACCATAATGCTAACTATTCCACAAAAGAAAGGAAGAGGCTCAAAAGCATGGGCAGTACGCCAAAATAATTAGACCGAAATCTATCTGCATCTACTACTAATCATCCACCTTGAGATATCTATCCAGAACATATCGCTGGTATTAAGTTGCGAGCCCCACCCAAAGTGTAAACCCAAAGCTACAGACAACTACATTAAAAAGAACTTTGCGTAAAGTAAACAATCCTTGTAACCGCGGTTACAAGCACCGTTGTTTTCCCCCTTGTGACACAGCACATCCCCTAGACTCATGTTTCTGTCACTCACGCGTGTCATCAGGGGGCATGTACGCACAATCGAGCATAACGTTCCCTCTTGGAGTCACTACCTACCACTTGGCCAAAGAAATAAATAGCAACGGAGAACATGCAAGAATTACTTCGGAACAAAAATACAAAAGATAAGAACCAATTATATTACTCTATCACAATCCGAACATAATCTCATAATCCATCAGATCCCATCAAACTCAGCGTAGAAAAAGCAGAAAGATTTACATATGTGCCTCGATCATGTAGGGCAGCTCACGAGGTCTAAACCATGAAGAACAAAGAGGGGAGGAGAACATCACATAGCTACTGATCACAGACCCATGTTCCAAGGTAGAATACTCACAGCACATCCGGGAAGCGTCCATGGTGGAGGAGAAGCTCCCGGAGGTCGATCCTCCCTCCGGCATGGTGCCGGGAAGGGTCCGGACGGTGCTCCCAATCTTGGAAGCGCGGCGGCGGCGGAACAGTGGAGAATTTGAGAAATAGGGTTCTCTCCTCGGATTTTCCCCATGACGGAGAATAAATAGGTGAAGGGGGGGGGGGCAGCCAGGGGGGCCACCAGGGGCCTCATACGGTGAGGATAGTTCTCTCACTCCTCGTTTGTTACCCCAAGTGGAAGGTGATATGTAGAATAGCAGCAAATTTCCCTCGGTGAAGATACCAAGGTTTGTCTCCAGTAGGACTCGCAGAAATACACGAAGGTGACAAAGGCACCAGAAATTAGGCGGTTGTCGTGACCTGCACACAGAAAAAAATAACTTTGCTCCCAACGAGTACAAAGGAGTTGTCAATTCCTCCGGCCTTGCTGTTTAAAAAGGATCAAAGCAACAGATAATAGTGAACTAAAAGTTAGAACTCAAAGTAAATTGAAGGTGTAAACAATGGTGTGAATATGGACCGGGGTCCCGTGATGTTCACTAGTGTTGTCTCTCTCCCAAAAGACGATAAAATTGCTAGCGAGGTAAACACATCACAGCTGGGCAATTGACAGGATTATAAACGCACTGCAATGCTAAGTATGCTACAAAAGAAAGGAAGAGGCTCAAAAGCAATGGGCAGTACGCCAAGTTAAGTAGACCGAAATCCATCTGCATCTACTACGAATCATCCACCTTGAGATATCTATCCAGAACATCTCACTGGTATTAAGTTGCGAATCCCACCCAAAGTGTAAACTCAAAGCAACAGACAACTGCATTAAAAGAACTATGCGTAAAGTAAACAATCCTTGCACCCACAAGTACAAGCACCGTTGTTTTATCCCTGGTGGCAACAACACATCCCCTAGTCTCATGTTTCTTTCACTCAAGCTAGACATCAAGGGGATGAACCCACAATCAAGCATAACGCTCCCTCTTGGAGTTGCAACAAATCTCTTGGCCAAAGTGAAATACGGCAACAAAGAACATGCAAGAATTTACTAAAGAACACAAATATAAAAGAGAACCTAATATACTACTCATCACAATCTGAACATAATCTCATAATCCATCAGATCCCAGGAAACTCAGCATAACAACACAGAAAATTACAAAAGTGTCTCGATCATGTGAGGCAGCTCACAAGGTCTCGAAAGTGAAAGCACAAAGAGGGGAGGAGTACATCACATAGCTACTGGTCACGGACCCATGGTCCAAGGGGTACTACTCACGGCACATCCGGGAGGCGTCCGTGGAAATGGATGGTCTCCCGGAGGGGATTCCTCCTTCCGGCTGGGTGCCGGGGCTGCTTCTCCTGGCAGCCCCGATCTTGAAACGGCGGTGGCGGCGGTACAGAGAGGAGAACAGGAATAGAAGATCGATATTAGGGGTTTCCGTCACGGGGGGTAAATATAGGCCAAAGGGGGCACCGAGAGGGGACACAGGGCAGCCAGGAGGCCTCCTAGCACGGCCTATGGTCGGGCCGTGCCAGGGACCCTCCTGGGGCCCTGGTGGGTCCACCCCCTTCCTGTTGGGGAACGGGGCAGAAAACAATAATTTTTCATGACCTACGCGTCCCGAACCCAAGACCTATGATATGGCGATGCAAGTAACGGAGGGAATTGGTCACATACCAGTATATATTCCGTTAAGCGGGAAACGTTCCCGCGTGAACGTGGTTGATGTAGTCGTACCGGCAATCCCCGATACCGCGCAGATCCATGATGACTCCTGAGGCCACCCGTTCCTTGAAGACCGATAACGGTATTACGTCCCCGTCGGAACGTTGTCGGTGAAGACGTCGCGACACGGCCTCAACGATGAAGGAGCACCAAAAATGTAGCGCCTCGCGGGATTACACACATACGATGTACCTGACATTCCCTCCGGGCTCCGAACCAGAAGAGTAGCGGAAAGAAGATGGATTCGGATCCCGATTACAATAGCACGACGGCGTGCGTATGGTGGAGAAACCCCAACCAAGTGTAGACTCCAAACAAGGGGAGTCCACTCGAGGAGGGAGAAAGAGAGAGAAGAGAACTCCGAAAAGGATGAATCAAAAGGGCACCCCTACCCCTCCTTATATAGGCCAAGGAGGGGGGGGGAACCTCCCTCCCTCCCAAAGGTGGGACTAATCCCACCAAGGTGGGGAGGTGCGTCGGCCTAAGGGGGGAGTGGGGCCCTCCTTGGCGCATGGCCCAAGGGGGAAGGCTCCCTCCTCCCCTAATGGGCCCTTAGAGGCCCATACACCTTTTTAATTCATTTTTAATTGTTTAAATCAATTTTTTAATATTTAATTCTGCAATTAAATACTAAAACATATTTAAACATTATTAAACATTATTTTGAACCTTTCAAAATATCTAGAACAACTTCCGGCACCTCCCGAAACAATTCTGGTGTTCTCTCTTATTTCACCGATGATCCCGAATCAATCCTTATTGTGTCGAATACCCTTAAGCGTGACACCCTACAGTTCGGGAAACAGCAGACATGATCAGACACTCTCTGACCAATGACCATCATGTGGGATCTGGTTACAATCCTTGATGAGCCCCTGCGCTTCCATCGAATTAACTTCATCGTTTGAACCGTTAACGTTGAGTCCTGATCCCTTTGTCATACGGTACTTTGTTTGTCCGAGGTTTGATCGTCGATATCCAATATACCTAGTTCATTCTCGTTACCGACAAACATGTTTACTCGTTCCCGTGATATTACAACCCCGTGACCTAGTCACATGATTGCGCAATCTTTATGATGTAATATCACCGAGTGGGCCCAGAGTACCTATCCGTCACTCGGATGGACAAATCCCGTTTTGATCTATTTTCATACGTATCAACATATCTACTTAGGAATACCCAAGATACACCTTTATGGTTACCATGTTTCAGTGTAACGGTTAATGCACTCAAAGCATCCTGGTAGATAGCAATTATGTATGATCATCACGGTCTTAAGGATCGGGTTACTACGTTTATAGTTATCGCAATCTTGAACTATGTGACTGGATCACATTGCAAGACTTCTGGTGGGTGTGTGTCCATCATGTCATTCTCCCAATGACATGACCCCATTATCAATAGACTTTTCACATCTCATGATCAGGAAACCTTGATCATCAATTTCCCAATGGACTTGTTTACTAGAGTTAACTAGGGACCTGGTTATTTGTATACCGCACGTGTATTAATGTTTCCTCTTAATACAGTTATAGCACAGTATAAAACTTATTATGAACTAATGGAATGCACCAATAATCATATTTTATTTGCCTCTAGGGCACATTCCCAACACTTCCTTCCTTGGTGATTCGGGAAGCTTCCGGGTCGCTGATTTTTTATATAAATTTTCCGGGATTTTTTTGGCACTTTTAATGGCCGGAAAACCTGAAATACAAAAACAAAAGAAAATAGGAACTGGCAACTGGGTGCACTGAGTTAATAGGTTAGTCGAAATGTGATAAAAAGTGTATGAAAGTTCAAGCAAAACATGGCAAAGTCACACAAATCATGCATGAAGCAAGCATAAATTATAGATACGTTTGGGACGTATCAGGGCCCAGGCGCCCCCCTGGCGCAGCTAGACCCCTGGTCGCGGCCGATGGCCACCTAGGTGCCTGGTGGTGGCCCGCTGGCCCTCCTACGGGCTTCTGGAGTCTTCCGACACACTGATTTTTATCTGATTTTTCTCGGATTTTTTGATCATTTTTTATATGGGGAAAACTGAAATAGAAAAACAGCAGAAAATAGGAACTGGAACTAGGGTGCACTGAGTTAATAGGTTAGTCCCAATATGATCAAAATTGTATGAAAGTGTATCTAGATCATAGCAATATCACACAAAACATGCATGGAGCGAGCAGAAATGTTCGATACAATTGAGACAGATCAACATCCACAAGCTTAATTGCTGCTCGTCCTCGAGTAGTTAAATGATAACAGGCATAATTTCTGTGGTGACATGCTAGCAACCATATAAGGACTTTGAAAAGTAAAGCAATCAAGGTATCTAATTCAATTCAAGTCATAACATGCAAGAGTCTATATTAACATTGAAAGAAGCAACGAAAGAACATTAGGTGCAAGAGCTCTCGCTGTCTGTGACTCGAATGTCTCCAAATGGTGTTTGCGTGCAAGAAGGGGGATAGGGAATACGAGGAAAAAGTATTTTTAATTGAGAACTCAATCTACTAAAGTTTCACACTTGGTCTTATTTGAAATCTTATCTTGACTCGTCCCTAGACCACTAGCCAGGTACAAGTCAATTTGATCAACTCCCTTTCGACATTTTGAGCACTCATGCAATGGATGAGCGTAAGCACGAGAGTGGACACTTAGGATGGAAAAGAGAGAATGTGTTGGAGGAAGGAAGTCAAAAAAGGTGGTAAAGGATCAAATCAAGGAGGACAATCATAGGCGAGAAGGCCAAATGATAGATATGATGCGAGGAGTAGGGATTGCCATGAAACAGATGCAAATATGATCTGAAAAGCGCTTTTGAGGAAGCTCATCCTTGGAATATGCAAGCCAAGTTCTGTAGTGTGAAGGTCCCCACATAGCTATATGCATGATCATCTTTATGGAGTACAAGGAGAAGAGGAAGTACTAGTGTGAATCTTTCAAAAGGATAGTAGTGTTGCCCCTTTCTCTTTTTTTTCTTTTTTTCTCTTTTTTCTATTTTTTTGTATTTTTTGGTGTCCTCAATGGCTCTTTCTATTTAACTCTCATTTGTCCTCTTTGGGATATTTTGTTTTGTCCACTTTGGGATCTTTTCCTCACTTAAGGGAAACACTCTAATTTACAAGAGGGTATAGAAGATCTTTCACACTTTACAAGATACTCAAATCATAAATAAGATGTAGCTATCATGATATATGCAATGTATGCCGCCGCCAGTGTAGCAGGAACATGTATGACAAGAAGATCAAGTCATGAAGAGGTGGAAGTTGCATGGCAATATATCTCGGAAAGGCTATGGAAATTCCTTGATAGGTATTTATGGTGGCTGTTTTGAGGAACGATCGAAGGAGGTTTATGATGACAGAGCGTGTCATGCTAAGGTTTTGGATGTACCGGCGAAGGTGCACGCCAACTCTCCGAGTGAGAAGGAGGCAATGCACGGCCCAGGAGAGGCTAGCAAATATGAGGAGGTGGAAGTGTCAACTTTCAATACTTACATTAGTCCAAAGAACTCATGCACTTATTATCGGTAACTCTCAATCTAATGAGGAGGATCACAACAAGATAAGTACCCTGAGGAGGAGTGTCTGGGTGTTTGGTTATCCTTACGCATCCTCGACTCAAGGTACGTGAGTGTACTCTAATATCCGACCCCTCAGAAGAGTAGTGATCCATCTAGTAGCTAGAGTTCTCAACAAGTTTTGTAGGTTTTTGAAAATAAACACGGATTACCAAAAATACGACACCTATCACTAAGAGGCTAGAGCTCTTGACACCAAAAGTTCAAACATTACACACATCAATACCTCAAAACTATTGCAAGTTACTACTAAAAGTAAATAGCAACCTCAATTACCTACTTTCAAGACAAGACACAACTCAGTGCAACAACCAACTCTCTTAACAAGATAAACATGAAAACTAAAGAGAGTTCCAGCAACAAATTAAACAAAAGCCAAGGCTCTTGCTAAATACAAACTAAAACTAAAACTAAACATGGAAGTAGCTATGAAAAGATAAAGAACACACAACAACAAAAAGATAGGCATGAAGAATCCTATGATGTGTTCTAGATTTTGAAAGTGGAGCGTTTTTCTCTCCCACACAAAGTAAGACGGGATATAACTTGTTATGAACAGCAAGCAAAGCTAAAGAAAACTAAAAACAAAACCTAAGAGCGAGACGCTCCAAGCATAGCACATAACGCATGAAGTGATAAAAATTTAGTGAGACGAAGGACGAACTGATGATTGTTGATGGAGAAGGGGATGCTCGGGGGCATCCCCAAGCTTAGACGCTTGAGTCTCCTTGAATATTTATTGGGGATACATGGGGCATCCCCAAGCTTGAGTGCTTGACACTCCCGAATCTTCTTTCATCATCTTCCATCGCACGCTTGAAAACTCCCTTCATACACAACTCATCATAAGCTGATTAGAGAGGTTAGTACCCTTAATAAATAATTTTTCCCCACTGGATATAAAGATATTCTTCAAGAGCTACTATTTCTCAAGATTGCCAAAAGTTTTTTTGCAAAGAAAAAGCAAGATTAAGGTTTACAAAAGTTAGGAGAGTCAAAACGTGGCAAAATCTGTGACAAACAGAACAACAGGTAGTAAAGAATTTTTTAGGGGCACTTCTTCAACTCAAATAAAAAAACTCAGAACATATGAAAGTCCCGTGATTGTATAGATAACGTTGTGTAAACAATTCAGCTCAAAAAGATGAACTGGTGATTTATTCTGATTTTTCCTTCACGAGGACAGAATCAGTTTTATGGACAACATGTCACAACTTTCACTTCCCTTGTCATATGAGGCTATAACTTGGCACAAAGCTTGAAAATAAAGATACAATGATGTTGCTACAGTAGTAACAATCATAAAGACCACTTAAAACAGAAGTAAAAACATCTTGGGTTGCCTCCCAACAAGCGCTTTATTTTACTCCTCTAAGCTAGGCATGAAGATTATAGAAGATGCACTCACGAGAATAAGAATTTTGAAGCAAAAGAGAGCATAAAGAAGAAAATATGAAACACATTTAAGACTATACCACTTCCTATGCAAATATGAAAGTAAAAAAGCAAGAAAGTAAATGAGCGTGTAAATGGTGATGATAATATAGACCGGGGTCCCGTGATGTTCACTAGTGACGTCTCTCTCCCAAAAGACGATAAGACTGCGATGCCAGGTAAAGAAATTATAGAAGGGCAATTGACAGGATTATAAACGCACCGCAATGCTAACTATGCTACAAAAGAAAGGAAGAGGCTCAAAAGCATGGGCAGTACGCCAAAATAAGTAGACCGAAATCCATCTGCATCTACTACTAATCATCCACCTTGAGATATCTATCCAGAACATCTCGCTGCTATTAAGTTGCGAGCCCCACCCAAAGTGTAAACTGATACATCCAAAGCGTATCTATAATTTCTGCTTGCTCCATGCATGTTTTATGTGATATTGCTATGATCTAGACACATTTTCATACACTTTTGATCATATTTGGACTAACCTATTAACTCAGTGCACCCAAGTGCCACTTCCTATTTTCTGCTGTTTTTCTATTTCAGTTTTCCCCCATATAAAAAGTGCCAGAAAAATTCCAGGAAAAATACAGGAAAAATCAGCTTACAGGAAGCTTCGAGAAGAGCCCGGGAGGGGCCAGAGGGAAGCCAGGGGGGCCCAGGCGGCCACCCGGCGCGGCCCCACCCCTGGCCGCGCCAGGGGGGCGCCTGGGGCCCCTCGTCCACCTCTTGCTGCCCTCCTTCTCCTATTTATTCTCCGTCACGGGGAAACTCCGAAGATAGCACCCTATTTCGCAAACTCGCCTCTGTTCTGCCGCCGCCACGCTTCTGAGATCGGGAGCACCAGAAGACCTCTTCCCAGCACCCTGCCGGAGGGAGGATTGACCTCCGGGAGTCTCCTCTCCACCATGCATGCTCCCCGGATGTCTCGTGAGTAGTTTTCCTTGGACCATGGGTCCGTGATCAGTAGCTATGTAATGTTCTCCTCCCCTCTTTGATCTTCATGGTTTAGAACTCGTGAGCTGCCCTACATGATCGAGGCACTTTTGTAATATTTCTGCTATTGCTATGTTGAGTTTGATAGGATCTGATGGATTATGAGATTATGTTCAGATTGTGATTGAGTAATATATTTGGTTCTTATCTCTTATATTTTTGTTCCTAAGTAATTCTTGCATGTTCTCCGTTGCTGTTTATTGCTTTGGCCAAGTAGTAGGTAGTGAATCCAAGAGGTAACGTTTTGCTCGATTGTGGGTTCATGACCCCCGATGACACGCTTGAGTGACAGAAACACGAGTCTAGGGGATGTGCTGTTGCCACAAGGGGAAAAACAGTGCTTGTAACTGCGGTTACAAGGATTGTTTACTTTACGCAAAGTTCTTTTTAATACAGTTGTCTGTTGCTTTGGGTTTACACTTTGGGTGGGGCTCGCAACTTAATACCAGCGAGATGTTCTGGATAGATATCTCAAGGTGGATGATTAGTAGTAGATGCAGTTGGATTTCGGTCTACTTATTTTGGCGTACTGCCCATGCTTTTGAGCCTCGTCCTTTCTTTTGTAGCATAGTTAGAATTGCGGTGCGTTCATAATCCTGTCAATTGCCTTTCTGTAATTTGTTTACCTCGCATAGAAATTTTATCGTCTTTTGGGAGAAAGACATCACTACTGAACATCACGTATCCCGGTCCATATCCTCATCACTGTTTACACGCTCATTTACTTTTCCACTTTTACTTTCAGTTGCTATCATTATCCCTTGTGTTTAATCCTTTGTGAACAAAAAGACTGGAGAGATTGACAACCTCTCTGAACTTCGTTGGGAACAAAGTTATCGTGTCTGTGTGCAGGTCCGTGTCAGTTGCGCCGCTGACACCTACTTATCATCTCCGGAGTCCTACTAGAGACAAACCTTGGTATCTTCACCGAGGGAAATTTGTTGTTGTGCTACATCACGCCTTCCACTTGGGGTTTACCGACGAATGGCGAGAAATCACTATCATCATCTCGCACATCATAAACCCAAAGCAACAGACAACTACATTAAAAAGAACTTTGCGTAAAGTAAAAAATCCTTGTAACCGCGGTTACAAGCACCGTTGTTTTCCCCCTTGTGGACACATCACATCCCCTAGACTCATGTTTCTGTCACTCAAGCGTGTCATCAGGGGGCATGTACCCACAATCGGGCATAATGTTCCCTCTAGGAGTCACTACCTACCACTTGGCCAAAGAAATAAATAGCAACGGAGAACATGAAAGAATTACTTTGGAACAAAAATACAGAAGATAAGAACCAATTATATTACTCTATCACAATCTGAACATAATCTCATAATCCATCAGATCCCATCAAACTCAGCATAGCAAAACCAGAAAGAATTACATATGTGCCTCGATCATGTAGGGCAGCTCACGAGGTCTAAACCATGAAGAACAAAGAGGGGGGAACATCACAAAGCTACTGATCACGGAACCATGGTCCAACGTAGACTATTCACGGCACATTCGGGACGCGTCCATGGTGGAGGAGAAGCTCCCGGAAGTCGATCCTCCCTCCGGCAGTGTGCCGGAAGGGTCCTGACGGTGCTGCCGATTTTGGAAGCGCGAAGGCGGCGGAACAGAGGAGAATTTGTGAAATAGGGTTCTGTCCTCGGAGTTTCCCCGTGACGAAGAATAAATAGGCGAAGGGGGCCAGCCACGGGGGCCACCAGGGGCCCAGGCGCCCCCTGGCGCGGCCAGGCCCTTGGCCGCGCTAGTTGGCCGCCTGGATGCCTGGTGGTGGCCCGCTGGACCTCCTTCGGGCTTCTGGAGCCTTCCGACACGCTGATTTTTTATCTGACTTTTCCCGGATTTTTGGAGCTTTTTTTTATATGGGGAAAAACTGAAATAGAAAAACAGCAGAAAACAGGAACTGGCACGGGGGTGCACTGAGTTAGTAGGTTAGTCCAAATATGATCAAAAGTGTATGAAAGTGTATCTAGATCATAGCAATATCACACAAAACATGCATGGAGTGAGCAGAAATTAACGATACATTTGAGATGTATCACCCCTTGTGCCCACGGTACAGACCCTGTGTGCATGGGCCTTCCAGGAAGAAACATCCCAGTTCCGCTGACTTCCACCTTCTAATTTTCCATTGTCTTTGAGCATTTGCACATGTCTTGTCTGCCGTCTGTAGATTCCATCGACCGTACAGTGTTCTTTCGTCGCAAGAGTGCCAAGGACGGTGATGACACGGTCTCTCATCGTCAGCAGCTGTCAGAGGGTCTGGGAGAGGGTTCCCAAGCAGGTGGCCGTCCTAGCGGCCGTGCTTCAGCAAAGGCCCCCATTGTTGAGGACAGCACCAGTTATGAGGAGTCTGATTCTGAGGGTGCATATCAGCCTGAGCGCGAGCCCTCTCCACTGTCTGGGTTCGTGGATGAAGATGATGAAGAAGATGAGGAGAGTTCGAGTCCCGATGAGCATCCCATTCCAGGTGGTCGTAATGTTGCCAACATTTCGGTCAGTGAGTGGTCTCAGCCCGAGTATTGGGCTTTTGGTCAGCAGGATCCTTATGTGGCTTCCACTGAGCTTGGCATGGACCCGAGATTCCGCAACTAGTACCAGCACCGTATTTTTCATGAGTTGATGATGACCAGGGCAAAGAAGTTTGCTCCTCACAAGCAGATAAATGTGGAGCACCTGCGGGACAATGCTCATATCTATCCTGGGGTGTACAATGCTCTTGGTTGGCTGGGGATCATACCTTTCTGTCAGTTCACGCACAATTACAATGAGGACCTCGTCATGCAGTTCTTTGCCACAGTTTATTTTCATAGTGATGATGCTCGTACTATGCGGTGGATGTCTGGCACGGCCGTGTGTTCTTCTCCCTTTGCCATGTTCGCCGAGATTATTCCTCAGTACCAGTTCTTTGCTGAGCCTCATCCAGATGATGACAGGATTTCTGAGACTAGGAGGGACAAGAATGAGATTGCATTTGCATACAAGCTAGAGAAGCCGTTTGTCACTGGTTCCATCAAGGAGTTGCTTCCCACCTATGATACTCTGTGTTACATCCTTCGGTACATTCTGACACCGAAGGAGGGTGACTCCCATCACCTGCATTCCACTATGCTTGATGTCTTTGTGATGGTGAAGGAGCGCAGGAAGGTGGATGTTCTGGATACTATGTTCTTTGAGATCCGTGAGTGTGTTCGTCTGTGGAAGTCTTTGATCTATGCTCCTTTTATTCAGGAACTGATTCAGTCTGTGTGCCCTGTGAGGTTCATTCCTGTTTCTCAGTACCCAATCACTGCGAGATCTAAACTGGAAGCCGCCTGCTCCTGCTCCGTACGTCGCGCCCAAGGTTGGGCGCAACCCGAGGTCAGTGGATCGTGCTACGTTCACTCCAGGCTGCTCCTCTTCTTCTAGGATCCCTCACTCGAGGTCTCCTCCTGTTGGTGATGATGCTCCTGCTGCCTTCACGCGCCGCGAGAAGAAGACCCTGTTCAAGACCATTAGCAACATGTTCAAGATGTGTCAGTCTATTTAGCAGAGGCAAATCAAGGATAGCAACGGATTCAAGGCAGAGCAGCGTGCTAGCAAGGCACTTTAGGCCCAGCAGTCAGGCACTCCCGCACCTCCCGGCCCTGAGGACCGAGACAGTAAGATGACAGAGTACTCCTTCCCCATGGCCAACTGGCGCTTTGATGATGATGATGATGCTTTGAGCCACCCATCGGTCGTCTAGTGCCGTTAGCATCACCTTTTCCATTTTTGGCGTCTTGATGCCAAAGGGGGAGAAGAGTTCTATTTAGGGATCGTATGTAGGTTAGGTTCCAAGCCACAGTGAGAACTTGTTCGTTTGTGTTTATGTTGGTTGTGGTACTTTCAGTATTTCCTTTACAGTACTTGTGTGGATGTGAGCCACTTTACTCTATTATGTGTGTTATGCTATCTTCGATCTATGTCATAATATTCCATATGCCTTGTTGCATGTTTTTTTATATCATGTCATTACCATTTATAGTCTTACACAATTATTTAGCTCACATCCTCATTCTATTCATCTGATCTATGCCAGCCATTGTTATTTTTCTAAAAAGATCACATGAAGTTCTTGTGCAATGATTATCTTAGTTCATATGCATCTCTAATATCATTGCACTTGGCTATTTACATAGGGGGAGACCTGTTGTTGTATGTGCATTGCATTCAAACGCAAACACTATTATATGCATACATCAAGGGGGAGCCTTTTATGCTAAATAGATTTTCATGGCATCTTTAATTCATATATCTCATTGCCATGATCTAACCATATTGTCATCAATTCACCAAAAAGGGGGATATTGAAAGTGCATTTACTCCTAAATGGTGTTTTGGTATTATGACAATGTGGTTAGTGGGACTAATGACGGGTGCTAAAGATTTATCTCACATCATTTGTCTCGTGGGGGGTTACTAATTTTGGAGGATGATTGGCCCCGCTACAAAAAGATAAAAGGCATGGTTTTCCCGTGACTCGAAGGATTATTTTCTGTTTGATTTGAGTCGTAGGAACACCGCACTATTAAGAGGGGTCAACGAGGTTAGAGCATGTGTGGGAACACATTTTCATGACACCAAGCCTGCCACAAAACTCCCCGGAAGGTGTCTACTTTATATGTGCGAAGGAGGGCTTCAGAGTGGTGTGATCAGAAAAGTTCCTGATCACCCCGTGCGCACGGGGTACTCAGGAACATTTTGAGTAGCCCGTGCGCACGGGGTCTCTGGCCCCCCGTGCGCACGCGGTATCCCGCACCCCAATGAGTAGCCCGTGTGCACGGGGCTCACTTAGCCTGTGCCTACGCGGCTCGAACGGCTGGATCTCCCACCTACCCCCCCAAGCACTATAAAAGCACCCCTTCTTCCACCTCCAAACCTAACTTCTCCCCCCTTGCTTGAGCTCCATTGCTAGACATTCATTTTTCTCATTCCTCTCAAGTCCTCCACCCAAACTTTTTGATCTTTTGAGATTTGAGAGAGCAAGTCCCGATCTCCATTTCCACCAAACCGGTTTGTGTGTTCCCCGCAAGATTTCTTCACCGTTGACTTTGTTACTCTTGGAGCTTTGGCTCCTAGGCGGCTAGGTTTCCGCCCGAAATCTCCCTTGCTTGTGGTGTGCTCCGGGAAGTTTGTAAAGATGTGGTGGTCACCTTCAAGACCAATCCCTAGTGATTCGAGGCTCGTCCATTGGGGGTGACTCGAGAACGGAGAATACGGTGAGCTACGTTGTTGGTAGCGCTCTCAACGATTGAGCACCGCTCCAACAGAGATTTGGACTCCCTCAAAAGAGTGCGAACTTCGGTCAACCAAATCTCCGTGTCTCCGTGTCACTTGTGGTTTATCCTTTCCGCCCTTTACTTGTTCTAGCTTCGTATGCTTGTTGGCTTGCTATTGTATTTGTTGCCTAGCATTTTAGTTTATCTTCCATGCCACATAGGGTTATTCATCTAGAGCACATGTAAGTTAAATTTGTTAGTCACCTATTCACCCCCCTCTAATTACCATATCGATCCTTTCACCCTCCTTGATGTCATCAATGGCTCCCTTGCAATCACTTGACATTATAACATTGTTTAGTCCCAGATCGTCTGCCAGAGCCAGTCCTTCTTAAGTGCAATCTCTGCAAATCGCCGCAGCAGCCCCTCTTCGAAAATCCCTTGAAAAACCAGCATCAACATTGATCTTGAAGATCCCCTCTAGAGGATGAGTCCACCGTTGGTGTCCGGGCTGTCGACGGCCAGGTGCAGTATTGGAAGAAATTTGGTGTGGAGAAAATCCGCCAGTATTGCGACACATTGTATTGGTCACTTCCAGGTCGGCAATAAAACATTGAATGAAGAGTTGCGTGGATAAGGGGCTCTGGAAAATACCCTCGTGAATTGCTTTCCTCCTTGAAGTCCAAATCGCCGAGAGAGTAACAGACAACTGAACAAAGCTTGCATGCGGTATGGAATCTCCTTAAGGAGAACAGCCAAAGTTTGGCGCTTCCGGATGTGCTTGAGATCATATGTTCAACAAGTCCCCCCTCCTCGAGAGCCTAGACGCAGCGATCCATGGAACAATCAATCAGAGAATGTCGCCATGAGTCCGTATTGCAATAGAAGTGGTAGGCATCCGAGCTACTCATGTTTCGATTCCTCCTAACATCTTCCTTAGGCAGAGAGTGTTTGGCTAGCCTCCACAGAAAAGTTTTAATTTTTGCTGGGATAGGGCTGCTGTCGTGGGATTAACATAGCAGATGTCCGAGTCATCGAACTTGTAGTGAGGCCTTTGCTGCGAGGTGGTATCAAGGAGAGATTCGACATAGACACGGTACTCGACAATTTACCCAGGTTTAGGCCCCTCTTTGTTCTCGAGGTAAAGACCTACTCATTCTTCTTATTGTTGAGGGGTTTCAGGCTTGTCGAAAGGACTAGCCGACTTTTGGATTACAAGGGTTCGCCATCTCGTAACTTGTGTCTCTGGGAGATCTATCTTTCGAGCCGTGCGTTGGTGGTTTGTTTGTTGAGTTGAGAGTTGATCCTGGCGTCCTGAACCCTCGGCTTATAAAGGTGTCGGGTCCAAGAGTCCACGGATCCGATTCCTACTTGAGGTGGAATCCTATTCTATGTCTACTTTATAAATATGCTACGCGCTATACAAGGTAAGTCGAATTCCTTCTTGGGCTTCAAGCTTGTCTCCTTGGCGCGTCTCCTTCTGGGCCAGGTCTTGTCTTCGTGGGTCTTCACGTATAAGCCGGCCCAAAGGGGTGTGATCTAATGCCGGGTTACGGGCTTGATTTATCCCCCCGACATTAGCCCCCAGGATTGGTATGATGCTTTAGTCTTCATGGAAATCTTCAGTTGCTTGATTGATCTTTATAGTGTCGACTCTTATATTCGAACCGAATTTTGTCTCTGCGCCCTCAAAGTTCTGACACCGGCTTGTGCTTCGAGGAGATGACGCCGGCTTATGCTTCGCAGAGATGACGCCGGCTTGTGCTTCGGGGAGCTGACGCCGACTTATACTGGTTTGCTTGGTTAGTCGGTTGAATCCGACTTTCATTATCGCCAATATTATTGTATTTTTATTCGAACAGTTTTATCCTGATTGCGGCGGCGCAATCAATGCCTTGTTAGATTCTCTGCAAAAATCGAGGTATTTCCTGTCGTTAGCCATCAGTGCACGGCGCCTCGGGTTTCGGGCCATTTTTCCTTATAAATACGGGCTCCTGCCTGCCCGTTGGGTCTTTATCTAGTTCCCCTTTATTTTCTTCTTCTTCCTCGATCCAGAGTACAAGCGCGAAGTTCTTCGCCGCCGTTCTTCAAGCTATCGGACCTTGGAGCCAGCAACAGAAGTTCTGGGGCCGTGCCACTCCCGCGCGTCATCCAGGTACGCTTCGCGTCATCTCGGCATTATGAACTCGCTTCATCTCGGCATTATGAACTCTTCGCTTGTTGCCATTACTGTAGCGCCTCGAGCTTTTCCATAGATCGGTTTATGATAACGATAGATGCGTAGTGCATGTCTGTTGATAAGTTCTTTGCACCCTAGGTGTTTTACATGACGCGCAATCCCATCGCGAGATATTTTCTGCGATGTATCTCTCCGCCGCTTTTTTACAGCCTTCTTGTAGATCTGTTTTAAACCTATTTTTAGGTTTGTTAGATCTGTCTGTTTTCCGGTAGATTGCGGAATCAGTTTGTGCAGATATAAGCCGGCTTTTGCCTGTCTTTTTAGTTTTTTAGCCAGTGCCGACTCTTGTCCTATGTTCGTAGTTAGATTGCCGCCTTTAATGATTTCTTTACTCATTTAGATCCGAGTCACCTGTCATGGTTAAAGCCAGTCCCCCGGCTAAGGGTGGGAAGGCAACAGCGCTGGTCGAAGTCGGCCCCCCGCTAAGAAGAACACCTCAGAGGCCAATTGGGGGCCGAGTCTTGTCACGGAAAAGAAGTTGAAGGAATTGGAGGAGAAAGGTCTCCTTCCTTCTCAAGAAGAGATATAATGGCGTGTTCCTGGCAATCAAAGCCAGTGGCGCCTAAAAAGGGCGAAGTCATTGTCTTTGCGGATCACGTGACTCGGGGGTTTCGGCCTCCCGGGTCCAGATTTTTCAGAAGCGTTTTTCATAATTATAAGTTGCATCCACAAGATTTGCACTACTAGGGAATACCCTTATGGTGGCACCCTTTATTTGTGTTTAGTGGCGCATTAGGGATGCGCCACTAACTACAAGCCAATAATAAGGGCTTAGAGGTGGCGCATTCTGGATGCGCCACCCCTAAGGCCCTTAGGCGTGGCGCATTCAGAATGCGCCACCTTTAAGCTCTTAGGGGTGGCGCATTCTGATATGCGCCACGCCTAAGGTTCTTTAGGGGTGACGCATTCCCAGTGCGCCACTAAATCCAGACAAAATGCGCCACTAAAGAATTACAGAAAAACAAAAAAAAGAATTACAGAAAAGAATAAAACATTACAGATATTTTTATTATATTACAGAAATGCAAAATACAATATAACAATGAGGCCAAAAATTATTGATACAAAAGAATTGCATTATAGTTCTTATTACAAAGATTTACAAAGGTTTAGAGGCCAACAAGATTCACAAGATTACATCCATCACAATATTACAATGAGTCCAACAATTATTGAAAACCGAAAGCTACTTTCGTCATCATATCTTGTTTGCTCTTCAACCTGCACAAAACAAAGCTTTAGAGGTCACATCCATATGAATTCATACCAAAGGAGACCAAAGAAATCTAGCATCTATTCTTATCAACAACTTAAAGAAAGTCGATCAATGGCGAGAAGCATGCACATATGCATAAAAATGCATATGCAGTGACCTTTATACACAAAGAGCACGAAGAGTATTTGACACTACCATCTACTACACAAAGAGTACATCCAAAATACATGTAGGGCATATATAACATAAATTGTTCAATTGTTCTGACTCGGCTCGGGGAATGGGAGGCATCCTTCTTTCGTCATGAAAGGCCTTGTGTCACGCAGGGCCTTTAGGTGGACTTCTATCTCCCCATTGGATGGTGCAATGTTCGAGTGGAAGATCGACCCCCTCATTTGTACTTCATGACGGATGATAGTCGCAATCTGTGCTTGGATGTGAAAGAACTCCCCCTTCAGATTTGCATCGGCGATTTCCGCCTTCCTTTCGGCCCACACTCTGAGATGACTTGGCAGCGTAAGGTTGCGTTGTTCCTGTACAATCGCCCTCATGTGATGAAGGGCGTAGTACGCATCCCTCACACTGCCAGCCGGCTGCTTGACGCACGGGAACTGTGTTACGTTGTTGAACACGTTCACGCCAGGCTGATTTTTTCTGAACTTGTGCTTCATGATCTTGCCTGCGGCTTTTATGTAGCCGACGAGAGCATCATCCAAAACTCTCATGATATACTTGTAATCTTTCTTCTTCACACTCCCTGAGTCTAAATACACGGCATGCGAGTGTTGCGGTGAAAAGCAGATGTGCACGCAGTCTTGATCCTCACTGCATAATTAAAACAATCCGAAAGGAATGTTGGAAGAGGACAATGGAAAGCTAAGAAATCATATATGCTACGGAGGCAAGCGAATGACTTACTTGGGAGAGTAGGTCATAAGAAATGAATCCTTGTCGGCGTTTTGTAGCATGAAGTCTATGATGTACCCCGCCGCGAGAGTCGCGTCCCCGTCGTTCATCAAGATGCTTTCACGCATGTAGAAGGGGTCCAATATCGCAACGCTCGGGGTCTTATCTCTCCTGATACTCATAGAAAGGCTGAGCGAGAACAGATGGATAAGGATATGGTCCAGCCGCTTGAGATGGTACAAATTGAAGATCTCCGAAAATCGCAGGATTATCATATCCGCGGGGATAGTGTTGATGAAGCCCATGTTGAGTGGCACCTTGGCCATGAAAATCGGGTACGAGGGATTCTCTTCTCGAAGAAGAATCTTCTCTAATGCCATAATACTATGAGGCACACTCTGCATATCCGAAGTTGCAAGGTCGAGCATGTCCTTAGGTAGCATCGCCCTACCAGCCACATGGATTTCAAACGAGAGATCCTTGGGTCTTGGTGGCCCGTCCTGAGCCCGGATCGGCATCGAAGGTTGGCTACTCGAAGTGATGCTCTTCTTTCTTTTCCGTCCCTTCTTCTTTTCTGATTTTGGGCAGTCACCGTCCTTTATCTGCTCAGTGGCCGCCTTATGGAGTGTGGACGGGATGAGAATAGATCTCCTTCTGGCATCTGCTTGAGGCTCGGTGAAGGCGCAAGCTGCTGGAGACATCTCCTGAGAAGCAGCGAAGAGACGCGTGGAGCAAGCAGGCTTCGCCGCAGGACCAGCTGGACAGCGAGCTTCCTCGTCATGCTGATAGGCTCCTTCAGCAGGAGGCATGAATAAGTCATCAGCATCATACAAAGTATTGATGAACTGGTCGGCGTTCATATCATCATCAAGATCATCGTCTTCTTGTTGTGCGCTGATGGGATCATGTGGCGCCGACACGATGACTAGCGGTGTTGTCCTAGGTGTGGTGCCCCTTTCCCCCGTCATTAAACGCATTTGGCTCTTCGGCCATAGGCATATTTGGTTGAAACATTCACTGAGGACTGCCGGCTCGTCCTCATCGTATCCGGGGGGTTGAATGGGAGGTTCAACTCTCTCGTAGCCCGAAATCACGAGAGAGATTTGAACCCTATGCATCTCCGGTGCCATCGGCATATTGTGCATGATTCGATTTTGTGGTTGAATGATTTTACCTTTGGCAACATCCTTCAACTCACCGTCCACGACTTGTAATAGAATGCATGGAGTGTCCTCCTGCGAAAGATATATATATATATATATATATATGCATGTACGGCATCAGAGAGATTCCACTAAAAAGGCAAGGAGATGAAGTCCTCGTTTAAGTTGCAGAGGCTTATAGTTACCTTGAGGGCGTCGAGGTCGGCTAGTGAAGAGACCCCGCCGATGACAGCGGGCATGCAAGAGACGGAGGGCGCGCTGCCTCCCGTGGCGTCGGTCGCCCTATTTGCGCTGCCGCCGGGTGCATTATTGTTATGCCCCGGTTGCTCGATCGTGGCTGGAGGAGTTACCATCACGTCCGGCGCCGCCGCCGCGGTGTTGGCGGACGGAGTCACCAATACGCCGGGAGTCGGTGCGGGAGCCACCACTACGGCGGGAATCGGGACTGCAGGCGCCGCGGTGCCCGAGTTGCTGCCGACCATGCTGGGGACTGGTATGGGCCCTTGTCCTCCACGCGCTTGCCAATTCTCAAGCGACTGCATCATATCTGGAAGGAGAGCGTTCATCGTCTTCGCCACTTCGTCCTGGACAAGCTGCGGAAGCATGTTCACCTTCTCCTCCAGTCCACGAACATAAGCGGCATCTTCTTCGGTCCTTCTCGCCTTGCGCCCCCTCGAATCGGACTGCTCCGCCGGTTTTCCATAATATTAGGACAAATTTAGGTCCGCACCAAAGCTGACCACACGGCCGGCTGACGACGGCTTCGCCGTCATGTCGTCAACCTTCTTGACCTTTTTCAACGCCCTGTTAAAGGCGTTGTCCCACGGGCCGTCCGGCTTAAACGACGACTCCTGCGATGAGACGATTTTCATTTCCGCTTGCTACAAAAATAATGTGAAACGTTAAGAAATTGTGAACTTCACTCGAGAATTCAATCGACAAGGTCGCGTGGTAAACTACTTACCACGACAGTCGTAAACTCCTGAATCTTAGGATCGATAATTATTTTCGAGGTTGCTTTGTCCTTATAGCTCCGGGCCCTAAAAAAGAATTCGGTCTGCGGATCATCTTTTTATTGCTGGAAGGGGTTAGGTATGCCCGCAGCGGCGTACTCGGCATCCTCCTTGTCCCATTTAGGATTAGGCAAAATTGGATTATACAAAATTGGATTATGCAAAATGGATTCAAGCTGGCTGTCCAATCGGATTATACAAAATTGGAGGATGGAGAGGGGAGGAAGGATAGGCGGCTGCTCACCGCGGGGAGGAGGCATTGAAGGCGGCGGCGGACGGAGTTGAGGCAGAGGCGGATTAGCATGAAGCTCCGGTGGCGCGGGGCGGCTCCGGTGGAGCGGGGGCCTCCTCCGGTGGCGCGGGCCGGCTCCGGTGTCGCGGGGGGGGGGGGGGCTGCAGTGCGGCGGCGACGGCTCCGGTGCGGCGCGAGGGCTCCGGTGAGTCGACGGCTAGGTGGGGGGGGAATGGTTGCTGTTTAAGCACGGGAGGGGGTAGGTGGTTAGGTTAAGTCTTAGGGGTGGCGCACCTTGTAGAAATGCGCCACCAAGTTTATCCTTATGCATGGCGCATTTCTACAGAATTCGCCACGCATAAGGATACACTTGGTGGCGCATTTCTACAAAGTGCGCCACCCCTAAGAACACTTCGTGGCATATTTTGGCTAAATGCGCCACCCCTAAGCACCATTTCATTTTTTTAAATAAAGTTTAACCATTTCATTATATTTGTTTAACCATTTCATTTTTTTAATTAAAGTTTAACCATTTAATTATATTTCTATAAAGTTGTCGACTTTATTAAGATTGACTTTGACTAAATATTATATGTGGAGTAAAAAGAAACGGAGGGAGTATATGCGAAGCCGAACCAAGATCCACAAACACAAGGTGTAGCGGCATTTGGAAACATAAGATTGTGATCATCAATTACAAAGTGCATATTAAATCCATGCATACACAAAGTGATCATGAATTACAAAACATTCTTCTTAAATTTGGAGCTAGCTATATCTAGCTATCGTTTCCTCACGATCTTCTTCTAGCCCTTCTTTGTCGTGGTTGAATAATTTAGGCCCGGGAAGCCTTCACTTTTCCTCTCGAACGGGAGCAGACCTTTCTTCGGTAGGGTTGTGGTGTATGTATCCTGAGCGGCGTAGTCATCCTCCATCTTCGGGTCGCCGTACTTGTCAACGTCTTGCTCGTTGGCGAATCCATCCATTCCGATGATGTTTCTTTTGCCTCTACTCACTACAACGCGGCTCGGCTTTGATGGGTCGGTAATGAAGAAGCATTGGTCCACTTGGCTAGCAAGTACCCATGGCTCATTTTCTGCGGTGACGTTTGCGCCCACAGACTTGGATTTGGCTTCGGGTATAACCATGGTGGTGAAGTACCGGTCTTATTTTACGACGCTCTTGGCCCATTTCACACGAAACATCGGCACCTTCTCTCCACAGTAGTCGAGCTCCCATATGTCCTCGATCCTTCCATAGAATCTTTCCTCGACGTCATCGGTGTAGAATATCCCCGTTACGTATGAGTTCTGGTAATCGCAGTTATTGTCCTTTTCCTCCGTGTAGAATGTGTAGCCGTTGATATCATACGCTTGATAGGTCATCAGGTTGCGTGCGGCACCCTGTGACAAGGTGAATATCATCTTTTCGTCCTCGGAAGCGTTCCTTCGCGGGGGATTAGCACGAAGCTCGTCCCTGAACCAATTCATGAAACCGGAGTTGTGCTCTTTGATTAGCCGTGGATCTCGGTCCGTTATCTGCAGGCCCTGGTCAGTGTACTTCTTCCTCATTAAATCCTTGTGCTTTACTATCCAAGGATCGACCAGCTGGATGTGTTGTAGCGCGACTCGGCTTGCTCTTTCAAAGTCGATGTCTCGACCGTCAAAGTTGACATGTATTGCGCGACTTCCCTCGTGGTGACCACACCCATCGGTCCTGCCAAAGTGCTTGTTGACGGCCAGACCAACAGGGTTCTCGGTGTTCAGAAAATTCGTGCAAAAAGAGATGCAATCTTCGGTTAGAAAGCCCTTCACTATGCTTGCATCTGGACGGGACCTGTTACAAACGTATTTTTTGATGTGTCCATTCATCCTTTCGAACGGCATCATGCTGCGAAGAAACGCAGGCCCGAGTTGGACGATATCCTCCACGACGTGGATCAGCAGATGCAACATAATGTCGAAGAACGCGGGCGGGAAATAGATCTCAAGCTCGCATAGTATGAGCACGATCTCCTCATGTAGCCTTTTGAGTTGCGTAGCAATAATCGACTTCCGGGAGATGACGTCAAAAAAGTTGCAAAGGCCAAACAACGTTTTACGGACGTGCTCGTCCATTATCCCTCGCATCGCAACCGGGAGAATCTGCGTCATCAGCACGGCACAGTCGTGAGATTTCAACCCGCTGAAACGCTGCTTTGCCTCGTCTAGGTATCTTCTTATCTTCCCCGCATAGCCGTTCGGAAATTTTAGTCCTATGAGGCAGTGGATAAACCGCTTGATCTCCTCCTCGCACAGAGTGAAGCATGCCGGGGGGCAGTGATCAATACCGGTCTTCTTCTTGGTCGTCCTTTTTCGTTTGCGAGAGTTTTGCGTTTCCGTATCCTCTTCCTCCTCCGGCTCATCATCATCGTCACTAGGGGGTGAAGTTCCCTCCTGATGCCCATAAATTTCAAGTCATTCCTTGCTTTTGGCCCGTCCTTGGTCTTCTCGGGCATGTTGAGCTGCGTGCCAAACAAGCCCTCGCACACGTTCTTTGTGATATGCATGAGATCAAGGCTATGAGTACTGCGGAGTAGACTCCAGTATTCCAAATCCCATAAAACAGACCTCGCTTTCCATACCCTCATCAACGGCTGAGTCTTCTTTTTTTTTCTTTCCCGGCGCGGGGCACTCTTTCCAAGTTTTCAGCAAGTTGTCGATTTCTTTGCCGCTCCTTCGAGCTGGGGGTGCTCGGAGCTCCTCGCTTCCATCGAACAGATGTCCCTATTTTCTCCACGCGTGTTTCTTGGGAAGCCACCTCCGAGACCCCTGGAACACGGTTTTTGAAGATCCGGGATCTTTTGGTAGCTGGCGGTACGTTGTATTATCCATGCACCTAACGCATGCACAGAATCCTTGGACCACCTGCCCTGAGAAATATCCGTATCCAAGATAGTCGTTCACCGCCGTGATCACCGTGGCTTTCATTGGGAAATATTGTTTTGTCGCGGCGTTCCACGTATTGACTCCGTCTTTCCATAACATTTCTAGCTCCTCTTTCAACAGCTGCAGATATAGATTGATGTCCGTACCTGGTTGTTTCGGCCCTTGAACTAGCATACACATTGTTATGTACTTTTTCTTCATGCACTTCCAGGGGGGAAGGTTGTATATGCATACAAACACGGGCCAGGTACTGTGTGTGCTGCTCTGGACGCCAAACGGATTGACTCCATCGGCGCTCACACCAATCCTGAGGTTCCTTGGTTCTTTCCCAAAATCTGGGTATTCGAGGTCCAACGCAGTCCATTGGCTGCCATCTGAAGGGTGCCTCAGCATGTCCTCCTTTTCCGGATCCGGGTTCCGGTCATCCTCTTTTAGCTTCTTTATGTCCGCGTGCCAGGTCATGAGCTTTGCTTCCTCGGGATCTACTAAATACCTCTGCAGACGAGGAGTGATCGGAAAGTACCATACCACTTTTCTGGGAACTTTCTTCCATCTCTTGTATCGACTAACACCGCACACCGAACATGTGGTTTTATCTTCGTCCTCACCCCGATAGATCATGCAATCATTTATGCAGACATGGTATTTAACGTGCGGAAGATCGAGAGGGCAAAGGACTTTCTTGGCCTCAGCGATACTAATTGGGCACGTGTTGCCCTTCGGAAGACGATCGTGCCAGAATGCCATGTTATCATCGAAGCTTTCGTCGGTCCATTTGTGTTTTACCTTCATCTCCATAGCCCCAAGTGTTACATTCAAGCGGGTATCCCCGTCGTTGCATCCTTCGTACAACTTCGTAATCGCATCTTTCTCGAGTTGCGACATCTTGGCTTTCTCTCTAGCTGCACCTCTTGCGTTCAACGCCTCTTTGACAAGAAGCTCTTGAACATGAGGGTCCCGCATCTAGCTTGAATCCTCATCATGTCCGACATCTTGATCTTCATGTCCGGCATCTTGATCTACATGATCCGCTTCGGCATCTTCTTCATGATCATGTACGGGATGCTCTTCGTCTTCTCGCCCGCCACTGTTTTCTGGTTGCCCTTCCTCATTTATTGGCACCCCACCATTGATGTCCTCCTCCTCACCAGCTTCATCACTTATCCACCGTGTGTAGCCATCCATCAAACCATTACGCTTCAGGTGTCTTTGCAATATTCCGGAATGAGGCTCGGTCACGCACTACAGTTTGTATCTCCGACACAAACATCTTATATCCGACCTATTATTCCTTAGCATGTCTTTTGTCGCACATTGCATCCACCTAGCCACGGTGATATCGCTCAGCATCTCGCGGACCATGGTCGATCACCTGCGTGCACGGAGAGAGCAACACAATTATATATCACAGTCGTCGCCGGAAAAATTCGGCATGACCTTACCTAATAATGCATGGGAGCATGCAGAGAGTGCGCCAGAAATTTGCCGAAACGGAAATGAATTGACACTTCGGCAAAACATTGGCCACTCAAGATACACATATACATCAAACCACCATAGGCTTCACATATACATCAAACCACCACAAGCTTCACATATACATCAAACCCAAGCTTCACATATACAACAAACCCCAAGCTAATAAAGGCAAGTATATGGCTCATAAATGGAACAAAAGAGTTTGGGAGGAGGTCCACTTACTTCAATATGAAACAAAATAGATGTAATGCCAAGTATCGATGGATAAATGGAAGAAATGAGGTGGGGAGGAGGAGAAAACCGAATAGATCTAGGGTGAGAAGAGTGGATCTAGTTTGAGAATTGTGTGGAGTGAATGAGAGGTGGTAGGTGGGGTGGAGTAGATAAGGGCAGCTCTAGGCATTTAGTGGGACATATAGAAAGTCAGTGGTGGCGCATTGGTGAAATGCGCCACCCCTAAGCTCTTATGGGTGGCGCATTAGAGCAATGCGCCACCCCTAAGGACCTTATGGGTGGCGCATTTACAGAATGCGCCACCCCTAAGCTCTTAGGGGTGGCGCATTCCGTATATGCGCCACCTATAAGGTTCTTAGGGGTGGCGCATATTGCTAGATGCGCCACGTATAACATCATCCAGGCTGGCCCAATCTTAGGGGTGGCGCACTGGAAAATAATGTGCCACCCCTATGGGTGGCGCATTATTTTCCAATGCACCACCCCTAACATATGGTGGCGCATGGCCTTCTATATGCGCCACTAATAAGCTTTCCATGTATAGCTATTTCCCTAGTAGTGTTGAGTGCCAATTCTTTGCTCAATATTTTTCACTTCCAAGTATTCTGCGAGGTTTATCTGCAGAGGAGACCCTCTCTCGGTCTTTTTGCCGAGTTTTATTATTGCAAGAAGCAGACTGAACAGAGTGGTGGACAGGCTTTGGAATGCGGAGGCATCACTCTTCAGAAACGTGCCAATAAAATTTTTCCGGCTCCTAGACCGGCCAACAAAGTTAAGGATTGGCAGAGATCATATTTCTACTGCACCGTGAAGGTGCCTGACGGTGAGCATCCTTTGCCCGGATTTCGTGAAAGCTGGCTCGTATTTCATGATGGTTTGATTCTTTCCCCCCACGGATGAGATGGTGAAGAAGAACAAGCCGCTCAGTGCTCGACTCAAGACTTTATTAGCCCATGGGCTAGTCGGCAAGGATCTGCTCCGATGTTGGGTAGGTTGGCAGATTCAGCCTCTTAGTATCAGAGACCGTCTTATGTCTAAGTACAACGGGAGAGGAGATCTGATGTGCTTTGCACAAAATGAGTTGATCTCTGTCACTCTGGTGACTTATTGTAAGAAGTTTGTTGCCGACAAGCTTGAAGACCTTAAAGAAGATGGTCTTGCCCCGTATAATGAAGGGAACCCGACTCCCCCAATACGTCTTTCCCTTAGGCCTTTTACTTGCCGTCTTATTTTCTAAAGATGTTAATCTTCCGTCTTCTTCTTTTCAGGATGATTCCGACTTTTGGGCTGCCGGTCAAGACCTTGAGTCTCAAGAAGAGGAAGAGGAGGACGAAGTTTCGGAAAGTGAGAGTAACCCGGTAAGTATATCTTTGTTTTCTTCTTGCTTCGGTCTACGTCTTTCACTTTCTTTTCTTCTTATAGAATGACTCGAAGGACAATGAAGAGGTAGAGGCCCAAGTTTCTCCTTCGAAGGATGGTATGGGCAAGAAGGCCAAGGTTTCTAGTCAGCCGGTATTCTTTATGACCGGCTTTCTGTAATAGTTTGATTCTAAGTCGGCCGCTCACATCTTTATTTTTGTAGGCACAAGGCCAGAAGAAGCATCCCCGAAGTTCTGACTCTGGGGACCCTTTTGTGGTTTTGAGAGATCTGCCTCGCAATGTTAAGAGTAAGTCGACCAAGCTTGCTACTCTTCCTCGTTAATTTTCCGTTTTTACCGAAGAGGCTGGGCTAGCCGGCGGCTCTGGTGATGGTACTCCATCTTCTGAGGGGTCATCACTCTCAGCTGATTTTGTTGTCTATCTGGGGTATGCATTTCTTTGCTTGATTGCCAACTTGCCTTTTTTATAGTATCTGACAATTTTTACTATTTCTTTGGGAAGAACTCGTCTTGATTCCATGGATGTGGATGATCTGAAAGGGAAAGTCGTGCTTTCAAAGGCGGCGCCTGAGGTCCTTATTTCTCAAGCTCTGGAAAAGGCCGGCTTGGATGAGTAGGGCCCTTCTACCCTAGATAAAGGTTCACCTCCTGATGCCGGCTTGGTGAAGCCGGTGTCTGATGTTGCTCCAACAGTTGTTCCGGCTTCTTCCAAAGGGATGGAAACCGATGATTCTGAAGTGATTATCACGTAGACCCGTCAAGGAGTTCTTCCTGCCTAGGATTTCTTGGCAAATGTTATAGATGATAAGAGGCACGTTATGAATCGGCCTTTTGGGTGTATCAATAAGAAGACTTCCGTTAACGAGTTGTATAATCAATCCATGATTTATATGACCGAGAAGCACAACATTGTTGCCCATCTTTATCGGAGATATGAGGTATTTTTTCTTTGCTGAATTTTATTCAATATGTCAAAATCTTCTTTATGCTATTGATATGCCTTTATAGCCCCTTAAGCCGTCATGTTATTTGCGAATCATGGCGGGTTATAGTTGAGCTATAATATCTTCTGTATTGTATCCCCCGTGATTCCTTTGACCCTACTTGATGGTGTGACGATTCATGAGTGTAGCTATTTGAACTGTAGTCTTCTTAAGGTCGGCAATTAGTTATCTTCTGAGTATGCCAATTTAAATTGGAGATGTAGCCCCCATGAGTCGGTACACTTAATTAGTGGCGTGCCGAGTCATGTATTTAGAATTTTGAGCTGTAGCCCCCATGAGTCGGTATGTCTACTTGGTGGCATGCCGAGTCATGTTTTTAGAATTTTGAGCTATAACCCTTGTGATAATTTGCTTTTTAGCAGGCCATTGCTTTGGAAGCCGGCCAACAGAATTCCCAACTGAAGGAGCAGCTTGTGGCTGAATCGGCCAAGCTGAAAGAAGCTGATGCGGCGAATAGCCGTCTTCAAGAAATTTTGAAGAAGAAAGATGCCGAGTAGGAGGCAATGAAGGTTAGTCTGACCAAGGCCAATAATGCCTTGTCAAAGTCCTTGGATGACATCGTGGCTGCTGAACGAAAGCAGAAAATTACTGAGGTGAAGTTCATGACAGTTCGAAATAGTGTGCGCCGATTCGTGTCATCCGTCTTTGGTAAGCCGATTTAAAGTGCTCCCTTCTTTTATTATCCAGCTGTTATTGTTGCTAACTTGTGTTTGTTTTGTCAGGAAAAGAGCATGAAATTGTGAAGGAGTCGGCCAAAAAGCAGTTGACTGGCAGCTTCTCCCTCGTCAAAAAATTGTTTGAGGGTGTCTGCAAACTTATAAGTTTGACACAGCCATTGCCGGAAGTCATGAAGAGGATCACTCACGCCATGGAGCCCTTCTTAGTTGTTGCTGATTGGGCGAAGATAGGAAAGCAGTCAGCTTTCCGGCTGGGGGCGATGCGTGTCTTGGATCTTGCTAAGGCATATCACGCTGGGCTAAAGCCGGAGGTTTTAGCTGGTGGCTTTCTTGAAATCAAAGCCGACGGGACTCCTTTTGGTTAAGAGGATTTTCCGAAAGTGCAGAAAGAGATCCGCTCGGCTGCTTCTCAGATAGCCGATAGTATAGACCTTTCTCGTTTAGATATTGGTTATGACAACCAAGGCAAGAGGCGCAAAGTCACCTTCCCGATTCCTAAGAAGTTCATTCTTCTTCCTCCTTCGGATGACTCATCAAGGCCGTCGGGCATCGAGCCAGCTCCAGGTGCGGAAGATGGTGAACTGAAGATGGCTGGCTTCTGTGATATATACCTGGTAGAGGTTTGTAATAAACTTCTATCATTTTTAGGTGCAGCCGGGTCTTCTTCTCAAGGTCAAGACGGTGACAAGGCGTAGCCGTCCGAGTGGCTTAGAAAGAACACTCTTAGGTTAATTTGGTATGGCTTGAAAAAATCCGAGTTTCTATTATTTTGAGATACTTGTCTCTTGTGGCCAGCGAGTGGTCAATACTTTTATGCCGAGTGGCATTTCAAATGGCTTGTGGTATGCCAATGATGATATGGTTTTCCCTTTGAGGAGATTTTTTGTGATCGAGGTTTTGTTACCCGGTATGGCTCGTATGAGCCATCTTTTGAATGTTTCTTTCCAAGAATTGGTATGTTGTATGCCTAATCTTTTGGAATGTTTTTCCAGTTTGTCGTTTCCATCATGAGCCGGTAAACATATATTGGCGTTTTGCCGGATTTTTTAGAAGATTTTTCTTATGAACCAGCAAACATGTTTTTGCGTTTTTAGCCTGATTTCACAAGAAATTTGTTTTCCGAAGTATGGTCTTTATGAGTCGGATTGTAGGCCTTGACACATGACCGAGTCATATAACGACGTTTTCCGTACTGTAGTCTTTATGAGTCGGTATGCGTGTATTGACGCATGGCCGCGTCACATAAATATGTTTTTATGCTGTAGTCCTCATGAGTCGGTACACGTGTATTGACGCAGGACCGAGTCGCATAAAGATTTTTTTCAGCTGTAGTTCCCATGAGTCGGTATGTGTGTATTTGACATATAGCCGCATCAGATAGGGAAGTTTTTCGACTGTTAGTCCCCATGAGTTGGCATGTTGGTGGTACGAATTTTCGCCCCCTCATTGGTTACCCAAAGTGGAAGGTTGAGATGTAGATAGCAGAAAATTTCCCTTAGTGAAGATACCAAGGTTGAGGATCGACCAGTAGGACTCCAAGATCGACAAGTAGGTGGCAAAGTGAACAATGGAGCCGTTCACAACCGAGGTTGCTAACTTCACCTGGACCTGCACACACAACAAGTAACTTTGCTCCCAATGAGTACAGAGGAGTTGTCAATTCCTCCGGAATTCTTGTTTACAAAGGATCAAACGCAAGGTATAATAATGATAGTGATAGCAACGAACAAGTAAATAAAGTAGCAAATAAATAGCGGGTGTAAAAAGTACTGGAAATATGGACCGGGGTCCTATGATGTTCACTAGTGATGTCTCTCTCCCAAAAGACGATAAAATAGCCATGCGACGTAAACAAATTACAGCTAGGCAATTGAAAGGATTATGTGCGCAAACCAATGCTAACTATGCTATAAAGAAGAAAGAGGCTCAAAAGCATCGGCGGTACGCCAATACAAGTAGAACTAAATCCATCTGCATGTAACTACTAATCATCCACCCCTATATATGTATCCAGAACATCTAGCTGGTATTAGGTTGCGAATCCCACCCAAAGTGTAAACTCAAAGCAGCAGACAACTTCATTAAATAACTTTGCGTAAAGTAAACAATCCTTGCACCCGCAAGTACAAGCACCGTTGTTTTCCCCCTAGTGGCAACAACACATCTCCTAGACTCATGGTTCTGTCACTAAGCTAGTCGTCAGGGGGCATGGACCCACAATCATGCATAACGCTCCCTCTTGGAGTCACTACCTACTACTTGGACAAAGAAATAAACAACAACTGAGAACATGCAAGAATTACTCAAGAACATAAATATAAACTAGGAGAATCAAATATATTACTAAAACGCAATCTGAACATAGTCTCATAATCCATCGGATCCCAGCAAACTCAACATAGCAACAACAGAAAGATTACATATGTGCCCGGATCATGTAGGGCAGCTCATTAGGTCTAATCCATGAAGAACAAAGAGGGGAGGAGAACATCACATAGCTACTGATCATAGACCCATGGTCCAAGGTGGACTACTCACGGTTCATCCGAGAAGCATTCATGGTGGTGGAGAAGCTCCCGGAGGTGGTTCCTCCCTCCGGCAAGGTGCCGGGAAGAGGTCTCCTGGTGCTCCCGATCTTGGAAGCGCGGCGGCGGCGGAACAGAGGAGAGATCGCGAAAAAGGGTTCTTCTTTCGGGGGTTTCGCGTCACGGAGAATATATGGGCGAAGGGGGGCAGCCAGGGGGCCACTAGGGGTACAGGCGGCCCTCTGGCGCGGGCCAACCCTAGGGCGCTCCGGGAGGGCGCATGGTGCCCTGGTGGGTCCCCTCTGGCCCCTCCTTTGTGATTCCTGAAGCTTCCGAAGCGCTGATTTTTTATTGGATTTTTCCCGAATTTTTGGAGCACTTTTAATATGGGGGAAACCTGAAATAGAAAAACAGCAGAAAACAGGAACTGACACTGGGGTGCACTGACTTAATAGGTTAGTCCAATTATGATCAAAAGCGTATTTAAGTTCATCAATAACATAGCAATATCACACAAAAGAGGCATGGAGCAAGCATAAATTATATATACGTTTTGGGCGTATCAACATCCCCAAGCTTAATTCCTGCTCGTCCTCGAGTAGATAAATGATAAAAGCATAATTTCTGTGGTGACATGCTAACAACCATATAAGACCTTTTAAGTAAAGCAATCAAGGCATGTAATTCAATTCAAGTCATAACATGCAATAGTCTATATTTTGCATTGAAACAAGCAACATAAGAACATAAAGGTGCAAGAGCTCTCGCTGTCCGTGACTCGAATGTCTCCAAATGGTGTTTGCGTGCAAGAAAGGGTATAGGGATATACGAGAAAAAAGTATTTTTGTGTTGAGAACTCAATCTACTAAAGTTTCACACTTGCTCTTCTTTGGAATCTTATCTTGACTCATCCCCAGACCACTGGCCAGGTACAAGTCAAAATGATCCACTCCTTTTCGACATTTTGAGCACTCATTCAATGGATGAGCGTAAGAAAGAAAGTTGACACTTAGGATGGAAAAGAGAGAATATGGTGGAGGAGGAAGTCAAAAAGGTGCGAAGGGCTCACATCAATGAGGACAATCATAGGCGAGAGAAAGCCAAATGATAGATATGATGTGAGGAGTAGGGATTGCCATGCAACGGATGCACATATGAGCTAAGGTAAACTCTCCAATGGAACTAGTGGGGGTGCATCCAACTTGCTTGCTCAAGAAGACCTAGAGCTCATTTGAGGAGGCTCATCATTGGAATATACAAGCCAAGTTCTATAGTTTGAAGGTCACCACATAGCTATATGCATGAATGATAATCTCTACGGAGTACAAGATATAAGATGGAGTACGAGTGTGGATCTCTCAAAAGGAATAGTAGTGTGCCCCCATCTCTCTTTTTATTTATTTTTATCTTTTTTCTCCTGTTTTGTATTTTTTTGGTGGCCTCAATGGCTCTTTCTATTTCTCTCATTTGTCCTCTTTGGGATCTTTTAATTTTGTCCTCTTTGGGATATTTTCCTCACTTTAGGGGAAACACTCTATATATTACAAGAAGTATAGAAGATTTTTCACACTTTACAAAAGTACTCAAATCATAAAGAAGATGTAACTATCACGAAGTATGCAAATGTATGCCTCTGCCAGTGTAGCAGGATATGCAATGATACTAGCGCGTCATGTAGCAATGATTAGGGCAAGGACCAACTAGCATGCGGCTCATCGATCAAGCAGGTAGCATGTATGACATGAAAATCAAGTCATGATAGGGTGGATGTTGCATGGCAATGTATCTCGGAAAGGCTATGGAAATGCCTTGATAGGTAGGTATGATGGCTTTTTTGAGAAGGATATAAGGGGTTTATGATGACAGAGCGTATCATGCCAAGGGTTTGGATGTAACAGCGAAGATGGACACCAACTCTCGGAGTGAGAAGAAAGCAATGCACGGCACATGAGAGGCTAGAAAAATACGGGAAGGTGGAAGTGTCAACTTTCGAATACTCACATTAGTCCGAAGAACTCATGCACTTATTATCGGTAACTCACAATCTAATAAGGAGGTTTCACAAAGAGACAAGTACCCCGAGGAGGAGTGTATGGGGGTTTGGTTATCCTTGCGCATCCTCGACTCATGGTACGTGAGTGTACTCTAATATTCGATCCCTCCAAAGAGTAGTGATCCATCTAGTGGCTAAAGTTCTCAACTAATTTTGTAAGTTTGAAAATAAACACAGCTTGCCGAAAATACGACATCTATCACTAATAGGCTAAAGCTCTTGACACCAAAAGTCCAAACATTACTCAAGGCAATACCTCAATGGCTCTTTCTATTTCTCTCTCATTTGTCCACTTTGGGATCTTTTTATTTTGTCCTCTTTGGGATCTTTTCCTCCCTTTAGGGGCAACACTCTATATATTACAGGAAGTATAGAAGATCTTTCACACTTTACAAAAGTACTCAAATCATAAAGAAAATGTAACTATCACGAAGTATGCAAATGTATGCCTCTGCCAGTGGAGCAGGATATGCAATGATACTAGCGCGTTATGTAGCAATGACTAGGGAAAAGCCCAACTAGCATGCGGCTTATCGATCAAGCAAGTAGCATGTATGACATGAAGATCAAGTCATGAGAAGGTGGATGTTGCCTGGCAATGTATCTCGGAAAGGCTATGGAAATGCCTTGATAGGTAGGTATGGTGGCTGTTTTGAGGGAGGATATAAGGGGGCCTATGATGACAGAGCGTATCAAGCCAAGGGTTTGGATGTACCGGCGAAGGTGGACGCCAAGTCTCGGAGTGAGAAGAAGGCAATGCACGACACAGGAGAGCCTAGAAAAATATGGGAAGGAGGAAGTGTGAACTTTCGAATACTCACATTAGTCTGAAGAACTCATGCACTTATTATCGGTAACTCTCAATCTAGTAAGGAGGTTCACAAAGAGATAAGTACCCCGAGGAGGAGTGTATGGGGTTTGGTTATCCTTGCGCATCCTCGACTCATGGTACGTGAGTGTACTCTAATATTCTATCCCTCCAAAGAGTAGTGATCCATCTAGTAGCTAAAGTTCTCAACTAATTTTGTAAGTTTTGAAAATAAACACGGATTGCCGAAAATACGACATCTATCACTAATAGGCTAAAGCTCTTGACACAAAAAGTCCAAACATTACTCAAAGCAATACCTCAATGGCTCTTTCTAGTTCTCTCTCATTTGTCCACTTTGGGATCTGTTGATTTTGTCCTGTTTGGGATCTTTTCCTCACTTTAGGGGCAACACTCTATATATTACAGGAAGTATAGAAGATCTTTCACACTTTACAAAAGTACTCAAATCATAAAGAAAATGTAACTATCATGAAGTATGAAAATGTATGCCTAGTGGAGCAGGATATGCAATGATACTAGCACGTCATGTAGCAATGATTAGGGCAAGGCCCAACTAGCATGCGGTACATCGATCAAGCAAGTAGCATGTATGACATGAAGATTAAGACATGAGAAGGTGGATGTTGCATGGCAATGTATCTCGGAAAGGCTATGGAAATGCCTTGATAGGTAGGTATGGTGGCTGTTTTGAGGAAGGATATAAGGGGGCTTATGATGACAGAGCGTATCATGCCAAGGGTTTGGATGTACCGGCAAAGGTGGACGCCAACTCTCGAAGTGAGAAGAAGTCAATGCACGGCACAGGAGAGGCTAGAAAAATATGGGAAGGTGGAAGTGTCAACTTTCGAATACTCACATTTGTCCGAAGAACTCATGCACTTATTATTGAAAACTCTCAATCTAGTAAGGAGGTTCACAAAGAGACAAGTACCCCGAGGAGGAGTGTATGGGGGTTTGGTTATCCTTGCGCATCCTCGACTCATGGTACGTGAGTGTACTCTAATATTCGATCCCTCCAAAGAGTAGTGATCCATCTAGTAGCTAAAGTTCTCAACTAATTTTGTAAGTTTTAAAAATAAACACGGATTGCCGAAAATGCGACATCTATCACTAATAGGCTAAAGATCTTTACACCAAACGTCCAAACATTACTCAAGGCAATTGTTGGATATGTGCCCTAGAGGAAATTTAATAAATATATTTGTCACATATTTGTTTGTTCATAATACGTTATATATTGTGCTAGAACTGTATTAAGCGGCAACATTAATACACGTGTGACATATAACAACCTGGTCCCTAGTTAAACTCAGGCATACTAGCTCATTGGGAAATTGATGATCAAGGTTTCCTGATCATGAGAACATAAGAGTTTATTGACAATGAGGTCATATCATTAGGAGAATGATGTGATGGACACACACCCACCTTAAGCATTGAAGTGTGATCAAGTCACCTAAGTTCAGCATTGCGATGACTTAATAACATAGTGACTGAATCCTTAGTTCGTGATGATCATAAATAATTTCTATCTATTAGGATTCTCTAAGTGCATTAACCGTTACACTGAAACATGGTAACTGAAAAGGTGTATCTTGGGTATTCCGAAGTAGATATGTTGAGGAGTATGAAATAGATCAGAGCGGGATTTATCAATCTGAGTGATGGATAGGTACTCTGGGCCCACTCGGTAGTGTTGCATCAATAGCTTGCAAGCAAGTGACTAGGTCACAAGGGATGTAATATTCACGGACGAGTAAACATGTTATGTCGAAGACGAGGAAGAACTAGGTATTGGATACCGACGATCATACCTCGGACAAACATAGTATCGAAGCACAAAGGGATCAAGTCATATTGTTAACGGTTCAACAACGATGAAGTTTATTCGATGGAAGCGTAGGGGCACATCAAGGATTGTAACTAGATACCACATGATGGTCATTGGTCAGAGATTGTCTCGATCGTGTCTACTGTTTCCCGGACCGTAGGGTGTCACAATTAAGGGCAATCGATGCATTAATGATTGATTCGGGATCATCAGTGAAAAGAGAGAAAACACCGGAAATGTACAGGGAGGTGCCGGAAGCTGTTCCGAATATTAAGAAAGGTTCAAAATAATATATATTAATGTTTAAATATTTTTTATTATTTAATTGACAGAATTAAATACTAAAAATGATTTAAATAATTAATTAAAAAGGTGAAAAGGTATTTGGTCCTTAAAAGGCCCATGAGGGGAAGGGGGAGCCTCCCCCCTTGGGCTTGGCGCCAAGGGAGGGGCCCATCCCCCCTCCTAGCCGCACCACTCTCCCCCTTGGGGGTTTAGTCCCACATGGGGGAAGGGGAGGGGGTGGAGCCCCTCCTTGGCCTCTATAAGGAGGGGTGGGGTGCCTTTTTCAACATAACATTGAGTTTCTCTCTCTCTCTTTCTCCGACCTAGAGAGGACTCCCCTGGTTTGGAGTTTGCACCTGGTTGGGGGTTTCACCATCATCCGGACGCCGTCGCGCTGCCGGAATCGGGATCCGGATCAATCTTCTTTCCGCTGCTCTTCTGGTTCGAAGCCCGGAGGGACGTCGGTTGCACCGTACGTGTGTAATCCCGCGAGGCACTACATGTGTGGTGCTACTTTATCGTCGGAGGTTCTTCAACACGACAGGGAGGTCGTAGGATCAGAGTCTAAGCCAACCACGTTCGAGGAACGTTTCCCTCTTTCGGTCTTCAAAGGTATGAACACCGATTCCTTACGTTACATACATCAGCATAGCATAGATCTCGGGTTCGGGACTCATAGGTAAGATTTTTTTTGTTTTCTGCGCCGATCCCCAACAGTGGTATCAGAGCAAGGCTATGCGTAGATGTATTGTACGGGTATAACACATCTAGGATGTGGGCATCAATGCTCCAATTGTTACCCTCCCACGTGTACTCGTTTAGCGTTGCGGCCATGTCCTAATGAAGCGGCCCCGACCGAACTTACGCGTTTACGCGAGACTGGTTCCACGCTTGACATATGGCTTATACCATACAAGTGGCTGGGGGATGTCTGTCGCTCTAACATTAGCGACGCGAAGACGCTTGCAACGGAGGGCCCCGACAGGGGTGTAATAGAGACGATTGTGGGATTGGTGTTGTGGCTTTTTTTCGCAGGATAGAAAGCGGTTCTCTCTCGAAACCCCTTAGCATCCAAGTAAAACTTGCAAAATATAAAGTAGAAGGCGTTTTAACATTAATTCGCATGTAAGGGGGGATCATAGCTTGTATGATTTACAGTTTTTCTTCCTGTCTTGCTAATATGCTAGATATGCGACGGTAGCATGATAGGATAATCTCTCTCAATACCATGATTGTATTCTCCCTTAGTGGGCACTGCCTGGAAGGATCTCTTTATGATAGGCAGGCCGTGACAATCGGGTGTCATACATGCATTAGCGATCGCATGAGTTTGGGTTTGGCAAGCCTAGCATATGCAGATATGGCCTTGCTGAACAGCAATACACTAAGGTTCGACTGGCAGGCTTGACATATGTAGATATGAGCTTGGGCTACGGATGACCGAAAGGTTAAGCATGAGTCATATAACGGATATGATTGGCATGATGGCCTACCTAGGGAGATGTGTCGTCGACCGTGTGATATTCGAGGACGATCATTCAAACTAGGATTATCTTAATCACTTAGTAAATTTTGAGAGATGTTTAACTAAGTGGGAGTTTTAGAATTAATTAAAATTGAACTCCAATTATTAACAAAGTCTAAATATGTGTTTTATAAATAACCATTATAGATGGCTGCACCTCGCCCCTCATTCAACTTAGGGTCATTCCTAGACAAAGACAAACTGAAAACCGATGGGTCAAATTTCACCAACTGGTTCCGCAGTCTGAGGATTCTCCTCTTTCCCCTCAAGATGGCATACGTACTAGAGGCCGCGTTAGGTGACGAACCACCAGCAAACGCTAGTCAGGATGGGAAGAATGTCTACCTCTCCAAGACGGATGATTACAACCTTGTCCAGAGTGGAATGCTTTACTCCATGGAGCCTGGCTGCAGAAACGCTTTGAGAGGATGGGTGCATATGAGATAATCACCGACCTCAAGGCCGTCTTTGCACCCCAAGCCAGGGCTGAACGTTATGAGGCTTTTGAAGCTTTATTCTCAGCAAAGATGGATGAGCATAGCAGTGTTAGTGAGCACGTGGTCAATATAACTGGCTACGTTCAACGCTTGAATGCTCTGGAATGTCAGATTCCAGATGAACTTGTTTTTGATAGGGTGCTGCAGTCGCTGCCCCCGAGCTACAAAGACTTTGTGTTGAACTACAACATGCAGGGGATGACTAAGACCCCTTCTGAGTTGTTCGCCATGCTGAAAACTGCTGAGGTTGAGATCAAGAAGGAGCATGCTGTATTCATGGTCAACAAGACCGTTGAATTCAAGAAGTCTGGCAAGAAGGAGAAGGGAAAGAAGGGAAGCCTGAAGAAGGGTGACAAGCCAGTTGTCACTCCTCGTAAGGCACCCAAACCTGGACCCAAGCCCGGCATTGAGTGCTTCTACTGCAAGGGTGATGGTCACTAGAAACGCAACTGCCCCAAGTACCTAGAGGATGAGAAGGCTGGCAAGATTGTAAGAAGAGACAAAGGTATATTTGATATACACGTTATTGATCTTTCCTTAACAAGCGATGGGAACAAATCCTGGATATTTGATACAGGATCTGTTGCTCATATTTCTAACTCCTCTCAGGGGCTACGGAATAGGCGACGCTTGATGAAAGATCAAGTGACGATGCGCGTGGGAAACGGCTCCCGGATTGAAGTGGTGGCGGTCGGCACGAAGCATCTTAGTCTCCCTTCGAGATTAGTTTTGATTTTGAATAAGTGCTACTATGTACCCGCATTGAGTGTGAACATCGTTAGTGGTTCTTTCTTGAAGCGAGACCACTATTCTTTTAAGTCAGATACAATTGGTTGTGCGATTTATAAGGATGATGTGTTTTATGTTCACGCACCAGAGAAAAATGGCTTATTCATTCTTAATCTCGATTGTGATATACTTCATATTGATAACGTAGAGGCCAAAAGATTGAAACCTAGTGGCGAAGAACACATGATGATGTGGCATTGTCGACTTGGTCATATTGGTGAAAAGCGCATGAAGAAGCTTCATGATGATAGACTTCTGGAGTCATTGGATTTTTGATCCCTTGACACATGTGAACCATGCCTCATGGGCAAGATGACAAGGACTCCATTCAATGGAACAATGGAGCGTGCGGAAGACTTGTTAGGGATCATACATTTAGATGTATGTGGACCTATGAACGTCCCCACACGCAATGGTCTTCGTTACTTCGTGACCTTCACAGATGACTTAAGAAGATATGGGTATATCTACTTGATGAAACATAAGTCTGAAACCTTTGAAAGGTTCAAGAAATTTCAGAGTGAGGTCGAGAATCAACTCGGGAAGAAAATCAAGCACCTTCGATCTGATCGAGGAGGCGAGTTTTTAAGTCACGAGTTTGGCGATCATCTTAAGACTTGTGGCATCGTACCACAACTTACACCGGCAGGAACACCTCGGCGTAACGGTGTTTCTGAGCAACGTAATCAAACTCTATTGGATAGGGTACGATCGGTGATGTCTCATACCGACTTACCTGTGTCATTGTGGGGGTATGCATTAGAAACTGCCGCTTACATTCTTAATAGGGCACCGTCCAAATCCGTAAAGACAACACCATTTGAGGAATGGCATGGCAAGAAACCAAAGATGTCTCACTTGATGATTTGGGGTTGTGAGGCTTATGTTAGGAAACTTTAGCCTGACAAACTCGAATCAAAAGCGTATAAGTGCATCTTTGTGGGATATCCAAGGGAAACCGTTGGATACACCTTCTACAACCAGTCTGAGGGCAAAACGTTTGTCGCCAAGACTGGATGCTTTCTTGAGAAAGAATTTCTTTCAAAAGAATTGAGTGGGAGGAAAATATACCTCAACGAGATGATTGACCAATCACTCCAAGTGGAAGAAATGGCAATGGAAGTTGTTCCGGAACCAACTTCCGTAGTCGGAGCTGAAGAGAACGGTCCTCATGATATTCATAAGGATCATGACATACATAGTGATCATGATCAAGATGAAGAGGATCCTATTGTACCCCGCATGTCATCAAGAGCCTGAGTAAAAACTAAGTTTTATGGGCAACTTGTCAATGAAGTCATGTTAAATGAACCTGACGAACCTGTGAACTACAAAGAAGCAATGGAGGGACCCGAGTCCGAGAAATGGATGGAAGCCATGAAATCCGAGATAGACTCCATGTATGCCAACAAAGTATGGACTTTCGTGGATATTCCCGAGGACCGAAAGGCCGTCGAGAATAAGTGGATATTCAAGAAAAAGACTGACGCAGACGGAAACGTATCTGTCTATAAAGCTCGACTTGTCGCAAAAGGTTTCCGACAAATTCAAGGAGTTGACTACAAAGAGACTTTCTCTCTCGTAGCGATGCTAAAGTCTATCTGGATATTGCTAGAAATTGCTTCCTATTACGATTATGAAATATGGCAGATGGATGTGAAAACCGCGTTCCTAAATGGCAACATTGAGGAAGAGTTGTATATGGTACAACAGGAAGGTTTTATTGATCCTAAGGACGCTGGTAAGGTATGCAAACTTCAACGGTCCATTTATGGGTTGAAGCAAGCATCTCGGAGCTGGAATCTTCGTTTTGATGAGGTGATCAAAGCTTTTGGATTTGTCCAAAATGAAGAAGAATTATGTGTTTATAAAAAAGCGAGTGGGAGCTCTGTGGCATTCCTAGTACTATATGTGGATGACATATTATTGATAGGGAATGATGTGAAATTTCTAGAGGGGGTAAAGGAATATTTGAATGGACAATTTTCCATGAAGGACCTAGGTGAAGTTGCATACATATTAGGCATTAAAATCTATAGAGATAGACCAAGACGCCTATTAGCACTGAGTCAGAGAACTTACCTTGAGAAGATATTGAAGAGGTTCAATATGGATAACGCCAAGAGAGGCCTCTTGCCCAGTATGAAAGGAAGTAAATTGAGTGTGACTCAATGCCCAGCAACAGCAAAAGAAAGGGAGGAAATGTCCTCAAAGCCCTATGCCTCAGCCATAGGTTCTATCATGTATGCTATGTTGTGTACTCGACTAGATGTGGCCCTGGTGGTTAGTCTGACTAATCGTTTCCAAAGTAATCCTGGAATGGATCATTGGATTGCAGTGAAGAACGTCCTTAAGTACTTACGAGGAACTAAGGATCTGGTTCTTGTCTATGGAGGATGTGAAGAAGAGCTCGCCATAACAGGTTACGTCGATGCCTGTCTTGGTACTGATCCCGATGACTCAAAATCCCAGACGGGATACATGTTTATGTTGAATGGTGGTGCGATTAGCTGGAGGAGCGGAAAGCAGTCAGTCGTCGCCCAATCTACGATGCAGTCGGAGTATATTGCCGCTTGCGAAGCGTCAAATGAAGCGCATTGGCTGAAGAAGTTCGTCATCGAGCTTGGTGTATTCCCTAGTTGCACTGACCCTGTTAGCATTTATTGCGACAATACGGGTGCCATTGCTAACGCAAGGGAGCCGAGGACTCACTCTACAGCCAAGCATTTTCTCTGACGTTTCCATGTGACGCGGGACTACGTCAAGGATGGTCATACTAGGATTTGCAAAATACATACGGATCTGAATCCGTTAGACCCAACGACTTAACCTCTTCCACAAGCCAAGTTTGAACAACACCGAGAGACTATTGGTTTTAGATACATACCTGATGTAAACTAGTGTAATTTGTACTCTAGGGCAAGTGGGAGACTGTTGGATATGTGCCCTGGAGGCAAATTAATAAAGATATTTGTCACACATCTGTTTGTTCATAATACGTTATATATCGTGCTAGAACTGTATTAAGCGGAAACATTAATACACGTGTGATATATAACAACCTGGTCCCTAGTTAAACCCAGGCATACTAGCTCATTGGGAAATTGATGATCAAGGTTTCCTGATCATGAGAACATAATAGTCTATTGACAATGAGTTCATATCATTAGGAGAATGATATGATGGACACACACCCACCTTAAGCATTGCAGTGTGATCAAGTCACATAAGTTCAGCATTGCGATGACTTAATAACATAGTGACTGAATCCTTAGACCGTGATGATCATACCTAATTTCTATCTATTGCTATCTATTAGGATGCTTTGAGGAGTATCAAATAGATCAGAGGGGGATTTATCAATCCGAGTGATGGATAGGTACTCTGGGCCCACTCGGTAGTGTTGCATCAATAGCTTGCAAGCAAGTGACTAGGTCACAAGGGATGTAATATTAACAGACGAGTAAACATGTTATGTCGGAGACGAGGAAGAACTAGGTATTGGATACCGACGATTATACCTCGGACAAACATAGTACCGAAGCACAAAGGGATCAAGTCATATTGTTAACGGTTCAACAGCGATGAAGTTTATTCGATGGAAGCATAGGGGCACATCAAGGATTGTAACCAGATCCCACATGATGGTCATCGGTAAGAGAGTGTCTCGATCGTGTCTACTGTTTCCCGGACCGTAGGGTGTCACACTTAAGTTCAATCGATGCATTAAGGATTGATTCAGGATCATCGGTGAAAAGAGAGAAAACACCGGAAATGTACCGGGGGTGCCGGAAGCTCTTCCAGATATTTTGAAAGGTTCAAAATAATATATATTAATGTATAAATATGTTTTATTATTTAATTGACAGAATTAAATATTAAAAATGATTTAAATAATTAATTAAAAAGGTGAAAAGGTATTTGGGCCATAAAAGGCCCATGAGGGGAAGGGGGAGCCTCCCCCCTTGGGCTTGGCGCCAAGGGAGGGGCCCATCCCCCCTCCTAGCCGCACCACTCCCCCCTTGGGGGTTTAGTCCCACATGGGGGAAGGGGAGGGGGTGGAGCCCCTCCTTGGTCTATATAAGGAGGGCTGGGGGTGCCTTTTTCAACATAACATTGAGTTTCTCTCTTTCTCTCTTTCTCCGACCTAGAGCGGACTCCCCCGGTTTGGAGTTTGCACCTGGTTGGGGGTTTCACCATCATCTGGACGCCGTCGCGCTGCCGAAATCTGGGTCCGGATCAATCTTCTTTCCGCTGCTCTTCTGGTTCGGAGCCCGGAGGGACGTAGGTTGCACCGTACGTGTGTAATCCCGCGAGGCACTAAATGTGTGGTGCTACTTCATCGTCGGAGGTTCTTCAACACGACAGGGAGGTCGTAGGATCAGAGTCTACGCCAACCACGATCGAGGAACTTTTCCCTCTTTCGGTCTTCAAAGGTATGAACACCGATTCCTTCCGTTACATACATCAGCATAGCACAGATCTTGGGTTCAGGACTCGTCGGTAGGAAATTTTTTGTTTTCTGCGCCGATCCCCAACAGCAATACCTCAATGGCTCTTTCTATTTCTCTCTCATTTGTCCACTTTGGGATCTTTTGATTTTGTCCTCTTTGGGATCTTTTCCTCACTTTAGGGGCAACACTCTATATATTACAGGAAGTATAGAAGATCTTTCACACTTTACAAAAGTACTCAAATCATGAAGAAAATGTAACTATGATGAAGTATGCAAATGTATTCCTCTGCCAGTATATCAGGATATGAAATGATACTAGCGCGTCATGTAGCAATGATTAGGGCAAGGCCCAACTAGCATGCAACTCATCGATCAAGCAAGTAGCATGTATGACATGAAGATCAAGTCATGAGAAGGTGGATGTTGCATGGCAATGTATCTCGGAAAGGCTATGGAAATGCCTTGATAGGTAGGTATGGTGGCTGTTTTGAGGAAGGATATAAGGGGGCTTATGATGACAGAGCGTATCATGCCAACGGTTTGGATGTACCAGCGAAGGTGGACTCCAATTCTCGGAGTGATAAGAAGGCAATGCACGGCACAGGAGAGGCTAGAAAAATATGGGAAGGTGGAAGTGTCAACTTTCGAATACTCACATTAGTCCGAAGAACTCATGCACTTATTATCGGTAACTCTCAATCTAGTAAGGAGGTTCACAAAGAGACAAATACCCCGAGGAGGAGTGTATGGGGGTTTGGTTATCCTTGCGCATCCTCGACTCATGGTACGTGAGTGTACTCTAATATTCGATCCCTCCAAAGAGTAGTGATCCATCTAGTAGCTAAAGTTCTCAACTAATTTTGTAAGTTTTGAAAATAAACACGGATTGCCGAAAATACGACATCTATCACTAATAGGATAAAGCTCTTGACACCAAAAGTCCAAACATTACTCAAGACAATACCTCAAAACTATTGCAAGTTACTACTACAAAAGAATAACAACCTCAATTACCTACTTCAAGTCAAGAAACACAACTCAGTGCAACAGGAAAACTCTCTAAACAAGATAAACATGAAAACTCAAGAGAGTTCCAGCAACAAACTAAAAAAAAGCTCTTTAAAAAGATAAGCATGAAAACTAAGAGCTAAACAAGGCAGTAGCTATGAAAAGATAAAGAACACACACATCAAAGATAAGCATGAAGAATCCTATGTTGTGTTCTAGATTTTGAACGTGGAGCGTTTTTCTCTCCCACACAAATAAAGCTGGGTTCTAACTTGTTATGAACAGCAAGAAAAGCTAAAGAAAACTAAAAATAAAACCTAAGAGCGAGACGCTCCAAGCATAGCACATAACGCACGAAGTGATAAAAATATAGTGAAACGAAAGACGAAATCATAATTGTTGATGGAGAAGGGGATGCACGAGGGCATCCCCAATATTATACGCTTGAGTCTCCTTGAATATTTCTTGGGGATGCATGGGGGCATCCCCAATCTTGAGCGCTTGACACTCCTGAATCTTCTTTCAGCATCTTCCCTCGCACACTTGAAAACTCCCTTCATACATAACTCATCATAATCTGATTAGAGAGGTTAGTACCCATAATAAAATAATTTTTTCTCTACTGGAAATAAGGATATTATTGAAGAGATACTGTTTCTTAAGATTTCCAAAAAGTTTTTGCAAGGAAAAATCAAGCTTAAGGTTTGCAAAACAAAGAAGAGGCAAAACAGGACAAAATCTGTGAAAAACATACCAGCAGGTAGTAAAGAATTTTTTAGGGATACTTCAGCAACTAAAATCAAAAAACTCAGAACAGACGAAAGTTCCGTAATTGTATATAGCACGCTGTGTAAAAATTTCATCTCAAAAAGATGAACTGGGATTTTTCTGTGATTTTCCCGTCACGAGGACAGAATCTGTTTTCTGGACAGCATGTCACAACTTTCACTTCCCTTGTCATATGAGCCTATAATTGGCACAAAGCTTGAAAATTAAAGATACAATGATGTTGATACAGTAGTAAAAATCATCAAGACCACTAAAAACAGAATAAAAACAAAAAAGAAATCCTAAATTCGTTGCGGGCTGCCTCCCGAAAGCGCTTCTTTAAAGCCATTAGCTAGGCTTAATGCAATAGATCAAGTCTTTTCAAGAAAATAACTAGCCTGTGTGACGGCCTCAAAAGGAAACTTAATCTTTTTCCTAGGGAAGTGTTACATCCCTTTCTTGAGAGGGATTTGTAATTTAATAATCCCTTCTTTCATATCAATAACAGCACCCATGGTGCGAAGAAAAGGACGTCCCAAAAATAATTGGACAAAAAGGTTCACATTGAATGTCCATAATAGTAAAATCAACGGGAACATAATTGTCATTGACAATGATAAGAACATCATCGATCTTCCCCAAAGGTTTCTTTACGGAAGAGTCAACAAGACGAACACCAAAAGAACAAGGATCAAAAGGTTTCAATTCAAATATGTCATACATTCTTTTTGGCATAACGGAGGTACTAGCTCCAACATCACATAAAGCATAGCAAGAAAAATTATTCAACTTAATTTTAATCATAGGATCCCAACCATCTTCAAGATTTCTAGGTACGGAGGCTTCTACCCTAAGGTTCTCCTCCCTAGATTTAATGAGAGCATTAGTGATATGCTTCGTGAAGGCAAGATTAAGTGTGCTAGTGTGGGGGTCTCTAGACATCTTGTGAAGGAAACAAATAACTTCAGAAAGGGTGCAATTATCAAAATAAAGGTCACTACTATCAATTAAAGTGGTAGTGGTGTCCTTTAGGATCACTTGTTTGGTAGCTTCTATAGTCATAGGAGTTTCTTCTTCTACTGTTGAGGTCGTAGCATCACCATTAATAGGTCCTATGGGACTAGAGGTGCATTGGGTTCTAAGAGTTTGGATATCCTCAAAAACTTGGATAGTAGCAATGGTATGGTGTGTAGGAAGGCTCTTAATTCTATCTTCTTCCTCCTTTATGGTCGAAACCACTTCAGGTTTAGCCGCCATTTGGTTTATCAAAGTAGCTTTTGTGTGAGACATATTGGAAACTTGGGTTTCCGTGGTGGTGAGCCTAGACTGAAAGTTAGAGATCTCAGTGTTCAGACTCTCTAGTTGTCTACCAATGTATTGCAAGATATAAGTATGCTCATCTAATTGTCTAGAGAAGGTCCTATTTTGTGCATACTGGGTGTGCATGTAGTTCTTAGTGGCCTTCTCTATTTCCAAAAGTTTCTCATAACTAGGCATGTCTCTATCTCTAGGGGTAGACTTTCTGGTGCTAGGATAAGTGTTGTTGTTCCCATAGTTGGTAGAGGGGAACGTTCTAGGATTGCTACCAAAATTACTCCTATAAGCATTGTTATTGAAGTTGTTTCTAGAGATAAAGTTCACATGTACTTGATCTTGAGCAATCAAAGAATTTAAAGGAACATCATGAGGATCAATAAGAGATTTCTTGGTAAGTAGAGACATAATCAAGTCAACTTTTTCATTTAGGGAGGAGATCTCCTCGACAGAGTTTACCTTCCTACCTGTTGGAGCTCTTTCGGTGTGCCATTGGGAATAGTTGGTCATCATCTCATCGAGTAGTTTTGTGGCAGAACCAAGAGTTGTTGACATAAAGGTTCCTCCCGCGGCCGAATCTAGCAAGTTCCGCGAGGTAAATTTCAAGCCTGCATAAAAAGTTTGGATAACCATCCAAGTAGTCAAACCATGTGTTCCCAAGCTTAGGCAACGTGTCCATTATCCAATTGCTTAAAATTCATAATATTACTCCTCAATTGGATAATCTTAGCAGGGGGTAGTACTTCCCAATAAAAGCATCCTTGCACTTATCCCAAGAATCTATGCTATTCCTAGGCAAGGATAGAAACCAAATTTTACCTCCTCCTCTCAAGGAGAAAGGAAAAATATTAAGCTTAATAACATCACCATCTACTTATTTGTACTTTTGCATATCACAGAGCTCAATAAAATTATTTAGGTGCAAAGCAGCATCATCTCCAGCACCGGAGAATTGATCTTTCATAACAAGGTTCAAAAAAGAGGTTTAATCTCATAAGAAGGTGCTGACGTGGCAGGTGTAGCAATATGAGTGCAGATAAAGTCACTATTGTTATGACTAGTGAAGTCACACAACTTGGTGTTCTCGGAGGAACCCATAGCAGCAACAAGCAAGATAACTATTTTTTGATTTTTGATAAAGGACACTAAAGCAAAAACTGTAAAGTAAACTAACAAGACTAAAAAGCAAAGATAAAAGATAGTGTACAACTCCCCTATCTTGAAGAGTGGAGTCCCCGGTAACGGTGCCAGAAATTGCTTTTGATGGTACGAATTCTCGCCCCCTCGTTGGTTACCCAAAGTGGAAGGTTGAGATGTAGATAGCAGCAAATTTCCCTTAGTGAAGATACCAAGGTTGAGGATCGACCAGTAGGACTCCAAGATCGACAAGTATGTGGCAAAGTGAACAATGGCGTCGTTCACAACTGAGGTTGCTAACTTCACCTGGACCTGAACACACAACAAGTAACTTTTCTCCCAACGAGTACAGTGGAGTTGTCAATTCCTCCGGCCTTGTTGTTTACAAAGGATCAAACGCAAGGGATAATAATGATAGTGATAGCAACAGAAAAGTAAACAAAGCAGTAAAAAATAGCGGGTGTAAATAGTATTGAAAATATGGACCGGGGTCCTATGATGTTCACTAGTGATGTCTCTCTCCCAAAAGACAATAAAATAGCCATGCGAGGTAAACAAATTACATCTGGGAAATTGACAGGATTATGTGCGCAAACCAATGCTAACTATGCTATAAAGAAAGGAAGAGGCTCAAAAGCATGGGAGGTACGCCAAGACAAGTAGACCGAAATCCATCTGCATCTACCTACTAATCATCCACCTTGAGATATCTATCCACCCAAATTGTAAACTCAAAGAAACAGACAACTGCATTAAACAACTTTGCGTAAAGTAAACAACCCTTGCACCCGCAAGTACAAGCACCGTTGTTTTCCCCCTTGTGGCAACAACACATCCCCTAGACTCATGTTTCTGTCACTCAAGCTAGTCATCACGGGGCATGAACCCACAATCATGCATAACGCTCCCTCTTGGATTCACTACCTACTACTTGGCCAAATCAATAAACAGCAACAGAGAACATGCAAGAATTACTCAAGAACATAAATATAAAAGAGGAGAATCAAATATATTACTCAAACACAATCTGAACATAGTCTCATAATCCATCGGATCCCAGCAAACTCAACATAGCAACAACAGAAAGATTACATACGTGCCTCGATCATGTAGGGCAGCTCACGAGGTCTAATCCATGAAGAACAAAGGGGAAGGAGAACATCACATAGCTACTGATCATAGACCCATGGTCCAAGGTGGACTACTCATGATTCATCCGGGAAGCATCCATGGTGATGGAGAAGCTCCCGGAGGTGGTTCCTCCCTCCGGCAGGGTGTCGGGAAGAGGTCTCCTGGTGCTCCCGATCTTGGCAGCGCGGCGGCGGCGGAACAGAGGAGAGATCGCGGAAAAGGGTTCTTCTTTCGGGGGTTTCGCATCACGGAGAATATATGGGCGAAGGGGGGCAGCCAGGGGGCCACCAGGGGTCCAGGCGCCCCCTTGGCGCGGCCCCAACCTAGGGCGCGCCGGGAGGGCGCCTGGTGCCCTGGTGGGTTCCCTCTGGCCCCTCCTTGATGATTCCCGAAGCTTCCAAAGCGCTGATTTTTTATTGGATTTTTCCCGAATTTTTGGAGCACTTTTAATATGGGAATACCTGAAATAGAAAAACAGCAGAAAACAGGAACTGACATTGGGGTGCACTGAGTTAATAGGTTAGTCCAAATATGATCAAAAGTGTATGGAAGTTCATCAATAACATAGCAATATCACACAAAAGAGGCATGGAGCAAGCAGAAATTATAGATACGTTTTGGACGTATCACATGCGTGTCTTGACGCATTGCCAAGTCACATGAGTTCCAACTCTGCTTTGCAAGGATTTTGTGTATATGAAAAGAGAAAACATGCTTATGATTATGTATGCAAAAAGTTAATTTATGAATTTCTCGAAGAAACCGGCTCTGGATTCATCTGGTCCTCATCTCCTCTCGTTTGGGAAGAGTTTTGGGTTATCCTTGAGTCGGGACTTCTCTGTATGCCGTCTCACAGTGATCAGCGTTTCTCCGTTTGCGTCAAAAATTTCCTCTTGGGAATTTTCTAGCTGGATTTCATGCGTCTAGATCGTATGAGCATCGAACATACATGAAGTTTGGGAGGCGTGGAGTGCCACATGTATAAGCCGAGGTTTCTTGGGTGAAGACTCGATGGGTATAGTCGAGCCCCCAAGATTTCTCTGAATTCAAGCTTTGTACATGCAATTTTCACATATGTGCCGAGATTTCTCAGTTGGAGGTTGATGGGTTGTCATCAAACTCTGTTGAACTTTCTCTGAATGAAACACATAAGTGCTCAGATTACCAATTGGAGGTTGATCAAGCCCCCAGGTTTCTGAGAATATTTTATAAATGCGAGTTATGAGAAAAAATGATGAATGCAATGCTTAAGAAGAGCAGCCGGAGCCGGTTTACAATTTGTGTGGAATCTTACTGTGGCATAAAGTTTACCTTTTAGGCGAAATCACAATGCGACGAAAATTGGCTTTCTGATAGATGACGGAGAAATAGGTCACGACGAAAGTCGATTTTTATTAAATGGCGAGAGCCGGTTGCGACGAAAGTCGGCTTTTTACTAAGTGGCGAGAGCCGGTTGCGACAAAAGTCGACTTTTTATTATGTGGCGAGAGCCGGTTGCGACGAAAGTCGACTTTTTATTATGTGGCGAGAGCCGGTTGCAACGAAAGTCGACTTTTGATTATGTGGCGGGAGCCGGTGCGATAAAAACCGACTTGTGTATGGCCAGAGCCGGCGACTGGTTAATTCTTTTTCCAATGCTGATTGAAGTGATGGAGCCTTTGTAGTGACCAGTTGAGTCCATGTTCTTGGCACTTCCCGTGCTTACAAGGTGTGGTGAGGTTATCTTCTCGTCCACTTGCTTTTTCTTTAACTAGGCGTCTGTAATCTTGCATGGAGTAGCATTGATTCCATGTGTGTCTAGCAGGACGACCCAGTCTGGAGTGCTTTAGGCATGGGTCTTTTATGGCTCTCTCGTAGTCTCGGTATCTTGTCCCCGGGTCTGGTAACTCCCTTGGTGAGGGTTGCTTGTGTTTCCTGTTTTGCGTCTGGTTTATGTTTTGTCCTTGACGGTACCGACTTTCATCGGATTCGGCATGTCTGATGATTGCCTCCACGAGCCCGCCAAGATCTTCAGCTACTTCCTTGACGCGCCTAAGCGCGTTTGTTATGTGTGTAAGCCGGCGATCCATGTCAGGGTCTTGTTCATAGTATGTCTCGTGAGAGAGTCGGCTTTGTGCTTGCGCGAAGCTCCTGTGCTCCCAAGCAATCTCTTTTTGTAGTAGAGTCGCCTTTTCGTGATGTTCTTTTAAATTTTCATCGAAGTCGGCTTGGTTCTGATTTGATAGTTCCCGTCGGCTCATGGCCCGTGCCTCCGAGTCGTACATTATTTCTAATTGACTTTGATCGGCTCTGTAACAGCCATAGGCTGGACTCTTGTGTCTCTGAGACTTTTGTTGTCCTTGGGCGTCTACCATGTAAACGGTCGACCTCTGAGATGAGTCGTAGTGGGGTAAATACGGATTACACCATTCTGGGCTTGATCCGAGTTTATCTTCTTTGACGGATCGAATCGATCTGGTGTCTGTATCCATGTCCTCTTCTTGGTACGAGTCAGCTTCAGAGGCATCTTCCTTATCTTCATGGTCTGGGATCTTGTCGGAATGCCCTTTCTCTGAATACTCCCTGGTAAACCCGATAAAGACGTGGTGCGGAATATCCTCCTGCCGACTTGCTTTGCTTGATGAAACTTTGGGTGCAATCTTTGGTTCCGGCTTGCAAATGAAGAGGTTGATGGAACCGATTGAGACTTGGTAACCCGCCGTAATCACGGTACCAGTTTCCCATGTGGAGCTATTGATTCGGAGCTTTGCTCTCCGGCTTTTTGTGATCCATCCGGAGACGAATCTTTCCATATCTTGCTGAGCTCCTCCAAGAATCTCAACGCCTGCACACGCAGGCCCCACGGTGGGCGCCAACTGTCGTGGGATTAACACATTAGATGTCCGAGTCATCGAACTTGTAGTGAGGCCTTTGCTGGGAGGTGGTATCAAGGAGAGAGTCGACATAGGCACGGTACTCGGCCATTTACCCAGGTTTCGGCCCCTCTTTGTTCTCGAGGTAAAGACCTACTCCTGCTTCTTATTATTGAGGGTTTTCCGTCTTGTCGAAAGGACTAGCCGACTTTTTGGATTACAAGGGTTCGTCGGCTCGTAACTTCTGTCTCGGGGAGATGTAGCTTTGGAGCCGTGCGTAGGTGGTTTGTGTGTTGAGTTGAGAGGTTATCCTGGCGTCCCGAACCCTCAGCTTATAAAGGTGCCGGGTCCAAGAGTCCACGGATCCGATTCCTACTTGAGGTGGAATCCTATTCTATGTCTACTTTACAAATATGCTACGCGCTATACAAGGTAAGTCGAATTCCTTATTGGGCTTCAAGCTTGTCTCCTTGGCGCGTCTCCTTCTGAGCCAGGTCTTGTCTTCGTGGGTCTTCACGTATAAGCCGGACCAAAGGGTTGTGATCTAATGCCGGGTTATGGGCTTGATCTATCCCCCCGACAGGTGCTCCACAATTTGGTCCAGCCATTCTCCTAAGTTCTGTTGTCCGAGGTAGCCTTCCATACTTCTAGCCAGTCTCCTCTTCTGTTTGTGGTGTCAATCAGCATACGGTAAGACGAGCGGGCAGAAAAAAAACCCTTTCTTCTCAAAATTTCATTCCCAGAAATCTTCCGTAGGAGAGGTGCAGATGGGTATCCCTCTGATCACTGCAGCTTCAGCTGGAAGAAAGGTGGCGTCAATAATGCCCTGCTTCTAGGTTGCATTTGTTGAGTCAATTAGTTCGCTAACTAATTACAGAGACACCATTCAAGCATGCAAGCAGACCCAGTGATGAGTCTTTTGGAAGCCAATTACAGTTCCAGATTAGGGTTGTGGTTCCGTTGCCAATACGTCGGACAAGACCCTGTGAAAGGATCTCTCTTCCTTCTAACATCGACCGCCAAACTTCAGAGGGGTGCGTTCCCAGCTCGGCATCCATAAAATCTGAATTTGGGAAGTATACTGCTTTAAGGACCCTTGCCGCAAGTGTGTGCGGTTTCATCAAAGTTCTCCACGCCTATCTGGCCAATAAAGAGAGGTTAACAAATTTAATGTCCTTGAAACCGAGGCCACCTTTTTTCTTTGGTTGAGTCATCTCTCTCCATGACACCAAGTGGGGCTTCCTCTTGCCAGCTTTGCTACCCCACAAGAATTGTCGAATCAGTTTGTTCAGATGCTCACACAACCCGCGTGGTAACTTTAAGCAGGACATCGAATAAACTGGAACGGCTTGAGCCACTGACTTGATCAAAATCTCTTACCCAGTCGCTGAGATTGTTTTTTCGATCCATCCTTTAACCTTTCCCCACATCCTGTCCTTGAGGTACTTGAAAGCACCCGATTTGTTTGATCCAATGTCCGAAGGCATTCCGAGGTATCTCTCATTCAACGTTTCGGGATGGACCTGAAGGACATTCTTCACTTCCAAACGTGAAGATTCTGGGCACCCCTTGCTAAAGAAAACTGAGGACTTAGCATTATTGGTTCTCTGTCCCGAGGCCATGCAATATGAATTTAACAGGTTTGACACTTCATTCGCCCCCTGACCATTTGCTTTGAAGAACAACGGGCTATCATTAGCAAAAAGTAAATCGTTTATCGGAGGCGCCGATGTGTCCAGTTAAATAGGTGAGCTGTTTTGTTCGGGTTTGCTATATACTATATGATAATATGAACAGATTAACTATGTGGGTACTCCTGTAATCAAACGACGTGTTGATCAATAAATAATACACCAGGCTTGATAAGAGCATGTGGCAATCGGTTGATTGTTGGCGTGGTTGTGTAGTATTTCTGGCTAGAGGCAATAATCAATTAAGGCACGATTGTTCTGTACGTGTGTGTGGTCTCTACTGACGCTAGTCAGATTTTTCTAATTAATAAGATGAGTTTCAAGAATGGATCAATCAGCGCTTTGGTGAATCTGAGCTAGCTTTTTACGTACGTACCTGACTGGCATGTGAATTATAAGCATTAGCTTCCATCAACGCAATGTACCGGCCGGCCGCTTGATATGATCTAGTAGCAATTAACTGATTTGTTCACGTGTGTGTAGTGTTTTCGGCGGGCTGCAAAAATTAATCAAGACACGACAGTTGTTTACGTGTGTGATCTCTACTGAAGCTGGTTAATTTTTTCGTAATAACATGAATTCCAAAAGCGGATCCATCAGAGTTTTGCTTAATCGAGTTAGCTTTCTACGTACCTAGCATGCATAATGACTGAATCCCATCAACATGATCTACCAACCGGCCGCCGTATAGCGATTGAACGGAGAGCGAATAGGCGCATCAACCATCGAGAGTACCTAGCTCTTGTAGCTGGCCAACCATACATGTAGTTTGCCGGCATGCGATGTCTTTGTTCCTGATAGGTCGCAAAGAACTACATGACCTGCTAATGCCTTCTAGGTTTAGGTACATAAGGAATTAATCGTAGGCGTTCTGATTATTGTGGATTTTTTTAGCTTATTTCTCTTTTTTCTAGTGAACCCGTCAATCACTTTTAATATATAATAGATAGATACAGTAACATTTATAGATTCTTGATGCCTATATTTTATATAGTTTATCTAAAATTTATACAAAATATATATGCTTTTAGAACGTCCTCAAAATACTAAATACAAAGTTAACCAGGTGGCCGATTTTTCATTTGTAAAGCTTCCCCACACAACTGGCACACATAAATATTAATCGCCAGATTTGACGACCATTTGATGACAAGCAATGACAAGGACATGTAAGTGTAATCCAGCGGTCAAAAACTGTGAGAGGGCGCGAGAGGGCTAGAAAGTTGCCTAGTTGTACTATCCTAAATTTGTATAACAAATATTTGTGAGTTAAAGTGGAGAAATTTAATTAACAATATACAGGATGAGGTAAGCTAGATCTTGATTTACATTTCACGAGAAAGAGAAGAGAGGGAGGGTATATGAAGATGGAAGAGACACGAAGCCATGGAGGGAGCAAAATCTCTTTGCCTCCCGCAAGTGGGACGAGATTTATCAGCGAGCTGCCTGCCATGACTTATATGGGACGTTTAACAGCCACGATCAACGTAATCGGTAATTTTGCGTGTTACAAGTGACGAGCAACATGTCTGCATGTCATTGATAATCCGGATATATGATTTTTTTCTAGTAGTCGAAGAACTGCCCTTTTTCTGTAAGTAAGGAAAACATCGAGACAAAAGCTGGAGTAGAGGAAATATACTAATATTAATACTTACGAATGAAAACAAAGCTGATCAGGCAATGTTTTATTAGGTATAGCATGGGAAATGATACTACTAGTCATCATACGGGCGGATTGCAGCTGGGATAGCATGGACAAAGCTTTGGGTTGGGATCCCTATGACTACACGAGGGTACAGCATTATCGACTGTTGGTGAAGTAGTGAGTTTTTTTGGACTCACCAAATTGCGCGACGATCCTTGACTGCTTTCTTCCACTGGAATAGCTGCCACTGCTTGCTCCTGGTGAACGGCGGAGATGGTCATCATCAAACTAAAAATCATCACTACTGCCACAAATTTTGACATGGACACTAACATTGTCCTTCTGAATACAGTGAACAAAGTATAGGATTGATGTAAAAGATTATTAATTGTTCTGTTGCTAAGGCAACACAGAAGAGGTATATATACTCATGAAGCGGACCTATTTCAGGATAATATTAATGTATATCCATATATTGTATTTTTGAAAAGGAAAGTATTAAATACATATAAAATAAAATATATTTATACCGGCAATGCAACATATCTATAGAAATTATATCGTCTTAGATGGCATGTACAGTATAATTTACTAGGTTATGCATGTATAGTATATATTGAATGTCGCAATTAATAATTACCTAATTTTGATTTTGATTATCAGCCTCACAGGTAGCTTCTTCTCTCACACCACCTCTCGTGGGAGTCCTCGAAACTGAAACGAATTAATGATGATTATATTAGGTAGGATTTGCTTATATTCTATAGTAGCTAATCAGTGCAAATCAGGAAACAAATTTTCCAGATTACTTAAGATTTGTTCATAATTAGCCTGCACATTATATTTTTAGACGGGCCAATAGCTCCTATGCGACGTCTTTCAGTTGAATTGGAAGGAATGCACCATCGTTCGTGGAAATAGCCCAGGCGCGACGGATCTAAGCCAGTAAATAGCCCACGGCCACACAGGCATTAAAACCTTGTCAACTCCAACCGTTAGCGTTAAGACATGTCCTAAGCAGCCTGGGATTAATTAGCATCCTGTCAAACTACCTGCCTTGCCCCACCCGCCCGACAGAACAGCCAAAAACGACTGCCCGCGCTCCAATCTTCAGCTCCGGCGGCGGCGGCGGAGGAGCCCTCTTTCTCGGCGGCGGCGGAGCCCCCTTTCGGCGGCGGCGGCCATGGTGGTGAGTGCTCTAGTCCCAGCCCATTCCCTCCCCCTGTTTTGCCCGTAGATATGAGCTCTCTGTTTTGCCCTGTTTTGCTTGTTGAAATCGATAGAGGGTGAGAGGCGGCGGCGCGGCGAGAGGAGCCCGTGGTCAGGTCGAGAAGGAGCCGCCGGATTTAGCTTCGAACAGGTAAATGCGCCTCCCTCCCTCCCATTTGATTGCTCTGTTTTCTCTCGTCTCACACTGCCCGCATGTAACAGAGGGGATGGGGATGCGGGTGCTCAAACCTTCGAATTTGCAATCAATTTCTTTCCGTCGACGGCAAAATTGGTTGATGGTAGCATCAAGAACATCGAGAGAGACACAATTGTGAAATGGGAGCTTGATTGTGCAGAGATTGATCCCGATGAGCTTCAGTCGATGGAAGAGAAGGCAGTGAGGAATTTGGTGGATAAAATTGGGGAAACTGTGCTTTGGGGTCCAGAGCAAGAGGTTTCACTATGATGATTCGAAAGGAAACTATGTCAGAATTGAAGATGGTGAAGATATTGTTGATGAAATCGATAGGCAAGAGGGTTGGGCAAGGCTCAGGGTTGAATTTTGGGCTGAGCTGGTTGATCTGAGTATTTACTCGAAGGTGGGTTATGTGCCGTCAAAGTTGGCTATGCAGAATGCAGATCATGATTGGGCTTCACAGAGGCATATCGTTCCCATTGTTACTGATCTGACAGTAATACCTGATGGGGCTAATGCAGATGCAGAAGAGAGAACAGTTGCTGTTGTTGATTGGAATACAGTTGAGTTGGAGGAGCCTACTGATTTGGTGATTGCACCAATTGCTGACACTGAGATGGCCAAACTATTTGGCATTCCAGTCGATGACATAGATGAGGAGGAGAGGGATGAAGCTAGTACAAGTGATAATGATGACAGAGAATTGAGTGAAGTAGATGAACAGTTGATGGAAGATGCTGCAGATGATGTAGATGATGCACATGGTGAAGAGATGGTGCATGTGTATGACAAGGAAAACCCTGTCATTCAAGTAGGGAAGTTGTGGCCAAACATGGATGAGTTCAGGTTGTCGTTCAAGACTTATGCAGTCAGACATCAGTTTGATGCCAAGACATTATGGACAGATAAAAATAAGTTTTATGCTAAGTGCAGAGGTTTTGATGGTAGTGGTAAGAGGGCTTGCAAGTGGTACATCTCTGCTAGACTGCAGCCTGATGGAAGAACTGTCAGGGTAAATCAAATCCCTCATAAACAAACTTGTATGACAAGTTCACAGAAAAAATCAAGCATGACATCACAGATTTGGGTTGCAGAAAAGATAACTCCAATTTTGACCAAAACACCCAACACTACAGCCAAAAGACTCCTAGTAGACTTGGAAAAGTTGTACCCCATTAAACTGCAGTATACCACAGTGTGGAAGGCTAAACAAAGGGCAATGAAGAATTTGTATGGTGATTGGGAAAACACATTTAGGATGCTTTTCAATTTCAAAGCAGAGGTGGAGAAAAGGTCACCTGGCAGTGTTGTCGAGATAGATACTGAGGTATCAGAGGATGGCAAGGTTTATTTCTCCAAATTCTTTATGGCTTTAAAGCCTTGCATCGATGGCTTCAAAGCAGGATGTCGTCCATATTTGAGCATAGACTCATCATTTTTGACAGGCAAATGGAATGGTCAGTTGGCAGCATGTAATGCTTTAGATGGACATAATTGGATGTTTCCAGTTGCTGTTGGCTTGTTTCAGCCAGAGACAGATGCTTCATGGACATGGTTCATGATGCAGTTGAAAAGATGCTTAGGGCCAGTGTCACCTTTGGCAATTCACACAGATGCATGCAAAGGTCTGGAAAATGCAGTTAAAAATGTGTTCCCACATGCTGAGCAAAGGGACTGCTTCGGCCATTTGTGGATGAATTTGATCAAAAAATTCAGAGGAGATGAATTTGGGAGAATGTGGCCAGCAGCAAGATCTTACACCAAGCAGACACATTCATATCATCTTAGTAAGGTAATGGCAACATGTGAGGAGTTTGGCCCATGGTTGAACACCTACCATTCTTTGTTATGGTACAGGTCAGGATTCAACACTGCCATCAAGTGTGATCATATCAACAACAATTTGGCAGAAAGTTTCAACAACAGGGTGAAGCTGCTAAAGTATTTGCCTATGCATGGCATGGTTGATCAAATCAGGATCATGTTCATGCGGCTATGGGAATTGAGAAAAAGGATTGGTGATTGTCTGCAAGGTGATAAACTTCCAGCAGTGGTGCAACAGGTGGTCAACAGAAGCAGAGGTCTTACACATTTGTCTGTCGAAAAATCATCACTGTGGGGTGCTGAAGTTAGAGATAACAAGACTGGAAGGAGGCATGTTGTTAACACTGAATTGCATGATTGCAGTTGCCTCGAGTGGCATGCCACTGGTAAACCATGTGATCATGCCATTCTATTCTTAGCCGGTCAACCGAGGATAAATATGCATCCATATCTGCATGAGTATTATTCGGTAGCAAAATTCAAAGCTGCATATGCAACTCCAATTCCACCTCTTACAGATCAGAGTCAGTGGCCAGAAGTGCCGCTTGAATTTTCCATCTGTCCTCCTCCTCTGACAAAAAGAAAGGCAGGTAGACCTAAACAGAGTAGATTCAAAGCATGGTTTGAAAAAGGTGGGAGTAGTAAGAAGGGCAAGAAGGACAAGAAAGATGCAAAGCCAAAAAGGGCTCAAAAGGGTAACAAAAACAGATGCAAACGGTGCCAAATACTTGGGCACAGAGAGGGATCTAGAATATGCATTTTCTCTCCCCCTCCTAATCCCAGAAAGTATGTGCTTTTTTTTTGTGTTTGTTCATATTCTGGTTTTGTTTCAATTATGAATATGTGGCATTCTTTGTTGTTTTCAGGAGGAAGCTTCCAAGTCAGCCTATTGTTGTTGAACAGGCTTGGCCAACAAAAAGACCAAGAGTCAGTGGCAGTAGAAGGAAAACAAGTCAGTGGCTGGAACAGTGTGGTGCTGGAACTGAAGAAGCTGCAACTGTCGAAGTGCACACTGGAACTGTCGAAACTGAAACTGTCGAAGTGCACACTGGAACTGTCGAAACTGTAGAAGTGCACACTGTCGAAACTGAAGTTCAGATGCACACTGTCGAAACTGTCGAAACTGTCGAAGTGCACACTGTCGAAACTGCCACTGTTGAGGTGCAAACTGTTGAAACTGAAACTATCGAGTTTCATGAGGTGATAGCATCAAGTCCAGTGAAGAAAACCAAGATGATCAGTGAGCTTGTGTGTGCAGAACAGCCAAAAACAAGAAATTCTAAGGCGAAGAAGGGTACACGGCGTGGTCGGAAGAGATAGAACTGTTGCTCATTTGAAATTTATGGCATGTAATAAACTTTGTTGGGCACTATGTACCCACATGTTTCCATCAGAACTTATTTGGTTATTGTTTTCAAACTGAATTTCAAATTTCGGTTTAAATTCAAATTTCAGTTTAAATTCAAATTTTGGAGCCAAGTTGAACTTTTGACTCGGGTCTGATGTTTCAATGCTACATCAACTCAAATAGGATCATTCTGAGCTCTTTTGCTAAGTTAGACTCATACTCATGAAAAATGTGTTTCAAACGACCTCATAAGGTAGGGTGAACGCCCCCTTTTCTAAGAAGGTTGTTTTTCGCATCTCCTCCAAATCATCCAAATAAAATTCCTACACCTCTATCCTACCTATATAGTGTAAATATGAAGTCTCATTATTTTTTGAATTCATCTTATATTATATTCTTTTTTTACCCAAAATCATTATTTAATAGAAAAACATATATATAACAAGTTTTTGAATCTTATTTACATTGTTTTGGTTGCTATACAACATAATAAGATTATGTGCTCAAGTTTCTTTGAAATCCATGATAAAACATACATATATTTGCTTATGATCTAGAACACACAACCTTTGTTCTTTGAAATCCATGGTGCATTGTACAAGAATCCCATATTCTTGAAGGCATTTTCATGTAATTGTATATAAACCATGTTTATTTTTTTGGTTGTTATACAACATAATACGACTATGGGCGCAATTTTTATATTTTTTTGATTTTTTTTGAATTACTTATGATCTTGAACACACAACCTTGTTCTTCGAAATCCATACTACTCTATACAAGTTTCCCATATTGTACAAGGCATTTTCATGCAATTGTTTATAAAACCTTGTTTATATTTTTTTTTGGTTGCTATGTAACATAATACGACTATGGGCACAAAAAGTTATTTTTTTTGATTTTTTTTGAATTTTTTGTGCTCATTTGAAAAAAAGTCAACGTTTTCAAAAAAACGTTGACCGACTCAAAATCAAAGTTTATATTTTTTTCTGCATAGTTTGTCATGTAAAATGATAATGTACGCTGATATAATGTTTTTTTGATTTTTTTTGAATTAGTTATGTTCAACCCTAGCTCATTTCGTCGATATCGTGAACGTGTAAATTTTGGTTTTAAAATGGGGCTATTCCAAGTTTGTATTTTTTTATAGCAACTTATTAGCATAAGGAGACCATGTGCATTTGATGTACACTGTTTTGATTTTTTTTGAATTAGTTATGCTCAACCCTAGCTCATTCCATCAATACCGTGAATTGTGTGAATATTTTTCATTGAAACGTGGATATAACAAGTTTGAATTTTTTTATAGCAACATAGTTGCATAAGTAGACAGTGTGCGAAAACCGTTTATTTTTTTGATTTTTTTTAATTTAGTTATGCTCAACCCTAGCTCACTGTCAAAACCCCTCTAAACCCCGTCTGAAACCCAGCACCAGTCTGCGCCGTTGATCGCTGAGCATGTGCGGTTGGGATCAGCCGCTAGGGTTAGCTCCGTGCGCATGTCACGCGCCGATCCGCGTGTGCGCTCGCTCTGCGCTCTGATTGGCTCGCAATCCGTGGAGTCATGTGATTGGCTGGACTGGTGGGGTTTGGATCGATCCATCCAATGGATCTTGGCCGTTATTTACGATCCAACGACACACAGTCACGCGGTGCATGGAACATGTCTACGCGCGTTTGACCTCGTCTGTTTTCGCCAGCGTTCACGGACGCGTTTGCATGCATGCACAGAGGCAGCTCTGATCGACTCGACGTAGCCCTGCTCAGGCTCCCGATGCAGCGATGCGTCGCATCTGAGCTATTGGAAGCAGCGCCGCAGTAAAGAGGAGGCCACGCGTGCGACGCGTTCTTCGACACGGAGGGCAAACGACGGCATCATTTACTCGTACGCTGGAGCCTAAACCACTACTTATACGGTCTCTCCACTCGTCGCACAACCCACCCCAGATCCATCCTCTCCCACCAGATCCGATCCACCTCTTCTCCCTCGTCTTCATCTTCTCCCTCGTCGGCCGCCGCAAGATGCAGTACAACGGAGCCACCTTCGCCTGCCCGCCTGTCGTGCCGGAGAGGCGCTACCCGCCGGGCGTGCTCGTGGAGAACACCCTCCGCGTGTGGGCGATGTCGAGGTGGAGGGGGCCGGTCGAGCTCACCCGCGCCTTCCTCAACGCCGGCTATGCCCACCTCCGCCTCCCACTGGGCACGCAGCCCATGTACCACATCAACGAGACCCGCGACAGGCACGGTGTCGTCCTCATGCTGCTCACGGTGACTTTCAGCAACCCCTTCGACGCCTACGACCTCCTCGGGCAAGTCTTCTGGTGCGGCTGCGAGTTCATCGCCTTCGCCGTCTACAACATCTACACCGACCACGAGTCCATCTTCCCAAGTGAAAACCGCATGCACTCCCTGCCCTACAACTTCACCGACGACGAAGAGTGAAGGAGAATACGCTGGTGAAGCCCGACGAGCAGTGAAGCGAGCCCGGAGAGAAGGTGGTGCAGGCTCTCCGTTTTCGTTTTTATTTTCTTTTATTTGTCGGTCCTTTTATCTATCTATGGTATGTTTGAAGAACTTGGGCTAGCAACTACTATAAGTTTGCTGCCCGTTATTGTAAGAGGACCCCACTTATAGGGGTACTGTTTATGTGTGGAACTACCGTGCTAATATTATGTATTGTTCGTGCTAAGCCTTGTTATTCATATGTGCCGTTCTATGTGATTTTTCTTCTTGCATTTTTTGATGTGTGATCCAAAGTGGCGAAAAAATGTTCTTTGCTTTCTATGTTTTTTGATATGTGATGTAAGGGCGCCCATGATGCAACCTATTTTCATGTAACTACTGTGCTAAACGGAATATTATTTTACTTATGACCATATGCAAACTACTTTCAAGGATGCAAAATAATATTCCGTTTCTTCTTTTCTGTTACCACCTTCACCCATGCGTGCTGGACAACCCATGAGCATATGCAAAGTACTCTCACGGATGCAAAACGAGTGGTTGATGGTCTAGATGATTTAGTAAAGAGTGCGTTGAGTGAGAGTGTATTTTTAGAGGTTTTAGTTGAAACATTTCTCGTTCAAAATCAACATCGGTTCACCTAAGCTATGAAAAGTACAGATCTTTAGTTAAGTTTGGCTTTACTTCCATCTTGGGCCTCGTTCTCTCAATGTCATCGTCACGGCCCAGTTGGGCTTTAGTTTCTCTTTGGGCCTGGTTCTCTCAACGATTTTTTTACTCCAAACTGAACAATCTGTTAACTGAAGAATCGGGTGTTAACTGAAACTGAAACCAAATTGCAGCTTTATTCAGACAGATTCAGACAGATGAACGCATGGCGCACAGATCGCGTCCTCTGCCCTGACCCCTTGCTAACCGAGTACACATTCTACACATTCTAACTAACGACTGATGAACAACAAGTAAAAGATAAACAGAGCAAGGAAAGATGCATAAAATCCTCCTGCCATGATGTTTGCTTGCCTCTGCAGATCGATCATCTGCCTTAAATGCTTCTTTATCTTCTTCAATTCCTCGTTCACTTCGGGGCTCGCGGGCAGTTCTGCACTGCGCGCATTCCGTGCCGTCGGCACGGCTCTGTGTCCGTTGTCCGAGCTGAAATTCTCCACACCAAGCTCCCGGGTTGCGGTCCTCCTCTCAATGCACCCCTCAATTTCAAGCCTAGCAACATACTCCTCTATCCACTCAAAATGGCCACATTTCTTCGGCATCTGAAAACAGCAGCATTCAAACCCTAGATCCCAAATTCGAGGACAATAAACGAAATTGGAGAAATCAAACTGCTGCGAAAGCACTGGGGCGAGGATCTAACCTTTCCATCCCCTCCAACCATGGGCTTGCTCGCGCATCTCACAAAATGCCTCCCAAGATTGCCATTCTCGTCAGTCCTACTGACGAGCCGCTTAAGAGGCTCTGGGCGCGGGCAGTCGGGGCACATCTTCAGCGGAACTGCACCATACTCTGGCCATGCGGACTGCGAGGCGGAGGAGCTAGCCATCTCTCGTTGCTGGGCTCTGGTCGCCGGAGAAGAGAAAGAAGGGGAAAGAATGGGGAAAGAATGGGCAATGGCAGCACGGGCACGGGCAGGGCTCTGTTCTAGCCGCGGTGAGGTGGGTCCCGCGCGTTGAGGTGGAAACGAGGTGGGTCCCACGCGCTGAGGTGGATAAGTGGTGGGTCCTCTCTTAACAGGCGACGACGGGTCATGGCTTAGCAGGTAACGATGAGTGGGCCCCAATCCTCAGTTGGGTTTAAGTGCCATGTCGGCCCTGGGCTATTACCACACCAACAAGTATCGCATCTGAGCCATTTCCGTGAACAACGTCGCATTTCTTCCAATTCGATGGAGACCACTTTCTATTTTTTAGTTTCGCCGTGATCCATTTCTAGTTCAAATTTGAGGCGGTTTCGAATCCGTGTGGATGCTTGGCGTATCAACCTGTGGTTGAGTTGGCTAGGTGGATGGTTGTATTCCCAGCCCACCAGAGTTGAAATCCCAGATTTGACAATGGTGTTCACATTTTCCTGGATTTATTCTAGGGCTTCCGGTGATGCGCTTTCAGTGGGAGGAGACGTTTCCGTCAGAGACGAGGTGGTGACTTCGTTAATATCAAGATGATGTACCGGCTCGGTATTGCGAAAGATGCTCATAGGGGTAGGGTGTGCGTGTGTGCGTCATAGGCGTGATTGTATACTCGTGTATGTGAGCGTCTGAGTTGTACCGTGTTTCTGAAAAAAAAATCCGTGTGAATGCTTAGTGGACTCCCTCGCTGCCCCCCTTCTCCTTTTCTAGCCCGTCTCTCTGTGGCACAAAGAAGGCCACTTCCCATCGCGCGCCCCGACTTCTTCTTCCCTTGCATCCCTCTTCCTTGTCCTACCACCATCGCACGCCCCATTGCCACCCCTTCCCGCTAACCTCGGCGCCCGCAAACGGTCCCCACCACTTCCATCGCCAACACATCGCGGCCGGAGGGAGGTGAACACCATCGGCGACACCCACTATCCCGTGGTGGATGGCACCGTCATACCCACCGTTACCCCTACCTCCACCGCAGCGAACCGGAGTACGCTACGGTTGTCGGCCCTGGTTCCCCTACTCCAACCATGCTGCTTGATCCTCAGCCTCTTATATGAGCTTCATCGCCCACAACGTGTTCAATCATTTTCCCAACCCGTGCGAGATAAAAATTCACAAGCAAAGACCATGGATGATAGTACAGATAAGTATTTCTACAAGAATTTTGGTGAGTCCTCATGGTATGATACTGATGTATTTGCTTCTACACTTCCAAGATCGGGAGCGCCAGCAGACTTCTTCCCGGCACCCTGCCGGAGGGAGGATCGACCTCCAGGAGCTTCCCCTCCATCATGGACGCTTCCCGGATGTGCCATGAGTAGTTTCATTTGGACCATGGGTCCGTGATCAGTAGCTATGTGATGTTTTCCTCCCATCTTTGTTCTTCATAGTTTAGACCTCGTGAGCTGCCCTACATGATCGAGGCACATATGTAATCTTTCAGCAGTTGCTATGCTGAGTTTGATGGGATCTGATGGATTATGAGATTATGTTCAGATTGTGATAGAGCAATATATTTGGTTCTTATCTTTTATATTTTTGTTCCTAAGTAATTCTTGCACGTTCTCCGTTGCTGTTTATTGCTTTGGCCAAGTAGTAGGTAGTAACTCCAAGAGGGAATGTTATGCTCGGTTGTGGGTTCATGCCCCCTGATGACACGCTTGAGTGACAGAAACATGAGTCTAGGGATGTGCTGTTGCCACAATGGGGAAAAAAACGGTGCTTGTAACCGCGGTGGCAAGGATTGTTTACTTTACGCAAAGTGTTTATTAATGCAGTTGTCTGTTGCTTTGGGTTTACACTTTGGGTGGGGCTCGCAACTTAATACTAGTGAGATGTTCTGGATAGGTATCTCAAGGTCGATGATTAGTAGTAGATGCAGTTGGATTTTGGTCTACTTATTTTGGCGTACTGCCCATGCTTTTGATCCTCTTCCTTTCTTTGTAGCATAGTTAGCATTGCGGTGTGTTTATAATCATGTCAATTGCCCATCTGTAATTTATTTACCTCGCATAGCAGTTTTATCGTCTTTTGGGAGAGAGACATCACTAGTGAACATCACGGGACCCCAATCCATATTCTCATCACTGTTTACACGCTCATTTACTTTCTTTCTTTTACTTTCAGTTTCTATCATTATCATTATCCCTTGCGTTTGATCCTGTGTAAACAACAAGACCGGAGAGATTGACAACCTCTCTGAACTTCGTTGGGAGCAAAGTTATTTGTTTCTGTGTGCAGGTCCAGGAGAAGCAAGTGATTATCATAAACGGTGCATCACTTGCCGAACCACCTAGTTATCATTGTCGGAGTCCTACTGGTCGATATTCTCAACCTTGGTGTCTTCAACAAGGGAAACTTGCCGCTACGCTGCATCTCACCTTCCACTTGGGGTAACCAACGAAGAGCGAAAAGCAATTATCATCTCTCGCGTATCAACGGCCAGCAGTTTGGTCTTGCTCCTTTTAACCTGGTTGCGCGAGTGACTAAGACGTCGTCTTGGGTACACATCCTGACTGCTGACGAAGTAGTTGCTGTGGAGACCTTAGTGCAAAAATTTGCGGATCTGAAAAGGGGGATAACTAGTGGGAACTCATTGCCGTGTTCATGAGGAGGCGCATCCCACTGCTGCATCATCGGGTGCATCACATGTGGCGGTACCCTGGACTCGAGGACCCGACTAGGCGCTCTCCTGTAGACATTTCGGGTAGTGACCTCCTGTTATGGATCCAACAAGTCACCAAGCACACAAGCATCGGTTTCGAGAGCTCTGTATTTCCGTATGCTGCTGACGTGCCTTTTCCTGAGGTATTTGTTCGTATCACGTCTATCTTCTAAAATTATCCGATATATTGTTGCTTGCTGATGGTGCTTTGTTTGTAGGGCCATGTTCCTCTGCTTAGCAATTCGCCGCAGCCCGAGGATGTAGAGATGCGGGAGGAGCCCGATGTAATGCTGGTGGATCCTATACCCGCGGGTGGCGATGGTGATGGTCCGCCTCCACATGCTAATGCTAGCCAGCGCGTGGGTGCGGGTCTTGGTGGTCAGCCTCCACCTGTTGATGATGATGATGATTATCTGGAGCCTCAGCGCTTCAGGCAGAATCGCTCCCCGACTTTCTACTGAGCGGCCGAATGGGAGTGGTGGTGGAGTGCTGCCACCAGTGGCACCAGTCGTTGCACCTTGCCATCCTCCGGTTGTTCCGAAAAAACGGTTTGGGATGCTTCTTGGTCCGGGTGCTGCGCCCGTTGGGTGTGTACTTCTTTCTTCTTATTGTTGATTGTGCTTCTGTTTTGATTTCCTGTTTTGAGAATTTGTATGTTGCAGCATCGTGCCTATCATGGCTGCTTCCTCGACAAGTGTTGCTGCTGCTGATGTTCTCTCGACTGATTCTGGTTTGGCGGCTAAGCAGTCGGGTCCTTCGGCGGCTCCGTCAGTCTCAGGTGTGGGTACGACTTCCGCGGCTGCTTGATGACCCTCAACTGTAGGGGATCGAGATAGTCTTCGCGGGCAAGATAACCCAATTTATTGATTCGACACTTGGGGACACAAAGAATACGTACAGGCTTTGACAATTGAGTTGTCAATTCAACCGCACCTGAAATAAACACTTCCTTGCACAAAGGTATTAGTAGCAACTGTGATATGGTGGTGGTAGTGGTGATGATAATAGTGGTGATAATAATAGTGATGATAATAATAATGGTACAGCAAAGGTAAACAACTAGTAACCACCAGAAGGAAAACACTGTAGGCTAGGGAGATAGATGGTTGGGCGTTTCTTGGATGAGAACGAACATGTAACAGATTCTAACTTGGGCAAGGCTCACAGAAAACAAAGGATCATCTAGGAAAATATCAAACATCAGGCATGTATCCCAAGGTAGTTGTACGTGCTTGCAATAAGAACTTTGCACAACATCTTTTGTCCTACCCTCCCGCTACAAACGGAGACAAAAGGAACTTAGGGAGATTAACAATTCATGGATACACGGAATCCTCAAATTATAGTCCATCCCCTTTTGTGTCCCAAGCTGTCACCATTGGGATCGCCGGTTCCGGACTATAATAGGTGCATACAACTCATAGATAGGATCAAGAACACCACAAACTCAAGAAACAAAAGGGTGATCAGATCTGAAATCATGGCACTCGGGCCCAAAGTGGCAAGCATTAAGAGCAACAAGTTGTAACAGAGATGATAAACACCAAGTAGATGATAGGCACATGCCCCCAACAATCTGATTGAACTATTACATGATCTAACTCATCCAATCCGTACCATCCCCTTTGCCTACAGCAGGGAATTACTCACACATGAGAGGAGAAGTCATGGAGGGGTGATGGAGAGGCGATGATGATGATGATGGCGATGATTTCCCCCTCACCGGAGGCCAATTCAGCCTCCAGATTAGCTCTCCGAGAAAGAACAGAGGGTTACGGCGGATCCGCGACGTAGATTGGAAAAGCGACCTCTCTTCTGGGGTTTTTGTGTCGGGAGAATAAATAGGGGCCAAGGTAGGTCACCAGGGGGTGTGGTACCTAGCCAGGAGGGCAGGTGGCGCGGCCAGGGGCTGGGCCGCGCCAGGCACCCTCTTGGCTGCCCCCTGGCTGCCCTGTGGCCCCCCTTTGGACTCGTGGAAGCTTCCGGAACGCTGATTTTTTATATATTTTCTTGGGATTTTTCTAGCGTACCTAAATATCGAGAAACCTGCACAAAAGAAAACAGCACTGGTAGCTCTGCTAAAAATAGCATGAATCCAAAACAATAGCAAAAGTGTTTGGAAAAGTAGATACGTATCACTGCTCCATCTGGAGGTTCTGGGGCGGCTAGCCGGCTACTGAAGGCAACTCTTCCCCAGATGCGAAGCCCGTGGTTCTTGAGGGGTACGTCTTGGAAAAGAGAAGCCTTCTGGTTGAAGATAAATCCGCGTTCTTTGATCGCATGGCTGAGTAGGTATGGAACCCTTCTGATTTCTAAATTTAATTGGGGGCGCGGCAGCGCTCCTGATGGGAGTAGCCCCCGAGGATGCAAGCAATCACTTGTGGTTGGTTGTAGTCTTGAACTTTTCTTCTTTGCGTGTCTATGTGTTACGCGTATTATTGGGGGCGCGACAACGCTCCCGACGGGAGTAGCCCTCGAGGCTGCTAGTAACCACTTGTGGTTGGTCACAGTCTTGAACTATTCTGCCTTTTGTGACCTTTTTTCTTGCTTTCATGCTTCTTTAGCCGTTGTTCCGGATGTGCGAGCGCGTGCTGACTGATGCTGACCAGTCCCGACGTGCTCATGATGTTGTCCAGGGAAAACTGACCACCATGAGGTGTGAGTTGCTTTTTCATTTTCATGTCATTATTGTTCCTCTGCGTGGTTTATGATGCCTTTGTTGTAGGTCGCAAGAAGGAAGCTGAGAAATGGGATACTGTGCACAGAAAGATCTCTCCTTGCTCCGAGAAACTTGGAGTCGAAGGATAAGGATCTTCAAGTGAAACTTGGCGAGGTTGATCGGCTGCGGCAGGTGGAGGAGCAGTTCCGGCGGGTCGAGATGACTGAGGGTGATCGCCTGCGCGCCTTGGAGATTGGTTTGACAGGTGAAAGATTTGGTCAGGTACTTCTTTTTCAGCTGTGGCTTTTGACTCGAATTGTTGATCGTCGTTTTTCAGATGACGTAGACTCCATGGGTGTTGAGATTGTGACAGCTGCTTCTGCGGACTCGGGCACTCTTCGTGGCGCTGTGGATTCCGTATCGAGTCCTGCGGGTGCCGTCAACGCCATCAGTGATCGAGCTTCGACCCTCCTTAAGCTTTTGCATGAGCACAGGTATCCGGAAGAGGAGAATCGGCCCGAGGGTCTTGATCTACAGGTTGCTGCTTTTGGCCCGGATGGTGACCGCTTGGAGGGCTTTGTCCGTAAAACCGTGGTGAGTTGACTTGCGATATCCTTTGTTGTTCTCTTGGGATGCGGTGTGCCGATTGAATATGACATGGTGTATGGCATGCCCAATTACACGGAGGAGCAGAGAAGGCGGGCCACTGACCTTGGCCGCCGGCTGGAATTTGTTGTGGAGGCTGATATCCGCAAGTCTCAGGGTCCTCAGTAGATTTGTTGTCCGTGTGCTTGGATGACTTTTTGAGCCTTGCTATTAATACTCTTTGGGGCAACGAATTCTTAATTTTGCTGGTGACGTTGTTTTTCCCTTGTTGTTGTGCTTTCCTTCTTTGTTTGACCCTTCTTGCTTTCCTTCTTACGGTAGGTCGTCCCGGGCAACTCTCGGGCTTGGAATTTTTTGAAGGAGGATGCTCGTGAGGGTGCCTATGAGTCCCTCTGCGTGAGAGTTAGAGACGCGGAGCGTGAGATTTTCTGGCTCAAAGTCGTAGTTGTGATCCATCGCCCGAAGCGCAAGCATGTTAAGGCTGCGTTGGATAATTTGGTTGCTTGGATACCAAAGCTGTCCGATCTGCTAAAGGGTGAGCATTGTTGTTTTAACTGTTCGGTCGTTCAAGTACTTATATTTGTCCTCCGGTTGATCTTCTTCCTTTGTTTGCTTTGATGCGAAGTGTTGTCTGGTCACTCACGCGAGGAGGAGGAGGCTGTGCAATCGGAGTTGTCGCGACTGGATGACACAGTGATACGTCCCAAATGTATCTAAAATTTCTGCTTGCTCCATGCAAGTTTTGGGTGATATTGCGATACGTCCCAAACGTATCAATAATTTTTGCTTGCTCCATGCATGTTTTGTGTGATATTGCTATGTTTTAGATACACTTTCATACACTTTTGATCATATTTGGACTACGCTATTAACTCAGTGCACCCCAGTGCCAGTTCTTGTTTTCTGCTAATTTTCTATTTTAGGTTTCCCCCGTATGAAAATTGCTCCAAAAATTCCGGAAAAATACAACAAGAAATCAGCGTACAGGAAGCTTTCGGAAGAGCCAAAGTGGGGCTAGAGGGCCACTACCAGGGCACCAGACGCCCTCCCGGCGCGCCCTAGGGTGGGCCCGCGCTATGGGGCCGCCTGGACCCCTGGTGGCCCTCGTGGCTGCCCCCCTTCGCCTATATATTCTCCATGACGGGAAACTTCTAAAGTCAGAACCCTTTTTCGTGATCTCGACTCGGTTCCGCCTCCGCCGCGCTTCCTAGATCGGGAGCGCCAACAGACCTCTTCCCGGCACCATGCCGGAGGGAGGATTGACCTTCGGGAGCTTATCCTCCACCATGGACGCTTCCTGGAAGATCCGTGAGTAGTCTACTATAGACCATGGGTCCATGATCAGTAGCTATGTGATGTTCTCCTCCCCTCTTTGTTCTTCATGGATTAGTCCTTGTGAGCTGCCCTACATGATCAAGGCACATATGTAATTCTTTCTGCTGTTGCTATGCTGAGTTTGCTGGGATCTGATGGATTATGAGACTATGTTCAGTTTGTGATTGAGTAATATATTTGGTTCTTATCTTTTATATTTTTGTTCTTGAGTAATTCTAGCAAATTCTCCGTTGCTGTTTATTTCTTTGGCCAAGTAGTAGGTAGTGAATCCAAGAGGGAACGTTATGCTCGATTGTGGGTTCATGCCCCCTGAGGACTAGATTGAGTGACAGAAACATGAGTCTAGGGGATGTGATGTTGCCACAAGGGGGAAAACAACGGTGCTTGTAACCGGGGTTTCAAGGATTGTTTACTTTACGCAAAGTTCTTTTAATGCAGTTGTCTATTTCTTTGGGTTTACACTTTAGGTGGGGCTCGCAACTTAGTACCAGCGAGATGTTCTGGATAGATATCTCAAGTTGAATGATTAGTAGTAGATACAGTTGCATTTTGGTCTACTTATTTTGGCGTGCTTCCCATGCTTTTAAGCCTCTTCCTTTCTTTGTAGCATAGTTAGCATTGTGGTGCGTTTTTAATCCTGTCAATTGCCGAGCTGTGGTTTGTTTACCTCGCATAGCAGTTTTATCGTCTTTTGGGAGAGAGACATCACTAGTGAACATCATGGGACCCCGCTCCATATTCTCATAACTGTTTACACACTCAATTTATTTCCTTTTTTACTTTCCAATTGCAGTCACTATTATCTTTTATCCCTTACGTTTGGTCCTTTGTAAACAAAAAGGCCGAATAGATTGACAACCTCTCTGAACTTCGTTGGGAGCAAAGTTATTTGTATCTGTGTGCAGGTCCACGTCTAACTTCTAATTTCTAGTGCCGTTGCCACCTACTTATCGACCTTGGAGTACTACTGGTTCGATAACCTTGGTATCTTCATCGAGGGAAATTTGCTGCTATCCTACGTCTCACCTTCCACTTGGGGTAACCAACGAAGGGCGAGAAGCCATTATCAACTCTCGCGGATCAAGCAAATTTCTGGCACCGTTGCCGGGGACTCCAATCTACAAGTTAGGGAAGTTGCACACTATCTTTTACCTTTTCTTTTTAGTCTTGTTAGTTTACCTTTGAGTTTTTATCTTAGTGTCCTTTATCGAAAATCTCAAAAAAGGATTGCTTGTACCTGCTGCTGATATGGGTTCCACTGAAAACACCAAGTTGTGGGACTTCACTAGTCACGACAACAATGACTTTATCTGCACTCCTATTGCCACACCTACAACTTCAGCTACCTCTTATGAAATTAAACCTGCTTTTCTAAACCTTGTTATGAGAGATCAATTCTCTGGTGCTGGAGATGATGTTGTTTTACACTAAAATATTTTTGTTGAGCTATGTGATATGCAAAAGTATAAAGAAGTAGAAGGTGATATTTTTAAGCTTAAGCGTTTTCCTTTCTCTTTGAGGGAAGGAGCTAAAATCTGGTTTCAATCCTTGCCTAGGAATAGCATAGATTCTTGGGATAAGTGCAAGGATGCTTTTATTGGGAAGTACTACCCACGTGCTAAAATAATCCAATTGAGGAGTAACATTATGAATTTTAGGCAATTGGATAATGAACACGGTCCCAAGCTTCGGAATGAGTGAAATATCTTGTTAAGAAATGTCCTACACATGGTTTGACTACTTGGATGGTTATCCAGACTTTTTATGCAGGCTTGAACTTTATCTCGCGTAACCTGTTAGATTCAGCAACGGGAGGAACCTTTATGTCAACAACACTTGGCGCTGTGTGACGCCCCTAAAATCAATCCCTGTACAATAATCATACACGTAGTGTACACGGCTGAGATTAGGGTGCCACGGTGACAATATCACAGCACAACACTAAACCCAAAATGATAAACCAAGAAGTTACAATACCAGGGATCACGAGGATCTGAATACAAAAGTTATACAAGCCATAATATCTGAGTACAGATATAGTTAGTCAAGTTTTGCCTTAAGAAGGCTAGCACAAATAACATCAGAGATACAGATCGAAAAGGCAAGTCCGCCTTCCTGGGAGCCTCCGAAACTACTCCTGGTCCTGTTCAGCGGGGGTCTCGACGTAGTAGTATTCGCCTCCGGGGTACTCCTGCTCCTGGGCTCCAACGTCGACTACAGCGGCCGATCAGGCAAAACAAAAAGGGGGGAATAAAGCAAGGGTGAGTATCTAGCATACCCGCGAGTCTTACGTCCGCTACTAAGCATTTATGCATTTGTATAAAATGGAAAGGGGAGGTTGTATATAGTGGGCTGCAAGGTAGAAATCAGAATAAGGATAAGAAGCTAGGCATATTGAAGACTAGCATGTTCTGACAAGTCTTGCAGCACAAGAAGAGAACATCCAACAGTTCATATAAAGAATAAAATAACAATGCAGCAGAAGTTGCTGCAGCATTGTATAATAGTAAGTTGTAATAATTATCAATAATAAATGCCTCCGAGTTCCCCTCCTCGACTTCCCGGCGAGGAAGAAAACCCGGAACCATACAGTTTAATAGTAGTAGTTTGTAGTGGTAAGATCCAACTTCAGCATAAAGCATCATGTTACCATGTACAAGGCTATTCAAATAGATTAAACTACCTGCATGGGTGCACTAGTGATCAGCCTGCACGCTGGGATCTCCAGGGTGGCGGGCACCTTGTTAGGGAACGCCCCACCAAAGCTATCCGACATGGCGCAACCCATCCTAGGCTCAACAGAGAGGTCATCCGTCAGACTATATCCTATGCGCTCAGGGGTCTAGGTCCCTCACCCTTCCACGCTCCTACATGGTGCGAGTCTGGCCGGTGAAGCAAAAAGAATGTGACACCCTGGATTTTGGAACTTTCTTTTTCAAAAAACTTTTCGGATTTATTTCTGGATTTGTCATTGGATTTGATTTTGAGCACCTCGTTGGACTTGAAACTTGAGCATATTTTCTTTCCATGCTCAAGTGACCCTTGATTTCAAGCCTATCCATGTCATTCCATGGATCCATCTCATCCAAGCCACCATTTTATTCAAGCCTTATATTCCTTTTTCCATTAAAATGGATATTCCAATTATTTGAGGTTTGTGAAGCAACCCCTATTTATATTTCTCCATAAATCCCCAAATAATTCCCACATGTCATTGATGTCATATCTTGCCAAATTCTCCAAAAACCATTTTCATATCCCAAGTGTATTTTTCCTCTAGAAAAATTCATTTGTCTGTGGGGGTAGAATGGAGCTTTGTGAAGGGAGTGCCACTTCTCTTGATCCATTGTTGGTGAAACTTTTTGTGCAAGCTCATATGATCATATCATTGATCTCCACCTTCCACCACCATTTTCTTAGACAAACTCCCACAATAAATTCCCAAGGTTTGGGTGCAGCAAGGGGGCATTGTGAAGTAAGTGAATGATAGGGGATCCCATTTTCCTTGAAACTTTTTGAGAATGATCCTACCACCAAATAACTCCACCAAACCAACTATGAGCCAAATCCCATCCACCATGTGAGTGCACCATCAAGTTTAAATTTTTGACCAGTGGGCCACATTGTGAAGCAAGTGCTAGCTATGTGTGTCCAATGGCTATGAAATTTTGTACACATGTGCACCATGCCAAATAACCCCAGTACACCAATTGTCAGCCAATTCCATCAGTCCTATGAGATGCTAGCTTCAAGTTTTCATTCTAGCCTAATTGGGCATTTGCAAAGGAAGTGCTAGATATCTTGCTCCCATTAAGATGAAACTTGGTACACATACTCACCCTGGTGTATGATTAAGCTCTGCCAAATATCATGCATAGGAGATCCATGTGCTAGCCACACCACAGTACAAACACCTTTAGCCTCATTGCTACATTTACAAAGGAGTTATTTGCAAACTTGACCCATTTGACCCCAAACTCCACAGTACTCTAGTACTTCCTATCCTTAACCCAGGAGACAACCCCTCATGCACCAAGTCTTCACCATGTGATCTTATCTTCTTGCCCAAGTTTGTTGTATCCAACTTTGCAGTGAGGATAAGATCAACCCTTTGCTCCTTTAGCCAAACTTTTTACACAGTTGTGGTCTACACTCGAAGGACTACAGGCTGGACATGGTTTTGCACGTGAAAACCCTATCCAAATCACCAGTGCTCTTGTGGCCATGCTCTGTTTCGGGCAGAGGAAGGAAACAGGAAGGAGAGAGAGGAAGGAGATCTGACCTGTGGGCCGCACTATCGGGACCCGGAATATGCGTATGTAATTCCAGTCACAACTCAATCATATGGAGAGCTGAGAGTCGTACCCACTTGTCTAAGCAGACAAGGCCAAGCACAGAACAATCTCGGAAAGCATCGAACGTGAGGGGCATCCCATCCAGGCCGGATGATCAACTGAGATGGGTCCTCATCGTCCGCTCACAAGTCTAAATGATTATGGGTGGTGAAATCCCATACTCATAGAAAAGTCGCCTCAACCATATTATCGATTGAATCATAACACTTACATAAACATTCTCCAGCCCGATCTCTTAGTCGGGGTCTCGGGCGGGCTCAATCGTACAACGAAGTGTGGCACGTGTCGGAGTCACGAGCAATCGCATCGCGATGCCCCAAGCTGCGCACATCTCAGGGCCACTTGGTGTAAGAAAGACCACCGGAGAGAGCACAACTAAGGTATTGAACCCCACACATGAGATGCACGATATAAACATACACGCATCATGCATGCCAAGTGTATAAGAGCAGGTAACACAACATGAACTCTACAAACTCATAGACTTTATATCATCTGCTAAACTGCGTAGACATAGTAGTTGTATTACAAGCAGAGATCACATTATTGTGATCCAACTTTACATCAAGCAACAAAGGAAGAAAATTATGTCTTAGTAAAGACAAGGTTAACAAATGGCTTAAGAAGCCTGAAAGAAAATACAACGACCCTCCAAAGGAACCAGGTTGCTGTCTGGAACTATACGACTTAGTCGGCGTCGAGCTTGAGGGGGGAGGCCACCATCAGGGTCAGTGGTCTCGTCTCTAAAACTAAGAATAAGCAAACGTGAGTACAAAGTCATACTCAACAAGACTTACATCAGAACTATACTACTTATGCTCAGGTATCAAGGTAAAGGCAATTGGGTTTGTAATGCAAAAAGCTTTGACTTGGCAATCCTGTACTACGACTACATAGAGTTGAGTTGAGAAGCGCACTCGAGTCCATCTAATCTTGATCACCACATGAATACACCACCATGGATTCCTCCTCGACTTCCCCACGAGTAAGCAACCCAAGGCACTCACATTTATCTTGGCAGTTTTAGAGTGTCCATTTGAGTTGTCTAATAATCAAGTAAAGGTCTCCAAGTAGTCCATAACCGCGGACACGGCTATTCGAATAGATCATTACCCTGCAGGGGTGTACGCTTCAAACACGTGTCATCACTTATAGCCCGTGACTCGTCATCCTTCAAGCGGATGTCGGACGAGGATAATCACCAAGGCACTTACCTCACGGCTTTGACTCTAGTCCAGAGGATCGCCTATTTGAGTATGTACCCCAATCAGAAATCCGGCCGGGGTTTCCATTCAGGACTCAAACGATGTATGGACGGTCCGACAAAGCCCACCTCGACGGATGGTACTTCTCTTGTCTAAAACCGTACTACAAAGTAACCGTGCATCTCCTCCCACTCCGGCACAAAATCAAATCGAATAAGCAATAACCCATGCGAATCCTGGACCAAAATCGGGGTTAGTTAGTAGGCCAAATGGGGTCCCATAGCCCTACATGTGGAAGTACTCTTGTCTTGGATCACAACACGAGAACTCGGGGCCTAGGGCAGTGTACATGAGACAAACCACTGTGTACTCCTACACAGCCTCTCATTGTTCACCTTTGTTAGGGTGACTTCACCAACACATTACCAGCATGTTGCATTGTTCACTACCATCCCGTTACATCACCAAGATGGATCATCTTCAATACATACAACTCTAGCATAGCATAAGCATAACATGGATGAAGGGCCACATGATGAACACAAACAATCCTGGATCTGCTAGGTTGACGTTTGCTTAATACTGTGGCATCAATGATAGGTCATGCAAAGGATGGGTTCAACTAGCGGTAGAACGTAACATGTGAATCACCTAATCATGCATAAGAGAACAAGAGGGAAATGGGTTTATATACACATGATAAATGGTGTTTGCTTGCCTTGTTGACGATCACGAGCTGTCACTCTTCAGACATGAGCTTAAACTCGTCTCCGAGATCAACTCTTACCGAGAAGAAGCAATCATCGAAGCACTGAAAGTAACACACATTCAATGAATTGAAATGCACAACCAATATGTCATGGCATGAAGATGAAAAAGTGTATGGCTTTGCTCTTTACATAAATGTGAGGTGGATTGCATAGCAATGGTTCAAGTTAAAATGTTTTAAGCATTTATTTTGAATTATTCCAAATAGGCCATATAGCTAAATGCTACTGGTTCCCCACCATATATGTGTTTTCATCTATGAAAGTATGATATTTTGAATCCTTGAATTTTTCTGATAATTTTTCATATGTTATTTGTTTGATTTGGATTTATGGTTTAAAAGTTATTCAATTTCAAAGATTTAATCATTTTCTGGATTTTTTCATTATTTTTAATTTGGACAAATGAATTACTGTTTCATGCTTGTGTCATGCTGATGCAGGGGGGGCTGACGTGTGGGCCAGCCCTGTCAGTGGGACTGGGGTTAATCCATGTTTTAATTAAAACCCTGGATTAATTAAGGGCTAGGGGGGCCACTGTCAGTGGCTAAAGGGGGGGTCATTAGCGAGGTGTTTAGCGCTAATGGCCAAGCCACGTCGGCAGTGGTCGGCGGCTCAACGCCGGCGAAGCCGAACACGGCGCCGCCCTCCTAGATGGTGGTGGTGGCCACCAAATAGCGAGTCGAGTGCACCAGGGGGTTTCCCTTGCTCGCCCGCACACGTGGGTGCACGCGGGGCTCACGGGAGAGGCCCAGGGCCACGTCGGCGTCAAGCTCCATGGCGACCGGAGCTCGGGTGCGGCGGGGCTGCATTACGGTGGACGGGGAGGCGCGCTTGGAGAGGGGAAGTGATGAGGAGCTCACCGGAAGCTCTCTGGTGAGGACTGCGGGACCGGGGAGGAGCTGGCGGCGGTGAATTCGACGTGGAACACTTGAGGGTCCGACGAGGTCGCGGTGGAGATTGCGGTGGCTTCAGGTCGAGGCGGTTCCTGATCCGTTGCACGGCGACGGAGACGATGGCGTTGAACGTGAAGGACACAACGTCTCGTCTCGAGAGGCTCTCTGGCCGCGCAGGCGCACGGCCGTGCTCTGGCGAGCTCACGGGCGGCGGAGGAAAACGGCGAGGGGGAACGAGGGAGACGAACAGCGAGAGGGGGAAAGGACTCGGGCGGCTTCCAGGCGGGCGGTGACGAGGAGATAGGATCAAGGGGGGCAGGCAGGGAGGTGGCGTGGCGCGCGCTCGCTCGACTCGCCACCGAGCAGCTTGGCTGCGCGGGGAGGAAGACGACAAAGGAGATGAGGTGGGCCTGGGCCGACTTTTGTTAGTTGGTCCCGAGCCAGGTAAGTGCTAGGTGAGTTCTGTTTGTTTGTTTTGAATTGATTAAAACACCAATTCATTTTATAAAAATCTAAAAACTTTTATGTGAGCTAATGAGACATATATAAGTCATCTCACAAAGTTTTAGAATTATTGGAATTATAATTATTTATTTCCAATTGCAAATACCATATTGATTTAATTTCCAAGGGCATTTTGGACTTTTTGAAAATTCCATGGGCATGGAGTGGGACCCACTTCACTTGAAATGTGATCATGCCCATTTATGAGACTTTTCAAAAAGGTCAAAGCATTTTTGAAAAAAGATTTTTGTCTGGACTTTTATTTAAATTCTTTTTGAGGCTTTTCCAAATCCTCAATTATTAAAGAGGAAATTTAAATATGATGCCTTAATTCTATAAATAAAAAGCACATACCAAAACTAGGGTTGGGACACCCACCAGTCAGCCGCATAGCCCCGGGCCCGTTTTCCGTTCTGTGAAGACGTATTTTGGTCCCGTGCGCTTTCCCCTTCTGGGAAGCGTATTCTTCTTTCCTTCGGGCTGGAATACGTTTGCATGTGACGAAGGCGTATTTCCTCTTTTGTTGACCAAAGTATGCTTTCCCTGATCTAAAGTGTATTTCAGCCTTCTGCAGCCCAAAGTGCGCTTTCTCTGCTTTGAAGGCGTATTTCTCCAAATCCTAAGCAGTGGACGTTCATCAGTTAGACAGATTTTCCGTCTAACTAACGAACGCTCGTATCTCCGCAACCGTAAGTCCAAATGAGGCGATTCTTTTTTATTTGGTTTTATTTTGATCTACTCTTCATGTTGGCATAGGTTTCATGCCATGTTTTGCTGTTGTTCCTTGCTGGTCATGCAAAAGATAGTGTTTGAACGTTTTGCCCGTCGCGTTATTTAAAATATTTTTGCAGGGTTTTGGTGATGTCGAAGACCAGGAGTGTTTCACACCTCTTTAGTGAAGGCAAGACGCAATACCCTTTGCACCTTTTCAAAGCTTTGACGTGCTTCTAAAATTATTGTTCAATGATATGCTTATATCGGTGATCATGATCATGTTGCTATGCTATGGTTGATGTTATCATTGCCATGCTATGCTACGTTTTTCCATGTTACATTCATGCTATGCTTTGATCATATCATTGCCATGTTTTGCTCTGCATCATCGTAGCCATGACATACCAACACCATGTTAAGATGCTCATGTTATCTCTGTGCTAGTTCATGCTATGCCTAAGTTATGCTCAACTGCATTCATAATGTTGCCATGTTAATAACTTAATCATTGTAACAAGGATAAGTTCACCATCTAAAATGTGCTTGATCATATATGGAATTGTTATGCTAGTGTGCTATGCATTCTTATGATCTGATGCTACTCATATTGCACCTGATACTTGTGTTTGCAGTTGGAGACATGCTTCATGACAAGTTGATCAGGTGCCACCGAACCAAACTTATCCGTGCAGCCACATTTTCTTGTATGGGCAGGCCTTGATTCGGTCTACCGGTGGGTTCTCTTATACGCATCACCAAGGTAGGGGAGGCTACGCCTGCGCGGCTGCCCTGATCAGGCAGGCGGCGGTAGTCTTGATAGCCAAGTATGTTTTGCGTTAAGTCCGAGAGGAGGACAAAGTTTATGGACCAAGTGATGGTCAGGGCCATGTGATGGTCAGTGTCGGAAGGACACAGGGGCTACCCAAGACGGGGTGTCGGTGATACGATAAGAGGTACACGCGGTAGGACGGTCTCGTTGGAGAAGTCCTAGTCCACTCCTGCGGTACGAGTTCCAAGGATCCTGTGGGACAAGTTCCTAGGTACTGGATGGAGGAAGAACTCCATAGTGTGGTAACGTGCACAAACTCTATAGAGTCACACAAATCTAGTCGAATAGCCGCGGCCACGGTAATGGACAAAGTTCGTACTAGGTCACAGCTTATGATCAACATGAGTTCGGTGGTATGTCTGTGGTAAGTGGATTGGTTGGGTGGTAACGAAGGACACCTAACCCGTTGAATGGTCATGCGATGACCCGTTTGGTCATGCGACAACCCGTGGAAGTGGTTTGGTCACGAGGTGAACTGGTTCTTGAGTCTGTAAGGACTCCAAGGTAAGCCACGTAATCATGAAGTGATCAGGTGGGGTCCATGTGACCTTAAACGATGATTGATTGTGTATTAGTGCTTATTGGCTTCTCACCCTTCGTTGGTGAGGCCCAAGTGGAAGGCGTGATGCAGTACAGCAGCGAGTTTCCCTCGGTGAAGATACCAAGGTTTGTCTCCCGTAGGACTCCGGATATGATAAGTAGGTGGGAGCAGCGCAACTAACGCGGACCTGCACGCAGACACAGATAAGTTTGTTTCCAACGAAGTTCAGAGAGGTTGTCAATCTCTCCGGTCTTGTTGTTCACAAATGATAAAACGCAAGGGATAATGATAGCAACTTGAAAGTAAATGCAGAAAAGTAAATATAGCTTGGAAACAGTAATGAGGATATGGACCGGGATACGTGATGTTCACTAGTGATGTCTCTCTCCCAAAAGACGATAAAACTGCTATGCGAGGTAAACAAATTACAGAAGGGCAATTGACAGGATTATGAACGCACCGCAATGCTAACTATGATACAAAAGAAAGGAAGAGGTTCAAAAGCACGGGCAGTACGCCAAAATAAGTAGACTGAAATCCATCTGCATCTACTACTAATCATCCACCTTGAGATATCTATCCAGAACATCTCGCTGGTATTAAGTTGCCAGCCCCACCCAAAGTGTAAACCCAAAGCAACAGACAACTGCATTAAAAACAACTTTGCGTAAAGTAAGCAATCCTTGTAACCGCGGTTACAAGCACCGTTGTTTTCCCCCTTGTGGCAACAGCACACCCCCTAGCCTCATGTTTCTGTCACTCAAGCATGTCATCGGAGGGGCATGAACCCACAATCTAGCACAACGCTCCCTCTTGGAGTCACTACCTACTACTTGGCCAAAGCAATAAACAGCAACGGAGAACATGCAAGAATTACTTAGGAACAAAAATATAAGAGATAAAAACCAAATATATTACTCTATCACAATCTGAACATAATCTCATAATCCATCAGATCCCATCAAACTCAGCATAGCAATAGCAGAAAGGTTACAAAAGTGCATCGATCATGTAGGGCAACTCACGAGGTCTAAACCATGAAGAACAAAGAGGGGAGGAGAACATAACATAGCTACTGATCACGGACCTATGTTCCGAGCAAAACTACTCACGAGACATCCGGGGAGCATCCATGGTGGAGAGGAGACTCCCGAAGTTCAATCCTCCCTCCGGGAGGGTTCCGGGAAGAGGTCTTCTGGTGCTCCCGATCTTGGAAGCGCGGCGGCGGCGGAACAGAGGCGAGTTCGCGGAATAGGGTTCCTCTCTGGAGTTTTCCCGTGACGTAGATTAAATAGGCGAAGGGGGGCAGCCAGAGGTGGACCAGGGGCCCCAGGCGCCCCCCTGGCGCGGCCAGGGGTGGGGCCGCGCCGGGTGGCCGCCTGGGCCCCCCTGGCTCCCCTGTGGCCCCTCCCGGGCTCTTCTCGAGGCTTCCGACACGCTGATTTTTAATCTGAATTTTCCCGATTTTTTCTGGCACTTTTTATATGGGGGAAAACTGAAATAATAAAACAGCAGAAAACAGGAACTGGCACTGGGGTGCGCTGAGTTAATAGGTTAGTCCAAATATGATCAAAAGTGTATGAAAGTGTATCTAGATCATAATAATATCACACAAAACATGCATGGAGCAAGCAGAAATTATAGATACGTTTTGGACGTATCAATTATTCTTCATGTTGATAATATGCAGATAATATGTTAATATGCATGATGGATATATGTTGCATGATATTGTTGTGGACCTGTTTAATCCACTAAGATACTTGAACCTGCTAATGCCATGTTATTGTTTTGCCTTGTTGCTTTGGATGTTGTGAGCTTGCAAGTACATTCAATGTACTGACCTGGCGTGTCATGCCAGATTTGCAGGCCGTGCTTTAGATGCGTAGGACGACGTTCCCGGTGTTTTCGAGCTAGGAGGTGTCCCAGCCAGTGTCCCTGTGGATTTGAGTTCATCACCTCCGTTATTCTTCCGCTGCCGTCGTTATTCCGCTGCTAGAGAGTTATGCTGCTTCTTGGTGTAGTGCTGAGGCTAGCCTGAGGAGCAAGCTGTGTCACCGCTAGCGTTGTAATAGACCTCGTGTACCCCGATCTTCGGTAATAGAAAGTTGTTCAGTTCTATGTCAAGCAGTCCCGTGTTCCAGAAGACCTGATCTCTGGGCTGGTGCACGGGGCGTTCCTGTCCTGAGTCTGGGTGCCACAACGTTTGGTATCAGAGCAGGACTGGCTGTAGGACCCGCTAGCCCGCGCGAACGTTAGAAGGAAGTTAGCTTGACGTTTGATCTAGATTATAGCTTGCTTGTGTGATGCTATTTCTTGTTGCATTTGTTTGCTGCATAAAGACGGTATGTTTTTGCTAACGATCTGATCTAAAGAGTGTAGATGGTGGAATACCCGGTGGGCTACACAGGATCCTCGTCCGCGACCAACTTTGACCACCTCCTTGCAGACATATGGTGGACTCTCTACCCCAGTGGAGAGATTCCGAGGTACGAAGTTCCCAGACGCCGATCGGAGGGCACCTTCTTGAGTACCGCGCCAACGTCTACGTGACCGCCACCATTCCCACCGTTGTGCGCTCCTACAACTTCCAGGGTGGACCCGCTTCTACCCCGGATCGTGCCATTCAACTTGCCGCGTTGGCAGGCCTCCTAGGCCTACGCCACCAGGAAAGTGCGATGCAGCAGAATCGCGCCTTGCATTTTTACCCCACCTTGGGGGCGACTCCGCAGCAAGTAAGGTTTCCTCGCCCTTTGGCGGAAGCCCATGCGGCGGTGATCACCATGTCCCGCTACATGATCGCCCAGTACGACCTCCTCGTCGAGTTAGTCCGTGATGCAAGTGATGCAAGGAGATCTCTTGCTGCAGCCTTATCGTTGTCGACTCCTCCGCCCACTCCGGCGACCCCCGGCAACCCACCGTCAGATCAGAACGACTGAGCCTCGCGTAGTTCGTGATCTATGAGAAGTAGCGTTGCATGTTGCTTGTTGCATGTGATGTGTGTAGCAGAGTTGAGATCCTGCGTGAGATCTCAGTGCTTCTTCGATATTTCTTTTCCTCCTTAGTTGGTTCTCGTTGTTGGTTCTTTGTTCAGTTTCGTCGGCAGCTGCTAACTCCTTTTTGGCAGGTGTTAGATGACTTGGACGGACCCTTGCTTGTTGTTCTTCGATATTGGCACCACGTCTGGTTCTGAGCTGATTCATCTTCGTCCGCCCGTAGTGGATGTCTGTTTTGCATTTCTCTGTTCAATAACCGACCCGAGTTCTGAGCTGCTTTTCGGCCGTCTCGGGCATTTGATGTGCGAGGTGATGATAGTGATTTCTCGCCCTTTGTTGGTAAACCCCAAGTGGAAGGTGTGATGTATCACGGAAGAAAATTTCCCTCACTAAAGATACCAAGGTTTGTCTCCAGTAGGACTCCGGAGATGATAAGTAGGTATCAGCGGCGCAACTAACGCGGACCTGCACATAGACACAAATAACCTTGTTTCCAACGAAGTTCAGAGAGGTTGTCAATCTCTCCGGTCTTGTTGTTCACAAAGGATCAAACACAAGGGATAATGATAGCAACTGAAAGTAAAAGAAGAAAAGTAAATTAGCGTGGAAACAGTAATGATGATATGGACCGGGATACGTGATGTTCACTAGTGATGTCTCTCTCCCAAAAGACGATAAAACTGCTATGCGAGGTGAACAAATTTCAGAAGGGCAAGTGATCGGATTATGAACGCACCGCAATGCTAACTATGCTACAAAAGAAAGGAAGAGGCTCAAAAGCATGGGCAGAACGCCAAAATAAGTAGACCGAAATCCAACTGCATCTACTACTAATCATCCACCTTGATATATCTATCCAGAACATCTCGCTGGTATTAAGTTGCGAGCCCCACCCAAAGTGTAAACCCAAAGCAACAGACAACTGCATTAAAAAGCACTTTGTGTAAAGTAAACAATCCTTGCAACCGCGGTTACAAGCATCGTTGTTTTCCCCCTTGTGGCAACAGCACATCCCCTAGACTCATGTTTCTATCACTCAAGCGTGTCATCAGGGGGCATGAACCCACAATCGAGCATAACATTCCCTCATGGGGTTACTACCTACTACTTGGCCAAAGCAATAAACAGCAACGGAGAACATGCAAGAATTACTTAAGAACAAAAATATAAGAGATAAGAACCAAATATATTACTCAATCACAATATTAACATAATCTCATAATCCATCAGATCCCATCAAACTCAGCATAGCAATAGCAGAAAGATTACAAAATTGCATCGATCATGTAGGGAAACTCACGAGGTCTAAACCATGAAGAACAAAGAGGGGAGGATGACATCACATAGCTACTGATCACGGACCCATGGTCCAAAGGGAACTACTCACGATATATCCGGGAAGCATCTATGGTGGAGAGGAGACTCCCGAAGGTTGACCCTCCCTCCGGCAGGGTGCCGGGAAGAGGTCTGCTGGTGCTCCCGATCTCGGAAGCGCGGCAGCGGGGGAACAGAGGCAAGATCGCGAAAAAGGGTTCTCTCCTCGAGGGTGTCTCGTCACGGAGAATATATAGGCGAAGGGAGACAGGGGGGCCACCAGGGGTCCAGGCGCCCCGCTGGCGCGGCCAGCTCCTGGGGCGCGCCATCAGGGCGCCTGGGCCCCTGGTGGTGGCCCTCTGGCCCCACTCAGGTTCTTTCGGAAGGTTCTTCTACGCTGATTTTTTATCTTATTTTTCCCGAATTTTTGGAGCACTTTTTGTATGGGGGAAACTGAAATAGAAAAACAGCAGAAAATAGGAACTGGCACTGTGGTGCACTGAGTTAATAGGTTAGTCCAAATATGATCAAAAGTGTATGAAAGTGTATCTAGATCATAGAAATATCACACAAAACATGCATGGAGCGAGCAGAAATTATAGATACGTTTTGGACGTATCAACATCCCCAAGCTTAATTCCTGCTCGTCCTCGAGTAGGTAAATGATAACAGCATAATTTCTGTGGTGACATGCTAGCAACCATATAAGAACTTTGAAAAGTAAAGCAATCAAGGTTAGAGATTCAATTCAAGTCATAACATGCAAGAGTCTATATTAGCATTGAAACAAGCAACAAAAGAACATTAGGTGCAAGAGCTCTCGCTGTCCGTGACTCGAATGTCTCCAAATGGTGTTTGCGTATAAAAAGGGGGGTAGGGAATACGAGAAAAATATTTATTTGTTGAGAACTCAAGCTACTAAAGTTTCACACTTGGTATTTTTCTGGAATCTTATCTTGACTCGTCCCTAGACCACTAGCTATGTACAAGTCAATTTGATCCACTCTTTTTTCAATATTTTGAGCACTCATGCAATGGATGAGCGTAAGCACGAGAGTTGACACTTTTTTCTCTTTTTTCTATTTTTTTATTTTTTTGTGGCCTCAATGGCTCTTTCTATTTAACTCTCATTTGTCCTCTTTGGGATCTTTTATTGTGTCCACTTTGGGATCTTTTCCTCACTTAAGGGCAACACTCTATTTTACAAGAAGGTAAAGGAGATCTTTCACACTTTACAAGGTACTCAAAATCATAAAGAAGATGTAACTATCATGATGTATGAAATGTATGCGTCTGCCAGTGTAGCAGAATATGCAATGATACTAGCGCGTCATGTAGCAATGATTAGGGCGAGGCCCCACTAGCATGCGGCTCATCGATCAAGCAAAATCATGTATGACATGAAGATCAAGTCATGAAGAGGTGGATGTTGCATGGCAATATATCTCGGAAAGGCTATGGAAATGCCTTGATAGGTAGGTATGGTGGCTGTTTTGAGGAATGATATAAGGAGGCTTATGATGACAAAGCGTATCATGCCAAGGGTTTGGATGTACCGGCGAAGGTGGACACCAACTCTCGGAGTGAGAAGCAGGCAGTGCACGACACGGGAGAGGCTAGCAAAATATGGGAAGGTGGAAGTGTCAACTTTCAATACTTACATTAGTCCGAAGAACTCATGCACTTATTATCGGTAACTCTCAATCTAATAAGGAGGTTCACAAAGAGACAAGTACCCCGAGGAGGAGTGTATGAGGGTTTGGTTATCCTTGCGCATCCTCGACTCATGGTAAGTGAGTGTACTCTAATATTCGATCCCTCCAAAGATTAGTGATCCATCTAGTAGCTAGAATTCTCAACTAGTTTTGTAGGTTTTGAAAATACACACGGATTGCCCAAAATACGATACCTATCATTAATAGGCTAAAGCTCTTGACACCAAAAGTTCAGACATTACTCACATCAATACTTCAAAACCATTGCAAGTTACTACTAGAATTAAATAACAACCTCAATTACCTACTTTCAAGACAAGACACTACTCAGTGCAACAACCAACTCTCTTTAACAAGATAAACATGAAAACTAAAAAGAGTTCCAGCAACAAACTAAACAAAAGCCAAGGCTCTTGCTAAAGACAAACTAAGACTAAAACTAAACATGGCAGCAGCTACGAAAAGATAAAGAACACACAAGAGCAAAAAGATAAGCAGGAAAAATCCTATGATGTGTTCTAGATTGGAGTGGAGCGTGTTTCTCTCCCACAGAAAGTAAGATGGGGTCTAACTTGTTATGACCAGAAAGCAAAACTAAAGAAAACTAAAAATAAAAGCTAAGAGCGAGACGCTCCAAGCATAGCACATAACGCATGAAGTGATAAAAATATAGTGAAACGAAGGACGAACTGATGATTGTTGATGGAGAAGGGGATGCACGGGGGCGTCCCCAAGCTTAGACGCTTGAGTCTCCTTGAATATTTATTGGGGATGCATGGGTGCATCCCCAAGCTTGAGCGTTTGACACTCCTGGATCTTCTTTCATCATCTTCCATCGCACACTTGAAAACTCCCTTCATACATAACTCATCATAAGCTGATTAGAGAGGTTAGTACCCTTAATAAACTAATTTTTCCCCACTGTATATAAAGATATTCTTGAAGAGATGCTATTTCTCAAGAGTGCCAAAAAGTTTTTGCAAATAAAAAGCAATCTTAAGGTTTGCAAAAGTGAAGAGAGGCAAAACGTGGCAGAATCTGTGAAAAACAGAACAGCAGGTAGTAGAGAATTTTTTTGGGGGCACTTCTACAACTCAAATCAAAAAACTCAGAACATACGAAAGTTTCACAATTGTATAGAGCATTCTGTCAAAAAAATTCAGATCGAAAAGATGATCTGGTGATTTTATTCGAATTTTTCTGTCAAGGGACAGAATCTGTTTTCTGGACAGCATGTCACAACTTTTGCTTCCCTTATCATAAGAGGCTATAACTTGGCACAAAGCTGAAAAATAAAGATAGAATGATGTTTATACAGTAGTAACAAACATCAAGACACAACAAAAGCAAAAACAAAACTAATTCGTTGTGGGCTGCCTCCCAAAAGCGCTTTCTTTTATGCCTTTAAGCTAGGCTTGATGCAAAAGAAGAATCAAGTTTTATCAAGAGAAAAAGAATAACTAGCCCGAGTGACGGACTCAAAAGGTAACTTGATTTTCTTTCTAGGGATGTGTTCCATCCCTTTCTTGAGAGGGAATTGGAATTTTATATTCCCCTCTTTCATGTCAATAACCGCACCAACGGTGCGAAGAAAAGGACGTCCCAAAATAATTGGACACAAAGGTTCACACTCTATATCCATAACAATAAAATCAACAGGAACATAGTTGTCATTGACAATGATAAGAACATCGTCGATCTTCCCCAAAGGTTTCTTTACGGAAGATTCAACAATACGAACTCCAAAAGAACAAGGCTTAAAGGGCTTCAATTTCAAACATATCATATATTCTTTTGGGCATAACGGAGGTACTAGCTCCAACATCACATAAAGCATAGCAAGAGAAGTTATTTAATTTAATTTTGATCATAGGGTCCCAACCATCATCTAGCTTCCTAGGTATGGAGGCTTCTACACTAAGCTTCTCCTCCCTATCTTTGATGAGAGCATTTGTGATATGCTCCGTGAAGGCAAGATTAAGTGTGCTAGTGTGGGGGTCTCTAGACATTTTGTGAAGCAAGATAATAACTTCTGAGAGGGTGCAACTATCAAAATAAATATCACTACTATCAAAGGTGGTAGTAGTGTCGTCTAGGCTCACTCGTTTGAAACCCTCTATGTTCATAGGAGTTTCTTCATCTTCGGTTGAGGTATTAGCATCACCATTAATAGGTCCAACGGGACTAGGAGTGCATTGGGTGCTAATAGTTTGGGTGTCCTCAACAATTTGGATAGTGGCAACTGTGTGGTGTGTAGGAAGGCTCTTAATTCTATCCTCTTCCTCTTTTTCTCTAGCCCACCTTTCTTTAAGTTTAGCCATCATCCTAATATTTTCATTAATTTTCAATTGGATAGCATTAATAGGAGTGGCCTTATTCTCCTCAAGGGGAGAGGTTCTAATTTTAAGCATCTCAATATCAAGGGCTAAGCTTTCTACCTTCAAAGAGAGATTATCTAATTTAGATAATTTATCCTCTACATTTTTATTGAAGGCTTTTTGGGTAGTGATAAAATCTCTAAGCATGTTTTCCAATTCAGAAGAGGGGTCCTTGTTGCTAGGGTAGGTGTTGTTGTTCCCATAGTTGGATGGAAACGGTCTAGGATTGCTAGCAAAATTACCCCTATAAGCATTGTTGTTGAAGTTGTTTCTAGAAATAAAGTTCACATCTACTTGTTCTTGGGCAACCAAAGAATTTAAAGGGACATCACGAGGATCAATAGAGGGTTGCTTGGTAAGTAGAGACATAATTAAGTCAACTTTTTCATTGAGGGAGGTAATTTCCTCGACAGAGTTTACCTTCCTACCTGTTGGAGCACGTTCGGTGTGCCATTGGGAATAATTGGTCATCATCTCATCGAGAAGCTTCGTGGCAGCACCAAGTGTAGTTGACATAAAGGTTCCTCCCGCGGCCGAATCTAACAGGTTCCGCGAGGTAAAGTTCAAGCCTGCATAAAAAGTCTGGATAACCATCCAGGTAGTCAAACCATGTGTAGGACATTTCTTAACAAGAGATTTCATTCGTTCCCAAGCTTGGGAAACGTGTTCATTATCCAATTGCTTAAAATTCATAATGTTACTCCTTAATTGGATAATTTTAGCAGGTGGGTAGTACTTCCCTATAAAAGCATCTTTGCACTTATCCCAAGAATCTATGCTATTCCTAGGCTAAGATTGAAACCAGATTTTAGCTTCTCCCCTTAAAGAGAAAGGAAAGAGCTTGAGCTTAACAATATCACCTTCTACTTCTTTATACTTTTGCATATCACATAATTCAACAAAATTGTTCAAGTGTAAAGCAGCATCATCTCCAGCACCAGAGAATTGATCTCTCATAACAAGGTTTAGCAAGGCAGGTTTAATTTCATAAGAGGTAACTGAAGTGGCAGGTGTGGCAATGGGGGTGCAGATAAAGTCTTGGTTGTTGTGACTAGTGAAGTCACACAACTTGGTTTTTTCAGTGGAACCCATAGCAGCAACAAGTGTGGCAGATTTTTTTGTGATTTTTGATATAAGACACAAAGATAATATCTGAAAGGTAAACTAACAAGACTAAAAAACAAAGGTAAAGGGCAGTGTGCAAATCCCCTATCTTAACACTCGGAGTCCCCGGCAACGGCGCCAGAAATTTCGCTTGATGTGCGAGGTGATGATAGTGATTTCTCGCCCTTCGTTGGTAAACCCCAAGTGGAAGGTGTGATGTAGCACAGAAGAAAATTTCCCTCAGTAAAGATACCAAGGTTTGTCTCCAGTAGGACTCCGGAGATGATAAGTAGGTGTCAGCGGCGCAACTGACGCGAACCTGCACACAGACACAAATAACTTTGTTCCCACGAAGTTCAGAGAGGTTGTCAATCTCTCCGGTCTTGTTGTTCACAAAGGATCAAACACAAGGGATAATGATAGCAACTGAAAGTAAAAGAAGAAAAGTAAATGAGCGTGGAAACAGTAATGAGGATATGGACCGGGATACGTGATGTTCACTAGTGATGTCTCTCTCCAAAAAGACGATAAAACTGCTATGCGAGGTGAAAAAAATTACAGAAGGGCAATTGACAGGATTATGAACGCACCGCAATGCTAACTATACTACAAAAGAAAGGAAGAGCTCAAAAGAATGGGCAGAACACCAAAATAAGTAGACCGAAAACCAACTGCATCTACTACTAATCATCCACCTTGAGATATCTATCCAGAACATCCTTGCAACCGCGGTTACAAGCACCGTTGTTTTCCCCCTTGTGGCAACAGCACATCCCCTAGACTCATGTTTCTGTCACTCAAGCGTGTCATCAGGGGGCATGAACCCACAATCGAGCATAACATTCCCTCATGGGGTTACTACCTACTACTTGGCCAAAGCAATAAACAGCAACGGAGAACATGCAAGAATTACTTAAGAACAAAAATATAAGAGATAAGAACCAAATATATTACTCAACCACAATCTGAACATAATCTCATAATCCATCAGATCCCATCAAACTCAGCATAGCAATAGCAGAAAGTTTACAAAAGTGCCTCGATCATGTAGGGCAGCTCACGAGGTCTAAACCATGAAGAACAAAGAGGGGAGGAGAACATCATATAGCTACTGATCACGGACCCATGGTCCAAAGGAAACTACTCACGATACATCCGGGAGGAATACATGGTGGACAGGAGACTCCGGGAGGTCGGCCCTCCCTCCGGAAGGGTGCCGGGAAGAGGACTTATGGTGCTCCCGATCTCGGAAGCGCAGCGGCGGGGGAACAAAGGCGAGATCGCGAAAAAGGGTTCTCTCCTCGAGGGTTTCTCGTCACGGAGAATATATAGGCGAAGGGGGGCAGCCAGGGGGGCCACCAGGGGTCCAGGCGCCCCCTGGCGCGACCAGCCCCTGGAGCGCGCCACCAGGGAGCCTGGGCCCCTGGTGGTTGCCCTCTAGCCCCACTCAGGTTCTTCCGGAAGGTTCTTCTGCGCTGATTTTTTATCTGATTTTTCCTGAATTTTTGGAGCACTTTTTATATGGGGGAAAACTGAAATAGAAAAACAGCAGAGAACAGGAACTGGCACTGTGGTCCACTGAGTTAATAGGTTAGTCCAAATATGATCAAAAGTGTATGAAAGTGTATCTACATCATAGCAATATCACACAAAACATGCATGGAGCGAGCAGAAATTATAGATACGTTTTGGACGTATCAGCAGTTGTTGAGTTTCTTTTCGAAGTGGAGACCCTATTCTCTGAGCTGATTTTCGGCCGTCTTAGGGGACCTCTACATTCTTTCATCAATGCTGCCTCATTCTCTGAGTTGATTTCGGTCAGCCGTCTTGAGCAGTGCTTGATCTATTCCAGTGCAAGTCCCAGATCTGAGTTGTAAATACAATTCTGGTGGCTACTGGGTTATTCGCTATTTTTCTTCGCAAGGAGTCCGGATGGTCATCGACTATCGCTAAAGTTGATGAGGTAGCAAGCCGTTCCTCGTTTGTTTTTGCTCCATGGTTTTCTTCGTTGGTTCTTCGTTTGGTTCTTTGGTGTCACTTTCTCCGCCCCGATGGAAAGTTACTCATAACCCCCGCATACCTCGAAGAATCAGTGCAAGACCGCAGAGCATTATGAAAGCTACCAAATCAAGGACCCACACCAGCTTGACGCAGGGATATTCAGCTCCCGTATGAGTTCTTCCCGAATGAATCAAGTCAGCATCAGTCCGGTAACCGTTATGGCTATGAAGGTTCCGTCAGTGGAAGACCGCAAAGAAATAAGCAAGACAAGAAGAGCTCCTACCCGGTTGCATCAGAAGCATTAAGGCTCAAGTATGAATCATACGGTAACCATCATCTGTGTCAGGCATACATTTCTCCTGTAACCAGTACAATCGTAAAGATTTAATCAGTTAAAGGCCAGGATGATGTGGAAAATCAGTTAGTCAAACAAGACTCATGCCCAACCGCATTCAAAGCATGTGGCTCACAAAGGGACGTTACCCAAGCCATCTCTTGAGTCAAGTCTGCATCAGCTATGACCGCCAGAAGGATTCATGCAAGGAAAGCAGAAATTGTGACCCAGAAGCATATGCGTCCGAGACATGGCAAGCACCAACTACAATCTTGTCCGGTGCAAATTATTTCGGTATATTCCGGAAGATGGTCAGAACATATCATGAAGCTCGCATCCAGCAAAGGAATGATTGGAAGAGTGTTTCCCCTGATAAGCCAGCAGTCAGGAAATTTTCAGGCATCGTGGTCAGTTTTGTCCCCACATCAGTAAGGGAAAGCTTCAGAAGAAGGAAGCCCAGTCTTCCGTGACAAGGTACCCGGCACAGCAGACACATATAGTGTACCAACCTTCCTCAGTACGCTACCGGGATATCTTCTGGCCCAAGACAGTCAGTCTTCCACAACAAGCCACCGGCAAAAGCTTACGGTGCAAGACACTCAGTCGTACTCAGTACACCCCACCGATGAATTTCAGCACAAGCTACCGACCGTCTACAGTGATCGGTCGCCGAAACTTCCAGCATAAGGAACAGATGTATCCACAGTATAAAGAGGCAGACTTCCAAAGCAAGACAACCTATCTTCATCAGTGAGTTATTAAGAAAGCTTCCAAGGTAGGACACCCAGTCTTCTTCAGCAATCTATCGAGGCAGCCTCCCGTGTACGACACCCCACATTCCTCGATACGCCACCATAGCAAGCTTCTGAGGAACAGTACCCAACCTTCCCTAGCAAGCTACCCCAAGCTTCGTAGACAAGCTACACAGTCTTCCTCGACATGCCATCAGGTCTACAACGGTATTGTCAGAAATTCAGTTATTCGAAGACCGCAAAGGCGTCAGCATCGTCAGGACCCGCACATCTTATGGGCACCCTTCTCAAGCATGCAAGCTACCCCAGTGTGGATACCACCATGCTTGCAATCGAGAAATAGTTATGCACTTGAACATCGGTGAGAAACCTCAACTCTTGGGAGACAAGTCAGCAGAAGAATCAGATACACACCTCGGCTTGGCAGAAAGACTGACAAAGTCATGAAAGCACCACCTGAAGACCGGAAGCAGTAGAGCATTGAATCTCGCTCTAATCACGAGGGTCAGCTTTTCCGTCTGACAAGGCCCGGAAAAAGGATGATCTTGAGATACCCTTCATGGCAATCAATATTATCATGGTAATCAAAGAGACAAAAGGTGATGGTAACCTATCTATCTCAGAGGAAGATTTCAGCAGAACAATAAGCCGTGATGCAAGAAGAAAAGAACCCTGACTAAAGAAAAGCCAGTACAAGAAAGGTGATTGCCACAGGAGCAAGACCTAGGGCAAACAAACATGGCAGGTATAACCCCGGAATGAGCATTGCACCTTGTAAGCATTCAAATGTTGTAACAGCCCAGTTTTGCAAAAATTAAAAAAAAATCGGTGTGAATTGTTTGATTGTCTGATTTGTTTGCATCCCCGATTTATCGATCGGAGATTATCCCCCCCTCTTATCTTGTATCGGACGGAGACCGACCCTTTCCACCCTGACACTCGACATTTGCGACACCGGGTTCGCCCGATCACCGTCGCGAGACCGCACGAGACCAGCCGCAACCAACGGAACGAGATACCCCGTTTAATAATTAAACGGGTTATTTTTATAGCGCGCCGGAAAGTGTTCTCGGAACGTTTTCAGCGCGAGGTGAACGCCTCCAGCTCGACGCGCTGATCGCGCAGTTCGAAGTTTTACCCGAATCGGAGGTACTGCGGACCCCTGGCGGTCAGAAACGTAAAGACCGGACGCGCGAAAGAGAAACTGGGGATGATTTTGCAAACTGCCATCCACCGGGGATATATAAAGACCACCACACTCCCACCCCATTTCTAGGGTTTGCCCTAGCAAAATTTGCAGCCAACCCCCTCTCAGATCCAGTCCGCTGATCTGATCCGTCGGATCCAGATCAGACGAACCGCGTCGTGCCACGTCATCAGTTTGGCTCCCCAGCCCGAGCTCTCTCCTACCTCCAGCCCGTGGACCACGCGCCCGCCGCCGCCAACTCCGGCCATCTCCGGCCGCCTGCGCCCCCCCCCCTTCCAAGCCGACCTCCTCTCCTCTCACACCTCCCGCGCCTCTCTCCTCCCCTCGGCCTCACCTTCCCTCTCCTCCCCTCTGCAGGTCCTTCAAGCCGCCGCGCCATGGATGCCGAGCTCGGCTCGGGCTGGATCCGGTCGACTCCTCCTCATCGCCAACCCCGCCCCGGCCTCGGACCGCACCGGCCGCAGCACCCCGCCGCCGCGCTGTCTCCCTGGACTCCGCCGCGCCAGATCCGGCGAGTCTGGCCGGCGAGCCTTGCCGTGGCGCCGCCGCCGGGCTGCCCTCCCGTTCGGCAGGAGGACGAGGACCTCGTCCTGCGTCCGCTCGCTCGTTCGGTTCGCCAGGTGGGCCGGGAGCCAACGCCGTTGGCCAGGCGCCCCAAGCCCGCACCGAGCCAGCCCCTCTCCAGCCGACCTAGGCCAGGCCCAGCTAGGTGAGGCTGCCCCCTTTTTTTTTTATTAGTTCTGTTTTTTTTTTCTTGTTGGGCCCATTAGCACTAGTTTCGGCCCAGCAGACTTGTTTTTTTCTGGTTTATTAACAAAATTGGCAGATTGTGTTGTTTTATTGCGATGCTTATATCTTTTCATCGGTAGCTCCGATGTAGACGCTTTCTACATAAAAGTTGCTCCGTTTTGCGCGTAGATTAATAAAATGTGCTTGTTTGCCATGTTTGACTTTATTTACATGTTGTTTGGCTGCTAATTACAACTGCTTGCCACGGTAAACTGTAATTGCAATAACTGTTTAACCGTTGCTCCGATAAAAAGTGTTCTTTATATGTAACTTGACTAGAATTACATGTAGATTGTGTTTTTGCTGTTCTTGCTTGCTAATAAAAATAATAAAATATTGTTTAGGGAAAAAAAGTACACAATTCCATTTTATCGTGGGGTCCGCAATAGTTTGCCATGTCTAGGATTTCACCCCACTTAAATTGACTAGCTTAGGTAGTTTATTTATGCTTCACCTCTTGCCATTTTTGTGTGCTATGCCATGCTTCTGTGCTTTGCCATGTTAACAACTCTGTTGCTCACGTGTAGCTAAACAACTTGAACAACCGTAAACGTGCGTTATCGTCGTGTGTGACGAGTACTCCACTTAAATTGTTTGTAACCGCTCTCGACGGTAGGTGCGATGTCTCGTGTTGCTTCTTGTTGATGCTTGCTCGTGTTTGCTTCGTAGTAATAGAGTGCTTGCTCGTTGATTGCTTTCCAGTGTTTACCGTCTTGTGTGCTTCCGCGGGTACCTCTCGGAGACGATGCGAGCTTGCGATCAACTACACCTTCGGAACCCGACTTATCAACAGGCAAGGACTATGCATTACTTATGATCCATTCTATTTCAACCAGCGGTTTGCATGCTAGTCTAGGTTAGGTTCGATGTTTGATCCTACCACATGTTTACAGCCTCTTTTAAACCGATACAGCCATGTCCCTTCCCAGCAAACCTTGTACAGCTATGTTACTTTTGCTCGTTGCTCAACCCCTGCTTAGTATGCATGCTTAGGATGCTACGATGTTACCCTGTTACTCCTGGGTTTGGGATATCACATTATTATTATTGTTGTTGATGATATGATTATTATAATGTTGACTATATTCGACGAAGGATGTAAGGTCTAGGCTATCCCGCCCCGACGCTTTGTTCCATTCGAGTCACCTAGGACCCGAGTTCCGGGTATTGGTTTTAAGACTGAGCGTGCCTAACCGCGTGTGGGATTTTATGGGGTCCCCTTTTCTTACCTACCTAGCTTCAAACATTTCTAGTGGTGGCCCAAGTTGATTTAGCATTTGAAAACGTGTGTGTGCTTGGTTGGGCCCCCAGCTGTTTTAAAACAACTTGGGCCAGTGGAGACTTTGTTTCTCTGTTGGTCCACCCGATCAGCTAGGACCCGGTTTCCCATATGTGATTACCGGCAATCCGACCTGCGTCATACGGAAGAGTCCGATCCGAGAGCGTGGCCAACTTTTCGATTGGGTGTCGACTCCCCGGGGGCCACCCGGATTTGTTCGTTGTTAGTTAGAGGGACCTGTCATTTCGGATCTCTTGGAACTAAATCATAAAATGGTTGCCTGTGATGGGTAGCAACTGAGAGAGATGGGCGTGCGTGCGGAGCCTTGTAATGGGCAGTTGGTACACCCCTGCAGGGTTAAATCTTTTCGAGAAGCCGTGTCCACGGTTATGGACGACTTGAGACCTACTCCTTGTTCATAGACAACAACAACTGAGATAATCTTATTATAATTTGATCAACGTGTGTGTGCCTTGACTGCTTCTTCTTCGTCGGGATGCGAAGAGGAGGACAAGGATAGGATTGGTGTTATGTTTGCGTAGTAGTTGATAGCAAGACTTGTTGGAGGCGATTCCTCATCGAATGCTTGGCTTCTTACCTTATTCTCTAGATCGTTATCCACTTCATAAATGCTAGTGCGGCAGCAACCTCACCACTTACCCCTTCCTTACCGTAAACTACTAGTTGTCCTAGAATGACGAGTGATGAAGTCCTTGCTGGGTCAGTTGAACACTACAGTTGGATGCTGAGTACTTCTGTACTCATGATACTACCCCCAAACTCTTTTCAGGGTTCTTGATCGACAACAGGTACGATGATCGACGTTTCACGTGGAGACTCGACGACAACTAGTTAGGAGGATCCCGGCGGAGGGCCTGGACCCGTGTGGTTATGGGATCGATGTTTTTCTCTTTTCCACTAGGCATTTCCTTGTAGTCTGTACTCAGACATGTATCTTCCGTTATTGTATTGTATTAAGGCAGTTGTAAGCCGATTGTATGAGATGTTGTATCCTTGTATCTGTAATGTTGTGATATCATGTTGGAAATCCGGGGCATATGGCTTTGTCATATGTCGCGGTGGGACCGATATGTGCTTCGTCCCCGGATCTGGGTGTAAACACCTAGATCTGGAACAGTACCGCATATCGGGCCTTACAACTCGGTATCAGAGCCTTACCGACCGTAGGATCCCTTTTCTGGCCGAAGTCGAGTCTAGACAAAAACTATTTTGTAGTTACTAAGTTAGTTATCGGAGAGTAGGAATCTTTTTACTCCTTACCCTTGCTCTTGTCAGGACAAGTGTCGTAAGTGTTTTATTCTCGCCTTACGCCCTTCAAAACTTTAGGATCTCGAGAGTGTGGAGTTTCGGAACCGTTAAAATGCCTTGCTTGCAGCGTATTGTCTCGATTCCGAGCTCAGGTGGGAATTCCTGTAGTACCTTTAGCTTCTCCGTTTTCGGATAGCATCTGGGTCATCCGTTGCCATCCATCCTTTTGCCGGTGTTTTCACGACTTGCGTCTAAAGCACTATCCCTTGACCAAGTTTTAGCTGTCGTTCTTCCTCTTGACACTGACGGTTTCGTTTTTTCGACGATGTTGTCTCCCTGCGGAAATTTATCTCGACGAAAGCTCGACGTCGACATGGAGCAGAGTCCCTTGTTGGTGGTGTTGAAGATCGGCGTCTCTCTTTTCTCTCCCCCTCTCCCCCGGATCGTCCTGGATCTCGGGACGAGATCCCTTGTTGGTGGTGTTGTATTGTAACACCCCAGTTTTGCAAAAATTAAAAAAATTGTTTTCGGTGTGAATTGTTTGATTGTCTGATTTGTTTGCGGTGTTTGCATCCCCGATTTATCAAACGGCGATTATTTCCCCACCCCCTCTTATCTCGTATCGGATGGAGACCGACCCTTGCCACCCTGACACTCGACATTTGCGACACCGGGTTTCGCCCGATCATCGTCGCGAGACCGCACGAGACCAGCCACAACCAACGGAACGAAAAACCCCATTTAATAATTAAACGGGTTATTTTTATAGAGCGCCGGAAAGTGTTCTCGGAACGGTTTCAGCGCGAGGTGAACGCCTCCAGTTCGACGCGCTGATCGCGCAGTTCGAAGTTTTACCCGAATCGGAGGTACTGCGGACCCCCGGCGGTCAGAAACGTAAAGACCGGACGCGTGAGAGAGAAACCGGGGATGTTTTTGCAAACTGCCAGCCACCGGGGCTATATAAAGACCACCACACTCCCACCCCATTTCTAGGGTTTACCCTAGCAAAAATTGCAGCCAACTCCCTCTCAGATCCAGACCGCTGATCTGATCCGTCGGATCCAGATCAGACGAACCGCGTCGTGCCACATCATCAGTTTGGTCTCCCCACCCCGAGCTCTCTCCTACCTCCAGCCCGTGGACCACGCACCCGCCGCCGCCAACTCCGGCCATCTCCGGCCGCCTGCGCCCCCCCCTTCCAAGCCGACCTCCTCTCCTCTCCCACCTCCCGCGCCTCTCTCCTCCCCTCGGCCTCACCTTCCCTCTCCTCCCCTCTGCAGGTCCTTCAAGCCGCCGCGCCATGGATGCCGAACTCGGCTCGGGCTGGATCCGGTCGACTCCTCCTCATCGCCAACCCCGCCCCGGCCTCGGACCGCACCGGCCGCAGCACCCCGCCGCCGCGCTGTCTCCCTGGACTCCGCCGCGCCAGATCCGGCGAGTCTGGCCGGCGAGCCTTGCCGTGGCGCCGCCGCCGGGCTGCCCTCCCGTTCGGCAGGAGGACGAGGACCTCGTCCTGCGTCCGCTCGCTCGTTCGGTCCGCCAGGTGGGCCGGGAGCCAACGCCGTGGACCAGGCGGCCCAGCCAGGCGCCCCAAGCCCGCACCAAGCCAGCCCCTCTCCAGCCGACCTGGGTCAGGCCCAGCTAGATTAGGCTGCCCCATTTTTTTTATTTTTTTATTAGTTCTGTTTTTTTCTGTTGGGCCCATTAGCGCTAGTTTCGGCCCAGCAGACTTGTTTTTTTCTGGTTTATTAACAAAATTGGCAGATTGTGTTGTTTTATTGCGATGCTTATATCTTTTCATCGGTAGCTCCGATGGAGACGCTTTCTACATGAAAGTTGCTCCGTTTTGCGCGTAGATTAATAAAATGTGCTTGTTTGCCATGTTTGAATTTGTTTTACATGTTGTTTGTCTGCTAATTACAACTTCTTGCCATGGTAAACTGTATTTGCAATAACTTTTTAACCGTTACTCCGATAAAAAATGTTCTTTATATGTAACTTGACTAGAATTGCATGTAGATTGTGTTTTTGCTGTTCTTGCTTGCTAATAAAAATAATAAAATATTGTTTAGGGAAAAACAGTACCAAATTCCATTTTATCGTGGGGTCCGCAATAGTTTGCCATGTCTAGGATTTCAACCCACTTAAATTGACTAGCTTAGGTAGTTTATTTATGCTTCACCTCTTGCCATGTTTGTGTGCTATGCCATGCTTCTGTGCTTTGCCATGTTAAAAAGTTTGTTGCTCATGTGTAGCTAAACAACTTGAACCACCGTAAACGTGCGGTATCGTCGTGTGTGACGAGTACTCCACTTAAATTGTTAGTAACCGCTCTCGACGGTAGGTGCGATGTCTCATGTTGCTTCTTGTTGATGCTTGCTCGTGTTTGCTTCGTAGTAATAAAATGCTTGCTCGTTGATTGCTTTCCAGTATTTACCGTCTTGTGTGTTTCCGCGGTACCTCTCGGAGACGATGCGAGCTTGCGATCAACTACACCTTCGGAACCCGACTTATCAACAGGCAAGGACTATGCATTACTTATGATCCATTCTATTTCAACCAGCGGTTTGCATTCTAGTCTAGGTTAGGTTCGATGTTTGATCCTACCACATGTTTACAACCTCTTTTAAACCGATACAGCCATGTCCCTTCCCAGCAAACCTTGTACTGCTATGTTACTTTTGCTCGTTGCTCAGCCCCTGCTTAGTATGCATGCTTAGGATGCTACGATGTTACCCTGTTACTCCTGGGTTTGGGATATCACATTATTATTATTGTTGTTGATGATATGATTATTATAATGTTGATTATATTCGACGAAGGATGGAAGGTCTAGGCTATCCCGCCCCGACGCTTTGTTCCATTCGAGTCACCTAGGACCCGAGTTCCGGGTATTGGTTTTAAGACTGAGCGTGCCTAACCGCGTGTGGGATTTTATGGGGTCCCCTTTTCTTACCTACCTAGCTTCAAACATTTCTAGTGGTGGCCCAAGCTGATTTACCATTTGAAAACGTGTGTGTGCTTGGTTGGGCCCCCAGTTGTTTAAAAACAACTTGGGCCAGTGTTGACTTTGTTTCTCTGTTGGTCCACCTGATCAGCTAGGACCCGGTTTCCCATGTGCGATTACCGGCAATCCGACCTGCGTCATATGGAAGAGTCCGATCCAAGAGCGTGGCCACCTTTTGGATTGGGTGTCGACTCCCCGGGGGCCATCCGGATTTGTTCGTTGTTAGTTAGAGGGACCTGTCGTTTCGGATCTCTTGGAACTAAATCATAAAATGGTTGCCTGTGATGGGTAGCAACTGAGAGAGATGGGCGTGCGTGCGGAGCCTTGTAATGGGCAATTGGTACACCCCTGCAGGGTTAAATATTTTTGAGAAGCCGTGTCCACGGTTATGGACGACTTGAGACCTACTCCTTGTTCATAGACAACAACAACTGAGATAATCTTATTATAATTTGATCAACGTGTGTGTGCCTTGACTGCTTCTTCTTCGTCGGGATGCGAAGAGGAGGACAAGTATAGGATTGGTGTTATGTTTGCGTAGTAGTTGATAGAAAGACTTGTTGCAGGCGATTCCTCATCGAATGCTTGGCTTCTTACCTTATTCTGTAGATCGTTAGCCACTTCATAAATGGTAGTGCGGCAGCAACCTCACCACTTACCCCTTCCTTACCGTAAACTACTAGTTGTCATAGAATGACGAGTGATGAAGTCCTTGCTGTGTCAGTTGACCACTACAGTTGGATGCTGAGTACTTCTGTACTCATGATACTACCCCCAAACTCTTTTCAGGGTTCTTGATCGACAACAGGTACGGTGATCGACGTTTCACGTGGAGACTCGACGACGACTAGTTAGGCGGATCCCGGCGGAGGGCCTGGACCCGTGTGGTTATGGGATCGATGTTTTTCTCTTTGCCACTAGGCATTTTCTTGTAGTATGTACTCAGACATGTATCTTCCGCTGTTGTATTGTATTAAGGCAGTTGTAAGCCGATTGTATGAGATGTTGTATCCTTGTATCTGTAATGTTGTGATATCATGTTGGAAATCCGGGGCATATGGCTTTGTCATATGTCGCGGTGGGACCGATATGTGCTTCGTCCCCGGATCAGGGTGGAAACACCTAGATCTGGAACAGTACCGCATATCGGGCCTTACAAAAGTACACAACTCTTGATAGCCGATGGTAAGGCAAAAGAATGAATTCTATGGACCTCAAATCAAAACTTGCCTCGATCAGTTAAAGTCAGGTGGACCACCATGGATGCCTTAGCAAATAAATCTCATTCAGTATGGGCAAAGTACCGCGTACCCATCCCATCAGCCCGAGCAATTCCTCAAGTTCGGCATCGTCCGTCTTGCAGAGATATTCCAGTCTGCTTCATTAAAGGTCACCCGCTCAGCTCAGCATTTTAAATACAAGAACCGGATTGAAGCGTATCATGACCTATCGCCATCCGGATAGGGCCACAATTCAGGAAAATCTCAGCATAAGTGAATGTCCAGAATTTGTGACCCGCTCCGAACACTTGAGCACGGTGGACAGGCCAAAGGAAATGTGAGGTAACCCCACGTGCCGTCAGTCAAGGTCCCGATAGTAAACATTGGAGATAACAACTACCGATGAAGGCCAAGCTCTTGTCGAAGAGACCAATGCAAAGGATTCAAGACCTTACCACGAATAAAGCCCGAGGTACCCCAGACACAGTATGTGTATCGTCAACATTCATTCTATGACAAGACATCCCGTTATCATACAAGTCATAAGATATGAGGATGGAAATCAGCAGGAATGTCGGGCTCGATCATACATCAAAGTGTGCATGTGACGGAGTCACGAGCAATCGCATCGCGATGCCCCAAGCTGCGCACATCTAAGGGCCACTTGGTGTATAAAAGACCGCCAGCCAGATCAAAACTAAGGTCTCGAAAACACATACTAAGACATGCATGATATAATCATACACGCAGCACACATGTCTAGTATGAACAGCAGGTATCATTGCAATTCTCTACAAATTTTACCTCTTTATTAATAACTCTTACAGAGTGCACACAGAGATCACAAGTCTGTGATCCAACATTACATCAAACATGCGGAAGCAAAGTAGGTCTGAGTACAGACAAGTTTAACAAATGGCTTAGAGAAGCCTTATCTATAAACAAGCCGTTCCACGACGGACCAGTCGTCTGACTGGGACTACACTAGCTTGGTCTTCAGTCATCGAGCTCCAGGAAGAATCCACCTTCGGGGTCAGTGGGTTCATCTAAAACATAGAATAAGCAAACGTGAGTACAAAGTCGTACTCAGCAAGAATTACGTAGGAACTATAGTATTCATGCACATGTATCAATGTAAAGGGAGGTGGGGTTCAATTGCAGAAGTGCCAGCTTTGACTTGGCTAGTCCTGAACTACGAGTACCAGACTTGAGGTAAGAAGCGTACACGAGTCCACTACATGTCTCCAACCAATTACACCACTATGTTGCCTTCCTCGTCTTCCCCATGAGAAAGCACGCCATAGCACTCACGCTTATCTTGGCAAGTTTTATAAGTATCCATTGAAGTTGTCTAATAATCGAGCACAACTTTCCAAGCAGTCCTTAACCGCGGACGCAGATATTCGAATAGTTTTGTTAACCCTGCAGGGGTGTACTACTACACACACGTGTCATCACTTACCGCCTTTTGCGTGTCACCGTTCAAGAGGTGACAGCGAGGATGCCACCACAACACTTCGCCCACAGCTCCGTTCTAGTCCAGAGAGTCGCCTATCTGAGGGGGATCCATATGGAAGTCCGACCGAGGTTCCAGTACAGCCTCAAACGATGTGTGCAGGGTCCCAAGCCGGTCTTGAAAAGCCGTTCATCCACTTCGCAGACGGTGCCATAGCCCTACAAGAACTCTGAACTACTGCGACTTCTAGGGTTCGAACGGGGTGAGGTACTAGGATGAGAGGGGTCAGTGAGCCCAATGTGTGGTTGTACTCTTCTTCTTCAATCACCACACAAGAACTCGGACTTAAGGCGGTGTTCAACGAGACAACCCACTGTGTACTCCTACACAACCTCTCATCGTTCACCTTGTATTAGGGTAGACTCACCAACACAGTTTCACCTTCTTCAACATGATTGCTACCATCCCGACTCACAGAAGAGTAACCTAATTGTAACTCTAAGCATGTAATAAGCTTTAACAGCTACAGGGGCCACATGATATCAACCAACTCCTACATTTTCTAGGATTGTGGTTTTCTTAATACTGTGACAAAATGATAGGTCATGCAAAGGAGATGGGTTCAACTATGCGGTAGAAATCTTATCATGGTAATCATACTACTTCATGCATAAGCGAGACTGAGAGGGAAATGGGATTTTATCGACATGATCAATGGGGGTTTGTTTGCCTTGCTGACGAGGTTCAAACACAGTGTCTTCAACGAAGGGGGTGGCCTCCGATTCCAGTTGCACGTTTATCGAGGAAACAATCAAACAAGGAATAAATATACTTGCAATGCTCAAGCACATGATCAATATTGTAATGTGATGTTCATGGTCACAATGTTGGTACAATTCCATTTAAAAGAAGCCAATTGGAAAGTCATTTGAAAATGCACCTCAAATTTGAATTCAAATTAAAGCCATATGGATGTTTGCCACTGTTCACCCAATTTAAATTGCTCGAACATAAAAACAAAGTTCATATTCACATTCCTTGGATTTTTCTGATAATCTTAGACATATTATTTGCCCAATTTAGAGTTAAAATGAATTAGATATGAATTTCCAAAGTTTAATCAATTTTCTGACTTTTCTGTAATTTCTTTTAATTTGGAAAAAAAGGATTATTGCGTCATGCTGGCATCAGCATGACGTGGGGGGTGCTCACGTGTGTGTCCGTGCTGTCAGTGGGAGGGGTTAATTAGGGACCTGGGCCCACTGGTCAGTGGCCCAGGGTGGGGATTAGTGGGGGTTAGGGGTTAATTAACTCGGGGGGTTAAGCTCTAAAGGAGAGCTCGTCGCCGGCGGGCACTGTACCCCGTCGGAGTTGCTCGGGTTCGCGCTCTGGGCACGCGTTTGATGCGCTGCTGGCACCGTTCGCGAGCTGGCAGTGCGCCGCGTCGAACTGGAGTGGAGGGGAAGGCTGGGAGGCCCTGCAATGGCGACGACGACGTGCCCTAGCGGTGGCAGAGGCACTGGCTCGAGGCAAAGCTCGCCGTGGTGCTCCGCATGAGCCAGCGATGCACGAATTCGATGCACAGGAGCAAGGCGGAGACGATGGACATCAAGACGGCGACATTAGCGTAGCAGAGGCCCGTCTCCATGGTTCCCGGCGGCGAGGAGCTTCGGCTCTCATGGAAAAAGGTGCTAGAGGCCAGGGGGTTGGCCGTGCGATAGCATGGGCGAACCAGAAGCTCACCGTGGTTCAAGCTGAGGCGGTGGTGTGGACGGAGGAGCCCCACAGTGGCCGGAATTGAAGACGACGCGCGGCGGCTTCGGCGAGAAGAAAGCTTCGGTTGCGGCAGCTCACGTGGCTCCTAGGTTACCATCCTCGGGCCCTTGGCGTGGACGTCGGTGCTGCGTCAGGGGGTCACGGTCTCGTGGCATGTCTCCGGGGATGGCTACGGGTTCCGTCGACGGCGAGCGGCGGATGCTCTCGGGGGATTTGGGGGAAAGCGGCAGAGTGCGCGAGAGCGAGGGGAAAGGGGTGGAGAGTGACGAGGGCGACCACGGCTCTCTCCTGGATAGGATGGAGGAGGCAGGGAGGCAGCTGCGTGGCCTGCCCGTCGGCGGCGGCCTCGGCATGGCCGGCAGGCAGTAGCGTGCTCGCTTGCCTGGGGGTAGACGACAAAGGGTCCAGGTGGGCTTGGGCCGGGGGCGATGATTTGGGATTCTTTGCAGGTAAGCCCTCTCCCTTTTTATTTCTTTTCTATTTTTCTTCTGCTATTTGTTTTGGTACTGCTAAATAAAATATCAAACCATTTTATAAAATGTTGAAACTTTTTATATGGCTTCACAATATAATAGGCTAGCCACTTGTAAAGTTTAAACATTTTTAAAATTCAAATAATTTGAACTTTAAATCAAATAGGGGTTTTTGATTTAAATCCATTCTCCTGTTTGAATATTTGAAAAATCCATGAGCATGGGGTTGGTCCCACATCACTTGATATGTGATCAAATTCATTTATAAGACTTTTCAAAAGTGCAAAGGGAATTTTTGGAGCAACTTTTATTCTGGCCATTAGAATTAATTCATCTCGGGGAGTTCCTTCTCCAATTTTGCATTTGAATTTGATTTCAATTTATATCTTTTGAAATTTTTAAGATGATGCAAAGTGACTTGCTAACCCTAGCACATACCTAACTTGGGGTTGTGACAACTCGCCCCCACTCAAAAGAATCTCGTCCCGAGATTCAGAAGTCTGCGGGAGGAAGGAGGGGTACTCGGCACGGAGACGGTATTCTCTTTCCCACGTGGCTTCTCTCTCAGAGTGGTGTGACCATTGCACTTTCAGAAACCTGATCTTCTGACGACGAGTGACACGCTCTGCGGAATCAAGAATACGAACGGGGTAGTCTCAATAAGAAAGGTCATCTTGGAGATCAAGCGTTTCATGGTCGACTTCGCGGATGGGGTCCTTGAAGCAACGCCTGAGTTGTGACACATGGAATACATCATGTACTCGGGAAAGGTGCGGGGGTAGTTCAAGTTGGTAGGCAACTTCTCCACGTTTAGCGAGAATGCGGAAAGGTCCAATATAACATGGGGCCAACTTGCCTTTGATACCGAATCGTTGGGTTCCCTTCAGAGGAGTAACCCGAAGGTAAGCCTTCTCATCCAGATTGTAGCTTTCTTGCCTATGATGACGATCATACTAGCTTTTCTGACGACACTGGGCTCGTTTCAATTGATCACGAACAATGCGAACTTTCTCTTCTGCTTCCATGATCATATCCGGTCCAAAGAATTGTCTTTCACCGGTTTCTGACCAGTTTAGGGGTGTTCGACATCTTCGTCCATAGAGGATTTCAAAAGGAGCCATGTTCAGACTAGATTGGAAACTATTGTTATAAGCAAATTCGGAATATGGAAGAGATATCTCCCAATTCTTTCCGAAACAGATAACACAAGCTGTGAGCATGTCTTCCAGGATTTGGTTAACCCTTTCGACTTGACCGCTAGACTGAGGATGAAAAGCTGTACTAAAGGAGAGATGAGTTCCCATAGAATTCTGAAAGCTTCCCCAGAATCTAGAGGTGAAAAGGCTACCACGATCAGAATTGATTTCCAAAGGAACACCATGAAGACACACAATTCTAGAGACATACAAGTCTTCTAACTGTTGGGATACAGGGCAGAAAACACAAAATTTTCATACCTACGGTACCCGAACCCAAGATCTATGCTATGGCGATGTAAAGTAACGGAGGGAATCGGTGTTCATACCTTTGAAGACCGAAAGAGGGAAACGTTCTTGCGAACGTGGCTGGCGTAGACTCGGAACTACGACCTCCCTATCGTGTAGAAGACCACCACCGACGAGGATGACTCCCGGTAAACCTCCAGCGATAAATTAGCACCACAGGTGTAGTGCCTCGAAGAGATTATACACATACGGTACAATCGATGTTCCTCCCGGGCCCCGAACCAGGCGAGTAGCGGAAGAAAGACGGCTACGGATCCCGAGTCCAGCAGAACGACGCCCTGCCTTATGGTGGAGAACTCCAATCCAGGTGCAGACTCCAAACAAGGAGAGTCCACTTCCGGGAAGGAGAAGGAGGAAGAAGGAGATATTGGTGTGTTGGAAAAAGGGGGGGTCTACCCCTCCTTATATAGGCCATGGGGGTGCCATCCTCCTCCCCTCCCCCATGTGGGACTAAACTCCCAAGGGGGGGGGGGAGTGCGCCGGCCAAGGGGGTGGTGGGCCCCACCCTTGGCGCCAAGCCCAAGGGGGGAGACCCCCTCCTCCCTTAATGGGCCCCATGGGCCCATTTAGCCTTTTCCCATTTTTTTAATTTATTTAATATGTTTTAAATATTTAATTCAGATAATTAAATAATAAAACATTATTAAAACAATTAAAATTTATTTTGAACTATTCAAAATGTCCGGAAACCATTCCGTCCTCCTCCGGAACTATTCCGGTGATTCCTCCTATTTCATCGATTGATCCCGTAACTGTCCTATGCATCGATTGCCCTTAAGTGTAACACCCTAACGGTCCGGGAAACAGCAGACATGGTCGAGAATCTTCTCATTGACGAACGACTAGTCAGCTGGACCTGGTTACAATCCTTGACAACCCCTGCGCTTCCATCGAATGAACTTCGATCGCTTTTGGAAACCTTTAATGATACGACATAATCCCTTTCTGTTGTGGTACTTTGTTTGTTCGAGGTTTGATCGTCGGTATCCTACATACCGTGTTCACATCTCTTTCACAACAAACAACTTCTCTCGTCCATGATCATTGCATCTCTTGTGACCTAGTCACGTCCTTGCAAGGTGTTGATGCAATATCACCGAGTGGGCCCAGAGTACCTGTCCTGTCACAACGACTAACAAATCCTGCTCTGATCTATTAACATACTCATCAACCATCTATTTCGGAATACCCAAAGTGCAGCGTAATAGCTAGCATATTTTAGTCAGGCGGTGGGATACAAATCAAAGTCTCCTCATAGATGACAATTACGTATGATCGTTACGGTCTAAGGACTAAGCCATACGTTACAAAGTCATAGCAACGCTGAACTATGTGACTCAATCACATTGCAATACTTTAGGTGGGTGTACGTCCATCACATCATTCCCCTTAACGATATGACCTCATTTTCAATGGACTTAAGTGTCGCCATGATCAGGAAAGCTTGATCAATCAATTTCCCAATGAGATAATTTACCCGAGTTAAACTACGGACCATGTTTTATACTAAACCTGTATTAGTATTTCCAAGTAATACAGTTATAGCACAGTATAAAACTTATTATGAACAAAACGGATATGTGACAAATATCTTTATTAATTTGTCTCTAGGGCACATATCCAACAGTCTCCCACTTGCACTAGAGTACAAATTACACTAGATTACATCAGGTATGTATCTAACACCAATGGTTTCTCGGTGTTCTTCAAACTTGCCCTATGGAAGAGGTTTAGTCATCGGGTCTGCTGCGTTCAGATCCGTATGTATCTTGTGAATCCTAGTGTGTCCATCCCTGACATAGTCTCGCGTCACATGGAACTTTCGGAGGATGTGCTTGGCTGTAGAGTGAGTTCTTGGCTCCTTCGCGTTAGCAATGGCACACGTGTTGTCGCAGAAGATTCCCACGGGGTCAGTGCAGCTGGGAAAGACGCCAAGCTCGATCACGAACTTCTTCAGCCGCAGCGCCTCGTTAGACGCTTCACAAGCGGCAATATACTCCAACTCCATTGTAGATTGGAAGAGGACTGACTCTTTGCCGCTCCTCCAGCTAATTGCGCCACCGTTCAACATGAAAAAATATCCCGTCTGGGATTTTGAGTCATCTAGATCTGAGCCGAGGCTTGCGTCAACGTAACCCTTTATGGTGAGCTCCTTATCAACTCCTCCATAAACGAGAAAGAGATCCTTGGTTCTTCTCAAGTACTTAAGGATGTTCTTTACTGCTATCCAGTGAGCCATTCCCGGGTTACTCCGGTAGCGATTAGTCATACTAATGGCCAGCGCTAAATCCGGTCTGGTACATAACATAGCATACATGAGAGAACCTATGGCTGAGGCATAGGGCGGCAAGAGGCCTCTCTTGGAGTTACCCATACTGAACCTTTTCAATATCTTGTCAATATAAGTGCTCTGACTCAAGGCCAACCGTCGATTAGGTCTATCTCTATAGATCTTAATCCCCAATATGTACGCAGCTTCACCTAGGTCCTTCATGGAAAATTGTCCATTCAGATATTCCTTCACTTCCTCTAAGAATTTCTTATCGTTCCCTATTAGTAATATGTCATCTACATATAACACAAGGAATGCTACAGAGCTCCCACTCAGTTTCTTATAGACGCAGAACTCTTCGACGTTTTGGACAAATCCAAGAGCTTTAATGACCTCATCAAATCGAAGATTCCAGCTCCGAGATGCTTGCTTCAACCCATAGATGGACCGTTTAAGCTTGCACACCTTACCAACGTTCCTTGGATCGACAAACCCCTCTGGTTGCATCATATACAACTCTTCCTCAATGTTGCCATTTAGGAATGCAGTTTTCACATCCATCTGCCATATCTCGTAATCATGATATGCAACTATTGCTAGTAGGATCCGAATAGACTTTATCATCGCTAAGGAGAGAACGTCTAATTGTAGTCAACTCCTTGAATTTGTCGGAACCCCTTCGCGACAAGTCGAGCTTTGTAGACAGATACGTTTCCGTCTGCGTCAGTCTTTTTCTTGAAAATCCATTTATTCTCGACGGCCTTGCGGTCCTCGGGAATATCCACCAAAGTCCATAATTTGTTGGTGTACATGGAGTCTATTTCGTATTTCATGGCTTCAAGCCATTTCTCGGACTCGGCTCCCTCCATTGCTTCTTCGTAACTTGTAGGTTCATCCGAATCATCAGCCGAGATTGCATTCACAAGCTGTCCGTAGAACTCAGTAGGTTGACGGACTCTTGATGACCTACGAGGCATAGAAGGTTCCTCTTCATTCTCATCATGATCATCATCAATGTCATGATCGTTATGAATGTCGTTCTGGCCATTCTCTTCAGCTCCGACTGTGGAAGATGGTTCCAGAACAATTTCCGTAGCCGTTTCTTCCAATTGGAGTGATTGGTCAGTCACTTCATCGAGGTCTATTTTCCTCCCACTCAACTCTTTCGCGAGAAAATCCTTCTCAAGAAAGTGTCCCGTCTTGGCAACAAACGTTTTGCTGTCAGACTATTTGTATAAGGTGTATCCACAAGTTTCCTTGGGATAGCCCACAAAGATGCACTTATCCGCCTTGGATTCAAGTTTGTCAGGCTGTAGTTTCCTAACATAAGCCTCACAACCCCAAATCTTCAGGTGAGACAACTTAGGTTTCGTTCCATGCCATTCTTCAAATGGTGTTGTCTTTACGGATTTGGATGGTGCCCTATTAAGAATATGAGCGGCAGTTTCTAATGCATACCCCCAGAATGACACAGGCAAATCAGTATGAGACATCATCGATCGTACGCTATCCAATAGGGTTCGATTACGTCGCTCAGCCACACCGTTTCTCTGAGGTGTGCCTGCCGGCGTAAGCTATGGTACTATGCCACAAGACTTCAGATGATTGCCAAACTTGTGACTCAAATACTCGCCACCTCGATCCGATCGAAGGTGCTTGATTTTCTTTCCGAGTTGATTTTCGACCTCATTCTGAAATTCCTTGAACTTTTCAAAGGTTTCAGACTTATGCTTCATCAAGTAAATATACCCATATCTGCTCAAGTCATCAGTATAGGTCACGAAGTAATGAAGACCATTGCGAGTGGGGACGTTCATGGGTCCACATACATCCGTGTTTATGATCCCCAACAAGTCATCCGCACGCTCCATTATCCCATTGAATGCAGTCATTGTCATTTTGCCCATGAGGAATGGTTCACATGTATCAAGGGATCCAAAATCCAATGACTCAAGAAGTCCATCCTTATGGAGCTTCTCCATGCGCTTTATACCAATATGACTAAGTCGGCAATGCCACATCTTCATGTGATCTTCATCATTCTTCAATCTTTTGGCCTCAATATTGTTAATGTGACACACGTCACCATCGAGATCAAGTACGAATAAACCATGCAACTCCGGTGCGTGAACATAAAACATTTCATCCTTATAAATCGAACAACCAATTGTATCAGACTTAAAAGAATAGCGGTCTCGCTTCAAGCAAGAGCCACTAACGATGTTCACACTCAACGCGGGTACATAGTAGAAATTATTCAGAACTAAAACCAATCCCGAAGGGAGACTAAGATGCTTCGTGCCGACCGCCAAGACTTCAATTTTACAGCCATTCCCCACGCGCATAGTCACTTCATCCTTGAGCAAGCGTCTCCTATTCCTTAGTCCCTGAATGGAATTAGAAATATGAGCGATAGATCCTGTATCAAGTATCCAGGATGTGTTCCCGGCGCTTGTCAAGAGAAGATCAACAATATGTATATCAAATATACCTTCGTCTCTCTTCGCGACCTTGCCAGCCTTCTTGTCCTTTAGGTACTTGGGGCAGTTGCATTTCCAGTTAACTTCACCCTTGCAGTAGAAGCACTCCACTCCGGGTTTAGGCTTGGGTGCCTTGGGAGGAGCGGCAACTAACTTGCCATCCCTCTTGGGGCCACCTCTCTTGGCCTTCTCCCGCCTGCTTGACTTCTTGAAGTCAGTGGTCTTGTTGACCATGAAGACGGCGTGCTCCTTCTTGATCTCAACCTCGGCGCTCTTCAGCATGGCGAACAACTCAGAAGAGGTTTTGGTCATCCCCTGCATGTTGTAGTTCAGCACAAAGCCTTTGTAGCTAAGGGGAAGCGACTGCAACACCCTATCAACAGCAAGTTCATCTGGAATCTGGCATTCCAGAGCATTCAAGCGCTGAACGTAGCCAGACATTTTGACTGCCTGCTCACTCACGCTTCCGTGCTCGTCCATCTTTGCTGAGAAGAAGGCTTCAGAAGCCTCGTACCGTTCAGCCCTGGCTTGAGGTGAGAAGACCGCCTTGAGGTCGGTGATAATCTCATATGCACCCATCCTCTCAAAGCGTTTCTGCACCTCAGCCTCCATGGAGTAGAGCATGCCACTCTGGACAAGGTTGTAATCATCAGTCCTGGAGAGATAGACATTCTTCTCGTCTTGACTGGCATCATCTGCTGGTGCGTCACCTAATGCACCCTCTAGTACGTATGCCATCTTGAGGGGAACGAGGAGAATCCTCAGGGTGCGGAACCAGTTGGTGAAGTTTGTCCCATCTGTTTTTAGCTTATCTTTCTCTAGGAATGATCCTAAGTTGAATGAGGGGCGAGGTGCTGCCATCTACAAGGTTGATTCACAAGGATACATATTTAGACTTTTGTTCATAATGTGGAGTTTCAATTTAATCTCAAAATTCTAGAAAGCTCCCACTTAGATAAACACCTCTCAATTTAACTAAGTGATTACACAATCCCAGCCCCCATACCTCCCCCGATCGTCACGGCCATCAGTATGCGAACCAGGTAGGCCTCTAAGCCAATCACATCAGGCATGTGACTCGTGCTCGACCTTTCGGTCTCCTGTGTTCCAGGCCCGCATCTACATACGTCAAGCCTGCCAATCGAACCTTGATTTTAGCTGTTCAGCAAGGCCATATCTGCATATGCCAGGCTTGCCGAACCCAACCTCATGCGAACTCCGTTGAATATGTAGGACAACTCCGGTATGTACGGAGCATCAAGCCATATGGGAGAACCTTCCAGGCGGTGCCCACCAAGGGAGAACACAATGTCTGTATTGTGAGAGATGGTCCTGTTTCGTGCTACCGTCGACATATCTAGCATACTATCATAAAACAGGAAGTAAAACTGTAAATCATACAACCTATGACCCCCATTCATGCAAAGCAAAGTTAAACGCCTTTCTACTTTAGCTTGGGCAAGTTTTACATGGCTGCTAGGGGTTTCGAGAGAGAGAACCGTTTCTATCCTGCGAAAAACATGCCACAACACCGTCTCCCATCCGTCTCTATTACACCCCTGTCGGGGCCCTCCGTTGCAAACATCTTCGCATCGCTAATGCAGAGAGACAGGCACCCCCCCAGCCACTTTATATGGTACAAGCCATATGTCAAGCGTGGAACCAGTCTCGCGTAAACGCGTAAGGACGGTCGGGGGACGCTTCTTGAAACATTGTCATAATGCTAAATGAGTACAGGTGGGAGGGTAACGAATGAAGATTCGATGTCCACATCCTAGATATGTTCTACCCGTACAATACATCTACGCATAGCTAGCTCATGATACCACTGTTGGGATACGGGGCAGAAAACACAATTTTTTCATACCTACGGTACCCGAACCCAAGATCTATGCTATGGCGATGTAAAGTAACGGAGGGAATCGGTGTTCATACCTTTGAAGACCGAAAGAGGGAAACGTTCTTGCGAACGTGGCTGGCGTAGACTCGGAACTACGACCTCCCTGTCGTGCAGAAGACCACCACCGGCGAGGAAGACTCCCGGTAAACCTCCAGCGACAAAGTAGCACCACAGGTGTAGTGCCTCGAAGAGATTATACACGTACGGTACAATCGATGTTCCTCCCGGGCCCCGAACCAGGCGAGCCGCGGAAGAAAGACGGCTACGGATCCCGACTCCAGCAGAATGACGACCTGCCTTATGGTGGAGAACTCCAATCCAGGTGCAGACTCCAAAAAAGGGGAGTCCACTTCTGGGAAGGAGAAGGAGGAAGAAGGAGATATTGGTGTGTTGGAAAAAGGGGGGTCTACCCCTCCTTATATAGGCCAAGGGGGGTGCCATCCTCCTCCCCTCCCCCATGTGGGACTAAACTCCCAAAGGGGGGGGAGTGCGCTGGCCAAGGGGGGGGTGGTGGGCCCCACCCTTGCCGCCAAGCCCAAGGGGGAGACCCCCTCCTCCCTTAATGGGCCCCATGGGCCCATTTAGCCTTTTCCGATTTTTTTAAATTTATTTAATATGTTTTAAATATTAATTCAGATAATTAAATAATAAAACATTATTAAAACAATTAAACTTTATTTTGAACTATTCAAAATATCCGGAAACCATTCCGTCCTCCTCCGGAACTATTCTGGTGATTCCTCCTATCTCACCGATTGATCCCGTAACTGTCCTATGCATCGATTGCCCTTAAGTGTAACACCCTAACGGTCCGGGAAATAGCAGACATGGTCGAGACTCTTCTCATTGACCAATGACTAGTCAGTTGGACCTGGTTACAATCCTTGACAGCCCCTGCGCTTCCATCGAATGAACTTCGATCGCTTTTGGAAACCGTTAACGATACGACATAATCCCTTTGTGCTGCGGTACTTTGTTTGTCCGAGGTTTGATCGTCGGTATCCTACATACCGTGTTCACATCTCGTTCACAACAAACAAATTCTCTCGTCCATGATCATTGCATCTCTTGTGACCTAGTCACGTCCTTGCAAGGTGTTGATGCAATATCACCGAGTGGGCCCAGAGTACCTGTCCTGTCACAAGGACTGACAAATCCCGCTCCGATCTATTAACATACTCATCAACCATCTATTTCGGAATACCCAAAGTGCACTGTTATAGCCAGCATATTTCAGTCAGGAGGTGGGATACAAATCAAAGTCTCCTCCTAGATGACAATTACGTATGATCGTTACGGTCTAAGGACTAAGCCATACATTACAAAGTCATAGCAACGCTGAACTATATGACTCGATCACATTGCAATACTTTAGGTGGGTGTACGTCCATCACATCATTCCCCTTAACGATATGACGTCATTGTCAATGGACTTAAGTGTCGCCATGATCAGGAAAGCTTGATCAATCAATTTCCCAATGAGATAGTTTACCCGAGTTAAACTACGGACCATGTTTTATACTACACCTGTATTAGTATTTCGAAGTAATAAAGTTATAGAACAGTATAAAACGTATTTTGAACAAAACGGACATGTGACAAATATCTTTATTAATTTTTCTCTAGGGCACATATCCAACACTAACTAGCGAACTGGAAGGAAGTGAGCAACTTTGGAAAGTCTATCCACCACAACAAAGATGACATCGTTTCCTTTCTGGGTTTTTGGAAAGCCGGTGATGAAATCCATACTGACTTTGTCCCATTTCCACTCTGGAATAGGCAAAGGTTGAAGTGTACCAGCAGGTCTTTAATGTTATTCCTTAATGCGACGAGAAACATCACATTCGGCAACAAATCGAGCAATGTCTCTCTTCATCCTAGTCCACCAAAATATCTGGCGTAGATCTCGGTACATTTTTGTGCTACCGGGATGAATCGAGAGGGGTGTGTCATGGGCTTCTTTGAGGATGAGTTGCCTTAGCTCCCTTGTCGGGACCCGGGGTTAGCGTATGCAAGTCCCGGTACGACATAGTCATATGGAGAGCCGAGAACCGTACCCACTTGTCTAAGAAGACAAGGCCAAGCATAGAACGTTCTCGGAAAGCATCGTACGTGAGGGGCATCCCATCCAGGCCGGATGATCAACTGAGATGGGTCCTCATCGTCCGCACACAAGTCTAATGATATGGGTGATGAACTCCCATATTCCCAGACAAGTCGCCTCAACCATACTATCGACTATCTCATAGCTCTTACATAGACTTACTCCAGCCCGATCACTTAGTCGGGGTCTAGGGCGGGCTCGATCATACATCAAAGTGTGCACGAGACAGAGTCTCGAGCAATCGCATCGCGATGCCCCAAGCTGCGCACATCTAAGGGTGTCGGGACCCGGGGTTAGCGTATGCAAGTACAGTTAAGACATAGTCATATGGAGAGCCGAGAACCGCACCCACTTGTCTAAGAAGACAAGGCCAAGCACTGAACATTCTCGGAAAGGATCGTACGTGAGGGGCATCCCATCCAGGCCGGATGATCAACTGAGATGGGTCCTCATCGTCCGCACACAAGTCAAATGAAATGGGTGGTGAACTCCCATATTCGAAGACAAGTCGCCTCAACCATACTACCGACTATCTCAAAACTCTTACATAGACTTACTCCAGCCCGATCACTTAGTCGGGGTCCAGGGCAGGCTCAATCATACCACAAAGTATGCACGAGACGGAGTCTCGAGCAATCGCATCGCGATGCCCCAAGATGCGCACATCTAAGGGCCACTTGGTGTATGAAAGACCGCCAGCCAGAACACAACTAAGGTCTCGAAAACCCATACAAAGACATGCATGTTATAAACATACACGCAGCACACATGCCTTGTATGAACAGCAGGTACCATTGCAGTTCTCTACAAAGTGTACAATTTTATTGATAACTCTTATAGAGTGCACACAGAGATCACATACATGTGATCCAGCATTACATTACAAGCCGAAGCAAATTATGTCTGAGTACAGACAAGTTTAACAAATGGCTTAAGAAGCCTTATTTAAACACAAAGCCCTCCACGAGGGAACCAGTCGTCTGACTGGGACTAGACTAGTTGGTCTTCAGTCGTCCAGCTCGATGAAGAAGCCACCTTCGGGGTCAGTGGCATCATCTAAAACATAGATTAAGCAAACGTGAGTACAAAGTCGTACTCAGCAAGACTTACACAGGAGCTATACTACTCATGCATATGTATCAAGGTAAAAGGAGGTGGGGTTCATTTGCAGAAGTGCCAGCTTTGACTTGGCTAATCCTGAATTACGAATACCAGACTTTGAGGTAAGAAGCGTACACGAGTCCACTACTTTCTCCAATCAATACACCACTATGGTGCCTTCCTCGACTTCCCCACGAGAAAGCACGCCATAACACTCACACTTATCTTGGTGTGTTTTAGAAGTATCCGGTTCAAGTTATCTAATAATCAAGCTAAGCTTTCCAAGCAGTCCATAACCGCGGACGCGTCTATTAGAATAGTTTTGTTAACCTTGCAAGGGTGTACCGCTACACACACATGACCATCATTTACCTCCTTTGATCTCGACACCATTCAAGGGGTGCCAGCGAGGATGCTCACCACAACTGTTACCTCATAGCCGATCTAGTCCGAGAAAGCCGCCTACTTGGGTTGGTTACCACAATCGTGAACCCGGCCGGTTTACCGAAGTGGACCCAAGTGATGTGTGCGTGGTGCATAAGCCGGTCTCGGATGAGCCGTTCTCTCACTTAGCATCCAGGCCACAGACCTACCAGAACTCCGAACTATTGCGACATCTGGACATCGAAAGGGATGAGTTAGTAAGTTGAGAGGGGTCAGTGAGCCCAATGTGTGGTTGTACTCTTCGTCTTGGATCACCACACAAGAACTCGTACTAGGGCGGTGTTCAACGAGACAACCCACCGTGTACTCCTACACAGCCTCTCATCGTTCACCTTGTATTAGGGTCGATTCACCAACACTTTTCTACTATCATCAACATGATCATTCCCATCCCGACTCACATCACAGTAACAACATGGTATCATACTAAGCATGCAATAAGCAGTAACATTGCAGGGGCCACATGATATCAAACAAATCCTACATTTGCTAGCATTGTGGTTTGCTTACTACTGTGACAAAATGATAGGTCATGCAAAGGAATGGGTTCATCTATGCGGTAGAATCGTAACATGGTGATCATCCTAAACAATGCATAAGCGAGACATGAGAGGGAAGTGGGATTTTATCGACATGATCAATGGGGGTTTGCTTGCCTTGCTGACGAGGTTCGGGTTCGGGGTCTTCAACGTAGGGGGTGACCTCGGGTTCCGGCTCCACGTCTATCAGCAACATGAAAATCATAGGATCAACATAATGTACAATGCACAATCACATGAATAATATTGAAAGGGTGATGTTCATGGTACTGATGTGTTGATCATTCCATTTAAATGGAGTATATTGCAAATTGAATTGCAAATTCAAACTCCACATTTGAATTCAACATTTACCAAGTTACATGTGACATGGTTTGATCATTTTGAATTATCTTCAAATGTATAATATATGCCTTTGATGTTTGATTGAAATGTAGCATGTTGCCATGGTTCAAGTTGCAAAAATATTTGATTTGAATTTGATTTAATTCCATTTAAATCAAATAGCAAATGCTACTGATCACATTTTAAATTCAACTCAAACAGAGTTGAAAGTTTCATATTTGGAAAGATAATTTTCTCCTGATCATTTTTCATATATTATTTGTCCAATTTGGAGTTAATATGAATTTTCTATGAATTTCCAAAGTTTGGGGTATTTTCTGGATTTTCTGGAATTCATTTAATTCATTTTGATTTTCTGGAAATTCATAAAATGATTTATTGCGTCAGCTGACATGTGGGTCCAGGGTGTCAGTGACTGGGTTAATTAACCCGTGGGTTAAATTAATCCAGTGGCTTAATTAAGCCACTGGGCCCACTGGTCAGTGACCCAGGGGTCACTAATTGGGTGATTAACAGGGGGGCTTTGGGCTGACACGCCGGCGCCTAAACGCCGGCGACTGGACCGCGGCGGCGCTGCACGGGGATCACGATTCCGGCCACGGGAGGGGAAACGGAGGGCACCGGCTTGCTCCTGGAGGTCTTCCGCGTCGTCTGGAAGTAACAGGGGGTCACGGGGAGGTCGGGAGCGACGACGGCGACGACTCCGGCGAAAACAGAGAACCGGCGAGGTCGTAGTCGAGGCTAGGGGGCACGGATTGGGCTGAGCTCGTGTGCGTTCGAAAGCTAGAGTCACTTGGAGTCAAACGCGCGCTCTGGACGCGATGATGGGGCACAGGGGCGACCTCATCGTTGTCCATGGCGGCGACGTGTGTCGGCATCCATGGCGAAAACGGATAGAGAGGTCGCGGGGTGCTGGAAGCTTAGGGAAAACACTCAGTAGCTCACCGCGGTTCGAACGGAAGCAACGTCAAGCTTGGGGAGGCTTCAACGGCGGCGAATCGACGGCGGCGAGCTCGCGGGTCCGGCGAGAGGTTGAAGACGATGGCGTCGGCTCGGGGAGGAATTAGGGCGCCAGATTCTGCTTGAAGACGAAGTCGAGGACGAGGAGCACGGTGGACTTGCTGGCTTGAGCTCTAGGGCACGGTGGCCACGCGGGGGCTCGACGGCGCTCCGGTGAGGCTTCGGGCGGCGACGGATTCGAGCACGGGAGGAGGAGGAGGAAGCTCTGGAGGGGGGGAATGGACTGCGGAGGCTGCGGGGAGTCTCCAGGTGCGAGAAGAAGCCACGGGGAGGCCTGGAAGCTCCTCGACGATGATGTGTCGTCCCCAGCTAGCTCGGTGGCATTCCACCGAGCAGCTTGGAGGCGAGGGACGGGGAAGAAGACGCCCCTGCCCCTGTGGGCCGGCTGGGCTGGGGTGGGCCGGCTTCGCCTGGGCACCAGGTAAGGTTTTCTGATTTCTTTTCTATTTTTCTTTTCTGACATTTGTTCTGTTTAGCTAAACTAAATAGCTAAACATTTTATTAAATGCTGAAAACTTTTATGTGGCCTCATAATAATATAGACTAGCCACTCATAAACTTTCAACATTTTTAAAATTCAAAAGATTTGAATTTTAAATCAAATAGGGGTATTTCAATAATTCCAAGGCACTGTTTGATTATTTGAAAAATCTATGAGCATGGGATGGGTCCCACATCACTTGATATGTGATCACACTCATTTATAAGACTTTTCAAAAATCTAACATGAATTTTTGGAACAGATTTTTATCTGGCCTTTTGAATTAATTCATCTGGGGGGGTTTCCTTCTCCCATTTTGATTTTGATTTTTGATTTCCTTTGAAAAAAATTTGACATGATGCAAGGTGACTTGATCCTAGCACATTACCTAACAGAGGGTTCTGACAACTCGCCCCCACTCAACAGAATCTCGTCCCGAGATTCAGAAGTCTGCGGGAGGAAGGTGGGGTACTCGGCACTGAGACGGTCTTCTCTTTCCCACGTAGCTTCTCTTTCAGAGTGGTGTGACCATTGCACTTTCAGAAACCTAATCTTCTGACGACGAGTGAGACGCTCTGCAGAATCAAGAATACGAACGGGGTATTCTCGATAAGAAAGGTCATCTTGGACATCAAGCGTTTCATGGTCGACTTCGCGGATGGGGTCCTTGAAGCAACGCCTGAGTTGGGACACATGGAATACATCATGTAATCGGGAGAGGTGCGGAGGTAGTTCAAGTTGGTAGGCAACTTCTCCAGGTTTAGCAATAATGCGGAAAGGTCCGATGTAACGTGGGGCCAACTTGCCTTTGATACCGAAATGTTGGGTTCTCTTCAGAGGAGTAACCCGAAGGTAAGCCTTCTCATCCAGATTGTAGCTCTCTTGCCTATGATGACGATCATAGTAGCTTTTATGACGGGACTAGGCTGCTTTCAATTGATCACGAACAATGCGAACTTGCTCTTCTGCTTCCTTGATCATGTCCGGTCCAAAGAATTGTCTTTCACCGGTTTCTGACCAGTTTAAAGGTGTTCGACATAGTCGTCCATATAGGAGTTCAAAAGGAGCCATGTTCAGACTAGATTGAAAACTATTGTTATAAGCAAATTTGGTAAATGGAAGAGACTTCTCCCAATTCTTTCCGAATGAGATAACACAAGCTCTGAGCATGTCTTCGAGAATTTGGTTAACCCTTTCGACTTGACCGCTAGACTGAGGATGGAAAGCCGTACTAAAGGAGAGATGAGTTCCCATAGCATTCTGAAAGCTTCCCCAAAATCTAGAGGTAAAAAGGCTACCGCGATCAGAATTGATTTCCAAAGGAGCACCATGAAGGGATACAATTCTAGAGATGTACAAGTCCGCTAACTGGCTAGCAGTTATAGACTCGCGAACCGGAAGGAAGTGAGCAACTTTGGAAAGCCTATCTATGAAAACGAAGATGGCATTGTTTCCTTTCTGGGTTTTTGGAAAGCCGGTGATGAAGTCCATACCGACTTTGTCCCATTTCCACTCGGGAATAGACAAAGGTTGAAGTGTACCAGCAGGTCTTTGATGTTCTGCCTTAATGCGACGACAAACATCACATTCGGCAACAAATTGAGCAATGTCTCTCTTCATCCTAGTCCACCAAAATCTCTGGCGTAGATCTCGGTACATTTTTGTGCTACCGGGATGAATTGAGAGGGGTGTGTCATGGGCTTCCTTGAGGATGAGTTGCCTTAGTTCCTTATTCTTAGGTACTACCAAACGATTTTCAAAGAATATCGTTCCTTTGCTATCTGTGGAGAAACATTTAGCAACTCCGCTAGCAATATTCTCCTTGATCCGGCGAACACCTCGTGCACGCCTTTGGGCAACTATGATTTGATCCTCAAGAGTTGGTTTCGCCACCAAGGTAGAAAGATAGCCATCAGGAACAATCTCAAGATTGAGCTTGCGAAAGTCCTCATGAAGAAGTGGTTGATACTGTTGTAACATGAGGTTATTACAATACGACTTACGACTTAGTGCATCAGCCATGACATTGGCTTTGCCTGGGGTGTAAGAAATTACTACGTCGTAATCTTTTATCAACTCAATCCAGCGTCTTTGCCTGAGATTAAGATCTGGCTGGGTGAAAATATATTTGAGGCTTTGGTGGTCGGAATAAATCTCGCAACGGTTACCAAGGAGGTAATGTCGCCAAGTTGTTAGGGCATGAACTACGGCAGCGAGTTCAAGGTCATGGGTAGGATAGTTCTCTTCATGTGGCCGCAACTGGCGTGAAGCATAAGCTACCACATGTCGATCTTGCAGAAGTATGCATCCTAACCCTTGCCGTGATGCGTCACACTAGATCTCGAAATCCTTTTTGGTGTATGGAGGTGCAAGTACGGGTGCAGAAGTCAATCTTCTTTTTAGCTCTTGAAAGCTTTCCTCGCACTTGGGAGTCCATAGGAATTTCTTATCTTTCTTGAGGAGTTTAGTTAGAGGCTTTGCAACTTTAAAAAAGTTCTCGACGAAGCGACGGCAATAGCTGGCTAGGCCAAGAAAACTTCTAACTTGCTTAACCGATTCAGGTGGAGTCCAGTCAAGGACGGCTTGAACTCTCTCGGGATTCACATCAATGCCTTTTGCAGAAATCACGTGGCCTAAGTAGGTCACTTCTGGTAGCCAAAATTCACACTTGGAGAATTTAGCATACAGGCGATGCTCTCTAAGTTTCATCAATACCAGCCTTAGGTGTTCGGCATGTTCTTCTTCGTTCTTCGAGTATATAAGGATGTCATCGAGGTAAACCACGACGAACTGGTCCAAATACTCCATGAAGATCGAATTCATCATGCGTGAGAAAGTGGAAGGGGCATTGGTTAAACCAAAGGACATGACGGTGTACTCGTAAATACCATAACGAGTAGTAAAAGCCGTTTTGGGAATGTCCTCGTTTCGGATCTTGATTTGATGATAAACTAATCTCAAATCCATCTTGGAGAAGACGGAGGATCCTGCAAGTTGATCATAAAGATCATTGATCCTGGGCAATGGGTACTTGTTCTTGATCGTCGCTAAATTTAGCGGGCGATAGTCTACGCACATCCTTTCTGTTCCATCTTTCTTCGTTACGAACAGAACGGGGCAACCCCATGGCGATGAGCTAGGGCGGATGAAGCCTTTCTCCAACAAAGCGTCCAGTTGGGTTTTAAGCTCAGCTAACTCACGTGGGGCCATTTTGTACGGGCGTCTAGAAATTGGTGCGGTTCCTGGGGCAAGATCTACAATGAACTCTACACATCTGTCGGGTGGCATTCCCGGCAGCTCTTTAGGAAAGACATCCGGGAAGTCACGAACCACCGGAATATCTTCAAGTTCGGGAAGGGGAAGTACATTCAAGGAATGCACTTGGGTTCTTGTTCTGGGTGAGGTATAGTTGACGGTTTGGCCTGAAGGGTGGGTGAGTTTCACGGATTTGCCTTTGCAATCCAGGTAGGCATTCTGTCTTGATAGCCAAACCATGCCAAGGATGACATCAATGTCTGAAGACTTGAGGGCTATGAGTGAAGCAAGGAATACTAAACCCTCAATTGCAATTTGATTACCATGGCTCACTCTATTAGTTTGCCATCTTGACCCTGGAGTTTGAATAAACATCGGGGTGGACAATTCAACAAAGGGTAACTCATGACGAAGTCCATAACTTTCCGACATGAATGAATGAGATGCTCCTGGGTCAAAAAGAACGGAAGTAGGAACATAATTGACTGGGAGCGTACCAAGAATGACGTCAGTGGTGTCGTCAGTCTCTTCGGCGGCAATCTGGTTCACACGTCCACGAGTGGCGGGAGGAGCGGGTTTGGCGGTGTAGACCTTCTGGGGTGGCTTGCCACGACCATTTTTGCTGTTGTTGCCTCCGGCACGTGGTGGAGCATTCTGATGCTGGAGCTGGTTCTGGGGACACTCACGAGAATAGTGGCCTGCCTGACCACACTTGTAACAGGCTCCAAAAATAGTGCGTGGAGCTGGGTTGTTTGGTGGAGCGGGGTGGAACTGGGTGGGTGGACGAGGCGCCACATAGGATGGCCTCTGTGGGTTGTTCTGGCGGAACATGCTGTTTGGGATCCAGATCTTGCGCTTCTGGGAACCAGAGCTGGATGAACTGTCATCTATAGGGTGTTTGCGAAAGTCGTTGGGGGTGTTCATGTCCTCTTCTTTGATGGCCTTGTTGACAAGGACCTGGAATGTGGCAAAGTCATGAAGATTGAGTTCACGACGAAGTCCAGTGTTGAGGCCACGACGGAACCTCTCTTGTTTCTTGGAGTCGGTGGAGATTTCTTCGGTAGCATAACGAGCCAGTCGGTTGAAATCACGACTAAACTCATCAACGGTCCTTCTGCCTTGAGTGAGGTTGCAGAACTCCTCACGCTTGCGGTCCATAAGACCCTTGGGAATGTGGTGCTCGCGGAAAGAAGTGCAGAATTCCTCCCAAGATGAAGGTGGTCCAACGGGACGCATATTCAGAAAGTTCTCCCACCAAGAACTAGCTGCACCTTCGAGGTGATAGGTGGCGTAGCTGACCTTGTCACCAGTTGCAACACGGCCTGCTTGAAGCTTCCTCTCGATGCTGCGAAGCCAGTCATCGGCGTCAAGGGGATCGGTGGAGTAACTGAAAACCGGGGGATGAAGTCGTTCAGGGACACCAGCTCATTGCGCTGCTGAGTGGTGTTGCGAGCAATGACTTCCAACAGATGGTGAGAGTCTCGGCGGTTCCTCTAGACTTCCATCAGAACCTGTGCCATCGTGGGTGGGGGTGGAAGGTTGCCTTCCTCCTGATCATTCCCACGACCTTGGTTACGACCAACCTGGCCACGGGTTCCTTGAGACATCCTTAAGGTGAAAAACCAAAGTCAAACAGAGTTGATTTGAAGAGTCTAAACAAGGTATTGAAGTACTGGAAGGATTACAGAGCAAAGGAAGTAATCATCTTGACAACATGGTGATAGAGCATTCAAGCCATATATTCACAAGCTGTCATACAAACCATACATCATTTTAGTACAAGCACCAAGCTAATACAAACGTGATGAAGATGATACATCCTTCAGAGGCACTCTGACTTCCTATACATTATTTATCTAAGCCTCTGGAACTTAGACCCTTGCGTACAATATACTATGATACTACTACATCATCACTAAGTAAGACGACAGGCGGTCTCACTCATCTCCATTTCCATAGTAGTCCTCATAAAAGTTACCCGCGTATCCCGGTAGCTGGAGGTGACCATCGGAAAACACGGAGGCTTGTCGACCCTGATATCCATTTGGTCAAGGATGGGGCCTAGGTCCAGCGTAGGGTGGAAGCAAAGGACCACGGGGTGGAAAAATGCCTCCAATCTCGGGCCAAGCAACTCGAGAAGGCATCTGAGTCCTCACTGGGTAGATCGCATCATGCTCAACTGATCCAACGCTCACAAAGGTTGCCAAGAGGGTCAGTGCTCGATACAGACGAACACGGGTGGCGTGGAGCTCAAAACGGAGAGCGCGTGCATCACGATCTCTGTCACTAGAAAACCTAGCAGTCATCTGAAGTGCGGGATCCTCTGCAGAGTGATCTGAGTAGAGTCCGGTGTAATATCCCTCTTCTCCTGGAAGTGCAGCAGGGATATAGCGGAAAGAAGTCTCTCTCAGCAAAGTGTGCTCCTCTCTCAGCAGTGTCATACATGAGTATGCAGCATCCTGCACAGCCATGTTCTCGGTAACGCCAATGCCATGTCCAAAGTGGATAGGCTGAGTGACTGCAACGTGGTGCGGATAGATCCGGACAATGCAGTGGAACTGCGTCTGGTTGAAGTCATGAAACTGCTCCTCGATGGTGTACTCAGGGTACCACCGATAACCCACATAGGACATCATCTCGATCAACGTGGCGGGATGGCCACGCACACCGAGGCACCTGGTCAAACGAACAATCTGCCGAGGGGGAAGATCTGCCATCTGAAACAGAAAGGAGTTTGCAAATGCATCAGATTATGAGATAAACCTGGAATGACTCGGACAGTATAACGGCTGTAATTGCAAGAAAAAGACAATTTCTTACAACATGGAAACAGCACTTACATACGATGTAACAAAACAAGGAGCATAACCATTCTAACAAATCGATCACAACGTTCCTACGGCTATGAGGAAGCAAACAACAAGATTTTCTAATCAGACAGAGCAGACCCTAGTCCTATCTTCCTGTAGAATAAGATAAGGGTGACCCAGAACTCAGAACGAAGGGGGTAAGGAGAAAAAAGAAGCCTTACGTTGTTCCCTTATATACCCAGAGTAACTATATAACTATAGCAAGCTAGACTCGACTTCGGCCAAGGCTACTAGTCCTACAGTCAGTCCTGCTCTGATACCAAGTCTGTCGGGACCCGAGGTTAGCGTATGCAAGTACAGTTAAGACATAGTCATATGGAGAGCCGAGAACCGCACCCACTTGTCTAAGCAGACAAGGCCAAGCACTGAACATTCTCGAAAAGCATCATACGTGAGGGGCATCCCATGCAGGCCGGATGATCAACTGAGATGGGTCCTCATCGTCCGCACACAAGTCAAATGATATGGGTGGTGAACTCCCATATTCAAAGACAAGTCGCCTCAACCATACTACCGACTATCTCAAAACTCTAACATAGACTTACTCCAGCCCGATCACTTAGTCGGGGTCCAGGGCGGGCTCGATCATACCACAAAGTATGCACGAGACGGAGTCTCGAGCAATCGCATCGCGATGCCCCAAGCTGCGCACATCTAAGGGCCACTTGGTGTATGAAAGACCGCCAGCCAGAACACAACTAAGGTCTCGAAAACCCATACAAAGACATGCATGTTATAAACATACACGCAGCACACATGCCTTGTATGAACAGCAGGTACCATTGCAATTCTCTACAAAGTGTACAATTTTATTGATAACTCTTATAGAGTGCACACAGAGATCACATACATGTGATCCAACATTACATTACAAGCCGAAGCAAATTATGTCTGAGTACAGACAAGTTTAACAAATGGCTTAAGAAGCCTTATTTAAACAGAAAGCCCTCCACGAGGGAACCAGTCGTCTGACTGGGACTAGACTAGTTGGTCTTCAGTCGTCCAGCTCGATGAAGAAGCCACCTTCGGGGTCAGTGGCATCATCTAAAACATAGATTAAGCAAACGTGAGTACAAAGTCGTACTCAGCAAGACTTACATAGGAGCTATACTACTCATGCATATATATCAAGGTAAAAGGAGGTGGAGTTCATTTGCAGAAGTGCCATCTTTGACTTGGCTAATCCTGAACTACGAATACCAGACTTTGAGGTAAGAAGCGTACACGAGTCCACTACTTTCTCCAACCAATACACCACTATGGTGCCTTCCTCTACTTCCCCACGAGAAAGCACGCCATAGCACTCACACTTATCTTGGTGTGTTTTAGAAGTATCCGCTTCAAGTTATCTAATAATCAAGCTACGCTTTCCAAGCAGTCCATAACCGCGGACGCGACTATTCGAATAGTTTTGTTAACCTTGCAAGGGTGTACCGCTACACACACGTGACCATCATTTACCGCCTTTGATCTCGACACCATTCAAGGGGTGCCAGCGAGGATGCTCACCACAACTGTTACCGCATAGCCGATCTAGTCCGAGAAAGCCGCCTACTTGGGTTGGTTACCACAATCGTGAACCCGGCCGGTTTACCGAAGTGGACCCAAGTGATGTGTGTGTGGTTCATAAGCCGGTCTCGGATGAGCCGTTCTCTCACTTAGCATCCAGGCCACAGACCTACCAGAACTCCGAACTATTGCGACATCTGGACATCGAAAGGGATGAGTTAGTAAGTTGAGAGGGGTCAGTGAGCCAATGTGTGGTTGTACTCTTCATCTTGGATCACCACACAAGAACTCGTACTAGGGCGGTGTTCAACGAGACAACCCACCGTGTACTCCTACATAGCCTCTCATCGTTCACCTTGTATTAGGGTCGATTCACCAACACTTTTCTACTATCATCAACATGATCATTCCCATCCCGACTCACATCACAGTAACAACATGGTATCATACTAAGCATGCAATAAGCAGTAACATTGCAGGGGCCACATGATATCAAACAACTCCTACATTTGCTAGGATTGTGGTTTGCTTACTACTGTGACAAAATGATAGGTCATGCAAAGGAATGGGTTAATCTATGCGGTAGAATCGTAACATGGTGATCATCCTAAACAATGCATAAGCGAGACATGAGAGGGAAGTGGGATTTTATCGACATGATCAATGGGGGTTTGCTTGCCTTGCTGACGAGGTTCGGGTTCGGGGTCTTCAACGTAGGGGGTGACCTCGGGTTCCGGCTGCACGTCTATTAGCAACATGAAAATCATAGGATCAACATAATGTACAATGCACAATCACATGAATAATATTGAAAGGGTGATGTTCATGGTACTGATGTGTTGATCATTCCATTTAAATGGAGTATATTGCAAATTGAATTGCAAATTCAAACTCCACATTTGAATTCACATTTACCAAGTTACATGTGAAATGGTTTGATCATTTTGAATTATCTTCAAATGTATAATATATGCCTTTGATGTGTGATTGAAATGTAGCATGTTGCCATGGTTCAAGTTGCAAAAATATTTGATTTGAATTTGATTTAATTCCATTTAAATCAAATAGCAAATGCTACTGATCACATTTTAAATTCAACTCAAACAGAGTTGAAAGTTGCATATTTGGAAAGATAATTTTCTCCTGATCATTTTTCATATATTATTTGTCCAATTTGGAGTTAATATGAATTTTCTATGAATTTCCAAAGTTTGGGGTATTTTCTGGATTTTCTGGAATTCTTTTAATTCATTTTGATTTTCTGGAAATTCATAAAATGATTTATTGCGTCAGCTGACATGTGGGTCCAGGGTGTCAGTGACTGGGTTAATTAACCCGTGGGTTAAATTAATCAAGTGGCTTAATTAAGCCACTGGGCCCACTGGTTAGTGACCCAGGGGTCACTAATTGGGTGATTAACAGGGGGGCTTTGGGTTGACACGCCGACGGCTAAACGCCGGCGACTGGACCGCGGCGGCGCTGCACGAGGATCACGATTCCGGCCTCGGGAGGGGAAACGGAGGGCACTGGCTTGCTCCTGGAGGTCTTCCGCGTCGTCTGGAAGTAACAGGGGGTCACGGGGAGGTCGGGAGCGACGACGGCGACGACTCCGGCGGAAACAGAGAACCAGCGAGGTCGTAGTCGAGGCTAGGGGGCACGGATTGGGCTGAGCTCGTGTGCGTTCGAAAGCTAGAGTCACTGGGAGTCAAACGCGCGCGCTGGACGCGATGATGGGGCACAGGGGCGACCTCATCGTCGTCCATGGCGGCGACGTGCGTCGACATCCATGGCAAAAACGGATAGAGAGGTCGCGGGGTGCTGGAAGCTTAGGGGAAACACTCAGTAGCTCACCGCGGTTCGAACGGAAGCAACGTCAAGCTTGGGGAGGCTTCAACGGCGGCGAATCGACGACGGCGACCCCCGGTCCGGCGAGAGGTTGAAGACGATGGCGTCGGCTCGGGGAGGAATTAGGGCTCTAGATTCTGCTTGAAGACGAAGTCGAGGACGAGGAGCACGGTGGACTTGCTGGCTTGAGCTCTAGGGCACGGTGGCCACGCGGGGGCTTGACGGCGCTCCGGTGAGGCTTCGGGCGGCGACGGATTCGAGCACGGGAGGAGGAGGAGGAAGCTCTGGAGGGGGGGAATGGACTGCGGAGGCTGCGGGGAGTCTCCAGGTGCGAGAAGAAGCCACGGGGAGGCCTGGAAGCTCTTCGACGACGACGTGTCGTCCCTAGCTAGCTCGGTGGCATTCCACCGAGCAGCTTGGAGGCGAGGGACGGGGAAGAAGACGCCCCTGCCCCTGTGGGCCGGCTGGGCTGGGGTGGGCCGGCTTCGCCTGGGCGCTAGGTAAGGTTTTCTGATTTCTTTTCTATTTTTGTTTTCTGACATTTGTTCTGTTTAGCTAAAATAAATAGCTAAACATTTTATTAAATGCTGAAAACTTTTATGTGGCCTCATAATAATATAGACTAGCCACTCATAAACTTTCAACATTTTTAAAATTCAAAAGATTTGAATTTTAAATCAAATAGGGGTATTTAATTAATTCCAAGGCACTGTTTGATTATTTGAAAAATCTATGAGCATGGGATGGGTCCCACATCACTTGATATGTGATCACACTCATTTATAAGACTTTTCAAAAATCTAACATGAATTTTTGGAAAAGATTTTTATCTGGCCTTTTGAATTAATTCATCTAGGGGGGTTTCCTTCTCCCATTTTGATTTTGATTTTTGATTTCCTTTGAAAAAAATTTGACATGATGCAAGGTGACTTGATCCTAGCACATTTCCTAACAGAGGGTTCTCACAAAGGGCCACTTGGTGTATAAAAGACCGCCAGCCAGATCACAACTAAGGTCTCGAAAACCCATACAAAGACATTCATGTTATAAACATACACGCAGCACACATGCCTTGTATGAACAGCAGGTATCATTGCAATTCTCTACAAAGTATACATTTTATTGATAACTCTCACAGAGTGCACACAGAGATCACAAGCATGTGATCCAACATTACAACAGACAAGCGGAAGCAAAGTAGGTCTGAGTACAGACAAATTTAACAAATGGCTTATGAAGCCTTATTTAAACACAAGCCCTCCACGAGGGAACCAGTCGTCTGACTGGGACTACACTAGCTTGGTCTTCACTCGTCGAGCTCGATGAAGAAGCCACCTTCGGGGTCAGTGGGTTCATATAAAACATAGAATAAGCAAACGTGAGTACAAATTCGTACTCAGCAAGACTTACATAGGAGCTATACTACTCATGCACATGTATCGAGGTAAAAGGGGTGGGGTTCAATTGCAGAAGTGCCAGCTTTGACTTGATTAGGACTGAACTACGAGTACCAGACTTTGAGGTAAGAAGCGTACACGAGTCCACTACATTCTCCAACCAATTACACCACTATGGTGCCTTCCTCGACTTCCCCACGAGAAAGCACGCCATAGCACTCACGCTTATCTTGATAAGTTTTATAAGTATCTAGTTCAAGTTGTCGAATAATCAAGCTAAGCTTTCCAAGCAGTCCTTAACCGCGGACGCGGCTATTCGAATAGTTTTGTTAACCCTGCAGGGGTGTACCACTACACACACATGATCATCAGTTACCGCCTTTAATCTCGACACCATTCAAGGGGTGTCAGCGAGGATGCTCACCACAACTGTTACCTCATAGCCGATCTAGTCCAATAAAGCCGCCTACCTGGGTTTGCTACCACTATCGTGAACCCGGCCGGTTTACCGAAGTGGACCCAGATGATGTGTGCCTGGTGCATAAGCCGGTCTCGGTTGAGCCATTCTCTCACTTAGCAGCCAGGCCACAAACCTACCAGAACTCCGAACTATTGCGACATCTGGACATCGAAAGGGATGAGTTAATAAGTTGAGAGGGGTCAGTGAGCCCAATGTGTGGTTGTACTCTTCATCTTGGATCACCACACAAGAACTCGGACTTAGGGAGGTGTTCAACGAGACAACCCACTGTGTACTCCTACACAACCTCTCATCGTTCACCTTGTATTAGGGTAGATCACCAACACATTTCCACCACCATCAACATGATCACAACTATCCCGACTCACATAACAGTAACATCATTGTATCACTCTAAGCATGCAATAAGCAGTAACAATTGCAGGGGCCACATGATATCAACCAACTCCTACATTTGCTAGGATTGTGGTTTGCTTACTACTGTGACAAAAGATAGGTCATGCAAAGGAATGGGTTCATCTATGCGGTAGAAACGTAGCATGGTAATCATCCTATACAATGCATAAGAGAGACATGAGAGGGAATTGGGATTTTATCGACATGATCAATGGGGGTTTGCTTGCCTTGCTGACGAGGTTCGGGTTCAGGGTCTTCAACGAAGGGGGCTGCCTCTTGTTCCGGTTCCACCTGTACTCGACAAACAACAAGCAAGGTAGCAAAGTAAATACAATGCACAATCACATGGTTGAAGGTTGAAACTTGATGTATACGCTTCTGATGTGTGAGGCAATTCCATTTAAATGGAGTATATTGCAAATTCAAACTCCAATTTGAATTCAAGTCAGCCAAGTTGTAAATGCTATTGTGTGATCAAAGTAATTCATTTTGAAATGTGTATGATATGCCTCTGATGTGCAATTGAAATGTGGTATGTTGCTAAGATTCAAAATGCAAAAGCATTTGAATTTAATTTGATTAAATTCCAATTAAACCAAATAGAAAATGCTACTGGTACCATTTTAAATTCAACTCAAACATAGTTGAAAGTTGCATAATTGGATAGATTATTTCTCCTGATCATTTTTCTTATATTATATGTTCAATTTGGAGTTAATATGAATTTTCTATGAATTTTCAAAGTTTGGAACAATTTCTGTCTATTTCTGAATTAAATTAAATAGAAATTCATTTACTGTGTCATGCTTGCGTCATGATGACGTGGGGGGGGTCTGACAAGTGGGGTCGGCCTGTCATCCTCTGGGTTAATTTACCCGATTAGTTAAATCTAACCAGGGGATTAAGGGGGGGCCAGGGCCCACTGGCAGTGACCCAGGGTCACTTAACCCAGGTGGGGTTAAGCCCCTAATCACGGCCACGTCGACGGCTGCCGGCGGCTAAACTCCGGCGTCACCAGACGCGGCGGCGCTGCACGGGAGGACGATTCCAGCGTCCATTTGAAGCGCTGCGACCTCCATCTTGAAGCCCTCCCTTGCGCGCGTCGATTGGTGCAGAGCAGCGCCACCGGAAGGCATCGGAGGCACGTCGGCGACGAGCCCTAGCGGCGGCGGAGCCACGGCCTTGATGCAGTCGACGCTGCGCTGCCCGTGCTTGGCCATGCGCTAGCTGGACGGCCTCCTGGGAACGCCAGCTATGCGATGGACAGCACGACGAGGACAGGCGAGCAAAAGAGCAGCCCCACCGGCGACCATGGCGGCGGTGAGATCCTGCTCCAAAGGGGAAACTCGCTAGGGGGCTAACGGGGCGAGGAGGTTTGGAGTTGGTGTAGCAGCTCACCAGGAGTGCGTTGGTGGTGACGGCGAGGCCAGGGAGGGTCTCACGGCGAAGCAATTGCACGACGAAGCTCATCGGCCGGAGTTGGGGAAGATGAAGCTAGTGACGCGTGCAGATGCCTTCGTCTTCAATTGAGTGCACAACTCGACGTAGGGGACGACGACTGAGAAGATGGACACCATAGCGAGGCTTCTCGTTGGCGTTGGCCGCGTGTTCTCGGCGGCGTGATCCACGGCGGTTCTCGAGTGGCGCCAAAACCGAACGAGAAAGAGGAGGAGAGGGACCAAGCGGAGGGGGAAATGACGGGCGGCTTCGAGGCGGGTCTCCACGACACGAGGTGAGGGCACGGGGAGGCCTGGAAGCCCCTGGACGTCGAGGTGGCGTCCACGGCGTGCTCGGCCTCTCCAGCGAGCTGCTTGGAGGCGTGGGGAGAGGGAGAAGACCCTGCTGCCCCTGGTGGGTTGGGCTGGGCCAGGTAAGTGGGCCAACAGGCCAGAAGCCAGGTAAGTTCCTTTTCCTTTTTCTTTCTGTTTTCTTTTCTGACATTTGTTTTGGTTAGCAAAAAAAATAGCAAACCACTTTATTAAATGCTGAAACTTTTTATGTGGCTTCACAATATACTCGGCTAGCCACTTGTAAAGTTTGAACATTTTTTAAATTCAAATTATTTGAACTTTAAATCAAATAGGGGTTTTTGAATTAATCCAAGGTCATGTTTGAATATTTGAAAAATCCATGAGCATGGGGTGGTCCCACATCACTTGATATGTGATCACACTCATTTGTAAGACTTTTCAAAAATCTAACATAAATTTTTGGAGAAGATTTATTTCTGGCCATTTGAATTAATTCATCTGGGGGGGGGGGGGTTCCTTCTCCCATTTGAGTTTGATTTTGATTCCAATTGATTTCTTTTGAAATTTTTAACATGATGCAAGATGACTTTGATCCTAGCACATTACCTAGCAGAGGGTTCTGAGAACTCGCCCCCACTCAACAGAATCTCGTCCCGAGATTCAGAAGTCTGCGGGAGGAAGGAGGGATACTCGGTACGGAGACGGTCTTCTCTTTCCCACGTGCCTTCTCTCTTAGAGTGGTGTGACCATTGCACTTTCAGAAACTTAATCTTCTGACGATGAGTGACACGCTCTGCGGAATCAAGAATACGAACGGGGTACTATCGATAAGAAAGGTCATCTTGGAGATCAAGCATTTCATGGTCGACTTTGCGGATGGGGTCCTTGAAGCAACGCCTGAGTTGGGACACATGGAATACATCATGTACTCGGAAAAGGTGCGGGGGTAGTTCAAGTTGGTAGGCAACTTCTCCGCGTTTAGCAAGAATGCGGAAAGGTCCGATGTAACGTGGGGCCAACTTGCCTTTGATACCGAAACGTTGGGTTCCCTTGAGAGGAGTAACCCGAAGGTAAGCCTTCTCATCCATATTGTAGCTCTCTTGCCTATGATGACGATCATAGTAGCTTTTCTGACGAGACTGGGCTGCTTTCAATTGATCACGAACAATGCGAACTTGCTCTTCTGCTTCCTTGATCATATCCGGTCCAAAGAATTGTCTTTCACCGGTTTCTGACCAGTTTAGGGGTGTTCGACATCGTCGTCCATATAGGGGTTCAAAAGGAGCCATGTTCAGACTAGATTGAAAACTATTGTTATAAGAAAATTCGGCGAATGGCAGAGACTTCTCCCAATTCTTTCCGAATGAGATAACACAAGCTCTGAGCATGTCCTCGAGAATTTGGTTAACCCTTTCGACTTGACCGCTAGACTGAGGATGGAAAGCTGTACTAAAGGAGAGATGATTTCCCATAGCATTCTGAAAGCTTCCCAAGAATCTAGAGGTGAAAAGGCTACCACGATCAGAATTGATTTCCAAAGGAACACCGTGAAGGGATAAAATTCTAGAGACGTACAAGTCCGCTAACTGGCTAGCAGTTATAGACTCGCGAACTGGAAGGAAGTGAGCAACTTTGGAAATCCGGTGATGAATTCCATACCGACTTTGTCCCATTTCCACTCTGGAATAGGTAAAGGCTGAAGTGTACCAGCTGGTCTTTGATGTTCTGCCTTAATGCGACGACAAACATCACATTCGGCAACAAATCGAGCAATGTCTCTCTTCATCCTAGTCCACCAAAATCTCTGGCGTAGATCTCGGTAAATTTTTGTGCTACCGGGATGAATCGAGAGGGGTGTGTCATGGGCTTCCTTGAGGATGAGTTGCCTTAGTTCCCTATTCATAGGTACTACCAAACGATTTCCAAAGAATACCGTTCCTTTACTATCTATGGAGAAACATTTAGCAACTCCGCTAGAAATGTTCTCCTTGATCCGGCGAACACCTCGTGCACGCCTTTGGGCAACTATGATTTGATCCTCAGGAGTTAGTTTTGCCACCAAGGTAGAAAGATAGACATGAGGAACAATCTCAAGATTGAGCTTGCGAAATTCCTCATGAAGAAGTGGTTGATACTGTTGTAACATGAGGTTGTTACAATACGACTTACGACTTAGTGCATCAGCCATGACATTGGCTTTTCCTGGGGTGTAAGAAATTCCTACGTCGTAATCTTTTATCAACTCAATCCAGCGTCTTTTCCTGAGATTAAGATCTGGCTGGGTGAAAATGTATTTGAGGCTTTGGTGTTCGGAATAGATCTCACAACGATTACCAAGGAGGTAATGTCGCCAAGTTGTTAGGGCATGAACTACGGCAACGAGTTCAAGGTCATGGGTAGGATAGTTCTCTTCATGTGGCCGCAACTGGCGTGAAGCATAAGCTACCACATGTCTATCTTGCAGAAGTATGCATCCCAACCCTTGCTGTGATGCGTCACAAAAGATCTCAAAATCCTTTTTGGTGTCTGGAGGCGCAAGTACGGGTGCAGAAGTCAATCTTATTCTTAGCTCTTGAAAGCTTTCCTCGCACTTGGGAGTCTATAGGAATTTCTTATCTTTCTTGAGGAGTTCAGTTAGAGGCTTTGCAACTTTAGAAAAGTTCTCGACGAAGCGACGGCAATAGCTGGCTAGGCCAAGAAAACTCCTAACTTGCTTAACCGATTCAGGTGGAGTCCAGTCAAGGACGGCCTGAACTCTCACGAGATTCACAGCAATGCCTTTTGCAGAAATCACGTGGCCTAAGTAGGTCACTTCTGGTAGCCAAAATTCACACTTGGAGAATTTAGCATACAGGCGATGCTCTCTAAGTTTCATCAATACCAGCCTTAGATGTTCGGCATGTTTTTCTTCGTTCTTCGAGTAGATGAGAATTTCATCGAGATAAACTACAACAAATTTATCTAAGTACTCCATGAAGATCGAATTCATCATGCGCGAGAAAGTGGTGGGGGCATTGGTTAAACCAAAGGACATGACGGTGTACTCGTAAAGACCGTAACGAGTACTAAAAGCCGTTTTGGGAATGTCCTCGTTTCGGATTTTGATTTGATGATAACCCAATCTCAAATACATCTTGGAGAAGACAGAGGATCCTGCAAGTTGATCATAAAGATCATTATTCCTGGGCAGTGGGTATTTGTTCTTTATCGGCATAGTTGGCATTGCGGTGCGTTCATAATCATGTCAATTGCCCTTCTGTAATTTGTTTACCTCGCATAGCAGTTTTATCGTCTTTTGGGAGAGAGACATCACTAGCGAACATCACGTATCCCAGTCCATATCCTCATTACTGTTTCCAAGCTATCTTTACTTTTCTGCTTTTACTTGCTATCATTATCACTTCTGTTTTACCCTTTGTGAACAACAAGACCAGAGAGATTGAAAACCTCTCTGAACTTCGTTGGGAACAAAGTTATCTGTGTCTGTGTGCAGGTCCACGTCAGTCGCGCCGCTGACACCTACTTATCATATCCGGAGTCCTACGGGAGACAAACCTTGGTATCTTCACCGAGGGAAACTCGCTGCTGCACTGCATCACTCCTTCCACTTGGGGCTCACCAACGAAGGGCGGGAAGCCGCTAAGCAAGGAACTCGACCACCTCCTCTTTCAAGGCTCCCATATTAGCCGGATCAGGCATCGACGTCACTTCTACGACCATGAAATTTTCATGGCTGCGCGCCGGCCTCACCGCTGGAGTGATGTAAGTGCGGGGCAACCGTGCTGGGCCACCATCAATGATCTGGTGACCCGCTGGCAGGAAACGATGCGGGTCAAGCTCATAGATCGCCATCCTTTGGTTATCAGAGGGCGATGACGTAACAGTTGCATTAGTTCGAGCTCGGTCTGGCGGCAGAGGAACTTGTGGTGGGGTTTTTTGCTGGGAGCACGAAGCGGCAGAGCTAGTCGAGGGGGCACAAATATCGAAACCAGTCGTTGTAGTTGCCTTAATATTGTAGGATTTTTTCCAAACCAAGCCCTATTTGATTGCTATCTTCTCGCAGTCACGTCGATGGTGGCCAGGTTTATTACATGTAACGCAAAGCAAACTCTGCGGGTAACTAGATGACATGTGGCCCTGGATGTTACATATCGAGCAGGTCATGATACGGGCCACCATGTCATCGACCATTGACTCAAAGGCATCAGGCACCGTGGGTGCAGATGACACTGAGGTAGCATTGGGAACCGACGTCCCTTGCGTCCCTTCCAGTGAATCATCACGCATCGTATCTGAGGCGACGTGACCAAGAACAGTTCCTGCTGCATTAGTTGTACCTATATCGACGTCGAGTAAACGTGTCCGGTCACCACTTTGGTTGGAAGTAGGATTCAAATCCGGTATATTATCTTCCAAAGAATCTGTCACCTTTAGTTGATTGGCATCAACCAAACCAGCCTTGCCCGAAATCAACGGGATAGTACCAAACTGAATACTAGGCATCGCCGCCGTCCACGAAACCACCGGTGATGAACAATCCGGTGACATTGCAGGGTGATTTGGTGAAGGAGGGAGACATTCCTCAGGCAGAAAATCCTAGCCAGCTTCAACCCAGTCAGCTCTCAATGCAGGATCCACACGGGAAACTGTTGGGGATCACCGCAGAAAACAAATTTTTTCCTACCTACGAGTCCCGAACCCAAGATCTATGCTATGCTGATGTATGTAACAGAAGGAATCTGTGTTCATACCTTTGAAGACCGAAAGAGGGAAACGTTCCTCGAACGTGGTTGGCGTAGACTCTGATCCTACGACCTCCCTGTCGTGTTGAAGAACCTCCGACGATGAAGCAGCACCATACATGTAGTGCCTCGCGGGATTACACACGTATGATGCAACCGACGTCCCTCCAGGCTCCGAACCAGAAGAGCAGCGGAAAGAAGATTGATCCGGATCCCGATTCCGGTAGCGCGACGGCGTCCGGATGATGGTGAAACGCCCCAACCAGGTGCAAACTCCAAACCAGGGGAGTCCGCTCTAGGTCGGAGAAAGAGAGAGAGAAACTCAATGTTATGTTGAAAAAGGCACCCCCACCCCTCCTTATATAGGCCAAGGAGGGCCTCCACCCCCTCCCCTTCTCCCATGTGGGACTAAACCCCCAACGGGGGGGGAGTGGTGCGGCTAGGAGGGGGGATGGACCCCTCCCTTGGCGCCAAGCCTAAGGGGGGAGGCTCCCCCTTCCCCTCATGGGCCTTTTAAGGCCCAAATACCTTTTCACCCTTTTAATTAATTATTTAAATCATGTTTAATATTTTATTCTGTCAATTAAATAATAAAACATATTTAAACATTAATATATATTATTTTGAACCTTTCAAAATATCCGGAACAGCTTCCGGCACCTCTCGGTACATTTCCGGTGTTTTCTCTCTTTTCACCGATGATCCCGATTCAATCCTTAATGCATCGATTGCCCTTAAGTGTGACACCCTTCGGTCCGGGAAATAGTAGACATGATCGAGACACTCTCTGACCAATGACCATCATGTGGGATCTGGTTACAATCCTTGATGTGCCCCTACGCTTCCATCGAATAAACTTCATCGCTGTTGAACCGTTAACAATATGACTTGATCCCTTTATGATTCGGTACTATGTTTGTATGAGGTATGATCGTCGGTATCCAATACCTAGTTCTTCCTCGTCTCCGACATAACATGTTTACTCGTCTGTGAATATTACATCTCTTGTGACCTAGTCACTTGCTTGCAAGCTATTTATGCAACACCATCGAGTGGGCCCAGAGTACCTATCCGTCACTCGGATCGACAAATCCCGCTCTGATCTATTTCATACTCCTCAAGATACACCTTTTCAGTTACCATGTTTTAGTGTAACGGTTAATGCACTCAAAGCATCCTAATAGATAGCAATTATGTATGATCATCATGGTCTAAGGATTCAGTCACTATGTTATTAAGTCATCGCAATGCTGAACTTATGTGACTTGATCACACTGCAATGCTTAAGGTGGGTGTGTGTCCATCACATCATTCTCCTAATGATATGACCTCATTGTCAATAGACTATTATGTTCTCATGATCAGGAAACCTTGATCATCAATTGCCCAATGAGCTAGTATGCCCGAGTTTAACTAGGGACCAGGTTGTTATATATCACACGTGTATTAATGTTTCCGCTTAATACAGTTCTAGCACAATATATAACGTATTATGAACAAACAGATATGTGACAAATATCTTTATTAATTTGCCTCTACGGCACATATCCAACAGTCTCCCACTTGCACTAGAGTACAAATTACACTAGTTTACATCAGGTATGTTCTAACACCAATAGTCTCTCGGTGTTGTTCAAACTTGGCTTGTGGAAGAGGTTTAGTCATTGGGTCTGACGGATTCAGATACGTATGTATTTTGAAAATCCTAGTATGACCATACTTGACGTAGTCCCGCATCACATGGAAACGCCGGAGAATATGCTTGGTTGTAGAGTGAGCAATGGCACCCGTATTGTCGCAATAAATTCTAACAGGGTCAGTGCAACTAGGGAATACGCCAAGCTCGATAACGAACTTCTTCAGCCAATGCGCCTCATTTGACGCTTCGCAAGCGGCAATATACTCCGACTCCATCTTAGATTGGGCGACGACTGACTGCTTGCCGCTCCTCCAGCTAATCGCACCACCATTCAACATAAACACGTATCCCTTCTGGGATTTTGAGTCATCGGGATCAGTACCAAGACTGGCATCGACGTAACCTGTTACGGCGAGCTCTTCTTCACATCCTCCATAGACAAGAACCAGATCCTTAGTTCTTCGTTAGTACTTAAGGACGTTCTTCACTGCAATCCAATGATCCATTCCAGGATTACTTTGGAAACGATTAGTCAGACTAACCGCCAGGGCCACATCTGGTCGAGTACACAACATAACATACATGATAGAACCTATGGCTGAGGCATAGGGCTTTGAGGACATTTCCTCCCTTTCTTTTGTTGTTGCTGGGCATTGAGTCACACTCAATTTACTTCTTTCATAACGGGCAAGAGGCCTCTCTTGGCATTATCCATATTGAACCTCTTCAATATCTTCTCAAGGTAAGTTCTCTGACTTAGTGATAATATGCGTCTTGATTTATCTCTATAGGTTTTAATGCCTAATATGTATGCAGCTTCACCTAGGTCCTTCATGGAAAATTGTACATTCAAATATTCCATTACCCCCTCTAGAAATTTCACATCATTCCCTATCAATAACAGTCATCCACATATACTACTAGGAATGCCACAGATCTCCCACTCGCTTTCTTATAAACACAGAATTCTTCTTCATTTTGGAAAAATCCAAAATCTTTGATCACCTCATAAAAACGAAGATTCCAGCTCCGAGATGCTTGCTTCAACCCATAAATGGACCGTTGAAGTATGCATACCTTACCAGCGTCCTTAGGATCAATAAAACCTTCCGGTTGTACCATCTACAACTCTTCCTCAATGTTGCCATTTAGGAACGCGGTTTTCACATCGATCTGCCATATTTCATAATCGTAATAGGCAGAAATTGCTAGCAATAGCCGGATAGACTTTAGCATCGCTACGGTAGAGAAAGTCTCTTCGTAGTCAACTCCTTGAATTTGTCGGAAACCTTTTGCGACAAGTCGATCTTTATAGACAGATACGTTTCCGTCTACGTCAGTTTTTTTCTTGAATATCCACCTATTCTTGACGGCCTTTCGGTCCTCGGGAATATCCACCAAAGTCCATACTTTGTTGGCGTACCTGGAGTCTATCTCGGGTTTCATGACTTCCAGCCAGTTCTCGGACTCGGGTCCCTCCATTGCTTCTTTGTAGTTCGCAGGTTCGTCAGGTTCATTTAACATGACTGCATTGACAAGTTTCCCATAAAACTGAGTTTTTACTCGGGCTCTTGATGACCTGCGGGGTACAATAGGATCCTCTTCATCTTTATCATGATCATCATGTATGTCACGATCGTTATGAATATCATGATGACCGTTCTCTTCAGCTCCCACTACGGAACATGGTTCTGGAACAACTTCCATTTCCATTTCTTCCACTTGGAGTGATTGGTCATTCATCTCGTTGAGGTCTATTTTCCTCCCACTCAATTCTGTCGAAAGAAATTCTTTCTCATGAAAGCATCCAGTCTTGGCGACAAACGTTTTTCCCTGAGACTGGTTGTAGAAGGTGTATCCAACGGTTTCCCTTGTATATCCCACAAAGATGCACTTATCCCCTTTTGATTCGAATTTGTCAGGCTGAAGTTTCCTAACATAAGCCTCACAACCCCAAATCTTCAATTGAGACAACTTTGGTTTCTTGCCATGCCATTCCTCAAATGGCGTTGTCTTTACGGATTTGGACGGTGCCCTATTAAGAATGTAAGCGGCAATTTCTAATGCATACCCCCAGAATGACACATGTAAGTTGGTATGAGACATCATCGATCGTACGCTATCCAATAGAGTTCGATTACGTCGCTCAGAAACACCGTTAAGCTGAGGTGTTCCTGCCGGCATAAGTTGTGGTACGATGCCACAAGTCTTAAGATGATCGCCAAACTCGTGACTTAAATACTCGCCTCCTCGATCGGATCGAAGGTGCTTGATTTTCTTCCCGAGTTGATTCTCGACCTCACTCTGAAATTCCTTGAACCTTTCAAAGGTTTCAAACTTATGTTTCATCAAGTAGATATACCCATATCTGCTTAAGTCATCTATGAAGGTCACGAAGTAACGAAGACCATTGCGTGTGGGGACGTTCATAGGTCCACATACATCTGAATGTATGATCCCTAACAATTCTTCCGCACGCTCCATTGTTCCATTGAATGGAGTCCTTGTCATCTTGCCCATAAGGCATGTTTCACATGTGTCAAGGGATCCAAAATCCAATGACTCCAGAAGTCCATCATCATGAAGATTCTTCATGCGCTTTTCACAAATATGACCAAGTCGACAATGCCACATCGTCATGTGTTCTTCGCCACTAGGTTTTAATCTTTTGGCCTCTACGTTATCAATATGAAGTATATCACAATCGAGATTAAGAATGAATAAGCCATTTTTCTCCGGTGCGTGAACATAAAACACATCATCCTTATAAATCGCACAACCAATTGTATTTGACTTAAAAGAATAGTGGTCTCGCTTCAAGCAAGAACCACTAACGATGTTCACACTTAATGCGGGTACATAGTAGCACTTATTCAAAATCAAAACTAATCCCGAAGGGAGACTAAGATGCTTCGTGCCGATGGCCACCACTTCAATCCGGTAGCCGTTTTCCACGCGCATCGTCACTTCATCTTTCATCAAGCGCCGCCTATTCCGTAGCCCCTGAGAGGAGTTAGAAATATGAGCAACAGATCATGTATCAAATATCCAGGATTTGTTCCCAACGCTTGTTAAGAAAAGATCCATAACGTGTATATCAAATATACCTTTGTCTCTTCTGACAATCTTGCCAGCCTTCTTATCCTCTAGGTACTTGGGGCAGTTGCGTTTCCAGTGACCATCACCCTTGCAGTAGAAGCACTCAACACCGGGCTTGGGTCCAGGTTTGGGTGCCTTACGAGGATTGACAACTGGCTTGTCACTCTTCTTCGGGATTCCCTTCTTTCCCTTCTCCTTCTTGCCATACTTCTTGAATTCAACGGTCTTGTTGACCATGAAGACAGCATGCTCCTTCTTGATCTCAACCTTAGCAGTTTTCAGCATGGCGAACAACTTAGAAGGGTTCTTAGTCATCCCCTGCATGTTGTAGTTCAACACAAAGCCTTTGTAGCTAAGGGGCAGCGACTTCTGCACCCTATCAACAACAAGTTCATCTGGAATATGACATTCCAGAGCATTCAAGCATTGAACATAGCCAGACATATTGACCACGTGCTCACTAACACTGCTATGCTCATCCATCTTTGCTGAGAAGAAAGCTTCAGAAGCCTCATAACGTTCAGCCCTGGCTTGGGGTGCAAAGACGGCCTTGAGGTCGGTGATTATCTCATATGCACCCATCCTCTCAAAGCGTTTCTGCAGCTCAGCCTCCATGGATTAAAGCATTCCACTCTGGACAAGGTTGTAATCATCCGTCTTGGAGAGGTAGACATTCTTCTCATCCTGACTAGCGTCTGATGGTGGTTCGTCACCTAACGCGGCCTCTAGTACGTATGCCATCTTGAGGGGAACGAGGAGAATCCTCAGAGTGCGGAACCAGTTGGTGAAGTTTGACCCATCGGTTTTCAGTTTGTCTTTGTCTAGGAATGACCCTAAGTTGAATGAGGGGCGAGGTGCAGCCATCTACAATGGTTATTTTCAAAACACATATTTAGACTTTGTTCATAATTGGAGTTCAATTTTAATTAATTCTAAAACTCCCACTTACTTAAACATCTCTCCACATTTACTAAGTGATTAACATAATCCTAGTTTGAATGATCGTCCTCGAATATCACACGGCCGACGACACATCTCCCTAGGTAGGCCATCATGCCAATCATATCCGTTACATGACTCATGTTTAACCTTTCGGTCATCCGTATCCCAATCTCATATCTATATATGGCAAGCCTGCCAGTCGAACCTTAGTGTATGGCTGTTCAGCAAGGCCATATCTGCATATGCTAGGCTTGCCAAACCCAACCTCATGCGATCGCTAATGTATGTATGACACCCGATCGTCACGGCCTGTCTATCATAAAGTGATCCTTCCAGGCGGTGCCCACTAAGGGAGAATACAATCATGGTATTGAGAGAGATTATCCTATCATGCTACAGTCGCATATCTAGCATATTAACAAGACATGAAGTAAAACTATAAATCATACAAGCTCTGATCCCCCCTTACATGCAAATTAAAGTTAAAACGCCTTCTACTTTATCTTTTGAAAGTTTTACGTGGCTGCTAAGGGTTTTCGAGAGAGAACCGCTTGCTATCCTGCAAAAACAATCCACAACAACAATCCTGCAATCGTCTCTATTACACCCCTATCGGGGCCCTCCGTTGCAAACGTATTTGCGTCGCTAATGTTAGAGAGACAGACACCCCCAGCCACTTATATGGTACAAGCCATATGTCAAGCGTGGAATCAGTCTCGCGTAAACGCTTAAGGTCGGTCGGGGCCGCTTCATCAGGACATTGCCGCAAAGCTAAACGAGTACACGTGGGAGGGTAACAATTGGAGAATTGATGCCCACATCCTAGATGTGTTCTACCCGTACAATACATCTACGCATAGCCTTTCTCATGATACCACTGTTGGGGATCGGCGCAGAAAACAAAAATTTTCCTACCTACGAGTCCCGAACCCAAGATCTATGCTATGATGATGTATGTAACGGAAGGAATAGGTGTTCATACCTTTGAAGACCAAAAGAGGGAAACGTTCCTCGAAAGTGGTTGGCGTAGACTCTGATCCTACGACCTCCCTGTCGTGTCGAAGAACCTCCGACGATGAAGTAGCACCACACATGTAGTGCCTCGCGAGATTACACACGTACAGTGCAACCGACGTCCCTCCGGGCTCCGAACCAGAAGAGCAGCAGAAAGAAGATTGATCCGGATCCCGATTCCGGCAGCGCGACGGCGTCCGGATGATGGTGAAACCCCCAACCAGGTGCACACTCCAAACCAGGGGAGAAAGAGAGAGAGAAAAACTCAATGTTATGTTGAAAAAGGCACCCCCACCCCTCTTTATATAGGCCAAGGAGGGGCTCCACCCCCTCCCCTTCCCCCATGTGGGACTAAACCACCAAGGGGGGGAGTGGTGCAGCTAGGAGGGGGGATGGGCCCCTCCCTTGGCGCCAAGCCCAAGGGGGGAGGCTCCCCCTTCCCCTCATGGGCCTTTTAAGGCCCAAATACCTTTTCACCTTTTTAATTAATTATTTACATCATTTTTAATATTTAATTCTGTCAATTAAATAATAAAACATATTTAAACATCAATATATATTATTTTGAACCTTTCAAAATATCCGGAACAGCTTCCGGCACCTCCCGGTACATTTCCGGTGTTTTCTCTCTTTTCACCGATGATCCCGATTCAATCCTTAATGCATCGATTGCCCTTAAGTGTTACACCCTGTGGTCCGGGAAACAGTAGACATGATTGAGATACTCTCTGACCAATGACCATCATTTTGGATCTGGTTACAATCCTTGACGTGCCCCTACGCTTCCATAGAATAAACTTCATCGATGTTGAACCGTTAACAATATGACTTGATCCCTTTGTGCTTCGGTACTATGTTTGTCCGAGGTATGATCGTCGGTATCGAATACCTAGTTCTTCCTCGTCTCCGACATAACATGTTTACTCGTCTGTGAATATTACATCTCTTGTGACCTAGTCACTTGCTTGAGAGCTATTGATGCAACACCACTGAGTGGGCCCAGAGTACCTATCCGTCACTCGGATTGACAAATCCCGCTCTGATCTATTTCATACTCCTCAACATATCTACTTCGGAATTCCCAAGATACACCTTTTCAGTTACCATGTTTCAGTGTAACGGTTAATGCACTCAAAGCATCCTAATAAATAGCAATTATGTATGATCATCACGGTCTAAGGATTCAGTCACTATGTTATTAAGTCATCGCAATGCTGAACTTATGTGACTTAATCACATTGCAATGCTTAAGGTGGGTGTGTTTCCATCACATCATTCTCCTAATGATATGACCTCATTGTCAATAGACTATTATGTTCTCATGCTTAGGAAACCTTGATCATCAATTGCCCAATGAGCTAGTATTCCTGAGTTTAACTAGGGACCAGGTTGTTATATATCACACGTGTATTAATGTTTCCGCTTAATACAGTTCTAGTACAATATATAATGGATTATGAACAAAAAGATATGTGACAAATATCTTTATTAATTTGCCTCTAGGGCACATATCCAACAGAAACATAGCCCTTACAAATTTTGTAATCAAAGATCGTAGAAAAACGCAGGGACTTGGCATTAGGTTTGCCAGATCTGAGAGAAGACTTGGAGGGTTTTGCATGCAAGGCTTTTAAACCTAGTTGCACCCTACGACGATCGGGACAGACCAAAGTCCATTCCTCTTTGCATTGCCTTTGCCACAACTTGAATTCATATTGCCAGTTTGGCCCTCCATGACCCCAAAGATAGAAGTAACAAATAAAATTTGGAGAGACAAACTTCCTCTTGTTTAATAAGATGAATCCGACCTGTTTATTGGCAACAGTAAACGAGAAAACACGATCATGTATGATGCAAACCTTGAGGGCATGGAAATGTCCACCAGTGATAGATTCCAAAGCAATAGTCGTCGCATACTCATCCAACCGAAATGAAGTCCGGCCAAACGCCACCACCATGGTGCAATGACCCGAATCCATGGTAGGATGAACCGTGGAAAAACATGCACGTCGAACCTCCTCCGAAAACACCTTACCAGGTGACAGATCCAAACCCATCTGGAGGGAGGCATGCACCGCCATGATATGGGGGTGTATGCAAGGAGGAGGAGACGCCGGAGACGATGATCGGAGCCAAGAGTTGATGCACAGGCTCAGTCACTCAAGATCTAGGATCAAATAGCTAGGGTTTTTGGAGGGTGCGTGGGGTGGGGTGGAGGGGGAGCCATCCTTCGCTTAATATAGATCATAAACACCTTCCTTTCCAATGTGAGTTTAATGAAAATGATATCTTATCTGCTTATGTTAAAGGTGTTTATGATTACTTTGATGTTGAAAAGATTGAAGAGTTTGTTGCTTTTAAAGGTGCTTATGAGATTGCTTCTTTGATTGAAAAGTATCACGATACTATTCAAAAGTCCGAAAACTTTGCAGTTCTTGCTTATTGCTTCGAGAATTATACTTCCAATACTTATAATGAGGATTTTAAAAATAAAATTTTTGCTGCCCAAGAAGAGGCTAATGATTGCTTTGATGAGGAATCCCATGATTCCGAGGACTCTCTTGATACATCCCTTTCTGAAGAATTTGATACTTGATTTGTTGATGGCCATGATGCCAATATGAATTATGCTTGTGAAGATGAAGCTATAGTTCCTTATGTTAAGCATGAAATTGTTTCTATTGCACCCACACTTGATTGTTCTATTATCCTTTTGAAATCTCCAAATCATATTCCAGAGATTTGTGCTCTTATTGAGGCTCCTTGTGATGGGTTGCATCTATCTTATGTTCCTAAAAACCGTGTTGAAAACTATACACGTATGCTTGTAGGTCATGAGCAACATGATTTATGTGATAGTTATATTCTTGATGTTGTTCATGATACTACTGAAAATTACTTTGAGATAGGAAAGCTTGGTTATAAAAACTTTCATGTTACAAAAACACCTCTCTTTATGATGAAAGTTTTGAAGTTGTTCTTGTTCCACTTTACTATGCATGACACTTTTTGCTTCTTTGATTTATTTTCTTACAGATGCCTATGCATAGGAAGTGGTTTGGGATTAAATATGTTTCATATTTGCTTCTGGATGCTCTCTTTTGCTTCAAATTTCTTATTCTTCTGAGAGCATCTTCTATAATCTTTATGCCTAGCTTAAAGGCGTAAAAGAAAGTGCTTGTTGGGAGGCAACCCAAGATGTTTTTACTTATGTTTTTAGTGGTCTTGATGATTGTTACTACTGTAGCAACATCATTGTATCTTTATTTTCAAGCTTTGGGCCAAGTTATAGCCTCTTATGATAAGGGAAGCAAAAGTTGTGACATGCTGTCCAGAAAAAAGATTATGTCTTCTTGACGGGAAAAATCGGAACAAATCACCAGTTCACCTTTTTGAGCTGAATTTTTTACACAGCATGCTCTATACAATGGTGAAACTTTCGTATATATTGAGGTTTTTATTTCAGTTGAAGAAGTACCCCAAAAAAATTCTCTACCACCTGCTGTTCTGTTTTTCACAGATTCTGTCATGTTTTGCCTTTTCTTACTTTTGCAAACCTTAATCTTGCTTTTTCTTTGCAAAAACCTTTTGGCAATCTTAAGAAACATTAGATCTTCAAGAATATCTTTATATACAGTGGGAAAAAATATTTTATTATGGTTACTAACCTCTCTAATCAGCTTATGATGAGTTATGTACGAAGGGGGTTTTCAAGTGTGCCAGGGAAGATGATGAAAGAATATCCGGGAGTGTCAAGCTCTCAAGCTTGGGGATGCCCCCATGCATCCCCAATAAATATTCAAGGAGATTCAAGCGTCTAAGCTTGGGGATGCCCCCGTGCATCCCCTTCTCCATCAACAATCATCAGTTCGTCCTTCGTCGCACTATATTTTTATCTCTTCATGCGTTATGTGCTATTCTTGAAGCATCCTGCTCTTAGGTTTTATTTTTAGTTTTCTTTAGCTTTGATTTTTGTTCATAACAAGTTAGACCCAAGCTTATTTTGTGTGGGAGAGAAACACGCTCCACTCCAATCTAGAACACATCATAGGATTTTTCATGCTTATCTTTTTACTGTTGTGTGTTCTTTATCTTTTTGTAGCTACTGCCATGTTTAGTTTTAGTTTTAGTTTGTCTTTAGCAAGAGCCTTGGCTTTTGTTTAGTTTGTTGCCGGAACTCTCATTTGTTTTCATGTTATCTTGTTAAGAGAGTTGGTTGTTGCACTGAGTTGTGTCTTGTCTTGAGAGTAGGTAATTGAGGTTGCTATTTAATTTTAGTAGTAACTTGCAATAGTCTTGAGGTATTGATGTGAGTAATGGTTGAACTTTTGGTGTCATGAGATCTAGCCTATTAATGATAGGTGCCGTATTTTGGGCAATCCGTGTGTATTTTCAAAAACCTACAAAACTAGTTGAGAACTCTAGCTACTAGATGGATCGCTAATCTTTGGAGGGATCGGATATTAGAGTGCACTCATGTACCATGAGTCGAGGATGCGCAAGGATAACCAAACCCCCATACACTCCTCCTCGGGGTACTTGTCTCTTTGTCAACCTCTTTATTAGATTGAGAGTTACCGATAATAAGTGCATGAGTTCTTCGGACTAATGTAAGTATTGAAAGTTGACACTTCCACCTCCTCATATTTGCTAGCCTCTCCCGTGCCGTGCATTGCTTTCTTCTCACTCCGAGAGTTAGCGTCCACCTTCACCGGTACATCCAAACCCTTGGCATGATACTCTCTGTCATCACGAACCTCCTTATATCTTTCCTCAAAAAAGCAACCATACCTACCTATCAAGGCATTTCCATAGCCTTTCTGAGATATATTGCCATGCAACATCCACCTCTTCATGACTTGATCTTCATGTCATACATGTTCCTGCTACACCGGTAGAGGCATACATGCATACATCATGATAGCTACATCTTCTTTAATTATGATTTGAGTACCTTGTAAAGTGTGAAAGATCTTCTACACCCTCTTGTAAATTACAGTGTTGCCCTTAAGTGAGGAAAAAATCCCAAAGTGGACAAAATAAAATATATTAAAGAGGACAAATGAGAGTGATAAATAGAAAGAGCCATTGAGACCACCAAAAAAATACAAAAAAATAGAAACAAGAGAAAAATAAAAATGAAAAGAGAGAAAGGGGCAACACTACTATCCTTTCGAAAGATCCACACTGGTACTCCCTCTTATCCGTGTACTCCATAGAGATGATCATTCATGCATATAGCTATGTGGGGACCTTCACACTATAGAACTTGACTTGCTTATTCCAAGGATGAGCCTCCTGAAAAGATCTCTAGGTCTTCATGAGAGAGCAAGTTAGATGCACCCCCACTAGTTACATTGGAAAGCTTTTTAGCTCATACGTGCATCCGTTGCATGGAAATCCCTACTCCTCACATCATATCTATCATTCGGCCTTCTCTCCTAAGATTGTCCTCATTGATGTGAGCCTTTCTCACCCTTTTTGTCTTCCTCATCCACCATATTCCTCTCTTTGCCATTCTAAGTGTCAACTCTCATGCTTACGCTCAACAATTTCATGAGTGCTCAAAATATCGAAAAGGAGTGGATCAAATTGATTTGTACCTGGCTAGTGGTCTAGGGACGAGTCAAGATAAGATTCCAAAGAAGATCAAGTGTGAAACTTTAGTAGATTGAGTTCTCAACACAAAAATATTTTTTTCTCGTATTCCCTATCCCTCTTCTTGCACACAAACACCATTTCGAGACATTCGAGTCACGGACAGCGAGAGCTCTTGCACCTAATGTTCTTTCGCTGCTTGTTTTAATGCTAATATAGACTCTTGCATGTTATGACTTGAATTGAATCACATACCTTGATTGCTTTACTTCTCAAAGTTCTTATATGGTTGCTAGCATGTCACCACATAAATTATTCTCATTATCATTTACCTACTCGAGGACGAGAAGAAATTAAGCTTGGGGATGTTGATACGTCCCAAACGTATCTATAATTTCTGCTTGCTCCATGCATGTTTTGTGTGATATTGCTATGATCTAGATACACTTTCATACACTTTTGATCATATTTGGACTAACCTATTAACTTTCATACACTTTTGATCTAGATACGTCCCAAACGTATCTATAATTTCTGCTTGCTCCATGCCAGTTTCTGTTTTCTGATGTTTTTCTATTTCAATTTTTCCCCATGTTAAAAGTGCTCCAAAAATCAGATAAGAAATCAGCGTAACGGAAGCTTCCATCTTCCTGAAGGAAGGCCGGAGGGGCACCACCTGGTGCCCAGGCGGCCAGGTGGTGTGGCCTTGGGCGGGGCTGCGTCGGGTGGCCGCCTGGACACCTGGTGGCCCCCCTGATTGCCCATCTTCGCCTATTTATTCTCCATGAGGCAAAACCCCCGAAGAGAGAACCCTTTTTAACGATATCTCCTCTGTTCCGTCGCCGCCACGCTTCCAAGATCGGGAGCGCCAGCAGACCTCTTCCCAGCACCCTGCCGGAGGGAGGATCGACCTCCGGGAGCTTCCCCTCAACCATGGACGCTTCCCGGATGTGCCGTGAGTAGTTTCCTGTGGACCATGGGTCCGTGATCAGTAGCTATGTGATGTTCTCCTCCCCTCTTTGTTCTTCATGGTTTAGACCTCGTGAGCTGCTCTACATGATCGAGGTACATATCTAATCTTTCTGCTCTTGCTCTGCTGAGATTATGGGATCTGATGGATTATGAGATTATGTTCAGATTGTGATAGAGTAACGTATTTGGTTCTTATCTTTTATATTTTTTTTCCTAAGTTATACTTGGATGTTCTTCGTTGCTGTTTATTGCTTTGGCCAAGTAGTAGGTAGTAACTCCAGGAGGGAACGTTATCCTCGATTATGGGTTCATGCCCCCTGATGACACGCTTGAGTGACAGAAGCATGAGTCTAGGGGATGTGTTGTTGCCACAAGGAGGAAAAGAATGGTGCTTGTAACCACGGTTTCTAGGATTGTTTACTTTACGCAAAGTGCTTATTAATGCAGTTGTCTGTTGCTTTGGTTTACACTTTGGGAGGGGCTCGCAACTTAATACCAGTGAGATGTTCTGGATAGATATCTCAAGGTGGATGATTAGTAGTAGATGCAGTTGGATTTCGGTCATTTTGGCATACTGCCCATGCTTTTGAGCCTCATCCTTTCTTTGTAAAATAGTTAGCATTGCGGTGCGTTTATAATCTTGTCAATTCCCTATCTGTAATTTGTTTACCTCGCATAGCAGATTTATCGTATTTTGGGAGAGAGACGTCACTAGTGAACATCACGGGACCCGGTCCATATTCTCATCACTGTTTACACGCTCATTTACTTTCTTTCTTTTACTTTCAGTTGCTATCATTATCATTATCCCTTGCGTTTGATCCTTTGTAAACAACACGACCGGAGAAATTGACAACCTCTTTGAACTTCGTTGGGCGCAAAGTTATCTGTTGTCTGTGTGCAGGTCCAGGTCAAGGAAGCAACTTTTTTCTGAAACGGTGCCGTTGTTTCCTTGCCACCTACTTATCACTGTCGTAGTCCTACTGGTCGATTCTCTCAACCTTGGTGTCTTCACCAAGGGAAACTTGCCGCTACGCTGCATCTCACCTTCTACTTGGGGTAACCAACGAAGGGTGAGAAGCAATTATCATCTCTCGCGTATCATGGACCTGCTTCGACGATGGCACTGCGGCGAAGGCGCCCAGCTGCACTCTTGGTAACCTCGAGGGGCCGCTATGGTGTGCACTCCTCCACGATCAGGTGTTTGGAGTGGGGGAGCAGGAGAGCACACCCCGACTACTATCTGATGCTGCGCTCCTCGTCGGCGTCGGTGTCGGAGTCGTTCTCCATGTCCAGCATGCACGCAATGAGTGGTCGTGCATCGACGGCGGCACTGCGGCGAAGGCACCCATCTGCACTCATGGTGACCTCGAGGGGCTCATGCGGTGTGCACTCCTCCACCCGAAGGTGTTTGGAGTGGGGGTGCAGGAGAGCACGCTCCGCTAGCTCTGTGATGCAACGCTCCTCGTCGGTGTCAGTGTCGGAGTCTTTCTTCATGTCCAGCATGCGCGCAATGAGTGGCCGTGCATCGACGGCGGCACTGCGGCGAAGGCGCCCATCTGCACTCATGGTAACCTCGAGGGGCTGCTGCGGTGTGCACTCCTCCACCTGAAGGTGTTTGGAGTGGGGAAGCGGGAGAGCGCGCTCCGCCTGCTCTGTGATGCAGCGCTCCTCATCGCTGCCGGAGTCGTTGTGCATGTCCATGACCACCATGCACGCAACGAGTGATTGTGCTTCAACTGCGGCACGCCTGCTGTGAAGCCGCCCGACTGGACCGCAGATAACCTTGTCGGGCTGCGGGGGCGTGCACACCAGCACGCGTTGACGTCCGAACTATGAGAGCGGGAGATCGTGTTCCTGCTGCTCTGCAATGGGGCGCTCGTCGTCGGTGTCGGTGTCGGTGTCGGTGTCGATGACATGGAGCTTGTCGTTTGTGTAGTCGGGGTAGGAGTCGGTCTCCATGTCCATGTCCAGCATTCGCGCAATGCTTGGCCTTTCTACGACGACGGCACTGCGATGAAGCCTCTCTGCTGCACCGCCGGTCACCTCGTCGGGCTGCCGGGGCGTGCACTTCCGAACACACATCTGTCCTGACCGGTGGAGCGGGAGAACACGCACCTGCTGCTCTGCAATGGAGCACTCGCTGTCGTGGTCGGATTCGTTGTTGAGGAGCTTGTCGTGGGTGTAGTCGGAGTCAACGCCAGAGTTCATGTCCATGTCGAGCATGCGCGCAATGTGTGGCCCTGCATCGACTGCGGCAATCCGGCGAGACCCTGCGCTACCGGATGAGCGTATGCCCGTTTGCCCTGTCGCCTACACCACGCTGTCTCCTAGCTCCAGGTCAACGCGGATGCCAGGTTCAAGGGTCGAAGAGACCGATGGCGGGACATCATCGGCGATGGAGCCTTCTCGTAAAGCGATGCGGCGTGAGTGTCGGGACCCGAGGTTAGCATATGCAAGTCCCGCTACGACATAGTCATATGGAGAGCCGAGAACCGTACCCACTTGTCTAGGCAGACAAGGCCAAGCACAGAACGTTCTCGAAAAGCATCGTACGTGAGGGGCATCCCATCCAGGCCGGATGATCATCTGAGATGGGTCCTCATCGTCCGCACACAAGTCTAATGATATGGGTGATGAACTCCCATATTGCAGACAAGTCGCCTCAACCATACTATCGACTATCTCATAACTCTTACATAGACTTACTCCAGCCCGATCACTTAGTCGGGGTCTAGGGCGGGCTCGATCATACATCAAAGTGTGCACGAGACAGAGTCTCAAACAATCGCATCATGATGCCCCAAGCTGCACACATCTAAGGGCCACTTGGTGTATAAAAGACCGCCAGCCAGATCACAACTAAGGTCTCGAAAACCCATACAAAGACATGCATGTTATAAACATACACGCAGCACACATGCCTTGTATGAACAGCAAGTATCATTGCAATTCTCTACAAAGTATACAACTTTAGTGATAACTCTTACAGAGTGCACACAGAGATCACAAGTCTGTGATCCAACATTACATCAAACATACGGAAGAAAAGTAGGTCTGAGTACAGACAAGTTTAACAAATGGCTTAGAGAAGCCTTATCTAAAAACAAGCCCTCCACGAGGGAACCACTACTAGGGAATGCCCTTTTAGTGGCGTCCTTTTTTTCTGTTTAGTGGCGCATTTAGGATGCGCCACTAACTACAAGACACTAATAAGGGCTTATAGGTGGCGCATTCTGGATGCACCACCCCTAAGACCCTTAGGCGTGGCGCATCTCAGAATGCGCCACCTATAAGCTCTTAGGGGTGGCGCATTCTGAAAATGCGCCACTATTTTTTTTTTTAAATTTGAATTTTGAATCTGGATCTGGAAAAAAAAATTATTTTTATTTTTTCTTAATCTCAGGTTAGTATGCTTAATGCCCGGTCAATATGCTTAATCTGAGATCAAACTAACCTCCGTGGTCAAACTTCCCCGAGGGTCACCCATCCTAGCACTACTCTAGCCTTAGCACGCTTAACTTCTAGGTTCTATTCAACTCTCACTCCAGCTCACCTAGCAGACACTTGTTGATATATCTAACATATAAATCCTATTAAACCATGTTGATGTCTAGGACCTTGTTAATGTTCATGGGTGTGCTAAAATTTTCAACATTTTTTTGAAACTTTCTCGATGGGACCATTAGCATATTTTGAAATTTTCTAATGTTACTATCTAAATTTTTGAACTTTTTTTAACTTCCCGATTTATCCTCTAGCCTATTTTGAATTTTTAAAAAAATTAAAAAAAATTAAAAAAATTCAATTTTTTTTCTGTTACTAGTGGCGCATTTCATACAAAATGCGCCACTACTAAGTTCAAATTTATTTTCAATTTTTTCTCTTTATTTGTGCATTCAGATCTTCAAACGCCCGTAACTTTTTTTCTGTTAGGTTTTTGAGGATTCTAAAAATGTTCAACGGGTTACACATATGATTTTTCATATAAAAAACTTTTTCATCGGAGGTCGTATGAAAAAGTTAAGCCCATTTTACGAAATTATCGGGAGATTTTGCAAAAATAGTCGAAATTCATATTTGTAAATTTTCCTAACAGCTAGACCACATATCATTTGGGAAACTTATTTTCTTTTATTTTTTTGACATTTCTATCATTTTCTTTTATGTTTTTTCAAATTGAAAAGGCGGCCCACGGGGGGGGGGGGGGGGGGGGTATTTGGGAATTTTCCCGCGCAGTTTTTTCTTATTAGTGGCGCATATGGGAAATGCGCCACCCCTAAGAGCTTATGGGTGGCGCATTCTGGATGCGCCACTAATAATTCCTTAGGGGTGGCGCATTTCCAGAATGCGCCACCTCTAAGCTCTTAGAGGTGGCGCATTTCCAAAATGCGCCACCTATAAGGTTCTTAGGGGTGGCGCATTTCTCCAAATGCGCCACGTATAAGGGGATCCAGGGCTGGCCCACTCTTAGGGGTGGCGCATTTTTAAAAATGCGCCACTATAAGGGCTTATAGGTGGCGCATTTTTTACCAGTGCGCCCACCCCTTACAACATAGTGGCACATTACATATAAAATGCGCCACTAATAAGCTTTCCATGTATAGCTATTTCCCTAGTAGTGAACCAGTCGTCTGACTGGGACTACACTAGCTTGGTCTTGGTCTGAATCTTCATTCTTTGAGCTTCGGGTAGAAGCTACCATCGGGGTCGGTGGGTTCATCTAAAACATAGAATGAGCAAACGTGAGTACAAAGTTGTACTCAGCAAGACTTACGTAGGAACTATACTACTCATGCACATGTAACAAGGTAAAGGGAGGTGGGGTCTCACTTGCAGAAGTGCCAGCTTTGACTTGGCTAGTCCTGAACTACGAGTACCAGACTTGAGGTAAGAAGCGTACACGAGTCTACTACATCTCTTCAACCAATTACACCACTATGGTTACTTCCTCGACTTCCCCACGAGAAGCACACCATAGCACTCACGCTTATCTTGGTGTGTTTTAGAAGTATCCAGTTCAAGTTGTCTAATAATCGAGCTAAGCTTTCCAAGAAGTCCTTAACCGTGGACGCGGCTATTCGAATAGTTTTGTTAACCCTGCAGGGGTGTACCGCTACACACACGTGTCATCATTTACCGCCTTTTGCATGTCACCGTTCAAGAGGTGACAGCGAGGATGCCAGCACAACACTTCGCCCACAGCTCCGTTCTACTCCAGAGAGTCGCCTATCTGAGGAGGATCCGTATGGAAGTCCGGCCGAGGTTCCAGTACAACCTCAAACGATGTGTGCAGGGTCCCAAGCCGGTCTTGAAAAGCCGTTCATTCACTTCGAACACCGTGCCACAGCCCTACCAGAACTCCGAACTACTGCGACTCTTGGGGTTCGAACGGGGTGAGGTACTAGTATGAGAGGGGTCAGTGAGCCCAATTTGTGGTTGTAATCTTCTTCTTGGATCACCACACAAGAACTCGGACTTAAGGCGGTGTTCAACGAGACAACCCACTGTGTACTCCTACACAACCTCTCATCGTTCACCTTGTATTAGGGTAGATTCACCAACACATTTCACTTTCATCAACACCATGTTCACTATCATACCGACTCACATCAAAAGTAACCTCATTGTACCACTAAACATGAAATAAGTAGTAACAGTTGCAGGGGCCACATGATATCAACCAATTCCTACATCTGCTAGGATTTTCGTTTGCTTACTACTGTGACAAGATGATAGGTCAGGCAACGGATATGGGTTCAACTATGCGGTAGAAACGTTATCATGGTGATCATCCTAAACAATGCATAAGTGAGACATGAGAGGGAAGTTGGATTTTATCGACATGATCAATGGGGGTTTGCTTGCCTTGCTGACGAGGTTCAGTCACGGGGTCTTCAACGAAGGGGGTGATCTCGGGTTCCGGCTCCACTTCTATCCGCAACATGACAATCATAGGATCAACATAATGTACAATGCACAATCACATGAATAAGATTGTAATGGTGATGTTCAAGGTACTGATGTGTTGAGCATTCCATTTAAAAGGAGTATATTGCATTTGAAATGCAAATTCAAACTCCATTTGATTTATTGATGAATTTCAAATGCATTTGAATGCATGAAAGTTCATTTGAAAAGGTCGATCATGAAGTGATGTGGTATAGCTGAGATAATGTTTCTGATGTGGGGGTGAAACCATTCAAATTAAGTGTGTTGCAAAGTCAATTGCAAAATCACTCCAAATTTTAATTTGAAAAGGATCCATATGCATGTTTGCTACTGTCAACCATTTTTAAATGGTAAAACATGAAAACAAATTGCATATTCATAATCCTTGTATTTTTCTGATAATTTTAGACATATTATTTGTCCAATTTGGAGTTGAAATGAATTTTCTATGATTTATTGAAGTTTGGCTAATTTTCTCGATTTTCTGTAATTGATTTAATCAATTTAATCGACTTATTGCGCCAGGCTGACGTCATGCTGGCGTGTGGGGGGGGGGGGGCTGACAGGTGGGCCACCACTGTCAGTGTCACTGGGGGTTAACCCTTTGTTAATTAAGCCCCCTGGATTAGTTTAGGGGCGTTGGGGCCCAGGGGTCAGTGGGTTAGGGGGGTTAGTTAGGCACGGGGTTAAGGCTAAGTGCCCGGCGGCTTGACGCCGGCGGCTCGGGCACGGCGGCGCTCTCGCCGGACTGGGTATTTGGCCGCGGGAAGGGGAAAGAGGGGCATGGGAAAGTAGCCCGTGCTCGTCCGCATGCATTAGAGCTAGCTGGGGGTCTTGGGGAGGCTCCAGGCCACGGCTACGACGAAGCCTGCGGCGGCCGGAGCACGGGAAGACGGCGATGGCGATGCTATGCACGGATTGGAGCTCAGAGGAGCTAGGGCGAGATGGAAGCTCACCAGGAGCACGCCTGTGCTGGATAGGGAGGCTGGGGAAGGCGGACGGTGGAGCAATCGTCGGAGAGCTTCACGGCGGCCGTCGGCAAATCGATGGAGTTGGCGTCGCTTGCTGGGCTTGCGCGGCTCGATTCGAAGATGGCTTCGATGAAGACGATGTCGCAACACGTAATGGGCAAGGTGGCGAGGGCTGAGGAGCTCGTTGGCGACGGGTTCTCCACGGTGGTGCTCTGGCGTGCTCTCTGCGGCGGCCAAAATTGCGAGCTGAGGAGCGGGGAGAGGGACCTGGGAGAGAGGGAGGGGGTACGGGGTGTGTGAGCAGCTCCGTGGCATGCCCGGCTGCGAGGAGGAGGCCTAGAAGGCCCCTGGCCATTGAGGTGGCCGTCGACGCCCCCCTGCCCTCCACCGAGCTGCTTCGGGGGGAGGGGAGGTAGACGACAAGTGCCCGGGTGGGCTGGGCCGAGGCCACAAGGTGAGTGGGCCTTGCCCAGGGCTACAGGTAGGTCTTTTCTCTTTCTGTTTTTATTTTTCTTTTTATTTCTTCTGTAAATAGGTTGACCTAGCTAATTAAAATAGCTAGGTATTTTTATAAATGCCATAATTTTTTTATATGGCCTCATAAAAGCTAGAGTTAGCCATTTATAAAATTTGGAACTCTTTAAAATTCAAAACATTTGAATTTTAAATCAAATAGGGGTTTATTTAATTTTCCAAGGCATTGTGTGAAAATTAGAAAATTCCATGAGCATGGGATTGCTCCCAAACCACTTTTAAAATGATCAGCATCATTTATAGGAATTTTCCAAATACTCAAATGATTTTTGGAAAAATATTTTTATCTGGCCATTTGATTTAATTTCTCAGGGCTTTTCTTTTCCCCATTTTTTAATTTCTTTTGAATTTTTGCATGATGCAAAGGAACTTGCTATTCCTAGCACATACCTAACTTGGGGTTGTGACAGCTCGCCCCCACTCAAAAGAATCTCGTCCCGAGATTCAGAAGTCTGCGGGAGGAAGGAGGGGTACTCGGCACTGAGACGGTCTTCTCTTTCCCACGTGGCTTCTCTCTCAGAGTGGTGTGACCATTGCACTTTCAGAAACCTGATCTTCTTTCGGCGAGTGACACGCTCTGCTGAATCAAGAACACGAACGGGGTATTCTCGATAAGAAAGGTCATCTTGGAGATCAAGCGTTTCATGGTCGACTTCGCGGATGGGGTCCTTGAAGCAACGCCTGAGTTGTGACACATGGAATACATCATGTACTCGGGAAAGTTGCGGGGGTAGTTCAAGTTGGTAGGCAACTTCTCCACGTTTAGCAAGAATGCGGAAAGGTCCGATGTAACGTGGGGCCAACTTTCCTTTGATACCGAATCTTTGGGTTCCCTTCAGAGGAGTAACCCGAAGGTAAGCCTTCTCATCCAGATTGTAGCTTTCTTGCCTATGATGACGATCATAGTAGATTTTCTGACGAGACTGGGCGGCTTTCAATTGATCACGAACAATGCGAACTTGCTCTTCTGCTTCCTTGATCATGTCCGGTCCAAAGAATTTTCTTTCACCGGTTTCTGACCAGTTTAAAGGTGTTCGACATCGTCGTCCATAAAGGAGTTCAAAAGGAGCCATGTTCAGACTAGATTGAAAACTATTGTTATAAGAAAATTCGGCAAATGGAAGAGACTTCTCCCAATTCTTTCCGAATGAGATAACACAAGCTCTGAGCATGTCTTCCAGAATTTAGTTAACCCTTTCGACTTGACCGCTAGACTGAGGATGGAAAGTTGTACTAAAGGAGAGATGAGTTCCCATAGCATTTTGAAAGCTTCCCCAAAATCTAGAGGTGAAAAGGCTACCACGATCAGAATTGGTTTCCAAAGAACACCGTGAAGGGACACAATTCTAGAGACATACAAGGCTGCCAACTGGCTAGCAGTTATAGACTCGCGAACGGGAAGGAAGTAAGCAACTTTGGAAAGCCTATCTATGACAACGAAGATTGCATCATTTCCTCTCTGCGTTTTTGGAAAGTCGGTGATGAAGTCCATACCGACTTTTTCCCATTTCCACTCGGAAATAGGCAAAGGTTGAAGTGTACCAGCAGGTCTTTGGTGCTCTGCCTTAATGCGACGACAAACATCACATTCAACAACAAATCGAGCAATGTCTCTTCATCCTGGTCCACCAAAATCTCTGGCGTAGATCTCGGTACATTTTTGTGCTACCGGGATGAATCGAGAGGGGTGTGTCATGGGCTTCTTTGAGGATGAGTTGCCTTAGTTCCCTATTCATAGGTACTACCAAACGATTTCCAAAGAATACCGTTCCTTTGCTATCTGTGGAGAAACATTTAGCAACTCCGCTAGCAATGTTCTCCTTGATCCGGCGAACACCTCGTGCACGCCTTTGGGCAACTATGATTTCATCCTCAAGGGTTGGTTTCGCCACCAGGTTGAAAAGAGATCCACGAGGAACAATCTCGAGGTTGAGCTTTCGAAATTCCTCATGAAGTGGTTGATACTGTTGTAACATGAGGTTGTTACAATACGACTTACGACTTAGTGCATCAGCCATGACATTGGCTTTGCCTGGGGTGTAAGAAATTCCTAAGTCATAATATTTTATCAACTCAATCCAGCGTCTTTGCCTGAGATTAAGATCTGGCTGGGTGAATATATATTTGAGGCTGTGGTGGTCGGAATAGATCTCACAACGATTACCAAGGAGGTAATGTCGCCAAGTTGTTAGGGCATGAACTACGGCAGCGAGTTCAAGATCGTGGGTTGGATAGTTCTCTTCATGTGGCCGCAACTGGCGTGAAGCATACGCTACCACATGTCTATCTTGCATAAATATGCATCCTAACCCTTGCCGTGAGGCGTCACAAAAGATCTCGAAATCCTTTTTGGTGTCTGGAGGTGCAAGTACGGGTGCAGAAGTCAATCTTCTTTTTAGCTCTTGAAAGCTTTCCTCGCACTTGGGAGTCCATAGGAATTTATTATCTTTCTTGAGGAGTTCAGTAAGAGGCTTTGCAACTTTAGAAAAGTTCTCGACGAAGCGGCGGTAGTAGCTGGCTAGGCCAAGAAAACTCCTAACTGGCTTAACTGATTCAGGTGGAGTCCAGTCAAGGACGGCCTGAACTCTCTTGGGATTCACAGCAATGCCTTTTGCAGAAATCACGTGGCCTAAGTAGGTCACTTATGGTAGCCAAAATTCACACTTGGAGAATTTAGCATACAGGCGATGCTCTCTAAGTTTCATCAATACCAACCTTAGGTGTTTGGAATGTTCTTCTTCGTTCTTCGAGTATATAAGGATGTCATCGAGGTAAACCACGACGAACTGGTCCAAATACTCCATGAAGATCGAGTTCATAATGCGTGAGAAAGTGGCGGGGGCATTGGTTAAACCAAAGGACATGACGGTGTACTCGTAAAGACCATAACGAGTAGTAAAAGCCGTTTTTGGAATGTCCTCGTTTCGGATTTTGATCTGATGATAACCCAATCTCAAATCCATCTTGGAGAAGACAGAGGATCCTGCAAGTTGATCATAAAGATCATTGATCCTGGGCAGCAGGTACTTGTTCTTTATCGTCGCTAGATTTAGCGGGCGATAGTCTACGCACATCCTTTCTGTTCCATCTTTCTTCGTTACGAACAGAACGGGGCAACCCCATGGCGATGATCTAGGGCGGATGAAGCCTTTTTCCAACAAAATTTCCAGTTGGTTTTTAAGCTCAGCTAACTCACGTGGGGCCATTTGGTATGGGCATCTAGAAATTGGTGCGGTTCCTGGGGCAAGATCTACAATGAATTCTACACACCTGTCGGGTGGCATTCCCGGCAGCTCTTCAGGAAAGACATCCGGGAAGTCACGAACCACCGGAACATCTTCAAGGTCGGGAAGGGGAAGCACATTCAAAGAATGCACCTGGGTTCTTGTTCTTGGTGAGGAGTAAGCTATTGTCTGGCTTGAAGGATGTGTAAGTCTAACTGACTTGGATTTACAATCAAGAAAACCATTCTGCCTAGATAACCAATCCATGCCTAGGATGACATCAATGTCTGAAGACTTGAGGGCGATGAGTGAAGCAAGGAGTACTAAACCCTCAATTGCAATTTGATTTCCATGGCTTACTCTATTAGTTTGCCATTTGGAACCAGGATTTTGAATGATCATAGGGGTGAACATTTCTTCAAAGGATACATCATGCCGAAGTGCATAAATCTCCGACATGAATGAGTGAGATGCTCCTGGATCGAAAAGAACAGTAGTGTGAACAAAATTGACTGGGAGCGTACCAAGAATGACGTCAGAAGTACTATCAGTTTCCTCAACTGAGATTTGGTTCACACGTCCAAGATTTTCTGAGGTGGATGGCTTAGCGGTGGGAACCTTCGGGGGTGGTCTGGCACGAACAGTGGGGTTTCCTTTGGCATGGGGTGGAGCATTTTGATTGACGGGGCACTCACGAGAATAGTGACCAGGCTGGCCACATCTGAAGCAGGCTCCAAAGATAGTGCGGGGAGCTGGGTTGTTTGGTGGAGCTGGTGGACGAGGCGGCACAAGGGATGGCCTCGGTGGGTTGTTTTGGGGGATCAAATTGTTAGGAATCCAGATCATGCGCTTCTGAGGACGTGAACTAGAAGAAGGGGCAAGCTCAAGAGCATGCTTGCGAGACTTCTCAAAAACTTCATTGCCATGCTCAGCTCTGAAGGATCTGATGACTAAATCCTCAAAGGTGGCAAAATCAAGGAGGTTGAGATCATGACGAAGGATGGGGCTAAGTCCCTTGCGGAACCTTGCCTGCTTTCTGGCATCGGTGGTGATCTCATCTTGGGCATACCGAGCAAGACGGTTGAATTCCCTCACATACTCATGAATGGACATCTCTCCTTGATTCAGATTGCAAAACTCTTCCTTCTTGCGCTCCATCAACTCATCCAGAATGCGGTACCCTCGAAAGGCAACACAGAACTCCTGCCAAGTCACTACGTGACCATCTGGATGCATTGCAACATAGTTCTCCCACCACTGAAGAGCAGCACCTTCCAAAGTACTCTTTATTGATATACACATAGAGCATACAAAGATCACATATCTGTGATCACATTACATCATACAACGGAAGCAAATTAGGTCTGAGTACAGACAAGTTTAACAAATGGCTTAGAGAAGCCTTGTACAACAAACATGCCCTTCCACGAGGGACCAGACTGCTGTCTAGGATTATGCTAACTTAGTCAATGTCGAGCTTCAGGTTGGTGACTCCATCGGGGGTCCGGGTTCTCAGCTAAAACATAGAATAAGCAAATGTGAGTACAAAGTCGTAGTCAACAAGACTTACATCAGAACTAAACTACTCATGCTCGAGTATCAAGGTAAAGGAGGTGGGGTTCAACATGCAGAAGTGCCAGCTCTGACTTGGCTAATCCTGAACTACGAATACCAGACTTGAGGTAAGAAGCGTACACGAGTCCACTATCCATGTCTCCAACCAATACACCACTATGGTTACTTCCTCGACTTCGCCACGAGGAGCACACCATATCACTCACGCTTATCTTGCGATTTTTATAAGTATCCATTCAAGTTGTCTAATAATCAGGTACAGGTTCCAAGTAGTCCATAACCGCGGACGCGGCTATTCGAATAGTTTTGTTAAACTTGCAAGGGTTTAAGCTACACACACATGACCATCGGTTACCGCCAGGTCTCGCCACCGTTCAAGAGGTGACAGCGAGGATGTTCACCACAACACTTCGCTCACAACCGGTCTATTCCAGGACTCGACTATCTGAGTTTGTCACCGCTCGAGAGTCCGGCCGGATCAACGAAACGGACCCAGACAATGTAGGCAAACGAGATGCCACCTCTGACAGATGGTTTCACTGTCTCACAGATCCACCCACATATCTAGGATGATGCAACATTTCAACTCACTCTTTTTCTATGCATATGTCAAATGGAAGGCCCGAACTAATGTGACTCCTGGACGTCGACACGGATCAAGGTACTAGGCCGAGAGGGGTCAGTGAGCCCAATATGGTGTTGTACTCTTTGTCTTGGATTACCATACAAGAACTCGGTGCTTAAGGCGGTGTTCAACGAGACAACCCACTGTGTACTTTTACACAGCCTCTAATCCTTCACCTTGTATTAGGGTGGATTCACCGACATAGTTTCACTTTCATCAACACCATGTTCACCATCATCCTGACTCACATCAAAAGCAACCTCATTGTACCACTAAGCATGCAATAAGCATTAACAGTTGCAAGGGCCACATGATATCAAACAACTCCTATGTCAGCTAGGATTGTGGTTTGCCTACTACTGTGACAAGACGATAGGTCATGCATCGGATATGGGCTCAACTATGCGGTAGAATCGATACAAGATGATCTCCTAAACATGCATAAGCGAGACTGAGAGGGAATTGGGATTTTATAGACATGATCAATGGGGTTTTCTTGCCTTGCTGACGATACACGGTCTTAACGGTGGTCTTCTCCTTCGGGGGTGATCACCGTCTCGGAACGTCTGTCATCGGAGGAAATCATCAACAAAGGGGGACAACTTCGGAAGTAAAATGCACAAGCACATGATATTGTTGTGACATGAAGTAAAGGGTACTGATTTGTGGAAAATTCAATTTAATTGAAGTATATTGCATTTGGAATGCAAATTCAAACTCCAAATTCAAATTCAAATTAAGCCATATGCACATTTGCTACTGTTGCCCCATTTTAAAATAGTCAAACATAATTTTTTTTTACATATTCTTAATCCTTGTATTTTTCTGATAATTTTTCATATATTATATGTTTAATTTGGAGTTAATATGAATTTTCTATGAATTTCCAAAGTTTATATGATTTTCTGCAGTTTCTGTAATTTCTTTAATTCATTTCTATTCTTCTGGAATTTGATTTATTGCATCAGCATGATGCAAGCATGACATTAGGGGGGGGTCTGACTGGTGGGGCCCCCATGTCAGTCTCTCAGGGGTTAAACCTTGTTAGTTTAATTAACAGAGGGGGTTAGTTAGAAGCTAGGGCCCACTGGTCAGTGGGTGTAGGGTTAGCTTAGGGGGTGATTAAGTTAGCTCTAATGGTGGAGCTCGCCGGGGGGGGGCGGAGTTTCGCCGGAGTTGCAAAACGGGCTCGGGGTGGGGTTTGGCTGGTACGGTTGTGCTCCTCGCGGGCTCCCGCACCCAACGGTGCCATTGGGGGGTCTTGGGGAAGCTTTGGAGCTCGGCTAGGTCAAAGGGCGCGGCGGCCGGAGCAACAGAAGGCGACGATGGCAGTAGAAGGCACTGGGAGGAGCAGGGAGTAGGGAAAAACGCGGCGCGTCTCACCCTGAGGACGTTGGAGGAGTCGGGGAAGCCGGAGGAGGCGAGACGGCGGCGTATTTCCCGTCGGAGCTTCACGGGTGGCCGGAGCTCCTCGCGAAGCTGGCGTCGTCGCTGCTGCGGATTCGTCTCGATTGAGGGCTCGGGAGGAGGAAGGCGTCTGCGGCGGAGCCACTGGACAAGGTCGCTGGATCCCTAGGGCACGGTGGCCATGCTTGCGCGCGACGGCGGCGACGACGTGCTCTCTGGTGGCCGCGAAATCCAACGAGAGAGAGAGCGAGAGGGAACAGGGAGAGGGGGAGAAGTGCTGCGGGGCTCTGGGCGTCTCCGTGGCACGCTTAGGAGGAGGGGGAGGCTCTGGAAGCCGCGAGGCGTCGCGGTGGCAGCGCCGGCGTGCTCCCGTGCCTCCAGCGAGCAGCTTCGGGGGAGGGGGAAGAAGACGACAAGGGGGTACGGGCTGGGCTGGGCCAAACGGACCAAGGGGAAACTAGTTGGGCTGGATGCCTCTCTGGCCCCCTGTAGATTTCCTTTTCTTTTTATTTTTCTGTAAATAGGTTGGCCCCACTAATTAAATTAGCTAGGCATTTTTAATAAATGTCCAAATAATTTTATAACTACTAGGTGACCAGTAGCTAGCCACATATAGAATTTGGACATCTTTGAAATTCAATATATTTTGAATTTCAATTCAAATAGGGTCAAATTTAATTTCCAGGGCACTGTTTGAATTGTAGAAAATTCCTTGAGTGTGGCAATGAACCCAAACCACTTTTAAAATGATCACCATCATTTTTGGAAAAAGATTTTTATCTGGCCATTTGAATTAAATTCTTTAGGGCTTTTCTTTTCCCCAATTTTGAATTTCTTTTGAAATTTTTGCATGATGCAAAGGGGCACTTAAACCCTAGCACTTACCCTAATTGGGGTTCTGACAACTCGCCCCCACTCAAAAGAATCTCGTCCCGAGATTCAGAAGTTGTTGGGAGGAAGGTGGGGTACTCGGCACGGAGGCGGTCTTCTCTTTCCCACGTAGCTTCTTTCTCGGAGTGATGTGACCATTGCACTTTTAGGAACTTGATCTTCTGACGACGAGTGACACGCTCTGCTGAATCAAGAATACGAACGGGGTACTCTCGATAAGAAAGGTCATCTTGGACATCAAGCGTTTCATGGTCGACTTCGCGGATGGGGTCCCTGAAGCAACGCCTGAGTTGTGACACATGGAATACATCATGTACTCGGGAAAGGTGCGGGGGTAGTTCAAGTTGGTAGGCAACTTCTCCACGTTTAGAAAGAATGCGGAAAGGTCCGATGTAACGTGGGGCCAACTTGCCTTTGATACCGAATCTTTGGGTTCCCTTCAGAGGAGTAACCCGAAGGTAAGCCTTCTCATCAATATTGTAGCTCTCCTCTCTATGATGACGATCATAGTAGCTCTTTTGACAAGACTGAGCGGCTTTCAAACGATCACGAACAATGCGAACTTGCTCTTCTGCTTCCGTGATCATATCCGGTCCAAAGAGTTGTCTTCCACCGGTTTCTGACCAGTTAAGGGGTGTTCGACATCGTCGTCCATAGAGGAGTTCGAAAGGAGCCATGTTCAGACTAGATTGAAAACTGTTGTTATAAGAAAATTCGGCGAATGGAAGAGACTTCTCCCAATTCTTTCCGAATGAGATAACACAAGCTCTGAGCATGTCTTCCAAGATTTGATTAACCCTTTCAACTTGACCGCTAGACTGAGGATGGAAAGCTGTACTAAAGGATAGATGAGTTCCCATAGCATTCTGAAAGCTTCCCCAGAATCTAGAGGTGAAAAGGCTACCACGATCAAAATTGATTACCAACGGAACACCATGAAGAGACACAATTCTAGAGACGTACAAGTCCTCTAACTGGCTAGCAGTTATAGACTCACGAACTGGAAGGAAGTGAGCAACTTTGGAAAGCCTATCTATGACCACGAAGATGGCATCGTTTCCTTTCTGGGTTTTTGGAAAGCCGGTGATGAAGTCCATACCGACTTTGTCCCATTTCCACTCTGGAATAGGCAAAGGTTGAAGTGTACCAGCAGGTCTCTGGTTTCCTGCCTTAATGCGACGACAAACATCACATTCAGCAACAAATCGAGCAATGTCTCTCTTCATCCTGGTCCACCAAAATCTCTGGCGTAGATCTCGGTACATTTTTTTGCTACCGGGATGAATCGAGAGGGGTGTGTCATGGGCTTCTTTGAGGATGAGTTGCCGTAGATCTCTATTCTTAGGTACTACCAAACGATTTTCAAAGAATACTGTTCCTTTGCTATTGGTGGAGAAACATTTAGCAACTCCGCTAGCAATGTTCTCCTTTATCCGGCGTACACCTCGTGCACGTCTTTGGGCAACTATGATTTGATCCTCAAGGGTTGGTTTCGCCACCAAGTTGAAAAGAGATCCATGAGGAACAATCTCGAGATTGAGCTTTCGAAATTCCTCATGAAGAAGTGGTTGATATTGCTGTAACATGAGGTTGTTACCGTACGACTTACGACTTAGTGCATCAGCCATGACATTGGCCTTGCCTGGTGTGTAAGAAATTCCTAAGTCATAATCTTTTATCAACTCTATCCAGCGTCTTTGCCTGAGATTAAGATCTGGCTGGGTGAATATGTATTTGAGGCTTTGGTGATCAGAATAAATATCACAACGATTACCAAGGAGGTAATGTCGCCAAGTCTTCAGGGCATGAACTACGGCAGCGAGTTCAAGATCATGGGTAGGATAGTTCTCTTCATGTGGCCTCAACTGGCGTGAAGCATAAGCTACCACATGTCGATCTTGCATAAGTATGCATCCTAACCCTTGCCGTGAAGCATCACAATAGATCTCGAAATCCCTTGTGGTGTCTAGAGGTGCAAGTACGGGTGCAGAAGTCAATCTTCTTTTTAGCTCTTGAAAGCTTTCCTCGCACTTGGGGGTCCATTGGAATTTCTTATCTTTCTTGAGGAGTTCAGTAAGAGGCTTTGCAACTTTGGAGAAGTTCTCAACGAATCGGCGACAATAGCTTGCTAGGCCAAGAAAACTCCTAACTTGCTTAACCGATTCAGGTGGAGTGCAGTTAAGGACGGCCTAAACTCTCTCGGGATTGACTGCAACACCTTTCGCAGAAATCACGTGGCCTAAGTAGGTCACTTCTGGTAGCCAAAATTCACACTTGGAGAACTTGGCATAAAGGCGGTGCTCTCTAAGTTTCATCAATACCAACCTAAGATGTTCTGCGTGCTCTTCTTCGTTCTTCGAGTACATGAGAATGTCATCAAGATAAACGACAACAAATTTATCTAAGTACTCCATGAAGATCGAATTCATCAAGCGCGAGAATGTGGCGGGGGCATTGGTTAAACCGAAGGACATGACGGTGTACTCGTAAAGACCATAACGAGTAGTGAAAGCCGTTTTTGGAATGTCCTCATTTCGGATTTTGATTTGATGATAGCCTAATCTCAAATCCATCTTGGAGAAGACAGAGGATCATGCAAGTTGATCATAAAGATCATTGATCCTGGGCAGTGGGTATTTGTTCTTTATCGTCGCTAGATTTATCGGGCGATAGTCTACGCACATCCTTTCTATTCCATCTTTCTTCGTTACGAACAGAACGGGGAAACCCCATGGCGATGAGCTAGGGCGGATGAAACCTTTTGCCAACGAAGCATCAAGTTGGGTTTTTAGCTCAGCTAACTCATGTGGGGTCATTCTATATGGACGTCTGGAAATTGGGGTTGTGCCTGGTATAAGATCCACTATGAATTCTACACATCTGTCGGGTGGCATTCCCGGCAGTTCTTCAGGAAAGACATCCGGGAAGTCACGAACCACCGGAATATCTTCAAGGTCTGGAAGGGGAAGAACATTCATAGTATTCATCTGGATTCTAGAGCTGGGTGATGTGTAGTCAATGATCTGGCCTGAATGATGGTTGGGTTTGATTGATTTGGCTTTACAATCAAGGAAAGCATTCTGCCTTGATAACCAATCCATTCCTAGGATGACATCAATGTCTGAAGACTTGAGGGCTATAAGAGAAGGAAGGAATACTAAACCCTCAATTGCAATTTGATTTCCATGGCTTACTCTATTAGTTTGCCATTTGGAACCAGGAGTTTGAATGATCATTGGAGAAAACATTTCTTCAAAGGCGAACTCATGACGAAGTGCATAACTCTCCGACATGAATGAATGAGAAGCTCCTGGATCGAAAAGAACGGAGGCGGGGACATGATTGACTGGGAGTGTGCCAAGAATGACGTCAGAAGCAGCAGTGGTGTCCTCAACGGAGATTTGGTTCACACAAACACTACTAGTGGAGGAAGGCTTTGCTGGAAAGTCATTGGTGGTTGATTTCTTTGGAGGCTTATGACTAGGTCGACGGGGTGCCACAAACACTGTAGGGCATTGTCGGAAGTGATGGCCCGTCAGACCGCACGTGAAACACACCCTGCCTGAATTGTTGGGGGTGGGGTTACTTGGTTGCAGACCATCATTCTGGGGTGGAACAATGTGTTGAGGTGGATGGCATATATTCGGTGGTGGCCTCTGGAGAAGGTTTTGAGGTATGACACTGGTTGGAATCCAAATTCGGCGTTACTGAGGGGCTGAACTTGAAGAAGGAGCAAGCTCAAGAGCATGCTTGCGAGACTCTTCGAACACTTCCTTGCCATGCTCAGCTCTGAAGGATCTGTTGACTAAATCCTCAAAGGTGGAAAATTCGATGAGGTTGAGATCATGGCGAAGGATAGGGCTAAGTCCCTTACGGAACCTTGCCTTCTTTCTGGCATCGGTGGTGATCTCATCTTGGGCATACCGAGCAAGACGGTTGAACTCTCTCACATACTCATGAATGGACATCTCTCCTTGGGTCAGATTACAGAACTCTTCTTTCTTGCGCTCCATCAGTTCATCCAGAATGTGGTACCCTCGAAAGGCAACACATAACTCCTGCCAAGTCACTACGTGACTATCTGGCTGCATAGCAACATAGTTCTCCCACCATTGAAGAGCAGCACCTTCCAAGAAGTATACCGCAAAAATAACTCGGTCATCGGGTGCAACATGTGCAGTATCAAGCTTATGCTCGATGGAACGGAGCCAATCATCAGCTTCAAGGGGCTCAGAAGAACATCGGAATACCGGTGGCTTGAGGAGGATGAAGTCCTGAATGCTCACAACCACATTGCAATGACGTGATGTATTCTTCTCGATGAATTCCAGAAGGCGTGTTTGATCACGTCGATTCTTCTCAGCTTCCATCATGATTTCCGCCGCAGAAGGCGGTGGTAGAGGTTCATCATCATTTCGATTCCGAACACGGTCTCGATTCCGACGAACAGCACTACGAGTTCCACCTGACATCCTGTGTGATAAAAATCAACAATCAGAACAGGTTGAATGATGGATTCAAAGATAACAAGACATGATGAAGGTGGAAAATATTATAATGCGAAGGAAATGATCCACAGAAACTTGGAAAAAATCCGGCAGCATAACGGCTACACCGGGATGGAAAACAAGACAAACTCGAGGAGATTGGACAGAACTTCCTCAAGGATCTCAAAACACGGAGACTCTGGACGACCACTACAATCCTACGGCTATAAGGAGGCAATCAACGAGATGTTCTAGTCAGACATAGATGAGCCTAGTCGTATCATCCCGTAGAAAAGATAAGGGTGACTTAGAACTCAGATCGATGAGGGTAAAGATAAAAAGAAGCCTTACGTTATTCCCTTATACCCAGAGTAACTATATAACTATAGAATGCTAGACTCGACTTCGACCAAGGGTTTGATAAGCCTACAGACAGTCCTGCTCTGATACCAAGTCTGTCGGGACCCGGGGTTAGCGTATGTAATTCCAGTCACGATACAATCACATGGAGAGCCGAGAGCCGTACCCACTTGTCTAAGCAGACAAGGCCAAGCACAAAACACTCTCAGAAAGCATCAAACGTGAGGGGCATCCCATCCAGGCCGGATGATAAACTGAGATGGGTCCTCATCGCCCGCTCACAAGTCTAAATGATTATGGGTGGTGAAATCCCATACTCATAGACAAGTCACCTCAACCATGTTATCGATTGAACCCTAACTCTTACATATACTTACTCCAGCCCGATCACTTAGTCGGGGTCTAGGGAGGGCTCGATCATACAACAAAGTGTGCATGTGACGGAGTCACGAGCAATCGCATCGCGATGCCCCAAGCTGCGCACATCTAAGGGCCACTTGGTGTATAAAAGACCGCCAGCCAGATCACAACTAAGGTCTCGAAAACCCATACTAAGACATGCATGTTATAAACATACACGCAGCACACATGCCTAGTATGAACAGCAGGTATCATCACATAACTCTACAAAGTACTCTTTATTGATATACACATAGAGCAAAAAAAGATCACATGTCTGTGATCACATTACATCATACAACGGAAGCAAATTAGGTCTGAGTACAGACAAGTTTAACAAATGGCTTAGAGAAGCCTTGTACAACAAACATGCCCTTCCACGAGGGACCAGACTGTTGTCTGGGATTATGCTAACTTAGTCAACGTCGACCTTCAGGTCGGTGACTCCATCGGGGGTCCGGGTTCTCGGCTAAAACATAGAATAAGCAAACGTGAGTACAAAGTCGTACTCAGCAAGACTTACATCAGAACTAAACTACTCATGCTCGAGTATCAAGGTAAAGGAGGTGGGGTTCAACATGCAGAAGTGCCAGCTCTGACTTGGCTAATCCTGAATTACGAATACCAGACTTGAGGTAAGAAGCGTACACGAGTCCACTATCCAAGTCTCCAACCAATACACCACTATGGTTACTTCCTCGACTTCCCCACGAGGAGCACACCATAGCACTCACGCTTATCTTGCGAGTTTTATAAGTATCCATTCAAGTTGTCTAATAATCAGGTACAAGTTCCAAGTAGTCCATAACCGCGGATGCGGCTATTCGAATAGTTTTGTTAACCTTGCAAGGGTGTAAGCTACACAGACATGACCATCGGTTACCGCCAGGTCTCGCCACCGTTCAAGAGGTGACAGCGAGGATGTTCACCACGACACTTCGCTCACAACCGGTCTATTCCAGGAGTCGACTATTTGAGTTTGTCACGGCTTGAGAGTCCGGCCGGATCAACGAAACGGACCCAGACAATGTAGGCAACCGAGACGCCACCTCTGACAGATGGTTTCACTGTCTCACAGATCCACCCACATATCTAGGATGATGCAACATTTCCACTCACTCTTTTTCTATGCATATATCAAATGGAAGGCCCGAACTAATGTGACTCCTGGACGTCGACACGGATCAAGGTACTAGGCCGAGAGGGGTCAGTGAGCCCAATGTGTGGTTGTACTCTTTGTCTTGGATTACCATACAAGAACTCGGTGCTTAAGGCGGTGTTCAACGAGACAACCCACTGTGTACTCCTATACAGCCTCTCATCGTTCACCTTGTATTAGGGTGGATTCACCGACACAGTTTCACTACACCATGTTCTCCATCATCCCGACTCACATCAAAAGCAACCTCATTGTACCACTAAGCATGCAATAAGCATTAACAGTTGCAGGGGCCACATGATATCAAACAACTCCTATGTCAGCTAGGATTGTGGTTTGCCTACTACTGTGACAAGATGATAGGTCATGCATCGGATATGGGTTCAACTATGCGGTAGAATCGATACAAGATGATCTCCTAAACATGCATAAGCGAGACTGAGAGGGAATTGGGATTTTATAGACATGATCAATGGGGTTTTCTTGCCTTGCTGACGATACACGGTCTTAACGGTGGTCTTCTCATTCGGGGGTGATCACCGTCTCGGAACGTCTGTCATCGGAGGCAATCATCAACAAAGGGGGACAACTTCGGAAGTAAAATGCACAAGCACATGATATTGTTGTGACATGAAGTAAAGGGTACTGATTTGTGGCAAATTCAATTTAATTGAAGTATATTGCATTTGGAATGCAAATTCAAACTCCAAATTCAAATTCAAATTAAGCCATATGCACATTTGCTACTGTTGCCCCATTTTAAAATGGTCAAACATAAAAAAAACATTACATATTCTTAATCCTTGTATTTTTCTGATAATTTTTCATATATTATATGTTTAATTTGGAGTTAATATGAATTTTCTATGAATTTCCAAAGTTTATATGATTTTCTGCAATTTCTGTAATTTCCATAATTCATTTCTATTTTTCTGGAATTTTATTTATTGCATCAGCATGATGCAAGCATGACATCAGGGGGGGGTCTGACTGGTGGGGCCCCCATGTCAGTCTCTCAGGGGTTAAACCTTGTTAGTTTAATTAACAGAGGGGGTTAGTTAGCAGCTAGGGCCCACTGGTCAGTGGGTGTAGGGTTAGCTTAGGGGGTGATTAAGTTAGCTCTAATGGTGGAGCTCGCCGGGGGGGGGGGGCGCCGGAGTTGCAAAACGGGCTCGGGGTGGGGTTTGGCTGGTACGGTTGTGCTCCTCGCGGTCTCCCGCACCCAACGGTGCCATTGGGGGGGTCTTGGGGAAGCTCTGGAGCTCGGCTAGGTCAAAGGGCGCGGCGGCCGGAGCAACAGAAGGCGGCGATGGCAGCAGAAGGCACGGGGAGGAGCAGGGAGTAGGGAAAAACGCAGCGCGGCTCACCCTGAGGACGTTGGAGGAGTCGGGGAAGCCAGAGGAGGCGAGACGGCGGCGTATTTCCCGTCGGAGCTTCACGGGTGGCCGGAGCTTCTCGCGAAGCTGGCGTCGTCGCTGCTGTGGATTCGTCTCGATTGAGGACTCGGGAGGAGGAAGGCGTCTGCGGCGGAGCCACTGGACAAGGTCGCTGGATCCCTAGGGCACGGTGCCCATGCTTGCGCGCGACGGCGGCGACGACGTGCTCTCTGGTGGCCGCGAAATCCAACGAGAGAGAGAGAGAGAGCGAGAGGGAACAGGGAGAGGGGGAGAAGTGCTGCGGGGCTCTGGGCGCCTCCGTGGCACGCTTAGGAGGAGGGGGAGGCTTTGGAAGCCGCGAGGTGTCGCGGTGGCAGCGCCGGCGTGCTCCCGTGCCTCCAGCGAGCAGCTTCGGGGGAGGGGGAAGAATACGACAAGGGGGTACGGGCTGGGATGGGCCAAACGGGCCAGGGGGAAACTAGTTGGGCTGGATGCCTCTCTGGTCCCCTGTAGATTTCCTTTTCTTTTTATTTTTCTGTAAATAGGTTGGCCCCACTAATTAAATTAGCTAGGCATTTTTAATAAATGTCCAAATAATTTTATAACTACTAGGTGACCAGTAGCTAGCCACATATAGAATTTGGACATTTTTGAAATTCAATATATTTTGAATTCAATTCAAATAGGGTCAAATTTAATTTCCAGGGCACTGTTTGAATTGTAGAAAATTCCTTCAGTGTGGGAATGAACCCAAACCACTTTTGAAATGATCACCATCATTTATAGGAATTTTCCAAATATTCAAATGATTTTTGGAAAAAGATTTTTATCTGGCCATTTGAATTAAATTCTTTAGGGCTTTTCTTTTCCCCAATTTTGAATTTCTTTTGAAATTTTTGCATGATGCAAAGGGGCACTCAAACCGTAGCACTTACCCTAGTTGGGGTTCTGACAATTTACCGCCTTTTGCATGTCACCGTTAAAGAGGTGACAGCGAGGATGCCACCACAACACTTCACCCACAACTCCGTTCTAGTCCAGAGAGTCGCCTATCTGAGGGGGATCCGTATGGAAGTCCGGCCGAGATTCTAGTACAGCCTCCAATGATGTGTGCAGGGTCCCAAGCCGGTCTTGAAAAGCCGTTCATCCACTTCGCAGACCGTGCCACAGCCCTACCAGAACTCCGAACTACTGCGACTCTTGAGGTTCAAACAGGGTGAGGTACTAGGATGAGAGGGGTCAGTGAGCCCAATGTGTGGTTGTACTCTTTTTCTTGGATCACCACACAAGAACTCGGACTTAAGGCGGTGTTCAACGAGACAACCCACTGTGTACTCCTACACAGCCTCTCATTGTTCACCTTGTATTAGGGTAGATTCACCAACACATTTCACTTTCATCAACACCATGTTCACTATCATCCCGACTCACATCAAAAGTAACCTCATTGTACCACTAAACATGCAATAAGAAGTAACAGTTGCAGGGGCCACATGATATCAACCAATTCCTACATCTGCTAGGATTGTGGTTTGCTTACTACTGTGACAAGATGCTAGGTCATGCAACGGATATGGGTTCAACTATGCGGTAGAAACGTTATCATGGTGATCATCCTAAACAATGCATAAGCGACACATGAGAGGGAAGTGGGATTTTATCGACATGATCAATGGGGGTTTGCTTGCCTTGGTGACGAGGTTCAGTGACGGGGTCTTCAACGAAGGGGGTGATCTCGGTTTCCGGCTCCACTTCTATCAGCAACATGACAATCATAGGATCAACATAATGTACAATGCACAATCACATGAATAAGATTGTAATGGTGATGTTCAAGGTACTGATGTGTTGAGCATTCCATTTAAAAGGAGTAGATTGCATTTGAAATGCAAATTCAAACTCCATTTGATTTATCGATGTATTTCAAATGCATTTGAATGCATGAAAGTTCATTTGAAAAGGTTGATCATGAAGTGATGTGGTATATTTGAGATAATGTTTCTGATGTGGGGGTGAAACCATTCAAATTAAGTGTGTTTCAAAGTCAATTGCAAAATCACTCCAAATTTGAATTTGAAAAGGATCCATATGCATGTTTGCTACTGTTCACCCATTTTAAAATGGTCAAACATGAAAACAAATTGCATATTCATAATCCTTGTATTTTTCTGATAATTTTAGACATATTACTTGTCCAATTTGGAGTTGAAATGAATTTTCTATGATTTATTGAAGTTTGGCTAATGTTCTGGATTTTCTGTAATTGATTTAATCAATTTAATCGACTTATTGCGCCAGGCTGACGTCATGCTGGCGTGTGGGGGGGGTGACAGGTGGGCCACCACTTTCAGTGTCACTGGGGGTTAACCCTCTGTTAATTAAGCCCCCTGGATTAGTTTAGGGGTGCTGGGGCCCAGGGATCAGCGGGTTAGGGGGGTTAGTTAGGCACGGGGTTAAGGCTAAGTGCCCGCGGCTTGACGCCGGCGGCTCGGGCACGGCGGCGCTCTCGCCGGACTGGGGATTTGGCCGCGGGAAGGGGAAAGAGGGGTATGGGCAAGTAGCCCGTGCTCGTCCGCATGCAGTAGAGCTAGCTGGGGGTCTTGGGGAGGCTCCAGGCCACGGCTACGACGAAGCCTGCGGGGGCCAGAGCACGGGAAGACGGCGATGGCGATGCTATGCACAGATTGGAGCTCAGAGGAGCTAGGGCGAGATGGAAGCTCACCAGGAGCACGCCTGTGCTGGATACGGAGGCTGGGGAAGGCGGACGGTGGAGCAATCGTCGGAGAGCTTCGCGGCGGCCGTCGGCAAATCGATGGAGTTGGCGTCGCTTGCTGGGCTTGCGCGGCTCGATTCGAAGAGAGCTTCGACAAAGACGACGTCGCAGCACGTAATGGGCAAGGTGGCGAGGGCTGAGGAGCTCGTTGGCCATGAGTTCTCCACGGTGGTGCTCCGGCGTTCTCTCTGCGGCGGCCAAAATTGCGATCTAAGGAGAGGGGAGAGGGACCTGGGAGAGAGGGAGGGGGTGCGGGGTGTGTGAGCACCTCCATGGCGTGCCCGGCTGCGAGGAGGAGGTCTAGAAGGCCCCTGGCCATCGAGATGTCCGTCGACGCCCCCCTGCCCTCCACCGAGCTGCTTCGGGGGGAGGGGAGGTAGACGACAAGTTCCCGGGTGGGCTGGGCCGAGGCCACCAGGTGAGTGGGCCTTGCCCAGGGCGACAGGTAGGTCTTTTCTCTTTCTGTTTTTATTTTTCTTTTTATTTCTTCTGTAAATAGGTTGACCTAGCCAATTTAAATAGCTAGGTATTTTTATAAATGCCATAATTTTTTATATGGCCTCATAAAACCTAGAGTTAGCCATTTATAAAATTTGGCACTCTTTAAAATACAAAACATTTGAATTTTAAATCAAATAGGGGTTTATTTAATTTTCCAAGGCATTGTTTGAAAATTAGAAAATTCCATGAGCATGGGATTGCTCACAAACCACTTTTAAAATGATCAGCATCATTTATAGGAATTTTCCAAATACTCAAATGATTTTTGGAAAAAGATTTTTATCTGGCCATTTGATTTAATTTCTCAGGGCTTTTCTTTTCCCCATTTTTGAATTTCTTTTGAATTTTTGCATGATGCAAAGGAACTTGCTATTCCTAGCACATACCTAACTTGGGGTTGTGACAGTGAGGATTTCTTCGCAGCGAATAACCTTCGTCGGCTTGTTGAGGTTGATCATTTCATTTTACCAGGCGGTGTTTTTTGGTCTAGGGATACCTCGAGTTGGCCGCTCCATTGTTGAGTGAGATCCGAGAGACTGGAGAGGAAATAGATACTACTGTGTGTCGCCGGAGTAGCCGCCCTGCTTCAGCACTAGCTATGCTAGACGGTTCATCAAGTAGAGTCGTTTGTTTAAACCATGTCAGTAGAATAGTACAGTCAAACCATTTGCTAGAAGACATGTAGATGTCCAAGTAATAATAACACATCTGGTGATTGATCTGATCAAACAAATCACATACAGTATTCCAAAGCATAAGATATTGTCCATTATTTGTTTGCTTACCTAAGGTATCGATATAAATTACAGATTTTCTATGGGACATGTACCATCGATTTTACATGAAGCTTCATGCGGATATTTTTTTTCTTTGTCTTCCTAGTTTGATTGAACCACTTATATAAACACAATAAACTAGATGATTGCCGGCGCGTTCCTAAGGTAATTTTATTGAAAAATATATGCATAAATAGTTATTGAAAATAACTAAATCTAATAAAAAAGTAAGCTTGAAAATCAATAAAACAGTTTGTCTAAAATTAGAATAAGAACGTTTGAATTATTGTGCAAAATATCATTTTGAACAAAAATGTGAAGGACATGCATGTATGATGTGGTTGCATTACATGCATAGACTAATGCAAACACAATTGTAATTTCTAAATTCGCTTATGTGGCTTGTTTTGCATGGCATAATGGAAGAGAAGATTTGAATGGATGGCTTAGTGGGGATGTTGAAGTGGACGCTTTGCATGTTGAGAGAATTGGGAGCAACTTCTTAAGATGTAAGATCAATAAGCAAACCCACAAAATATAGACCATGACCTGTTATACAATTATTTCATTACGTAGTTGCGTACTTAATAAAACACACGCATTAGTACTTTAACTAATAAGACGAGTACGATTCTAAACTCCAACTTTGACAATACGAGCGTTCGTGTCTATCCTTGGTGGAATGGAAGGCACATATTACAGAGGGTTTGAGGTTCAGTGACTCATGTCACATGACTCTGGGTGCATGACATGTGGGTCCAACAGCTATTGGACCCACCTGTCATGCCCTCAAATTCTTGTGACTTGTGTCACTGAAGCTGTATCCATTATTTAGAACACAACGGCGCACTTCGGCGTCAGTTCCTGGTGCCGTGAGTGCCGGAGAGATCTTCAACGGGGCGGTTGACAACCACGGCCTTGGTATCCATGTTGCGGATGACGACAGCCGCTGCCGGAGCAACGACCGGGCGGTTGCCGGCGATAAGAGCGTGCCTGGTCTCGACGTTGCGGGCCAAGTCATTTGAGTAGGCGGCCGGCACCTTTAGGGCGGCGAGGAAAACTGCAAACCTCTGGAGTTCTTCCAGATCCATCCCACGGAAGGGGCTCGCTGCCGGCTGATGCGGCTCAACCGACGCGGCGGTGCGCCGAGACTCAGCTTCGACAAGGATTTTCTCGAGTCGATCCAATTGGCGCATCACGTTCGTCGCGCCAACGGCACGGGGTGGCTGCGCACTGCGGCAAGTGGGCATGCTTGGGGCTACTAATAATGCTGCTACGGTGTGTACGTAAGATGTGGATGCATGCATGGTGTCTCGCTCTGCCCGGCCTACTTACTTTTATAGAACCTTGTTGGTTTCCTGAAACCCTTGACGAGGGAACGCAGCTTCAGTGACTTAAGTCACCGTGACTTAGGGTGGGTGACAGGTGGGCCATCCACCTGTTGGATCCACATGTCAGTGACTCAATTCACGGTGACGAGATCCCCATGACGCCGGTCGTACTGGGTTGTGAGTCGCGACCGCATGCCCGGCCCATTGGCAGAGGGACATATTTTTTTTATCCCATAGATTTTTAAATGAGTAAATTTAATTTAAATCTATCGCACACAGTTCATTCAATTTATTTGTTTCCCTAAAATTAACAGACTAAGAAGACGTTAAAAAAGACAGATGTTTCTCCATCCCACACGCAAAATTATAGTGATGTGACTCGTCGTCATCAAACGGTCAGCAAATATTTTCTCCATCGAACACGCAATGATTTACAGAGTGTGTGTGTTGTATTTTTGTTCACCCCGTCGGTCATGTTGCCACACGTCAATCAGGATTGAATTCAGTAGGTACATGTCCTGTCGCTTCGGAAATATAACCGTGCAGCATAGTTAAGTACGCAAACACATTTATCTTTCCACCCGTCTGCTTCAGTTTCCCCCTCATTGAACAAAACAGACTCTTCAAATTTTCTCTCTCGCCCTCCCGTCCATATCCACCATGAGTTCTTGGGGTCATCCAGAGGACTGGCATGGTCACCCCAGCGACTCCAACAGCGACAACGACAATGGTCATGGCTATCTGAGTGAGGACGACCTGCCGCTGCCGCGGCATCGCCGCCATCCGGCCCTGATGACCCCGCATTCTTGGAAATCATGGAAGGGCCGGCCCCGGAGCCCAAGACCGACCCGGAAGTTGAGTGGTCCAAGTCGGAAGAGCATCAACAATAGGGGGAGGAGGAGGATGAGGAGCATCCGCGGCCGCAGCAGCAGGAGGACGAGGAGGATGAGGAGCCTCCGCAGCCGTAGCAGGAGAAGGAGCATCTGCAGCCGCAACAGCCGAAGGAGGAGGACGATGATGCCACCTACGCCGCCCCCGACGAAGACGACGATAAGCCGCCGCCCAACAGGCGTCGTGGCAACGACGATGGCGCGGGCCCTTCCAAGACCAAGTAGTTGGCACTAGCGGCGATCAGGCGGTTACCTAGCTAGGTTTAGGTAGTTATAGATTTAGATATTCAGATCCTTTCATGCATACATATGGAGTGGGTAATTTAGATGCAATCTTTTGTTCGTTGCTTCGCTCTGCAATGCTTGCACCTTATCCGCACTATTCTGATGTAAACTTTGTCAGTATGAATATTTCATTTCGTAAAATCGTAAGCATGCATGGTAACAGAGGTGTATGTCATATGCTTCGTCAGATCCTTTCATGCATATGCAGTGGAATATGTTATTTCTTCAGTTTTCTGGGATGGTAATCGAGGAGTAAAATCGTCCACAATTTCGAAAATCAATCCGTCCGAGACACGAATTACTATTCTCACAAGTCATTCAGTTTAATTAGTTGTTTGGTAGAGCAGATAATTTCCAATGTAGAAACTTTTTTTTATCAAGTATATATCAAACGGGTGAAAGTTGCAAAAATGTGTGCGTACATAGCAGACATTTGCGATAACTAACATATTTCTCTCACTACATCATTACACACAATTTTGTATTTCCGAACGTCTGCAAGAGAAGCTAGCCACATCTTTCAGAAAACATAGAAAATAAAAAGAAGACGTCATGCATCACCAACCCTTAGATTTTTAGAAACGTTTCTAATATGTTTTACTTTGCAAACCATGTTTTAATTCAGAACGTTTTCTTTACTAAGGTAGCGATTCATTTTTTCGAACCGTTGATGATCTAAGGAGGAATCCCAAACACTTGATTTTAGGAATTGTGTGCCGTGCATAACCCACACTAAGATTTAGAGAAACTTGCCTGATGGATTACACATCCCACACGTTTCAGTAAATACAAATAATTGTGAAGATGGGCTGGAGGTTCATTATTTGCAACCGTGGGTGTTCTGGCTGGTCATGCGAACGGTTTTTTGAACGAATCGTCAGCCCTTGTTTCACACACGAAAGGATTTTCAGAAGTGTGCCTGATAGATTAGGAATTCCAAAGATTTCAGTTACTATGAACGATTGCGTAGACAGGCTGACGGTCATTTATATGCAACAGTGAGTTTACGCTGTAAACATCCCAAACCAATTTTCAAAGACCCGTCATCCCTACATCACCCACACAATAATTTTTAGAATTGTGGACTTTCGGGTATGTTTCCCAAACGGTTCAGTTTTGCCCAAACGGTTTTTTATTTTTAATGTTTGTGTTGGTAGCATCGCAAACAATTTCGTACAAGGGACGGGGAAAGGAGTATCGTGTTAGCCCCTCTTTGCAGTAGTGGTTGGATCCTAAAGTTTATTGCTATGGTTAGGCTTTGCCTTAATTTATCTCTTGTATTTGCGGATGCTTGCAAGAGGTTTAATCATAAGAGTGTACTTATCTTAGTCTACAAGATGCGCTAGCATAGGTCCACCCACACAACACTTATCAAAACAAAACATAGTACCAAACGGAATATGGAGAAAGCACATGACTACCTCCCCCGTGTGTCCTCAAGAATGTTTTAGCTCTTATAAGTTTGATCTTTCGGCTTATCCTTTGCACAAAGAGATTGGGACACTTGGTGCACCTTAGCACAATTTACTTTACTTTCTTTTATTTCCCTGTTGCTTATACCAGAAACCCATAAAAAATTACCATTCAGTGCTTGCAGTTATTTCTTTCTCAAAATTTCTTGTCAGTACCTTCTTCTCCTTGTTGGTTCGACACTCTTACTTATTGAAAAGTCTACGATAGATCCCCTACACTTGTGGGTCATCACTTTCTCAAACTCGTCGATGCAGATGGCGGTCTTGCTGGAGCCGTTGGCGTACCAGACGAAGAGTTTCACCCCAAGGTGGGCATCGATGGTGTGATCATGGATGATCTTCCGACACTCTGCCATCGGCGTGGTGTTTTTGTGCAACGACAGGGTGGTTGATTTGCATTTTCTCTAGATCTTGGTTAATTGATCCACTATCAGGTTGAGGGATGGGGGCGGCCGGGGGAGGTGCAGTTCTCAAGAGCTTGCCATTTTTCCCATTCGGTTGTCGATTCTGAGTTACCGTCCTCCCTCTGTGATATCAAGCTGGCCATTGAAACTAACATACAGAAGCTTTTCCTTAAGTTTAATTTACATGTGATTGTGTTCAAATTCTTGTTCGGTTTAGAGTGGGATGGGTGTGTCGCTTTGCAAATAGCGCTCCTCATGTAATGACTAAGGGAGATTGCATGAAAAAACTTGTACTTTGATATACATCTATGATACTGTGGGAGCTATGCAACTTGTTATTTATGCTATTCTGGATCATACATTGTAATAATGATGCACTTGTACTTTGATATACATCTATGATATTGTGTGTGAGTAAGAGTGCTCAATAGTATGGGTAGTATGCCAAGACAATTAGACCGAAATCCATCTGCATCTACTCACTAATCATCCACCTTGAGATATCTATCCAAAACATCTCGTTGGTATTAAGTTGCGAGCCCCACCCAAAGTATAAACTCAAAGCAACAGTCAACTGCATTAACAATATATGCGTAAGGTAAAAAATCATTGCAACCGCGTTTACAAGCACCGTTGTTTTCTCCCAGGTGGCAACAACACATCCCCTAGACTCATGTTTGTCACTCAAGCTAGTCATCGGGGGTTTGAACCCACAATCATGCATAACGATCCCTCTTGGAGTTACTATCTACTACTTGTCCAAAGCAATAAAAAGAAAAGGAGAACATGCAAGAATTACTAAGAACAAAATATAAAAGGTAAACCAAATATATATATAACTCAATACGATATGTACATAATCTCATAATCTATCGGATCCCAACAAAGATAGCATAGAAACAACAGGAAAATTACATAGGTGCCTTGATCATGTAGGGAAGCTCACAAGGTCTAAATACTGAAGAACAAAGGTGGAGAGAAGACTCACATAGCTACTGATCACGGATCCATGGTCCAAGGAAAACTACTCACGACACATCCGAGAGGCGTCCATGGTGGTGGAGAGGCTCTCGGAGGTCAATCCTCCCTCTGGCAGGGTGACGAGAAGGGGTCTTCGGGTGCTCCCGATCTTCGGAGCGCGGCGGCGGCGGAAAATAGAGGTAATTTGCGATGCGGGATTCTCCTCGAGGGTTTCCTCGACGAGGGGTAAAAATAGGCCGAAGGCGGCAGCAAAGGTGGGGCCCACCTCCCAAGCGCCCTGGTGGCGCGGCCAGGGGTGGGGCCGCGCCACCTGGCCGCCTAGGAGGGACGTGGCCCCCTCCGGCACTTCTTCGGTGGTTCCGAAAACTTCCTCCATGCTTATTTTTATTCTGTTTTTTCCGGAATTTTTCTGGCATTTTAAATTGGTTAAAAATCAGTGCAACTAAAGACATCAGCAGACAGGAACTGGCACTGGGTGCACTGAGTTAGTAGGTTAGTCTAAATATGTGGAAAATGGTATAAAAGTGTAGCAAAACATGTAGCAATGTCACATAAAAGTGCATGGAACAAGCAGAAATTATAGATACGTTTGGGACGTATCAATGATACGTCCCAAATGTATCTATAATTTCTTCTTGCTCCATGCATGTTTTGTGTGACTTTTCCATGTTTTTCTTGAACTTTCATACACTTTTGAGCATATTTGGACTAACCTATTAACACATTGCACCCAGTTCCAGTTCCTATTTTTTGCTGTTTTTGTATTTCAGGTTTTCCGGCCATTAAAATGCTCCAAAAATTACGGAAAAATTATATAATAAATCAGCGTCCCGGAAGCCTACGGAATCACCAAGGAAGGAAGGGAGGGCCACCACAGGGCCCCAGAAGGGTCCCTGGCGCAGCCCCACCCTAGGCCGCGCCGGGCACCCTCCTGGCTGCCCTATGGACCCTCTCGGTGCCCCCTTTGGCCTATATTTACCCCCCGTGACGGAAACCCCTAAGATAGATCTGCTATTCCAGTTCTCCTCTCTATACCGCCGCTGCCGCCGTTTCAAGATCGGGGCTGCCAGGAGAAGCTGCCCCGGCACCCTGCCGGCAGGAGGAACCCCCTCCGGGAGGCCATCCATCGCCATGGACGCCTCCCAGATGTGCCGTGAGTAGTCTCCCTTGGAACATGGGTCCGTGACCAGTAGCTATGTGATGTACTCCTCCCCTCTTTGTGATTTCACTTTCGAGACCTCGTGAGCTGCTTCACATGATCGAGGCACTTTTGTAATTTTCCGTGTTGCTATGCTGAGTTTGTTGGGATCTGATGGATTATGAGATTATGTTCAGATTGTGATGAGTAATATATTTGGTTCTCTTTATATTTTTTTTCTTTAGTAATTCTTGCATGTTCTCCGTTGCCGTATTTTTACTTTGGCCAAGTGATTTGTTGCAACTCCAAGAGGGAGCATTATGCTTGATTGTGGGTTCAGGCCCTTGATGTCTAGTTGACTGACAGAAACATGATACTAGGGGAAGTGGTATTGCCACCAGGGATAAAACAACGGTGCTTGTACCTGCGGGTGCAAGGATGATTTACTTTACGCAAAGTTCTTTTAATGAAGTTGTCTGTTGCATTGAGTTTACACTTTGGGTGGGATTCGCAACTTAATACCAGCGAGATGTTCTGGATAGATATCTCAAGGTGGATGACTCGAAGTAGATCCCGGTGGATTTCAGTCTACTTACCTTGGCGTACTGCTGATGGCGGAGAACTTAATAGGTTTAGTTGGGTTGCCTCCCCCGTTAACCGTGCCAATAAATGATTCTTGATAACCCACAAGTCTAGGGGATCAATTGTAGCTTTTCGATAAATAAGGATGTCAATCCCACGAGGAGCAGAAGGTGCTGATAAGTGACTCTGGATAAGGAAAGGTTGTGCACACTCAAAGGTAAATATTTAGGGGTTTTTGGTTTAAGCAACAGAAAAGTAAAAGACAAGAAAAGTAAACAGGGTAACTGAGGAGTAGCAAGTGGCCCAATCCTTTCACAAGGATAAGCCTAGGAACTAAACTTATAAAAGCTAAAGCGTTCTCGAGAACACACGAGAGAGATAACCAAGTTACTTTCACCATACTCCGCCAAGTAATATGTATTGTGTTGATAAGTGTTGGTGGGTGGATCAATGCTAGTACACCTTCTAGACTAAGATAAGTGTACTCTTATGATTACACACCTTGCAAGCATCTGCAAATACAAGGTAGTAATTAAGGCATAAGCCTAACCACAACATTACGATCAAGGATCCATAACTCCCTTGTGCAAAAGTGTGCGAACTGGGGTTCAGGTTTCTGTCACTCCGGCAACCCACCATAAGCATCCTTTGTGCACAATGTATTCCTCTAGGCCCATGAAAGGTGAAGTGTTAAGTGTTCGACTCACATAACACCACTAGAGAAATAACAACACAACTTAAGTATCAAACAACACATAATACTTCAACATCATATGACTACTAACAACTAGACTTCTCCCATGTCTCAAGAACTCAAGTAAATACTCACAAGACATAAAAGAGATCATGATCAATGGTGATAGATGGGTGGCAAACAATCTGGACACAATGATATTTCTCCAACAAAACTCAATAGCATTCACCACAAAGTAGTAATCAACACCAAGAGAGTAGAGAGGATAGATAGTACGGATTACAACACAAGTTGCAATTGTGAGATGAGATGGGATGGAGATGGAGATGGTGCTGATGTTGGGGATGATGTTGATGATGATCTCGATGATGCCCGTGACGAGGATGATGATGATGGCGACGATCTCCCCTTCCAGGAGGTGATCTCCCCGGCGGAATCTGCCCGCCGGAGATGGATTTTCTTCTCTGTAGGTTTCCGCCCCGTGGCGGCGGCGAAACACGGAAAATCTTCTCTTTTTTAGGGTTTTCACCCCAGGGGGTCTTATAGGCGAGAGGGGGCACCGAGGGGGGCCACTAGGCATCCAGGAGGGTGCTTGGCGTGGCCAGGAGGGGTGCCTAGCCAGGCCCCCTTCTGGATGCCTGGTGGGTCCCCTCACCTCCGTCTTCGGTGCTCCCCAGTCAATTCTCATAAAAACGATCCCCGTAAATTTTCATCGCATTTGGACTTGATCTGATTCAGCAACTTGGCGTCCACTTTTCACCGCTGAAACCTGGTTCCGTTGCTTCGGCATCGGAAACTTGTAAACTGTGTAAAACAAGCCAAAACAACATAAGAACAAAACTTTAAAGTGGAATATATCAATGAATAGGATAAAATTACGATATAAAATAGTGATGCTTTTTGGACGTATCAACTCCCCCAAGCTTAGACCTCGCTTGTCCCCAAGCGATTACTGATCTCGGTAAACGTGTCCACAAGTTTAGAGAGTGAAGCGTCGATAAAAGAATACGGACAAGAAGCATCAAGATTTCTCCCCAAACTGAAGCATCCTCAACAGCAACCTCAACTCATAAGGTCCTTATGAGAAAGTAGTAACAATTATAACAAAGTAGGACCTGGAAAACTCATCAAATCATGGAAAACATAGCCTTGGTCAAGGAACAACTAATAACTTTTACTTTTGCTCTTTCACTTATAATGGAACCAGTTGAAGCTTTGTAAAGAACATGTTATTAGTCAAGAAGTGCACATGTTGACGCAAAGGAAGATGTTTACTAAGCAAGCTTTTGCAAACAACTCACTTATCAAAAGATAATGTCAACAATGATGTAACATGCTAACTTTCAATGCGGCTTTGTATGCAAGAATCTTTATTAACATCAAGTGTCTGTTCTCTCTCAAGAAGGAAGGAAGTAGGAAGGACTGACTCAAGACAAAATAAAGGATAAGCCTCGTGCAAAAGGGTAAGCAGGGAAAACTCATGTGCCATCTCTAGATCAAACAGAATAGAAACAGACTTTTGGGAGGTGCATGATCCGTCAACGACTGCTGATGAATAACTCACTCACTTCATGATTTGGACAAGTTTCGAGGAACGACTCCCATGTGGGGACGATCACATCCCCTTAAATTCCTTTGTTTATCACTCATGAATGGGCGAAGGAACTTGTGTGTTAGAATTTATCTTTTACGAGCTGGGCACTCATGCCAGTCCCTTCTCGTATTAGGGGTTTGCAGGTTAGACATGCAATCCCAAAATAAAACTTGTCCAAATTGAGAAGATCATGGGTTACCCACCACTTCCTCATGAGCTGAATTAGTGGTACAAAACAAAAGATTTTGAACATCTATAGATAGCACACAAATTATATACTTTAGGAGTGGTAGTGGAATACCACAAATAGGAAGGTATGGTGGACTCAAGTGGAAGATGTTGGTTTCAGGGTATGGAAGTACAAGCAGAATTCCGCTTAGTACAGAGTTTTGGCTAGCAAAGCTTTGAGAGACCAGACAATTGATGACAACTTAGATGCAAGCAATACAAAGCATAAACATTAAAACTAGCATGAAACATCAAGTTGTCTTCCTTGTCAACATAACAATTCAAGCATAATAACACAAAGGTTTTGGCTATGTCGCTACTTTGAGAAAAACATGCTTGTCGTTATGACCAAAGCTATACTTTCCAAGAATTAAATAAAGTTTTCGAAGCCATGCCTGATATAAGGTCAATACTCCCCATAAGAATCAGCTCATAATGTCGATTGCGTGAAGAGAATACCGAGTGCAGCGAAGAAACCAATAGACTTCTCATTAATATTCCTTCATATACAACCCCACACTCACGGATACAAAGCTCTCCACAAAAGGAGTGATAGAGCTCAAAGCAACACCTATTTCATAAAGTAACTTCCCTAGACATGATACGACTCTACTTGACTCCTAAAGACAAAGATAAAGATAAAGATACCCGGCACTCCCCCAAGCTTGGAACAAGCTAAGGGGATGCCATTACCCGAGGAGATTTACTCCTCATCTTGTTGTGGTTGTTTCTTCAGATCCCTGATGACATGGCGAAGGGTTCGGTTCTCCGACTCCAAGACTTCCACTTGTACTTTTAGTACACGAAAATCTTCAATGAGTTGGTTGGTGATGCGGTAGGCATCGGAGATGGTGGAAAGCATGTGTTGATCTTCAAGTGAAGTGGAGGGCCCTGAAAGGTTAAGAGAAAGATCATACTGAGGTTGGACAGATCCCACCATGATGGGATTGCTTGGACCACCTTGTTGTTGGGCAGTGATTGTCTTGACTTCCTCTCTCATGGAGCGCTCCATCTCCGCTTGTCTTGCGGCAATTTCTTCTTCGGTAGATCAATCAACGTGCTTCCCTTGATTAAGTTGCTTTTGAACTTGACGTAGACGCCATCCCAGGAAGTCCTCTCCGCTCGAGCCACAAGAAGACATCTCTAGCAACAGCTTTTCACCCTCGCAAAAATAGACCGAGAAAGAAAACACGCGAAATCGAGAGATACGGTGTCGGGACTATCCAGGCAAATATATAGCAAAAATTTCTGCAACAGAAGGAAGGTTTCAAGCCTAGGTGGAGTCGGAGTCGAAGTCCAGGGAACCCAGGAGGGTGCCTGGCGCGGCCAGGAGGGCGGCGCGCCAGGAGGCCTCCTGGGCCCCCTGGAGTTCCTCTCCGGCTCCACTCGGGCTTGGAATTTTCCTAATTTTGCAAAAACTTTGAAAAGTAAACTTTTATTGAAGTTCGCGATGTTTCCTTACCGTAATACATTCCTTTTCTTATTCTTCTCCTGCCGGAGTCTGAAACTGGGCTGCAACATGCTCTTCATGAGTTCTTATATATATCATGTTTACATCAACATTGATTGGATCACCTGCCATATAATGTTTGATTCTTTGTCCATTCACAACTTGAGGTTTTGTTCCTTCGAAATTGTTGATCTTGATTGCACCAGACCGATATACTTCTTCGATAAGAACAGGTCCTTCTCATCTGGAAAGTAGTTTACCTGGAGAAAACCTGAAACGAGATCTAAACAACAAAACTTTATCACCAACATTAAATTCACGTTTCAGAATTCTTTTATCGTGCCACTTCTTTACCTTTTCCTTGAACATTTTAGCGCTCTCGTAAGCTTCACTCCTCCACTCATCTAGAGAAGTCAAGTTCATGAGACGCTTTTCACCAGCTAACTTTGGGTCAACATTTAGCTCTCTGACAGCCCAGAAAGCCTTGTGCTCTAACTCTAATGGTAAATGGCAAGCCTTGCCATAGACCATTTTATACGGAGACATGCCCAATGGATTTTTGTAAGAAGTTCTATACGCCCACAAAGCATCCCTAACTTATTTGACCAGTCGTTTCTCGAACTGTTTACTTTCTTTTGTAAGATCAACTTGATCTCCCTATTGGTGAGCTCAATTTGCCCACTAGTTTGAGGGTGGTACGGTGATGCAATCTTATGATTAACATCGTACTTGGCTAGAGCTTTCCTAAAAGCTCCATGCGTGAAGTGTGACCCTCCATCTGTCATGAGGTACCTTGGTACTCCAAACCTAGGAAAAATTACATCCTTGAGCATTTTCAAAGATGTATTGTGATCAGCACTCTCAGTGGGGATTGCTTCAACCCACTTGGTTACATAATCAACAGCAACTAAGATGTGTGTGTACTTGTGTGAAGGAGGAAAAGGACCCATAAAATCAAAACCCCATCAATCAAAAGGTTCGATCACTACTGAGTAGTTCATAAGCATCTCATTTCTCCTTCTAATGTTACCAACTCTCTGACACTTATCACAAGATAGAACATACCTTAGGGCGTCATTAAAAAGAGTAGGCCAATAAAAACCTGATTGTAAAACTTTATGTGCGGTCCTTTCACCGGCATGATGTCCTCCATAGGGACTATCGTGACATTGTAGAAGAACGTTCTGCTGCTCGTGCTCTGGTATACATCTTCTCACGATCCCATCCGGACCTTCTTTGAAAAGATGTGGATCATCCCAAAAGTAGTACCTCAAATCCGTGAAGAATTTCTTCCTCTGCTGAAATGTAAAACCTGGAGGCAAACACTTTGCAACGATAAAATTAGCATAATCTGCAAACCAAGGGTCGGAATGAGATTGTACTTTTACAATAGCAAGCTGTTCATCTGGGAAACTGTCGTTGACTGGAATAGGATCGTGCGGGATATCTTCCATCCTTGAAAGATGATCCGCCACCGGATTGTCTTCTCCTTTTCTATCGACAATCTGCAAATCAAATTCTTGAAGAAGGAGTACCCATCTAATGAGTCTTTGTTTGGCGTCCTTTTTCTGCATAAGATACTTAATGGCAACATGGTCAGTATGAATAATAACTTTAGAATCAACAATATACGGTCTAAACTTATCACAAGCATTCCTTCTCGGTAGTAGCATAATTCTTTTGAGCACTATCAAGTGTCTTGCTGGCATAGTGGATGACATTCAGCTTCTTTTCAACCCTTTGTCCTAAAACAGCTCCAACAACAAAGTCACTAGCATCACACATAATTTCAAAGGGCAAATTCCAGTCAGGTGGTTGTACTATAGGAGCGGTTATCAAGGCTTTCTTAAGAACTTCAAAAGCTTCCTTACAATCTTCATCAAATACAAAAGGAGAATCCTTATGGAGAAGATTGGTAAGGGGTCTCGAGGTCTTAGAAAAGTCCTTGATAAATCTTGTATAGAAACCAGCATGACCTAGAAAACTATGAATACCTTTCATGTCCCTTGGATAGGGCATCCTTTCAATAGCTTCAATTTTCGCCTTGTCCACTTCAATTCCCCTTTCGGAAATCTTGTGTCCAAGAACTATCCCTTCGTTAACCATGAAATGGCACTTCTCCCAGTTGAGCACCAAATTCGGTTCTTCACATCTCTGCAAAACATTCTTAAGATTGTGGAGACAGTGGTCAAAGGAGTTTCCATAGATGGAAAAGTCGTCCACGAAAACTTCTACAATCTCCTCACAGAAACCATGAAATATTGCAGACATACACCTCTGAAAAGTAGGAGGTGCATTACACAAACCAAAAGGCATACGCCTATAATCATAAGTACCGTAAGGACACGTAAATGTGGTCTTCTCTTGATCCGCGGTGTTAACATGAATCTGGGAGAAGCTAGAATACCCATCAAGATAGCAGAAGTGGGTGTTTTTAGACAGCCGCTCGAGCATCTGATCAATAAAGGGCAACGGATAGTGTTCCTTCCTGGTGGCCTTGTTCAACTTCCTGAAATCAATACACATTCTATATCCAATAATAGTTCTCTGAGGTATTAGTTCATTTTTATCATTAGGAACAATAGTTATACCTCCTTTCTTAGGAACACAATGAAAAGGACTTACCCACTTACTATCAGCTATAGGATAGATGATACCTGCGGCTAGAAGTTTGAGAACCTCCGTCCTAACCACGTCCTTCATCTTTGGGTTCAACCGTCGTTGATGATCAACAACTGGTTTAGCATCGGGCTCGAGATTGATAGTATGTTGGCAAATGGATGGACTAATACCCTTGAGATCATCAAGAGTATAGCCAATAGCACCTCGGTGTCTGCGGAGTATCTCCAATAATCGCTCCTCTTCATACCCTGAAAGGTTAGAATTGATAATAACAGGATATACTTTATTTTCATCTAAATAAGCATACTTGAGCGTATCGGGTAGTGGTTTTAGATCAAACACCGGGTCTTATTTTGGTTGTGAGAGGATTCCTAAAGGTTCAACCGGGAGGTTGTGCTTCAGGATAGGAGTTTTTCTTAAAAATATGTCTTCTAGTTCATCCCTCTCCTGCATATCTATGTCATTCTCACGGTCTTCCATAAATTGCTGCAAAGTATCATTAGGAGGAATAGCAATAGAAGCAATTTCTTCAATAATTTTGTCATTACTTGACAAGTCAGTACCACGAGGCTGCTTAGAAAACTTAGAAAAATTAAATTCATACGGCTCACCGTTGAATTCAACAGAAACTTTACCTTTCTTGTAATCTATTATAGCTCCACAGGTGCTGAGGAAGGGTCTAGATAATAGGGAAAAAACTATCTTGCACTGAACCAAGCACAAGAAAGTCAGTAGGATATTTTACCTTCCCGCAGAGTACTTTAACATCTCTCACAATCCCAACTGGAGCGATCGTTTGTCTATTTGCAAGATGAATCGTGACATCAATGTCGTCGATCTCACACGGATGAATCTCGTGCATGATCTCTTGATAAAGTGTGAAGGGAATAGCGCTGATGCTAGATCCCAAATAACATAGCCCATAGTAATTATGGTCTCCTATTTTGACAGATACAACTGGAGTACCTGAAATTGGGCCTCTGTTCTTGGCTGTGACAATGTTATTGGAAACAGCACAAAAACTAATAGTGGATTCTTTAATATCACTGGTTACCAGATCCTTGACCATTGCAACTTGAGGCTTGACCTTGATCATGTCCTCAGGTTCGTCAGTGGTCCTTCCGTTTTTGTTTAAAATACCTGTAACAAAATAGTGCTCCTTTATCCTTGAGGGATAAGGAGGCTCTTCATACACAACTACAGGTAAAATAGGATCAGTAACATTAATCTCAATAGGTGACTCCTTGAAAGGTTTATGATGTTGACTCTCCTTCTTCTTAGAAGAATCAATATGAGAAGCAAAGTCCTTGCAAAAGTCAAGCATTAGCTGGGAATCAAGACCAATTTTAGAGCATAGTTTATAGCAGGTTCAATACCTTTATCAATTTCCCAGTCTTTAGTGTTCTTCTGGATCCTTTCTATAAGATCCCATTTTTCTTCCATACTTCTGGTCTGGAATACCTCGCTAGAGGAGGCATCCAACATCTCCCTGTCTTGACGAGAAAGCCTGGCCTAAAAATTTGTAAGTTTAATTTCCTTGGGGAGCTCATGGTTTGGGAATTTGAGCATCAGTGACTTTAGTCTCCCCCAAGCTTGAGTGATGCTCTCTCCGTCGCGAGACCAAAAGTTGTAGATGTAGTTCCTGTCTTGGTGAATTTCACGAAGAGGATAAAACATTGCATAAAAGAGAGACATAAGATCTGGCCATTCAAGAAGATCAGAGTTATCGAGTAGCTTATACCAATATGAAGCTTTATCTTTGAGTGATATGGAGATTATTTTCTTCATGATGAACTCCATCGTTACACCTGCAAGCTTAAATAAAGAACATAATCGTGATAAATATAGCAGGTGTTCTCCCGGATGTCCTTCTCCTGTAAAACGATTAGACAAGACATGATCAATAATACCAGGTGGTATTTTATAGGGCACAATTCCAGTAGGGGTAGGATTGACCACCACAGTCGTGGGGTGGCTCCTTACCAGCAACGAACCAACAGTAGCAGATTCCATAAAGACTGAAAGTTACAACAGAAAATAAAGATTACCTTACCGGCTTCACTTACCAATAGCGCTACACTCCCCGGCAACGGCGCCAAAAAAGCTTGTTGATGGCGGAGAAGTTAATAGGTTTAGTTGGGTTGCCTCCCCCGTTAACCGCGCCAATAAACGATTCTTGATAACCCACAAGTCTAGGGGATCAATTGTATCTTTTCGATAAATAAGGATGTCGATCCCACGAGGAGTAGAAGGTGCTGATAAGTGACTCTGGATAAGGAAAGGCTGCGCACACTCAAAGGTAAATATTTAGGGGTTTTTGGTTTAAGCAACAGAAAAGTAAAAGACAAGAAAAGTAAACAGGGTAACTGAGGAGTAGCAAGTGGCCCAATCCTTTCACAAGGATAAGCCTAGGAACTAAACTTATAAAAGCTAAAGCGTTCTCGAGAACACACGAGAGAGATAGCCAAGTTACTTTCACCATACTCCGCCAAGTAATATGTATTGTGTTGATAAGTGTTAGTGGGTGGATCAATGCTAGTACACCTTCTAGACTAATATAAGTGTACTCTTATGATTACACACCTTGCAAGCATCTGAAAATACAAGGTAGTAATTAAGGCATAAGCCTAACCACAACATTACGATCAAGGATCCATAACTCCCTTGTGCAAAAGTGTGCGAACTGGGGTTCAGGTTTCTGTCACTCCAGCAACCCACCATAAGCATCCTTTGTGCACAATGTATTCCTCTAGGCCCATGAAAGGTGAAGTGTTAAGTGTTCGACTCACATAACACCACTAGAGAAATAACAACACAACTTAAGTATCAAACAACACATAATACTTCAACATCATATGACTACTAACAACTAGACTTCTCCCATGTTCTCAAGAACTAAAGTAACTACTCACAAGACATAAAAGAGAGCATGATCAGAGGTGATAGATGGGTGGCAAACAATCTGGACACAATGATATTTCTCCAACAAAACTCAATAGCATTCACCACAAAGTAGTAATCAACACCAACAGAGTAGAGAGGATAGATAGTACGGATTTCAACACAAGTTGCAATTGTGAGATGAGATGGGATGGAGATGGGAATTGTGCTGATGTTGGGGATGATGTTGACGATGATCTCTATGATGCCCGTGACGATGATGATGATGATGGTGATGAGCTCCCCTCCCCTTCCGGGAGGTGATCTTCCCGGCGGAATCTGCCCGCCGGAGATGGATTTTCTTCTCTGTAGGTTTCCGCCCCGTGGTGGCGGCGAAACACGGAACCTCTTCTCTTTTTTAGGGTTTTCACCCCAGGGGGGTCTTATAGGCGAGAGGAGGCACCGAGGGGGGCCACCAGGCATCCAGGAGGGTGCCTGGCGCGGAAAGGAGGGGGGTCGCGCCAGACACCCTTCTGGCTGCCTGGTGGGCCCCCTCACCTCCGTCTTTGGTGCTCCCCAGTCAATTCTCATAAAAACGATCCCCGTAAATTTTCATCGCATTTGGACTTGATCTGATTAAGCAACTTGGCGTCCACTTTTCACCGTTGAACCCTGGTTCTGCTGCTTCGGCATCGGAAAGGTGTAAACTGTGAAAACAAGCCAAAAGAACATAAGAACAATACTTTAAAGTGGAATATATCAATGAATAGGATAAAATTACGATATAAAATAGTGATGCTTTCTGGACGTATCAACTGCCCATTGCTTTTGAGCCTCTTCCTTTATTTTGTAGCGTAGTTAGCATTGCGGTGCGTTTATAATCCTGTCAATTGCCCAGCTGTGATTTTTTTACCTCCCTAGCACTTTTATCGTCTTTTGGGAGAGAGACATCACTAGTGGGCATCACGGGACCCCGGTCCATATTCACACCATTGTTTACAAGCTCAATTTATTTTCAGTTCTTACTTTCAATTGCACTATTATCTCTTGCGTTGATCCTTTGTAAACAGCAAGGACGGAGGAATTGAAAACTCCTCGGTACTCATTGGGAGCAAAGTTAATTGTTTCTGTGTGCAGGTCACGACAACCGCCCAATTTCTGGCGCCGTTAGCCCGAAGTAATTTCTTGCGCCTTTGACACCTTCTTGTATTTCTGCGAGTCCTACTGGGGACAAACCTTGGTATCTTCACCGAGGGAAATTTGTTGCTATGCTACATGTAACCATCCACTTGGGGTAACCAACGAGAAGTGAGAGAACTATCCTCACTGTATCAAGCCAATTTCTGGCGCTGTTGCTGGGGACTCCAGTCTAAAGATAGGGGATTTGCACACTATCTTTTATCTTTTCTTTTTTGTCACAACCCTAGTTTTGGTATGTGCTTTTATTATTAGAATAATTGCATCATGTTTAAATTCCTTGGTTTAATAATGGGGGATTTGGAAAAGCCTCAAAAAGAATTTAAATAAAAGGCAAATAAAAAGTTTTTCCAAAATTCCTCCAAACAATTTTGAAAAGTCCTATAAATGAGTATGATCATTTTAAAAATGATTTGGAGTCAAACCCATGCTCATGGATTTTTCAAATATTCAAACAGAGGCTTGGAAATTAAATTAAATGCTATTTGAATTGAAATTCAAATGTTTTGAATTTCAAAAATCTTCAAATCTTGGGAGTGACTAGTAATATGTCACATAAGTCCAAATAAAATATTTTGCGATTTTATAAAAACGTTTGGGTATTTTTACCCAAAACAAAACAAAGAAACAGAAAACAATAAAAGAAAAAGGGAAAGGAAATCACCTCACTTACCTCTGGCCCATCTGGCCCAGCCAGCTAGCCAAAGCCGCCGCAGCCCGCCAGGGACACCCCTGTCTTCTTCCCTGGCCAGGCAGGCAGGCACCTCGCCGGCTGCCTGGCTGCTTCCCGCCCCCTTTAGCGGCGCCATGGAGCCCTAGAATTCTCCCCCTTCCTTTTCCCCCTCGTCTGGCCCTCCTCTCCTTCGTCTCCGGCGGATCCCCGCGAAGACCCGAGCGCCCCCGAGCCCGCCGACGTGCGCAGGCGTGGCCACTGACCTCTGCGAGCTTTGGCAAGTTGTCTAGGACTTCCTCCGTGCACAACTTCATCGCCTTGGCCCTTCAATTCGCGTGGGGAAGCTCCAAGGGCGACACCTTCGACCTCCATCCCCTCCACGGCCGCCGGGTCTTCACCGCCAAATTCGCCGTTGACGTTGCTCCTTTGCCCCCATAGACCACGCAGTCGTGCTCATGATGAGCTCCACCACCTTTCCCCTCTCTTTTCTCTCTTTTTTCTGCACCGCGTCGCCGTTTGCCATGTGCCCGAGCTCCGGCCGCCGCACCTCTCGACGCCGGCAAGGCCTCCGTCCACCTCTGCTCCTCCCGTGTGCCCTGATGGAACAGCGCGTGAGAGGGCTCCCCTCTGGTGCGCTCTTTGTGGCCTCCCGTGGCCGGAGCCGCCTTCTCCAGTGGGCGCCGCCGCCCCCAGAGGCCACCGGCGGCTAACCGTCGGCCGTGCCGACGTGGCATGGTCATTAGGGGCTAACCCCCCTGGTTATTTGGCCCAAGCCAATGACAGGTGGGGCCCTGGCCCCCTTAATCCTCTGTTTAATTTTAATTAAACGCGGATTAACCCCAGACCCACTGACAGTGATGTCCCACTCGTCAGCCCCCCCCCCTGCGTCATGCCGATGTCATGCTTGCGCATTAAATCCCTCTTCTTATTCCAGAAATTCCAGAAATTGATTAAATCTTTGAAATTCAATAACTTTTAAACCATAACTCCAAATCAAAGAAATAATATATGAAAAATTCATGATGATGAACCAGTAGCATTTAGCTATTTGAGTTATTTGGAATAATTATAAATAAATGTTTAAATCATTTCAAATTAAATCTTTGCAATGCCAACCTTATCACATGAACATCAGAGGCATAGCATACACATGACCACATGGTTTACCATATCCAAACATTAGCAAATGCAACTTTGGCTAAATTGAACCACATTTGGAGTTTGGATGTGAATTCCTTTTTCAAATCAACATTGAACATAGATCACATCAGTACCATGCCATGTTTCATTCTTGAATGTGCATTGCAATGTGATGTTTATACTTTGTTGTCTTGGTGTTTTCTTCTTCTCGATAGATCCATCGCCGGACGTAGTCCCTGTTTTCTCCGAAGAGTGGCACCCCCGAGTCTCGACAATAAGGAAAGCAACCCCCTTTGATCATATCTATAAAAACCCATTTTCCCTCTTGTTCTGTTATGCATGCTTAGGTGATTCACATGTTATCGTTCTTCCGCTAGATGAACGCATCCTTTGCATGACCTATCATTGCTACCACAGTATTAAGCAAACCTCAACCTAGCAGATACAAGTTTGTTTGTGCTCATCATGTGGCCCTTCATCCATGTTATGCTATGCCATGCTAGAGTTGTTTGCAATGAAGTTGATCCATCTGGGTGATGTATCGGGATGGTAGTGAACACATGCAACAAGGTGGTAACGTGTTGATGAAGTCACCCTAATATAAGTGAACAATGAGAGGTTGTGTAGGAGTACACAGTGGGTTGTCTCATTTACATTGCCCTAGGCCCCGAATTCTAGTGTTGTGATCCAAGACATAGACTACTACCACATGTTGGGCTCATTGACCCATCTCGACCTATTAACTCACCCCGACTAGGGTCCAGGATTCACATGGGTTAACTTTATTCTATTTGCTTTCATAACGTAGCACGGTTTTAGGCAAGCGCAGCACCATCCGTCGAGGTGGGCTTGTCGGACCGTCCATACATCGTCTGGGTCCTGAACGGAAACCCCGGCCGGATTCCCGATTGGGGTACATACTCAGATAGTCGATTCCCTGGACTAGAGTTGGAGTGTGAGGTAAGTGTCGTGGTACTATCCTCGCCGACACCGCTTGAAGGTGACGAGTTCTAGGCGATAAGTGGTAGCTACGTATGTGAAGAAGTACACCCCTGCAGGGTTAATGAACTATTCGAATAGCCGTGTCCGCGGTTATGGACTACTTGGAGATCTTTACTTGATTATTAGACAACTCAAATGGATACTCTAAAAATCGCAAGATAAGTGTGAGTGCTTTGGGTTGCTTCCTCGTGGGGAAGTCGAGGAAGGATCCATGGTTATGTATTGATGTGGTGATCCAGATTAGATGGACTCGTGTGCGCCTCTCATCTCAACTCTATGTAGTCGTAGTACAGGATAGCCAAGTCAAAGATTTCTGCATTACAACCCCACTTGCCTTTACCTTGATATCTGAGCATGAGTAGTATAGTTCTGACGTAAGGCTTGCTGAGTACGACTTTGTACTCACGTTTTCTTATTCTATGTTTTAGAGACGAGACCACTGAACTGTTGGTGGCCTCCCCTTCAAGCTCGACGTCGACGAAGTAATGTAGTCCCAGACAGCAGCCTGGTCCCTCTGGAGGGTCGTTGTGTTTTCTTAAAGGCTTCTTAAGCCATTTGTTAACCTTGTCATTACTAAGACATAATTTTCTTCCATTGTTGTATGATGTAATGTTGGGTCACAGTTATGTGATCTCTTCTTGTAACACTACTATATCTGCTCTGTATAGCAGATTCAATAAAACTATGAGTTTGTAGAGTTCATGTTGTGTTACCTGCTGTTATACACTTGGCATGCATGCTGCGTGTATGTTTATATCGTGCATGTCATGTGTGGGGTTCGATACCTTAGTTGTGCTCTCGCCGGTGGTCTTTTATACACCAAGTGGCCCTTAGATGTGCGCAGCTTGGGGCATCGCGATGCGATTGCTCGTGACTCTGTCACGTGGCACACTTTGTTGTATGATTGAGCCCGCCCGAGACCCCGACTAAGAGATCGAGTTGGAGTCTGTTTATGTAAGTGTTATGATTCAATCGATAATATGGTTGAGGAGACTTGTCTATGAGTATGGGATTTAACCACCCAGAATCATTTAGACTTGTGAGCGGACGATGAGGACCCATCTCAGTTGATCATCCAGGCCTGGATGGGATGCCCATCACGTTTGAGCTGTCCGAGAGTGTCTTGTACTTGGCCTTGTCTGCTTAGACAAGTGGGTATGGCTCTCGTCTCTCCATATGATTGAATTGTGACTGGAATTACATATGCAAACCCCGGGTCCCGACAGACTTGGTATCAGAGCAGGACTGCCTGTAGGATTAGTAAACCTTGGCCGAAGTCGAGTCTAGCATTCTATAGTTATATAGTTACTTTGGGCATAAGGGAACAACGTAAGGCTTCATTTTTCTCCTTACCCTCATCAATCTGAGTTCTGAGTCACCTCATCTTTTCTACGGGAAGATAGGACTAGGCTCATCTATGTCTATACTAGAACATCTTGTTGTTTGACTCTCCATAGCTGTAGGGTTGTTTTGGTCGTCTAGGATCACCATTCCATCAAGCCTTTTGAGAAGGTTCTGATCATTCTTGCAGATTGATTCATTTTTCCACCCCGGTACAGCCGTTATGCTGTCCGATTTGTCCCGTGTTTCCAGTGATTCCAATGCTTTTGCATTACAATCTTGTCCGCTCTTAAATTATGTCATCTTTGCTTTGATTCCATAGTAAATCCTACTCTGATTGTTGATTTTTATCACACAGAATGTCAGGTGGAACTAGATGTGTTGAATCTGGTCACAGTAATCGAAGTGGTGATGATGATACTCTTTCACCGCCTTCTGCAGCGGTAATCATGATGGAGGCTGAGCGAAATCGACGTGATCAAACACGCCTTCTGGAGCTCATTGAGAAGAATACTTCTCTTCAGCGAGATGCGGTAACATCCATCCAGGACTTTATCCTTTTGAACCCGCCAGTTTTCCGATGTTCATCTGAGCCCCTTGATGCCGATGATTGGCTCCGTTCCATCAAGCGTAAGCTTGAGACGGCGCATCTTTCTCCAGATGATCGTGTGATGTTCGCGGCCTACTTTCTGGAAGGTGCTGCTGGTGAATGGTGGGAAAGTTTTGTTGCAATGCAGCCTGATGGTCACGTAGTGACTGGGCAGGAGTTCCGTGATGCCTTCCAAGGGTACCACACTCTGGATGAGCTGATGGAAAGAAAGAGGGAAGAGTTCTGCAACCTCTCTCAAGGAAATATGACTGTTCATCACTACAGGACTGAGTTAATCGTCTTTCTCGTTATGCCCCTGATAAAATATCAACCGATGCCAAGAAGCAAGCAAGGTTCCGCAAGGGACTTAGCCCTGTCCTTCGTCATGATCTCAATCTCCTTGAATTCGTCAACTTCGAGGATTTGGTCAATAGATCATTCAGAGCTGAGCATGGAAATGAGGTCTTTGAAGAGTCTCGCAAGCGTAATCGTGATCTTGCTTCCTCTTCTAGTTTGGGTTCTCAGAAACGTCGATTTTGGATCCCAACTAGTGCCATTCCTTCGCACTTGGTTCCAATACCATCTCCACAAAGCAAGAAAACCCAGAAAGGTAGTAGCGATCTTGCCATAAAAACTCCACAACCTAGCAACCGTTTGTGCTACAAGTGTGGTAATCCTGGCCACATTGCACGACAGTGTTCTTTGCAAGAGAATGTTCATCCTCGTCCAAAACCTAAAGCCATAGCTAAGCCATCAAAGCCTTCCAAAGCCAAGTCCGCTATTGTTGAATACAGATGTGTGAACCATGCCACCATCAAAGAAGCCCAAGAGGATACGAAGGTTGTACTCGGTACACTTCCTGTCAACTCCAAACCTGCTTCTGTTCTATTTGATTCTGGAGCTTCTCATTCCTTTTTGTCTGAAAATTTCGCACTCCTGCATGACATTTCATTTGAGGAGTTGCCTACCCCTTTCATGATTCAAACTCCAGGATCCACATGTTGTACCAGTAGGGTAAGTCATGACAATGAAATTGCTGTTGAGGATGTTGTATTCCTTGCTTCTCTCATAGCCCTCAAATCTTCAGATATCGATATCATCTTAGGTATGGATTGGTTGTCCACACACCGTGCCAAGATTGATTGTTCCACTAAATCAGTCCAACTCACTCATCCTTCCGGCAAGATAGTCCATTTCGCATCTCATGGTTCAGACACCCAGCTATATTCGTTGAATGAACATCCACTTCCAGACCTTGAAGATATTCCGGTGGTCCGTGACTTCCCGGATGTCTTTCCTGAAGAACTGCCAGGAATACCTCCTGACAGATGTGTAGAATTCATAGTGGATCTTTTACCAGGCACAGCCACAATTTCCAGACGCCCATATAGAATGGCCCCACATGAGTTAGCTGAGCTTAAAATCCAACTGGAAGATTCGTTGGCAAAAGGCTTCATCCGCCCTAGCTCATCGCCATGGGGTTGCCCCGTTCTGTTCGTAACGAAGAAAGATGGAACAGAAAGGATGTGCGTAGACTATCGCCCGCTAAATCTAGCGACGATAAAGAACAAGTACCCACTTCCCAGGATCAATGATCTTTATGATCAACTTGCTGGATCCTCTGTCTTCTCCAAGATGGATTTGAGATTAGGTTATCATCAGATCAAAATCAGAAACGAGGACATCCCCAAGACGGCTTTCACGACTCGTTATGGTCTTTATGAGTACACCGTCATGTCCTTTGGTTTAACCAATGCCCCAGCCACTTTTTCGCGCTTGATGAATTCGATCTTCATGGAGTACTTGGATAAATTTGTTGTAGTTTATCTTGATGAAATTCTCATCTACTCGAAGAACGAAGAAGAGCATGCAGGACATCTTAGGCTGGTATTGATGAAACTTAGAGAGCATCGCCTTTATGCCAAGTTCTCCAAGTGTGAATTTTGGCTACCAGAAGTGACCTACTTAGGCCACGTGATTTCTGCGAAAGGTGTTGCAGTCAATCCCGAGAGAGTTCAGGCCGTCCTTGATTGGACTCCACCTGAATCGGTTAAGCAAGTTAGGAGTTTTCTTGGCCTAGCAAGCTATTGTCGCCGCTTCGTCGAGAACTTTTATAAAGTTGCAAAGCCTCTGACTGAACTCCTCAAGAAAGATAAGAAATTCCAATGGACTCCCAAGTGCGAGGAAAGCTTTCAAGAGCTAAAAAGAAGATTGACTTCTGCACCCGTACTTGCGCCTCCAAACACCAAAAAGGATTTCGAAATCTATTGTGATGCTTCACGGCAAGGGTTAGGATGCATACTTATGAAAGATAGACATGTGGTAGCTTATGCTTCACGCCAGTTGCGGCCACATGAAGAGAACTATCCTACCCATGATTTTGAACTCGCTGCCGTAGTTCATGCCTTGAAGACTTGGCGACATTACCTCCTTGGTAATCGTTGTGAAATCTATACCGATCACCAAAGCCTCAAAAACATATTCACCCAGCCAGATCTTAATCTCAGGCAAAGACGTTGGATAGAGTTGATAAAAGATTATGACTTAAGTATCTCTTACACCCCAGGCAAAGCCAATGTCATGGCTGATGCACTAAGTCGTAAGTCGTATTGTAACAACCTCATGTTACAACAGTATCAACCACTTCTCTATGAGGAATTTCAAAAGATGAATCTCGAGATTGTTCCTCATGGATTCCTTTCCACCTTGATTGTGAAACCAACCCTTGAGGATCAAATCAAAGTTGTTCAACAACGTGCTCGAGGTATCCGACATATCAACCAGAACATTGCTAGCGGTAAGGCAAAATGTTTTACCCTAGACAATGAGGGTACTGTGTACTTCAAAAATAGGATGGTAGTTCCGAAAAATAGGAATCTAAGGCAGCAGATCCTTAAGGAAGCCCATGACACCCCTCTCTCGATTCATCCTGGTAGTACTAAGATGTATCAAGATCTACGCCAGAGATTTTGGTGGACTAGGATGAAGCGAGAAATCGCTCAATTTGTTGCCGAGTGCGATGTTTGTCGTCGTGTGAAAGCAGAGCATCAAAGACCTGCTGGTACTCTTCAACCTTTAGCCATTCCTGAGTGGAAATGGGATAAAGTCAGTATGGATTTCATCACTGGCTTTCCAAAGTCTCAGAAGGGTAACAATGCCATCTTCGTGGTCATTGACCGTCTTTCCAAAGTTTCTCATTTCCGTCCTGTTCGCGAGAGTATAACTGCTAGCCAGTTAGCGGATTTATATGTCTCTCGGATTGTTTCTCTCCATGGTGTTCCTTTGGAAATCAATTCAGACCGTGGAAGTCTTTTCACCTCTCGATTTTGGGAAAGTTTTCAAAATGCTATGGGAACCCATCTCTCCTTTAGCACCGCCTTTCATCCCCAGTCCAGTGGTCAAGTAGAAAGAGTCAATCAAATTCTCGAAGACATGCTCAGAGCCTGTGTTATCTCATTCGGAAAGAGTTGGGAGAAATCTCTTCCATTCGCCGAGTTTTCTTATAACAACAGTTTCCAATCTAGCTTGGGCATGGCACCCTTTGAATTTCTCTACGGACGAAAATGTCGAACACCATTGAACTGGTCAGAAACCGGTGAAAGACAATTCTTTGGACCGGATATGATACAGGAAGCAGAAGAGAAAGTTCGCATTGTTCGTGAGCAATTGAAAACAGCCCAGTCTCGTCAGAAAAGCTACTATGATCGTCATCATAGGACAGAAGGCTATGAGCTGAACGAGAAGGCTTACCTCCGGGTTACTCCTCTGAAGGGAACCCATCGCTTCGGTATCAAAGGCAAATTGGCTCCACGCTACATTGGTCCTTTTCGCATTCTCGCTAAACGTGGAGAAGGTGCCTACCAACTTGAACTACCCCCGCATCTTTCTCAGGTTCACGATGTCTTCCACGTATCTCAACTCAGGCGTCGCTTCAAGGACCCCATCCGCGAAGTAGACCACGAAACGCTTGATCTCCAAGAAAACCTGTCGTATCGAGAGTATCCCGTCCGTATCCTCGATGAAGCTGAGCGCACCACCAGACGTCAGAAGATCAAGTTCCTTAAAGTGCAGTGGTCCAACCATTCGGAGAAGGAAGCCACCTGGGAACGAGAAGACCGTCTCCGAGTCGAGTACCCCAACCTCTTCCCGACTACTTCTGAATCTCGGGACGAGATTCTTTTGAGTGGGGGCGAGTTGTCACAACCCTAGTTTTGGTATGTGCTTTTATTATTAGAATAATTGCATCATGTTTAAATTCCTTGGTTTAATAATTGGGGATTTGGAAAAGCCTCAAAAAGAATTTAAATAAAAGGCCAGATAAAAAGTTTTTCCAAAATTCCTCCAAACAATTTTGAAAAGTCCTATAAAAGAGTATGATCATTTTAAAAATGATTTGGAGTCAAACCCATGCTCATGGATTTTTCAAATATTCAAACAGAGGCTTGGAAATTAAATTAAATGCTATTTGAATTGAAATTCAAATGTTTTTAATTTCAAAAATCTTCAAATCTTGGGAGTGACTAGTAATATGTCACATAAGTCCAAATAAAATATTTGGGGATTTTATAAAAATGTTTGGGTATTTTTACCCAAAACAAAACAAAGAAATAGAAAACAATAAAACAAAAAGGGAAAGGAAATCACCTCACTTACCTCTGGCCCATCTGGCCCAGCGAGCTAGCCAAAGCCGGCCCAGCCCGCCAGGGGCACCCCTGTCTTCTTCCCTGGCCAGGCAGGCAGGCACCTCGCCGGCGGCCACGGCATGGCCGCCAGGCAGCTGCCTGGCTGCTTCACGCCCCCTTTAGTGGCGCCGTGGAGCCCTGGATTTCTCCCCTTCCTTTTTCCCCTCGTCTGGCCCTCCTCTCCTTCGTCTCCGGCGGATCCCCGCGAAGACCCGAGCGCCCCCGAGCCCGCCGACGTGCGCAGGCGTGGCCACTGACCCCCGCGAGCTTCGCCAAGTTGTCTAGGACGTCCGCCGTGCACATCTTCATCGCCTTGGCCCTTCAATTCGCGTGGGGAAGCTCCAAGGGCGACACCCGCGACCTCCATCCCCGCCACGGCCGCCGGGTCTTCGCCGCTAAATTCGCCGTTGACGTTGCTCCTTTGCCCCCATAGACCATGCAGTCATGCTCATGGTGAGCTCCACCACCTTTCCCCTCTCTTTTCTCTCTTTTTTCTGCACCGCGTCGCTGTTTGCCATGTGCCCGAGCTCCGGCCGCCGCGCCTCTCGACGCCGGCAAGGCCTCCGTCCACCTCTTCTCCTCCCGTGTGCCCTGATGGAACCGCGCGTGAGAGGGCTCCCCTCTGGTGCACTCTTTGTGGCCTCCCGTGGCCGGAGCCGCCTTCTCCAGTGGGCGCCGCCGCCCCCAGAGGCCACCGGCGGCTAACCGTCGGCCGTGCCGACGTGGCAGGGTCATTAGGGGCTAACCCCCCTGGTTATTTGGCCCAAGCCAATGACAGGTGGGGCCCTGGCCCCCTTAATCCTCTGTTTAATTTTAATTAAACGCGGATTAACCCCAGACCCACTGACAGTGATGGCCCACTCGTCAGCCCCCCCTACGTCATGCTGATGTCATCCTTGCGCATTAAATCCCTTTTCTTATTCCAGAAATTCTAGAAATTGATTAAATCTTTGAAATTCAATAACTTTTAAACCATAACTCCAAATCAAATAAATAATATATGAAAAATCATCAGAAAAATGCAAGGATTCCAAATATCATGCTTTCATAGATGAAAAACACATCTATGATGATGAACCAGTTGCATTTAGCTATTTGGGTTATTTGGAATAATTCAAAATAAATGTTAAAATCATTTCAAATTAAATCTTTGCAATGCCAACCTTATCACATGAACATCAGAGACATAGCATACACATGACCACATGGTTTACCATATCCAAACATTAGCAAATGCAACTTTGGCTAAATTGAACCAAATTTGGAGTTTGGATTTGAATTCCTTTTTCAAATCAACTTCAATTAAACTTGTTGCAAATTGAACATAGATCACATCAGTACCATGCCATGTTTCATTCTTGAATGTGCATTGCAATGTGATGTTTATACTTTGTTGTCTCGGTGTTTGCTTCTTCTCGATAGATCCATCGCCGGACGTAGTCCCTGTTTTCTCCGAAGAGTGGCACCCCCGAGTCTCGACAATAAGGCAAGCAACCCCCTTTGATCATATCTATAAAAACCCAGTTTCCCTCTTGTTCTCTTATGCATGCTTAGGTGATTCACATGTTATCGTTTTTCTTCTAGATGAACCCATCCTTTGCATGACCTATCATTGCTACCACAGTATTAAGCAAACCTCAACCTAGCAGATACAAGTTTATTTGTGCTCATCATGTGGCCCTTCATCCATGTTATGCTATGCCATGCTAGAGTTGTTTGCAATGAAGTTGATCCATCTGGGTGATGTATCGGGATGGTAGTGAACACATGCAACAAGGTGGTAACGTGTTGATGAAGTCACCCTAATATAAGTGAACAATGAGAGGCTGTGTAGGAGTACACAGTGGGTTGTCTCATTTACACTGCCCTAGGCCCCGAGTTCTTGTGTTGTGATCCAAGACACAGATTACTACCACATGTTGGGCTCATTGACCCCTCTCGACCTATTAACTCACCCCGACTAGGGTCCAGGATTCGCATGGGTTAACTTTATTCTATTTTCTTTCATAACGTAGCACGGTTTTAGGCAAGCGCAGCACCATCCGTCGAGGTGGTCTTGTCGGACCGTCCATACATCGTCCTGGTCCTGAACGGAAACCCCGGCCGGATTCCCGATTGGGGTACATACTCAGATTAGCGATTCCGTGGACTAGAGTTGGAGCAGTGAGGTAAGTGTCGTGGTACTATCCTCGCCGACACCGCTTCAAGGTGACGTGTTCTAGGCGATAAGTGGTAGCTACGTATGTGAAGAAGTACACCCCTGCAGGGTTAATGAACTATTCGAATAGCCGTGTCCGCGGTTATGGACTACTTGGAGATCTTTACTTGATTATTAGAGAACTCAAATGGATACTCTAAAAATCGCAAGATAAGTGTGAGTGCTTTGGGTTGCTTCCTGGTGGGGAAGTCGAGGAAGGATCCATGGTTGTTTATTGATGTGGTGATCCAGATTAGATGGACTCATGTGCGCCTCTCATCTCAACTCTATGTAGTCGTAGTACAGGATAGCCAAGTCAAAGCTTTCTGCATTACAACCCCACTTGCCTTTACCTTGATATCTGAGCATGAGTAGTATAGTTCTGATGTAAGGCTTGCTGAGTACGACTTTGTACTCACGTTTGCTTATTCTATGTTTTAGAGACGAGACCACTGAAATGTTGGTGGCCTCCCCTTCAAGCTCGACGTTGACGAAGTAATGTAGTCCTAGACAGCAGCCTGGTCCCTCTGGAGGGTCGTTGTGTTTTCTTAAAGGCTTCTTAAGCCATTTGTTAACCTTGTCTTTACTAAGACATAATTTGCTTCCGTTGTTGTATGATGTAATGTTGGGTCACAGTTATGTGATCTCTGCTTGTAACACTACTATATCTGCTATGTATAGCAGATGCAATAAAGCTATGAGTTTGTAGAGTTCATGTTGTGTTACCTGTTGTTATACACTTGGCATGCATGCTGCGTGCATGTTTATATCGTGCATGTCATGTGTGGGGTTCGATACCTTAGTTGTGCTCTCGCCGGCGGTCTTTTTTACACCAAGTGGCCCTTAGATGTGCGCAGCTTGGGGCACCGCGATGCGATTGCTCGTGACTCTGTCACGTGGCACACTTTGTTGTATGATTGAGCCCGCCCGAGACCCCGACTAAGAGATCGGGCTGGAGTCTGTTTATGTAAGTGTTATGATTCAATCGATAATATGGTTGAGGCGACTTGTCTATGAGTATGGGATTTCACCACCCAGGATCATTTAGACTTGTGAGCGGACGATGAGGACCCATCTCAGTTGATCATCCGGGCCTGGATGGGATGCCCCTCACGTTCGAGCTTTTCGAGAGTGTCTTGTACTTGGCCTTGTCTGCTTAGACAAGTGCGTATGGCTCTCGGCTCTCCATATGATTGAATTGTGACTGGAATTACATATGCAAACCCCGGGTCCCGACATTTTTAGTCTTGTTAGTTTACCTTTCAGTCTTTACTTTTGTGTCCCTTATCAAAAATACCAAAAATACCTGCTACTACTATGGGTTCCAATGAAAACACTAAGTTGTGTGACTTCACTAGTCACAACAACAGTGACTTTATCTGCACTCCTATTGCTCCACCTACCACTTCAGCACCTTCTAATGAAATTAAACTTGCTTTTGCTTAATCTTGTTATGAAAGATCAATTCTCAAGTGCTGGAGAGGATGCTGCCTTGCACTTAAATAATTTTTTTGAGCTTTGTGATATGCAAAAGTACAAGGAAGTAGATGGAGACATCGTCAAGCTGAAGCTTTTTCCTTTATCCATGAGAGGAAGAGCCAAGGAGTGGCTGCAATCCTTACCTAAGAATAGTATCGATTCTTGGGACAAGTGTAAGGATGCTTTTATTGGGAAGTACTATCCCCCTGCTAAAGTTATCCAGTTGAGAAGTAACACTATGAATTTTAGGCAATTGGATAATGAACACGTTGCCCAAGCTTGGGAACGAATGAAATCTCTTGTTAAGAACTACCCTACACATGGTCTGACTACCTGGATGGTTATCCAGAATTTTTATGGAGGCTTAAACTTTAACTCGCGGAATCTGTTAGACTCGGCCGCGGGAGGAACTTTCATGTCAACCACACTTGGTGCTTCCACGAAGCTACTTGATGAGATGATGCTGAACTACTCTCCATGGCACACCGAACGATCTGCAACTGGTAAGAAGGTAAATAATGTCGAGGAGATCTCCTCTCTTAATGAAAAGGTTGACTTGATCATGTCTCTACTAACCAAGCAAGCTCCTATTGATCCTCAGGATGTTCCTTTAAATTCCTTGGTTGCTCAAGAACAAGTAGATGTGAACTTTATCTCTAGAAACAACTTCAACAATAATTCTTATAGGAGTAATTTTGGTAGCAGCAATCCTAGACCTTTCCCATCCAACAACTATGGGAACAACAACACTTATCCTAGCACCAAAAACTCCACCTCTAAACTAGAGACCTTGCTCAAGGACTTTATCACTACCCAAAAGGCCTTCAACAAGAGTGTAGAAGAGAAAATAGACAAATTAGATATTCTCTCTTCGAAGGTAGACAACATAGCCCATGATGTTGAGATGCTTAAAATTAGAATTTCTCCCCCCCCCCGAGGAGAGGAAGACCGCTCCTGTGAATGCTATCGAAGTGCAAATTAATGAAAACATTAGGATGTTGGGAAAACTTAAAGATAGATGGGCTAGAGAAAAGGAGGAAGAAGAGAGAGTTAAGAGCCTTACTACCTACCACACAGTATCTACTATCCAAGTTGTTGAGGATGTGGAAACTGTTAGCACCCATCACACCCCTAGTCCCACTGGACCTATCAATGGTGATGCTACCACCTCAACCATAGATGAAGAAACCTCTATGAACATAGAGGCTTTCAAACAAGTGAGCCTAAATGATATCACTACCTCCTTGATAGATTGTAGTGATCGAGACTTTGACAACTGCACCTTCCTGAAGTTATTGGTTTCCTACACAAAATGTCTAGAGACCCCCACACTAGCACACTTAATCTTGCCTTCACAGAGCATATCACCAATGCTCTAATCCAATTTAGGGAGGAGAAGCTTAGACTAGAATCCTCCATACCTAGGAAGCTAGAAGATGGTTGGGACCCTATGATAAAAATCCAATTGAATAACTTCTCTTGCTTTGCTCTTTGTGATGTTGGAGCTAGTAACTCCGTTATGCCCAAAAGAATGTATGATATGCTTGAATTGAAACCTTTTCATCCTTGTTCTTTTGGTGTTCATCTTATCGATTCTTCCATAAAGAAATCTTTGGGGAAGATCGACAATGTTCTTATCATTGTCAATGACAATTATGTTCCCATTGATTTTACTATTATGGACATTGAGTGTGAGCCCTCTTGTCCAAATATTTTGGGACGTCGTTTTCTTCGCACCGTGGGTGCTGTTATTGACATGAAAGAGGGGAATAACAAATTCCAATTCCCTCTCAAGAAAGGGATGGAACATTTCCCTAGGAAAAATATTAAGTTGCCCTTTGAATCCTTCACACGGGCTAGTTATTTTCTTGATAAGACTTGATCTTTTGCTGTAAGCCTAGCTAATGGCTTTAAAGAAGCGCTTTCGGGAGGCAGCCCACAACGAATTTAGGTTTTCGTTTTTGTTTTTCTTCTGTTCTTAGTGGTCTTGATGATTGTTACTACTGTAGCAACATCGTTGTATCTTTACTTTTCAATATTTGTGCCAATTATAGCCTCATATTACAAGGGAAGTGAAAGTTGTGACATGCTGTCCAGAAAACAGATTTTGTCCTCATGACAGAAAAAATCGTAGACAATTACCAGTTCATATTTTTGAGCTGAAATTTTTACATAACGTGATCTATACAATCACGGAACTTTTGTATGTTCTGAGTTTTTTGATTTGAGTTGCAGAAGTAACCCTACAAAATTCTTTACTACCTATTGTTCTGTTTCTCATAGACTCTGCCACGTTTTGTCTCTCCTAACTTTTGAAAACCTTAAGCTTTCTTTTTCTTTCCAAAAACTTTTTGGCAATCTTGAGAAACAGTAGCTCTTCAATAATATCTTTATTTGCAGTAGCGGAAAATTATTTTAATAGGGTACTAACCTCTCTAATCAGTTTACAATGAGTTATGTATGAAGGGCGTTTTCAAGTGTGCGATGGAAGATGATGAAAAAAGATACTAGAGTCTCAAACGATCAAGCTTGGGGATGCCCATGTGCACCCCCAATAAATATTCAAGGAGACTTAAGCGTCTAAGCTTGGGGATGCCCCTGTGCATCCCCTTCTTCATCAACAATTATCAGTTCGTCCCTCGTTGCACTATATTTTTATCACTTCATGCGTTATGTGCTATGCTTGGAGTGTCTCGCTCTTTAATTTTCTTAGGTTTGTTTTTTCTTTGTTTGCTGTTATAACAAGTTAGACCCCAGCTTTCTTTTGTGTGGGAGAGAAACACGCTCCGTTTGAACTAGAACTCCTCATAGGATTTGCATCCTTATTCTCTTAGCTGTGAGTTGTTCTTTTTCTTTTCTTAGATGCTGCCCTGTTTAGTTGTTGTGCTTTAGTTTTCTTCTAGAGCTTTTGCTTTGTCTTAGGTTGAACTTTCTATAGGTTGCATGTTTTATCTTGTTAGAGAGTTTTCCTGTTGCACTGAGTTTTGTGTCTTGACTAGAAAGTAGGTCGTTGAAGTTTCTATTCTCTTTGTAGTAGTAACTTGCAATAGTTTTGAGGTATTGACTAGAGTAATGTTTGAACTTTTGGTGTCAAGGGATCGAGCCTATTAGTGATAGATGTCGTATTTCGGGAAATTCGTGTGATTTTCGAAAACCAAAAAACCCCTGTTGAGAACTCTAGCTACTAGATGGATCACTAACCTCTGGAGGGTTCGAATATTAGAGTACACTCACGTACCATGAGTCGTGGATGCGCAAGGATAACCAAACCCCCATACACTCCTCCTCGGGGTACTTGTCTCTTTGTGAACCTCCTAATTAAATTGAGAGTTATTGATAATAAGTGCATGAGTTCTTCGGACTAATGTGAGTATTCGAAAGTTGACACTTCCACCCACCTATACTTTTTCTAGCCTCTTCGGTACCGTGCATTGCCCTTTCTCATCTCGAGAGTTGGCGCATACTTCGCCGGTGCATCCAAACCCTTGGCATGATACGCTATGTCATCATAAGCCTCCTTTTGTCTTTCCTCAAAACAGACACCATACCTACCTAGAAGGCATTTCCATAGCCTTTCCGAGATACATTGACATGCAACATCCACCTTCTCATGACTTGATCTTCATGTCATACATGCTACTTTCTTGATCAATGAGCCGCATGCTAGTTGGGCCTTGCCTTAATCATTGCTACATGACGCGCTAGTATCATTGCATATCCTGCTACCCTGGCAGAGGCATACATTTGCATCATGATAGTTACATCTTCTTTATGTGAGTACCTTTGTAAAGTGTGAAAGATTTCCAATATTCTTGTAAAATATAGAGTGTTTCCACTAAAGTGAGGATAAGATCCCAAAGAGGACGAACCCAAAAGATCCCAAAGAGGACAAATGAGAGTTAAATAGAAAGAGCCATTGAGGCCACCAAAAAAAAATTTAAAAAAAAGAGAAAAAGAAAAATAAAAAGAGAGAAGGGGGCACACTACTATTCCTTTTGATAGATCCACACTAGTACTTAATCCTCTATCACTTGTACTCCATAGATATCATCATATATGCATATATCTATGTGGGGACCCTTCACACTATAGAACTTGGCTTGTATATTCCAATGATGAGCCTCCTCAAAAGAGCTCTAGGTCTTCATGAGCAAGCAAGTTAGATGCACCCCCACTAGTTCCCTTGGAGAGCTTTTAGCTCACATGTGCATCCGTTGCATGGCAATCCCTACTCCTCACATCATATCTATCATATGGCCTTCTCTCACCTATGATTGTCCTCTTTGATGTGAGCCTTTCACACTTTTTTGTCTTCCTCCTCCACCTTCTTTCTGTTTCGCATTTTAGGTGTCAACTTTCATGCTCATGCTCATCCATTGCATGAGTGCTCAAAATATCGAAAGGGAGTGCATCAGTTTGACTTGTACCTAGCTAGTCGTCTTGGCGAGTCCAGATAAGAATCCAAAGGAGACCAAGTGGTGACCTTTAGTAGATAGTAGTTCTCAACAATATATTTTTTATCTCCTATTCCCATATCCCTCTTCTTGCACGCAAACACCATCTGGAGACATTCGAGTCACGAACAGCGAGAGCTCTTGGACCTTTTGTTCTTTTGTTGCTTGTGTCAATACTAATATAGACTCTTTCTTGTTAAGACTTGAATTGAATTTCATGCTTTGATTGCTTTACTTAAAAGTCATTATATGGTTTTGTGGCATGTCACCAAAGAAATTATGCTTGTTGTCATTTCCCTACTCGAGGACGAGAAGGAATTAAGCTTGGGGATGTTGATACGTCCCAAACGTATCTATAATTTATGCTTGCTCCATGCATGTTTTGTGTGAATTTGCCATGTTTTGCTTGAACTTTCATACAATTTTGAGCATATTGGGACTAACCTATTAACTCAGTGCACCCAAGTGCCAGTTCCTGTTTTCTGTTGTTTTTGTATTTCAGGTTTTCCAGCCATTAAAAGTGCTCCAAAAATTCCGGAAAAATTATATAAAAAATCAGCGTCCCGGAAGCCTCCGGAATCACCAAGGAAGGAAGGGAGGGCCACCACAGGGACTCCAGAAGGGTCCTTGGCGCGGCCCCACCCTAGGCCGCGTTGGGCACCCTCCTGGCTGCCCTGTGGCCCCACTCGGTGCCCCCTTTGTCCTACATTTACCCCCCTGTGACGGAAACCCCTAAGATAGATCTGCTATTCCCGTTCTCCTCGCTGTACCGCCGCCGCCGTTTCAAGATCGGGTCTGCCAGGAGAAGCTGCCCCGGCACCCTGCCGGAAGGAGGAATCCCCTCTGGGAGATCATCCATCGTCATTGACGCCTCCCGAATGTGCCGTGAGTAGTCCCCCTTGGACCATGGGTCCGTGACCAGTAGCTATGTGATGTACTCCTCCCCTCTTTGTGCTTTCACTTTCGAGACCTCGTGAGTTGCCTCATATGATCGAGGCCCTTTTGTAATTTTTTGTGTTGCTATGCTGAGTTTGCTGGGATCTGATGGATTATGAGATTATGTTCACATTGTGATGAGTCATATATTTGGTTCTCTTTTATATTTGTGTTCTTTAGTAAATTCTTGCATGTTCTCCGTTGCCATATTTTACTTTGGCCAAGTGATTTGTTGCAACTCCAAGAGGGAGTGTTATTCTTGATTGTGGGTTCAGCCCCTTGATGTCTAGCTTGAGTGACAGAAACATGAGACTAGGGGATGTGTTCTTGCCACCAGGGATAAAACAACGATGCTTGTACCTGCGGGTGCAAGGATTGTTTACTTTAAGCAAAGTTCTTTTAATGCAGTTGTCTGTTGCTTTGAGTTTACACTTTGGGTGGGATTCGAAACTTAATACCAGCGAGATGTTCTGGAGAGATATCTCAAGGTGGATGATTCGTAGTAGATGGAGATGGATTTCGGTCTACTTACCTTGGCGTACTGCTCATTGCTTTTGAGCCTCTTCCTTTATTTTGTAGCATAGTTAGCATTGCGGTGCGTTTATAATCCTGTCAATTTCCCAGCTATGATTTGTTTACCTCGCTAGCACTTTAATCGTCTTTTTGGAGAGAGACATCACTAGTGAACATCACAGGACCCCGGTCCGTATTCACACCATTGTTTATACCCTCAATTTATTTTCATTTCTTACTTTCTGTTGCACTACTATCTCTTGCGTTGATCCTTTGTAAACAGCAAGGCCGGAGGAATTGACAACTCCTCTGTACTCGTTGGTAGCAAAGTTATTTGTTTCTGTATGCAGGTCACGACAACAGCCCAATTTCTGGCGCCGTTAGCCTGAAGTAATTTCTGGCGCCGTTGTCACCTTCTTGTATTTTTGTGAGTCCTACTGGAGACAAACCTTGGTATCTTCACCGAGGGAAATTTGCTGCTACGCTACATCTCACCTTCCACTTGGGGTAACCAACGAGAAGTGAGAGAACTACCCTCATCGTATCAATCAACATCCCCAAGCTTAATTCCTGCTCGTCCTCGAGTAGGTAAATGATAACACAGATAATTTCTGTGGTGGCATGCTAAAACACACATATAAGAACTTCAAAGTAAAGCAAGTAAGATATGCAATTCAAGTGAAGAAAAGAAGAAGCAAGAGTCTTAGTATTAATTCTAGCTAAGTATAAACATAAAGGTGCAAGATCTCTTGCTGTCCTGACTCGAATGTGTCCAAATGGTGTTTGCGTGTAAGCAATGGGAGATGGGATTTAGAGAACAAAAATAATAATACATATATAGTTTAATTGAGAACTCACTTGGTCTCCTTCGGGATCTTATTTTGACTCATCCCTAGACCAGTAGTTAGGTACAAGTCAAAATGATCCTCTCCCTTTTGACTTTGAGCACTCATGCAATGGATGAGCGCGAGCAATATACGTTGGCACTTAGGATGTCATAGAGAGAAATGATGGGGAAGGAAGACAAAAAAAGGGTGTGAAAGGCTCACATCAATCAGGACAATCATAGGCGAGAGAAGGCCAAATGATAGATATGATGTGAGGAGTAGGGATTGCCATGCAACGGATGCACATATGAGCTAAGGTAAGCTGTCCAATGGAACTAGTGGGGGTGCATCCAACTTGCTTGCTCATGGAGACCTAGAGCTCATTTATGGAGGCCCATCCTTGGAATATGCAATCCAAGTTATATAGTGTGAGGGTCCCCACATAGTTATGCATGAATGATAATCTCTATGGAGTACAGATATAGCAATGGAGTACGAGTGTTGATCTTTCAAAAAGAATAGTAGTGTTGTCCCCTTCTCTCTTTTATTTTTATTTTTGTGGCCTCTTTGGTTCTTTCTATTTATCTCTTATTTGTCCTCTTTGGGATCTTTTAATTTCTCCTCTTTGGGATCTTTTCCTCATTTAAGGGCAACACTCTATATTTTACAAGAATATAGAAGATCTTCACACTTTACAAGAAGTACTCAAACATAAAGATGAATGAAAACTATCATGATGTATGCAAATGTATGCCTCTGCCAATGTAGTAGGATATGCGATGATACTAGCGCGTCATATAGCAATAATAAGGGCAAAGCCCAACTATCATGTGGCTCCTCGATCAAGCAAACACATGTATGACATGAAGATAAAGTCATGAGGTGGTGGATGTTGCATGCACTACTAGGGAATGGCCTTTTAGTGGCGCTCTTTTTTTGTGTTTAGTGGCGCATTAGGGATGCGCCACTAACTACAAGCCACTAATAAGGGCTTAGAGGTGGCGCATTCTGGATGCGCCACCCCTAAGGCCCTTAGGCGTGGCGCATCTCAGAATGCGCCACCTCTAAGCTCTTAGGGGTGGCGCATTCTGGTATGCGCCACGCCTAAGGGCCTTAGGGGTGGCGCATTCACAGTGCGCCACTAAATCCTGACAAAATGCGCCACTAAAGAATTACAGAAACCAAAAAAAAGAATTACAGAAAAGAATAAAAGCATTACAGATATTTTTATTATATTACATAAATGCAAAATACAATATAACAATGAGGCCAACAATTACTGATACAAAAGAATTGCATTATAATTTTTATTACAAAGATTTACAAAGGTTTAGAGGCCAACAAGATTCACAAGATTACATCCATCACAAAATTACAATGAGTCCAACAATTATTGAAAACCAAAAGCTACTTTCGTCATCATATCTTGTTTGCTCTTCAACCTGCACAAAACAAAGCTTTAGAGGTCACATCCATATGAATCATACCAAAGGAGAACAAAGCAATCTAGCATCTATTCTTCTCAACATCTTAAAGCAAGTCGATCAATGGTGAGAAGCATGCACATATGCATAAAAATGCATATGCAGTGACCTTTATACACAAAGAGCACCAAGAGTATTTGACACTACCATCTACTACACAAAGAGTACATCCAAATTACATCCAAATTACACAAAGAGTACATTCAATTGTTCTGACTCGGCTCGGGGAATGGGCGGCATCCTTCTTTCGTCATGAAAGGCCTTGTGTCACGCAGGGCCTTTAGGAGGACTTCTATCTCCCCATTGGATGGTGCAATGTTCGAGTGGAAGATCGACCCCCTCATTTGTACTCCATGACGGCTGATAGTCGCCATCTGCGCTTGGATGTGAAAGAACTCCTCCTTCAGATTTGCATCGGCGATTTCCGCCTTCCTTTCGGCCCACGCTCTGAGATGAATTGGCAGCGTAAGGTTGCGTTGTTCCTGTACAATGGCCCTCATGTGATGAAGGGTGTAGTACGCATCCCTCACACTGCCAGCCGGCTGCTTGACGCACGGGAACTGTGTTACATGGTTGAACACGTTCACGCCAGGCTGATTTTTCCTGAACTTGTGCTTCATGATCTTGCCTCCGGCTTTTATGTAGCCGACGAGAGCATCATCCGAAACTCTCATGATATACTTGTATTCTTTCTTCTTCACACTCCCCGAGTCTAAATACACGGCATGCGAGTGTTGCGGTGAAAAGCAGATGAGCACGCAGTCTTGATCCTCACTGCATAATTAAAACAATCCAAAAGTAATGTTGGAAGAGGACAATGGAAAGCTAAGAAATCATATATGCTACGGAGGCGAGCGAATGACTTACTTGGGAGAGTAGGTCATAAGAAATGAATCCTTGTCGGCGTTCCGTAGCATGAAGTCTATGATGTACCCCGTCACGAGAGCCGCGTCCCCGTCGTCCATCAAGATGCTTTCACGCATGTAGAAGGGGTCCAATATCGCAACGCTCGGGGTCTTATCTCTCCTGATACTCATAGAAAGCCTGAGCGAGAATAGACGGATAAGGCTATGGTCCAGCCGCTTGAGGTGGTACAAATTGAAGATCTCCGAAAATCGTAGGATTATCATATCCGCGGGGATAGTGTTGATGAAGCCCATGTTGAGTGGCACCTTGGCCATGAAAACCGGGCACAAGGGATTCTCTTCTCGAAGAAGAATCTTCTCTAATGCCATAATACTAGGATGCGCACTCTGCATATCCGAAGTTGCAAGGTCCAACATGTCCTTAGGTAGCATCGTCCTACCAGCCACATGGATTTCAAACGAGAGATCCTTGGGTCTTGGTGGCCCGTCCTGAGCCCGGATCGGCATCGAAGGTTGGCTACTAGAAGAGATGCTCTTCTTTGTTTTCCGTCCCTTCTTCTTTTCTGATTTTGAGCAGTCACCGGCCTTTATCTGCTCAGTGGCCGCCTTATGGAGTGTGGACAGGCTGAGAATAGATCTCCTTGTGGCATCTGCTTGAAGCTCGGTGAAGGCGCAAGCTGCTGGAGACATGTCCTGAGAAGCAGCGAAGAGACGCGTGGAGAAAGCAGGCTTCGCCGCAGGATCATCTGGACCGCGAGCTTCCTCGTCATGCTGATAGGCTCCTTCAGCAGGAGGCATGAATAAGTCATCAGCATCATACAAAGTATTGATGAACTGGTCGGCGCTGATATCATCATCAAGATCATCATCTTCTTGTTGTGCGCTGATGGGATCATGTGGCGCCGACACGATGACTAGCGGTGTTGTCCTAGGTGTGGTGCCCCTTTCCCCCGTCATTAAACGCATTTGGATCTTCGGCCATTGGCATATTTGGTTGAAACAGTCACTGAGAACTGCCGGCTCGTCCTCAGCGTCTTTGGGGGGTTGAATGGGAGGTTCAACTCTCTCTTAGCCCGAAATAACGAGAGAGATTTGAACCCTATGCATCTCCGGTGCCATCGGCATATTGTGCATGATTCGATTTTGTGGTTGAATGATTTTACCTTTGGAAACGTCCTTCAACTCGCCGTCCACGACTTGTAGAATGCATGGAGTGTCCTCCTGCGAAAGAGATATATATAAATGCATGTACGGCATCAGAGAGATTCCACTAAAAAGGAAAGGAGATGAAGTGCTCGTTTGAGTTGCAGACGCTTATAGTTACCTTGAGGGCGTCGAGGTCGGCTAGTGAAGAGACCCCGCCGATGACGGCGGGCATGCAAGAGACGGAGGGCGCGCTGCCTCCCGTGGCATCGGTCGCCCTATTTGCGCTGCCGCCGGGTGCATTATTGTTATGCCCCGGTTGCTCGATCGTGGCTGGAGGAGTTACCATCACGTCCGGCGTCGCCGCCGCGGTGTTGGCGGCCGGAGTCACCAATACGCTGGGAGTCGGTGCGGGAGCCACCACTACGTCCGGAGTCGGGACTGCAGGCGCCGCGGTGCCCGAGTTGCTACCGACCATGCTGGGGACTGGTATGGGCCCTTGTCCACCACGTGCTTGCCAATTCGCGAGCGACTGCATCATATCTGGAAGGAGAGCGTTCATCGTCTTCGCCACTTCGTCCTGGACAAGCTGCGGAAGCATGTTCACCTTCTCCTCCAGTCCACGAACATAAGCGGCATCTTCTTCGGTCCTTCTTTCCTTGCGCCCCCTCGAACCGGACTGCTCCGCCGATTTTCCATAATATTCAGACCAATTTAGGTCCGCACCAAAGCCGACCACACGGCCGGCTGAAGATGGCTTCGCCGTCACGTCGTCAACCTTCTTGACCTTGTTCAACACCCTGTTAAAGGCGTTGTCCCACGGGCCGGCCGGCTTAACCGACGACTCCTGCGATGAGGCGATTTTCATTTCCTCTTGCTGCAAAAAGAATATGAAACGTTAAGAAATTGTGAACTTCACTCGAGAATTCAATCGACAAGGTCGCGTGGTAAACTACTTACCATGGCAGTCGTAAACTCCTGAATCTTAGGATTGATAATTATTTTCGAGGTTGCTTTGTCCTTATAGCTCCGGGCCCTCACAAAGAATTCGGTCTGCGGATCATCTTTGTATTGCTGGAAGGGGTTAGGTATGCCCGCAGCGGCGTACTCGGCATCCTCCTTGTCCCATTTAGGCTTGGAACTTTTGTAACCACCGGCTCTGAGACGGTGGTTACCTATGACCTGCGACCGCATGGCCTTGCCCTTTGCATTCGCGGCCTTGGCTTTCTCGGACTCACACCTAGCCTTGAAAAGGTTGTAGGTAGCTTCGTCGATCAACGACTCTTTCTCCTTGAGCTCCTCCCAGGTTTTGTTCTTTTCAAAAATTGCCCTCTTCACCCGGGTTTTCGAACTGGACAAGGCCTTGCTCATCTTCCTGAGGGCCCATGTGTTTACTTTGTTCCCTCTGAGTTTGGTGTTATCGTACGGCTCCAGAAACTTGTATCGTCCGTGCAGCTTGTTGATAAGAAGCTGGAAATAATGAATATTCTCACGACTCCTGAGGTTAATCGTGGTGATCGGCACGGTGTTGCGGAGGATCGCCGCGACTTGACGGCCGTACCCTTCCGAAAAACGTTCGGGCTCTTTAGGAATCCCAACGGCGGTCACAACAGTAAACTCTTGCCTGATGACGCCGACCTTGGTCGGTTTCCGATTCCTCTTCTTCGACTGGGTACCATCTGTTGGGGTTCGGGGCAGAAAACACAAATTTTTCATAACCTACGAGACCCATACCCAAGACCTATGTTATGGCGATGCAAGTAACGGAGAGAAATAGATCACATACCAGTATGTAGTCCGTTAAGCGGGAAACGTTTCCCGCATGAACGTGGTTGGTGTAGTCGTACCGGCAATCCCCGATGCCGCGCAGATCCACGATGACTCCTGTAGCCACCCGATCCTTGCAGACCGATGACGGGATTATGTCCCCGTTGGAACGTTGTTGATGAAGACCTCGCGATACAACCACGACGATGAAGTAACACCACAAGTGTTGTGCCTCGCGGGGTTATACACATACAGTATACCCGACGTCCCTCCGGGCTCCGAACCAGTAGAGCAGCGGAAAGAAGATGGATTCGGATCCCGATTCCAGCAACACGACGGCGTGCGTATAGTGGAGAAATCCCCAACCAATTGTAGACTCCAAACAAGGGGAGTCCACTCGAGGAAGGAGAAAGGAGGGAGAGAGAGATGAGAACTTATCTCAAAATATGATGTATAAAAGGGCACCTCTACCCGTCCTTATATTGGCCAAGGAGGGGTGGGATCCTCCCTCCCTCCCCGAGGTGGGACTAATCCCACCAAGGGGGGGAGGTGCACCGGCCTAAGGAGGGGGTGGGCCCCTTCCTTGACGCCAAGCCCAAGGGGGGAGGCTCCCCTCTCCCCTAATGGGCCCTTAGAGGCCCATACACATTTTTAATTCATTTTTAATATATTTAAATACATTTTAATATTTAATTCAGATAACTAAATAATAAAATATATATTAAATATTATTAAATATATTTTGAACCTTTCAAAATACCCGAAACTACTTCCGGCCTTCATTGGAACAATTCCGGCCATCACCGGAACAATTTCGGTGTTCTCTCCAATTTCTCCGGTGATCCCGAATCAATCCTTACTGTGTCGAGTACCCTTAAGTGTAACACCCTACGGTCCGGGAAACAGCAGACATGATCGAGACTATTCTCATTGATCAATGACTAATCAATTGGACCTGGTTACAATCCTTGATAGCCCCTGCGCTTCCATCGAATGAACTTCAATCAATGTTGGATCCGTTAACCGTGTGCCTGTTCCCTTTGTCCTATGGTACTTTGCTTTTCCGAGGTTTGATCATCGGTATCCAATATACCTAGTTCGTCCTCGTTCTCAAAAAACAATTTTACTCGTTCCCGTGATATTACAACTCCATGACCTAGTCACATGTTTGCAAACTTTATGATGTAACATCACCGAGTGGGCCCAGAGTACCTATCCGTCACACGGATGGACAAATCCTGCTTTGATCTATTTTCATACTCATCAACCATCTATTTCGGAATACCCAAAGTGCACCGTTATGTCCAGCATATTTCAGTCAGGCGGTGGGATACAAATCAAATTCTCCTCATAGATGACAATTACGTATGATCATTACGGTCAAAGGATCTGGTCACTACGTTATAGTTATCGCAATGTCGAACTATGGGACTTGATCACATCGCAACACTTCTGGTGGGTGTATGTCCATCATATCATTATCCAATGATACGACTCCATTGTCAACAGACGCCATTGTCTCATGATCAGGAAACCTTGATCATCAATCGCCCAATGGACTAGTATACTAGGGTTTACTAGGGACCTGGTTGTTTGTATACCACACATGTATTAATGTTTCCGCTTAATACAGTTATAGCATAGTATCAAACGTATTATGAACTAATGGAATATGCTCGATAAAACATATTTTATTTGCCTCTAGGGCACATTCCCAACAGTCTCCCACTTGCACTAGAGTACAAATAATCTAGTTGCATTTCCTCTGGATCATAACTCCTTATTGATCATGCTTGCCCGTGGAAGAGGTTGTATCAACGGTCTGGTTACCATTCAGAACCGTATGTCCTTTTGCAAATCATAATGTCACCTAATTTGACATTCCTTCATTATCCACTATAATGATGAGGTACATATATTTGGCGGTGAAGTGAGACTTCGTTTGCTGTGTCATAGCAATGACATCCGGTGGGTCACGCGGACTTTCCCATAGTCATGCACACTTGAAACTCACTCAATCAGAATTCGAACTTCTTAAGCCATAATATAACTCCTGCTACTTCTAAAGCAGCCACATCAATGTAGATTCAATCCTTAGTGCATTGTATGCAACTTTAATTTCTAACCATGTTTCTTTCAACTTAGGCATTCATTAGTATGATATCTCAATTTTCTAGGTTAGTGTCAAAACTTGAACCAGCATAACATTTATGGTCAAGTCCACTATCCTTTACAAATTTGAGATGTATCCTCAGTTCTGTTCAGACACTGAAGGATAAACTTAACTCTTTGTTCAATGATTTACTCATAAATCATACCACAACATGTTCTTACTACTAAGAACTTGGGTCACATTACGTCGAGTACATAACTCTGGTTTTATATGAAAGAACCTATGACAAAGGCATAGAGGATCCAACACATCCATTTCTTTCATTAACCATTAACCATTGTTCTTGTACTGAGATTAACTCAACACTTCTCTTGGATATACAAGTAAGGACCACTTCTTGACTTGTCCCATTCTGAACTCCTTCAGAATCTTATCCAAGAAAGTATTACGACTCAATGTTATTAAACACATATCTATCTTAATAGATCTTCAATGCTTAATACTTATTCATCTTCATTTATGAAAGATTCAAATAATCATTAACGCCAACTGCACCATTCATAATATGTTATCCATATATGAGAATGTTATCATGCTCCCAATCAAATATGTCATGCACATATTAAGTTATAGGATAACACTCATATTGCTCCCACTCAAATATGTCGGCCACATATAAGACAAGGATAACATCCACATGGCTCCCACTTAGATATGTCAGACACATATTAAGTTCAGGATACTAACCACATGGCTCCTACTCAAATATGTCATTTACATATAAGTCAAGGATAATACTCCCATAGCTCCCACTCAAAATATGTCGTCTACATATTAAGTTTCAGGAAACTATTCAACTCCCACTCAGTTTCATGCAAATGCATGTTTCCTCGGTATTTTGGTTAAGTCCAAAATCCTTTGATCATCCATCAAAATGAGAATTCAGTTTACGAGACACTAGTATCCATATGTTTTTCCAAAACCTTCTTGTTGTACCAATTACAACACTTCTTCAAATACAGGATTTGAGGAAGTCACGATATTGAGAACAATCCTGGATCAATCGTAGTGAATATCCCTTTGACTCAAGCATTGCTACACATTTTAGTCAACCCATTGAATTTGTCAGAAACAATCTTTGTGACAAAGCAATCTTGACGTCCCTTTGATGTTCACATTTATTCCTCATAACTATGAAGTTATTGTGAATATCAAGTAACCTCCTGACTTGATAAGATTCAAGCAATCTTAAATGTAACTCAACTAAGGATTTCATGACTCGTAGTCATATCTTGTACTTAGGTCCACCATCGCTTATTTGTAGTTCGTAGGAATGTCTTGTTCCATTAACATGACAAGTGAATCATGAATATCATTTTGCACCAGGGGCAAATATATATTCTTGAATCCTACCTTTCTCAGTAAAAGCTCCCATCAAAAGATCATGATCATTATCATTAGTTTCTCCTCTTATTGTAGAGCTTTTCTTCCAGAACATATTCCGTTGCACTACTCTGACATTTGGAGGCAAGGTCAATTACCTTGGTTGAACTTTCACTTTTCTTCCGTTACCACATTTATCAAGAACAATTCTTGACAAACACCAAACATAGCAATACAAATTTTGCTCCTTTTGGTTCTAGTTGTGGAAGATGCATCCATAGTTGTCTAAGGATACACTACAAAGATCATTTATCTTACATAAATCAAGCTTCCTAGAAACCACAACACACCATGACATATATAGTGTTGGTTTCCACGAACTCAGATGGTTCCCTATGCTGAAGTGAGTGTTTGCATATTAAATTAATAACTCTAATTAATAATAATGTAACTTGGTAAGAGATAACTTAGACCATACACTTTTCGATAGAATATGATCACAATGTTTAGGCACGTCAAAAATATTGAAGTGTCTCAAGACATTGCAATTTGTGGAACAACTTTCACACAAGTCTTTATGCCCAAGACTAACTCAAAACATTTGTCACTTTGATCAAATCGTAGAGACTTGTCTTTCTTGTTAATTTAATATCCATCTTTACTCTGAAATCCCTTTTGATCATATCAAATTATTTCAAAATCATGTTTTATTAGTGAATACAAATATTCATCTAAGTCCACATACGAAGTTCACGAAATAATGAAATTCACCACATGCTGACGTACGATACATCACAATGTATGATACTCAACAATCAGTACACATTCCGTTTACCAGAATGCGAGGTTTTAGTCATCTCACCTAAAAGGCATGGTTTGTATGTGTCAAGAGATCAAGTATCTTAAGACATCATCATACCATTCATCACTTAAACTATAGTGTCATTATTAAGCCTGGGTATTTCTTGGCATTACAATATTTCTTATAAATGATCAAACAACTATCATCAATATAAGAATAACTCATTCATAATCGTAATGTGACCATAAGAGATATCATTCATAAAAGGAGAACAACTGACTTGTTTCTCACTAATATGAATAATTGTCTTCGCGAGATGCAAGACACACTAATAAAGTCCTCATTCAAACGATCATAAAATTTATTCATATATTAATCAATTGATAGATGTAGAGGGAGAGTGTTGTCGACCATCAACTATCTTGATTGCCGTCGCACACATTGTCACCTCATCCCTTCCAAGCCACTCTCAAGCAGTAAGTTCAAGCATCGAATACTTAATCAACCGCAATTAGTGTTTCATGGGAAAGACATTTATAACTCGTATATCAAATATACCTTCTCCGTCAATGACCATTCCTGCATTGGTTCTACTCTTAAAGTTCTTAACTTTAACCATGACTTCATGACAGGTGAACGATTCTCCTTCATGATATAGTCCAGACATGGTCTTTGTAACTGGGAGGAAGCGGATGCAACTCCCTATTTATCGCAAAGTAACCAGTCATTCAGTAGTCCAAGTTATACACAAGGTGTTCCATGTATCTTATACATTTTCCAAGTGACTTTCTCAGCAGGTTGTTCCTTCCAAAATAGTTGAAAGAAACCCCGTCCATATACTCATATTCCATTACTCTGATTTGTGACCAAGTGCTTTCAAGTTCACCTAGCAGGTCATACGTTTTGGTTAACATGCATTCACAATTCAGATTCCATAGAATGAATTATGGTGTATTGGACAGTCATTCATAAGTGACGGTGAGTGCGATACTCATCATCATCTTCCTTGATTACGGAGTTGTCAGGTGTATCTCCTAGCAGTTCTTCGTATTATGTTTAGCAAGTCATTACTAATGAGTATGTCTCTAATGGTGTTGGTACACATCAATGAAGTAAGACCCATTTACCTTATGTTCTATCATACTAAAAGATCCATAGTTCTAAACATTGGTATGATATTTGCTAAGACATGAAGATTAAGTTCATAATGTGGAGTTCATGTTTCAAAAACAATTCTGGAACTCCCACTCAGACAAACATCCCTCGTAGTTTATTCTAAGTGATTACACGATCCTTGAACACCATACCTCCCCCGATCGTCACGACCATCAGTATGTTGTTCAAGGTAGGCCATCATGCCAATCACATCATCCATGTGACTCATGCTTGACCTTTCGGTCTCTTGTGTCCCGAGGCCATATCATATACATATGCCAGGCTCGCCACCACACCCTATGTGATTTGTTGCTGTGTCATGCAAGGCCATATCATATACATATGCCAGGCTTGCTACACCCACCTCATATGAACGAAAAAATGTTTGACACACGTGTGACACGTGGTGCCTCCATAATGTAGAAGTTTCCAGGTAGTGCTCACTAGGGTAAGGACACTATGTTGGTTTTAGTGAGGGATCATCCTATTATGCTACCGTCGTATATCTAACATATTAGCAAAACAGGATGCAACATAAATCATACATGCTATGATTTCCCGTTACATGCAAATTAAAGTTAAAAACGCCTTTCTACTTTATCTTTTGCAAGTTTTACGTGGCTGCTAGGGGTTTTGACAAAAGAACCGTTTCTATCCTACGAAAACAAGCCAAAACACCAATCCACAATTGTCTCTATTACACCCCTGGCGGGGCCCTCCGTTGCAAACATCTTCGCATCGCTAATGCAGAGAGACAGACACCCCCCAGCCACTTTATATGGTACAAGCCATATGTCAAGCCTGGAACCAGTCTCGCGTAAACGCGTAAGGTCGGTCGGCGGCCGCTTCATCAAACATTGCCGCAACGCTAAATGAGTACACGTGAGAGGGTAACAATTAGAGAATTGATGCCCACATACTAGATGTGTTCTATCCGTACAATACATCTACGCATAGCATTGCTCTGATACCACTGTTGGGGTTCGGGGCAGAAAACACAAATTTTTCATAACCTACGAGACCCATACCCAAGACCTATGCTATGGCGATGCAAGTAATAGACAAAAATAGATCACATACCAGTATGTAGTCCGTTAAGCGGGAAACGTTCCCGCATGAACGTGGTTGGTGTAGTCGTACCGGCAATCCCCGATGCCGCGCAGATCCACGATGACTCCTGTAGACAACCGATCCTTGCAGACCGATGACGGGATTACGTCCCCGTCGGAACGTTGCTGATGAAGAACTCGCGATACAACCACGACGATGAAGTAGCACCACAAGTGTAGTGCCTCGCGGGATTATACACATACAGTATACCCGACGTCCCTCCGGGCTCCGAACCAGTAGAGCAGCGGAAAGAAGATGGATTCGGATCCCGATTCCAGCAGCACGACGGCATGCGTATAGTGGAGAAATCCCCAACCAAGTGTAGACTCCAAACAAGGGGAGTCCACTCGATGAAGGAGAGAGGAGGGAGAGAGAGATGAGAACTTATCTCAAAATATGATGAATAAAAGGGCACCTCTACCCCTCCTTATATAGGCCAAGGAGGGGTGGGATCCTCCCTCCCTCCCCGAGGTGGGACTAATCCCACCAAGGGGGGAGGTGTGACGGCCTAAGGAGGGGGTGGGGCCCTCCCTTGGCGCCAAGCCCAAGGGGGGAGGCTCCCCTCTCCCCTAATGGGCCCTTAGAGGCCCATACACCTTTTTAATTCATTTTTAATATATTTAAATACATTTTAATATTTAATTCAGATAATTAAATAATAAAATATATATTAAATATTATTAAATATATTTTGAACCTTTCAACATAAATCATACATGCTATGATTCCCCCTTACATGCAAATTAAAGTTAAAAATGCCTTTCTACTTTATCTTTTGCAAGTTTTACATGGCTGCTAGGGGTTTCGACAAAAGAACCGTTTCTATCCTACGAAAACAAGCCACAACACCAATCCACAATTGTCTCTATTACACCCCTGGCGGGGCCCTCCGTTGCAAACATCTTCGCATCGCTAATGCAGAGAGACAGACACCCCCCAGCCACTTTATATGGTACAAGCCATATGTCAAGCGTGGAACCAATCTCGCGTAAACGCGTAAGGTCGGTCGGCGGCCGCTTCATCAAACATTGCCGCAACGCTAAATGAGTACATGTGAGAGGGTAACAATTGGAGAATTGATGCCCACATACTAGATGTGTTCTATCCGTACAATACATCTACGCATAGCCTTGCTCTGATACCACTGTTGGGGTTCGGGGCAGAAAACACAAATTTTTCATAACCTACGAGACCCATACCCAAGACCTATGCTATGGCGATGCAAGTAACGGACAGAAATAGATCACATACCAGTATGTAGTCCGTTAAGCGGGAAACGTTCACGCATGAACGTGGTTGGTGTAGTCGTACCGGCAATCCCCGATGCCGCGCAGATCCACGATGACTCCTTTAGCCACCCGATCCTTGCAGACCGATGACGGGATTACGTCCCCGTCGGAACATTGCTGATGAAGACCTCGCGATACAACCACGACGATGAAGTAGCACCACAAGTGTAGTGCCTCGCGGGATTATACACATACAGTATACCTGACGTCCCTCCGGGCTCCGAACCAGTAGAGCAGCGGAAAGAAGATGGATTCGGATCCCGATTCCAGCAGCACGACGGCGTGCGTATAGTGGAGAAATCCCCAACCAAGTGTGGACTCCAAACAAGGGGAGTCCACTCAAGGAAGGAGAAAGGAGGGAGAGAGAGATGAGAACTTATCTCAAAATATGATGAATAAAAGGGCACCTCTACCCCTCCTTATATAGGCCAAGGAGGGGTGGCATCCTCCCTCCCTCCCTGAGGTGGGACTAATCCCACCAAGGGGGGGAGGTGCGCCGACCTAAGGAGGGGGTGGGCCCCTCCCTTGGCGCCAAGCCCAAGGGGGGAGGCTCCCCTCTCCCCTAATGGGCCCTTAGAGGCCCATACACCTTTTTAATTCATTTTTAATATATTTAAATACATTTTAATATTTAATTCAGATAATTAAATAACAAAATATATATTAAATATATTTTGAACCTTTCAAAATACCCGAAACTACTTCCGGCCTTCATCGGAACAATTCCGGCCATCACCGGAACAATTTCGGTGTTCTCTCCAATTTCTCCGGTGATCCCGAATCAATCCTTACTGCGTCGAGTACCCTTAAGTGTAACACCCTACAGTCCGGGAAACAGCAGACATGATCGAGACAATTCTCATTGATCAATGACTAATCAATTGGACCTGGTTACAATCCTTGATAGCCCCTGCGCTTCCATCGAATGAACTTCAATCGCTGTTGGATCCGTTAACCGTGTGCCTGTTCCCTTTGTCCTATGTTACTTTGCTTGTCCGAGGTTTGATCATCGGTATACAATATACCTAGTTCGTCCTCGTTCGCAACAAACAAGTTTACTCGTTCCCGTGATATTACAACTCCGTGACCTAGTCACACGTTTGCAAACTTTATGATGTAACATCACGGAGTGGGCCCAGAGTACCTATCCGTCACACGGATGGAAAAATCCCGCATTGATCTATTTGCATACTCATCAACCATCTATTTAGGAATACCCAAAGTGCACCATTATGGCCAGCATATTTCAGTCATGCGGTGGGATACAAATCAAAGTCTCCTCATAGATGAAAATTACGTATGATCATTACGGTCAAAGGATCTGGTCACTACGTTATAGTTATCGCAATGTCGAACTATGTGACTTGATCACATCGCAACACTTCTAGTGGGTGTATGTCCATCATATCATTATCCAATGATACGACTCCATGGTCAACAGAAGCCATTGTCTCATGATCAGGAAACCTTGATCATCAATCGCCCAATGGACTAGTATACTAGGGTTTACTAGGGACCTGGTTGTTTGTATACCACACATGTATTAATGTTTCCGCTTAGTACAGTTATAGCATAGTATCAAACGTATTATGAACTAATGGAATATGCTTGATAAAACATATTTTATTTGCCTCTAGGGCACATTCCCAACACCAACTGTGTTGGAGCCACCGGTCCCATCATCCTCGCCGATGTTCCTCTCGCCGTCTGTCGTACCGGCCTCCTCCTCTAGGTCATCATCCGACGAGTCGGACTTCGACTCTATCTCCTCCTCATACTCCTCCTCGCCCGGAGGTACTTCCTCTTCTCTTTGCTCCTCGACCTCCTCCTGGGAGTATTCCCAAAATTGCTTCCTTTTTTCTCCCGGCTGAGAAGAAGGACCGGCGTCGGCTCCGGTGGACACGTTTGCACTAGTACAATATTAAGAAATGCAACTACTAAATTAATTAGCACAATAAATAAATGCAAATACTCTCATGTTAAGAAAAATAGCAAAGGTCATGCACGAATTCACGGAAAAATTCGGCATGACCTTTGCTCTTTTTCTTAACATGAGAGTGCCCCATTCTCAACCGAAACGGAAGTTATTCAACATTTTGGGAGAAAGGGGATAATAATTTGTACCTGCACAAAACAAATGCCTACATGTAGCCACAACAATGCACAAAAATAGATATTCAAACAGTAGATATTCAAGAAACATATATATAGGTAAATTTCATATGGTAAACAATGCATTGCAAATTCTGTATACTTGCAAATGGATAAAAAATGAGCTTGACTAAAATAGCGGACAAACACAATGAGATAAACATGATGAGATCATGTTACAATGGCACATCAAAATATAAAACTATCGAAGAACAGATTCTACACTTGCTAGTTTCATCATTATGTTCATAAGAACAAATGCTTACCTACTGGTTTTTCTCCTCTCTCTTTTTTAATTTTTACTAAAGCATATTCCAACTTTCAAGATTTGATGCATAAAAACAATAAGAGGTTCTCTGTCCAAGGGGAGGGGTTCAATAACCTTAGTATAATTTTATAAGTGTTGTCCAATAGTGGTTCATAAGACAACCTATTTTGGATGTCAACATCGAATAATATGGAACCTTGTACAAGTTGTTAGGTGCAGATCTTAAACTAAATTCAGATAATTCAGTTTCTTTGCACAAGGGGATTTTTCACTACTATTCGACACAAACTACAATGATCCCAGTAGCTAGCTTTCAAATGCTACCTTATCAAATCCTTGGCACAAACAACAAAAGGTTGCATATCTCCCACAAGCCAAACAACAAAAAATCATGCATACACTTATAATTTCTAGCAGATGAGGACATTGTGTCATCGTGATGAACTCCAAGAACATGGGATTTTGTTGGGAGGCGGGCATGGCGGAGAGGAAAAAGGGGCTGTCGGCGGTGGGGAAGATATTGACCTAGGGAGCACGGCGGTCGGGGGTGCGGAGAGCTGCTGGTGAGGGGTGGCGTCGAGGGGCGGCGAGCGGCTCCTGTGGCGTCGAGCGGACCCTCCGCGGTGGCGTAGAGGAGCGGATGCTCCGCGGTGGCGTCGAGGGGCGGCTTCGGTGGCATCGAGGGGCGGCTCCGGTGGCGTCGAGGGGCGGCTCAGACGTCGGCGGCGAGGACGGTAGCGACTAGGGCTCGAAGGGGATCATGCTCGAATGGGTACTGTGACGAGCAAGGGGGAGGGGGCCGTGGAGGTTAAGGCTTAGGGGTGGCGCATTTTTCCAGAATGCGCCACCAAGAGGTTCCTTATGCGTGGCGCATTCTGCCGAAATGCGCCACGCATAAGGAACCTCTTGGTGGCGCATTCTGACAAAATGCGCCACCCCTAAGCACATTTGTTTAATTAAAGTTTAACCATTTCATTATATTTATTTAACCATTTCATTTTTTAAATTAAAGTTTAACCATTTAATTAAAGTTTAACCATTTCATTATATTTTTATAAAAGTGGTCAAACTTTATTAAGATTGACTTTGACCAAATCTTATAGGCGGAGTAAAAAGAAACGGAGGGAGTACTTGCTCTAACCGGCCTTGAGAATGGTGCTTCGATTGTGTATCGTCGATCTTCATACACTTCAAACTATGATCCAAACATAAGAATGTGATCATATCGATCCACGTACCATGCCTTAACCGTGTCGTCGCCGAACCAAGATCCACAAACACAAGGTGTAGCGGCATTTGGAAACATAAGATTGTGACCATCAATTACAAAGTGCATATTAAATCCATGCATACACAAAGTGATCATGAATTAAAAAATATTTTTCTTAAATTTGGACCTAGCTATCTAGCTATCGTTTCCTCATGATCTTCTTCTTGCCCTTCTTTGTCGTAGTTGAATAATTTAGGCCCAGGACGCCTTCACTTTTCCTCTTGAACGAGAGGAGACCTTTCTTCGGTAGGGTTGTGGTGTATGTATCCTGATCGGCGTAGTCATCCTCCATCTTTGGGTCGCCGTACTTGTCAAAGTCTTGCTCGTTGGCGACTCCATCCATTCCGATGATGTTTCTTTTGCCTCTCCTCACTACAACGCGGCTCGGCTTTGATGGGTCGGTAATGAAGAAGCATTGGTCCACTTGGCTAGCCAGTACCCATGGCTCATTTTTCGCGGTGACGTTTGCGCTCGCACACTTGGATTTGGCTTCGGGTATAACCATGGTGGTGAAGTACCGGTCTTCTTTTACGACGCTCTTGGCCCATCTCACACGGAACATCGGCACCTTCTCTCCACAGTAGTTGAGCTCCCATATGTCCTCGATCCTTCCATAGAATCTTTCCTTGACGTCATCGGTGTAGAATATCCCCGTTACCCCTGAGTTCTGGTAATCGTAGTTATTGTCCTTTTCCTCCGTGTAAAATGTGTAGCCGTTGATATCATACGCTTGATAGGTCATCAGGTTGCGTGCGACACCCTGTGACAAGGTGAACATCATCTTTTCTTCCTCGGAAGAGTTCCTTCGCGGGGGATTAGCACGAAGCTCGTCCCTGAACCAAGTCATGAAACCGGAGTTGTGCTCTTTGATTAGCCGTGGATCTCGGTCCGTTATCTGCAGGCCTTGGTCACTGTACTTCTTCCTGATTAAATCCTTGTGCTTTACTATCCAAGGATCGACCAGCTGGATGTGTTGTAGCGCGACTAGGCTTGCTCTTTCAAAGTCGATGTCTCGACCGTCAAAGTGGACATGCATTGCGCGGCTTCCCTCGTGGTGACCACACCCATCGGTCCTGCCAAAGTGCTTGTTGACGGCCAGACCAACAGGGTTCTCGGTGTTGAGATAATTCGTGCAAAAAGAGATGCACTCTTCGGTTAGAAAGCCCTTCGCTATGCTTGCATCTGGACGGGACCTGGTACGAACGTATTTTTTGATGTGTCCATTCATCCTTTCGAACGGCATCATGCTGCACAGAAACGCAGGCCCGAGTTGGACGATATCCTCCACGACGTGGATCAGCAGATGCACCATAATGTCGAAGAACGCGGGCGGGAAATAGATCTCAAGCTCGCATAGTATGAGCATGATCTCCTCCTGTAGCCTTTTGAGTTGCGTAGCGCAAATCGACTTCCGGGAGATGACGTCAAAAAAGTTGCAAAGGCCAAACAATGTTTTATGGACGTGCTCGTCCATTATCCCTCGCATCGCAACCGGGAGAATATGCGTCATCAGCACGGCACAGTCGTGAGATTTCATCCCGCTGAAACGCTGCTTCTCCTCGTCTAGGTATCTGCTTATCTTCCCCGCGTAGCCGTTCAGAAATTTTACTCCTATGAGGTAGTGGATAAACCGCTTGATCTCCTCCTTGCACAGAGTGAAGCATGCCGGGGGGCAGTGATCAATACCGGTCTTCTTCTTGGTCGTCCTTTTTCGTTTGCGAGAGTTTTGCGTTTCTGTATCCTCTTCCTCCTCTGGATCATCATCGTCGTCACTAAGGGGGTGAAGTTCCCTCCTGATGCCCATAAATTTCAAGTCATTCCTTGCTTTTGGCCCATCCTTGGTCTTCTCCGGCATGTTGAGCAGTGTGCCAAACAAGCTCTCGCACACGTTCTTTGTGATATGCATTAGATCAAGGCTACGAGGACTGCGGAGTAAACTCCAGTATTCCAAATCCCAGAAAACAGACCTCGCTTTCATACCCTCATCAACGGCTGAGTCTTCTTTTTTTTCTTTCCCGGCGCGGGGTACTCTTTCCAAGTTTTCAGCAAGTTGTCGATTTCTTTGCCGCTCCTTCGAGCTGGGGGTGATCGGAGCTCCTCGCTTCCATCGAACAAATGTCCCTGTTTTCTCCACGCGTGTTTCATGGGAAGCCACCTCCGAGACCCCTGGAACACGGTTTTTTAAGATCCGGAATCTTTTGGTAGCTGGCGGTACGTTGTATTATCCATGCACCTAACGCATGCACAGAATCCTTGGACCACCTGCCCTGAGAAATATCCGTATCCGAGATAGTCGTGCACCGTCGTGATCATCGCGGCTTTCATTGAGAAATATTATTTTGCCGCGGCGTCCCACGTATTGACTCCGTCTTTCCATAACGTTTCTATCTCCTCTTTCAACAGCTGCAGATATAGATTGAGGTCCGTACCTGGTTGTTTCGGCCCTTGAACTAGCATACACATTCTTATGTACTTTTTCTTCATGCACTTCCAAGGGGGAAGGTTGTATATGCATACAAACACGGGCCAGGTACTGTGTGTGCTGCTCTGGCCGCCAAACGGATTGACTCCATCGGCGCTCACACCAATCCTGAGGTTCCTTGGTTCTTTCCCAAAATCTGGGTATTCGAGGTCCAACGCAGTCCATTGGCTACCATCTGAAGGGTGCCTCAGCATGTCCTCCTTTTCCGGATCCGGGTTAGGGTCATCCTCTTTTAGCTTCTTTCTATCCGCGTGCCAGGTCATGAGCTTTGCTTCCTCGGGATCTATGAAATACCTCTGCAGACGAGAAGTGATCGGAAAGTACCATACCACTTTTCTAGGAACTTTCTTCCCTCTCTTGTATCGACTAACACCGCACAGCGAACATGTGGTTTTTCGTCGTCCTCACCCCGATAGATCATGCAATCATTTATGCAGACGTGGTATTTAACGTGCGGAAGATCGAGAGGGCAAAGGAATTTCTTGGCCTCAGCGATACTAGTTGGGCACGTGTTGCCCTTCGGAAGACGATCGTGCCAGAATGCCATGTTATCATCGAAGCTTTCGTCGGTAGATTTCTGTTTTGCCTTCATCTCCATAGCCCCAAGTGTTACATTCAAGCGGGTATCCCCGTCGTTGCATCCTTCGTACAACTTCGTAATCGCATCTTTCTCGAGTTGCGCCATCTTGGGTTTCTCTCTAGTTGCACCTCTTGCGTTCAACGCCTCTTTGACAAGCAGCTCTTGAACATGAGGGTCCCGCACCCAGCTTGAATTCTCATCATGTCCGACATCTTGATCTTCATGTCCGTCATCTTGATCTGCATGATCCGCTTCGGCATATTCTTCATGATCATGTACGGGATGCTCTTCGTCATCTCTCCCGACGCTGTTTTCTAGTTTCCCTTCCTCATTTACTGGCGCCCCACCATTGACGTCCTCCTCCTCACCATCTTCATCACTTATCCATCGTGTGTAGCCATCCATCAAACCATTACGCTTCAGGTGTCTTTGCAATATTCCGGAATCAGGCTCGGTCACGCACTGCAGTTTGCATCTCCGACACGGACAACTTATATCCGACCTATTATTCCTTAGCATGTCGTTTGTCGCACATTGCATCCACCTAGCCACGGTGATATCGCTCAGCATCTCGCGGACCATGGTCGATCACCTGCGTGCACGGAGAGAGCAACACAATTATATATCACAGTCGTCGCCGGAAAAATTCGGCATGACCTTCCCTAATAATGCATGGGAGCATGCGGAGAGTGCGCCAGAAATTTGCCGAAACGGAAACGAATCGACATTTCGGCAAAACATTGGCCACTCAAGAGACACATATACATCAAACCACCATAAGCTTCACATATACATCAAACCACCACAAGCTTCATATATACATCAAACCCAAGCTGCACATATACAACAAACCCCAAGCTAATAAAGGCAAGTATATGGGTCATAAATGGAACAAAAGAGTTTGGGAGGAGGTCCACTTACTTCAATATGAAACAAAATAGATCTAATGCCAAGTATCGATGGATAAATGGAAGAAATGAGGTGGGGAGGAGGAGAAAACCGAATAGATCTAGGGTTTGAAGATTGGATCTAGTTTGAGAATTGTGTGGAGTGAATGAGAGGTGGTAGGTGGGGTGGACTAGATAAGGGCATCTCTAGGCATTTAGTGGCGCATATAGAAAGTCAGTGGTGGCGCATTGGTGAAATGCGCCACCCCTAAGCTCTTATGGGTGGCGCATTAGAGAAATGCGCCACCCCTAAGGACCTTATGGGTGGCGCATTTACGGAATGCGCCACCCTTAAGCTCTTAGGGGTGGCGCATTCTTTAAATGCGCCACCCATAGGGTCCTTAGGGGTGGCGCATATTGCTAGATGCACCACGTATAAGATCATCCAGGATGGCCCACTCTTAGGGGTGGCGCACTGGAAAATAATGCGCCACTAATAAGCTTTCCATGTATAGCTATTTCCCTAGTAGTGATGGCAATGTATCTTGGAAAGGCTATGGAAATGCCTTGATAGGTACGTATGATGGCTGTTTTGAGGAAGATATAAGGAGGTTTATGATGACAAAGCGTATCGTGCCAAGGGTTTGGATGCACCAGCGAAGTATGCGCCAACTCTCGAGGTGAGAAAGGGCAATGCACGGTACCGAAGAGGCTAGCAAAATATGGGAAGGTGGAAGTGCCAACGATTGAATACTCACATTAGTCCGAAGAAATCATGCACTTATTATCGGTAACTCTCTATCTAATCGGGAGGTTCACAAGGAGACGAGTACCCCGAGGAGGACTGTATCGGGGTTTTGTTATCCTTGCGCATCCTCGACCCATGGTATGTGAGTACTATATATATTCCAACCCTTCCAGAGGTTAGCGATCCATCTAGTAGCTAGAGTTCTCAACTAATTTTTGTAGTTTTTGACAATAAGCACGGATTGCCCAAATTACGACACCTATCACTAATAGGCTCAAGCTCTTGGCACTTTGATGTCCAAACATTACTCTAATCAATACCTCAAAACTATTGCATGTTACTACTACACTTGTAATAGCAACCTTAACTACCTACTCATGCAAGACACACAACTCAGTGCAACAAGCCAACTCTCTAACAAGATAAGCATGAAGGCTAAGAGAGTTTCTAGAACAACCTAAATAAAATCTCTTAAAAATATAAGCATGAAAATAAAGAGCTAAGCATGGCAGTAGCTATGAAAAGATAAACAACACACACACACAAAAGATAAGATAAGCATGCAAGCCTATGTTGTGTTCTACGGTGGAGTGGAGCGTGTTTTTCTCCCAAACAATGAAGGCTAGGATCCAAATTTTTATGAACATCAAGAAAAACTAAAATAAACTAAAAATAAAGGAATGAGACGCTCCAAGTCTAGCACATAACATGTGATGCAATAAAAATATATCATGGAGAAGGACGAACTGATGATCATTGATGGAGAAGGGGATGCATGGGGGCATCCCCAATATTAGATGCTTGAGTCTCCTTGGATATTTCTTGGGGGTGCATGGGGGCATCCCCAAGTTTGAGTGTTTGACACTCCTGAATCTTCTTTCGTAATCTTCCTTCGCATACTTGAAAACTTCCTTCATACGAAACTCATCATAAGTTGATTAGAATGGTTAGTACCCATGATAAAATATATTTTCTCCACTTGAAATAAAGATATTCTTAAAGAGATACTGTTTCTAAAGATTGTCAAAAAAAATTTGCAAAGAAAAAGAAAGCTTAAGATTTGCAAAATGAATAAAAGACAAAACGTCGCAGAATTTGTGAAAAACAGACCAACAGGTAGTAGATAATTTTTTTGGGTTAATTCTGCAAATCAAATCAAAAAATTCAGAACAGACGCACGAAAGATTATTGTATAAAGCATGCTGTAAAAAATCAGATCAAAAAGATGATCTGGTGATTTTAGCCGAATTTTTCTGTCAAGATGACAGAATCCGTTTCGGTACAACATGTCACAATTTTAAAATTCTTGCAATCAGAGGCTAAAACTTGGCATAAAGCTTAAAAAATAAAGATACAATGATGTTTCTACAGTAGTAACAAGCATCAAGACCACTAAAACTGAAAGTAATAACATCTTGGGTTGCCTCCCAACAAGCGCTTTCTTTTATTCCTTTTACATAGGCATGATGCAAAGATCAAGTTTTGTCAATATCAAAAGAATAGCTTGCCCGTGTAATGGACTCATAAGGTAACTTGATTTTCTTTTGAGGGAAGTGTTCCATTCCCTTTTTGAGGGGGAACTAAAATCTAGTTGTTCTCTCTTTTATGTCAATGATAGCACCAATCGTGCGAAGAAAAATACGTCCCAAAATAATTGGACATGAGGGATCACACTCAATGTCCAAGACAAGAAAATCAACGCTTGAAGATCATATTAATGATCACACTCAATTGTACATGTTTGGTTTTGGTAATTGATGACAATCTATATGGACTAACGGTTTCCTTGAGTTATACTCTAAGGTTTGTCCATAGGCAATGCTTGAAGATCATATGTTCGCTTCAAAGTTGAAAGATGAAGATTATGTGTTGACCATTGGTTTATCCATGGATTTATCCAAAGATTGGTTATGTGAGAGATGAGCATATCACAAGAATGTCTTGAAGAAGAAGATTGTATGAACATTCATGTTTAACTTCAAGACATCATCTTAATGATGAGTGTTGAAAGGACTCATGGTTGATCAAGACAAAATGCAAAGAGTGGAATCAAGTTGATCAACACACAAAGCATAGAAGATGTACCTTGTGGGATCATGTGATCTCACGGTATGGTAAGCATTGTCCATTATGCTTTGTGTACTAACCCATGATCTATGTGTGTGGTGTTTCTATGTGGGGTTAGGAATCTTTCCATGGGCTTGCATCAAAAGGAATATTTCATATATCCCGAGAGAGAGTATGGCATCAAGTGGTGATGGCCATCAAGGTTATTGAGTGCAAGTTCAAGAGGAGCATCATTAAGATATCATATGCTTGGAGCTTGCCGACCATTAGGTGATAATGGTCTTGTGAAAATGTGCCTAAAATATGCTCACCCATAATGGTTTATGGGGGAGAAATCTACTAATCTTCATCGACCCGACGCAATCAAGAACGATGTTCCAGCTTGAGGCAGGCATGATCATCATCATCAAGCTCAAGTGGATTATGCGCAAGACAAAGGTTTGACCTTGATAGGTTTCTAGTTTACCGGTCCCATGGGATTAGTTAGGAGATCGGGTTATAGGCTAGAATGCATCCTCATGGAGAGATCAAACCTTTTCATCGTTGGCATCATCTTTATTGGTTCTTGTTTTGTTTTTCTCTTTGTGAGTTTTGGAGCTTATGGTCTTCTTCATAAAAAGCTCTTGTTCATCGAAAAAAGATTTCATTTGCATCCTAGGGCCATGCACACGGGGTTAGCTGAGAAAAACGATTGTATGCCCCGTGCACACGGGCTTTAGCCCGTGCACATGGGGTCCCAACGGGCAGATCTCACCTACCCCGACCAAAGTGCTATAAAAGCCCCCTTCTTCTTCCTTTGTCTAAAACGATTCTTGAGCAAGTTTTACCCCACCATTGTTGACCTCTTGGAGCTTTCTTTCTCTCTATTCCTCCTATGATTCTTGCATCTTTTTTGAGGGAAAATAGAAAGGAAATCTAGATCTCTATTTCCACCAATCCATCTCTCCTCTAAGTGAGGGGAACCTTGTGGATCTAGATCTTGGAGTTCTTGGTTTTTCTCCATGTTCTTCCTCTCATACTCCTCCATAGCTTTTTTTTGCTTTGGTGGGATTTGAGAGTGGGGGAATTGAGCACTTCGTGTGTGTCGGGACTCAGGGTTAGCGTATGTAATTCCAGTCACGATACAATCATATGGAGAGCCGAGAACCGTACCCACTTGTCTAAGCAGACAAGGCCAAGCACAGAACGTTCTCGGTAAGCATCGAACGTGAGGGGCATCCCATTCAGGTCGGATGATCATCTGAGATGGGTCCTCATCGTCCGCTCACAAGTCTAGATGTTTATGGGTGGTGAATCCCATACTCATAGACAAGTCGTCTCAACCATGTTATCGATTGAATCCTAACTCTTACATAGACTTACTCCAGCCCGATCACTTAGTCGGGGTCTAGGGCGGGCTCGATCATACAAAAAAGTGTGCACGTGGCAGAGCCACGAGCAATCGCATCGCGATGCCCCAAGCTGCGCACATCTAAGGGCCACTTGGTGTATAAAAAACCGCCAGCCAGATCACAACTAAGGTCTCGAAAACCCATACTAAGACATGCATGTTATAAACATACACGCAGCACACATGCCTAGTATGAACAGCAGGTATCATCACATAACTCTACAAAGTACTTCTTTATTTACTTACATATAGAGCATACAAAGATCACATGTCTGTGATCAACATTACATCATACAACGGAAGCAAATTAGGTTTGAGTACAGACAAGTTTATCAAATGGCTTAGAGAAACCTTGTAAACATACACGACCTTCCACGAGGGACCAGACTGTTGTCTGGGACTATGCTAACTTAGTCAACGTCGAGCTTCACGAAGGTGACTCCATCGGGGTCTGGGTTTCCATCTAAAACATAGAATAAGCAAACGTGAGTACAAAGTCGTACTCAGCAAGACTTACATCAGAACTACACTACTCATGCTCAAGTATCAAGGTAAAGGGAGGTGGGGTTTCATCATGCAGAAGTGCCAGCTTTGACTTGGCTAGTCATGAACTACGAATTCCAGACTTGAGGTAAGAAGCGTACACGAGTCCACTACCAAGTCTCCAACCAATACACCACTATGGTTACTTCCTCGACTTCCCCACGAGGAAGCACACCATAGCACTCACGCTTATCTTGCGAGTTTTATAAGTATCCATTCAAGTTGTCTAATAATAAGGTATAGGTTCCAAGTAGTCCTTAACCGCGGACGCGGCTATTCGAATAGTTTTGTTAACCTTGCAAGGGTGTAAGCTACACACACATGACCATCGGTTACCGCTAGGTCTCGCCACCGTTCAAGAGGTGACAGCGAGGATGTTCACCACGACACTTCGCTCACAACCGGTCTATTCCAGGAGTCGACTATCTGAGTTTGCCTCCGCTCGAGAGCCCGGCCGGATGAACGAAACGGACTCAAACAATGTAAGTGACCGAGACGCCACCTCTGGCAGATGGTTTTCCTGCCTCACAGGTGCACCCACATATCTATATGATGCAACCATTTCCTTCGTTCTTTTTCTATGCACATGTCAAATGGAAAGCCTGAACTAATGTGACTCCTGGACGTCGACACGGATCAAGGTACTAGGCCGAGAGGGGTCAGTGAGCCCAATGTGTGGTTGTACTCTTTGTCTTGGATTACCATACAAGAACTCGGTGCTTAAGGCGGTGTTCAACGAGACAACCCACTGTGTACTCCTACACAGCCTCTCATCGTTCACCTTGTATTAGGGTGGATTCACCAACATAGTTTCACTTTCATCAACACCATGTTCACCATCATCCCGAATCACATCAAAAGCAATCTCATTATACCACTAAGCATGCAATAAGCAGTAACAGTTGCAGGGGCCACATGATATCAATCAACTCCTATGTCAGCTAGGATTGTGGTTTGCTTACTACTGTGACAAGATGATAGGTCATGCATCAGATATGGGTTCAACTATGCGGTAGAATCGATACAAAGTGATCTCCTAAACATGCATAAGCGAGACTGAGAGGGAATTGGGATTTTATAGACATGATCAATGGGGTTTGCTTGCCTTGCTGACGATACACGGGGTTTACCGAACTTCTTCTCCTTCGGGGGTGATCACCGTCTCGGATCGTCTGTCACCGGAACAATCAATCAACAAAGGGGGACAACTTCGGAAGTAAAATACACAAGCACATGATAATGTTGTGATATTAGGTATAGGGTACTGATTTGTGGCAAAAACAATTTAATTGAAGTATATTTCATTTGGAATGCAAATTCAAACTTCAAATTTGAATTCAAATTAAGCCATATGCACATTTGCTACTGTTGCCCCATTTTAAAATGGTCAAACATGAAAACAAATTGCATATTCTTAATCCTTGCATTTTTCTGATAATTTTTCATATATTATATGTTTAATTTGGAGTTGATTTGAATTTTCTATGAATTATTGAAGTTTTGGCTATTTTCTGTAATTTCTGGAATTTCTTTAATTCTTTTAAACCATTTATTGCATCAGCATGATGCAAGCATGACATCAGTGGGGGGCTGACATGTGGGTCCGGGGTGTCAGTGGCAGTGGGTTTAATCCTGGTTTAATTAACTAAACAGGGTCATTAGGGGGGGCCAGGGTCCACCAGTCAGTGACCCAAGGGGCAACTAACAGGGGATTAGCCCGCTAAGCTAATCGGGCCCGCCGGCGGTTAGCCGTCGGTGACCAACCCGTGCGGCGGCGCCCGCTGCAGATAGCGGTTCCTGGCACGGCTGGGCACGGGGAAGCTACCAGGGGGTAGCCCGTGCTCGCCCGCTTCGAGCTGTGCCACCAGGGAGGCCAGGGGGCGGGCGGAACCACGCCGGCGTTGAGGTGCGGCGGCGGCCGTGGCTCTGCGTAAGCGAAGTCGACGGAGGAGGCAACGGGAACGGCCACAGAGAGAGGGGAAATACAGGGGAGCTCACCCCGGAGCGAACGGACGGGACGACGGGGTTGGAGGAGGCCGGATAGCGGCGCAATCAACGTCGAACTCCACGGCGGCCGGTGGCGACTTGGCGACGAAGGCGTCGGCTCCAAAGCTTCTATAGCTCGATTGGGTGCGCGGGAAGATGAAGTCGATGGCTCCGGTGCTACTGGACACTTCAGCTCGGCGAGAGGAGGCTGTTGTCCACGTCTGGGCGCGGCAGCGTTCTCCGGTGGGTTCTCGGGCGACGTCGAAATCGGCGAGGCAGAGGGCAGAGAGATAGCGGCGAGAGGGGGAAGAAGGTGCGGGGTGTGTGAGCAGCTCCGTGGCGTGCCCGGCTGCGAGGAGGAGGCCTAGAAGGTCCCTGGCCATCGAGGTGGCCGTCGACGCCCCCCTGCCCTCCACCGAGCTGCTTCGGGGGGAGGGGAGGTAGACGACAAGTGCCCGGGTGGGGTGGGCCGAGGCCACCAGGGAGTGGGCCTTGCCCAGGGTGCTAGGTAAACTCTGCCCCTTTAATCTTTTCTTTTTATTTTTCTGTTTCATTTGGTTTGCCAAGATTTAAAAATAGCTAGGCATTTTAGTTAAATGCCCAAATAATTTTAAAAACCCTAGGTGGTCAGTAGCAAACCACTTATGACTTTTGGGCATTTGTGAAATTCAATAAATTTGAATCTCAATTCAAATAGGGGTTATTTTAATTTTCCAAGGCACTGTTTGAATTGTAGAAAATTCCTTGAGTGTGGGAATGAACCCAAACCACTTTTTCAATGGTCACCATCATTTATAGGAAATTTTCAACTATTCAAATGTTTTTTTGGAAAAAGATTTTTATCTGGCCATTTGAATTAATTCTCAGGGCTTTTCTTTTCCCCGCTTTTGAATTTTCTTTTGAAATTTTGCATGATGCAAAGACACAAGCAACCCTAGCACTTACCCTAGTTGGGGTTCTGACAACTCGCCCCCACTCAAAAGAATCTCGTCCCGAGATTCAGAAGTCGTCGGGAGGAAGGTGGGGTACTCGGCACGGAGGCGGTCTTCTCTTTCCCATGTTGCTTCTTTCTCGGAGTTATGTGACCATTGAACTTTAAGGAACTTGATCTTCTGACGACGAGTGACATGCTCTGCTGAATCAAGAATACGAACAGGGTACTCTCGATAAGAAAGGTCATCTTGGAGATCAAGCGTTTCATGGTCGACTTCGCGGATGGGGTCCTTGAAGCAACGCCTGAGTTGTGACACATGGAATACATCATGTACTCGGGAAAGGTGCGGAGGTAGTTCAAGTTGGTAGGCAACTTGTCCACGTTTAGCGAGAATGCGGAAAGGTCCGATGTAACGTGGGGCCAACTTGCCTTTGATACCGAATCGTTGGGTTCCCTTCAGAGGAGTAACCCGGAGGTAAGCCTTCTCGTCCAGATTGTAGCTTTCTTGCCTATGATGACGATCATAGTAGCTTTTCTGACGAGACTGAGCGGCTTTCAATCGATCACGAACAATGCGAACTTGCTCTTCTGCTTCCTTGATCACATCCGGTCCAAAGAATTGTCTTTCACCGGTTTCTGAGCAGTTTAAGGGTGTTCGACATCGTCGTCCATAGAGGAGTTCAAAAGGAGCCATGTTCAGACTAGATTGAAAACTATTGTTATAAGCAAATTCAGCGAATGGAAGAGACTTCTCTCAATTCTTTCTGAATGAGATAACACAAGCTCTGAGCATGTCTTCCAAGATTTGATTAACCCTTTCAACTTGACCACTAGACTGAGGATGGAAAGTTGTACTAAAGGATAGATGAGTTCCCATAGCATTCTGAAAGCTTCCCCAGAATCTAGAGGTGAAAAGGCTACCACGATCAGAATTGATTACCAAAGGAACACCGTGAAGAGACACAATTCTAGAGACATACAAGTCTGCCAACTGACTAGCAGTTATAGACTCGCGAACGGGAAGGAAGTGAGCAACTTTGGAAAGCCTATCTATGACAGCGAAGATGGCATCATTTCCTTTCTGGGTTTTTGGAAAGCCGGTGATGAAGTCCATACCGACTTTGTCCCATTTCCACTAGGGAATAGGCAAAGGTTGAAGTGTGTCAGCATGTCTTTGGTGTTTGGCCTTAATGCGACGACAAACATCACATTCAGCAACAAATCGAGCAATGTCTCTCTTCATCCTGGTCCACCAAAATTTCTGGCGTAGATCTCGGTACATTTTTGTGCTACCGGGATGAATTGAGAGGGGTGTATCATGGGCTTCTTTGAGGATGAGTTTCCGTAGATCCTTATTCTTAGGTACTACCAAACGATTTGCAAAGAATACCGTTCCTTTGCTATCTGTGGAGAAACATCTAGCAACTCCGCTAGCAATGTTCTCCTTGATCCGGCGAACACCGCGTGCACTCCTTTGGGCAACTACGATTTGATCCTCAAGAGTTGGTTTCGCCACCAAGGTAGAAAGAAATCCATGAGGAACTATCTCGAGATTGAGCTTGCGAAATTCCTCATGAAGAAGTGGTTGATACTGTTGTAACATGAGGTTGTTACAATACGACTTACGACTTAGTGCATCAGCCATGACATTGGCTTTGCCTGGGGTGTAAGAAATTCCTATGTCATAATCTTTTATCAACTCTATCCAGCGTCATTGCCTGAGATTAAGATCTGGCAGGGTGAATATGTATTTGAGGCTTTGGTGATCAGAATAGATCTCACAACGATTACCAAGGAGGTAATGTCGCCAAGTCTTCAGGGCATGAACTACGGCAGCGAGTTCAAGATCATGGGTAGGATATTTCTCTTCATGTGGACGCAACTGGCGTGAAGCATAAGCTACCACATGTCTATCTTGCATAAGTATGCATCCTAACCCTTGCAGTGAAGCATCACAATAGATCTCGAAATCCCTTTTGGTGTCTGGAGGTGCAAGTACGGGTGCAGAAGTCAATCTTCTTTTTAGTTCTTGAAAGCTTTCCTCGCACTTGGGGGTCCACTGGAATTTCTTATCTTTCTTGAGGAGTTCAGTAAGAGGCTTTGCAACTTTGGAGAAGTTCTCAACGAAGCGGCGACAATAGCTGGCTAGGCCAAGAAAACTCCTAACTTGCTTAACCGATTCAGGTGGAGTCCAGTCAAGGACGGCCTGAACTCTCTCGGGATTGACTGCAACACCTTTCGCAGAAATCACGTGGCCTAAGTAGGTCACTTCTGGTAGCCAAAATTCACACTTGGAGAACTTGGCATAAAGGCGATGCTCTCTAAGTTTCATCAATACCAACCTAAGATGTTCTGCGTGCTCTTCTTCGTTCTTCGAGTAGATGAGAATGTCATCAAGATAAACTACAACAAATTGATCTAGGTACTCCATGAAGATCGAATTCATTAAGCGCGAGAATGTGGCGGGGGCATTGGTTAAACCGAAGGACATGACGGTGTACTCGTAAAGACCATAACGAGTAGTGAAAGCCGTTTTTGGAATGTCCTTGTTTCGGATTTTGATTTGATGATAGCCTAATCTCAAATCCATCTTGGAGAAGACAGAGGATCCAGCAAGTTGATCATAACGATCATTGATCCTGGGCAGTGGGTACGTGTTCTTTATCGTCGCTAGATTTAGAGGGCGATAGTCTACGCACATCCTTTCTGTTCCATCTTTCTTCGTTACGAATAGAACGGGGCAACCCCATGGCGATGAGCTAGGGAGGATGAAGACTTTTGCCAACGAAGCATCAAGTTGGGTTTTTAGCTCAGCTAGCTCATGTGGGGCCATTCTATATGGACGTCTGGAAATTGGGGTTGTGCTTGGTATAAGATCCACTATGAATTCTACACACCTGTCGGGTGGCATTCCCGGCAGCTCTTCAGGAAAGACATCCGGGAAGTCACGAACCACCGGAACATCTTCAAGGTCAGGAAGGGGAAGCACATTCAAAGTATGCATCTGGATTCTAGAGCTGGGTGATGTGTAGTCAATGATCTGACCTGAAGGATGGGTGAGTTTGACTGATTTGGCTTTACAATCAAGGAAAGCATTCTGCCTTGATAACCAATCCATTCCTAGGATGACATCAATGTCCGAAGACTTGAGGGCTATAAGTGAGGCAAGGAATATTAAACCCTCAATTGCAATTTGATTGCCATGGCTTACTCTATTAGTTTGCCACTTTGAACCGGGAGTTTGAATGATCATTGGAGAAAACATTTCTTCAAAGGGGAACTCATGACGAAGTGCATAATTCTCCGACATGAATGAATGAGAAGCTCCTGGATCGAAAAGAACGGAGGCGGGGACATGATTGACTGGGAGTGTACCAAGAATGACGTCAGAAGCAGCAGTGGTTTCCTCAACTGAGATTTGGTTCACATAACCACTACTAATGGATGAAGGCTTTGCTAGAAAGGCTTTGGTGGTTGATTTCTTTGGAGACTTGGGTCGAGAATGACGTGGTGCCATCAAGACCTGAGGGCATTGACGATAGTAATGGCCTGGAAGACCACACTTAAAGCATACCCTGTCTGAATTGCTGGGAGTGGGATTACTTGGTTGCACACCATCATTCCGGGGTGGAATAATGTGTTGGGGTGGATGGCATATATTGGATGGTGGTCTCTGCAGAAAGGTTTGAGGTATGGCTCTGGATGGAATCCAAATTCGGCGTTTCTGAGGGGCTGAACTTGAAGAAGAAGCAAGCTCAAGAGCATGCTTGCGAGACTCTTCGAACACTTCATTGCCATGCTCAGCTCTGAAGGATCTGTTGACTAAATCCTCAAAGGTGGAAAATTCGATGCGGTTGAGATCATGACGAAGGATGGGGCTAAGTCCCTTAAGGAACCTTGCCTGCTTTCTGGCATCGGTGGTGATCTCATCTTGGGCATAACGAGAAAGAAGGTTGAACTCTCTCACATACTCATGAATGGACATCTCTCCTTGAGTCAAATTGCAGAACTCTTCCTTCTTGCGCTCCATCAACTCATCCAGAATGTGGTACCCTCGAAAGGCAACACAGAACTCCTGCCAAGTCACTAGGTGACCATATGGCTGCATAGCAACATAGTTCTCCCACCATTGAAGAGCAGCACCTTCCAGGAAGTATACCGCGAAAATAACTCGGTCATCGGGAGCAACATGTACAGTATCAAGCTTACGCTCGATGGAACGGAGCCAATCATCAGCTTCAAGGGGCTCAGAAGAACATTGGAATACCGGTGGCTTGAGGAGGATGAAGTCCTGAATGCTCACGACCACATTACGATGACGTGAGGTATTCTGCTCGATGAGCTCCAGAAAGCGTGTTTGATCACGTTGATTCTTCTTAGCTTCCATCATGATTTCCTCCACAGAAGACGGTGGTAGAGGTTCATCATCATTTCGATTCCGAACACGGTCTCGATTCCGACGAACAGCACTACGAGTTCCACCTGACATCCTGTGTGATAAAAATCAACAATCAGAACAGGTTAAATGATGGATTCAAGGATAACAAGACATGATGAAGGCGGAAAAGATTATAATGCGAAGGCAATGATCCACAGAAACTTGGAACAAATCCGGCAGCATAACGGCTACACCGGGATGGAAAATGAAACAACCTTGAGGAGATTGGACAGAACTTCCTCAAGGAACTCAACAACACGAAGACTCTGGACAACCACAACTGTTCTACGGCTACAAGGAAGAAAAGAACGAGATGTTCTAGTCAGACATAGATGAGCCTAGTCCTATCATCCCGTAGAAAAGATAAGGGTGACTCAGACCTCGGATCGATGAGGGTAAGGAGAAAAATAAGCCTTACGTTGTTCCTTTATATACCCAAGTAACTATATAACTATAGAGTGCTAGACTCGACTTCGACCAAGGGTTGAATAGTCCTACAGACAGTCCTGCTCTGATACCAAGTCTGTCGGGACCCGGGGTTAGCGTATGTAATTCCAGTCACGATACAATCACATGGAGAGCCGAGAACCGTACCCACTTGTCTAAGCAGACAAGGCCAAGCACAGAACGTTCTCGGTAAGCATCGAACGTGAGGGGCATCCCATTCAGGCCGGATGATCATCTGAGATGGGTCCTCATCGTCCGCTCACAAGTCTAGATGTTTATGGGTGGTGAATCCCATACTCATAGACAAGTCGCCTCAACCATGTTATCGATTGAATCCTAACTCTTACATAGACTTACTCCAGCCCGATCACTTAGTCGGGGTCTAGGGCGGACTCGATCATACAAAAAAGTGTGCACGTGGCAGAGCCACGAGCAATCGCATCGCGATGCCCCAAGCTGCGCACATCTAAGGGCCACTTGGTGTATAAAAGACCGCCAGCCAGATCACAACTAAGGTCTCGAAAACCCATACTAAGACATGCATGTTATAAACATACACGCAGCACACATGCCTAGTATGAACAGCAGGTATCATCACATAACTCTACAGAGTACTTCTTTATTGACTTACATATAGAGCATACAAAGATCACATGTCTGTGATCAACATTACATCATACAACGGAAGCAAATTAGGTCTGAGTACAGACAAGTTTAACAAATGGCTTAGAGAAGCCTTGTAAACATACACGCCCTTCCACGAGGGACCAGACTGCTGTCTGGGACTATGCTAACTTACTCAACGTCGAGCTTCACGAAGGTGACTCCATCGAGGTCTGGGTTTCCATCTAAACCATAGAATAAGCAAACGTGAGTACAAAGTCGTACTCAGCAAGACTTACATCAGAACTACACTACTCATGCTCAAGTATCAAGGTAAAGGGAGGTGGGGCTTCATCATGTAGAAGTGCCAGCTTTGACTTGGCTAGTCCTGAACTACGAATACCAGACTTGAGGTAAGAAGCGTACACGAGTCCACTACCAAGTCTCCAACCAATACACCACTATGGTTACTTCCTCGACTTCCCCACGAGGAAGCACACCATAGCACTCACGCTTATCTTGCGAGTTTTATAAGTATCCATTCAAGTTGTCTAATAATCAGGTACAGGTTCCAAGTAGTCCTTAACCGCGGGCGCGGCTATTCGAATAGTTTTGTTAACCTTGCAAGGGTCTAAGCTACACACACATGACCATCGGTTACCGCTAGGTCTCGCCACCGTTCAAGAGGTGACAGCGAGGATGTTCACCACGACACTTCGCTCACAACCGGTCTATTCCAGGAGTCGACTATCTGAGTTTGCCTCCGCTCGAGAGCACGGCCGGATCAACGAAACGGACTAAAAAATGTAAGTGACCGAGACGCCACCTCTGGCAGATGGTTTTCCTGCCTCACAGGTGCACCCACATATCTATATGATGCAACCATTTCCTTCGTTCTTTTCCTATGCACATGTCAAATGGAAAACCCGAACTAATGTGACTCCTGGACGTCGACGCGGATCAAGGTACTAGGCCGAGAGGGGTCAGTGAGCCCAATGTGTGGTTGTACTCTTTCTCTTGGATTACCATACAAGAACTCGGTGCTTAAGGCGGTGTTCAACGAGACAACCCACTGTGTACTCCTACATAGCCTCTCATCGTTCACCTTGTATTAGGGTGGATTCACCAACATAGTTTCACTTTCATCAACACCATGTTCACCATCATCCCGACTCACATCAAAAGCAATCTCATTATACCACTAAGCATGCAATAAGCAGTAATAGTTGCAGGGGCCACATGATATCAATCAACTCCTATGTCAGCTAGGATTGTGGTTTTCTTACTACTGTGACAAGATGATAGGTCATGCATCGGATATCGGTTCAACTATGCGGTAGAATCGATAGAAAGTGATCTCCTAAACATGCATAAGCGAGACTGAGAGGGAATTGGGATTTTATAGACATGATAAATGGGGTTTGCTTGCCTTGCTGACGATACACGGGGTTTACCGAACTTCTTCTCCTTCGGGGGTGATCACCGTCTCGGATCGTCTGTCACCGGAACAATCAATCAACAAAGGGGAACAACTTCGGAAGTAAAATGCACAAGCACATGATAATGTTGTGACATGAGGTATAGGGAACTGATTTGTGGCAAGAACAATTTAATTGAAGTATATTGCATTTGGAATGCAAATTCAAACTTCAAATTTGAATTCAAATTAAGCCATATGCACATTTTCTACTGTTGCCCCATTTTAAAATGGTCAAACATGAAAACAAATTTCTTATTCTTAATCCTTGCATTTTTCTGATAATTTTTCATATATTATATGTTTAATTTGGAGTTGATTTGAATTTTCTATGAATTATTGAAGTTTTGGCTATTTTCTGGAATTTCTTTAATTCTTTTAAACCATTTATTGCATCAGCATGATGCAAGCATGACATCAGTGGGGGGCTGACATGTGGGTCCGGGGTGTCAGTGGCAGTGGGTTTAAACCCGGTTTAATTAACTAAACAGGGTCATTAGGGGGGGCCAGGGTCCACCAGTCAGTGGTTCAAGGGGCAACTAACAGGGGATTAGCCCCCTAAGCTAATCTGGCCCGCCGGCGGTTAGCCGCCGGTGACCAACCCGTGCGGCGGCGCCCGCTGCAGACGGCGGTTCTGGGCACGGCTGGGCACGGGGAAGCTACCAGGGGGTAGCCCGTGCTCGCCCGCTTCTAGCTGTGCCACCAGGGAGGCCAGGGGGCGGGCGGAACCTCGCCGGCGTCGAGGTGCGGCGGCGGCCGTGGCTCTGCGTAAGCGAAGTCGACGGAGGAGGCAACGGGAACTGCCACAGAGAGAGGGGAAATACAGGGGAGTTCACCCCAGAGTGAACGGACGGGACGGCGGGGTTGGAGGAGGCCGGATGGCGGCGCAATCGACGTCGAACTCCACGAAGGCCGGTGGCGACTCGGCGAGGAAGGCGTCAGCTCCAGAGCTTCTATAGCTCGATTGGGTGCACGGGAAGATGAAGTCGATGGCTCCGGTGCTACTGGACACTTCAGCTCGGCGAGAGGAGGCCGTTGGCCACGTCTGGGCGCAGCGGCGCTCTCCGGTGGGTTCTCGGGCGGCGTCGAAATCGGCGAGGGAGAGGGCAGATAGATAGCGGCTAAAGGGGGAAGAAGGTGCGGGGTGTTTGAGGAGCTCCATGGCGTGCCCGGCTGCGAGGAGGAGGCCTAGAAGGCCCCTGGCCATCGAGGTGGCCGTCGACGCCCCATGCCCTCCACCGAGCTGCTTCGGGGGGAGGGGAGGTAGACGACAAGTGCCCGGGTGGGCTGGGCCGAGGCCACCAGGGAGTGGGCCTTGCCCAGGGCGCCAGGTAAACTCTGCCCCTTTAATCTTTTCTTTATATTTTTCTGTTTCATTTGTTTTTCCTAGATTTAAAAATAGCTAAGCATTTTACTTAAAAGCCCAAATAATTTTAAAAACCCTAGGTGGTCAGTAGCAAACCACTTATGACTTTTGGGCATTTTTGAAATTCAATAAATTTGAATCTCAATTCAAATAGGGGTTATTTTAATTTTCCAAGGCACTGTTTGAATTGTTGAAAATTCCTTGAGTGTGGGAATGAACCCAAACCACTTTTGAAATGATCACCATCATTTATAGGAAAGTTTCAACTATTCAAATGTTTTTTTGGAAAAAGATTTTTATCTGGCCATTTGAATTAATTCTCAGGGCTTTTCTTTTCCCCACTTTTGAATTTTCTTTTCAAATTTTGCATGATGCAAAGACACAAGCAACCCTAGCACTTATCCTAGTTGGTGTTCTGACAGTGTGCTCTTTCCATTGCTTTGGTGCATCGGTTTGAGTTCTCTCCGAGGATTCATGGTAGTGGTAATTGAAGTTTAATATTGAGAAGAGTTTTACTCCTGCGTGCTTTGGCACTCTAGAGCTTGTTCCTCTTGGGTGAGTTGGCTCAATCGTTGTGCTGTAAAGCTTTGGGACGCTACCGGAGCCTGCAACTAGGCTGTGGAGATTGCCCCGGGCATTTGTACTGGTACGGTGACCGCCTCCAAGGGTTGCCAATTGTACGGGTTCGGTGACCGCCCTCAACTATCCCATAGTGGAATCACGACATCTCACTTTTGTGAGAGCGTGAGGAGAATAGGGTGGCCCTAGGTGGTCTTCGTGGTGAGCATTGTGCTCCACACCCTCTCCAAACGAAGACGTAATTCTCGCAAGAGAAGGAACATCGATAACACATCCTTGTCTCCTTCGGCTCCACTTACGGTTACTCCTACCCTTACTTTGAGCAAGCTTATTATCTTGTTTATCTTGTTCTTGCTCATATTGTTATTGCTTTGCTTGTCCCATAGGTTGCTCTAGTAGTTTCTTATCTAGTCAACCTATTTTCTTGTGCACTCACTTTGTGATAGCCATACTGTTCTTGTTATATATATATTGCTATCACATAGTTGTTTATCTTAGTTTAAGTTGTTGGTGCACATAGTTGAACCTAGTTTATTTAGGTTTCTTTCTTGGAAAATTAAATGCTAGTTTTAGTCTGCATTGTTCAAGCCTAAACCGTAATTATTTTAAGCGCCTATTCACCCCCCTCTAGGCGATATCTACGTCCTTTCTCATAGCAAGAGAAGTTATTCAACTTAATTTTGACTATGGGATCCCAACCATCTTCTAGCTTCCTAGGGATGGAAGTCTCAAGCTTGAGCTTCTCCTCCCTAGCTTTGATAAGAGCATTGCTAATATGCTCAGTAAAGGCAATATTAAGTGCGCTAGTGTGGGGGTCTTTAGCCATTCTTTGCAGAAAAGTGATAACTTCTGAGAGACTACAATTATCAAAATCAAGATCACTACCATTAATTAAAGTGTTGGTGATGTCATCTAAACTTATAGGTTTGGTAGTCTCTGGAGTGATAGGAACTTCTTGTTCTACGGTTGAGGTTTTAGCATCACCATTGATAGGTTCAATGGGACTAGGGATGTGTTGGGTGCTAAAAGTTTTGAGATCCTAAACTTGTATAGTGGAGATAGTAGTGTGTGTAGGAAGGCTCTTAAATCTATCTTCCTCTTCTTTTTCTCTAGCCCATGTAGACTTAAGTTTGGCTAGCATTCTAATATTCTCATTAATTTGGACTTGGATAACATTCATGGATGTGGTTTTGTTCTCCTCTAGGGGAGAAGTTCTAATCTTTAGCAATTGTACCTCATGATCTATGTTGTCAACCTTCGAAGAGAGACTATCTAGTTTTTCTAATTTCTCTTCTACACTCTTGTTGCAGGCTTTTTGAGAAGTGATAAAGTCCTTAAGCATGCTCTCTATTTCAGAAGTGGGGTTTTTGGTGCTAGGATAAGTTTTGTTGTTCCCATAATTTTTGGATGGGAACGGTCTAGGATTGCTACCAAAATTACTCATATAAGCATTATTATTACAATTGTTCCTAGAGATAAAATTAACATCAACTTGCTCTTGAGCAACCAAAGAATTCAAAGGAACATCATGTGGATCAATAGGATCTTGCTTAGTAAGTAAATTCATGATCATGTCAACTTTTACATTTAGGGAGGAGATCTCCTCGACATATTTTACCTTCCTACCTGTTGGAGCTCTTTCGGTGTGCCATTGGGAATAGTTTGTCATCATATCACCTAATAGTTTTGTGGCAGCTCCAAGTGTTGTTGACATAAAGGTTCCTCCCGCGGCCGATTCTAACAGATTCCGCGAGGTAAAGTTCAAACCGGCATAAAAAGTCTGGATAACCATCCAAGTAGTCAAACCATGTGTAGGGAAATTCTTAACAACATATTTTATGCGTTCCCAAGCTTGGGCAACATGTTCATTATCCAATTTCATAAAATTCATAATATTACTTCTCAATTGGATAATCTTAGCAGGTGGTTAGTACTTCCCAAGAAAAGCATCCTTGCACTTATCCCAAGAATCTATGCTATTCCTAGGCAAGGATTGAAAACAGATTTTGGCTCCTCCTCTCAAGGAGAAAGGAAAAAAGCTTAAGCTTACCAATATCACCTTCTACTTCTTTATACTTTTGTATATCAAAAAGCTCAACAAAATTATTCAAATGTAAAGCAGCATAATCTCCAGCACTAGAGAATTGATCTTTCATAACAAGGTTCGGCGAAGCAGGTTTAATTTCAGAAGAAGATGTTGAAGTGGCAGGTGTAGCAATAGGAGTGCAGATAAATTCATTATTGTTGTGACTAGTGAAGTCACAAAAATTAGTGTTTTCAGTGGTACCCATAATAGTAGCAGCAAGCAAGGACAAGACAAACATTTTTTTGTGATTTTTTATAAAGGACACTAAGATAAAAAAAAATAAGGTAAACTAACAAGACTAAAAAGCAAAGGTAAAAGATAGTGTGCAAATCTCCTATCTTGAAGAGTGGAGTCCCCAGCAACGGTGCCAGAATTTAGTTGATTTTGTGAGAGTTCACTCGTTGGCTACCCCAAGGAGAAGGTTGAGATGTAGCATAGCAGTAATTTGTCTCCAGTAGGACTCTGACGACGACAAGTAGGTGACAACGGTGCCAGAAATTACTTCTAACTGGATAGTTATCGTGGACCTGCACACAGATACAGATAACTTTGCTCCCAACGAGTACAGAGAGGTTGTCAATCTCTCCGGCCTTGTTGTTTACAAAGTGTCAAAGAGATAGATAGTACTGATAATTGCAAAGTAAAAACGGTAAATAAAGTGGAGGTGTAATGGTAGTGGAAATACGGACCGGTAACCCGTGATGTTCACTAGTGATGTCTCTCTCCCAAAAGACGGTAAACCATCTATGCTGGGTGAACAAATTACAGCTGGGCAATTGACAAAGTTATAAACGCACCGCAATGCTAATTATGCTACTTGAAAGTAAGAGTGATCAATAGTATGGGCAGTACGCCAAGACAAGTAGACCGAAATCCATCCGCATCTACTCACTAATCATCCACCTTGAGATATCTATCCATAACATCTCACTGGAATTAACTTGCTAGCCCCACCCAAAGTTTAAACTCAATGCAACAGAAAACTGCATTAACAATCTATGCGTAAGGTAAACAAACCTTGCAACCGCGGTTACAAGAACCTTTATTTTCCCCCTGGTGGCAACAACACATCCCCTAGACTCATGTTTCTGTCACTCAAGCTAGTCATCGGGGGGATGAACCCACAATCATGCATAACTCTCCTTCTTGGAGTTACTATCTACTACTTGGCCAAAGCAATAAAAAGCAACGGAGAACATGCAAGAATTACTAAGAACAAAATATAAATGGTAAACAAAATATATAACTAAATACGATCTGAACATAATCTCATAATCCATTGGATCCCAACAAACACAGCATAGCAATAGCAGGAAAATTACATAGGTGCCTTGATCATGTAGGGAAGCTCACAAGGTCTAAACATTGAAGAACAAAGGTGGAGAGAAGACATCACATAGTTACTGATCACGAACCCATGGTCCAAGGGAAACTACTCATGGCACATCCGGGAGGTCAATCCTCCCTCCGGCAGGGTGCCGGGAAGGGGTCTTTCTGGTGCTCCCGATCTTCGGAACGCGACGGCGGCGGAACAAAGAGGTAATTCGCGATGCGGGATTCTCATCGAGGGTTTCCTCGATGGGGGATAAAAATAGGCCGAAGGGGGGCACCAGAGGTGGGGACCACCTCCGAGACGCCCTGGTGGCACGACAATTTTGTGTAAAATGATATAAAAGTGTAGCAAAAAATGTAGCAATGTCACATAAAAGTGCATGGAACAAGCAGAAATTATAGATACGTTTGGGACGTATCATGGCGAAAGCACATCCCCTGGTCTCATGTTTCTGTCACACAAGCTAGACACCGGGGGGCATGAACCCACAATCAAGCATAACACTCCCTCTTGGAGTTACTATCTACTACTTGGCCAAAGCAATAAAAAGCAACAGACAACATGAAAGAATTAATCAAGAATAAATATATAAAAGGAGAACCAAATATATTACTCATCACAATCCGAACATAATATCATAATCCATCGGATCCCAGCAAACACAACATAGGAACATTAGAAAGATTACATAGATGCCATGATCATGTTGGGCAGCTCACAAGGGATATGAATTGAAGCTCAAGATTGGAGAGAACCATGGTCCAAGGGGGACTTCTCACGGCACATCCAGGAAGCGCTCATGATGGTGGAGAAGCTACCGGAGATCTATCCTCCCTCCGACATGGTGCCGGGACGAGGTCTTCTAGCGATCCCGATCTCGGGATCGCGATGGTGGCGGAATAGTGGCGAATTTAACGATGCAGGGTATTTTTTCAAGGTTTCTGTACCAAGGAGTAAATATAGGACGAAGGAGGTCACTAGGGAGGTCCCACCCCAACAGGCAGACTCCTAGCGTGTCCTAGGGTGGGGCCAAACCCCCTGGCCACATGGGAGGGGTGTCCCCCCCCCCCGTCTCTCCTTCGGGCTTCCGGAGTCTTCTGGAATGGTGATTTTTTAAATATTTTTATGGAATCTCCGAGAAATATAAATATGGGTATAAACCTGCAATTCACAGACATCAGCAGACAAAAACTGGCACTGGGAGAACTGAGTTAGTAGGTTAGTCCAAATATGTGTAAAAAGGTATGAAAGTGTAGCTAAAGACATAGCAATGTCACCCAAATAAGCATGGAACAAGAAGAAATTATAGATACGTTTTGGACGTATCAACATCCCCAAACTTACTTCCCGCTCGTCCTTGAGCAGGTAAATGATAACACAGATAATTTCTATGGTCACATGCTACCAACACGTATAAGAACTTCAAAGTAAGGCAAGTAAGATATGGAATTCAAGTCAAGACAGTAACAAGAAAGATTCTATATCTAGTATTGAAACTAGCAAAGTAAGAACATAAAGGTGTAAGAGCTCTCGCTGTCCATGAATAGAATATCTCCACATCGTGTTTGCGTGCAAGAAGTGGTAGATGAGTTTAGAGCATAAAAATATTATATAGTTTAGTTGAGAACTCAATCTACTAAAACATCACACTTGGTCTCCTTTGGAATCTTATTTTGACTCATCCCAGAACCACTAGTCAGCCACAAGTCAAACTAATCCTCTCCCTTTCGACTTTGATCACTCATGCAATGGATGAGCGCAAGCAGGATATGTTGGCACTTAGGATGGAAAGGATAATAATGATGGGCAAGGAAGACAAAAAGGTGTGAAAGGCTCACATCAATGAGGACAATCATAGGAGAGAAAAAGCCAAATGATAGCTATGATGTGGGGAGTAGGGATTTCCACGCAACGGATGCACATATGAGCTAAGGTAAGCTCGCCAATGGAACTAGTGGGGTGCATCCAACTTGCTTGCTCACGAAGACCTAGAGCTCATTTGAGGAGTCTCATTGACATGCCTCAGACGTATTGAATTTTTGAAACACTTTTGCTATTGTTTTGACCTCATTCTTGCATGATTTGAATGAAACTAACCCGGACTGACGCTGTTTTCACCAGAGCTACCTATATTGTTTTCTCATGTGCAGGAAAAAGGAATTTTTAGGTATCTCAGAAAAATCGAGGAAAAATCATACAAAATCCACTCAACCGAGGGAAACAGGAGCCAGAATATGGGCTACAGGGGGGCACCCCTGGCCCAGTGTGGCACCCCGGCTCAGAGGACCGGAATGCCTCGTGCTCCAGCCCAGAGATCAAGTCTTCTGGAACACGACACTGCTTGATATAGAACTGAACAACTTTCTATTTCCAAAGATACGAGTACAGGAGGTTATTACAATGCTGGCGGAGCGAGACGGAGATCGAGCTTGCTCCTCAAGCTCGCCACAGATCTATATCAAGCAGCAGACTAACTCTCTAGCGATGGAATATAACTCGGCAGCGGAACAACTAAGACGGTGATTAACTCCACTCCACAGGGACACTGGATGGGACACCTCCTAGCTCGCAAACATCGGGAACGTCGTCTTACGCATCCAAAGTATTGTCTGCAAATCTGGCATCACACGCCAGGTCAGTACATTGAATGTACTTGCAAGTTCACAACAACCAAAGCACCAAGGAAAAACAATAACATGGCATTAGCAGGTTCGACTATATTAATGAGTTAAACATGTGAGCATGCAAACAGATAATCATCAAGTATATTATCAGCATTAAGACTGATGCACAACAATCATCGTTTAAAGTCACATGGACCCCACATGATCATCGCATGATCATGTGGCTTACCTCGGAGCCCTTACAGACACAAGCACCGGGTCATCGCATGACCAATACTTTCACCGGTTAGGTGTCCTTCTGTTACCACCCAACCAATCCGATCATCACATGATCAACGGGTCATCGCATGACCACAAACTTAGAACAATCATTCCAGCGAAGTCATGTTGATCTCATGGTGTGACCTAGTACGAACTATGTCCAATAGCGTGAACTCAGCTATTCGAATAGATTTCTGTGACTCTGTAGAGTTTGTGCACTTTACCCACACTATGGAGCTCTTCCTCCATCTAGTACCTTGGAACTTGTCCCACAGGAACCTCGGAACTCGTACCATAGGAGTGGACTAGGACTTCTCCAACGAGACCTCTCTACCGCATGCCTCCCTTACCGTATCACCCGTCATACTTCGCAAGTCATGCCCTCGGTAGCCCTGTGTCCTCCAGACACAACTGCCATCGCATGGCAACGGACCATCGCATGGTCCATAAACTTTGTCCCAATCGGGGACTTCACGCAATAACCAAACTGGCTCTCGAGACTATTGCCGCTTACCGGGCCAGGGTAACCGCGCGCGCATAGCCTCCCCTCGTTGGTGATACGAATAAGAGAGCACACCAATAGACCAAGGCAAGGCCTTCCCATACAGGCGAGTGTGGTTGCACCAGTAAGTTCAGTTCGGTGGCACCTGATCAACTTGGCACGGAACATATCTCCCACAGCAAACACAAGCATCAGGTGCAACATGAGCATATAAGTTCATAGCAACATAATGCAGAACAATCCAAGGTACGGTTATAGTTATATCATAAATCAGATTATATTTAGTTGATTAACTTAGTCATATTAAGATGATCAAGATCTTATCATGCAACATAGCAATACCCTGAATGTAGCTAGGCATGACATGGTGATAACATGAGTAAAACTCATCATGAACATAACATGGCATATCCTATATAAAAGCATATGGGCATAACAAGATCATAATAGGGTCAAGCATTGCATGGTATTAACAAAGCCAAGCATAACATGGCAATGCAGTATCATCATAGTGGTTCAAGCATGTGAACATAACTTGCTCAAGGAATATCTAGAATGTCACATCACCGAAGGTTACGACAACTTTTAAAGCATGTCAAAGCTTTACGAGGGTGTAAAAGAAATTGTGGCTTGCCTACAACAATGGAGTGGGGGATACTCCTTGGTCTTCAACACCAACAAAAGCCGTGAAAAATATTTTATAAAAAGGCACGGAGAAAAATGGTCAAACACCATTTTATTTGACCAACAAATAACAACAGAACATCATGGCACAAAACCTATGCCAAAATAAAGAGGGAGACAAGAGCAATCCAATGCAAAAAGAATCACTTCATTTGGACTTGTACAATAGGAGTTATAGGTGGTCAAAGTTCTGGTAAAATTAATTGATTTAGAATTATTTAAATCGATTTTCGAATTAACCAGGGAGGGGCTGACGTCGAAGGCGTCAAGCAGAAGTGCACCTTCACTTGAATACCGATTCGGTCTGAGATGGGGGGCTGACAGTGGGCCCTAGCTATCATATAACAGAGAGGAGGGGAAGGGAAAACGGAGGAGGGCGGCTCACCCACGACGAACTCCGGCGAGGAGGCCACGGCGGGGTGCGGGACTAGGGGGGGGTCGACAGGGGGAATCACGGCGACCCGGCCCATACACGTAGCACTCGAAACGGTCGCCTTTTGCTAGGAGGAGATGCGTCGCGGCAGCGCGGGGCACTGCTCCGGCGAGGTCCAAGACGCCGACTTCGATTCTGGCCGCAATCGATCCGGGGCTAGGCCGGGGAAGCACCAGGAGGAGTGAAGGACTCTATGAGGCTAATGAAGGTGGTGGCTAGGTATGGCGGCCGGGCTCGGGAGGAGGCTGGCCACGGAGAGGTCACAGCGGCTGGAGGTGGCCGGAGTTGGGGAAGAATACCTCCCTGGCTCGATTCCTTCTGCTAGGGGGCGATTGGAGCGGATGTGATGCTCCTGGTGATGAGCTACGGGGAGGGGTGACCTTTATATAGGCTGGCGGCGATTCCACGGCCGGGTGGCGAAAAACAGCAACGGCCACCACAGGGCGATGAGGTGGCGGATCGAGGGGCACTCGAGGTGGTTCTGGAGAGATCGTGGAGCACGCGGGGAGTAGGGGAAGCACATGAAGCAGTGGGGGAGGAAATGGAGATGGCGACAGATCAGGAGCATGCACGCGTCGGGTTCTGGCTGGAGGTGGGCTGCCGGCGGTATTCCGACGAGGAAAGAAGGGGCAAGGGGGAGCACGCGCGCCGAAAGCCTTGCGGCGCGGCTAGAAAACAACTAGGCGATGTGTTGGGGTGGCCTCGGGCGCGGCGAGAGCACGCCATGTGCATGCCAAGGGGCGTGGCCACCCTGGGCTGGCACATCTGGGGAGGATCCTTCATGGCCAAGCATGTCTGGGGGATTCTCCATCTGCTGGTGATCACTGTGGTGTAACTGCATTGCCAAATGGAGGTCTCTGGTGATCTCTATCTCAAAGATGAGGTTACTGCTGCAATGTTGGGAGGCAAGCTGGGCTCACATGGTGGTTATTTGGGTAGTGCCAGGTTATCACATCGTTTTCGGGTGCAAAGGACTAGTGATCTGGAAAGTTTGAGCTCAATAGGGCAAAGGAATCATACACTTCTTTGTAAGTGCCAAAATGGACCAGAAACACATTGTTGAACCTGGAATCAATTCCGCTGGATGGAATGAGCTCAAATTTTGTGTATCTAGGTTATTTGGAGTGGTTCTCATATGGGTAAAATTTTATGGCCATTGGACACACCTAGCCTAGCACTTGCTTCACAAGGTGGCCCACTGGTCAGAAACTTAAACATGATGATGCACTCACATGGTTGAAGGTATTTGGCTATAATTTGGTTTGGTGGAGTTATTTGGTGGTGGTATCATGCTCAAAAAGTTTCAAGGCCAATGGGATCCCCTAGCTTGCACTTCCTTCAAAATGCCCCTTTCTGCATAAGAACTTTGGGAATTAATTGTGGGAGTTTGGCTAAGAAAAATGTGGTGGAATTTGGTGTAGGCCAATTATAAGATCATATGAGCTTGCACACAAAGTTTCACCAGCAATGGATCAAGAGAAATAGCACTCCCTTCACAATGCTCCAATCTACCCCCACAGACAAATGAAGTTTTCTAGAGGGAAAATTCACTTGGGCCATGCAATGGTTTTTGAGAATTGGGCTAGATCTTGTGTCAATGTCATGTGGGAATTATTTGGGAATTTATGGAGCAATAAAAATAGGGGTTGCTTCACAAACATCAAATAATTGGAATATTCCTTTTATCGGAAAAAGGAATATATGGCTTGAATGAAGATGATGGCTTGGATGAGGTGGATCAATGACATGACATGGGAAAGGCTTGGAATCAAGATCCACTTGAGCATGGAAAGAAAATGTGCTCAAGTCCAAGTCCAAAAAGTTGCTCAAGATCCAAACTAGATGGCAAATCCAGAAATAAATCAAAAAAGTTTTTGGAAAAAGAAAGTTCCGAAATCGAGGGTGTCACACCCAGGCGGCCAGTGGGCGCGGGAAATCCCCTTGCTGTGCCGGGAGGTCGCTTGGGAGGGGGCCACCTCCCCTGGTGTCCTACTTGGACTCCTATTTTTACCAGTGGCGAAAAACCCCCAGAACAGAAGTCGTTATCCCAACTCTTGTCGTGGAGCCGCCGCCACCCTCTATTCTTCTCCAGGAGAGCTAATGTGGAGGATGTTTTGGCCTCTGGTGAGGCGAAATTTTCGCCATCGTCATCATCATCGCAACTCCATCACCCTTCCATGACTCCCCCTTTTATGTGTGAGTAATTCCCTGTTGTAGTCGAAGGGGGTGGTAGGGATTGGATGAGTTAAATCATATAATAATTCGTCAGATTGTTGGGCGCATCTTGCCTATGATCTACTATACAAAAGTTCTTATTGCAAGCACGCACAACTACCTTGGGATACATGACTAATGTTTGATATTTTCCTAGATGATCATTACTTTTCTGTGTGCCTTGCCCCAAGTTAATTACATGTTATCTCTCACCCATGCAGCGCCCAACCATCCATTTCCCTAGACTACAGTGTTTTAATCATGCTGGTTACAAGTTTCTTTACTTTTGTTGCTTTTCCACCACTATTTCCGTTGCCACCATCACTTCGATATCACCGTTGCTACTAATACCTCGTTGCCAAGCAAGTATCTTTAAGGTGCGGTTGAATTGACAACTCAATTGTTAAAGCTTCTAAATATTCTTTGGTTCCCCTTGTGTCGAATCAATAGATCTAGTTATCTTACCCGCGAAGACTGTTGTGATCCCCTACACTTGTGGGTCTAATACATCCAAAATGCATCATTGTTTTACATCATAATTTACCTCTAATAATTGATATATTTCATATTATGATGATGCTCTTATAGTGTTTTGGCTTGTTTTACATAGTTTACCACTTTCCGATGCTAAAACAACAGATGCGAGAATCAACGGGGAAAACTGCACGTAGAGTCGCCATATCAGCACATCTCCAAATGATCTGAAATTCACGAGGAGGAACTTTCTAAAGATATAACGAAGACTGGACAAAGGGCAGCCGGAGGGTGCCACCAGGGCTCCAGGCGCCATCATGGCGCCCCCCCCCCCCTTAGGCCGCGCCAGGTGGCCGCCTGGCAGGTGAGCCCCACCTCCGGCGCCCCCATTTGGCCTATATCATCCTCGTGACCTAAAAATCCCGGGGAGAAAAGAGTTTCTGGAGTTCCGCCGCTGCTCCTTGACGAAAACCTACAGAGAAGAAAAGACCTTTCTAACAGGCAGATTCCGCCGGGGAGAACTCCTCCCGGAGGGGGAGATCGTCCTCATTGTCATCATCATCATCACGGGCATCATCGAGATCATCATCATCATCACCGTCATCACCAGGACCATCTCCATCTTCATCCCATCTCATCTCGCCATTGCGATCCGAGTTGTAACTTGCACTATTCATCCCCTCTACATTACTGGTGTTGATTACGCTTTTGTGGTGAATTCTATTAAGTTTTGTTGCAGAATTATTGTTATGACCATATTGTTTATCATATACTTATCACCTCTGATCATGATCTCCTTTATGTCTTGTGAGTAGTTCCTTTAGTTCTTGAGGACATGAGAGAATTCTAGTTGTTAGTAGTCATATGATGTTGAAGTAATATGTGTTGATTGATATATAAGGTGTGGTGTTATTCTTATAGTAGTCTTATGTGAACGTCGGCTACATATCACTTCGCCTTTTTAAGGATCTAGGGTAATACATTGTGTATAAATAATTCTTATGGTGGGTTGTCGGAGTGACAGAAATCTGAAACCCAGTTCGCATACTTTTGCACGAGGGGGTGTTGGATCCTAAAGATTATTCCTATGGTTAGGCTTTGCCTTAATTTCTCTCTTGTATTTGCAGATGCTTGCAATAGGTTTAATCATAAGAGTGTACTTATCTTAGTCTAGAAGGTCTACAAGCATAGGTCCACTCACACAATACTTATCAACACAAAACATAGTACTAGACGGAATATGGCGAAAGCACATGACTACCACTCCTGTGTGTCCTCAGGAACCTTTTATCTCTTATAAGTTTAATCCTTCAACTTATCCTTTGTTCAAAGGGATTGGGACACTTGCTAAACCTCAGCACCATTTACTTTCATTGCTTTTATTTCCTTGTTTCTTACACCAGAAAAACCATAAAAAGTTACCTTTTAGTGCTTGCAGTTATTCCTTTCACAAGATCACCTGTCAGTACCTTCTGCTCCTCGTTGGGTTCGACACTCATACTTATCGAAAAGGCGACGATAGATCCCCTACACTTGTCGGTCATCAAGACCATTTTCTAGAACCGTTGCCAAGGAGTGTAGCTCTATTGGTAAGTGAAATTGGTAAGGAAACCTTTACACTGCTCGAGTTCTTTTTATTTTGTCATTGTTACTTTTTGTCCCTATGGACAACTCTGCTCTTGGTTCTTTTCTTGTAGGCAAGTGCCCCACCGCCACAGTGGTGGAGAAGGCTCCACCATCTACCGAAATTGTGCCTTTCGAAATACAAACTGGTATAGTTGATTATGCCTTGGCTAATCGATATGCAGGAGATAGAAATCCAGGCGAACAGTTGCTATATCTTTCACAACTATGCTCCTTATTTAAGCTTGCAGGCATATCGATGGATTTTGTCATGAGAAAAATATTATCACTATCATTGAAAGATAAGGATTTGTATTGGTATAGGCTTATCAATAACTCTCATTTACTAAATTGGCAAGATCTTATGCCTCTCGTTTATGCAACGTTTTATCCTGTTCCTGAAATACATCGAGGAAGGAACTATATTTATAAATTTTGGTCTCGTGATGGAGAAAGCATCGCCCAAGATTGGGGGAGATTGAAGTCTGTAATGCTCAAATGCCCCAATAATGAGCTCCCCAAGGAAATTATTCTTACAAACTTTTATGCAAGACTTTCTCGTCAGGATAAAGAGATGCTCGATGCCTCCTCTAGTGGGGTATTCGCACCAAAAGTGTTGAAGAAAGGTGGAATCTTATTGAAAGGATCAAGAAGAACACTGAAGATTGGGAGATTAATAAAGGTATTGAACTCGTTATAAATTATGAGCATGATTACATTAAGAGCTATGTGAGAACTGATTACTTCAATACCTTTTGTGCTAAGATTGGTCTTGATTCCCAGCTTCTAATTGATTTTTTCTTATACTTTCCCTCTCATATTGATTCGTCTACAAAGAAGGAGGATCGACATCATAATCCCTTTAAGGAATTACCTGTTGATATTCATGTTGCTGACCCCATCTTACATGCAGTTATTTATGAAAAGCCCCCTTTTCTCGCAAGGATGAGGGATCATTCTTTTGTGATATGTATATTAAATAAAAGTGTGAGAAAGACTGATGAGCATGAGGAGCTGATTAAGGTGATCCTCAAGTTGCATTGGTTAAATATCTTGTTACCGGTGATATTGGAGATTCCATTATAAATTTTTGTGTTGTTTCTACTAACCTTGTTATAGCCAAGAATAAAGCCCAATTTCAGTTACTCCAGTGGTATCTGTTAAGATAGGAGATCACAATTATTATGGGCTATGTGATTTGGGATCCAGTGCTAGTGATATTCCTTATTCACTCTATCAAGAGATCATGAGTGAGATTTCACCTTGTGAACTTGAAGAAATTGATGTTACTATTCATCTTGCAAATAGAGAAAACTATCTCTCCTATTGGAATTGTGAGAGATGTTGAAGTCTTATGTGGAAAGGTAAAATATCCCACCGACTTTCTAGTACTTGGTTCAGTGCAAGATAGTTTTTGTCCTATTATATTTGGTAGACCTTTTCTCAAGACTTGTGGAGCTATTACAGATTGCACGCAGGGAAAAGTATCTGTTGAATTCAATGGTAAGTGATACGTCCCAAACGTATCTATAAATTTTTCTTGTTCCATGCTCATTTAGGTGACATTGCTATGTGTTTTTCTCCACTTTTATATCTTTTTACACATATTTGGACTAACCTACTAACTCAGTGCACCCAGTGCCAGTTTTTGTCTACTGATGTCTGTAAGTTGCAGGTTTGTACCCATATTTACAGATCTCCAAAAATTCCAGAAAAATCATATAAAAAATAAGTGTACAAGAATCTTCTGGAATCACCGGAGAAGTACCAGAGGGGGGCCAGGGCCCACCCAGGCGGCCAGGTGGTGTGGCCCCATCCTTGGCTGTGCCACCAGGGCGCTTGGGAGGTGGGTCCACCCCCTTGGCGCCCCCTTCGGCCTATTTTTACCCCTTGCTCTGAAAAACCTCACAGAGACCCCCACATCGTGAATTTGCTCTCTGTTCCGCCGCCGCCACCCTTCCAAGATCGGGAGCAACACAAGACCTCTTCCTGGCACCCTGCCAGAGGGAGGATTGACCTCCGAGAGCTTCTCCACCACCATGGACGCTTCCCGGATGTGGCGTGAGTAGTCCTCCTTGGACCATGGGTCCACGACAAGTAGCTATGTGATGTCTTATCTCCAATCATGTGCTTCAATTCTTAGCCCTTGTGAGCTGCCCTACATGATCAAGGCATCTATATAATTTTTCTGTTGTTTCTATGCTGTGTTTGCTGGGATCCGATGGATTATGAGATTATGTTTAGATTGTGATGAGTTATATTTAGTTTACCTTTTATATTTTGTTCTTGAGTAATTCTTGCATGTTCTCCGTAACTTTTTATTTCTTTGGCCAAGTAGTAGATAGTAACTCCAAGAGGGAGCGTTTATGCATGATTGTGGGTTCATGCCGCCCCCCCCCCCCCGATGTCTATCTTGAGTGACAGAAACATGAGACTAGGGGATGTGTTGTTACCACCAGGGAGAAAACAATGGTGCTTGTAACCGCGGTTGCAAGGATTGTTTACCTTACGCGAAGTTTGTTAATGCAGTTGTCTGTTGCAAAACGTATCTATAATTTCTGCTTGCTCCTTGCATGTTTTGTGTGATATTGCTATGATCTAGATACACTTTCATACACTTTTGATCATATTGGGACTAACCTATTAACTCAGTGCATCCCAGTGCCAGTTTTTGTTTTCTGCTGTTTTTCTATTTCAGTTTTCCCCCATATTAAAAGTACTCCACAAATTCAGGAAAAATTAGATAAAAATTCAGCGCAACGGAAGCTTCCAGAGTCCCGAAGGAGGGCCGGAGGGGCCCCACCTGGTGCCTAGGCGGCCAGGTCGCACGGCCTAGGGTGGGGCCGCGCCGGGTTGCCGCCTGGACACCAGGTTCCCCCTGGCTGCCCCCTTCGCCTATTTATTCCCCGTGACGTGAAACCCCATAAGAGAGAACCCTTTTCCGCGATCTCGCCTCTGTTCCGCCGCTGCCACACTTCCAAGATCGGGAGCGCCAGCAGACTTCTTCTCGGCACCCTGCCGGGCGGAGGATTGACCTCCGGGAGCTTCCCCTCCACCATGGACGCTTCCCGGATGTGTCGTGAGTAGTTTAATTTGGACCATGGGTCCGTGATCAGTAGCTATGTGATGTTCTCCTCCCCTCTTTGTTCTTCATGGTTTAGACCTCGTGAGCTTCCCTACATGATCGAGGCACATATGTAATCTTTCTGCTGTTGCTATGTTGAGTTTGATGGGATCTGATGGATTATGAGATTATGTTCATATTATCATAGAGTAATATATTTGGTTCTTATCTTTTATATTTTTGTTCCTAAGTAATTCTTGCGTATTCTCCGTTGTTGTTTATTGCTTTGGCCAAGTAGTAGGTAGTAACTTCAAGAGGGAACGTTATACTCGATTGTGGGTTCATGCCCCCTGATGCCCTCTAGGGGATGTGTTGTTGCCACAAGGGGGAAATAACGCTGCTTGTAACCGCGGTTGCAAGGATTGTTTACTTTACGCAAAGTGCTTTTTAATGGAGTTGTCTGTTGCTCTGGGTTTACACTTTGGGTGGGGCTCGCAACTTAATACCAGCGAGATGTTCCGGATAGATATCTCAAGGTGGATGATTAGTAGTAGATGTAGTTGGATTTCGGTCTACTTATTTTGGCGTACTGCCCATGCTTTTGAGCCTCTTCCTTTCTTTGTAGTATAGTTAGCCTTGCGGTGCGTTTATAATCCTGTCAATTGCCTAGCTGTAATTTTTTTTACCTCGCATAGTTGTTTTATCGTCTTTTGGGAGAGAGACATCACTAGTGAATATCACGGTACCCCGGTCCATATTCTCATCTCTTTTTACACGCTCATTTACTTTCCTGTTTTTACCTTTCAATTGCTATCATTATTATTATCTGTTGTGTTGATCCTTTGTGAACCACAAGGCCGAAGAGATTGACAACCCCTCTGTACTCGTTGGGAAGAAAAGTTACTTGTGTTGTGTGCAAGTCCACGTCAGTTGCGGCGCTGACACATACTTATCATCTCCGGAGTCCTACTAGAGACAAACCTTGGTGTCTTCACCGAGGGAAATTTGCCGTTATCCTACATCACACCTTCTACTTGGGGTAACCAACGAGGAGAGGCGTTGCACTAGTCAACTCTCTCGTCATCAAGCGAAACTCTCGCGCCGTTGCCGGGGACTCCGAGTGCTAAGATAGGGGAGCTGCCCTACCTTTTACCTTTGCTTTTTAGTCTTGTTAGTTTACCTTTCAGTCTTTACCTTTGTTTCTTATATGAAAAAATAAAACAAAATCTGCCACACTTGCTGCTACTATGGGTTCCACTGTAAACACCAAGTTGTGTGACTTCACTAGTCACAACAACAAAGACTTTATCTTCACTCCTATTGCCACACCTGCCACTTCAGCTACCTCTTATGAAATTAAACCAGCTTTGCTAAACCTTGTTATGAGTGATCAATTCTCTGGTGCTGGAGATGATGCTGCTTTACACTTCATTAATTTTGTAGAGTTATGTGATATGCAAAATTATAATTAAGATATCATTAGAGGAGCATCATTAAGATATCATATGCTTGGAGCTTGCCGACCATTAGGTGATAATGGTCTTGCGAAAATGTGCCTAAAATATGCTCACCCATAATGGTTTATGGGGGAGCAATCTACTAATCTACATCGAGCCGACGCAATCAAGAACGATGTTCCATCTTGAGGCAGGCATGATCATCATCATCAAGCTCAAGTGGATTATGCGCAAGACAAAGGTTTGACCTTGATAGGTTTCTAGTTTACCGGTCCCATGGTATTAGTTAGGAGATCGGGTTATAGTCTAGAACGCATCCTCATGGAGAGATCAAACCATTACATCCTTGGCATCACCTTTATTGGTTCTTGTTTTAATTTTCTTTGTGAGTTTTGGAGCTTATGGTCTTCTTCATAAAAAGCTCTTGTACATCGAAAAAGGATTTCATATGCATCTTCTCTTGTGTTTTTTGATGTGGGAGACGTAGCGGTTCTTCTCGGTTAGAGGTTTAACACCTCTATTTGTTTGACATTTCTCCCTAGCCTCTTATGTATATTTCTAGTCGTGATTAGGCAGCTCTATTCGTTAGCTTCCTATCAAGGCGGACTAGCGGGCGAGTAGCTTGATCATGTCATATGTGGAGTGCTAAAACCTTTTCTTGTTTTGCATCATTCTTTCTTGTGGATCTTTGGTGGTTATCTATGTGAGGACCTTGGGCTTGTCCATGTCTTTAAAACAAGCCCAAGATCATCAAAATCAGAGTTTGTATGAAAAAGTTATGCTTGTTTCTGTATCCTATATTGGGTTATCTCTGGGTACCCCGTGCACACGGGGTCCCAGGGCCGTGCACACGGGGTCAGCTAAGAAATTACCTGTATGCCCCGTGCACATGGGGTCCCAGGGCCATGCACACGGGGTTAGCTGAGAAAAATGATTGTATGCCCCGTGCACACGGGCTTTAGCCCGTGCACACGGGGTCCCAACGGGCAGATCTCACCTACCCTGACCCAAGTGCTATAAAAGCCCCCTTCTTCTTCCTTTGTCTAAAACGGTTCTTGAGAAAGTTTTCCCCCACCATTGTTGACCTCTTGGAGCTTTCTTTCTCTCTATTCCTCCTATGATTCTTTCATATTTATGAGGGAAAATAGAGAGGAAATCTAGATCTCTATTTCCACCAATCCATCTCTCCTCTAAGTGAGGGGAACCTTGTGGATCAAGATCTTGGAGTTCTTGGTTTTTCTCCTTGTTCTTCCTCTAATACTCCTGCATATATTTTTTTGCTTTGGTGGGATTTGAGAGTGGGGGAATTGAGCACTTCGTGTGCTCTTTCCATTGCTTTGGTGCATCGGTTTGAGTTCTCTCCGAGGATTCGTGGTAGTGGTAAGTGAAGTTGAGTATTGAGAAGATTTTTACTCCTGCGTGCTTTGGCACTCTATAGCTTGTTCCTCTTGGCTGAGTTGGCTCAATCATTGTGCTGTAAAGCTTCGGGACGCTACCGGAGCCTCCAACTAGGTTGTGGAGATTGCCCCGGGCATTTGTACGGGTACGGTGACCGCCTCCAAGGGTTGCCAATTGTATAGGTTCGGTGACCGCCCTCAAGTGTCCCATAGTGGAATCACGACATCTCACTTTTGTGAGAGCGTGAGGAGAATAGGGTGGCCCTAGGTGGCCTTCGTGGTGAGCATTGTGCTCCACACCCTCTCCAAACGAATACATAATTCTCGTAAGAGAAGGAACATCGATAACACATCCTTGTCTCCTTCGGCTCCACTTACGGTTACTCCTACCCTTACTTTGAGCAAGCTTATTAGATTTTTTATCTTGTTCTTGCTCATATTGTTATTGCTTTGCTTGTCCCATAGGTTTCTCTAGTAGTTTCTTATCTAGTCAACCTATTTTCTTGTGCCCTCACTTTGTGATAGCCATATTGTTCTTGTTATATATATATATTGCTATCACATAGTTGTTTATCTTAGTTTAAGTTGTTGGTGCACATAGTTGAGCCTAGTTTATTTAGGTTTCTTTCTTGGAAAATTAAATGCTAGTTTTAGTCTGCATTGTTCAAGCCTAAACCGTAATTATTTTAAGCGCCTATTCACCCCCCTCTAGGCGATATCTACGTCCTTTCTCATAGCAAGAGAAGATATTCAATTTAATTTTGACTATGGGATCCCAACCATCTTCTAGCTTCCTAGGGATGGAAGTCTCAAGCTTGAGCTTCTCCTCCCTAGCTTTGATAAGATCATTGCTAATATGCTCGGTAAAGGCAATGTTAAGTGCGCTAGTGTGGGGGTATTTAGCCATTCTTTGCAGAAAAGTGATAACTTCTAAGAGACTACAATTATCAAAATCAAGATCACTACCATTAATTAAAGTGTTGGTGATGTCATCTAAACTTATGGGTTTGGTAGTCTCTGGAGTGATAGGAACTTCTTATTCTAGGGTTGAGGTTTTATCATCACCATTGATAGGTTCAGTGGGACTAGGGATGTGTTGGGTGCTAAAAGTTTTGAGATCCTCAACTTGTATAGTGGAGATAGTAGTGTGTGTAGGAAGGCTCTTAATTCTATCTTCCTCTTCTTTTTCTCTAGCCCATGTAGACTTAAGTTTGGCTAGCATTCTAATATTCTCATTAATTTGGACTTGGATAGCATTCATGGGTGTGGTTTTCCTCTCCTCTAGGGGAGAAGTTCTAATCTTAAGCAATTGTACCTCATTATCTATGTTGTCAACCTTCGAAGAGAGACTACCTAGTTTTTCTAATTTCTCTTCTACACTCTTGTTGGAGGCTTTTTGAGAAGTGATAAAGTCCTTAAGCATGCTCTCTATTTCAGAAGTGGGGTTTTTGGTGCTAGGATAAGTTTTGTTGTTCCCATAATTGTTGGATGGGAACGGTCTAGGATTGCTACCAAAATTACTCATATAAGCATTATTATTACAATTGTTCCTAGAGATAAAATTAACATCAACTTGTTCTTCAGCAACCAAAGAATTCAAAGGAACATCATGTGGATCAATAGGATCTTGCTTAGTAAGTAAATTCATGATCATGTCAACTTTTACATTTAGGGAGATCTCCTCGACATATTTTACCTTCCTACCTGTTGGAGCTCTTTCGGTGTGCCATTGGGAATAGTTTGTGATCATATCACCTAATAGTTTTGTGGCAGCTCCAAGTGTTGTTGACATAAAGGTTCCTCCCGCGGCCGAATCTAACAGATTCCGCGAGGTAAAGTTCAAACCGGCATAAAAAGTCTGGATAACCATCCAAGTAGTCAAACCATGTGTAGGGCAATTCCTAACAACATATTTTATGCGTTCCAAAGCTTGGGCAACGTGTTCATTATCCAATTGCATAAAATTAATAATATTAATTCTCAATTGGATAATCTTAGCAGGTGGGTAGTACTTCCCAAGAAAAGCATCCTTGCACTTATCCCAAGAATCTATGATATACCTAGGCAAGGATTGAAACAAGATTTTGGCTCCTCCTCTCAAGGAGAAAGGAAAAAGCTTAAGCTTATCAATATCACCTTCTACTTCTTTATACTTTTGTATATCACAAAGCTCAACAAAATTATTCAAGTCTAAAGCAGCATAATATCCAGCACTAGATAATTGATCTTTCATAACAAGGTTCAGCAAAGCAGTGTTAATTTCATAAGAAGATGCTGAGCTGGCAGGTGTAGCAATAGGAGTGCAGATAAAGTCATTATTTTTGTGACTAGTGAAGTCACAAAACTTAGTGTTTTCAGTGGTACCCATAATAGTAGCCGCAAGCAAGGACATGACAAACATATTTTTGTGATTTTTTATAAAGGACACTAAGATAAAAACAATAAGGTAAACTAACAAGACTAAAAAGCAAAGGTAAAAGATAGTGTGCAACTCCCCTATCTTGAAGAGTGGAGTCCCCAGCAACGGTGCCAGAATTTACTTGATTTTTTGAGAGTTCACTCATTGGCTACCCCAAGGAGAAGGTTGAGATGTAGCATAGCAGTAATTTGTCTCCAGTAGGCCTCCGAAGACGACAAGTAGGTGACAACGGTGCCAAAAATTACTTCTAGCTGGATAGTTATCGTGGACCTGCACACAGATACAGATAACTTTTCTCCCAACGAGTACAGAGAGGTTGTCAATCTCTCCGGCCTTGTTGTTTACAAAGTGTCAAAGAGATAGATAGTACTGATAATTGCAAAGTAAAAAACGTAAATAAAGTGGAGGTGTAATGGTGGTGGAAATATGGACCAGTAACCCGTGATGTTCAATAGTGATGTCTCTCTCCCAAAAGACGGTAAAACGGCTATGCTGGGTGAACAAATTACAGTTGGGCAATTGATAGAGTTATAAATGCACCGCAATGCTAATTATGCTACTTGAAAGTAAGAGTGCTCAATAGTATGGGCAGTACGCCAAGACAAGTAGACCGAAATTCATCCGCATCTACTCACTAATCATCCACCTTGAGATTTCTATCAGAACATCTCACTGGTATTAACTTGCTAGCCCACCCAAAGTTTAAACTGAAAGCAACAGACAACTGCATTAACAATCTATGCATAAGGTAAACAAACCTTGCAACCGCGGTTACAAGAACCATTGTTTTCCCCCTGGTGGCAACAACACATCCCCTAGACTCATGTTTCTGTCACTCAAGCTAGTCATCGGGGGGATGAACCCACAATCATGCATAACGCTCCTTCTTGGAGTTACTATCTACTACTTGGCCAAACAAATAAAAATCAATGGAGAACATGCAAGAATTACTAAGAACAAAATATAAATGGTAAACCAAATATATAACTCAATACGACCTGAACATAATCTCATAACCCATCGGATCCCAACAAACACAACATAGCAACAGCAGGAAAATTACAAAGGTGCCTTGATCATGTAGGGAAGCTCACAAGGTCTAAACATTGAAGAACGAAGGTGGAGAGAAGACATCACATAGCTACTGATCACGAACCCATGGTCCAAGGGAAACTACTCATGGAACATCCGGGAGGTCAATCCTCCCTCCGGCAGGGTGCCGGGAAGGGGTCTTCCTGGTGCTCCCGATCTTCGTAACGCGGTGGCGGCGGAAAGAAGAGGTAATTCGCGATGCGGGATTCTCCTCGAGGGTTTCCTCGACGAGGGGTAAAAATAGGCCGAAGGGGGCACGAGAGGTGGGGCCCACCTCCAAGACGCCCTGGTGGCGCGACAACTATGTGTAAAATGATATAAAAGTGTAGCAAAAAATGTAGCAATGTCACATAAAAATGCATGGAACAAGCAGGAATTATAGATATGTTTGGGACGTATCATGGCGAAAGCACATCCCCTAGTCTCATGTTTCTGTCACTCAAGCTAGACACCGGGGGGCATGAACCCACAATCAAGCATAACACTCCTTCTTGGAGTTACTATCTACTACTTGGCCAAAGCAATAAAAAGCAACAGAGAACATGAAAGAATTAATCAAGAATAAATATATAAAAGGAGAACCAAATATATTACTCATCACAATCTGAACATAATATCATAATCCATCGGATCCCAGCAAACACAGTATAGGAACAGCAGAAAGATTACATAGATGCCTTGATCATGTAGGGAAGCTCACAAGGGCTATGAATTGAAGCTCAAGATTGGAGAGAAGACATCACATAGCTATTGGACATGGACCCATGGTCCAAGGGGGACTTATCACGGCACATCCAGGAAGCGCTCATGATGGTGGAGAAGCTACCGGAGATATATCCTCCCTCCGACATGGTGCCGGGACGAGGTCTTCTAGCGATCCCAATCTCGGGATCGCGATGGTGGCGGAATAGTGGCGAATTTCACGATGCAGGGTATTTTTTCAAGGTTTCTGTACCGAGGAGTAAATATAGGCCGAAGGAGAGCAGCAGGGAGGTCCCACCCCAACAGGCAGACTCCTAGCGTGGCCTAGGGTGGGGCCAAACCCCCTGGCCACATGGGAGGGGTGTCCCCCCCCCCCCCCGTCTCTCCTTCGGGCTTCCGGAGTCTTCTGGAATGGTGATTTTTTAAATATTTTTATGGAATCTCCGAGAAATATAAATATGGGTATAAACCTGCAATTCACAGACATCAGCAGACAAAAACTGGCACTGGGAGAACTGAGTTAGTAGGTTAGTGCAAATATGTGTAAAAAGGTATGAAAGTGTAGCTAAACACATTGCAATGTCACCCAAATAAGCATGGAACAAGAAATTATAGATACGTTTTGGACGTATCAACATCCCCAAACTTACTTCCCGCTCGTCCTTGAGCAGGTAAATGATAACACAGATAATTTCTATGGTCACATGCTATCAACACGTATAAGAACTTCAAAGTAAGGCAAGTAAGATATGGAATTCAAGTCAAGACAATAACAAGAAAGAGTCTATATCTAGTATTGAAACTAGCAAAGTAAGAACATAAAGGTGTAAGAGCTCTCGTTGTCCATGAATAGAATGTCTCCACATCGTGTTTGCGTGCAAGAAGTGGTAGATGAGTTTAGAGCATAAACATATTATATAGTTTAGTTGAGAACTCAATCTACTAAAACACCACACTTGATCTCCTTCGGAATCTTATTTTGACTCATCCCCAGACCACTAGTCAGCCACAAGTCAAACTAATCCTCTCCCTTTCGACTTTGATCACTCATGCAATGGATGAGCGCAAGTAGGATATGTTGGCACTAAGGATGGAAAGGATAATAATGATGGGCAAGGAAGACAAAAAGGTGTGAAAGGCTCACATCAATGAGGACAATCATAGGTGAGAAAAAGCTAAATGATAGATATGATGTGGGGAGTAGGGATTTCCATGCAACGGATGCACATATGAGCTATGGTAAGCTCTCCAATGGAACTAGTGGGGTGCATCCAACTTGCTTGCTCACGAAGACCTAGAGCTCATTTGAGGAGTCTCAATGATACGCCTCAGACGTATTGAATTTTCAAAACACTTTTGCTATTGTTTTTACCTCATTCTTGCATGATTTGAATGAAACTAACCCGGACTGGCGCTGTTTTCACCAGAGCTACCTATATGGTTTTCTCATGTGTAGGAAAAAGGAATTTTTAGGTATCTCAGAAAAATCGAGGAAAAATCATACAAAATCCACTCAACCGAGGGAAACAGGAGCCAGAATATGGGCTAGAGGGGGGCCACCCGTGGCCCAGTGTGGCACCCCGGCTCAGAGGACTGGAACGCCTCGTGCTCCAGCCCAAAGATCAAGTCTTCTGGAACACGGCACTGCTTGATATAGAACTGAAAAACTTTCTATTTCCAAAGATACGAGTACAGGAGGTTATTACAATGCTGGCGGAGCGAGACGGAGATTGAGCTTGCTCCTCAAGCTCGCCACAGATCTACATCAAGCAGTAGACTAACTCTCTAGCGAAGGAATATAACTCGGCAGCGGAACAACAACGACGGTGATGAACTCCACTCCACAGGGACACTGGATGGGACACCTCCTAGCTCGCAAACACCGGGAACGTCGTCTTACGCATCCAAAGCATTGCTTGCAAATCTGGCATCACACGCCAGGTCAGTACATTGAATGTACTTGCAAGCTCACAACAACCAAAGCACCAAGGCAAGACAATAACATGGCATTAGCAGGTTCGACTATATTAATGAGTTAAACATGTGAGCATGCAAATAGATAATCATCAAGTATATTATCAGCATTAAGACTTATGCACAACAATCATCGTTTAAAGTCACATGGACCCCACATGATCATCGCATGATCATGTGGCTTACCTCGGAGACCTTACAGACACAAGCACCGGGTCATCGCATGACCAATACTTCCAAGGGTTAGGTGTCCTTCTGTTACCACCCAACCAATCCGATCATCACATGATCAACGGGTCATCACATGACCACCAACTTAGTACTATCATTCCACCGAACTCATGTTGATCTCATGGTGTGACCTAGTACGAACTATGTCCAATAGCGTGAACTCGGCTATTCGAATAGAATTGTGTGACTCTGCAGAGTTTGTGCACTTTACCCACACTATGGAGCTCTTCCTCCATCTAGTACCTTGGAACTTGTCCCACAGGAACCTCGGAACTCGTACCATAGGAGTGGACTAGGACTTCTCCAACGAGACCTCTCTACCGCATGCCTCCCTTACCGTATCACCCGGCATACTTCGCAAGTCATGCCCTCGGTAGCCCCGTGTCCTCCAGACACAATTTCCATCGCATGGCAACGGACCATCGCATGGTCCATAAACTTTGTCCCAATCGGGGACTGCACGCAATAACCAAACTGGCTCTCGAGACTATCGCCGCTTACCAAGCCAGGGTAACCGCGCGCGCATAGCCTCCCCTCGTTGGTGATACGAATAAGTGAGCACACCAATAGACCAAGCCAAGGCCTTCCCATACAGGCGAGTGTGGTTGCACCAGTAAGTTTGGTTCGGTGGCGCCTGACCAACTTGGCACGGAACATATCTCCCACAGCAAACACAAGCATCAGGTGCAACATGAGCATATAAGTTCATAGCAACATAATGCAGAACAATCCAAGGTACGGTTATAGTTGTATCATAAATCAGCTTATATTTAGTTGATTAACTTGGTCATATTAAGATGATCAAGATCTTATCATGCAACATAGCAATACCCTGAATGTAGCTAGGCATGACATGGTGATAACATGATTAAAACTCATCATGAACATAACATGGAATATCATATATAAAAGCATATGGGCTTAACAAGATCATAATAGGGTCAGGCATGGCATGGTATTAACAAAGCCAAGCATAATAGGGCAATGCAGTATCATCATAGTGGTTCAAGCATGTGAACATAACTTGCTCAAGGAATATCTAGAATGTCACATCACCGAAGGTTACGACAACTTTTAAAGCATGTCAAAGCTTTACAAGGGTGCAAAAGAAATTGTGGCTTTCCTACAACAATGGAGTGGGGGATACTCCTTGGTCTTCAACACCAAAAAAAGCCGTGAAAAAATATTTTATAAAAAGGCACAGAGAAAAATGGTCGAACACCATTTTATTTGACCAGAAAATAACAACATAACATCATGGAACAAAACCTATGCCGAAATAAAGAGGGAGACAACAGCAATCCAATGCAAAAAGAATCACTTCATTTGGACTTGTACAATAGGAGTTATAGGTGGTCAAAGTTCTGGTAAAATTAAATGATTTAAAATTATTTAAATCAATTTTCGAATTAACCAGAGAAGGGCTGACGTCGAAGGCGTAAAGCAGAAGTGCACCTTCAATTGAATACCGATTCGGTCTGAGATGGGGGGCTGACAGTGGGCCCTAGCTGTCATATAACAAAGAGGAGGGGAAGGGAAAACGGAGGAGGGCGGCTCACTGGCGACGAACTCCGGCGAGGAGGTCACGGCAGGGTGCGGGACTAGGGGGTCGACAGGGGGAATCACGGCGAACCGGCCCGTACACGTAGCGCTCGAAGTGGTCGCGGTTTTCTAGGAGGAGATGCATCGCGGTGGCGCGGGGCACTGCTCCGGCGAGGTCCAAGACGCCGACGTCGATTCCGGCCGCAATCGATCCGGGGCTGAGCCAGGGAAGCACCTGGAGGAGTAGAGGACTCTATGAGGCTAATGGAGGTGGTGGCTAGGTCTGGAGGGCTCGGGAGGAGGCTGGCCACGGCGAGGTCACAACGGCGGGGAGGTGGCCGGAGTTGGGGAAGAATACCTCCCTGGCTCGATTCCTTCTGCTAGGGGGCGATTGGAGAGGATGTGATGCTGCTGGTGATGAGCTACGGGGAGGGGTTCTCTTTATATAGGCTGGCGGCGATTCCGCGGCCGGGTGGCGAAAAACGGCAGCGGCCACCACGGGGCGATGAGGTGGCGGATCGAGGGGCACTCGAGGTGGTTCTGGAGAGATCGTGGAGCACGCGGGGAGTAGGGGAAGCACATGAAGCAGTGGGGGAGGAAATGGAGATGGCGACAGATCAGGAGCATGCACGCATCGGGTTCTAGCTGGAGGTGGGCTGCTGGCGGTATTCCGACGAGGAAAGAAGGGGCAAGGGGGAGCACGCGCGCTGAAAGCCTTGCGGCGCGGCTAGACAACAGCTAGGCGATGTGTAGGAGTGGCCTCGAGGGCGGCGAGAGCACGCCATGTGCATGCCAGGGGTCGTGGCCACCCTGGGCTGGCACACCTGGGGAGGCTCCTTCATTTGCCAAGCATGTCTGGGGGATTCTCCATCTGCTGGTGATCACTGTGGTGTAACTGCATTGCCAAATGGAGGTCTCTGGTGATCTCTATCTCAAAGATGAGGTTACTTCTGCAATCTTGGGAGGCAAGCTGGGCTCACATGGTGGGTATTTGGGTAGTGCCAGGTTATCACATCGTTTTCGGGTGCAAAGGACTAGTGATCTGGAAAATTTGAGCTCAATAGGGCAAAGGAATCATACACTTCCTTTGTAATTGCCAAAGATGACCAGAAACACATTGTTGAACCTGGAATCAGTTCCACTTGATGGAATGAGCTCAAATTTTGTGTATCTAGGTTATTTGGAGTGGTTCTCATGTGGGTAAAATGTCATTGCCATTGGACACACCTAGCTAGCCCTAGCTTCACAAGGTGGCCCACTGGTCAGAAACTTAAACATGATGATGCACTCACATGGGTGAAGGGATTTGTCTATAATTTGGGTTGGTGGAGTTATTTGGTGGTGGAATCATGCTCACAAAGTTTCAAGGCCAATGGGATCCCCTAGCTTGCACTTCCTTCACAATGCGCCTTTCTGCATAAGAACTTTGGGAATTAATTGTTGGAGTTTGGGTAAGAAAAATGTGGTGGAATTTGGTGTAGGCCAATTATATGATCATATGAGCTTGCACACAAAGTTTCACCAGCAATGGATCAAGAGAAATAGCACTCCCTTCACAATGCTCCAATCTACCGCCACGGACAAATGAAGTTTTCTAGAGGGAAAATTCACTTGGGCCATGCAATGTTTTTGGAGAATTGGGCTAGATCTGGTGTCAATGTCATGTGGGAATTATTTGGGAATTTATGGAGCAATAGAAATAGGGGTTGCTTCACAAACCTCAAATAATTGGAATATTCCTTTTATCGGAAAAAGGAATATATGGCTTGAATGAAGATGATGGCTTGGATGAGGTGCATCAATAAGATGACATGGGAAAGGCTAGGAATCAAGGTCCACTTGAGCATGGCATGAAAATGTGCTCAAGTCTAAGTCCAAAGAGTTGCTCAAAATCCAAACTAGATGGCAAATCCAAAAATAAATCAGAAAAGTTTTTGGAAAAAGAAAGTTCCGAAATCGAGGGTGTCACACCCAGGCAGCCAGTGGGCACGGAAAAGCCCCTGGTTGTGCCAGGAGGTCGCTTGGGAGGGGGCCACCTCCCCTGGTGCCCTACTTGGACTCCTATTTTTACCAGTGGCGAAAAAACCCAGAACAGAAGTCGATATCCCAACTCTTGTCGCGGAGCCGCCGCCACCCACTATTCTTCTCCAGGAGAGCTAATCTGGAGGATGTTTTGGCCTCTGGTGAGGGGAAATTGTCGCCATCGTCATCATCATCGGAAATCCATCACCCTTCCATGACTCCCCCTTTCATGTGTGAGTAATTCCCTGTTGTAGGTGAAGGGGATGGTAGGGATTGGATGATTTAAATCATATAATAATTCGTCAGATTGTTGGGCGCATGTTGCCTGTGATCTACTGTATAAAAGTGCTTATTGCAAGCACGCACAACTACCTTGGGATACATGACTAATGTTTGATATTTGCCTAGATGATCATTACTTTTGTGTGTGCCTTGCCCCAAGTTAATTACAGGTTATATCTCACCCATGCAGCGCCCAACCATCCATTCCCCTAGCCTACAGTGTTTTAATCATGCTGGTTACAAGTTTCTTTACTTTTGTTGTTTTACTTTTATTGCTTTGCCACCACTATTTCCGTTGCCACCATCACTTCGATATCACCGTTGCTACTAATACCTCGTTGCCAAGCAAGTATCTTTAAGGTGCGGTTGAATTGACAACTCAACCGTTAAAGCTTCTAAATATTCTTTGGTTCCCCTTGTGTCGAATCAATAGATCTAGTTATCTTACCCGCGAAGACTGTTGCGATCCCCTACACTTGTGGATCTAATACATCCAAAATGCATCACTGTTTTACATCATAATTTACCTCTATTAATTAATATATTTCATATTATGATGATGCTCTTATAGTGTTTTGGCTTGTTTTACACAGTTTACCACTTTTCGATGCTAAAACAACAGATACGGGAATCAACGGGGAAAAGTGCAGATAGAGTGGCCATATCAGCACATCTCCAAATGACCTGAAATTCACGGGGAGGAACTTTCTAAAGATATAATGAAGACTGGCCAAAGGGCAGCGGAGGGTGCCACCAGGGCTCCAGGCACCCTCATGGTGCCCCCCGCCCCCCTTAGGCCGCGCCAGGTGGCCGCCTGGCAGGTGAGCCCCACCTCCGGCGCCCCCATTTGGCCTATATTATGTTCGTGACCTAAAAATCCCGGGGAGAGAAGAGTTTCCGGAGTTCCGCCGCCGCTCCTTGACAAAAACCTACAGAGAAGAAAAGACCTTTCTAACAGGAAGATTCCGCCGGGGAGAACTCCTCCCGGAGGGGGAGATCGTCCTCATCATCATCATCGTCATCATCACGGGCATCATCGAGATCATCATCATCATCATCATCACCCTCATCACCAGGACCATCTCCATCTTCATCCCATCTCATCTCGCCATTGCGATCCGAGTTGTAACTTGCACTATTCATCCCCTCTACTTTACCGGTGTTGATTACACTTTTGTGGTGAATTCTATTAATTTTTGTTGCAGAATTATTGTTATGACCATATTGTTTATCATATATTTATCACCTCTGATCATGATCTCCTTTATGTCTTGTGAGTAGTTCCTTTAGTTCTTGAGGACATGGGAGAATTCTAGTTGTTAGTAGTCATATGATGTTGAAGTAATATGTGTTGATTGATATTTAAGGTGTGGTGTTATTCTTCTAGTGGTGTTATGTGAACGTCGGCTACATATCACTTCGCCTTTTTAAGGATCTAGGGTAATACATTGTGTATAAATAATTCTTATGGTGGGTTGCCGGAGTGACAGAAACCTGAACCCCAGTTCGCATACTTTTGCACGAGGGTGTGTTGGAACCTAAAGAGTATTCCTATGGTTAGGGTTTTCCTTAATTTCTCTCTTGTATTTGCAGATGCTTGCAATAGGTTTAATCATAAGAGTGTACTTATCTTAGTCTAAAAGGTGCACAAACATAGGTCCGCCGACACAATACTTATCAACACAAAACATAGTACTAGACGGAATATGGCGAAAGCACATGACTACCTCTCCCATGTGTCCTCACGAACCTTTTATCTCTTATAAGTTTAATCCTTCGGCTTATCCTTTGTTCAAAGGGATGGGGACACTTTCTACACCTCAGCACCATTTACTTTCATTGCTTTTATTTCCTTGTTGCTTACACCAGAAAACCCATAAAAAGTTACCTTTCAGTGCTTGCAGTTATTCCTTTCACAAGATCACCTGTCAGTACCTTCTACTCCACGTTGGGTTCGACACTCTTACTTATCGAAAAGGCGATGATAGATCCCCTACACTTGTCGGTCATGAAGAACATTTTCTAGCACAATTGCCAAGGAGTGTAGCTCTATTGGTAAGTGAAATTGGTAAGGAAACCTTTACACTGCTCTATTTGTTTTTATTTTGTCATTGTTACTTTTTGTCCCTATGGACAACTCTGCTCTTGGTTCTTTTATTGTAGGAAACCGCCCCACCGCCACTGTGGTGGAGAAGGCTCCCCCATCTACCGAAATTGTGCCTTTCGAAATACAAACTGGTATTGTTGATTATGCCTTGGCTAATCGATATGCAGGAGATAGAAATCCAGGCGAACAGCTGCTATATCTTTCACAACTATGCTCCTTATTTAAGCTTGCAGGCATATCGATGGATTTTGTCTTGAGAAAACTATTATCACTATCATTAAAATATAAGGCTGTGTATTGGTATAGGCTTACCGATAACTCTCATTTACTAAATTGGCAAGATCTTATGCCTCTCGTTTATGCAAAGTTTTATCCTCTTCATGAAATACATCGAGGAAGGAACTATATTTATAAATTTTGGTCTCGTGATGGAGAAAGAATCGCCCAAGATTGGGGGAGATTGAAGTCCCTAATGCTCAAATGCCCCAATAATGAGCTCCCCAAGGAAATTATTCTTACAAACTTTTATGCAAGACTTTCTCGTCAGGATAGAGAGATGCTCGATGCCTCCTCTAGTGGGGTATTCGCACCAAAAGCGTTGAAGAAAGGTGGAATCTTATTGAAAGGATCAAGAAGAACACTGAAGATTGGGAGATTAATAAAGGTATTGAACTCGTTATAAATTATGAGCATGATTACATTAAGAGCTATGTGAGAACTGATTACTTCAATACCTTTTGTGCTAAGATTGGTCTTGATTCCCAGCTTCTAATTGATTTTTGCTTATACTTTCCCTCTCATATTGATTCGTCTACAAAGTAGGAGGATCGACATCATAATCCCTTTAAGGAATTACCTGTTGATATTCATGTTGCTGACCCCATCTTACATGCAGTTATTTATGAAAAGCCCCCTTTTCTCGCAAGGATGAGGGATCATTCTTTTGTGATATGTATATTAAATAAAAGTGCGAGAAAGACTGATGAGCATGAGGAGCTGATTAAGGTCGATCCTCAAGTTGCATTGGTTAAATATCTTGTTACCGATGATATTGGAGATTCCATTATAATTTTTTGTGTTGTTTCTACTAACCTTGTCACAACCAAGAATAAAGCCCAATTTCAGTTACTCCAGTGGTATCTGTTAAGATAGGAGATCACAATTATTATGGGCTATGTGATTTGGGATCCAGTGCTAGTGATATTCCTTATTCACTCTATCAAGAGATCATGAGTGAGATTTCACCTTGTGAACTTGAAGAAATTGATGTTACTATTCATCTTGCAAATAGAGAAAACTATCTCTCCTATTGGAATTGTGAGAGATGTTGAAGTCTTATGTGGAAACGTAAAATATCCCACCGACTTTCTAGTACTTGGTTCAGTGCAAGATAGTTTTTGTCCTATTATATTTGGTAGACCTTTTCTCAAGACTTGTGGAGCTATTATAGATTTCAGGAAGGGAAAAGTATCTGTTGTATTCAATGGTGAGTGATACGTCCCTAATGTATCTATAATTTTTTCTTGTTCCATGCTCATTTAGGTGACATTGCTATGTGTTTTGCTACACTTGTATATCTTTTTACACATATTTGGACTAACCTACTAACTCAGTGCACCCAGTGCTAGTTTTTGTCTGCTGATGTCTGTAAGTTGCAGGTTTGTACCCATATTTACAGATCTCCAAAAATTCCAGAAAAATCATATAAAAAATAAGTGTACAAGAAGCTTCTGGAATCACCGAAGAAGTACCGGAGGGGTGGCAGGGCCCACCCAGGCGGCCAGGTGGTGTAGCCCCATCCTTGGCCGTGCCACCAGGGCGCTTGGGAGGTGGGTCCACCCCCTTGGCGCCCCCTTCGGCCTATTTTTACCCCTTGCTCTGAAATACATCACAGAGACCCCCACATCGCGAATTTCCTCTCTGTTCCGCCGCTGCCGCCCTTCCAAGATCGGGAGCACCACAAGACCTCTTGCTGGCACCCTGCCGAAGGGAGGATAAACCTCCGAGAGATTCTCCACCACCATGGACGCTTCCCGGATGTGGCGTGAGTAGTCTTCCTTGGACCATGGGTCCACGACCAGTAGCTATATGATGTCTTATCTCCAATCATGTGCTTCAATTCTTAGCCCTTGTGAGATGCCCTACATGATCAAGGCATCTATATAATTTTTCTGTTGTTGCTATGTTGTGTTTGCGGGGATCCGATGGATTATGAGATTATGTTTAGATTGTGATGAGTTATATTTAGTTTACCTTTTATATTTTGTTCTGCAGTAATTCTTGCATGTTCTCCGTAACTTTTTATTGCTTTGGCCAAGTAGTAGATAGTAACTCCAAGAGGGAGCGTTTATGCATGATTGTGGGTTCATGCCCCCCCCCCCCGATGTCTAGCTTGAGTGACAGAAACATGAGACTAGGGGATGTGTTGTTACCACCAGGGAGAAAACAATGGTGCTTGTAACCGCGGTTGCAAGGATTGTTTACCTTACGCGAAGTTTGTTAATGCAGTTGTATGTTGCTTTGAGTTTACACTTTGGGCGGTGATATGTCCCAAACGTATCTATAATTTCTTCTTGCTCCATGCATGTTTTCTGTGATATTTCTATGATCTAGATACACTTTCATACACTTTTGATCATATTGGGACTAACATATTAACTCAGTGCATCCCAGTGCCAGTTTCTGTTTTCTCCTGTTTTTCTATTTCAATTTTCCCCCATATCAAAAGTACTCCACAAATTCGGGAAAAATTAGATAAAAAAATCAGCGCAACGGAAGCTTCCAGAGTCCCGAAGGAGGGCCGGAGGGGCCCCACATGGTGCCTAGGCGGCCAGGTCGCACGGCCTAGGGTGGTGCCGCGCCGGGTTGCCGCCTGGACACCAGGTGCCCCCTGGCTGCCCCCTTTGCCTATTTATTCCCCGTGACGCGAAACCCCCGAAGAGAGAACCCTTTTCCGCGATCTCGCCTCTGTTCCGCTGCCGCCACGCTTCCAAGATCGGGAGCGCCAGCAGACTTCTTCCCGGCACCTTGCCGGACGGAGGATTGACCTCCGGGAGCTTCCCCTCCACCATGGACGCTTCCCGGATGTGTCGTGAGTAGTTTACTTTGGACCATGGGTCCGTGATCAGTAGCTATGTGATGTTCTCCTCCCCTCTTTGTTCTTCATGGTTTAGACCTCATGAGCTTCCCTACATGATCGAGGCACATATTTAATCTTTCTACTGTTGCTATGTTGAGTTTGATTGGATCTGATGGATTATGAGATTATGTTCATATTTTCATAGAGTAATATATTTGGTTCTTATCTTTTATATTTTTGTTCCTAAGTAATTCTTGCATATTCTCCGTTGCTGTTTATTGCTTTGGCCAAGTAGTAGGTAGTAACTTCAAGAGGGAACATTATACTCGACTGTGGGTTCATGCCCCCTGATGACACGCTTGAGTGACAGAAACATGAGTCTAGGGGATGTGTTGTTGCCACAAGGGGGGAAACAACGGGGAGTTGCCTAGTACCTTTTACCTTTGCTTTTTAGTCTTGTTAGTTTACCTTTCAGTTTTAACCTTTGTTTCTTATATGAAAAATTAAAGAAAAATCTGCCACACTTTCTGCTACTATGGGTTCCACTGAAAACACCAAGTTGTGTGACTTCACTAGTCACAACAACAAAGACTTTATCTTCACTCCTATTGCCACACCTGCCACTTCAGCTACCTCTTATGAAATTAAACCAGCTTTGCTAAACCTTGTTATGAGAGATCAATTCTCTGGTGCTGGAGATGATGCTTCTTTACACTTAAATAATTTTGTAGAGTTATGTGATATGCAAAAGTATAAAGAAGTAGAAGGTGATGTTGTTAAGCTCAAGCTTTTTTCCTTTCTCTCTGAGGGAAGGAGCTAAAATTTGGTTTCAATCTTTGCCTAGGAATAACATAGATTCTTGGGATAAGTGCAAAGATGCTTTTATTGGGAAGTATTACCCACCTGCTAAAATTATCCAATTGAGAAGTAACATTATGAATTTTAAGAAATTGGATAATGAACACGTTGCCCAAGCTTGGGAACGTACGAAATCTCTTGTTAAGAAATGCCCTACACATGGTTTGACTACCTAGATGGTTATCCAGACTTTCTATGCAGGCTTGAACTTCACCTCGCGGAACCTGTTAGGCTGGGGGAGGAACCTTTATGTCAACTACACTTGGTGCTGCCACAAAACTTCTCGATGAGATGATGACCAACTATTCCAAATGGCACACCGAACGCGCTCCAACAGGTAGGAAGGTAAACTCTGTCGAGGAGATTACCTCCCTAAATGAAAAAGTTGACTCGATTATGTCTCTACTTACCAAGCAACCCTCTATTGATCCTCATGATGTTCCTTTAAATTCTTTGGTTGCTCAGGAACAAGTAGATGTGAACTTTATTTCTAGAAACAACTTTAATAACAATGCTTATAGGGGAACAACAACACTTATCCTAGCAACAAGACCCCCACTTCTGAACTAGAAAACATGCTTAGAGACTTTATTTCTAGCAATACTATACCGTTTCCATCCAACTATGGGAACAACAACACGTATTCTAGCAACAAGAACCCCACTTCTGAACTAGAAAACATGCTTAGAGACTTTATCACTACCCAAAAATCCTTCAACAAGAATGTAGAAGATAAATTAGCTAAGTTAGATAATCTCTCTTTGAAGGTAGATAGCTTAGCCCTTGATGTTGAGATGCTAAAAATTAGAACCTCTCCCTTGAGGAGAGTGTCGGGACCCGGGGTTAGCGTATGCAAGCGTCGCTACAACACAATCATATAGAGAGCCGAGAACCGTACCCACTTGTCTAAGCAGACAAGGCCAAGCACAGAACGTTCTCGGAAAGCATCGAACGTGAGGGGCATCCCATCCAGGCCGGATGATCAACTGAAATGGGTCCTCATCGTCCGCACACAAGTCTAAATGATATGGGTGGTGAACTCCCATACTCATAGACAACTCGCCTCAACCATACTATCGATTGTATTATAACCCTTACATAGACTTACTCCAGCCCAATCACTTAGTCGGGGTCTAGGGCGGGCTCGATCATACATCAAAGTGTGCACGAGACGGAGTCTCGAGCAATCGCATCGCGATGCCCCAAGCTGCGCACATCTAAGGGCCACTTGGTGTATAAAAGACCGCCAGCCAGATCACAACTAAGGTCTCGAAAACCCATACAAAGACATGCATGTTATAAACATACACGCAGCACAAATGTCTAGTATGCACAGCAGGTATCATTGCAATTCTCTACAATGTATACATCTTTATTAATAACTCTTACAGAGTGCACATAGAGATCACAAGCATGTGATCCAACATTACAACAGACAAACGGAAGCAAAGTAGGTCTGAGTACAGACAAGTTTAACAAATGGCTTAGAGAAGCCTTATCTAAAAACAAGCCCTCCACGAGGGAACCAGTCGTCTGACTGGGACTACACTAGCTTGGTCTTGGTCTGAGTCTTCATTCTTCGAGCTTCGGTTAGAAGTCACCATCGGGGTCGGTGGGTTCATCTAAAACATAGATTAAGAAAACGTGAGTACAAAATCGTACTCAGCAAGACTTACATAGGAACTATACTACTCATGCACATGTATCAAGGTAAAGGGATGGTGGGGTTTCACTTGCAGAAGTGCCATCTTTGACTTGGCTAGTCCTGAACTACGAGTACCAGACTTGAGGTAAGAAGCGTACACGAGTCCACTACATCTCCAACCAATTACACCACTATGGTTACTTCCTCGACTTCCCCACGAGGAGCACACCATAGAACTCACGCTTATCTTGCGAGTTTTAGAAGTATCCAGTTCAAGTTGTCTAATAATCAAGCTAAGCTTTCCAAGCAGTCCTTAACCGCGGACGCGGCTATTCGAATAGTTTTGTTAACCCTGCAGGGGTGTACCGCTACACACACGTGTCATCATTTACCGCCTTTTGCATGTCACCGTTCAAGACGTGACAGCGAGGATGCCACCACAACACTTCGCCCACATCTCCGTTCTAGTCCAGAGAGTCGCCTATCTGAGGGGGATCCGCATGGAAGTTCGGCCGAGGTTCCAGTACAGCCTCAAACGATGTGTGCAGGGTCCCAAGCTGGTCTTGAAAAGCCGTTCAACCACTTCGTAGACCGTGCCACAGCCCTACCAGAACTCCGAACTACTGCGACTCTTGGGGTTCGAACGGGGTGAGGTACTAGGATGAGAGGAGTCAGTGAGCCCAATGTGTGGTTGTACTCTTCTTCTTGGATCACTACACAAGAACTCAGACTTAAGGCGGTGTTCAACGAGACAACCCACTGTGTACTCCTACACAGCCTCTCATCGTTCACCTTGTATTAGGGTAGATTCACCAACACATTTCACTTTCATCAACACCATGTTTATCATCATCCCGACTCACATCAAAAGCAACCTCATTGTACAACTAAGCATGCAATAAGCAGTAACAGTTGAAGTGGCCACATGATATCAACCAACTCCTACATCTGCTAGGATTGTGGTTTGCTTACTACTGTGACAAGATGATAGGTCATGCAAAGGATATGGGTTCAACTATGCGATAGAAACGTTATCATAATACAAGGTGAACGATGAGAGGCTGTGTAGGAGTACACGGTGGGTTGTCTCGTTGAACACCGCCCTAGTAAGACTTCTTGTGTGGTGATCCAAGATGAAGAGTACAACCACACATTGGGCTAACTGACCCCTCTCAACTTACTAACTCATCCCTTTCGATGTCCAGATGTCACAATAGTTCGGAGTTCTAGTAGGTCTGTGGCCTGGATGCTAAGTGAGAGAACGGCTCATCCGAGACCGGCTTATGCACCACGCACACATCACTTGGGTCCACTTCGGTAAACCGTCCGGGTTCACGATAGTGGTAACCAACCCAAGTAGGCGGCTTTCTCGGACTAGATCGGCTATGAGGTAACAGTTGTGGTGAGCATCCTCGCTGGCACCCCTTGAATGGTGTCGAGATCAAAGGAGGTAAATGATGATCATGTGTGTGTAGCGGTACACCGTTGCAAGGTTAACAAAACTATTCGAATAGTCGCGTCCGCGGTTATGGACTGCTTGGAAAGCTTAGCTTGATTATTAGATAACTTGAACCGGATACTTCTAAAACACACCAAGATATGTGTGAGTGCTATGGCGTGCTTCCTCGTGGGGAAGTCGAGGAAGGCACCATAGTGGTGTATTGGTTGGAGAAAGTAGTGGACTCGTGTACGCTTCTTACCTCAAAGTCTGGTACTCGTAGTTCAGGATTAGCCAAGTCAAAGCTGGCACTTCTGCAAGTGAACCCCACCTTCCTTTACCTTGATACATGTGCATGAGTAGTATAGCTCCTATGTAAGTCTTGCTGAGTACGACTTTATACTCACGTTTTCTTAATCTATGTTTTAGATGATGCCACTGACCCCGAAGGTGGCTTCTTCATCGAGCTGGACGACTGAAGACCAACTAGTCTAGTCCCAGTCAGACGACTGGTTCCCTCGTGGAGGGCTTGTGTTTATATAAGGCTTCTTAAGCCATTTGTTAAACTTGTCTGTACTCAGACATAATTTGCTTCCGTTTGTGTTGTAATGTTGGATCACATGTTTGTGATCTCTGTGTGCACTCTATAAGAGTTATCAATAAATATGTACACTTTGTAGAGAATTGCAATGGTACCTGCTGTTCATACAAGGCATGTGTGCTGCGTGTATGTTTATAACATGCATGTCTTTGTATGGGTTTTCGAGACCTTAGTTGTGTTCTGGCTGGCGGTCTTTCATACACCAAGTGGACCTTAGATGTGTGCAGCTTGGGGCATCGCGATGCGATTGTTCGAGACTCTGTCTCGTGCACACTTTGTGGTATGATCGAGCCCGCCCTAGACCCCGACTAAGTGATCGGGCTGGAGTAAGTCTATGTAAGAGTTATGAGATAGTCTATAGTATGGTTGAGGCGACTTGTCTTTGAATATGGGAGTTCACCACCCATATCATTAGACTTGTGTGCGGACGATGAGGACCCATCTCAGTTGATCATCCGGCCTGGATGGGATGCCCCTCACGTACGATGCTTTCCGAGAATGTTCTGTGCTTGGCCTTGTCTGCTTAGACAAGTGGGTACGGTTCTCGGCTCTCCATATGACTATGCCTTAACTGGACTTGCATACGCTAACCCCGGGTCCCGACAGACTTGGTATCAGAGCAGGACTGACTGTAGGACTAGTAGCCTTGGCCGAAGACGAGTCTAGCCTTCTATAGTTATATAGTTACTCTGGGTATATAAGGGAACAACGTAAGGCTTCTTTTTTCTCCTTACCCCTTCGTTCTGAGTTCTGAGTCACCCTCATCTTATTCTACGGGAAGATAGGACTGGGCTCTCCTCTGTCTGATTAGAACATCTCGTTGTTTGCTTCCTCATAGCCGTAGGAAAGTTGTGATCGGTTTGTTAGAGTGGTTATGCTCCCTGTTTTATTACAACGTATGTAAGTGTTGTTTCCATGTTGGAAGAAATTGTCATTTCTTACAATTACAGCCGTTATGCTGTCCGAGTCATTCCAGGTTTATCTCATAATCTGATGCATTTGCAAACTCCTTTCTGTTTCAGATGGCAGATCTTCCCCCTCGACAGATTGTTCGTTTGACCAGGTGCCTCAGTGTGGGCATCCCGCCACGTTGATCGAGATGATGTCCTATGTGGGATATCGATGGTACCCTGAGTACACCGTCGAGGAGCAGTTCCACGACTTCAACCAGACGCAGTTCCACTGCATTGTCCGGATCTACCCGCACCACGTTGGAGTCACCCAGCCTATCCACTTTGGACATGGCATTGGCGTTACCGAGAACATGGCTGTGCAGGATGCTGCATACTCATGTATGACACTACTGAGAGAGGAGCACACTTTGCTGAGAGAGACTTCTTTCCGCTATATCCCTGCTGCACTTCCAGGAGAAGAGGGATATTACACCGGACTCTACTCAGATCACTCTGCAGAAGATCCCGCACTTCAGATGACTGCTAGGTTTGCTAGTGACAGAGATCGTGATGCACGCGCTCTCCGTTTCGAGCTCCACGCCACCCGTGTTCGTCTGTATCGAGCACTGACACTTTTGGCACCCTTTGTGAGCGTGGGATCAGTTGAGTTTGATGCGATCTACCCAGTGAGGACTCAGATGCCTTCTCGAGTTGCTTGGCCCAAGATTGGAGGCATTTTTCCACCCCGTGGTCCTTTGCTTCCACCCTACGCTGGACCTAGGCCCCATCCTTGCCCAAATGGATATCAAGGTCCACAAGCCTCTGTGTTTTCCGATGGTCACCTCCAGCTACCGGGATACGTGGGTAACTTTTATGAGGACTACTATGGAGATGGAGATGAGTGAGACCGCCTGTGGTCTTACTTAGTGATGATGTAGTAGTATCTTAGTTTATTGTACGCAAGGTGTCTAATTTTCAGAGGCTTAGATAAATAATGTATAGGAAGTCAGAGTGCCTCTGAAGGATGTATCATCTTCATCACGTTTGTATTAGCTTAGTGCTTGTACTAAAACGATGTATGGTTTGTATGACAGCTTGTGAATATATGGCTTGTATGCTTTATCACCATGTTGTCAAGATGATTACTTCCTTTGCTCTGTAATCCTTCCAGTACTTCAATACCTTGTTTAGACTCTTCCAATCAACTCTGTTTGACTTTGGTTTTCCCTTCAGGATGTCTCAAGGAACCCGTGGCCAGGTTGGTCGTAACCAAGGTCGTGGGAATGAACCGGAGGAAGGCAACCTTCCACCCCCACCCACGATGGCTCAGGTTCTGATGGAGGTCGAGAGGAACCGCCGAGACTCTCACCATCTGTTGGAAGTCATTGCTCGCAAGACCACCCAGCAGCGCAATGAGTTGGTGTCCCTGAACGACTTCATTCGACTTCATCCCCCGGTTTTCAGTTACTCCACCGAGCCCCTTGACGCCGATGACTGGCTTCGCAGCATCGAGAGGAAGCTCCAAGCAGGCCGTGTTGTAACTGGTGACAAGGTCAGCTATGCCACCTATCACCTCGAAGGTGCAGCTAGTTCTTGGTGGGAGAACTTTCTGAATATGCGTCCCGTTGGACCGCCCGCATCTTGGGAGGAATTCTGCACGTCCTTCCGCGAGCACCACATTCCCAAAGGTCTCATGGACCGCAAGCGTGAGGAGTTCTGCAACCTCACTCAAGGCAGAAGGACCGTTGATGAGTTTAGTCGTGAGTTCAACCGACTGGCTCGTTATGCTACCGAAGAAGTCTCCACCGACTCCAAGAAATAAGAGAGGTTCCGTCGTGGCCTCAACACTGGACTTCGTCGTGAACTCAATCTTCATGACTTTGCCACATTCCAGGTCCTTGTCAACAAGGCCATCAAAGCAGAGGACATGAACACCCCCAACGACTTTCGCAAACACCCCAGAGATGATGGCTCATCCAGTTCTGGCTCCCAGAAGCGCAAGATCTGGATCCCAAACAGCATGTTCCGCCAGAACAACCCACCGAGGCCATCCTATGTGGCGCCTCGTTCACCCACCCAGTTCCACCCCGCTCCACCAAACAACCCAGCTCCACGCACTGTTTTTGGAGCCTGTTACAAGTGTGGTCAGGCAGGCCACTATTCTCGTGAGTGTCCCCAGAACCAGCTCCAGCATCAGAATGCTCCACCACGTGCCGGAGGCAACAACAACCACAATGGTCGTGGCAAGCCACCCCAGAAGGTCTACACCGCCAAACCCGCTCCTCCCGCCACTCGTGGACGTGTGAACCAGATTGCCGCCGAAGAGACTGACGACACCACTGACGTCATTCTTGGTACGCTCCCAGTCAATTATGTTCCTACTTCCGTCCTTTTCGACCCAGGAGCATCTCATTCATTCATGTCGGAAAGTTATGCACTTCTTCATGAGTTACCCTTTTTTGAATTATCCACCCCAATGATTATTCAAACTCCAGGGTCAAGATGGCAAACTAATAGAGTAAGCCATGGTAATCAGATTGCAATTGAGGGTTTAGTATTCCTTGCTTCACTCATAGCCCTCAAGTCTTCAGACATTGATGTCATCCTTGGCATGGATTGGCTATCAAGACAGACTGCCTACCTGGATTGCAAAGGCAAATCCGTGAAACTCACCCACCCTTCAGGCAAAACAGTCAACTATACCTCACCCAGAACAAGGACCCAAGTGCATTCCTTGAATGTACTTCCCCTTCCCGAACTTGAAGATATTCCGGTGGTTCGTGACTTCCCGGATGTCTTTCCTGAAGAGCTACCGGGCATGCCACCCGATAGATGTGTAGAGTTTATAGTGGATCTTGCCCCAGGAACCGCACCAATTTCTAGACGCCCGTACAAAATGGCCCCACGTGAGTTAGCTGAGCTTAAAACCCAACTGGAAGCTTTGTTGGAGAAAGGCTTCATCCGCCCTAGCTCATCGCCATGGGGTTGCCCCGTTCTGTTCGTAACGAAGAAAGATGGAACAGAAAGGATGTGCGTAGACTATCGCCCGCTAAATCTAGCGACGATAAAGAACAAGTACCCACTGCCCAGGATCAATGATCTTTATGATCAACTTGTAGGATCCTCTGTCTTCTCCAAGATGGATTTGAGATTAGGTTATCATCAAATCAAAATCCGAAACGAGGACATTCCCAAAACGGCTTTTACTACTCGTTATGGTCTTTACGAGTATACCGTCATGTCCTTTGGTTTAACCAATGCCCCCGCCACTTTCTCACGCATGATGAATTCGATCTTCATGGAGTATTTGGACCATTTCGTCGTGGTTTACCTCGATGACATCCTTATATACTCGAAGAACGAAGAAGAACATGCCGAACACTTAAGGCTGGTATTGGAAACTTATAGAGCATCGCCTGTATGCTAAATTCTCCAAGTGTGAATTCTGGCTACCAGAAGTGACCTACTTAGGCCACGTGATTTCTGCAAAAGGCATTGCTGTGAATCCCGAGAGAGTTCAGGCCGTCCTTGACTGGACTCCACCTGAATCGGTTAAGCAAGTTAGGAGTTTTCTTGGCCTAGCCATCTATTGTCGTCGCTTCGTCGAGAACGTTTCTAAAGTTGCAAGGCCTCTAACTAAACTCCTCAAGAAAGATAAGAAATTCCTATGGACTCCCAAGTGCGAGGAAAGCTTTCAAGAGCTAAAAAGAAGATTGACTTCTGCACCCGTACTTGCACCTCCAGACACCAAAAAGGATTTCGAGATCTATTGTGACGCATCACGGCAAGGGTTGCGATGCATACTTCTGCAAGATCGACATGTGGTAGCTTATGCTTCACGCCAGTTGCGGCCACATGAAGAGAACTATCCTACCCATGACCTTGAACTCGCTGCCGTAGTTCATGCCCTAACAACTTGGCGACATTACCTCCTTGGTAAGCGTTGCGAGATCTATTCCGACCACCAAAGCCTCAAATATATTTTCACCCAGCCAGATCTTAATCTCAGGCAAAGACGTTGGATTGAGTTGATAAAAGATTACGACGTAGTAATTTCTTACACCCCAGGCAAGGCCAACGTCATGGCTGATGCACTAAGTCGTAAGTCGTATTGTAACAACCTCATGTTACAACAGTATCAACCACTTCTTCATGAGGACTTTCGCAAGCTCAACCTTGAAATTGTTCCTCATGGCCATCTTTCTACCTTGGTGGCGAAACCAACTCTTGAGGATCAAATCATAGTTTTCCAAAGGGGTGCACGAGGTGTTCGCCGGATCAAGGAGTACATTGCTAGCGGAGTTGCTAAATGTTTCTCCACAGATAGCAAAGGAATGGTATTCTTTGAAAATCGTTTGGTAGTACCTAAGAATAAGGAACTAAGGCAACTCATCCTCAAGGAAGCCCATGACACACCCCTCTCAATTCATCCCGGTAGCACAAAAATGTACCGAGATCTACGCCAGAGATTTTGGTGGACTAGGATGAAGAGAGACATTGCTCAATTTGTTGCCGAATGTGATGTTTGTCGTCGCATCAAGGCAGAACATCAAAGACCTGCTGGTACACTTCAACCTTTGTCTATTCCCGAGTGGAAATGGGACAAAGTCAGTATGGACTTCATCACCGGCTTTCCAAAAACCCAGAAAGGAAACAATGCCATCTTCGTTGTCATAGATAGGCTTTCCAAAGTTGCTCACTTCCTTCCGGTTCGCGAGTCTATAACTGCTAGCTAGTTAGCGGACTTGTACATCTCTAGAATTGTATCCCTTCATGGTGTTCCTTTGGAAATCAATTCTGATCGCGGTAGCCTTTTCACCTCTAGATTTTGGGGAAGCTTTTAGAATGCTATGGGAACTCATCTCTCCTTTAGTACAGCTTTCCATCCTCAGTCTAGCGGTCAAGTCGAAAGGGTTAACCAAATTCTTGAAGACATGCTCAGAGCTTGTGTTATCTCATTCGGAAAGAATTGGGAGAAATCTCTTCCATTTGCCGAATTTTCTTATAACAATAGTTTTCAATCTAGTCTGAACATGGCTCCTTTTGAACTCCTTTATGGACGACGATGTCGAACACCTTTAAACTGGTCAGAAACCGGTGAAAGACAATTCTTTGGACCGGATGTGATCAAGGAAGCAGAAGAGCAAGTTCGCATTGTTCGTGATCAATTGAAAGCAGCCCAGTCTCGTCAGAAAAGCTACTATGATCGTCATCATAGGCAAGAGAGCTACAATCTGGATGAGAAGGCTTACCTCCGGGTTACTCCTCTGAAGGGAACCCAACGTTTCGGTATCAAAGGCAAGTTGGCCCCACATTACATCGGACCTTTCCGCATTATTGCTAAACGTGGAGAAGTTGCCTACCAACTTGAACTACCTCCGCACCTCTCCCGAGTACATGATGTATTCCATGTGTCCCAGCTCAGGCGTTGCTTCAAGGACCCCATCCGCGAAGTCGACCATGAAACGCTTGATCTCCAAGATGACCTTTCTTATCGAGAATACCCTGTTCGTATTCTTGATTCCGCAGAGCGTGTCACTCGTCGTCAGAAGATTAGGTTTATGAAAGTGCAATGGTCACACCACTCTGAAAGAGAAGCTACGTGGGAAAGAGAAGACCGTCTCATTGCCGAGTACCCCACCTTCCTCCCGCAGACTTCTGAATCTCGGGACGAGATTCTGTTGAGTGGGGGCGAGTTGTCAGAACCCTCTGTTAGGTAATGTGCTAGGATCAAGTAACCTTGCATCATGTCAAAATTTCAAAGGAAATCAACTTAAAAATCAAAATGGGAGAAGGAACCCCCCCTAGATGAATTAATTCAAAAGGCCAGATAAAAATCTTCTCCAAAAATTCATGTTAGATTTTTGAAAAGTCTTATAAATGAGTGTGATCACATATCAAGTGATGTGGGACCCATCCCATGCTCATAGATTTTTCAAATATTCAAACAGTGCCTTGGAATTAAAGAAATACCCCTATTTGATTTAAGATTCAAATTATTTGAATTTTAAAAATGTTGAAAGTTTATGAGTGGCTAGTCTATATTATTATGAGGCCACATAAAAGTTTTCAGCATTTAATAAAATGTTTAGCTATTTTATTTAGCTAAACAGAACAAATGTCAGAAGAGAAAACAGAAAAGAAAAATAGAAAAGGAAGAAGAAACCTTACCAGACGCCCAGGCGAAGCCGGCCCACCCCAGCCCAGCCGGCCCACAGGGGCAGCGGCGTCTTCTTCCCCGTCCCGCGCCTCCAAGCTGCTCGGTGGAATGCCACCGAGCTAGCCGGGGACGACACGTCGTCGTCGAAGAGCTTCCAGGCCGCCCCGTGCCTCTTCTCGCGTCTGGAGACTCCTCGCAGCCGCCTCGCTCCATTCCCCCCTCCAGAGCTTCCTCCTCCTCCCGTGCTCGAATCCGTCGCCGCCCGAAGCCTCACCGGAGCGCACCGCCGTGGACGACGTGGCCACCGTGCCCTAGAGCTCAAGCCAGCAAGTCCACCGTGCTCCTCGTCCTCGACTTCGTCTTCAAGCAGAAGCTGGAGCCCTAATTCCTCCCCGAGCCGACGCCATCGTCTTCAACCTCTCGCTGGACCCGCGAGCTCGCCGTCGTCGATTCGCCGCCGTTGAAGCCTCCCCAAGCTTGCCGTTTCTTCCGTTCGAACCGCGGTGAGCTACTGAGTGTTTCCCCTAAGCTTCCAGCACCCCGCGACCCCTCTATCCGTTTTCGCCATGGATGCCGAAGCACGTCGCCGCCATAGACGACGATGAGGTCGCCCCTGTGCCCCATCATCGCGTCCAGCGCGCGCGTTTGACCCCCAGTGACTCTAGCGCTCGAACGCACCACAAATCAGCCCAAACCATGCACTACAACTTCAGCTACGACCTCGCCGCCGTTCTGTTGCCGCCGGAGTCGTCGCCGTCGTCGCTCCCGACCACCCCGTGACCCCCTGTTGCCTCCAGGAGATGCGGACGACGATGCTGAGCAAGTTGGTGCCCTCCCCATGGCCTCCCGTGGCCCCTAGGCCATTCCGGTGAGTCGCTGCCGTGGCTCCAGTCGCCGGCGGTTAGCCTCCGGTGGTTTAGCTCTTAAGCACCTGGCTAATGATCCCCTGGGTCACTGACCAGTGGGCCCAATGGCTTAATTAAGCCACTGGTTTAATTTAACCCACGGGTTAATTAACCCAGTCACTAACAAGGTGACCCCACATGTCAGCCCCCCCCCCTGACGTCAGCACTTGCGCAATAAATCAGTTAAATGAATTTCCAGAGAATATTTGAATTTAAAAGAATTCCAGAAATTCCAGAAAATACCCCAAACTTTGGAAATTCATAGAAAATTCATATTAACTCCAAATTGGACAAATAATATATGAAAAATGATCAGGAGAAAATTACCTTTCCAAATATGCAACTTTCAACTCTGTTTGAGTTGAATTTAAAATGTGATCAGTAACATTTTCTATTTGATTTAAATGGAATTAAATCAAATTCAAATCAAATATTTTTGCAACTTGAACCATGGCAACATGCTACATTTCAATCACACATCAGAAGAATATCATACACATTTCCAAAAGGTTCAAAATGATCAAACTATGTCACATGCAACTTGGTTAATTTGAATTCAAATGTGGAGTTTGAATTTGCAATTCAATTTGCAATATACTCCATTTAAATGGAATGCTCAACACATCAGTACCATGAACATCACCCTTTCAATCTTATTCATGTGATTGTGCATTGTACATTATGTTGATCCTATGATTGTCATGTTGCTGATAGAAGTGGAGCCGGAACCCGAGGTCACCCCCTACGTTGAAGACCCCGAACCCGAACCTCGTCAGCAAGGCAAGCAAACCCCCATTGATCATGTCGATAAAATCCCACTTCCCTCTCATGTCTCGCTTATGCATTTTTTAGGATGATCACCATGTTACGATTCTACCGCATAGATGAACCCATTCCTTTGCATGACCTATCATTTTGTCACAGTAGTAAGCAAACCACAATCCTAGCAAATGTAGGAGTTGTTTGATATCATGTGGCCCCTGCAATGTTAGTGCTTATTGCATGCTTAGTATGATACCATGTTGTTACTGTGATGTGAGTCGGGATGGGAATGATCATGTTGTTGTTGGTAGAAAAGTGTTGGTGAATCGACCCTAATACAAGGTGAACGATGAGAGGCTGTGTAGGAGTACACGGTGGGTTGTCTCGTTGAACACCGCCCTAGTACGAGTTCTTGTGTGGTGATCCAAGATGAAGAGTACAACCACACATTGGGCTCACTGACCCCTCTCAACTTACTAACTCATCCCTTTCGATGTCCAGATGTCGCAATAGTTCGGAGTTCTAGTAGGTCTGTGGCCTGGATGCTAAGTGAGAGAACGGCTCATCCGAGACCGGCTTATGCACCACGCACACATCACTTGGGTCCGCTTCGGTAAACCGTCCGGGTTCACGATAGTGGTAACCAACCCAAGTAGGCGGCTTTCTCGGACTAGATCGGCTATGAGGTAACAGTTGTGGTGAGCATCCTCGCTGGCACCCCTTGAATGGTGTCGAGATCAAAGGCGGTAAATGATGATCATGTGTGTGTTGCGGTACACCCTTGCAAGGTTAACAAAACTATTCGAATAGCCGCGTCCGCGGTTATGGACTGCTTGGAAAGCTTAGCTTGATTATTAGATAACTTGAACCGGATACTTCTAAAACACACCAAGATAAGTGTGAGTGCTATGGCGTGCTTCCTCGTGGGGAAGTCGAGGAAGGCACCATAGTGGTGTATTGGTTGGAGAAAGTAGTGGACTCATGTACGCTTCTTACCTCAAAGTCTGGTACTCGTAGTTCAGGATTAGCCAAGTCAAAGTGGCACTTCTGCAAGTGAACCCCACCTTCCTTTACCTTGATACATGTGCATGAGTAGTATAGCTCCTATGTAAGTCTTGATGAGTATGACTTTGTACTCACGTTTGCTTAATCTATGTTTTAGATGATACCACTGACCCCGAAGGTGGCTTCTTCATCGAGCTGGACGACTGAAGACCAACTAGTCTAGTCCCAGTCAGACGACTGGTTCCCTCGTGGAGGGCTTGTGTTTAAATAAGGCTTCTTAAGTCATTTGTTAAACTTGTCTGTACTCAGACATAATTTGCTTCCGTTTGTGTTGTAATGTTGGATCACATGTTTGTGATATCTTTGTGCACTCTATAAGAGTTATCAATAAATATGTACACTTTGTAGAGAATTGCAATGGTACCTGCTGTTCATACAAGGCATGTGTGCTGCGTGTTTGTTTATAACATGCATGTCTTTGTATGGGTTTTCGAGACCTTAGTTGTGTTTTGGCTGGCGGTCTTTCATACACCAAGTGGCCCTTAGATGTGCGCAGCTTGGGGCATCGCGATGCGATTGTTCGAGACTCTGTCTCGTGCACACTTTGTGGTATGATCGAGCCCGCCCTAGACCCCGACTAAGTGATCGGGATGGAGTAAGTCTATGTAAGAGTTATGAGATAGTCGATAGTATGGTTGAGGCGACTTGTCTTTGAATATGGGAGTTCACCACCCATATCATTAGACTTGTGTGCGGACGATGAGGACCCATCTCAGTTGATCATCCGGCCTAGATGGGATGCCCCTCACGTACGATGCTTTCCGAGAACGTTCTGTGCTTGGCCTTGTCTGCTTAGACAAGTGGGTACGGTTCTCGGCTCTCCATATGACTATGCCTTAACTGGACTTGCATACGCTAACCCCGGGTCCCGACATATATTTGAAGTAATGTCTCTGATGTGAGGATGAATCCATTGGAATTAAGGGTGTTGCAAAATCACTCCAAATTTGAATTTGAAAAGGATCCATATGCATGTTTGCTACTGTTCACCCATTTTAAAATGGTAAAACATAGAAACAAGTTGCATATTCATAATCCTTGTATTTTTCTGATAATTTTAGATATATTATTTGTCCAATTTGGATTTAAAATGAATTAGTTATGATTTTCTAAAGATTTGGCTATTTTCTGGATTTTCTGTAATTGATTTAATCAATTTAATCGACTTATTGCGCCAGGCTGACGTCATGCTGGCGTGTGGGGGGGCTGACAGGTGGGCCTAGGCTGTTAGTGGGGGTTAGTTTAATTAGTTTTCTGTTAAACTAACCCTTAGTTAGTTAGGGCCCTGGGCCCACTCGTCAGTGGCCCAGGGGATGGTTAGTGCTGGGATTAGGGTTAATGGAGGGGCTCACCAGCGGTTAGCCGCCGGAGGCACCAGTGCGCGGCGGCGCACACACGGGAGGTGCTCCCGGCCACCAAATGGCACGGGGAGGGCACCTAGATTCTCCCCGTGGTCGCCCGCGTCGACCTGTGCACATGGCGGGGCAAGGGAGCTGCCGGAGCCTCGCCGGCGACGTGCTCGGGCGGCGGCCGTAGCATGGCCGTGAGGAAATCGGTGTTAGGGGCCGCGGGGAGGAGCGTTAGAAGAGGGGAAAGACGCGGGAGCTCACCCCGGAGCGAACAAAGAGGACGGCAAGGTCGGAGGGCACCGGACGGTGGCGGAATCGCCGTTGAGCTCCTCGGCGGCCGGCGGCGAGGAATTGATGCTGGCGACATCTCCAGGGGCCCCTCGGCTCGATTGGAAGTGCTACTCGACAAAGTCTTCAGCGGGGGTGCGCCTGGACATGGTTGCGCGGCGAGTGGCAGCCGTTGGCCACGATGGCGCACGGCGGTGCTCTCCGGCGGGCTCGGGATGGTGAGGAAATCGACGAGGGGAAGGGAAGAGAGGAAGCGGCGAGTGAGGGGAAAGGAGTGGGGTAGTCTGGGCGCTGTCGTGGCGAGGAGAGGGAGTCCGGGGAGGCCTAGACGGCTCTCGCCGTCGAGGTGGCGGTCGTCGCCCCCGGCATGCTCGACAGCGAGCTGCTTGGGGTAGACGACAAGCCCCTCGTGGCCTTGGGCCGGGGTGCAGTTAGTTGGGCCCGAGGCCGAAGGGGTGGGCTGGGATTTTATTTTTCTATTTTTCTTCTGTTTTTCTGTGTTTTCCTTTTCTGTAAATTGTTTTTGCTCTGGATAAAATGGCAAAGCATTTTATAAAATCTTGAAAACTTTTATGTGGGCTTATAAAATATATAGCTAGCCACTCACAAGTTTTGGAGATTTTTGAAATTCAATTAATTTGAATTTCAACTCAAATAGGGGTATTACTTAATTTCCAAGCCCTGTTTGGAATATTTGAAAAATCTTGGTGCATGCAGTGGGACCCACTTCACTTTATATGTGATCATGCATATTTATAAGACTTTTCAAAAATACCAGAGGAATTTTTGGAACAAATTTTTGTCTGGCCATTTGAATTAAATTCTCAGGGCTTTTCTTTTCCCCATTTTTGATTTTTCATTTGAATTGGCATGATGCAAAGGCCTAAGCTTACCCTAGCACATACCTAACTTGGGGTTGTGACAGAGTGGAAGGCCACTCATATTAATGCTATCCAATTACAAATTAATGAAAATATTAGGATGATGGCTAAACTTAAAGAAAGTTGGGCTAGAGAAAAAGAGGCAGAGGATAGAATTAAGAGCCTTGCTACACACCACACATTTTCCACTATACAAATTGTTGAGGACACCGAAAGTATTAGCACCCAATGCACTCCTGGTCCTATTGGACCTATTAATGCTGATGCTAATACCTCAACTGTAGAAGAAAAAACTCCTATGAACATAGAGGGTTTCAAACCAGTGAACCTAGATGACACTACTACCACCTTTGATACTAGTGATATTGATTTTGATAGTTGCACCCTCTCAGATGCTATTAGCTTGTTACACAAAATGTCTAGAGACCCCCACACTAGAACACTTAATCTTGCCTTCACGGAGCATATCACAAATGCTCTCATCAAAGCTAGGGAGGAGAAGCTTAGGATAGAAGCCTCCATACCTAGGAAGCTAGATGATGGTTGGGACCCTATGTTAAAAACTAAATTAAATAACTTCTCTTTCTATGCTTTATGTGACGTTGGGGCTAGTACCTCCGTCATGCCCGAAATAATGTATGATATGTTTGAATTGAAACCTTTTGATTCTTGTTCTTTTGGTGTTCGTCTTGTTGATTCTTCCATAAAGAAACCTTTGGAGAAGATCGACGACGTTCTTATCATTGTCAATGACGACTATGTTCCCGTTGATTTTATTATTATGGATAAAGAGTGTGAACCTTTATGTCCAATTAATTTGGGACGTCCTTTTCTTCGCACTGTTGGTGAAGTTATTGACATGAAAGAGGGGAATATAAATTTCAATTCCCTCTCAAAAAGGGGATGGAACACTTCCCTAGAAATAAAATCAATTTACCATTTTATTCCATCATACGGGCTAGTTATTCTCTTTCTCTTGATAAAACTTGATTCTTCCTTTGTTTTATGCCTAGCTTAAAGGCGTAAAAGAAAGCGCTTGTTGAGAGGCAACCCAAGATGTTTTTACTTCTTTTTTAGTGGTCTTGATGATTGTTACTACTGTAGCAACATCATTATATCTTTATTTTCAAGCTTTGTGCCAAGTTATAGCCTCTTATGATAAGGGAAGCAAAAGTTGTGACATGCTATCCAGAAAACAGATTCTGTCTTCTTGAAGGAAAATATCGGAACAAATCGCCAGTTCATCTTTTTGAGCTGAGTTTTTTACACAGCATACTCAATACAATTGTGAAACTTTCGTATGTTTTGAGTTTTTTTATTTGAGTTGCAGAAGTACCCCGAAAAAATTCTCTACTACCCGTTGTTCTGTTTTTCACAGATTCTGCCACGTTTTGCCTTTCATTACTTTTGCAAACCTTAAGCCTGATTTTTCTATGAAAAAACCTTTTGGAAATCTTGAGAAATAGTAGCTCTTCATTAAATTTATATCCAGTGGGGAAAAATTATTTTATTAAGAGTACTAACCTCTCTAATCGGCTTATGATGAGTTATGTATGAAGAGAGTTTTCAAGTGTGCGACGGAAGATGATGAAATAAGATCCGGGAGTGTCCAGCGCTCAAACTTGCGGATGCCCCCATGCATTCCCAATAAATATTCAAGGAGACTCAAGCGTCTAAGCTTGGGGATTCCCCCGTGCATCCCCTTGTCCATCAACAATCATCAGTTCGTCCTTCGTCTCACTATATTTTTATCACTTCATGCGTTATGTGCTATGCTTGGAGCGTCTCGGTCTTAGGTTTTATTTTTAGTTTCTTTAGCTTTGCTTGCTGTTCATAAAAAGTTAGACCCCAGCTTACTTTGTGTGGGACAGAAACACGCTCCACTCCAATCTAGAACACATCATAGGATTTTGAATGCCTATCATTTCACTGTTGTGTGTTCTTTATCTTTTCGTAGCTACTACCATGTTTAGTTTTAGTGTTAGTTTGTCAATAGCAAGAGCCTTGGATTTTTTTTAGTTTGTTTCTGGAACTCTCTTTAGTTTTCATGTTTATCTTGTTAAGAGAGTTGGTTGTTTCACTGAGTTTTGTCTTGTTTTGAGAGTAGGTAATTGAGGTTGCTATTTAATTTTCGTAGTAACTTGCAATAGTTTTGAGGTATTGATGTGAGTAATGTTTGAACTTTTGGGGTCGAGAGCTCTAGCCTGTTAGTGATAGGTGTCGTATTTTGGGCAATCCATGTTTATTTTCAAAACATACAAAACTAGTTGAGAACTCTAGCTACTAGATGGATCGCTAATCTTTTGAGGGACCGGATATTAGAGTACACTCGAGGATGCGCAAGGATAACCAAATCCCCATACACTCCTCCTCGGGGTACTTGTATCTTTGTGAAACTCCTCATTATATTGAGAGTTAACAATAATAAGTGCATGAGTTCTTCGGACTAATGTGAGTATTGAAAGTTGACACTTCCACTTTCCCATATTTGCTAGTCTCTTCCATACCGTGCATTGCCCTCTTCTCACTCCGAGAGTTGGCGTCCACCTTCGTCGGTACATACAAACCCTTGGCATGATACGCTTTGTCATCATAAACCTCCTTATATCTTTCCTCAAAACAGCCACCATGTCATACATGTTCCTTCTACACTGGCAGAGGCATACATTGCATACATCATGATAGCTACATTTTCTTTATGTTTTGAGTACCTTGTAAAGTGTGAAAGATATTATATACCCTCTTGTAAATTAGAGTGTTGCCCTTAAGTGAGGAAAATATCTCAAAGTGGAGAAAATAATAGATCCCAAAGAGGACAAATGAGAGTTAAATAGAAAGAGCCATTGAGGCCACCAAAAAATACAAAAAATAGAAAAAAGAGAAAAAGAAAGAAAAAGAGAGAAAGGGGCAACACTACTATCCTTTTGAAAGATCCACACTAGTACTCCCTCTTATCCTTGTACTCCATAGAGATGATCATTTATGCATATAGCTATGTGGGGACCTTCACACTATAGAACTTGGATTGCATATTCCAAGGATGAGCCTCCTCAAAAGAGCTCTAGGTCTTCATGAGCGATCAAGTTAGATGCACCCCCACTAGTTCCATTGGAGAGATTTTTAGCTCATATGTGCATCCGTTGCATGGAAGTCCCTACTCCTCACATCATATCTATCATTTGGCCTTCTCGCCTATGATTGTCCTCATTGATGTGAGCCTTTCTCACCTTTTTGTCTTCCTCCTCCACCATATTTCTCTCTTTGCCATCCTAAGTGTCAACTTTCGTGCTTACGCTCATCCATTGCATGAGTGCTCAAAATATCAAAAGGGAGTGGATCAAATTGACTTGTACCTGGCTAGTGATCTGGGGACGAGTCAAGATAAGAGTCCAAAGAAGACCAAGTGTGAAACTTCAGTAGATTGAGTTCTCAAACAAAATAATTTTCTTCTCGCATTCCTATATCCCCCTTCTTGCACACAAACACCATTTGGCGACATTTGAGTCACGAACAGCGAGAGCTCTTGCACCTAATGTTCTTTTGTTGCTTTTTTCAATGCTAATACAGACTCTTGCATGTTATGACTTGAATTGAAGCATATACCTTGATTGCTTTACTTTTCAAAGTTCTTATATGGTTGCTAGAATGTCACCACAGAAATTATGCTTGTTATCATTCACCTACTCGAGGACGAGAAGGAATTAAGCTTGGGGGTGTTGATACGTCCCAAACGTATCTAGAATTTATGCTTTCTCCGTGCATGTTTTGTGTGATATTGTTATGATTTAGATACACTTTCATACACTTTTGATCATATTTGGACTAACCTATAAACTCAGTGCACCCCAGTGCCAGTTTCTGTTTTCTGCTGTTTTCCTATTTTAGTTTTCCCCAATATTAAAAGTGCTCCAAAAATCCGGGAAAAATCAGATAAAAAATCAGCGCAACGGAAGCTTCCAAAGTCCCGAAGGAGGGCCGAAGGGCCCCCACCTGGTGCCTAGGCGGCCAGGTGGCGCGGCCTAGGGTGGGGCCACGCCGGGTGGCTGCCTAGACACCTGGTGGCCCCCCCTGGATGCCCCCTTCGCCTATTTATTCCCCGTGACGCGAAACCTTCGAAGAGAGAATCCTTTTTCGCGATCTCGCCTCTATTCCACCGTCGCCGAGCTTCCAAGATCGGGAGTGCCCGCAGACTTCTACTCGGCACCCTGCCGGAGGTAGGATTGACCTTCGGGAGCTTCCCCTCCACCATGGACGCTTCCCGGATGTGTCGTGAGTAGTTTCCTTTGGACGATGGGTCTGTGATCGGTACCTATGTGATGTTCTCCTCCCCTCTTTGTTCTTCATGGTTTAGACCTCGTGAGCTTCCCTACATGATCGAGGCACATATGTAATCTTTCTGCGGTTGATATGCTGAGTTTGATGGGATCTGATGGATTATGAGATTATGTTCAGATTGTGATAGGGTTGTATTTTTGGTTCTTATATTTTATATTTTTGTTCGTAAGTAATTATTGCATGTTCTCCATAGTTGATTATTGCTTTGGCCAAGTAGTAGGTAGTAACTTCAAGAGGGAACGTTATGCTCGATTGTGGGTTCATGCCCCCTTATGACATGTTTGAGTGACGGAAACATGAATCTAGGGGATGTGATGTTGCCACAAGGGGAAAACAACGGTGCTTGTAACAGCGGTGGAAACGATTGTTTACTTTAATCAAAGTGCTTTTTAATGCAGTTGTCTGTTGCTTTTGGTTTACACTTTGGGTGAGGCTCGCAACTTAATACCAGCGAAATGTTCTGGATAGATATCTCAAGGTGGATGATTAGTAGTAGATGCAGTTGGATTTTGGTCTACTTATTTTGGTGTACTGCCCATGCTTTTGAGCCTCTTCCTTTCTTTGTAGCATAGTTGGCATTGCGGTGCGTTTATAATCCTGTCAATTGCCCAGCTGTAATTTGTTTATCTCGCATAGCGGTTTTATCGTCTGCTGGGAGAGAGACATCACTAGTGAACATCATAGGACCCCGGTCCATATTCTCATCACTGTTTACACGCTCATTTATTTTCCTGTTTTTACCTTTCAGTTGCTATCATTATTATTATATGTTGCGTTGATCCTTTGTGAACAATAAGTCCGGAGAGATTGACAACCTCTCTGTACTCGTTGGGAAGCAAAGTTACTTGTGTTGTGTGCAGGTCCATGGTAGTTGCGCCGCTGACACCTACTTATTATCTCCGGAGTCCTACTGGAAAGAAATCTTAGTATCTTCACCGAGGGAAATTTGTCGTTATCCTACATCACACCTTCCACTTGGGGTAACCAATGAGGAGAGGCGTTGCACTAGTCAACTCTCTCGTCATCAGGCGGGGATCGCAACTTAATACCAGCGAGATGTTCTGGATAGATATCTCAAGGTGGATGATTAGTGAGTATATGCATATGGATTTCGGTCTACTTTTCTTGCTGTACTGCCCATACTTGTGAGCCTCTAGCTTTCCGGTATCATAATTAGCATTGCGGTGCGTTTATATTTCTTTCAATTTCCCAACTGTAATTTGTTTACCCAGTTAGCTATTTTATCGTCTTTTGGGAGAGATACATCACTAGTGAACATCATGGGACCCCGGTCCATATTTCCACCACTGTTTACACCTCCACTTTATTTCCTATTTTACTTTCTGCTGCAATTATCACTACTATCTACCCTTGTGTTTAATACTTTGTAAACAACAAGGTCGGAGAGATTGACAACCTCCCTGTACTCGTTGCGAAGCAAAGTTTTTTGTTGTAAGCAACCTTGGTTGTAAACGGCGCTATTGTTTTCTTGCCACGTACTTGTCGACCTTGGAGTCCAACCGACTGAGTCAAACCTTGGCATATTCGCCAAGGGAAACTTGCTGCTAGGCTACATCTCAACCTTCCACTTGGGGTAACCAACGAGGGGCGAGAAGCCATCAAGCTAATTTCTGGCGCCATTGCCGGGGACTCCAATCTTCAAGATAGGGGAGTTGCACATTATCTTTTATCTTTGCTTTTTAGTCTTATTAGTTTACCTTTTAGCTTTTATCTTAGTGTCCTTTATCAAAAATCACAAAAAATATTGCTTTGTTCTTTCTTGCTGCGACTACTATGGGTTCCAGTGGAAACTATAAGTTGTGTGACTTCACTAGTCACAACAATAATGAATTTATCAACACTCCCATTGCTCCACTTGCCACTTCAGCACCTTCTTATGAAATTAAACCTGCTTTGCTGAATCTTTTTATGAAAGATCAATTATCCGGTGCTGGAGATGCTACTGCTTTGCATTTGAATAATTTTGTTGAGCTTTATGATATGCAAAAGTACAAAGAAGTAGATGGTGATATTGTTAAACTTAAGATTTTTTCCTTTATACTTGAGAGGAGGATCTAAAGTGTGGCTTCAATCCTTGCCTAGGAATATCATAGATTCTTGGGATAAGTGCAAGGATGGTTTTATTGGGAAGTACTACCCACCTGCTAAGATTATCCAGTTAAGAAGTAACATTATGAATTTTAAGCAATTGGATAATGAACTCATTTCCCAAGCTTGGGAACACATGAAATCTCTTGTTAAGAATTGCCCTACACATGGTTTGACTACTTGGATGGTTATCCATACTTTCTATGCAGATTTGAACTTAACCTCGCGGAATCTGTTAGACTCGGCCGCGGGAGGAACCTTTATGTCAACTACACTTAGTGCTGCCACCAAGCTATTGGATGAGATGATGACTAACTACTCTCAATGACACACCAAAAGAGCTCCAACAGGTAGGAAGGTAAACTCTGTTGAGGGGATCTCCTATTTAAATGAAAAGATTGACATGATCATGTCTGTACTTACTAAGCAAGCTACTATTGATCCTAATGATGTTCCTTTGAATTCTTTGGTTGCTCAAGAGCAAGTTGATGTTAAAAAATATCTAGGAACAAATTTAATAATAATGCTTATAGGAGTAATTTTGGTAGCAATCCTAGACCGTTCCCATCCAACAACTATGGGAACCACATCACTTATCCTAGCACCAGAAACTCCACACCTAGAGGTAGAGACATCCCTAGTTATGAGAAACTTTTAGAAATAGATAAGGCTACTAAGAATTACATGCACACCCAATATGAACAAAATAAGACCTTCTCTAGACAATTAGATGTGTATTCTTCTATCTTGCAAAACATTTGGGAGACCACTTGAGAGTCTGAACATTGAGATATCTAATCTTCAGACTAGGCTCACCACTACGGAAACCCAAGTTTCCAATATGTCTCACACCCAGGCTACCTTGATAAATCAAATGGCAGCCAAGCCTGAAGTGGTTTCATCTATAGAAAAGGAAGAGGAAGATATGATTAAGAGCCTTCCTACACACAATACTATCACCCATATAAAAGTTGTTGAGGATCTCAAAACTGTTAGCACCCAACACGCCCCTAGTCCCATTGGACCTATTAATGGTGATGCTAATACCTCAAATTTAGGACAAGAAGGTCCCACCAATCTAGAGACTATCAAGAGAATGAGCTTAGATGACATCACCACCACTTTAATTAATGGTAGTGATCTTGATTTTTATAATTGTAGTCTTTCTGAAGTTATCACCATTTTGCAAAGAATGGCTAAAGAGCCCCTCACTAGCACACTCAACATTGCCTTCACCAAGCATATTACCAATGCTCTTATAGAGGCTAGGGAGGAGAAGATCAAGCTAGAGACTTCTATCCCTAGAAAGCTAGAATATCGTTGGGATCCCATAGTCAAAATTAAATTGAACAATTTCTCTTGATCTGCTTTGTGTGATGTTGGAGCTAGTGCCTCCGTTATGCCCAAAAGAATAATATGGTCAATTTGAAACCTTTTGATACATGTTCTTTTGGTGTTCGTCTTGTTGATTCTTCCATAAAGAAACCTTTAGGAAGGATTGATGATGTTCTTATTCTTGTCAATGATAATTACGTCCCCGTTGATTTTCCTGTCATGGACATTGATTTTGATCCCTCATGTCCAATTATTTTTGGACGTCCTTTTCTTCGCACCGTTGGTGCTATCATTGACATGAAAGAAGGGACCATTAGATTCCAATTACCCCTTAAAAGGGGAATTGAACACTTCCCTCTGTAACGACCCGATTCACTAAGAATCCAAGTATCTGTGCATTCTGTGCTAGTCCCTGGATCAATAGCTAGCACACACAGTACATGATGTAATATCAAGAATAAACCACATGTCGTAAATATTACATCGAAGATCCAGTATTACAATAAAGCATACCTGCATAGCTCAAGGCTAGCTTACAAATAGAATATAGCGTAAAAACAATAAAGAGCTTCGTGGCGTCCATCAACTCCACCGGCATAGTTGAGTATAGACATCGTAACCCTACAACGCATCACTTACTCGTCGTATACAATCCTGCAACACCAAAGGTTACAGCCCGACAACGGGTCAGTACATCTGATTTGTACGGCAAGCCAGACAAAAAAGTATATAATAGACCTAGAGATACATGCAAGGTAAGTCAAAGGAAGGCTTATGGTTTTATTTTGCAGAAAGCTGATTTTTCCCTCAATCTACCTATTAGTCAAATTTTAGTTTATCTTACTACTTAAGGTTGAATTGGGCTACACCAATTCCAACCCATACCCTTTATTAAAGTTTCCCACTCTAATTTTATGAAGGTGAATCAACTGTCAAGATCCTCCAATAACAGTAATGCCTAGTTGCTCAAAGTTGTCCATAACCGGGGACACGGCTAATCATGATTAGCTTGTATGCTCTGCAGAGGTTAGTACACTTTCCCCGCTGGACTCAACCCGAAGATTGAGACGAAGTCTTTCAGAAGAGGTCACCAACACCCAACGGCAAGCCGGTACACCTTCCAAAATTCACATCTGCTAGCTTTGCACGGGAGAGGCTTCCTACAACGTACTATACTAAGCCAGAGCCCATATGGCCAGCGGCTGTACACGGAAGCTTCTAGTCACCAAGTATTTCTGATCTTTTTGAGCCTGGACGGCGCCCACTTACATTCAGAGGGTAGATACCATGACGTTCTTTATACCACCAAATCCAACCATTCGGGAAGCATTTGGCCCTGGTCCCGCCTTAGATAAGGCACGAGCCCGAGGATGCTCTCCCTGCTCGTCCAGAGGTGAATTCTATTTAAGGTTGCTAGTCCAGTCATTAAATCCTCACATAACTCAATGTATTCTCAAGCCAATCCCCGTCTACAAGCATATCATTATATAAACAAACACGAACTAAGGAGACAAAGAATACAGGATCAGAACATATGACTATCCTACTAGGTTTGCAGCATAATAATATATAATAGTCCTACATATGCAAAGGGTGATAAAGTACTACATGCATAATGAAAAAATATAGGATGAGATATCGTCAAAGTGTAATTTGCCTTATACATTCGGTGAAGTTCTTCGCTCTCACGATCCCAATAACTCTACTCGTCACACTCCGAGCAATCTATCATAAAAGAAAGATACCACATAAACAATCACGCCAAAAGGAAACAAAAGATTAACAAATCAAACACAACAAAGTTTAGAAACAATAACAAATAGGCTTGACACGGTATAGGTGTCGATGTGCTCAAGGTGATAGGTGCGACGTAAACTTGAGTGAGTCAACGGATAAATAATTGTCGTCATAGAATATTATGACCAGGGACATTATGAATTCAAGGTAAAGATCATGGCAATATGAAAGTTGTGTGGATATCGCCGATAGGATGTTACATGTGATCCGATATGCAAAAATAATCACATGAAACGGAATACTACAACATGGGTTACAGTAAGTTAAAGTTTGAATTAAAATTAAATTCAAATAGATCAAAACTATTTGACTGTGATGCATACATGATGTGGATATCAAGTATATGATAGGAAGGTTCTTACACAAATGGAGTCAATCAAATCTGGTCAATCGTATAAAAGATACGACCTCCGGAAGGTTTAATTTGAATTTGTATAAATACAAATTCAAAATGGTTTCAAAAGTTAAGTTTATATGTTTACTGGATAGAGAATCTCAAAAGATAAACTTAGGCTTTCGAGTTACCTAAATCAGACTAATGTTTTAAAAGGTATGGCTAAAACAAAACTGGAACGAATCTGTGAGAAACAGAACTGATCTACGAATAATGGTATTACGACTGGATCCCTGCTAAAAAAATACAGCGAAGCTCACCGTGTACACAGGAAGGTGCTAGTACAGAACTAGAACATGCTACGGCTTCGGACGTCGATGGCGTCGGCTTCGGTGACTTTCCAACGAACAAAAAGATGTCTACCGCGTGAGCCGTACAAAGAGGACCGCGGTGGTACTGTAGGAAGCGACGATCGGATCTTAGCTCGATTGCAGCAGCGGTGTGGACATGGCGCTCCAGGTGAACTCCTGGCTCTCTTCGGTGACATCGGCTCCTTCCGCGGAGCGCGCAAACTTGTAATGGCAACGAAATCGTCCAGCGAAGGCGATGGACAAAAGACCTTCAAATCCGGCGGCAGGGTCCGGCAGGGGCGTGGGAGCGAGGCGTTCGCGGCGACTCCGACCAGCTCCTTTGCACGGTGGCCCGGAGGGGGGAGGCGGGGGCGCGGTGCTCCGAACAGACAGCGGCGTCGGGCGCAACAGGCAGGGGTCGCCGGCGCGGTCGGACTTCGGCTCGGGCCGTTCGGCCGTGCGGAGGTGGCAGCACAGCGATGCAGGGCGGCCGGGGTGGCGCCGTCGCCGGCGCGGGGACGTGGCGTGGCTCGGGCTTCGGCAATGCGGGCGGCGGCCAGGAGGCTCGGCGAGCTGCATGGTGGCGCGCGTCAGCGTCGGCTCTGCTGGCGGCGGGCGGCAACCGGTAGCGTGGTGGCGGCGGAAGTCGGCGGCGGCGGCGCGGTCCCGACGGCGGCGAGGCGGGACCCGCTTGCTAGGATTCCAAAAAAACGAAAATTCTGAAAATCCTTTTATAGAGAGAGAAGTAAAAAGAAAAAAACTGAACCGATTCGGGCTCAAACTGCTCCGCGAGCGAAAACAAACTACTCGGCCGACTGGTGGTCCAAAACAAAACTCGTTTAAAAAAATTTATTTGGTCAACCGACTTTTTAGAACATTTTTATATAATAAAATATGAATTTTAAAAATTTCACAGCAATAAAATAATAAAAATAATATTATTGCCGAAATTACTATTTCAGCTATTATGTAATTTTCATAAATACCTTTTATGCAATAAAATCCATATGAGCATTATAAAAAAACCCCAAAATTCTTGAGTTATTTATAATTCCCATAACACATTTAAAGAAAACCCAAACATATTTTCAACCCTTCTCAACTTTATTTAAAATGGGGGATAACTCATTTTATATCCTCTCCAATAAATTGCCTTATGTTGAAAAATGTTTTGAATATTCTGAAAAAGCCGAATAATTATTTAAAACATTTTGCAACTCTTTTAATATGTCGAAGGAGTCATATTACCTTCTCTCATTTTCATTTGTTGGATTTATTTTAAATTATAAATTCCAAAACTCCAACGGTGAATATTAGGGAAAGTCATTTTATTCCCTCTCGTTTTAATATTCAATAAACTCCAAAAGTTTTAGATCCTAGTGAAAATCAATCATATCAAGCAAACAATCATTATTATAATTAATTTATTAACATTTCAAAATTTGGAAATTTTGGGATGTTACACTCTCGAAAGAAGATTAAGTTACCTTATGTGTCCGTTACACGGGCAAGCTATTCTTTGATATTGACAAAACTTAGTCTTTTTGTATTATGCCTAGCTAAAAGACACAAAAGAAAGCGCTTGTTGGGAGGCAACCCAAGATGTTTATTCTTTCAGTTTTAGTGTTCTTTATGCTTTTTACTACTGTAGCAACATCATTGTATCTTTATTTTCAAGCTTTGTGCCAAGTTTTAGCCTCCGATTGCAAGAAAGTTCAAAAGTTGTGACATGCTGTCCAGAAACAGATTCTATCCCTTGACGGAAAAATAGCCAAAATCACCAGATCATATTTTTGATCTGAATTGCCTTTACAGCATGCTCTATATAATTAGGTTTCATGTTTCTGTTCTAAGTTTTTTGATTTGAGTTGCAAAAGTACCCCAAAAAAGTTATTTACTAAATGTTGGTCAGTTTTTCACAGATTCTGCCACGTTTTGCGTTTTCATCGTTTTGCAAATCTTAAGCTTTCTTTTCCTTTGCAAAAAAATTTGGCAATCATGAGAAAAGGTAGCTCTTCATGGAAATATTTATTTCTACTGGAGGAAAATTATTTTATTATGGATACTAACCACTCTAATCAGCTTATGATGAGTTTTGAATGAAGGGAGTTTTCAAGTATGCGAAGGAAGATGATGAAAGAAGATTCAGGAGTATCAAGCGCTCAAGCTTGGGGATGCGCCCATTCACCCCCAAGAAATATCCAAGGAGACTCAAGCTTCTAAGCTTGGGGATGCCCCCGTGCATCCCCTTCTCCATCAACAATCGTCAGTTCGTCCTTCTCCATGCTATATTTTTATCACTTCAAATGTTATGTGCTAAACTTGGAGCATCTCGCTCTTTACTTTTTAGTTTTTTTTACTTTTTCTTGATGTTCATAACAAGTTGGATCCTAGCCTTCATTGTTTGGGAGAGAAACACGCTCCACTCCACCCTAGATAACAACATAGGATTCCATGCTTATCTTTTTGTGTGTTCTTTATCTTTTCATAGCTGTTGTCATGCTTAGCTCTTAGTTTTCATGCTTACATTTTAAGAGATTTTATTTAGGTTGTTCTAGGAACTCTCTTGATTTTTCATTCTTATCTTGTTTAGAGAGTGGTCTTGTTGCACTGATTTGTGTGTCTTGCATGAGTAGGCAATTAAGGTTTCTATTACAAGTGTAGTAGTAACATGCAATAGTTTTGAGGTATTGATTTGAGTAATTTTTGGACTTTTGGTGCCAAGAGCTTGAGCCTATTAGTTATATGTGTCGTATTTTGGGAAATCCATGCTTATTTTCAAAAACTACAAAATAATAGTTGAGAACTGTAGCTACTAGATGGTCGCTAACCTCTGGAGGGGTTGGAATATATATAGTACGCTCACGTACCATGGGTTGAGGATGCGCAAGGATAAACAAACCCCCATACACTCCTCGGGGTACTTGTCTCTTTGTGAACCTCCTGATTAGCTAGAGAGTTACCTATAATAAGTGCATGAGTTCTTCGGACTAATGCGAGTATTCGATTCTTGGAACTTCCACCTTCCATATTCTGCTAGCCTCTTCGGTACCGTGCATTGCCCTTTCTCATCTTGAGAGTTGGTGCGTACTTCGCCGGTGCATCCAAACCCTTGGCTTGATATGCTCTGTCATAATAAACCTCCTTATATCTTCCTCAAAACAGCCACCATACCTACATATCAAGGCATTTCCATAGCCTTTCCGAGATACATTTCCATGCAACATCCACCATATCATGACTTGATCTTCATGGCATACATGATTTTGCTTGATCGAGGAGCCGCATGCTAGTTGGTCTTTGCCCTTATTATTGCTACATGACGCGCTAGTATCATTGCATATCCTGCTACACTGGTAGAGGCATGCGTTTGCATACATCATGCTAGTTTTCATCTTTCTTTATGTTGAGTACTTCTTGTAAAGTGTGAAGATCTTCTTTATATTCTTGTTAAATATAGAGTGTTGCCCTTAAGTGAGGAAAAGATCCAAAGAGGACAAATTTAAAGATCCTAAAGCGGACAAATTTAAAGATCCCAAAGAGGAAAAATGAGAGATAAATAGAAAGAGCCAATGAGGCCACAAAAATTCAAAAAAAAAGAGAAAAAAGAGAAAAAAAAAATAAAAAGAGATAAGGGGGCAACACTACTATTCCTTTTGAAATATCCACACTCGTACTCCATAGTCATATTTGTAGTCCATAGAGATTATCATTCATGCATAACTATGTGGGGATCCTTACACTATAGAACTTGGCTTGCATATTCCAAGTATGAGCCTCCTCAAATGAGCTACAGGTCTTCATGAGAAAGCAAGTTGGATGCACCCCCTCCACTAGTTCCATTGGAGAGCTTACCTTAGCACATTTGTGCATCCATTGCATGGCAATACCTACTCCTCACATCATATCTATCATTTGGCTTTCTCTTGACTATGATTGTCCTCATTGATGTGAGCTTTTCACACCTTTTTTGTCTTCCTTACCCATCATTACTCTCTTTGTCATCCTAAGTGTCAACATATCTTGCTCATACTCATCCATTGCATGAGTGCTCAAAGTCGAAAGGGATAGGATCAGTTTGACTTGTACCTGACTAGTGGTTTGGGGACGAGTCAAACTAAGATCCCGAAGGAGACCAAGTGTGAAACTTTAGTAGATTGATTTCTCAATTAATATATATATATTATTTTTTATTCTCTAAACCCATCTCCCACTTCTTTCATGCAAACACCATTTGGAGACATTCGAGTCATGGACAGCGAGAGCTCTTGCACCTTTATGTTCGTACTTTGCTAGTTTCAGTACTAGATATAGACTCTTGCTTGTTATTGTCTTGACTTGAATTGCACATCTTACTTGCTTTAGTTTGAAGTTCTTATATGTGTGTTGGCATGTCACCACAGAAGTTATCTGTGTTATCAATTACCTACTCAAGGACGAGCACAAATTAAGCTTGGGGATGTTGATATGTCCCAAACGTACCTATAATTTTTGCTTGTTCCATGCTCTTTTAGGTGACATTGCTATGTGTTTTTCTACACTTTTATATATTTTTACACATATTTGTACTAACCTACTAACTCGGTGCACCGAGTGCCAGTTTCTGCCTGCTAAAGTCTGTAAGTTGCAGGTTTTTACCCATATTTACAGAGCTCCAAAAATTCTAGAAAAATAACATAAAAAATCAGCGTACAGGAACTTCCGGAATCACCGAAGAAGTGCCGGAGGGGGGCCCGGGCCCACCCAGGCGGCCAGGTGGCGTGCCCCCCTCCCTGGTCGCGCCACCAGGGCACCTGGGAGGTGGGACCACCCCCTAGCGCCCCCCTTCGACCTATTTTTACCGCTCGCTCCGAAAACCTTCGCAGAGACCCCTGCATAGCAAATTTCCTTTCTGTTCTGCCGCCGCCGCGCTTGAAAGATCGGGAGCACCATAAGACCTCTTCCAGGCACCCTGTCGGAGGGAGGATTGACCTCCATGAGCTTCTCCACCACCATGGACGCTTCTCGGATATGCCGTGAGTAGTCCTCCTTGGACCATGGGTCCATGATCATTAGGTATGTGATGTTTTCTCTCCAATATTGTGCTTCAATTCTTAGCCCTTGTGAGCTGCCCTACATGATGAAGGAATTTATGTAATTTTCCTGCTGTTGTTATGTTGTGTTTTCTCAGATCCGATGGATTATGAGATTATGTTCAGAGTGTGATGAGTTATATATTTAGTTTACCTTTTATATTTTGTTCTTGATTAATTCTTGCATGTTCTTCGTTACTTTTTATTGCTTTGGCCAAGTAGTAGATAGTAACTCCAAGAGGGAGCGTTTATGCATGATTGTGGGTTCATGCCCCCCCCAATATCTAGCTTGAGTGACAGAAACATGAGACTAGGGGATGTCATGATCCCACCAGGGATAAAACAACGGTGCTTGTAACCGCGGTTGCAAGGATTGTTTACCTTAGGCAAAGCTTGTTAATGCAGTTGTTTGTTGCTTTGAGTTTACACTTTGGGTGGGGACCGCAGCTTAATACCAGCGATATGTTCTAGATAGATATCTCAAGGTGGATGATTAGGGAGTAGATGCAGATGGATTTCGGTCTACTTTTCTTGGCGTACTGCCCATACTTTTGAGCCTCTAGCTTTCCAGGAGCATAATTAGCATTGCGGTGCGTTTATAATTCTGTCAATTGCCTAGCTGTAATTTGTTTACCCAGCTTAGCTTTTTTATCATCTTTTGGGAGAGAGACATCACTAGTGAACACCATGGAACCCCGGACCATATTTCCACCACTATTTACACCTCCACTTTATTTCCCGCTTTTACTTTCCGTTGCAATTATCACTACTATCTACCCTTGAATTTAATCCTTTGTAAACAACAAGGACGGAGAGATTGCCAAGCTCTCTGTACTCGTTGGGAAGCAAAGCAATTTGTTGTCTGTTCAGTTCCAGGTCAAGTAAGCAACCTTGGATGTAAACGGCGCCATTGTTTTCTTGTCACCTACTTGTAGACCTCGGAGTCCAACCGACTAACTCAAACCTTGGCATCTTCGCCAAGGGAAACTTGCTGCTAGGCTACATCTCAAGCTTCCACTTGGGGTAACAAACGAGGGGAGAGAAGCCATCAGTGAGCCATATGAATTTAACTTTTCTAAGTTCTCAAAGCAAACTCATGGAACTGATTTTCCTAGTAATGATAAAATTATTGAAGATATTTCCACTATTGCTATTCCTCCTAATGATCCTTTGTAGCAAGACATGGAGGACCACGAGAATGATATTCATATGAAGGAAAGAAATGAACTAGATGACACCTTCTTGAGACAACTTGCTATCCTGAAGCACAACCTTCCAGTTGAACCTTTAGGAATTCTTTCACAACTGAAAGAAGACTCGGTGTTCGATCTAAAACCTCTTCCCGATACGCTCAAGTATGCTTATTTAGATGAAAAGAAAGTATATGCTTTTATTATCAATGTTAACCTTTCAGGATATGAAGAAAATCAATTATTGGAAACCCATCGTAAACACCGAGGAGCTATTGGATATACCCTTGATGATATTAAGGGAATTAGTCCATCTATTTGTCAACATACTATCAATATTGAGCCTGATGCTAAACCTGTTGTTGACCATCACCGACGGTTGAACCCGAAGATGAAGGATGTGGTGAGGACCGAAATCCTCAAGCTTCTAGCCACATGTATTATCTACCCTATAGCTGATAGTAAGTGGGTAAGTCCAGTACATTGTGTTCCTAAGAGAGGAGGTATGACTGTTGTTCCTAGTGATAAGAATGAACTAATACCTCAAAGAATCATTATTGGATATAGAATGAGTATTGATTACAGGAAGTTGAACAAGGCGACCAGGAAGGATCACTACCCGTTGTCGTTCATCGACCAAATGCTTGAAGGTTATCCAAAACACTCACTTTTTCTATCTTGATGGGTATTCTGGCTTCTCTCAAATTCATGTTAACACTTCCGATCAAGAGAAGACCACTTTTGCTTGTCCTTTTGGTACTTATGCTTATAGACGTATGCCTTTTGGTTTATGCAATGCTCCTGCTACTTTTCAAAGGTGTATGTCTGCTATCTTTCATGGTTTTTGTGAGTAAATTGTGGAGGTATTCATGGACGACTTCTCCGTCTATGGAACTTGTTTTGACCATTGTCTCCACAATCTTAGTAAAGTTTTACAGAGATGTGAGGAGACTAACTTGGTGCTCAATTGGGAGAAGTGCCACTTCATGGTCAACGAGGGAATTGTTCTTGGTCATAAGATTTCTGAGAAGGGAATTGAGGTAGACAGGGCCAAGATTGAAGCAATCGAGAGGATGCCCTATCCAAGGGACATCAAAGGTATTCGTAGTTTCCTCGGTCATGCTGGTTTCTATAGAAGATTTATTAAAGACTTTTCTAAGAATTCGAGTCCCCTTACTAATCTTCTCCATAAGGATATTCCTTTTGTGTTTGATGAAGATTGTCAGGAAGCCTTCGAAGTTCTTAAGAAAGCTTTGACAATCTTTCCTATAGTCCAACCACCTGATTGGAATTTACCTTTTGAAATCATGTGTGATGCTAGTGATTTTGCTGTTGGAGCTGTTCTAGGACAAAGGGTTGATAAGAAATTGAATGTTATACATTATGCTAGCAAAACCTTTAATAGTGCTCAAAAGAATTATGCTACTACTAAAAAAGAGTTTTTAGCAGTAGTGTTTGTTTGTGATAAGTTTAGACCTTATATTGTTGATTCCAAAGTCATTATTCATACTGATCATGCTGCTATTAAGTATCTTATGGAGATGACGGATGCCAAACCAAGGCTTATCAGATGGGTACTTCTTCTTCAAGAGTTTGATTTGTAGATTGTTGATAGGAAAGGAGCGTACAATCCTGTGGAAGACAACCTCTCCAAGATGGAGAACATACCACATGATCCTATTCCGGTTAATGATAGCTTTCCTGATGAACAATTATATCCCTGGTTTGCAGATTATTCTAACTTTATTGTTGCCAAGTTTTTTCCTCCAGGTTTAACATTTCAGCAAAGGAAGAAATTCTTCCACGACTTGAGGTATTACTTTTGTGATGACCTACATCTTTTTAGAGAACGTGTGAATGGCATCATGAGGAGATGCATACCGGAGCATGAGCAGAAGGATATCTTGAGAGAATGCCATGATAGTCCCTATGGAGAACATCATGCTGGCGAGAGGACCGCACACAAGGTTCTCCCATCAGATTTTTATTGGCCTACTCTCTTTAAACATGCTAGAAATTATGATTTATCTTGTGATAAGTGTGAGAGAGTTGGTAATATTAGTAGGAGAAAAGAGATGCTTATGAATTACTCTCTAGTTATTGAGCCTTTTGATTGTTGGGGTTCTGATTTTATGGGTCCTTTTCCTCCTTCACACAAGTACACTCACATTATAGTAGTTGTTGATTATGTAACCAAGTGGGTTGAGGCAATCCCCACTGAGAGTGCTGATCACAAGACATCTTTGAAAATGCTTAAAGATGTGTTCTTTCCTAGGCTTCGTGTACCAAGGTACCTCATGACCGACGGAGGATCGCATTTTACACATGGTGCTTTTAGAAAAGCTTTAGCAAAGTATGATGTCAATCATAGGATTGCTTCACCTTACCACCCTCAAATGAGTGGGCAAGTTAAGCTCACGAATAGGGAGATTAAGTTGATCTTACAAAAGACACTGAACAGTTCCAGAAAGGACTGGTCCAAAAAGTTAGGAGATGCTTTGTGGGCGTATAGAACTACTTACAAAAACCCCATGGGCATGTTTCCCTATAATATGGTCTATGTCAAGGCTTTCCATTTGCCTTTACAATTAGAGCACAAAGCTTTCTGGGCTGTTAGAGAGCTTAATGTTGACCCTAAACTTGCTGGTGAAAAGCGTCTCATGAACTTGACTTCTCTAGATGAGTGGAGAACTGAAGCTTACGAGAGCACAAGAATTTTAAGGAAAAGGTAAAGAAGTGGCATGACAGGAGAATTTTGAAACATGAATTTAATGTTGGTGATAAAGTTCTGTTGTTTAGATCTTGTTTCAGGTTTTCTCCAGGTAAATTACTTTCCAGATGGGAAGGACCGTTCCATATTGAAGAAGTCTACCGCTCGGGTGCAATCAAGATTAAAAAATTTGAAGGCACTAAATCTCAAGTGGTGAATGGGCAAAGACACAAGAATTACATGGCGGGAGACCCTGTCAATGTTGATGTGGATATGATACTAACAACCACTCACGAAGAACATTTTGCAGCACTGGTTCAGACACCGGCAGAATCAGAATAAGAATAGGTATGTAATACGGTAAGGAAACTGCGCGAACACCCGTAAAAGTTATGTATTATGTGTTTTTGAAAAATTAGGAAAATTATGAGCCGAAGTGGAGCCGGAGAGGAGTACCGGGGCTCCAGGCGCCCTGGTGGCGTGGCCTGCCTCCTGGCCGTGCCAGGTGGCCACCTGGGATACCAGGAGATCGTCTCCGACCCCGCTTTGGCTTGTTACCTTCCTTTCGGTGCAAAAAAAATTCTATATATTTGCCCGGATCGTTCCGGCTTTGTATCTTGCGATTCCGTTTTTTTTCTTTTTCGACCTTTTTCTGTCAGGAAAACTTTCAGCAAAACCTAGGTGTCATAGCTTCCCCAAGTTCCCCCAAGGACAAGTTCCTCGTCAACTTCATCAACCTTACCTCGCAGAGGTGAAGAGGCACCCTCGAACACTTTGGGTGGAGGATGGTGTCCTCCACAAATAAGATCTTAAGGGACCTGTCAAGGAGGGGAGCACCAAGGCCAGGCTGGAAGAAGTGAAGCAAGAAGTCTTCAAGTATAAGTTGATGATCGAGCGTGGTGTCGAGGCCAACATCGAGATCATCACCGAGCTGAAGAAACAACATGAGGAGGAGATGAAGGAAGTGCAGTCAAGCATATCTGCACTAGAGACCAAAATGTTCGAGCTTTAATGACACATATATGACCTCCAAAACCAGAACTGGAATATGAACTAAAGTTTTTGCGCATGGACTTAACTGCAGACTGTAGGATCCAGGAAACCGAAGAATCATGTGTGGAAGGAGGACCTTTGCCATGGAAGCGTTTTTCTAAGACTTACCCGATATACAAGAACATATATCAATAGTGAAATCTTCATGGGTAATGGCATCCCTTTAGCTTCTTCCAATCTTGGGGGAGTTCCCGGTATCTTTATCTTTACCTTTTACCTTTTGTGCTCAAAGTTTAGTGTCATATCGCGTCTAGGGGAGTTATCTTACGAAATAGGTGTTTGCATTGAGGTCTATCACTCCTTTATGGAGAGACTTGTATCCGTGAGTGTGCAGTTGTCTATGATGGATTATTAGTGAGAAGTCTATTGGTTTCTTTGCTGCACTTTGTATTCTCTTCACGCAATCAACCTTATATGTTGATTCTTATGGGAGTATTGATCTGTAACAGCCCCGGATTTTCACCCAAATTAAAAAAAATTATGTGTTGCTTTATTTTTCTTGATTGCTAGAATTGTTTGTAGTATTTTCTTCGCCGATTTATTAATCGGTGATTATATTCCCCCCTCTCTCTCGTATCGGATGTGTGACCAAACCTTTCCACCATGGCACACGACCTTGTGACACCAGGTTTCACCCGAGCACCATCGCGACAACCGCCACAAGACCAGCCATCGCCATTGGAACGAAAACCCCGTTTATTTAATAAACGGATTATTTTATTGGGCACCAGAAAAATGTTCTCGGAACGGTAAAGAAGTGAGGTAGGTCTGAAGGGTTTGCCACGTTGAGCGCGTGGTTTGAGATTTTGCCTGAATCAGAGGTCATATGGACTCCCGACGGTCAGAAACGTGGAGTATTGGACACGAGAGAGAAAACCCGAGGGTGTTTGTGTAAACCTGTCATCCACGCTAGCCTATAAATAGACCACCATCACCCCTACCATTTCTACAGTTTCCCCTAACACAAAATTGCAGCCACCCCCCTCCACTTACCCAGATCTGCCTAAAATTTGACCCAAAACCCTAGCCCCCTAGACATCCAGGACCATCAGATCTGAGATCTGAGGACCCTAGAGGTACCATGTCGCGTCCATAGCCAGCCAGCCCACTCCGGGCCACGCCAGGCCCGCTCGGCCGCCGCCAGGGCCCGACCGAGCCCATCCAGTCCCGAGCTCGCCAGCGGAGGAGCCGCCGCCGCCTCGTCTCGGCCATCTCCGTCCGGCGAGCCGCCACTTCGCTGCCTCCGCGGTAGCCTTTCCCTCTCCTTTCCTCTTTCATCTCTTTTCCCTCTCCCTCTGACCTCTCTCCTTTCTCTGTTTTCACGCCGAGGGCCATGGCCGACATGGAAGAAGATTCCAGAGCCGAAGCTCGCATGACGTCGTGGACGCCCCATAGAAGGTCGCGCCCCCACCCGCAACTTGTGTCCAGATCCGGCGCAGCCGCGCCTCCAGCGCTCATCGCCGGCCTCCCCTCGTCACCCAGCGCCGCTGCGCCTCCTCGTCGGCGGTGATCAGAGGCCACTGCACGCCCGCGCGGGGACGACTGGGATCCCGACCAGCCGCCCGAACCGCTCGATCCGCCTGCTGGGCCGGCGAGCCCAGCCCAGCGCCCCGCGGCCCGTGATGCTTCCTTAGCCCAGCTGCACCCCCGGCCCACTGCTTCCTCCCGCCTGAGCACACGCGGCTCTATCTTGCGCCACCTCAGCCGAGCTGGGCCTAGGCCCACGATGAGCACGCCCCGCTTTTCTTTCTTTTCCCGTTGTGAGTTGGGCTCATCCCAATAACTGTGCAGCGCCCGTGAGCATCGGTTAGTTGCTTAGCGCCCCCCGGTTCGGCTCGTTTAGGTCTAATTCGGCCTGTTGCTCTGTTTTTTTTCTGGGTAGATTAATTGGCATATTTAGTTATAATTTTGCGATGCGATTATCTTTTCATCGGTAGCTCGGATCGAGACGCTCTTTACATGAAAGTTGCTCTGCTTTTCGCGTAGATTATTAAAATGTTGTCCTTTGCCATGTTTGAGATTGTTTACATGCATTTTCACTGCTATTTACACTGCTTGCCACCGTAAATATAATAGGTCGTATCTTTTTAAATGTTGCTCCGATTAAAATGTTTCTTACATGTAACTTGACTAGAATTGCATGTAGATCTTGATTATGATGCTCTTGCTTGCTAATAAAAATAATAAAATATTGTGTAGGGCAAAAAAGTACCAAACGTTATAATTATCGCGGGGTACGTGATAGTTTCCATGTATAGGTTTTACCCCCCACTTAAATTGACTAGCATAGATAGATTACTTTATGCTTCACCTCTTTCCATGACTGTGTGACATGCCATGCTTGAGTGAGATGCCATGTTAACAACCTTTTCTCATGTTGTGTAGCTAAACAACTTGAACCGATTCTAAATTTGTGATATCGCCGTGTGTGACGAGTAGTCCACTTAACCTGTTAGTAACCGCTCTCGACGATAGATGTGATCGAAGTGCTTTGCCTCGTGTTGCCTTTTGATGTTTCTTGCTCGTGATTGCTTCATAGTAATAGATGCTTTCTCGTCGATTATTTTTCCAGTGTTTCCTTCTTGTGTGCTCCCGCGGGTATTCTCGGAGACGTTGCGAGTTTGCGACCGACTACACCTTCAGCTTCATCTTCTCATTGAGTAAGGGGGAGCATATATCATGCTTATAACTTTCAGCTCACTTCTGCCTAGGTATAGGATAGAATGATTGATTGATCTTACCACCTTACATTTAAGCCTCCATATTAAAACCCAAACGGTCATGTTCCTCCACATCCTAGAAAACCTTTTTTTGGCCATGTACCTTGCTTGCTTAACCACTGCTTAGTATGCATGCTTAGGATGCTATCAACTAGTACCCTGTTACTCCTTAGATTGGGCTATCACATTATTATATTGTAGTGGATGATATTATTATTATAATTTTGACTATACTCGATGGAAGGTTTACTCAAAGGATGGAAGGTCTAGGTTATCCCACCCCGACGCTTTGTTCCATTCGAGTCACCTAGGACCCGAGTTCCGGGTATTGTGTCTCTTGGCGAGCGTGCCTAACCGCGTGTGGGATTTTATGGGGTCCCTGATACGTCCAAAACTTATCTATAATTTTTGCTTGCTCCATGCTTCTTTTGTGTGATATTGCTATGATATTGATGCACTTCCATACACTTTTGATCATATTTGGACTAACCTATTAACTCAGTGCACCCCAGTGCCAGTTCCTGTTTTCTGCTGTTTTTGTATTTCAGGTTTTCCCATTACTTAAAGTGCCAGAAAAATTCCGGGAAAAATATAGGAAAAATCAGCGTATAGGAAGCTTCGGGAAGAGCCCAAGTGGGTCCAGAGGGGAGCCAGGGGTGGCCCAGGCAGACACCTGGCGCAGCCACCCCATAGGTCGCGCCAGGGGGGCGCCTGGGGCCTCTGGTCCACCTCTGACTGCCCCCCCTTCGCCTATATATCCCTCTCGTCCGGAAACCCTCGAGGCGAGAATCCTTTTTCGCGATTCTCCTCTGTTCCTCCGCCGCCGCGCTTCCAATATTGGGAGCACCAGGAGCCCTCTTCCCGGCACCCTGCCGGAGGGAGGAACCACCTCCGGGAGCTTGTCCACCACCATGGATGCTTCTCGGATGAACCGTCCGTAGTCCACCTTGGACCATGGGTCCATGATCAGTAGCTATGTGATGTTCTCCTCCCCTCTATGTTCTTCATGGTTTAGACCTCGTGAGCTTCCCTACATGATCGAGGCACATATGTAATCTTTCTGCTGTTGCTATGCTGAGTTTGGTGGGATCTAATGGATTATGAGACTATGTTCAGATTGTATTTGAGTAATATATTTGATTCTCCGTTGCTGTTTATTTCTTTGGCCAAGTAGTAGGTAGTGACTCAAAGAGGGAGCGTTATGCATGATTGTGGGTCCATGCCCCCTGATGACTAGCTTCAGTGACGGAAACATGAGTCTAGGGGATGTGTTGTTGCCAAAAGGGAGAAAACAACGGTGCTTGTACTTGCAGGTGAAAGGATTTTCTACTTTACGCAAAGTTCTTTAATGCAGTTGTCTGTTGCTTTGATTTTACACTTTGGGTGGGATTCGTAACCTAATACCAGCGAGATGTTTTGGATAGATATCTCAAGGTGGATGATTAGTAGGTAGATGCAGATGGATTTCGGTCTACTTTTCTTGGCGTACCGCCCATGCTTTTGAGCCTCTTCCTTTCTTTATAGAATAGTTAGCATTGGTTTGCGCACATAATCCTGTCAATTGCCCAACCGTAATTTGTTTACCTCGCATGAGTATTTTATCGTCTTTTGGGAGAGAGACATCACTAGTGAATATCATGGGACCCCGGTCCATATTTCCAACACTGTTTACACCCACTATTTATTTTCTTCTTTATTTCCTTTCCGATTGCTATCACTATGATTATTATCCCATGCGTTTGATCCTTTGTAAACAACAAGGCCGGAGGGATTGACAACCTCTCTGAACTCGTTGGGAGCAAAGTTATATGTTGTGTGTGTAGGTCCACGTCAACCGCCTAATTGCTGGCGCCGTTGTCACCTTCCTATCATTGTCGGAGTCCTACTAGAGACAAACCTTAGTATCTTCACCGAGGGAAATTTGCTGCTGTCTACATCTCAACCTTCCACTTTGGGTAACCAACGAGGGGCGAGAAGCCATCAAAGCTAATTTTTGGCGCCGTTGCCGGGGATTCCGCTCTTCAAGACAGGGGAGTTGCACACTATCTTTTATCTTTGCTTTTTAGTCTTGTTAGTTTACCTTTCAGTTTTTACTTTAGTATCCTTTATCAAAAATAAATAAAAATCAGTTACCTTGCTTGCTGATGTTATGGGTTCCTCCGAGAACACCAAGTTGTGTGACTTCACTAGTCATAATAACAGTGACTTTATCTACACTCCTATTGCTCCACCTGCCACTTCAGCACCTTCTTATCAGATTAAACCTGCTTTGCTGGAGATGATGCTGCTTTCAACTTAAATAATTTTGTTGAGCTCTGTGATATGCAAAAGTACATAGAACTAGGAGCTTAAGCTTTTTCCCTTCTCCTTGAGAGGAGGAGCTAAAATTTGGTTTCAATCCTTGCTTAGGAATAGCATAGATTCTTGGGATAAGTGCAAGGATGCTTTTATTGGGAAGTACTACCCCCAGCTAAGATTATCTAATTGAGGAGTAATATTATGAATTTTAAGCAATTGGATAATGAGCACGTTTCCCAAGCTTGGGAACGCATGAAATCTCTTGTTAAGAATTATCCTACGCATGGTTTGACAGCTTGGATGGTTATCCAAGATTTTTATGCAGGCTTGAACTTTACCTCGCGGAACTTGCTAGATTCGGCCATGGGAGGAACCTTTATGTCAACAACGCTTGGTGCTGCCACAAAACTACTCGATGAGATGATGACCATTTATTCCCAATGGCACACCAAAAGACCTCCAACAGGTAGGAAGGTAAACTCTGTCGAGGAGATCTCCTCCCTAAATGAAAAAGTTGACTTGATTATGTGTCTACTTACCAAGCAATCTCCTATTGATCCTCATGATGTTCCTTTAAATTCTTTGATTGCTCAAGATCAATTAGATGTGAACTTCATATCTAGAAACAACTTCAATAACAATGCTTATAGCAGTAATTTTGGTAGCAATCCTAGACCGTCCCCCTCCAACAACTATGGGAACAACAACACTTATCCTAGCACCAGAAACTCTACCCCTAGAGATAGAGACATGCCTAGTTATGAGAAACTTTTGGAAATAGAAAAGGCCACTAAGAACTACATGCACACCCAATATGAACAAAATAGGACCTTCTCTAGACAATTATATGAGCTTACTTCTATTTTGCAAGACATTGGTAGACAACTAGAGCGTCTGAACATTGAGATTTCTAACCTTCAGACTAGGCTCACCACCACGGAAACCAAAGTTTCCAATATGTCTCACACACAGGCTACTTTGATAAACCAAATGGCAGCTAAACCTGAAGTGGTTTCGACTAAAAAGGAGGAAGAAGATAGAATTAAGAGCCTTCCTACACACTGTGACACCCTCGATTTACGATCATGTACAGTAATCATACACGCAGGGTACATGATCGAGATCAAGGTGCCACGGTGAGAATATCACAGCACAACACTAAACACAAAAGGATAAACTAAATATATTACAACAAAACGGGGGGTCGTATTGACACAAATACATAAGTCAAATCAAACATAATATCCGAGTAAAGACATAGTTAATTAAGTTTTGCCTTAAGAAGGCTAGCACAAATAACATCAGAGGTACAGATCGAAAATGCGAGGACTTCTGCCTGGGATCCACCGAACTTCTCCTGGTCAACGGGAACTCGACGACGTAGTACGCTCCTCTTGGTATCTCCTGCTCCTAGGATCCAACGTCGACTGCAGCGGCCGATCAGGCAATGCGAAAAGGGGAAATAAAGCAAGGGTGAGTATCTAGCATACCCGCGAGTTTTACGTCCGTTACTAAGCATTTATGCATTTGTATCAAATGGAAAGGGGAGGCTGTATATAGTGGACTGCAAGGTAGAAATCAGAATAAGCATGAGAAGCTAGGCCTATCGAAGACTAGCATCTCCCGACGAGTCTTGCAGCACAAGAAGAGAACAACCAACAATTCAATACCATGAATGTAATAACAATGCAGCAGAAGTTGCTGCAACATTGTATAATATTAAGTTGTAATGATTAATAAATATAATCCCTCTGAGTTCCCTTCCTCGACTCCCTGCGAGGAAAAGAAACTGGAACCAACAGTTTAATAGTAGTAGTTTGTAGTAGTAGGCTCTGGCTTCAGCATAAAGCGTACTATTACCGTGGACACGGCTATTCGAATACATCAATCTTCCCTACAGGGGCTACACTACTGTTACCCTACACGCTCGAATCTCCTTGGTGGCGTACACCTTGCTAGGGAACACCCCACCGAGGCTCTCCGACACGCCGAGGCCCATCCTACGGCTCATCAGAGAGGTCCCCGCCGGTCTACAGCCCTAAGGGCAAGGGGGGTCATGGGACTATCACCCCTCGCTCTCCGGGTCGTTGTGAGGAGGGTGAATTCCAGCGCCGCAGCGCGATCCGTCCCGGCCACAATGCTGGACTGGACGTATTTCAGAGCTTTCGAACGAGATCACAACGCGGAGGTCCCACACTGTAATCCCACGTGGAGGTAGTGCGTATAGGGCACGTCGACCCACTCAAGTCCTCCACCAGAACCGTTAAGCATTTTATTAATTTTTTGTCGAGACAACCGTTATCGTTGTTCCTTACTGAATGAGTCGCGATCAACGTAAGCAGGCAGGATCACCAGTAACGTCGGTGCCTGCCCTGTCGTCCCACCAACTCGTGCGGTTAGCAACAAGGTGAACCATCTCCTTACCTTGTCTCGCGTGTGCTCTTGGTAGAGCTCGACTTTCGTACAACAGGGTATCTCTCGGCCACGAACAAGTACCAGGCCCACCGCACACCGGTGGAATATACCCGTCCTGTCATTCCGATACAATACCCTACGCGGGCACCGTGGGGTCACCTGACTCCTTACCTGTAAGGACAACCGTGGTTCAGTACCCTCGGACGGGTATACAGAGTCAGCAACGAGTGGAGTACAAGGATTACTCCTCGATAGCTCACACTTGATGTGGCTCGGCAAAGCCGGGGTAGGGGCATGAAGCGGTGTCTGCCTTGAACCGTACATGTAGAAGTTGTAAGGTATCGTATCCGCATTCACTCCTAGAGTGAACACGGCCCGCTATCTAATCCTAGCTAACAATGTGTAGGGTTTACTACTGAATATAATATAATTATAAGGCAGCACGGGATAAATGAAGGTTCATCAAGGGGTGACAAAGACAGGCTATGCAATTGAATAGGATTGTAACGTAGCAGCAGCAGCAATGCCTAGTGCAAGAAAATTACGGAAAGATAGGAGATATCTGGGGAAGATAATGGCTCTGCTTGCCTGGAAGCTCGACGGTAGAGGTACGGTCGTCGACGAAGTAGTCGATCACAGGGGCATCAGCAGCGGAAGTCGAGACTACCGGACAATAAGAGAGGGGGAAGAAACAATAAATACACAACAATAATAGCAATACAAATACAAGACATGGCGAACGTTAAGCTAGAGGTGAACTAACGCAGTGCTACACGTTGCAGATGAAACGGAATTCAACCGGCAATTTTACCAACTCCCGGGCGATTACCGGATAGTGCAACCGAAGGGGGAATTTCTCGGGTTCGGTATGTTAGAGGGGTGTGGTGGGAGTATGGGTAGCGCATCCATATTCGTTGTATTTTTCTAATCAATTTTCATGTATAAAGTTTTTCCATCTGATTTACGGTTTAAAAGATATTGATTTTTAAATTTTTATTCAATTTAAAACAATTTCTGAAATTGTTTTAATTAATAAATCAACATTATCTAGAATAGACCTGTTGACTGGTCAACCTGACATGTGGGGCCTACTTGTCATAGGTTTGGCCTTTGACTGGTCAACTGACCAGTGGGTCCCACATGTCATACACAGTGACAATTAATAATACAATTCATTTATTTAAATAGCACATGGCCCACATGTCATAGCCATAGCATTTTATAAATCTTTTGGATTAAATCCAAAAGCAGTGGGACCCAGTTGTAAGTCACACAGTGCTAATTAATCTATTTAATTAAGTTTAAAAGGGCTGGGGGCCATCTGTCATACACACTGGTTTTATTCTATTTGATCTAAACTAACAAGGGTTATCTCTAATGGGGATTAGCCCCAGCTAGCTCACGGTGTGCCTAGCCGGTGACAGAGGCACGACGAGGAGCAAACCGGCGAGGGGTCGGGGCTGCGATGGGAGGGGGCGAGGCGGGAGCACGGCGGGGCGCAGCCAGGGTCGCGGCGAGGTCACACGCGAGGCGCGACCGTGGCACGCACGCGAGCATGGCCACGCGGTGGTGAGCTCCGTGCTCTGCCGGGGCCGGCCGCAGCGGCGCACGGCGAGGATAGGGAGCAGAGGGGGAAGGTGGAGCTCACAGTGAGCGCGGTGGAGATCTCGGCGAGCGCAGGGGTTGCCGGAGTGCGTGAGTTCGGGCGGCGGAGCGCGCTAGCCGTGGCGGCCGGGGGCTCGATTCGCGCAGCAGGGAGCACTCCGGTCCGATTCCGGGCTTGAGACGACGAAGACATCGACGGGGAGCCTCCCGGACATGACGGCGTGCCCCTGGAGGCCGCTGGCCGCGACGACGGCGGCAGTACGGTGACAGTCGTGCGGCGGCTCCCGTGCGAGGAGACAGAGACGAGGGAGGAGGCGGCGCGAGGGAGAAAGGGGAGGGGGCAGGGCGCTAAGGTTTCGCGGTGAGGGGGCGCTGCGTCTTATCCACGCGGGTGTCACCGTCGGTGGGCGACACGGCGGCCGTGGCCGTGGCAGGCGTGGGATGGCTGCCACGCCATGGTTCCCCACCTGTAGCGTGAGGTAGGGGGAGATGGCCAGGTGGGCCTGGCCTAGTGGGAGGGGAGGGGGAGGGGCTTGCCCCTGGGCAGTAGATAGGTTTCCCCTTTTATTTTATTTTTATTCTTTTCTTTATGTAATTTCTTTTCTGTTTGTATTTATTTTAGTTGATTTAACATTTTTGTAAAACTTGTAACTTGCTCCAATATTATTGTTACATTTTGGACTACTGTTACAAAAAGTTTGGGGCTTTTATAAAATCATTTATTATTTCTTTTGAATATGCAACTGATGAAAGGGGTTGTTTTAGCACTGGTTTGAAATGTTTGCAATATTTATATATTGCGATAAATATCCAATGTTAGTTTAACATGGTCCACTGATTTTTAGCCATTTAATAAAAATTGGTTGCACAATTTTTGGACAAAGTTTTATTCATCAATTTTTTTTTATATCAAGAAAAAGGGTTTTTGAATATGATCAACAGCAAAGATGATCAAGGAACGACTAGCAACAGTAATTATCATTAGCAAAAATGATTACTGTTACATGACATCGAGGGTGTTAAAAATCTCCCCCACTACAAGAATTCTCATCCCGAGAATTTAATTGGTAGCGAGGAAAAGATCGGGGTATTCATCGCGAAGGCGATCTGCGCGTTCCCAGGCACTACAAGAAATATGCTAACTTGTGACCCTACATATTGGTCACTGAAAGGTCACTGTTCTTCATTTGTGACATTTTTGTGACCAAAATCAGTTGGTCAAAAGCTGAGGGTCGCAAAGCGGACATTGTGACCTTATTTTCTGAAATGGCCATAGATAATTTTGACCAAACCAAAGGTCGTAGATGTTGTGACCAATTGATTTGGTCATTGGCTTATTGGCCAGGCCACGTCAGATCCAACGTGGCAAGCTGACGTGGCAAAATAGCAATCAAATGAAAAGGTCGTAGATTAGAATCAGCCCAGTCCAATTCGGCTATCTATATGGGCCGAGCCCAATAATTCAGCCCATCTAAAAAAATTCCTATCAATTCTGGTTGGCTGATTTGGCTTTTGCAGTTCATTTCAGTTTTGGGCCTCTGGATTGTGGCTTTCTATACGGGCCTAGCCCAATAAATATATTTTTTTTCTTTTCAATTTCGATCAATTACATGGGCCAATCCCAACAATTCGGCCTTTTATTTTTGGATATGTGGCCTTTTTGGGTCAACAACTATAAGAAAAATAACTCCACTACTCAAGTGGGTCCCAATTATCAGGTCCTGGTAAGTGGGTCCAATTGCCAAAGCCTTATTCTTTACATTTTATTTCTAGTAAATAAAATAATAATATACATAAAAACAACTGGAAAATAGAAGCAATACTTAAAATGGAGCAAACCGCCAAACTTGGCACATTACAATCAAATCAAACAAACATAGTTCACATCAGTATCCAGCCACCAAAAACTAAACTAGATATCATGTATAACTAGCTCCAATAAACTAGAACTATCTTTCTGCCAACTTCATCCTGGAGCTCGCAACAGAATATGAATGAAGGTGAGATTGCAGTTGTGTAGCTGCTTCTCCCGACTTCGCCTCTTCTGGTGCATGAGCCTGCCTACGCTGGTGAGCCTCTGCTGCTGCACAAAACAAATCCGGTTACAATTTGCTGGAGTAGTGAACAAACATACAAACATGCAAAAGAAATTATGCAAAAAAAATTGTGCAAACACATAGTAGGAATAGAATTGTTCGACATCTAACAGCAGCATGGAAAGTTTAGTTTGATGCCACGACAACAATTTTAATGGTACACTATGGATTTGATTTAATTTAAATATTGTTGGACATCTACTGTAATAATTGGCAGCTCTGAAACAAAAACCATGTGTATTGTGATCCAAATTACTCCAAGTTTCTGAATTTTCTTAATATTAGGAGTAAATGCTTTCTTTTGTTACTTCAAGCATTTTCAAATGAAGTATTTTCTGAAGCAAGCAACAGGAAGCATGTGTCAATTAGCAGGGAAATTTGCACAGTCTTCAGTAATAAAATCTTCACATTTTAGTTAACACGAAGATTGTAACAATGGAGCATACAAAATTACAGGAATAGTCTTTGCATCTGAATTACATTAAGCAGTAACAGCAGAGCATCATGGATTGAAATTAGACTAAGCAAAGTAGAAACAAAGCATAATACAGTAACAGATTGGTGTAGGAGCAGTACTAGCAGTTCAAAATACATCAGTGCAAAATAAATGTGCAAGGTGGAACTGGCCATGGAGTAAATCACAGCACACAAACACCAAGACGCACTGACTAGCATAATCAAATGCCCAAGGCACACATAAGAGCACACATATGAACATGGATATGCACAAGTACAGCAGCCAGTACAAAACCCTATATCAATTTGAGTGAAATTTTGCAGAGAGGCCACAAGCACACATGGATACATAGTAAAGTACCTAGGCCACAAATCAAAGGGATTGCACCAGGAATTCATAGGAAATCGGCACAAACTCTAGCCATGGCACTGGACAGAGCAAAGGGGGAAGAAGAGGAATTCACCGAAGGAGTTGTAGCCGATGCCGAAGCTCAGCAGCGCCAGGGTTGCGCTGCCACATCGTCCAGCCAGCGGGGAGCAGCGCCAGAAGAAGGAGAGCATGGCCACGGCACCGCACGGCGACAAAGGTGTCGGGGTTGCGCCAGCGCACCGTCCATCCGACGCCGCGGCCACCAGGAGGGAGTCGGTGAAGAGGAGCACCACCAGGACGCCGGGGATGGCCAGAGGGAGCCACCGGAGCACGCCGACGACCGCATCGCCGCGCACACCCGAATCCCTAGCCGAAGAAATCGACCAGGGCGGCGCGAGGAGGAGGTGAGGACCGAATCGACGCGGACCAGGTCCATCAGCAGCACACGTCATGGTAGTATGGTACCCCTGCAAGCAATAGGAATACTCAGTCAGAAACAGCACCACGACTACATCAGCAGCGCGAAATGGTACCCATGCATTTTACTCAAAAAAGTATATTCGCTTGCAACTTATAGTGAAGGGGAAGCGACTACTATACAATCTGGGTCTATGGTGAAAGAATAGAAAAATGAACCAAGTCCATTGGATGGAAGATGACTGGTACAAATTGATGTGAAGAGTTCTCAGTGTACAATTCTGGAAAAAACCCTACTACTAGTTACATATAAAAGATACCTTTTGCAGTAATCACCTCAAGTTGCTGCTTATATCAATAATTCATGTCTTAATAAATAAGGCCATTTTTCATAGCTGTACGGGTGCACTGCTCCTCTTAGGTTCACATAAAAATTGCATAAATGTACTGTACAAAACTTCATGTGTGTTTGATTTCATCAGTAGCTTCTGTTACATCATGAATCATGCCAGAAATCCGAAAATGTTGCCACTCAAAAGTTTGTGAACATCATTACAAATATTAATTTTCCTGTGCACGGATACAGAGAGAGCTATACATGTTATTCCTCTCAACTTGAAAGAAATCATATCCCAGGTGAGCACGAACTAGATGTCCAGTCAAAATTGTGAAGTAAGAAAACATTGTGTTTTTTTCCTATGACTAACCAACACAGAATAAAGCTCTCTCCAAATGTACTGAAATTGGTACAAAAAAGTGTGAGTACATACTAAAATAAGACTTTGCACTATAGTTCACATGCATCATCACATGTGCTTTTTCAATGAAATGATCGACACATGAATAAGCATATATGCTGGCAATATCCTATAATTAATCCTATTACGTTGGATTGATGAATGTTCTAACCTAATCAATTCCCTTTAGCTCTCTGTAGGTATAACGTAATGCGCTGCTAGTGGGTTAGCTACTGTGCTGCTCACACTTCTCTGAATACAGCCTTTGCCCAAAGTTTAAACTGTACTGCTCAAGCATACTTCTCTGAATATAGCTTTTACTAAATAACTGCCATGAATTGTGCAGAGTTTTTAAGATAAACAGCCCTTCTAGCACTCAAGTATAAATATGTAGTAGTAACATCAAGGTTTTACTAATGATAAACCCTCTCCAAGTGTGAGTACCTGCCATGATAACTAGTGTGCAGTACATGTAGTTTGCATATAACCTGTGGCAACTGAACTAGCAGTACGTATTAAAATGGTTACATGGTAGACACAAGTCAACCAACCGGCACTAACTCCAACCCCAAGTAGGTGAATAACAGATATAACGGCCTAGGGAAGCAACGAGTTCAGCACCTAATCAGCAGGACCAACCGCGCGCGTGCAGACATATTCAGATAAAAATACAAACAACTTCAGGATTCAAAGCTACTGGTGTCTCCCTCATACAGTATATCATAATGTGAATGCATTCAGATTTCAAATAGGAGAAGCATACATAAATATAAATCCGTCCAAATATGTATAGCATGCTACTGGTACTTCAATCTCACGCAAAAAGCCATCCCGTCGCCGCCGTGAAGGAAAACACACAGACAAGGTGCCAATTGTACGCCATAGCAAAGCCGCATGGAGAAGGAGAGGCGCAGATCGAGGCGCGTACCAGAGCAGGACATGTAGGAGAGCACGACGACGGCGCCGCGGCGGGTCATGGCGGAGCCCTTGAAGAGCGCGGCGTTGCTGTCGCCCTTCGCCGTCTCGTCGGAAACCGGCAGCAGCACCACTCTAGCACCTGCCGGCCAGCTCGACGGAGCGGCGTGCACGGCCCTGTCGATCTCCTCCTTGGCCAGATCGAAGTAGCCCTGCAGCTTCACGGCCATGTGCTCCCCCACCACGGCCGCCTGGGACGGCGCCGCGTCCACGGGCTGCGCCGCGGGAGGCGAGAAGAGAAGCGAGGAGAGAGAGTCCGCGAGCGCGCGGAGGAAGCTCATGCGGTGAGGAAGGGAGGGGGGTCGGGCTGGCGATGCGGTGAGGAAGGGACTGGGGGAGGCCATGGATGATGGGGAGCTCCGCCGGATCTGGAAGGGGAGTAGAAGAGAGCGAGGGGGACGTTGTGCGCCAAGAGAGAGAGGAGGGGGGGATGGAAATGTCCACGATGGCAGAGCTAGGGTTTCAGCTCAGGTGGGCTTGGGGTTGGTGTGGAAGGGCTCAGGACTGCCATTGGATCCGCGAGCATCCAACGGTGTTAGATGCATGATCCGCATGACACGTCATGGACCAATCAAAATCCGGTATTTCATTTTCTATTTTTTAAGTGCTTAAAATGAGTTTTTTTTGTGAAGGACCTATCATATTTTTGTTGAAAAATTAGACCAAAAATTCTTTTTAAAATATTAGGACAAATTTAAAGTATGATTGACCAAATGATTGGGTGTCAAAAGATTTTATCCACCTCTCGTGAAAAAGACAAATTTGCGCCGAATTAGTTGGAAGTGGGTCAGGTTTAAACTACAGCTCTCTTATAGTTTGCTCTTTATTTTTTCAAAAAATCATTTCTAGGTACATAAATATCTATTTAATCAGAGATACTCAAAAAGTTTTGCAAGATTCAACCCCTAGTTATGAATGGTCATACCCGCCGTTTTGACTACATTTTGAAACGGGTATAAGAAATTCAAAAAAAATTGAAAAAATTGAAAACCTTCGCATTGTGTCATTATATGTGACCTAGTTTATAGAAAAAAATAACAAACTTGGACTACGTAAAAATTCTTTAAAAAGTGTTCTTAGAAATGAGCTATCATGTATGAAGATCCATGACTTTCAAGACAAATGGCCAATGTTATGGCAACATTTATGTCATAGTTTGTTCAAATGATATCATATTTTGCACAAGTTTGCATCTTGGAATGGCAAACAATTTTGCTAAAGGGAGTTCTCATTTTCTTTCCACGAAAATTTCATTTTCCATTTTTTTAGTGCCCAAAATGAGTGTTTTTTGTGAAGGACCTACCAAATATTTGTTGCAAAATTGGACCAAATCATTTTTATTTAATAGTAGGCCATAGTTAATGTACAACTAACCAAATAGTTGGGTGTCAAAAGCTTTTATCCACCTCTCGTGAAAAAGACAAATTTGCGCCGATTTAGTTGGAAATGGGTCAAGTTTGAACTACAACTCCCTCATAGTTTGCTCATGATTTTTTCCAAAAATAATTCCTAGCTACATAAGTATCTATTTAATCATAGATACTCGAAAAGGTTTGAAATTCAACCCCTAGTTATGAATGGTCATCCCCGCCGTTTTGACCGCATTTTGAAACGGGTATAAGAAATTAAAAAAATGAAAATTTTGAAAACCTTCGCATTGTGTCATTATATGTGACCTAGTTTCGGAAAAAATAACAAACTTGGACTACGACAAATTTCTTAAAAAAAGTGTTTTCAGAAATGAGCTATCATGTATGAAGATTCATGGCTTTCAAGCCAAATGGCCAATGTTATTGCAACATTCATGTTATAGTTTGTTCAAATGATATCATATTTTGCACAAGTTTTCATCTTGGAATGAAAAACAATGTTGCTAAAGGGAGTTTTCATTTTCTATGCACGGAAATTTCATTTTCCATTTTTCGAGTGCCCAAAATGAGTTTTTTTGTGAAGGACCTATCATATATTTGATGCAAAATTGGACCAAATTAAATTTCTAAATATTAGGAGATATTTGATGTACAATTAGTAAAATGGTTGGGTGTCAAAAGCTTTAATCCGCCTCTCGTGAAAAAGACAAATTTCCGGTGATTCAGTTGGAAGTAGGTCAAATTTGAACTACAGTTGCCTCATAGCTTGCTCATGATTTTTTCCAAAAATCATTTCTAGGTACATAAGTAGTTATTTAATCAGATAAAAATCAAAAAGTTTCCAAGATTCAACAACTAGCTAGGAATTGTAATGCATGTCGTTTTGACCGCATTTTGAAATGGGCATAAAAATAAAGAAAATAAAAAAATGGAAAACCTTCACATTGTGTCATTATATATGACCAAGTTACCAGGACAAATAATAAACTTGTAATACGGTAAAAAAAATTTAAAAAGTGTTCTCGAGAATGAGCTATCATGTGTGAAGATTCATGATTTTAAAGCCAAATGATCAATCTTATGGCCACATTCATGGCATAGATTGTTTAAATGATATCGTATTGTGCACAAGGGTGAATGTTGGAATGACAAACAATGTTGCCTAAGGAAGTTTTCATTTTCTTTGCACGAAAATTTGCGTCGATTCAGCTGGAAAGTGGGTCAAGTTTGAGCTACAACTGCCTCATATTTCGCACAAGTGTGCATATTGGAATGGTAAAAAAAATTGACAATTAAAGTTTTTATTTTCTTTACGTGGAAAATTTATTTTTATTTTTTCGAGTGCTAAAAGCATGTTTTTTGTGAAGAACCTACAAAATATTTATTTTAACATTGGACCACTACATTTTTCAAACATATTAGACCATGTTTTATGTACAATTAACCAAAGGTTGCATGCCAAATGCTTTTCATACACCTCTCATCAAAAAGACAAATTATCACCTATTCAGTAGGAACCAGATCAAATTTGAAATATAGGTACTTCATAGTTTGCTCATTATTAGAAAAAATAAAAAGAATTTTTTCTATACATTTTCATGTACATGAGAACCATTTTTCTCAATTTTCATCATATTTAATACATGGTCAACATTTTTTCTATACACATTTAACAATTTTTAAATATTTGATTATCAGTTTTAATACATGGTGAGTTTTTTTACTAGACACATTTAACATTTTTTCTATACGCGTTAAATATTTCTATAAAATTTTGCTAACATTTTAAAATATAAGTTCAATATGTTTTGACACCCCTCCATTTTGAAAATATAGTAGACCATTTTTCAAATTGTGATGAACCAAATTTGAGTATGTGGTCTCGTCCTATTTGACTATGTGAAAAATACGGGCTTGGATCGGTCTATCTGGCAATGGGAGGCCTCGTCCTACCGAGGCCCAGGCCCAACAACGAAATCGGATATTGAAATAAAATCTGTTTGTGTCATTTCCCCATAAGTGTCTGTGGCATAGTGGTGATGTGTGGTGTGGGGTAGCGAGAGGTCTCGTGTTCGAACCCCAAAATCTCCTTTTTTGCGTATTATTGGCGGATGCAGCACAATATGCTCTAACTAGTGTGAGAGCGCCAATTTTCACAAGTCACCCACGTAGCCTAGTGGTTATGTCTTAGCGGCAGGGGAGTAGGGCGCGGGTTCGAGCCCTAGGTTGCCTTTTTTTGCTCCTTTTTCAGTTTACTTGTGTGTGTCTTACATGGCGGGTCCCATTGTTCAGGGTAGGTCCTATTGGTTGGGTGTCATGTGGTGGGTCCCACTGGTCAATTGGGTGGGTCTCATATAGCACGTCCCACTGATCAAGATGACAAGTATGCAAAATTAATAAATGAGACTAATAATTAAGCTAGATGCATAAGCAAAATTGATGAATTGGCATCCAATCATAGCAATGCATCTTCATTATAAAGCTATGACCTATTAAAATTAGGTTTAATCAATTAAAAACAAGTCCATCGATCATTGTTGCACGCATTATGACCATTTCTAATAAGGAAATGACGACCTTTTTGGCTAAAATGGTCGTTATCGTAAAGGGTTTAGACCCTTGAAATCACCTTGCGACCATTTAGTTCAGAATGGTCATAGATTTATGACTAATTTTTCCAAGGTCACTATGAAAAGGTCACAAGTTAGCATATTTCTTGTAGTGAGGTGGCTTCATCTTTCGAATGATTCGACCACTGAACCTTGAGGAACTTGACCATCTTGTTGCGGGTTCGACGTTAAGACTGATCAAGAATGCGGCTCGGATGTTCTTGGTAAGTCAAGTCCTGTTGCAGCTCAATCATATCATGTTCCACTTCTCGAATAGGCTCCTTGAAGCAGCGTCGGAGTTGCGACACGTGAAAGACATCATGAACTTGGGAGAGGTTCGGCGGCAATTCCAATCGGTATGCCACAGGTCCACTCCTGGAAAGGATACGGAACGGGCCAATGTAGCGAGGAGCCAACTTGCATTTGATCTCGAAGCGATGAGTGCCCCTAATGGGAGTGACACGGAGGTAAGCTTGTTCACCAGGTTGATATTCCATTTCTCTATGTTTGCGGTCATAGTTGCTCTTCTGGCGGGACTGAGCGGCCTTCAAATGTTCACGAATGACGTGAAATTGATCTTCAGCTCGCTGAACAATATCCGGACCAATGAGTGTACGTTCCCCAGTTTCTGACCAATTCAGAGGGGTTCAACACTTACGCCCATAGAGAACTTCGTAGGGTGCCATCTTCAGACTAGCGTGGTAGCTATTGTTATACGAGAACTCGACCAACGGGACAGATTCCTCCCATTTATTACCGAAGGAAATAACACAAGCTCGAAGCATGTCTTCCAGCACTTGATTGACTCGTTCAACTTGGCCTTGTGACTGGGGGTGATATGCGGTGCTGAGATGCAAAATAGTCCCCAAAGCTTCTTGGAAACTCCTCTAGTATCTTGAGGTGAAAAGCCTGGCACGATCTGAACTGATCTCCAACGGAATACCGTGGAGTGATACAATTTTGGAGATAGACAATTCTGCCAACTGAGTAGCAGTGATCTTCTCCTTGACTGGTATAAAGCGAGCAACCTTGGAGAATCGGTCGATGACGACAAATATCGCGTCGTTTCCCTTCTGTGATCTAGGAAAACCGGTGACGAAGTCCATCTGGACATTGTCCCACTTCCATTCAGGAATTTCAAGTGGTTGTAGAGCTCCGACAGGTTTTTGATGTTCACCATTGACGCGACGACAAACGTCACATTCAGAAACATATCGGGCAATGTCTTGCTTCATGTTAGGCCACCAGAACTGCTGACGAATGTCTTGGTACATCTTGGTGCTTCCAGGATGAATGGATAACGGGGTATTGTGAGCCGCTTTCATGACCTTCGGGGTCATATCCAGGTTCTCATGCTTGCCCTTGCTGTGAGTAACAACTAAATGGTTCTGGAAGAACACCGCACCTTCGCTATTAATAGTGAAGGGTGAGGGTCTTCCATTTGCGATATCGCGCTTAATCTTGTGTACGAAATCATCATAAAACTGTATACCCTTGACGGATTTGACGAGATCCGGTTCGATAACCAGGTTATTTACATAACCTTGAGGAACAATCTCGAGCTTCAGCTTTTGAAACTCTTCATACCGAGGTGGTTGTTCTAGTTGAACCTCAAGTTCACTACAGTAAGCTTTACGGTTCAAAGCATCGGCCATCACATTAGCTTTGCCAGGGGTGTAATGAATATCCATGTTGAAATCGGCTATTGTCTCGAGCCACCTTTGTTGGCGGAGATTCAGGTCTGGCTGAGTAAACAAGTACTTCAGACTTTGGTGGTCGGTATAGATCTCGCAACGATTACCGACGAGGTAGTGTCGCCACAGCTTCAATGCATAAATTAGTGCTGCCAATTCGAGATCATGTGTTGGATAATTATCTTCGTGAGAACGCAACTGACAAGAGCCATAAGCAATCACGCGATGCTCTTGCATTAGGACACAGCCTAACCCTTGATGAGACGCGTCGCAGTATATCACGAAGTCTTTCTTAGTATCAGGGGGAGCAAGCACTAGGGGAGAAGTGAGCTTGTCCTTGAGAGCTTGAAAAATTTCTTGACATTTATCAGTCCACTCAAATTTAACGCCTTTGTGAAGCAGATTAGTCAGAGGCTTGGCAATCTTGGAGAAGTTCTCGACGAAACGGCGACAATAACTAGCGAGGCCGAGGAAACTTCTGACTTGCTTGACAGTCCTGGGAGGAGTCCAGTCAAGAATAGCCTGAATACGTTCTGTGTTGACGGCAACACCATCCTTGCAAATCACATGACCAAGGTAGGTTACTTCGGGAAGCCAGAATTCACATTTAGAATACTTAGAATAGAGTTTGTGTTCTCAAAGATTTTCCAGTATAAGACGAAGGTATTCAACATGTTCTTCTCCATTCTTGGAGTATACCAAGATATCATCCAGATAAACCACGACGAACTTGTCGAGGTATTCCATGAATATATAGTTCATCAACTGAGAGAAAGTGGCTCAGGCATTGGTCAGGCCAAAGGACATGACGTTGTACTCGTATGAACCATAACGAGTAATGAAGGCGGTCTTCGGGATGTCCTCTTCGCGGACCCGGATCTGATGGTAACCCAACCTCAAATCGAGTTTCGAGAACACCATAGATCCAGCAAGTTGATCATATAGATCGTTGATCCGAGGAAGAGGATACTTGTTCTGTATTTTTGCATGGTTGATAGGTCGGTAATGTTGGACCAAAAGGTTCGTTCCATCGCTCTTCTTGACAAAGAGTGAAGGTGCTACCCAAGCAGAGGAACTTGGACGGATGAAGCCCTTTTGAAGTGATGTGTCGGTCTCCTTCTTCAGTTCAAGGAGGTGGTGAGGCGGCATCTTATAAGGGCGCTTAGCAATAGGGACGGTGCCAGGCTTCAAGTCAATGACGAATTCGACATATCTGATCGGGGGTATTCCCGACAGTTCTTCTGGGAAGACGTCGAGAAAATCGCGAACAACTGGAACGTTCTCGACCCCTTCAAGAGGTGAGGTATTCACAGCATTCAGAGCATATATCTGGCCTTCGGCATGCTGAGCTGTTCGGGCCGAGTACAGAATCTTTTTTCGAGAAGGGTGCGTGAGCTGAACTGTCTTAGTGGCACAGTGGATACGGGCATCATGTGCCGCCAACCAATCCATACCGAGTATGACATCAATGTTGGACGACTTCAGGACAATAAGAGGAGCAAAGAACAACAAACCCACAATTGCAATGGTGGTATCGGGGCTCATCATGGTGGCACGGCTCTGAGATCTAACAGCATTTACTTCTAAAGGAGTGGCCAAGGGTTCCGTAGCTATTCCATGCAACTGAGCAAACGATTGGGACATAAAGGAATGCGATGCCCCGAAATAAAAAAGAACATAAGCAGACGTTGAATTGACGAGTAATGTGACCATCACTATTTTTGGGGACTCGCAAGCTTCTTCCATCTTGACATGAGTGACCTGAGCACAACTCATAGTACACTATTTGGTGTTGCGGTTACTGGAATGACGGCTTCTACAACTTCTTTTTCTGCCAACAGGAGGACAAGGTGCGCGGTGACCTGGTTGTCCACACTGGCGACATAAGCCATCGTTCTGGGTAGGAGCCATAATATTGGGCTGTTCAGCCGGTACTGTTAGTTGTCTCGGAGGCGGAGGCAGACGAGGTGCAGCATAAGATGGCCTTGGCGTTGGAGCAGGCCGGTGAAAAACATTGTGCGGGAGACAGACTCGAAGTTTCTGAACGGGCCGACCCGAAGATGGGCCAGCATCTCGAGCACGCTTGAGCGACTCATGGTGCTTAGTCAGAGCAGTTTCAACTTGGAAAGCCTTGCTGACAAGGGTCGCAAAGTCCACACAATCATGAAGGACAAGTGCGAGCTCTATATTAGGACGCAGTCCTTCTCGGAATTTCTCCTGTTTGTGAGCGTCGGTGGCGACGTCTCTCTCAGCATAGCGGGACAACTCAAGGAATTTCCTATGATATTCATCAACAGTTGTCTGGCCCTGACGGAGTTTGCGGAACTCCTCCTTATTCAAGTCCATCAGACCTAGAGGAATGTGCCATGCAAGGAAAGCTTACTGTAATTCTTGCGAAGTGGTTACAGTTCCATGTGGCAGCACAAGCCTGTGGCTTTCCCACCATTCAGCAGTTGTACCCCTCAGATGATACGTCGCATAGGTAACATAACTGTCAGGGGCAACAACAGCTGACTCCATCTGAAAGGAGATATCACGAAGCCAATCATCAGCATCCATAGGATTTGTGGAGTCGCGGAAGGTTGACTGGTTGAGGCGCACGAACTCTTGCAGTGTGATTGGGGCATTCTGTTTTGGAAGCTGGGCCATTACTCCGGCCATGAACTGACGGTTCAGATCAAACTGCTCACGGTTCAGCTCGAACTGTTGCATCAGGGCGGCAAAATACGGTGGGGGTGGGGGATCGTCGGCCATCCTGCCTGAACAGCAGGGGTTAGTTCAGACAAAGTATTTGCAAGGATGAGAAGTCATACATGATATAGTTGGAGCAATGAATGATAAGTGTAGTAGATACACAATAGTAGTCATTAAGACATGCAGATCATTGCACACAGTCAGTCAAAATCGGACAGCGTAACGTCATAGAAATTAAGGAAAAAGGACTCAGTAGGCGGCGCGCAGACCGCGGTAAGGATTACACGACGCGACATAGCTTCCGATATGTCAATCACGCCAAAGAAATCTGTTGTCCACAGGAGTTTGTGCCAGAGAACGTGCGGCCTGCCCAGAATGAGAATGGGATCCACGGTCAGGGACCTGGGTCAGAACTCCTGCGATACGACTCAATCAATGGGGAAGCACCAGAACGCCGGGTGGAATCAAGAGAACGTGATCCTAATGTCCAAGATTCCCAAAGCATAGGTACGAAGAAAAGGATCCTAATACAATAGATATCACTCGTAGTGACATCGATGTGGGCCCGTAAGCCAAACATTAAGTTAGCAAAATAGTTTTTTTAAAATCTAGTCTCAACTTCGACCAGGTAGTGGTTGGGTGGCTTCCTACAGGCAGTCGGCTCTGATACCAACTTGTGACGCCCTCAATTTACGATCATGTACAGTAATCATACACGCAGGGTACATGATCGAGATCAAGGCGCCACGATGAGAATATCACAGCACAAAACTAAACACAAAAGGATAAACCAAATATATTACAATAAAAGGGGGGTCATATTGACCCGAATACATAAGTCAAATCAAACATAATATCTGAGTACATACATAGTTAGTCAAGTTTTTCCTTAAGAAGGCTAACACAAATAACATCAGAGGTACAGATCGAAAAGGCGAGGCCTCCTGCCTGGGATCCACCGAACTACTCCTGGTCAACGGGAACTCGACGACGTAGTAGGATCCTCCTAGAATCTCCTGCTCCTGGGCTCCAACGTCGACTGCAGAGGCCGATCAGGCAAAGCGAAAAGGGGAAATAAAGCAAGGGTGAGTATATAGCATACCCGCGAGTCTTACGTCCGCTACTAAGCATTTATGTATTTGTATCAAATGGAAAGGGGAGGCTGTATATAGTGGAGTGCAAGGTAGAAATCAGAATATGGATGAGAAGCTAGGCCTATCGAAGACTAGCATCTTCCGACGAGTCTTGCAGCACAAGAAGAGAACAACCAACAGTTCAATAGCATGAATGTAATAACAATGCAGCAGAAGTTGTTGCAGCATTGTATAATAGTAAGTTGTAATGCTTACTAAATATAATGCCTCCGAGTTCCCTTCCTCGACTCCCTGCTTGGAAAAGAAACCGGAACCAACAGTTTAATAGTAGTAGTTTGTAGTAGTAGGCTCTGGCTTCAGCATAAAGCATCCTGTTACCGTGGACACGGCTATTCGAATAGATCAATCTTCCATGCAGGGGCTGCACTACTGTTACCCTACACGCTTGGATCTCCAGGGTGGCGTACACCTTGCTAGGGAACACCCCACCGACGCTATCCGACACGCAGAGGCCCATCCTACCGCTCATCAGAGAGGTCCTGGCCGGTCTACAACCCTAAGGGAAAGGGGTTCATGAGGCCTATCACCCCTCGCTCTCCGGGTTGTTGTGAGGAGGGTGAATTCCAGCACCGCAGCGCGATCCTTCCCTGCCACAATGCTGAACTGGACGTCTTTCAGAGCTTTCGAACAAGACCACAACGCGGAGGTCCCACACCGTAATCCCACGTGGAGGTAGTGCGTATAGGGCACGTCGACCCACTCAAGTCATCCACCTGAACCGTTAAGCATTTTATTAATTTTCTGTCGAGACAACCGTTATCGTTGTCCCTTACTGAATGAGTCGCGGTCAATGTCAGCAGCCAGGACCACCAGTAACGTCGGTGCCTGCCCTATCGTCCCACCAACTCGTGCGGTTATCAACAAGATGAACCGTTTCTTTACCATGTCTCGCGTGTGCTCTTGGTAGAGCTCGACTTTCATACAATAGGGTATCTCTCGGCCATGAACAAGTACCAGGCCCACCGCAAACCGGTGGAATACACCCGTCCTGTAGTTGCGATACAATACCATGCGCAGGCACCGTGGGGTCACCCGACTCCTTACCTGTAAGGACAACCGTGGTTCAGTACCCTAGGACGGCTATACAAAGTCAGCAACGAGTGGACTACAAGGATTACTCCTCGATATCTCACACTTGATGTGGCTCGGCAGAGACGGGGTAGGGGCCTGAAGCGGTATCTGCTCTGAACCGTACTTGTAGCAGTTGTAAGGTATCGTATCCGCATTGTAAGGCCCGATATGCGGTACTGTTCCAGATCTAGACGTTTCCATCCAGATCCGGGGACGAAGCACATATCGGTCCCACCGCGACATATGACGAAGTCATATGCCTCGGATTTCCGACATGATATCACAACATTACAGATACAAGGATACAACATCTCATACAATCGGCATACAACTGCCTCAAATACAATACAATAGCGGAAGATACATGTCTGATTACAGACTACAAGCAAATGCCTAGTGGCAAAGTGAAAAACATCAATCCCATAACCACGCGGGTCCAGGCCCTCCGCTGGGATCCGCCTAACTAGTCGTCGTCGAGTCTCCACGTGAAACGCCGATCACCATACCTGTTGTCGATCAAGAACCCTGAAAAGAGTTTGGGGGTAGTATCATGAGTACAGAGGTACTCAGCATCCAACTGTAGTGGTCATCTGACCCAGCAAGGACTTCATCACTCGTCATTCTAGGACAACTAGTAGTTTACGGTAAGGAAGGGGTAAGTGGTGAGGTTGTTGCCGCACTAGCATTTATGAAGTGGCTAACGATCTAGAGAGTAAGGTAAGAAGCCAAGCATTCGATGAGGAATCGCCTCGAACAAGTCTTGCTATCAGCTACTTCGCAAACATAACACCTATCCTATCCTTGTCCTCCTCTTCGCATCCCGACGAAGAACAAGCAGTCAAGGCACACACACGTTGATCAAGTTATATTAAGATTATCTCAGTTGTTGTTGTCTATGAACAAGGAGTAGGTCTCAAGTCGTCCATAACCGTGGACACGGCTTCTCGAAAAGATTTAACCCTGCAGGGGTGTACCAACTACCCATTACGAGGCTCCGCACGCACGTCCATCACTCTCAGTTGCTGCCCATCATAGGCAACCATTTTATGATTTAGTTCCAAGAGATCTGAAACGACAGGTCCCTCTAACTAACAACGAACAAATCCGGGTGGCCCCCGGTGAGTCGACATCCAGCTCAGGAGCCGGCCGCTCTCTCGATCTGGTCTCTACCGTCTGTCTCGGGTTTGGATAGCCGGTTAATCACACATGGGAAACCGGGTCCTCAGCCGAACAAGGTGGGCCATCAAGGGAACTAAGTCCTCACTGGTCCGGGTTGGTTTGAAAACTACTGGCAGCTGACCAGCACACACACGGTTTCAAATGGTAAATCAGCTTGGGCCACCACTAGAAATGTTTGAAGCTAGGTAGGTAAGAAAAGGGGACCCCATAAAATCCCACACGCGGTTAGGCACGCTCAGTCTTAAAACCAATACCCTGAACTCGGGTCCTAGGTGACTCGAATGGAACAAAGCGTCGGGGCGGGATAGCCCAGACCTTCCATCCTTCGTCGAATATAGTCAACATTAATAATAATCATATCATCAAGAACAATATAATAATGTGATATCCCAAACCCAGGAGTAACAGGGTAACATCGTAGCATCCTAAGCATGCATACTAAGCAGGGGCTGAGCAACGAGCAATAGTAACATAGCAGTACAAGGTTTACTGGAAGGGACATGGCTGTATCGGTTTGAAAGAGGCTGTAAAACATGTGGTAGGATCAAACATCGAAGCTAACCTAGACTAGCATGCAAACCGCTGGTTGAAATAGAATGGATCATAAGTAATCTATAGTCCTTGCCTTTTGGTAAGTCGGGTTCCGAAGGTGTAGTTGATCGCAAGCTCGCATCGTCTCCGAAGGTACCCGCGGAAGCACACAAGACGGTAAACACTGGAAGCAATCAACGAGCAAGAATCTATTACTACGAAGCTAACACGAGCAAGCAATGAACAATCAAGCATGATCAAGTATGATGCATGTCATTTTAATGGCACGAATATAAATATAAGCAAGTTTAAATGAAGCATCAGGAAGCAAAGGTGCAATGCTACCGACATTCTTCTTATGCATTAGTTGGGTGCTTAATGAATCCAAAGGATTCTTATGTTGCAGTTATTAAAATGCATGATCATGGCATATGCAAAGATTTTAACAAGACATGAACAATAATTGCCCACTCACGAAGATTGACCTCGAAACGGGACTCATTAAATTAAATAAATGCAATATGACATGGCAATATTATGATGCGCCTAAGGAAATCTATTGCAAGCAATAAAGAGACAGCGGGACTACGCTACCGGCAAGCTACGGTTACGTAAGAACGACGGTGCCCGAGGCACGACATGGAAAGGACGGAGGAAATGCACCTTGTGCATCATCGTGAGAGGTTACGTGTAAAAATACACCATTACCAAAATAATGCTAGCTCATATGAACAAATGAACAACACCATCTTGTTCCTCACGGAATTCTACCCCAAAAGCATGTAAAAAAAAGCGTCCACCCGATCAACGGTTGAATTACATGAATTTTGGAAGTTGAAGCAATTTTTTGTAAAAGAACTTAGCTAGCACATCAGATAAGAGGAAAAAGGAAGAGGCAAAAATATGGGGTAAATTGATCCCAACAGGAATCGAACCCCATACCTCTCAGATGGAACCACGGGTGCTGCACCACTGTGCTAGCCAGTCCTTTTTGAAAGAAATAGGGCTTCTGCTCTACATCTACAACAGCTCAGCGAGACTGAAACTGAATAAAACAATCACCTGACGAAGAACTGAGGCTGCGCTGCAAAATTAAAAGGGGGCGCCGGCTGGGGATTGAACCCAAGACCTCTCGAATGCAAACCCAGGCACCCGACCACTATGCTGATGCACGTTTGATGGAAGAAAACGAGACTGGATCTACAAGTTCTATCAGGGGCGGCTAACTGAATCAGATCACAAACTGAAACCAAAACAGCAGGGACTCTCTGACGAAACTGAAACGAAGGCCATGCCTTTCCCTGACGAACCGACGCAGCAACGGGGACAGAGGAGGTCGCGGGGTGCATGGGGCTTGGCCAAAGGTTGCAACCGGCGTGCATGAGAGGCACGGGGAGGCCAAGCTCGCGCCCAGGAACATACACACACAGACAGGAAGCACACGAGCCTCGCCTAGGACTGAACTGAGCAGACAAGCTGCACCCGGCGACAGGGAGACCAACAACGCATCCAAGAGGGAAACTACGGGGGCAAGGGAAAACAGGGGGCTCACAAGGGGGTTGCCGGTGTCGTCGATCAGGGGCTCGAGGAGGACGCAGGTCGACAGGACGGCGGCTCGGGGAAGGCATCGGCTTGAAGAAGACGAGGACGACGGCTCCATGACGACGACGAACCCGAGCGCTCCTGCTTGAGTTGTTCCTGGACGGGGAAGAGGCGCAGAGGACGGAGGCGACGACGTGGCAGCGGAGGGTGCACGGACAGGCAGGGGCTCTCCGACTCCATCTCGTCGACGGCGAGGACGCGGGGGAGGATGGGGAGGACGAAGGCGTCCACGACGACGGCGATCGGCGCTTTCCCTTGACAAAAAACCCAGCCATGGACCTCCTGTCCATGGGGCTGCAGAGAGAAACATGGGAGGGAGGAAGAGAAGAGAAGAGAGGGAAGAGAGAAGGCGGCGCTGGGAGGGAGGAAGGAGGGCTAGGGTTTTAGAGTGGCTAGATAAAGGGGAGGGGCTGGGCGACGTGGCTCAAGGAGTGCCTATCCTCCACGGCTCACGCCATGTGCGTGAGGGGGGTGCTCCATGTGCAGGGGAAAGGAGGAGGAGTCGGGACGGGCTGGGGCTAGAAGGTTGGGCTGGCTAGGAGGAAGAGGGGAGGCCCAACTGGCTAAGGCAAATCCCTGCGTTTATTCTTTTAACAAAGACAGCAGAGGAAAAGGCTAAAAGAAATAGCAAATGAATTCCAAAAATCATATAAAACTATGATTATGGATCCTTAGCAATTGTAGGATTTTTAGAAAATGATTTGGGACAAAATTATTTAAGTAATAAAATGGCTTTTAAATTAATATAAAGCCATTTAAATTACAACCCCATTTTCTGAGAAGGCAAAAATCTTGGAAGTTGGGCAGGGGCTAAATCATGGCAAAACATGATTATTTGCAAAAGATTCCAATGAGGGGATCAACAGGATAGCTTGGAGAAAAATGGCAAGGAAACAAAGAAAGAAATGAAAGAAAAGAAAAGAAAAAGGGAAAAAAAATCCTTTTACATGATCAAAAAAATGCTTGAGCATTTTTATGTCACATGGATTTTGGCAAATAATCATTGTGCAAATTTTCATCCCCAATGGGAAAAATAAAAATGCAAATTTTTCTGGATTTTGTCAGTTTTGGGCTGTTACACGCATTCACTCCCATAGTGAACACGGCCCGCTATCTAATCCTAGCTAACAATGCACAGGGTTTACTTCTGAATATAATATAATTATAAGGCACCATAGGATAAAGGAATGTTCATCAAGGGGTGACAAAGACAGGCTATGCAGTTGAATAGGATTGTAACGTAGCAGCAGCACCAATGCCTAGTGCAAGAAAAGTACGGAAAGATAGGTGATATCAGGGAAGAGAATGGCTCCGGGGTACTCCTGCTCCTGGGCTCCAACGTCGACTGCAGCGGCCGATCAGGCAAAACGTAAAGGGGGAAATAAAGCAAAGGTGAGTATCTAGCATACCCGCGAGTCTTATGTCCGCTACTAAGCATTATGCATTTGTATCAAAGGAAAGGGGAGGCTGTATATAGTGGAATTCATGATAGAAATCAGAATAAGGGTAAGAAGCTAGGCCTATCGAAGACTAGCATCTTCCGACGATGTCTTGCAGCATGAGGAGAGAATAGCCAACAGTTCATATAAAGCAATAAAGTAACAATGAAGCAGAAGTTGCTGCAACATTGTATAATAGTAAGTTGTAATGATTAATAATAATAATAATGCCTCCGAGTTCCCCTCCTCGACTTTCCTACGAGGGAGAAAACCCGTAACCATACAGTTTAATAGTAGTAGTTTGTAGTGGTAAGATCCAGCTTCAGCATAAAGCGTCCTGTTACCGTGGACAAGGCTATTCGAATAGATTAAACTCCCCGCAGGGGTGCACTACTGTTCAGCCTGCACGCTCGGATCTCCAGGGTGGCGTGAACCTTGTTAGGGAACGCCCCACCGAGGCTATCCGACACATCGCAACCCATCCTAGGCTCAGCAGAGAGGCCATCCGCCGGACTATATCCTATGGGCCAAGGGGTCTAGGTCCCTCACCCTTGCACGCTCTTGCACGGTGTGAGTCTCGCCGGTGAAGCAAAAGCAAATCCAAACACACCTGCTGCAGCAAATAAGACAACACGGCTTCCCGGCGATCAGGCCGCAGTATTGCTGACGTTTGAAGAGCTTTCAGACAAACTACGATGCAGGGGATCCCATAACTCCTTATCCCACGTGAAGGTAGTGCGTACAGACCAACGACTCTCTCAAGTCATCCGCCGAACCATTTAGCATTTTAATATTATCTCGCAGACAACCGTTATCGCTGTCTGACTAACAACACAACGGACAACGAACAGCAACAAGGCCCACCGGTAACGTCGGGGCCTGCCCTCTCGCCCCGTCAAAGCGCGCGGTTACCGACAAGGTGAACCGTCACCTTACCTTGTCTCGCGTGTGCTCTTGGTAGAGCTCGACTTTTTCGTGATTTCGTCACTCTCGCGAGATACGAGCAGGGGCCAAGCACGCCAGTAACGTCGGTCGTACCCTCCCTGTCGTTCCCGACGCAATACCGCTCGCGGGCACCGTTGGGTCGCCTGACTTCTTACCTTAAGTACACCCGTGCTCAGGTACCCAGAGCGGCTATACAGAGTCATCAACGAGTGGAGTACAAGGATTACTCCTTGATAGCTCACACTTGAAGGTGGCTCGGCAGAGCCGAGCTAGGGGGCCTTAGGCGGTGTCTGCATTGTACGGTACCTGTGCAGTTGTAATAAGTTGTATCCGCGTCACTCCCCTGAGTGGTCATGGCCCGCTATCTAATCCTAGCTAACAATGCGCAGGGCTCACTGCTGAATAATGCATAATTATAATAGGCAGCATAGGACAAAGGAGCTACATCAAGGGCGACAAAAACAGGCTATGATATTGAATAGGATTGAAATCATAGCAGCAGCAGTAACAATGCCTAGTGCAAGAAAGTACGGAAAAGGTAGGCGATATCTGGGGAAGAGAATGGCTCTGCTTGCCAGGAAGCTCGACGGTAGGGGTAGGGTCGTCGACGAAGTAGTCGTACCCGGCGGCGGTGTAGTCGACGACGGCAGTGGGGTCTAACGGAGAATAAGGGGGATAAACACAGTAAATACAAAGCAATCATAGCAAACAAATACATGGCACGACGTATGCAAAGTTAACTGTGTTCTAACGCAGTGCAATGCACGTTGCTCGGAGCGGGAATTCATCCGGGGATGAACTACCGGCTCCGGGTGATTACCGGACAGGGTGTCCGGAGGGGGAAGGGTTCATGCCGGAGGTGTCGTGGACATCCAACAAAGATAAGGGGGTTGTATCCGTGTTAGTTGAACCATTCCGGACAACTTTCGTGTTCGGAATAAACTCATCCGGCAGGTTTTTACCGGCGCGGGGAATTATCGACAGACAGCCCGGAGGGGGGGATGTCGGTGTTCGTTGTGTTAGAGGGGTGTGGTTGGTATACGGATAGCGTATTCGTATTCATTATATTTTTCTGATCAATTTTCATGTATAAAGTTTTTGAATCTGACTTACGGTTTAAAAGATATTCAAATTCAAAGTTTAAATCATTTTAAATCAATTTCTGGATTTTCTTTTATTAATAAAATTCTAACCTTACCCACAAGCAGTTGACTGGTCAAACTGACATATGGGACCCAGATGTCAGCCTCACAGCCAAATAAAACATTTTTATTAATTTAAATTACCCTGGACCCACATGTCATAGTCTGATTAATTCAAAAATTGTTTTTATTAATAAATTGCAGTGGGGCCCAGTGTCATTGACACATTTGTTTAATTAATAGATTAATTAAACTAGAGAGTTAATTAAGGGGGGTTGGCCCCACATGTAAGTGTCACATACTATTATTAACAATTTAGTTAATTTTAAAAGGCCTAGGGCCCACCTGTCATAGACAGTAGTTAATCCAAATGGATTTAATTTAACCAACAGTTTTAATTAGCAGGCGGCCCCACATGTAAGTGACCCATAGGGGTTAATTAACCCCTAATCATTTTTCTGACGAAGGGGGCCCTCATGGAAGTGGCACCGGTGGCTCGCCGACGGCTGTACTCCGGCGAGGTTGGGGCTGTGCACGCCATAGGGCACGGGAGGAGGTGCGGTTGGCCTTAATCGAACTAGCAAGGTGCCGCGCGTCGACTGGTGGTGCTGGCCTTGCCGGAAGGTGACCGGAGAGACAACGGCGACGTGCGCAGCGGCGAAACCGAATGGGGCGAGGATGACGACGACGTTCTAGCGCACGGGAACGAAGGGAAGCTAGCGCGTTCGACTACTGGGAGCAGCGCGAGTGCAGTGACGCGCTTGGCTTGCCATACGCGTGCCCCAGGCCACGGCGGTGACCTCGCATGCGGCGACGAGCTTCGGCTCCAATGGTGGAGCGGGCTACGGCGGGATAGGAGGGGAGCGAACGCAAGGGGAACGTGGCCAAGCTCACCAGGAGTCGGTCGAGGGGTGCAGCCTGCGCGATGGCGAGTGGTGGCGGCCGGAATTTGACTGCAACGGCGGCGAGGAGGCGGAAAGGGAACGGCGGCGTGCGCTCCACTCCGGGCTCCAGTCCTCGAATCGCCTGGCTCGGAGACGAAGACGTCGACAGCGCACCTGGTGGACACGGCGGCTCGGGCAGCGGTGGCCATTGGTCGCGCGAGCGCGCAATGGCGGCGACGGTGCGGCGAGGCCATGCGGTTTGGCTTGAGGGAACGAACTCGGGGGAGCATGAGGGGGGAACAAGGGGCTAGGGTTCGATCCAGGGTTAGGGTTTCGGGCGAGAGCGCGACGCGGGGCACTTAACTCGCCGGCGGCACCGTAGATGGCCGCCACGGCGACAGCCGTGCCCGTGGCGCCATGGATGCGCGCCACGGACGAGGTGAACAGGGGAGGGGTGGAGAGAGGCCGGATGGGCTCGGCCTTGTGGGGGGAAATAGATGGGCCGGGGTGGCCATGCCTAGGATGCTAGATAGGCTTGCTATTTTCTATTTTGTTTTCTTTTTTCTTTTCGCTCTTCGTTCTTTTCTGTTTATATTTATTTTAGTTGCTTTAGCATTTTTTTAAATTTATATACTTGCCCCATTATGTGTATTTCCTTATGTAGCAATGCTAGAAAAAGTTTGGTGAATAGATAAATTCATTTGGTAATTGTTTTAATTATGCCATTGATAAAAGGGGGCTTTAGGCTACTGTTTTTATTTGTTGGATTTATTTTATTGCTTAATAAATTCCCATAACCACATTGACATGGTCCACTGAATATTTGTGATTTAACAAAAATGGTTTTATAATTTTTGGACAATGTTTTATTTCCACTTATTTTTAATATTTATCCAAAGGCATTTTGGGTTTGTTTGAGTTCAAAGATGAACAAGGCCTGGACAAAGGTGATTATAGACTTGCTAATCACAGAGAATTATATTAACAAAAGTTTTACAGATGCCTGACACTGAGGGTGTTACACCCGGTCCATATTCTCATCACTGTTTACACGCTCTTTTATTTTCCTGCTTTTAATTTCTAGCTGCTATCATTATTATCTTTTATCTGTTGCGTTGATCCTTTGTGAACAGCAAGGCCGGAGAGATTGACAACCGCTCTGAACTTCATTGGGAGCAAAGTTATTTGTGTCATGTGCAGGTCCAGGTGAAGTAGACAACCTTGTTGTGAACGGCGCCATTGTTCACTTCACCACCTACTTATCACTATCGGAGTCCTACTTGAGACAAACCTCGGTATCTTCACCGAGGGAAATTTACCGCTACACTACCTCTAACGTTCCACTTGGGGTAACCAACAAGGATAGAGTATCAAGCAAATTTCTGGCGCCGTTGCCGGGGACTCCGAGTGCTAAGATAGGGGAGTTGCACACTATCTTTTATCTTTTCTTTCTAGTCTTGTTAGTTTACCTTTATGTTTTTATATTTGTGTCCTATATCAAAAATCACAAAAAAATATTTATCTTTCTTTTACTAGTCCTTATTGTTTAGATGAACATGTTAGGATTTGGTGTTTTGAGGGAATCGGAAGTTCTATATTTCCGTCAAAGGGATGGAGAAAATACGAAGAAGGCATGGGACCGAATTTCCGAGGCACATAAGAGAATTATGCCTTGGATACCTATAAAAATTGTGCTTAGAAATTTTTACCATGGTCTTTTTAAGTGGTGTAAACACTCTCTTGATATTATAGCTGAAGGAGAATTTTTAGAGTGTGATGAAGCTAGAGCTCTTGATATTTTTCATGGTCTATCTAGTTATCTTGTTTATGATCGTAGTTTTGATACTGTTATAGATAGACCTGCCACTATTGAAAACAGGATGGATGCTCTAGATTTGAGAAGAGTAGAGGAACTTAAGTCCAACAAGAAAGAAATGTTGGACATAGATGCCGATTGGGCGCCTTTTGTTAGTATTAGCATGTCTAACCAAGACTTCCTTGCTTTTTGTGATATTGGATCCATGGTTTTTACTATGCCAAAAATAGTTTAAGATTCTTTGAAACTAGACATGGATAAATTGTCATCTTATCATGAACATGCTAATGGAGATATTTCATAGGTTAAAGGAAAGGTAAAAGAAGTCCAAGTTGCATTCCTTCATAGGATCGCACCGATGGATTTCTTCATCATGGTTCCAAACCAAAGCAAGATCGTGCTTGGAAGGGACTTACTCCGAGCTATGAAAGGCTTCATTGATATTGGTAACGGGCACATACGGTTACGCGGTAAGGCGAAAGGTAAGTACCTCTTTCCTAGGAAGAAGAAGAATGAGCTTGTTGAAAATAAATTTTAAGGTTTTTATGACTCCGATGATCTCGGGGACCATTGATTCTTCTTTTGCTTTATGCATAGCTTAAAGGCGTAAAATAAAGTGCTTGTTCGGAGGCAACCCAAGATGTTTTTACTTCTGTTTTTAGTGGTCTTGATGATTGTTACTACTGTAGCAACATCATTGTATCTCTATTTTCAAGCTTTGTGCCAAGTTCTAGCTTCTTATGATAAGGGAAGCAAAAGTTGTGACATGTTGTCCAGAAAACAGATTCTGTATGCTTGAAGGAAAAAATCAAAACAAAACACCAGTTCATCTTTTTGAGCTGAATTTTTTACAAAGCATGCTCTATACAATTTTGAAACTTTCATATGTTCTGAGTTTTTTTATTTGAGTTGCAGAAGTACCTCGAAAAAATTCTTTACTACCTGTTGTTCTTTTTTTCACAGATTCTGCCACATTTTGCCTCTCTTCACTTTTGCAAACCTTAAGCTTGCTTTTTCTTGGAAAAAACTTTATGGAAATCTCCTCAAGAATATCTTTATTTCCAGTGGATAAAAATTATTTTATTAAGGGTACTAACCTCTCTAATCAACTTATGATGAGTTATGAATGAAGGGAGTTTTCACGTGTGCGAGGGAAGATGATGAAAGAAGATCCAGGAGCATCAAACACTCAAGGTTGGGGATGCCCCCATGCACCCCCAATAAATATTCAAGGAGACTCAAGCGTCTAAGCTTGGGGATGCCCCCGTGCATCCCCTTCTCCATCAACAATCATCAGTTCGTCCTTCGTCTCGCTATATTTTTATCACTTCATGCGTTATGTGCTATGGTTGGAGTGTCTCGCTCTTAGGTTTCCTTTTTAGTTTTCTTTAGCTTTTCTTGCTTTTCATAACAAATTAGACCCCAACTTACTTTGCGTGGTACAGAAACACGCTCCACTCCAATCTAGAACACATCATAGGATTTTCATGCCTATCTTTCTATGTGCTGTGTTCTTTATCTTTTCTTAGCTGCTGACATGTTTAGTTTTATTTTTAGTTTTTGTCTTTAGCAAGAGCCTTGGCTTTTGTTTAGTTTGTTGCTGGAACTCTCTTTAGTTTTCATGCTTATCTTCTTAAGAGAGTTGGTTGTTGCACTGAGTTGTGTCTTGTCTTGAAGTAGGTAATTGAGGTTGCTATTCAATTGTAGTAGTAACTTGCAATATTTTGAGGTATTGTTGTGAGTAATGTTTGAACTTTTGGTGTCAAGAGCTCTAGCCTATTAGTGATAGGTGTCGTATTTTGGGCAATCCGAGTTTATTTTAAAAACCTACAAAAACTTGTTGAGAACTCTAGCTACTAGATGGATATCTAATGTTTTGAGGGATCGGATATTAGAGTACACTCACGTATCATGAGTGGAGGATGCGCAAGGATAACCAAACCCCCATACACTCCTCCTCGGGGTACTTATCTCTTTGTGAACCTCCTTATTATATTGAGATTTACCAATAATAAGTGCATGAGTTCTTCGGACTAATGTAAGTATTGAAAGTTGAAACTTCCACCTTCCAATATTTTCTATCCTCTTCAGTACCATGCATTGCCCTCTTCTCACTCCGAGAGTTGGCATCCACCTTCTCTGATGCATCCAAACCCTTGGCATGATACGCTCTGTCATCATAAAACTCCTTATATCTTTCCTCAAAACAGCCACCATACCTAACTATAAAGGCATTTCCTAAGCCTTTCCGAGATATATTGCCATGCAACATCCACCTCTTCATGACTTGATCTTCGTATCATACATGTTCGTGCTATACTGGCAGAGGCATACATTTTCATACATCATGATAGCTACATCTTCTTTATGTTGAGTACCTTGTAAATTGTGAAAGATCTTCTATACCTTCTTGTAAAATAGAGTGTTGCCCTTAAGTGAAGAAAATATCCCAAAGTGGACAAATTTCAAAGATCCCAAAGAGGACAAATGAGAGTTAAATAGAAAGAGCCATTGAGGCCACCAAAAAATACAAAAAAATAGAAAAAGATAAAAAGAAAATAAAAAAGAGAGAAAGGGGCAACACTACTATTCCTTTTGAAAGATCCACACTTGTACTCCCTCTTATCCTTGTACTCCATAGATATGATCCTACATGCATATAGCTATGTGGGGACCTTCACACTATAAAACTTGGCTTGCATATTCCAAGGATGAGCCTCCTCAAAGGAGCTCTAGGTCTTCATGAGCGAGCAAGTTGGATGCACCCCACTAGTTCCATTGGAGAGCTTTTCTTAGCTCATATGTGCATCCATTGCATGGCAATCCCTACTCCTCACATCATATCTATCATTTGTCCTTCTCGCCTATGATTGTCCTCATTGATGTGAGCTTTTCTCACCTTTTTAGTCTTCCTCCTCCACCATACTTCTCTCTTCGCCATCCTAAGTGTCAACTCTCGTGCTTACGCTCATCCATTGCATGAGTGCTCAAAATATCGAAAGGGAGTGGATCAAATTGATTTGTACCTGGCTAGTGGTCTAGGGACGAGTCAAGACAAGATTCCAAAAAGACCAAGTGTGGAACTTTAGTAGATTGAGTTCTCAACAAATATATATTTCTCTCGTATTCCCATATCCCCTTTCTTGCATGAAAACACCATCTGGAGACATCCGAGTCATGGTCAGCAAGATCTCTTGCACCTTAATGTTCTTTTGTTGCTTGTTTCAATGCAAATATAGACTCTTGCTCGTTATGACTTGAATTGAATTACATACCTTGATTGATTTACTTTAAAAGTTCTTATATGGTTGTTAGCATGTCACCACAGAAATTATGCTTGTTATCATTTACCTACTCGAGGACGGGCAGGAATTAACCTTGGGGATGTTGATACGTCCCAAACGTATCAATCATTTATGCTTGCTCCATGCATGTTTTGTGTGATATTGCTATGATCTAGATACGCTTTCATACACTTTTGATCATATTTGGACTAACTTCTAAACTTAGTGCACCACAGTGCCAGTTCCTGTTTTCTGTTGTTTTTCTATTTCAGGTATCCCCCATATTCTGCAACTCAGCGCAACGGAAGCTTCCAGATTCCCGAAGGAGGACCAGAGGGGACCCACCAGGGCCCCAGGCGGCCATCTGGCACGGCCTAGGGCTTGGCCGCGCCTGGACCCCTCGTGGCCCCCCTGGATGCCCCCCACCCTTCGCCTATATATTCTCCGTGACGCGAAACCTCCGAAGACAGAACCCTTTTTCTCCATCTCGCCTTTGTTCCGCCGCCACTGCGCTTCCAAGATCTGGAGCGCCAGCAGACCTCTTACCGGCACACTGACGGAGGGTGGATTGACCTCCGGGAGTTTCCCCTCCACCATGGACGCTTCTCGGATGATCCGTGAGTAGTATACCTTGGACCATGGGTTCGTGATCAGTAGCTATGTGATGTTCTCCTCCCCTCTTCGTTCTTCATGGCTTAGCCCTCGTGATCTGCCCTGCGTGATCGAGGCACATATGTAATTTTCTACTTTTGCTATGCTAAGTTTGCTAGGATCTGATGGATTATGATACTATGTTCAGTTTGTGATTGAGTAATATATTCGGTTCTTATCTTTTATATTTTTGTTCCTAAGTAATTCTTGCATGTTCTCCATTGCTGTTTATTGCTTTGGCCAAGTAGTAGGTAGTGATTCCAAGAGGGAACGTAATGCTTGATTGTGGGTTCATGCCCCCTGATGACACACTTGAGTGACAGAAACATGAGTCTAGGGGATGTGATTTTGCCACAAGGGGGAAACTACGGTGATTGTAACCGCGGTTGCAAGGACTTGTTTACTTTACGCAAAGTTCTTTTTAATGAAGTTGTCTCTTGCTTTGGGTTTACACTTTGGGTGGGGCTCGCAACTTAATACCAGCGAGATGTTCTGGATAGATATCTCAAGGTGGATGATCAGTAGTAGATGCAGTTGGATTTCGGTCTACTTATTTTGGCGTACTGCCCATGCTTTTGAGCTTCGTCCTTTCTTTGTAGTATAGTTAGCATTGCGGTGTGTTTTTAATCCTGTCAATTGCCCAGCTATGATTAGTATACCTCTCATAGAAATTTTGTCATCTTTTGGGAGAGAGACATCACTAGTGAATATCACGGGACCCCGGTCCATATTCTCATCACTGTTTACACGCTCTTTTATTTTCCTTCTTTTACTTTCTAGCTGCTATCATTATTATCTTTTATTTGTTGCGTTGATCCTTTGTGAACATCAAGGCCAGAGAGATTGAAAACCTCTCTGTACTCGTTGGGAAGCAAAGTTATTTGTGTCGTGTGCAGGTCCAGGTGAAGTAAACAACCTTGTTGTGAACGGCGCCATTGTTCACTTCACCTCCTACTTATCACTATCGGAGTCCTACTGGAGACAAACCTCGGTATCTTCACCCAGGGAAATTTGCCGCTAAACTGCATCTAACCTTCCACTTGGGGTAATCAACAAGGATAGAGTATGAGATGACACTTATGCTATAAATAATAAATGTTTGCAAGTGTATCATGATAAGAATGATTCATGTGATAGCTATTTTCTTGAGTTTGCTCCCACTATTACCAATGAGACGGATTTTTCTTATGTGGAGAGTAATAAATTTCTATGCTTGTGGATCATGATAAGAACGTTTATTGTGATACTTATATTGTTGAGATTATTCATGATCCCACTGAAAGTTATTATGAGAGGGGAACATATGCTTATAGATATTTCAATAATATCAAGTTCCCTCTCTTTATGTTGAAAGTCTTGAAGTTGCACATGTTTTGCCTTCCTATGCTTATTGCTTTGTGCTTCAGCGAATTATTCTATTGCAATATTCATATGCATAGGAAGCATTTTAGGCTTAAATGTGTTTTTTATTTGCTTCTTGATGCTCTCTTTTGTTCTTCCACTCTTATTCCTACGAGAGCATCATTAAAGTCTTAAGCCTATCTTTATGGCTATAAAGAAAGAGCTCTAGGGAGACAACCCTTGTTATCTTTACTCTCAGTTTTTTCTTTCAGATTTTAGTGGTCTTGAAGATTTTTACTACTGTAGCAACATAATTGTATCTTTATTTTCAAGCTTTGTTCCAAGTTTAGCCTTCGATTGCAAGAAAGTTCAAAAGTTGTGACATGTTGTCCAGAAAACAGATTCTGTCCTTGGAAGGAAAAAATCACGATAAATCACCAGATCATCTTTTTGATCTGATTTTTTTGACAGTATGAACTATACAATTAGCTTTCGAGCATATGTTCTTAGTTTTTTATTTGAGTTGCAGAAGTACCCCAAAAAAATTATTTATTACCTTTTGGTCTGATTTTCACAGATTCTGCCACGTTTTTCCTTTCCTCAGTTTTGCAAGTCTTGCGCAAGCTTTTTCTTTGAAAAAACTATTTGGAAATCTTGAGAAACAGTAGCCTTTCAAGAAAATCTTTCTTTCCAGTAGAGGAAAATTGTTTTATTGTGGGTACTAACCTCTCTAATCAGCTTATGACGAGTTATGTCTGAAGGAAGTTTTCAAGTGTGCGAGGGAAGATGATGAAAGAAGATCCAGGAGTGCCAAACTCTCAATCTTGGGGATGCCCCCATGCATCCCCAATAAATATCCAAGGAGACTCAGGCGTCTAAGCTTGGGGATGCCCCCGTGCATCCCCTTTTCCATCAACAACAATCAGTTCGTCCTCTGTTCCACTATATTTTTATCACTTCATGTGTTATGTGTTATGCTTGGAGCGTCTTGCTCTTTAGTTTTCTTTTTTGTTTTTCTTTAGTTTTGTTTGATGTTCATAATAAGTTAGAACCAAGCTTTCTTTGTGTGGGAGAGAAATACGCTCCACTTTAAACTAGAACACATCATAGGATTTTCATGCTTATCTTTCTTTTGTTGTGTGTTCTTTATCTTTTCGTAGTTGTTGTCATGTTTAGCTCTCGTGCTTTCATGTTTATATTGTTCAAGAGATTTTGTTTAGTTTGTTGCTGTAACTCTCTTTAGTTTTCATGTTTATCTTGTTTAGAGAGTTGGTCTGTTGCACTGAGTTGTGTCTTGACTTGAAGTAGGTAATTGAGGTTGCTATTCAATTGTAGTAGTAACTTGTAATAGTTTTGAGGTATTGTTGTGAGTAATGTTTGAACTTTTGGTGTCAAGAGCTTTAGCCTATTAGTGATAGATGTCGTATTTTGGAAAATCTGTGTTTATTTTCAAAAACTAGTTGAGAAATCTAGCTAGTAAATGGATTACTAATCTTTGGAGGGATCGGATATTAGAGTACACTCCGTACCATGAGTCGAGGATGCGCAAGGATAACCAAACCCCCATACACTCCTCCTCGGGGTACTTCTCTCTTTGAGAACCTCCTAATTAGATTGAGAGTTAGCGATAATAAGTGTGTGAGTTCTTCGGACTAATGTGAGTATTCGAAAGTCTACACTTCCACCTACCCATATTTTTCTAGCCTCTCCTGTGCCGTGCATTGCCTCCTTCTCACTCCGAGAGTTGGCGTCCACCTTCGCCGGTACATCCAAATCCTTGGCGAGATACGCTCTGTCATCATAAGCCTCATTATATCCTTCCTCAAAACAGCCACCATACCTACCTATCAAGGCATTTCCATAGCCTTTCTGAGATACATTGCCATGCAACAACCACCTTCTCATGACTTGATCTTCATGTCATACATGTTCCTGCTACACTGGCAGAGGAATACATTTGCATACATCATGATAGCTACATCTCATTTATGCTGAGTACTTTTGTAAAGTGTGAAAGAAATTCTATACTCCTTGTAAAATAGAGTGTTGCCCCTAGTGACGAAAAGATACCAAAGAGGACAAATTTAAAAGATCCCAAAGAGAACAAATTAAAAGATCCCAAAGAGAACAAATGAGATTTAAATAGAAAGAGCCATTGAGGCCACAAAAAATACAAAACAAATAGAAAAAAAGAGGGAAGGGGGCACACTACTATTCCTTTTGAGAGATCCACACTCGTACTCCCTCCTATATCTTGTACTCCATAGAGATGATCATATATGCATATAGCTATGTGGGGACCTTCACACTATAGAACTTGGCTTGTATATTCCAATGATGAGCCTCCTCAAATGCGCTCTAGGTATTCTTGATAAATAAAGTTGGATGCACCCCCACTAGTTCCATTGGAGAGATTTCCATAGCTCATATGTGCATCCGTTGCATGGCAATCCCTACTCCTCACATCATATCTATCATTTGGCTTTCTCTCTCCTATGATTGTCCTCATTGATGTGAGCCTTTCACACCTTTTTGTCTTCCTCCACAACCATCTCTCTCTTTGCCATCCTTAGTGTCAACTTTATTGCTTACGCTCATCCATTGCATGAGTGCTGAAAATATCGAAAGGGAGTGGATCATTTTGACTTGTACCTGGCTAGTGGTCTGGGGACGAGTCAAGATAAGATTCCAAAGGAGACCAAGTGTGAAACTTTAGTAGATTGAGTTCTCAACAAATAAATGTTTTCTCTCTCGTATTCCCATCTCCCATTTCTTGCACGCAAACACCATTTGGAGACATTCAAGTCACGGACAGCGAGAGCTCTTTCACCTTTATGTTCTTATGTTCCTTGTTTCAATGATAATATGGACTCTTGCTTGTTTCAATGTCTTGCTTGCCTTACTTAAAAGTTCTTATATGGTTGGTAGAATGTCACCACAGAAATTATGCTTGTTATCATTTACCTACTCGAGGAAGAGCAGAAATTAAGCTTGGGGATGTTGATACGTCCCAAATGTATCTATAATTTCTGCTTGCTCCATGCATGTTTTGTGTGATATTGCTATGCTTTTGATACACTTTCATACACTTTTGATCATATTTGGACTAACCTTTAACTCCGTGCACCCCAGTGCCAGATTCTGTTTTCTGCTGTTTTTGTATTTAAGGTTTTCCGATTATTAAAAGTGCTCAGAAAATTCCGGGAAAATATATAAATATCTGCGTTCTAGAAGAGTCCTCTAGGCGGAGGATGTGGTCAAGGGCTGTCCCACAGCCTCCACGGGCCCTCCTAGCGCGACCTAGGACGGGGCCACGCCGGGAGGCCTCCTGGACTCCTGGTGGCCCCCCTGGCTGCCCCCCTTGGCCCTTATTTATTCTCCCGACGCGAAAACCCTAATTACGTAACCTTTTTCTCCAGAACCAATTACGATCTCTGCCGCCATCGCCAACAAGCATCGGGGGACCAGAATTCCTGTGTCGGCACCCTGCCGGGATGGGGAAGTGCCCCGGGATTCATCTCCATCGACGTTGCTTCCTCCCTCCATGCAGCGAGAGTAATTCCTCCTCGGGGCTGAGGTTTCTACCAGTAGCTATGTGGTCAATTCTCTCTCCCATGATGCGATCTTGATTGTGATCATAGGCTATGTTAATCTAGGGTGATTCCATGATGTTTCCCCTTCTTCTATGTATTGGATTGATTTACTCACTTGATCTTATCTAGTATAATCCCCGAGACCATGGTGACAGCGGTCTATTGGACATGGGTTAGAAGAATATTATCATGAGTGATTTCCTCTTTTGTGAATTAATTGAAGATTGAGATTTTCTTGGTTCTTGTCCTTGACTATCCTTGAGATGTGTTGTGGTGATTGTGGTACTCTCTTTGGATGGCCGTGGTGACATTGGGAAATCCATAGGTTGAGAACTACGAACTCTGAGGTATGCTTTTGTAGCCCTACATAATTCTCGTCCTCTCTTGACCACAAAGGAATGACCTCCGAGTACGTCTCCAATGCATGTTTTAGTGGAAATATCATGTGATTAGACTATGTTAATTTTGTTGGGAGTTGCCACTAGTGAAAGTATGAAGCCTGGACCTTGTTTCCACCATTGCAATATCATTTGTGCTCAAGTTTACCACTTCTTTGCTTGCTGCACTTGTTATTACAGATTTATATTACCTTGTTTAACCCCACCTATCAGTCATATTGTTGCATATCTTCGCCGAACTAGTGCACCTATACAATTTACCATTGTATTAGGTGTGTTGGGGACACAAGAGACTTTTTGTATCTTAATTGCAGGGTTGCTTGAGAGAGACCATCTTCAACCTCTACTTCCCTGAGTTCAATAAACCTTAGGTCATCCACTTGAGGGAAATTGATGATGTCCTACAAACCTCTGCACTTGGAGGCCCAACATATTCTAAAAGAATAGAAGCGAGCGTAGACATCAGTCATCAAGACTATTTTCTGGCGCCGTTTCCGGGGAGCATAGCTTTATTTACAAGTCTACTTGGAGTTCTTTTGCTTGCTGCAATTTATCCGCTATGGGTAAGAAAGGAGACCCCAAGGTTCCGGTTTTACCATCCACTACAAGAAAAGGTACTGTTCTTAGCACTAGTGCTACACTTGATTCACCTTCCGTTATAAGTAAGTTTTCTTCACCACCACGACAAGCTACGTCTGCTGAATTTGGTAATATGTTCGATACTTTTGATGATGATGCTACTGCCTTTGATGAAACTTGTTCACTTGGTCACTTTGTTGAATCTCAGATTGCTAAGGCTGCAAAATTTCCTAAACCTTCTTATTTCCTTGATCTGAGTGGCCTCAAGGAAAGAATTCTTGAGGATGATTATATTGAGCTTGATGATGATTTGTGTAAGGAGCTTGCAGAGTGTGTTGACTCTGGCCCTCATGTTGTTAAGAAGTTGCCTAAAAAGCATTCTATGAAGATCAAGTTTACTCCTAATCCTGAATTTGCTTCATCTCCTATTTGAATTAAAGATGCTGATTTTGATTTGTCCGTTGATCTTTCACTTATATCTACAGTTGAAGTTGGCCCCTTTTATGGCAGAGAAAATGACGACGCTATTGCACACCTTACTAAACTCACTGAGTTGGGTGGCTTATTTAATAATGAGGACAAGAAGAGAAATTATTATGTTACTAAGATACTTCATTTTTTTGTGAATGAGGGTGCTAAAGCACGGTATGATGCATTACCATGTGGTTCTATTAAAAGTCCTCAAGATTTAGCTCAATCTTTAGTTGCTAAATATTTTCCTGCTCATATGCAACATGCTGCTTTACAAAGGATTTATAACTTCAAACAGTTGCAGGATGAGAACCTTCCTAAAGCTTGGGGGAGGTATTGCACTTTTCTCAAGGCTAGACCGGGACATGGAGTCCCTAAGAATGAATTGCTTGATATATTTTATTTTTGTCTAACCGATGAATCTAGATTAAGACCCGAGGCGGAACCCACACTCAATATCCTCTCTATCCAGAGGGTCATCCTAAGAGAATCGAGCAAGATTCTAAATTGCAGGAAGAAGACGTTGTCAGCTCCCCGAAGAAGAAGAAGAAGAAACATAAGGAAGCTGACAACTCATATGATCCCGTAATTGATGAAGAGCCTATGTTTGATCCTAATAGTATATCTACTTCCGATGCTGAGACTGAAGATGGTGCTAAACCTGATAAAGATAATGATAAGAGTGATCCTCCTGAAGTACAAGAAGAAGAAGCACCCGATAAATGCAAGAGATATACTAGAGAACACTTCATTGCAAGGAATCATGGGAAGGATAAAGAACCATGGATACAAAAAATGATGCCCGTTCCAAGTAAGTCTCTCAAAACCAAAGAAGAATAGCACTGTAATTAAATTTGTGAATGGATGAAACACCTTTGACTGATGCTATTAAGTTGCCGCCGTACTCAAGGTACATGAAAGATATTGTTACTAATAAAAGAAAAGTTCCTAATGAGGAAATACCTACTATCCTTGCTAACTACTCTTTCAGTGGCAAGATTCCTGAGAAGGTTGGTGATCCTGGTATACCCACCATTCCTTGCTCCATAAAGAATAATTATGTTAGAACAGCTGATACGTTCCAAACGTATCTATAATTTCTGCTTGTTCCATGCACATTTATTTAACATTGCTATATGTTTTGCTACACTTTTATATCATTTTACACATATTTGTACTAACCTACTAACTCAGTGCACCCAGTACCAGTTCCTGTCTGCTGATGTCTTTAGTTGCAGTGATTTTTCACCTATTTAAAATGCCATAAAAATTCCAGAAAAATCAGAATAAAAATCAGCATGAAGGAAGCTTCCGGAACCACCAAAGAAGTGTCGGAGGGGGGATTGACCTCCCGGAGCCTCTCCACCACCATGGACGCCTCCTGGATGTGTCGTGAGTAGTTTCCCTTGGACCATGGGTCCGTGATCAGTAGCTATGTGATGTCTTCTCTCCACCTTTGTTCTTCAATGTTTAGACCTTGTGAGCTGCCCTACATGATCAAGGCACCTATGTAATTTTCTTGCTGTTTCTATGATGTGTTTGTTGGGATCCGATGGATTATGAGATCATGTTCAGATCGTATTGAGTTATATGTTTGGTTTACCTTTTATATTTTGTTCTTAGTAATTCTTGCATGTTCTTCGTTGCTTTTTATTGGTTTGGCCAAGTAGTAGATAGTAACTCCAAGAGTAGTAGATATTAACTCCAAGAGGGAGCGTTATGCATGATTATGGATTCATCCCCCCGATTACTAGCTTGAGTGACAGAAACATGAGTCTAGGGGATGTCTTGTTGCTACCAGGGAGTAAACAATGGTGCTTGTAACCGCGGTTGCAAGGATTGTTTACCTTACGCATAGATTGTTAATGCAGTTGTCTGTTTCTTTGAGTTTACACTTTGGGTGGGGCTCGCAACTTAATACCAATGAGATGTTCTGGATAGATATCTCAAGGTGGATGATTAGTGAGTAGATGCAGATGGATTTTTGTATACTTGTCTTGGCGTACTTCCCATACTATTAAGCACTCTTACTTTCGAGTAGCATAATTAGCATTACGGTGCGTTTATAATTTTGTCAATTTCCTAGGTGTAATTTGTTCACCCAGCATAGTCGTTTTACCGTCTTTTGGGAGAGAGACGTCACTAGTGAACATCACGGGACCCCGGTCCATATTTCCACCACTGTTACACGTCCACTTTATTTAATGTTTTTAATTTGCAATTATCACTACTATATATATGTTGCGTTTGACCCTTTGTAAACAACAAGGCCGGAGAGATTGACAACCTCTCTGTACTCGTTGGGAGCAAAGTTGTATGTATCTGTGTGCAGGTCCACGACAACTATCTAGCTAAAAGTAATTTCTGGCGCCGTTGTCACCTATTAGTCATCGTCGGAGTCCTACTGGAGACAAACCTTGGTATCTTCACCGAGGGAAATTACTACTATGCTACATCTCAACCATCCACTTGGGGTAGCCAACGAGTGAACTCTCACACCATCAACTTATTTATGTGATCTTGGTGCAGGAGTGAGTGTTATGCCTTTTTCTCTTTACAAAAGGCTTTCTTTAGATAAACTAATCCCCACAGATATCTATCTCCAAATGGCTGACAAGTCAACAGTTGTTCCTATTGGTATTTGTGAGGATGTTCCTATTGAAGTTGCTAATTGCTTGATCCTTACTGATTTTGTTGTGATTGACATGCCCGAGGATGGGAGCATGTCCATTATTCTTGGCAGACCTTTTCTTAACACTGCAGGTGCTATTATTGATTGCAAAAAAGGAAAGGTTACCTTCAATGTTAATGATAAGGAACACATGGTATATTTTCTAAAGAAGATCTATAAAAGGCATGGCCATAACTCTACTGAGAATATTGAGACCGTGAAGATTGGAGATTGGGATTTTCCTCTACATGTGCACCACAAATACAAAACAATTATGGTGGGGACAATGTCCATTAAATAAAGGTACCACGATTGCTTTATAAGAATTGAAACTTTTTCCTTGATATACCACTTGTTTGGTAGTAAGACCGTATCAACCTTGCTAACAAACATGTATTATATGAGTAAAAAAGGGATGCTTTTATCTTTTCATTTTCTTTAGCTTTTATCCTCCTTGTTGTACCAAATTTTTCTGTTTTTGAAACTTCATATGTTTAACCATTGTTTTGAGCTTTCCAGAGGTTTTGCTGCTTTCCGTACTTCAAAAAAAATTCAAAAGTGAAGTTGTCAGAAAAATTCCAGAAAAATTAGAATAGAAATTTCCACCAGATATGTGACACTGAGGCACCTGGGGCTGACCAGGGGGGGCACCCCTGGTCCAGGCGGCCAGGTGGCGCGACTTGGCCCCTGCCAGCGCCCACAGGGCTCCTGGGCCCCACCTGGGCCCCTTTCCAGGTAAGTCTTTTTCCTCTCTCTCCCTTCACTCAAAAATCGCGAGTTTTCTCTTAGAGCTCTTGTTCTTGGTGCTCTTTGCTGCAAATTTCAATCTCCTTCTACGGCCCACCATTTTTGCTGAGATTTTGGGCATTTTCTCCTTGGTATGTGACTCCTCCAAATAGAATTTTGAATGGTGAAGTTATTTGTGAGTATTTTGGAGTTCTTGGTGGCTATTCATATGAGCTTGCATGCATGTTTAGAAATTTACTTTTGAAGTTTTGATGCAAGTATATGCCTTGGAGGAGTGAGTAGAGTAGTATGCTCCTTCTCATTTTTCTTACTTATCAATATTTGTAGCTTGCTAAAAATTTCCGAAATGAGTATGCTTATAAGAGCTAAGGGGTGGCCTGGGGGAAAGAAACCCGAGCCTATGGGCAGAGTAACTAGAGCTGCAGCATCATCCTCTACTGTGAGGGTGAGCTACAATGATGATATCATGCTGATGACCCTCAACTGTAGGGGATCGTTTGCAGTGTTCTCGCGGGTAAGTTAACCCAATTTATTGATTCGACACAAGGGGAGCCAAGAGTATTTTTAAGCTTTGACAGTTGAGTTGTCAATTCAAACGCGCCTGAAATATACTTTCTTGCAACAAAATATTAATAGCAACTTTTGGTATGATAGTGATAGTGATGACAGCAAAAGTAAAACAACGGAAATAAACTAGTAATGACCAACAGGACTAAAACACTGTAAGCTAGGGAGATGGATGATTGGGCGCTGCATGGATAAGAATGAACATGTAATAAATTCTAACACGGGGAAAGGCACACAGAAAAGCAATGATCATCTAGGAAAATATCAAACATTAGGCATGTATCCCGTAGGTACTTGTGCGTGCTTGCAATAAGAACTTGCACAACATCTTTTGTCCTACCATCCCGCTACGAATGGGGCCAAAGCGAACTTATGGAGATTAAGGTGCTCCTGTCAATGAGCACCAGAACAAAGCAATAAACTCAATGGATACATGGAATCCTCAAATTATGGACCATCCCCTTTGGTGTCCCAAGATGTCACCTTTGTGATCGCCGGTTCTGGACCATAATAGGTGCATACAACTCATAGATAGGATCTCGAGCATAAATATACTCATGAAAGCATAAGTGGTTCAGATCTGAAAACATGGCACTCGTGCCCAAATTGACAAGCATTAAGAGCAACAAGTTGTAGCAAAGATGATAAACACCAAAGTAGATGATAGGCAAAATGCCCCCAACAATCTAACGAACTATTACATGATCAAACTCATCCAATCCCTACCATCCCCTTTTCCTACCGCAGGGAATTACTCACAATTGTGAAGAGAAGTCATGGAGGGATGATGGATTGGTGGTGGTGATGACGATGGCGACGATCTTCTCTCTCCGGAGGAAAAATCAGCCTCCAGATTAGCCCTCCCGAGGAAGAACAGAGGGTGGAGGCGGCTCCGCGACGGGTTCTGGAAAAGAGACTTCTCTTTCGGAGTTTTCCCATCACGAGAATAAATAGGAGTCGAGGTAGGGCACCAGAGGCAGTGGGAGTCGCCCAAGCGGCCAGGTGGCGCGGCCAGGGGTGGGGTCGCGCAAGCAAGATGCCTGGGGGCCCCCTGGCTGCCCTCTGTCCCCACTTCTGGCTCCGGGCTCCTTCGGGTGCGTGGATTTTTTGTAATTTTTTTGGGAATTTCTTGAGACACCTAAAAATCCCTTTTTCTGCACACAATAATACCATATAGGCAGCTCTGCTGAAAACAGCGTCAGCCCGAGTTAGTTTAGTTCAAATCATGCAAGAATGAGGGCAAAACAATAGCAAAAGTGTTTGGAAAAGTAGTATGATTGAGACGTATCAACTCCCCCAAGCTTATCATATTGCTTGTCCTCAAGCAATTCAGTTCAACGAATTGGACGCGACAAAGAAAACTTTCACAAACTCTTTTGCTTCATAAGATGTATATAAGCCAGTACTACGAAAAGAGTTTAGCAGGTATCAAAAAAATGCTATGAGGATAATGCACGAAGCAATCCTTCTTTCAAGTGATCAATCACAAACAGCCAAAAGTAAACAATATGCTGCCAAAAATCAAGACAAGATCACAATGCACATAGCCTGAACATATCAGAGTGGTATCTCGCTAGCCTCCATGAGTGAAGCAAAACATAAATGCAGAAACTCCTCCGGAGTCTTAAAGGAGACTAGAACTAAGAATTTCAGAACAAGCAATATCACAATCATGCAGAAGACAATGTAGTACTTTGGGACAACGCATGTTACACTAAGAATGACAATTATATTCTCCATAGTTGGTGCTTTGAAGAAAGAAGCGGAGGCTCTCGAACCGTGGCTTTTTGATAGCAAGGTTGAAAACCCGTGGTTGGAAGCAAAGAATAAACATGTGCCAGAGCTCTTGGTTTTGAAAACAGAGACAAAATTCTTTTGGGAAGTGCAAATTTCCAGTCAACGGTGAACGGTAAAGGTCTCTCAATATCTCCCATGCCAACTATATTAATGCTTTTTTCTTAGACTTTTGTTCCCTTATCCATCCATCATTTGACGGTCCATGGAACCTTTTATTTTGCCTCAAGTATGGAAGGAAGTTTTCTCCTTCCATCTATCATTAGCAGCATTTGATCCATTTCATTCCATCATCAAGTATGGGTGAGGTGTAACTCTCATTCTTTTTTTTATAAAATTGACTAGTTAAAACTTCCGTCAAAATATTTTTGGCATGGTAGATACAGATTTTCCCTCACCGCACCATGAGCTTGTACGGTTACAAAAACGGAAGCTTTTGCATAAGTTTCGAGATGGCACAAGAAAGTCTGAGTTAGGAGTGGCGGGTAAATACCACATATAGGAAGGTATGGTGGACTCAAGTGGAATAACTGGTTTGAAAAAGTAGTTTGGATACACAAGAAGAATTCTGCTTAGTGCGAGTGAAGGATGGAAAAAGACTGGGAAGCGACCAACTAGAGGGCAATAATTTCCATAATCATGCAGAGCGACAAAGCAACATTGAATCTGGAATGAAAGTGATATAACTATTCTGAAATAAAAAGATCATCAAGGCATGATAGACATTTTAGTCATAAACATGTGTGAACATGTGCCAAGTCAATCAAAGAATTCTCCGAAGGGAAATACAACTTCAATATGCCAAACCATGAACAATGTAATGCATGTAAATCATTTCAACAACATATTATGCACTCTAGTTATTTGAGATCAGCCACAAAGAAAGCATGAACACTGGGAGAGCATTGTAAACATAGCACTATGTCGCTTCAAGCTGGTCTCTAGATCATAAGTACAGGCATATGTACAAAAGTAGAAACAAGAAGAGTACATAGCGGTTTTCCTTGTTGCTTCCTTTCGTCGATCTTCGTCATTACTGCCTTGTCACTTGCACAACCGAACATGGGAAATATATAATCAAATTCCATCACGGACTCGAGCTGAACTCTGAAAACAAAGAAAACTAAAGAGAGAAAGGAAATCTTTTTTTTCAAAGGATTAACGAAATCAAAAGAAAAGAGAAATCTTTTTGTTGTTTTTGCAAATTAAAAGAACAAAGAAGAACAGGAAAAAACTTCGAAAACATCAAAGCAAACAAAATAAAAATGGATAATACAATGGAAAAGTGAGAAGGGCACGTACTCCCCCAAGCTTAGCCTTTTGGCCTAAGTTGGTAGCAGCAACTGCCCCCAGGAGCTTCCTGCTCCGGGGTGGTGATTGTAAGTCCAAGAGTCGTACGAGCCCTCCGCGCGTACACCGAAGTCCTCGGGTCCTCCCATGAGGAAGGTCCTGCGCTCCAAGCAGAGTAAGACCCCTCACCAAACTGGGTGATGGTCTCCCCTTGGAAAGGTGGGAACTCACCATGCTCCTCCTCGTCGGGCACAACCCCCTCCATGGGGTTATGCAACTGATACTGGTCCATGAACTCATCAAAGTGGACATCATTGAAGGATCATCTGTTCCTACGGGTTTTATGAAACAAAAGTGGTGCAGGTAGACGGATCTCACGAGTAATGGTCTTTTCAAACCTCAAAATATAAACAAGGTTACCAAACTGGGAAGTCGTGGTAACAAACTTATGCCTTTTCATAGCAGCAAGATCAAGACTTGTGTATGAAAAGGAAACATCATCATGATGTGGGTGACGTTAAAAGACTCAAGGATAAGTGTGGCATAAACACCACCAAATAAATCGCCCTTGTTACTATTCATAACAAGGCGTCGAGAAATTAAGGCACCCTTATTATAATAATTCTTACCAGAGAGGGCGTTCGCATAGATAGCAAAATATGGTGCAGAACCGTTGCTCGTGTTGTCACGAGACAATACCCCTCTAGCAATAAAGTACGCAAAATACCTGATATGGGGGAATAAAATGCTGGAAATCTTTGTACGCCGACAATCGCTCTCTTCCTGGCTACAAAGAGAATTGAAGAGAGTCCTCAACTCGGAAGGCTGAGTGTTCATCCTCGCCGTCTGACCAGCGTTCGGCACACCTATTATTTCACAAAACTGCGCCAAAGACATGGTTATAAGATTATTGTAAATTTTAAACTCAACAGTCCCAGCATCATGGTTATAACAAAAATTGTTAATAAAGCAGGAGGTGAGTTTCTTATATTGTACCACATGGCATAGTGTTAGCCGTGTCAAACCTGCATTGGCGCAAAGGCCATAAAAATCCTCCTTGATTCCTGCAGCTTCAAGAAAATCATCGCACGGATACATCATTGCACATGCTGGACTTGTGTCTTCCAACAACTCCAGGGGCACATGATCTTCATTGTAGCTCACCCTAGCAGCTGAGGGTGAATTTGCAGCTCTAGTAACTCGATCAGAGCGCTCGGGCTTTCTTCTTCACAAGCCGTGCCTTTGCTTTTCCTAGCAAACTCATTTCTGGAATTTTTGAAAATCCCCAAAAACAAGGATTTAACAAAGTGAGTTGAGGCAAACTACTCTACTCACTTACCTAAGGCATAAACTTGCATCAAAACTTGGAAAATAAATTTCTACACATGCATGTAAGCTCATCTAAACAGCACCAAGAACTACAAAATACTCACAAATGAAGTCACCAACAAAAAATCTAATTGGAGAGGTGGAGGAGTTACATACCAGGGAGTATTTTCTCAAAATCTCAGCTCAAATGACGGGTTCTAGAGAGAGATAAAAAATCGTCTCCAAGAACAGCAAGAACACGCACACAGGAGCAGAACTCGTGTTTTTGGAGAGAAAGAGAGAGAGCAAGAAGAAATACCTGCAAGTGGGGCCTATGGGCCCCAGGCGCCCTGTGGGCGCGGCCAGGGGGCTGGCCGCGCCAGCTGGCCGCCTGGGCCACTGGTGGCCCCCATGGTCAGCCCTAGGTGCCCCTGGGTCACTCCTGACATGGAAATTTTTATTTTATTTTTTCTGGAATTTTTCTGAAAACTTCACTGTTGAAAAAAAATCGAAATTCAAAAAGCTGCGAAACTTTCTGAAAACTTGAAGCAGTGATTAGAATTCTGAAGCTTCAAAAACACATAAACTTGGTACAGCTAAAAGAACAAAAAGGTAAGGCAAATGAAAACATAACAAGCTCCAATTTTTACCTATATAAAACATGCTAGCTAGCAAGGTTGATCAAGTCTTACCAACAAACCGGAGATATATAGAGTAAAAAGTCTCACATCTCATGAACTGATCATTGCACCTTTACTTTAATGGACATTGTCCCCACCATAATGGTTTTGTATTTGTGGTGCACATGTAGTGGACAGTCCCATTCTCCAATCTTCACGGTCTCAATATTCTCTATTGAGTTAAGGCCATGCCTTTTGTCAATCTTCTTTGGAAAATACACCGTGTGTTCTTTATCATCTACGTTGAAGGTGGCATTTCCTTTATTGCAATCAATAATGGTACCTGTGGTGTTAAGAAAAGTTCTACCAAGAATAATGGACATGCTCCCATCCTCGGGCATGTCAAGCACAACAAAATCTGTAAGGATTAAACAATTAGCAACTTCAACAGGAACATCCTCACAAATACCTACCGGGACGGCTGTTGACTTGTCAGCCATCTGAGGAGAGATATCTATAGCGATTAACTTATCTCAACATAGCCTTTTATAAAGAGAAAAAGGCATGACACTCACCCCTTCTCTGAGATCACATAAGGCAGTTTTGACATAATTATTTTTTATGGAGCAAGGAATAGTGGGTATACCTGGATCACCAAGCTTCTCAGGAATCTTGCCACTGAAAGAGTAGTTAGCAAGCATGGTAGATATTGCCTCATTAGGAACTTTTCTTTTATTATTAACAATATCTTTCATATATTTGGAATAAGGAGGTAACTTCATAGCAACAGTCAGGGGAATTTGTCGAAAAAGAGGTTTCATCCATTCACAAAATTTATTATAATGCTCTTCTTCTTTATATTTAAGAGACTTACCTGGAAAGGGCATGGGTTTCTGTACCCATGGTTCGCTTTCCTTCCCATCTCTTCTTGCTATGAAGTCTTCTATAGTATACTTCTTGCGTTTGTCGGGTGCTTCTTCTTCTCGCACCTCGGGAGGATCATTCTTCTCCTTATCATTTTCTTCAGGCTCAGCACCGTCTTCAGTTTCAGCATCAGAGGTGGATATGCCGTTTGGATCAACAACAGGTTCTTGACTTGTAATAGGATCATTGGAGTTGTCAGACTCCTTGCGTTTCTTCTTCTTATTTTTCTTCTTGGGAGAGCTAACAATCTCGTCTTCTACATGTACTTGAGAATCTTGCTCGATCCTCTTCGAATGCCCCTCAGGATAGAGTGGGTCCTGGGTGTTCTTACCACCCCTGGTTTTGATGCCATAAGCTTGTATATCCTGTTTGGCATTATTAGAAAGAAAATATTTTTTGCACATTAGAAATTTGTTCAAGCTGGGTTTGAACCATACGAAAATGCTTAACAAGACATTTGACATCATTAACTGTTCTTTCTAGAACACCAAGCAAACTTTTGATAGCCATGGAATTATCATGCAACTGACTTTGTATCCTCCTATTAAAATGGTCTTGCTTAATAATAAAATTATCAAGCTCATTTAAGCATTGGTCGGGAGGTTTACTTTTAGGGATGTCACTTTCAGTAAAGTCTAATAGAGAGTGTACCTCTACCAAGGGAGGGTGAGTAGTAGGCTCACACAACTTCTCGATAGGCGGTAGATTCTTGGCGTCTTCGGCTTTAATGCCTTTCTCCTTTATACACTTCTTTGCTTCTTGCATATCTTCGGGGCTTAGAACAAGCATGCCCCTCTTCTTTGGTGGTGGAGGTGGTTCAGGGACGGACCAATCTTCATGGTTCTTGGCAATCTTGCCCATTAATTCTTCGGCATCGTCCGGTGTTCTTTCCCTGAAAACACATCCAGCACAACTATCCAGATAGGATCTATATTCATTGGTTAGACCAGCATAAAATATATCAAGTAATTCATTCTTTGGGAATTCATGTCCCGGTCTAGCCTTGATTAAATCACAATACCTCCCCCAAGCTTTAGGGAGGTGCTCATCCTGCAATTTTTTAAAGTTATAGATTCTTTGCAAAGCAGCATGTTGCATATGAGTAGGAAAATATTTATGAACAAAGAATTGAACTAAGTCCCGAGGACTCTCAATGGAACCATAGGGTAGTGCATCATACCATGATTTAGCGTCTTCCTTCAAAGAAAAAGGAAAAAGCTTGGCCACATAAAAGTTTCGTGTCTTTTCATCAATAGTAAATAGGTTACCCAACTCAGCGAGTTTGGTCAGGTGTGCTATAGCATCATCATTTTCTCTGCCATAAAAAGGGCCAGCCTCGACTATAGATATAAGTGAAAGATCAACAGAGAAATCATTATCAGGATCAGTGATGCATATAGGGGATGTGGCAAATTTAGGATCAGGAATAATCTTATTCTTCATGGAGTGCTTTGAGTTCCCTGCAAAAATCTTATTTCTAGCACCAGGGTCAGAGTCGACACACTCTTTGAGTTCCCTGCAAAAATCATCATCAAGAGTAATATAATCATCATCAAGGATTCTCTCCTTGAGTTCATCTAATTCTGGGTAACCAAAGGTTTTGCAAGTAGGAATATAGGTAGCAGGAGTTTCGGTCTCGGACTGTGCTGCAACCTTAGCAGTCTGAGTTTCAATATAGTGACCAAGAAAACTGGTATCATCAAGAGTAGTAGAAGCATCATTGAAAGTATCGGACATAGTAACAGACACAGTAGAAGTAGCATGTGGTGGTAGTGGTGAAGCAAACTTACTTATAATGGAGGGTGAATCGAGCGTAGCACTGGTACTCAGAACGGTACCTTTTCTTTTAGTAGATGGCAGGATCGGGACCTTGGGGTCTCCTTTCTTACCCATAGCAGATGAAGTGTAGCAGGCAGGATACTTCAAGTAGACTTCTAAATATTGCTATGCTCCCCGGCAACGGCGACAGAAAACAGTACTTGATGACCCTCAACTGTAGGGGGTCATTTGTAGTGTTCTCGTGGGTAAGATAACCCAATTTATTGATTCTACACAAGGGGAGCCAAAGAGGATTTATCAGCTTTGACAGTTGAGTTGTCAATTCAACAGCACCTGAAATATACTTGCTTGCAACAAAATATTAATAGCAACTGTGGTATGATAGTGATAGTGATGACAGCAAAATTAAAACAGCGGAAATAAACTAGTAATGACCAACATGATTAAAACACTATAGGCTAGGGAGATGGATGGTTGGGCACTTCATGGATAAGAATGAACATGTAATAAATTCTAACATGGGGCAAGTGATGGTATGATTCCTCGCGCCCTCGTTGGTTACCCAAAGTGGAATGTTGAGATGTAGATAGCAGCAATTTCCCTCGGTGAAGATACCAATGTTCGTTTACAGCAGGACTCCAGCAACGATAATTAGGTGGTTCGACAAGTGATGTGCCGTTTGAAAAGAATCACTTGCTTCTCCTAGACCTGCACACACAACAGATAACTTTGCTCCCAACGAGTTCAAAGAGGTTGTCAATCCCTCCGGCCTTGTTGTTTACAAAGGGTCAAACGCACGGGATAATAGTGATAGTGATAGCAACGGAAAAGTAAATAAAGCAGTAAATAAATAGTGGGTGTAACCAGTATTGGAAATATGGACCGGGGTCCTATGATGTTCACTAGTGATGTCTCCCTCCCAAAAGACGATAAAATATCCATGCTAGGTAAACAAATTACAGCTGGGAAATTGACAGGATTATGTGCGCAAACCAATGCTAACTATGCTATAAAGAAAGGAAGAGGCTCAAAAGAATGTGCGGTACGCCAAGACAAGTAGACCGAAATCCATCTACATCTACCTACTAATCATCTACCTTGAGATATCTATCCAGGACATCTCGCTGGTATTAAGTTGCGAGTCCCACCCAAAGTGTAAACTCAAAGCAACATACAACTGCATTAAAGAACTTTGCGTAAAGTAAACAATCCTTGCACCCGCAAGTACAAGCACCGTTGTTTTCCCCTTGTGGAAACAACACATCCCCTAGACTCATGTTTCTGTCACTCAAGCTAGTCATCGGGGGGCATGAACCCACAATCATGCATAACGCTCCCTCTTGGAGTCACTACGTACTACTTGGCCAAAGCAATAAACAGCAACGGAGAACATGCACGAATTACTCAGGAACATAAATATAAAAGAGGAGAATCAAATATATTACTCAAACACAATCTGAACATAGTCTCATAATCCATCGGATCCCAGCAAACTCAACATAGCAACAGCAGAAAGATTACATATGTGCCTCGATCATGTAGGGAAGCTCACGAGGTCTAATCCATGAAGAACAAAGAGGGGAGGAGAACATCACATAGCTACTGATCATAGACCCATGGTCCAAGGTGGAATACTCAAGGTTCATTCGAGAAGCATCCATGGTGGTGGAGAAGCTCCCGGAGGTGGTTCCTCCCTCCGGCAGAGTGTCGCGAAGAGGTCTCCTAGTGCTCCCCATCTTGGAAGCGCGGCGGCGGCGGAACAGAGGAGAGATCGCGAAAAAGGGTTCCCCTCTCGGGGGTTTCGCATCACGGAGAATATATGGGCGAAGGGGGCAGCCAGGGGGGTTACCAAGGGGTCCAGGCGGCCCCCTGGCGCGGCCCCACCCTAGGGCGTGTCGGGAGGGCGCCTGGGGCCCTGGTGGGTCCCCTCTGGCCCCTCCTTGGTGATTCCCGAAGCTTCCGAAGCGCTGATTTTTTATTGGATTTTTCCCGAATTTGTGGAGCACTTGTAATATGGGGGAAACCTGAAATAGAAAAACAGCAGAAAAGAGGAACTGACACTGGGGTGCACTGAGTTAATAGGTTAGTCCAAATATTATCAAAAGTATATGGAAGTTCATCAATAACATAGCAATATCACACAAAAGAGGCATGGATCAAGCAGAAATTATAGATACATTTTGGACGTATCAACATCCCCAAGCTTAATTCCTACTCGTCCTCGAGTAGGTAAATGATAAAAGCATAATTTCTGTGGTGAGATGCTAACAACCATATAAGAACTTTTAAGTAACGCAATCAAGGAATGTAATTTAATTCAAGTCATAAAAGGCAAGAGTCTATATTTAGCATTGAAACAAGCAACATAAGAACATAAAGGTGAAAGAGCTCTCGATGTCCGTGACTCGAATATCTCCAAATGGTGTTTGCGTGCAAGAAAGGGGATATGGATATACGAGAAAAAAGTATTTTTGTGTTGTGAACTCAATCTACTAAAGTTTCACACTTGGTCTTCTTTGGAATCTTATCTTGACTCATCCCCAGACCACTAGCCAGGTACAAGTCAAAATGATCCACTCCTTTTCGATATTTTGAGCACTCATGCAATGGATGAGCGTAAGCATGAGAGCTGACACTTAGGATGGCGAAGAGAGAAGTATGGTGAAGGAGGAAGACTAAAAAGGTGAGAAAGGCTCACATCAATGAGGACAATCATAGGCGAGAAGGTCAAATGATAGATATGATGTGAGGAGTAGGGATTGCCATGCAATGGATGCACATATGAGCTAAGAAAAGCTCTCCAATGGAACTAGTGGGGGTGCATCCAACTTGCTCGCTCATGAAGACCTAGAGCCCGTTTGAGGAGGCTCATCCTTGGAATATGCAAGCCAAGTTTTATAGTGTGAAGGTGTCCACATAGCTATATGCATGAATGATAATCTCTATGGAGTACAAGATATAAGATGGTGCATGAGTGTGCATCTCCCAAAAGGAATAGTAGTGTGCCCCCTTCTCTATTTTTATTTCTTTTTTCTCCTTTTCTATTTTTTTCTATTTTTTTGGTGGCCTCAATGGCTCTTTCTATTTCTCTCATTTGTCCTCTTTGGGATCTTTTAATTTTGTCCTCTTTGGTATCTTTTCATCACTTTAGGGGAAATACTCTATATATTACGAGAAGTATAGAAGATCTTTCACACTTTACAAAAGTACTCAAATCATAAAGAAGATGTAACTATCATGAAGTATGCAAATGTATGCCTCTGCCAGTGTAGCAGGATATCCAATGATACTAGCGCGTCATGTAGCAATGATTAGGGCAAGATCCAACTAGCATGCGTCTCATCGATCGAGCAAGTAGCATGTATGACATGAAGATCAAGTCATGAGAAGGTGGATGTTGCATGGCAATGTATCTCGGAAAGGCTATGGAAATGACTTGATAGGTAGGTATGGTGGCTGTTTTGAGGAAGGATATAAGGAGGTTTATGATGATAGAGCGTATCTCACAGGAGTATGATGATAGGTAGGTATGGATGTACCGGAGAAAGTGGACGCCAACTCTCGGAGTGAGAAGAAAGCAATGCACGGCACAGGAGAGGCTAGAAAAATATGGGAAGGTGGAAGTGTCAACTTTCGAATACTCACATTAGTCCGAAGAACTCATGCACTTATTATCGGTAACTCTCAATCTAATGAGGAGGTTTCGCAAAGAGACAAGTACCCCGAGGAGGAGTGTATGGGGGTTTGGTTATCCTAGCGCATCCTCGACTCATGGTACGTGAGGGTACTCTAATATTCGATCCCTCCAAAGAGTAGTGATCCATCTAGTAGCTAAAGTTCTCAACTAATTTTGTAAGTTTTGAAAATAAACACAGATTGCCCAAAATACAACATCTATCACTAATAGGCTAAAGCTCTTGACACCAAAAGTCCAAACATTACTCAAGGCAATACCTCAAAACTATTGCAAGTTGCCACGACAAAAGAATAGCAACCTCAATTACCTACTTCAAGTCAAGACACACAACTCAGTGCAACAGGCAAACTCTCTAAACAAGATAAACATGAAAACTCAAGAGAGTTCCGGCAACAAACTAAACAAAAGCTCTTAAAAAGATAAGCATGAAAACTAAGAGCTAAACAAGGCAGTAGCTATGAAAAAGATAAAGAACACAGACAGCAAAGATAAGCATGAAGAATCCTATGTTGTGTTCTAGATTTTGAAAGTGGAGCGTGTTTCTCTCCCACACAAAGAAAGTTGGGTTCTAACTTGTTATGAACAGCAAGCAAAGCTAAAGAAAACTAAAAATAAAAACTAAGAGCGAGACGCTCCAAGCATAGCACATAACGCATGAAGTGATAAAAATATAGTGAAACGAAAGACGAACTAATAATTGTTGATGGAGAAGGGGATGCACGGGGGCATCCCCAAGTTTAGACGCTTGAGTCTCCTTGAATATTTCTTGGGGAGGCAAGGGGGCATCCCCAAGCTTGAGCGCTTGACACTCCTGAATCTTTTTTCATCATCTTCCCTCGCACACTTGAAAACTCCCTTCATACATAACTCATCATAATCTGATTAGCGAGTTTAGTACCCGTAATAAAATAATTTTTCCTCTACTGGAAATAAGGATATTCTTGAAGAGCTACTGTTTCTCAAGATTGAAAAAAAGTTTTTGCAAAGAAAAAACAAGCTTAAGGTTTGCAAAATGAAGAAGAGGCAAAACAGGACAGAATCTGTGAAAAACAGACCAGCAGGTAGTAAAGAATATTGAAGGGATACTTCTGCAACTCAAATCAAAAAACTTATAGAGCACGCTGTGTAAAAAGTTCAGCTCAAAAAGATGAACTGGGATTTTTCTGTGATTTTCCCGTCACGAGGACAGAATCTGTTTTCTGGACAGCATGTCACAACTTTCACTTCCCTTCTCATATGAGGCTATAATTGGCAAAAAGCTTGAAAAGTAAAGATACAATGATGTTGCTACAGTAGTAACAATCATCAAGACCACTAAAAACAGAAAAAAAAACAAAAAGGAAATCCTAAATTCGTTGCGGGCTGCCTCCCGAAAGCGCTTCTTTAAAGCCATTAGCTAGGCTTAATGCAATAGATCAAGTTTTTTCAATAAAATAACTAGCCCGTGTGATGGACTCAAAAGGCAACTTAATCTTTTTCCTAGGGTAGTGTTCCATCCCTTTCTTGAGAGGGAATTGGAATTTTATAATCCCTTCTTTCATATCAATAACAGCACCCACGGTGTGAAGAAAAGGACGTCCCAAAATAATTGGACAAGAAGGTTCACATTCAATGTCCATAATAGTAAAATCAACGGGAACATAATTGTCATTGACAATGATAAGAATATCATGGATCTTCCCCAAAGGTTTCTTTACGGGAGAGTCAACAAGACGAGCACAAAAAGATCAAGGATCAAAAGGTTTCAATTCAAATATATCATACATTCTTTTGGGCATAACGAAGGTACTAGCTCCAACATCACATAAAGTATAGCAAGAGAAATTATTAAACTTAATTTTAACCATAGGATCCCAACCATCTTCTAGCTTTCTAGGTATGGAGGCTTCTACCCTAAGCTTCTCCTCCCTAGCTTTAATGATAGCATTAGTGATATGCTTCGTGAAGGCAAGATTAAGTGTGCTAGTGTGGGGGTCTCTACACATCTTGTGAAGGAAACGAATAACTTCAGAAAGGGTGAAATTATCAAAATCAAGGTCACTACTATCAATTAAAGTGGTAGTGGTGTCCTTTAGGATCACTTGTTTGGTAGCTTATATAGTCATAGGAGTTTCTTCTTCTACGGTTGAGGTCATAGCATCACCATTAATAGGTCCTATGGGACTAGGGGTGCATTGGGTGCTAAGAGTTTGGATATCCTCAACAACTTGGATAGTAGCAATGGTATGGTGTGTAGGAAAGCTCTTAATTCTATCCTCTTCCTCCTTTATGGTTGAAACCACTTCAGGTTTAGCCGCCATTTGGTTTATCAAAGTAGCCTGTGTGTGAGACATATTGGAAACTTGGGTTTCCGTGGTGGTGAGCCTAGTCTGACGGTTAGAGATCTCAGTGTTCAGACTCTCTAGTTGTCTACCAATGTCTTGCAAGATAGAAGTATGCTCATCTAATTGTCTAGAGAAGGTCCTATTTTGTTCATACTGGGTGTGCATGTAGTTCTTAGTGGCCTTCTCTATTTCCAAAAGTTTCTCATAACTAGGCATGTCTCTATATCTAGGGGTAGAGTTTTTGGTGCTAGGATAAGTGTTGTTGTTCCCATAGTTGTTGGAGGGGAACGGTCTAGGATTGTTACCAAAATTACTCCTATAAGCATTGTTATTGAAGTTGTTTCTAGAGATAAAGTTCACATCTGCATGATCTTAAGCAATCAAAGAATCTAAAGGAACATCATGAGGATCAATAGGAGATTGCTTGGTAAGTAGAGACATAATCAAGTCAAATTTTTTATTTAGGGAGGAGATCTCCTCGACAGAGTTTACCTTCCTACATGGTGGAGCTCTTTTGGTGTGCCATTGGGAATAGTTGGTCATCATCTCATCGAGTAGTTTTGTGGAAGCACCAAGCGTTGTTGACATAAAGGTTCCACCGCGGCCGAATCTAGCAAGTTCTGCGAGGTAAAGTTCAAGCCTACATAAAAAGTTTGGATAACCATCCAAGTAGTCAAACCATGCGTAGGGAAATTCTTAACAAGAGATTTCATGTGTTCCCAAGCTTGGGCAACGTGTTCATTATCCAATTGCTTAAAATTCATAATATTACTCCTCAATTGGATAATCTTAGCAGGGGGTAGTACTTCCCAATAAAAGCATCCTTGCACTTATCCCAAGAATCTATGCTATTCCTAGGCAAGGATTGAAACCAGATTTTAGCTCCTCCTCTCAAGGAGAAAGGAAAAAGCTTAAGCTTAACAATATCACCATCTACTTCTGTAAGAGCAAGTTTTGCCCCCAAAGGTTTTGGAGATTGTTGGACAAAGCAGAAGTGGAACTAATATTGTTTTCGAGTATAAACAGATACTTAAGTTCCGAAAGAATGGAGTTTGCATGTAGAAGGTCGAAGGACAACTCACTGCAGCGAGACTGCAGTTAACTACCAAAACCTTTTAAGGAAGACGACCCATAAAAATGTCATTGAAGAAGAAGATGCTCTCGAGTAAAAGTGCAACGAGGAGAAAGCTGAAGCTGGTCGAAGACTTAGTCTTTTTACTAGTTTCTCTTTATTTTCTTGAGTCGTAGGAAAAAACCGTACTATCAAGAGGGATTTGCTAGTTGAGATCTTAGTCGAAGTGAATTTTCTCTGCTCAACCTAACCCACAAAAGCCTACCGAGAGAAATCTTACTGAGTCGAGTGAATAGCTCGAAGGCAAAGTCATCGCACTTCGTGCCTTCGAGAGAGAACTCGTTCGGTAAGTCAGCTTACTTGTTCCTCAAGTAAAGTTGCGCAGTGATTGAAATCCGACCGTTGTGGACACGCGTAAAGAGGTTGCATCGGGTCACTTCAGTCATTTTACCCATTGGGATCGCCACCTATAAATACCCCGCACCTACCCGCCATTTCGGGTCGGCTGCTCCACTGAAGATTCTAAGACAGAAGTACTGTGAGCATCCCAAGAGAGATCCATCGAGAGAAAACCAAAACCCATGTCCAAACTGAGTTGAGCAATTCACAAAGACTTAGGTTGATATTAGACGATCTTTTTATCTTGGAGAACTGCAAGTCTCCTAGACGGTTAGGCGTTACCTGTCAAGTAGTCGAAGATTAATTGTCGCTGCTGAAGGAATTTTGTAAAGGTCTCGGAGATGTCCTGAATCATCTACCACGAGTGAAAACTGGACAAGCTCGAGGAGTTTATTGCAGTGGAGAATAGGACAGAGAGAGTTTTGCTCCAGGTGTTCAATCACAAGTCCCTCCAACCAGACATAACACTTCGCAGAGTGTGAACTGGTTTACCAAACATCGTTGTGTGAGGCTCGTTTTATTTCTAGCTTGTATATTAAGTACTTACTCGTTGCCTGTTTGCCTTCGATGTTTACCTTCGCTCCCAATCCTTTTGAGCCATGCATTACTTTTGATACTGTAATTCCTTCGAGATGCATGTAGTCCTTCGCAGTTTGCATTAATTCCTTCTAAGTTCCTTAGAATTAATAGAAGTGATCATTCACCCCCTCCCCCTCTGATCATTCTTGAGCTTTCAATTGGTATCAGAGCAAGGCACTCCCTACGCTCTGCGTATTTTGGTCTAACAACCTGGAGTGTTTTCAAGAATGTCGTTTGCAGCTGTTCGCTTGGGGGAACCGATTCCTATTTACAATGGGAAGGACTATCCTTATTGGAAGGACAAAATGAAGAGGAACATCATGGCCATCAACTCTGCCGCTTGGGAAGTTGTCAAGAATGGTGTAACTGTCAATGACAAAGATGCCATCACTCCTGAAGAGGCAAAGAAGATGGAACTCGATGCTGAAGTCTGGGTATTGATTACAAATCATCTGATTCCAAAGAAATATCATGAAGTCGAGAATATTTATTCGGCCAAAAGGTGTCTGGGACTATCTCGAGAAGATTGGTGAAGGTGTCTCTACTCAGAAAGATGCTCGTATTGACACCCTTCGAAGCAAATTCTATCGTTTCAAGAGGCACGAGGGAGAAAAAGTTAACTCAATATACAGCAGACTCACTGCCTTGTCAAATGAGCTGATTTCCCTCGGTGCTGAAGACATTACCAACCGGATTATTGTCAGAAATGTGCTCCGTTCTCTTGATGATTCCTTCGATCACATTGTGCTGATGATTAAGGAAAGGACTGATTTCAAGGATCTTGTCGCCGCTGATATTCTTGAGAGACTCAACACCTTCGAGATGGAAGAAGATGAAAAACGAGATGTTAATGGGACTCGAAGAAAATCTCATGCACTTAAGGCCAGAGCTTCACATCATTCCACTCCTGAAGCCAGTTCTGAATCTGGAGGTGCCTCTGATGACCCTGAGAACATTGGAAAAGATCTGGCACTGATAATGAAAAGATTCAACAGATTTCAGAGAAGAAACTCCTCTTCACCGAAGAAAAACTACTCGTCAAGACATTCGAGCAATTCATCTTAGCATCGATCATCATCCAGAAACTCTTCAGCGAAACATGACTGCTGCTACAAGTGCAATAAGCCAGGTCACTTCATTGTTGATTGTCCTCTCTGGGAAATTGAACATAGATCAAAGAATTCTCACAGCAACTCTTCGAGCAAGTCTCACAGATCAAGCAAAAACTATGAGTCGAAGAGATATGATTCAAAGTCCAAAAAAGACAAGAAAGATGGTTCTGATGATGACAAGAAGAAGAAGCACCACAAGCATCGAGAGAGTTCTTCCTCGAAATCACATTCTTTTCGACGCAAGAATTCTCATCGCGCCAAAGCCTATTTGGGTAAAGAGATGAACTCTGAAGATGCAGCATCCGGTTCCGAAGCTGAATCAAACTCAAGATCTGGTTCTGGTTCTGGTTCTGAATCTGATGGGGTTGCTGTTTTCGCATTTGCTTCAAGCAAGACTTCAAGTTCATTCTTCACCAACCAAAGCAGTGAAGATGAATCTCCAGCTTACTGCTTCATGGCCAAGGCTAAGGTATCCTCTTCTAAGAATTCCTACGATACCTCTGATGGATCTGCTTATGAAAGTAACTCTAGGATAAGCTATGCCAAACTTGCCAAAATTGCTTCTATCCAACAAGATGAACTAGATTCTCTAAGTGAAACTATTCAAAAATCTGAGACTTTGTTGATCGATGAGATTGAGAAAGGTCAAACTTTGACAAATGAGCATGCTGCTCTGAAAGAAAAGTATGATGAACTTTCCTCTCGGCATGATCTTCTCTCAGTGGACTACGAGAAGCTAACCTATGAATTCCTTCAAAGTAAAATGGCTCTCGAGAAACTGAGGGAGGCTAATGAAGAGTTGGAAAGTGTCAATCTCACGCTCATGGCTCAACAGGGCTCAGAAGATAAAAATGAGTCTACTTCACCATGCTTAACTTGTTTGGAACGAAGTAAAACTGAGTCTATTTCTGAGAAATCGAAAGGAAAGCAACCTATTGTTATTGATGATGCTAACCCCTCGAACGAGGAAAACATTACCGAGGAACTCCCCAGGTTGAGAAATTTATTTGAAACAGGCATGTTCAAAAGTGTGCAGGGACACCAGTACCTATGTGATATCCTACGGAAGGCTCTCCTTCATAGAAATCCTCGAAACGAAGGAGTTGGTTTCGTAAGGAAACTCAACCCTGATGGCACCTACTGGGAACCCGAGAAGTATCCTAAAACTGTTTGGGTTCTGGCGAAAGAAAATCCCATTGATATTGCTAACCTTTCAGGTTTCAGTTGCAAAATTGATAAGGCTATTGTTGATGAATCACTTGATTCTGACTAAAATCTTGTCAAAGATCAGAAAGGAAAGGTGGCAGCTGAATTCGTTGGTACTCCTCCAAAGAATGGTTTCTATAAGCGACAGATTTGGGTTCGCAAATCTTTCATAGAAAAACTGCCCCCTAACCATTCTATGCAGGGAAAATCCTCGGTACCATCGAATCATTACTATTCTCTCGAGGATAGAAATGAACCTTTGGTGCCTACTTCAAATGTTCCCAAGAAGGAATACTATCGTATTGATAAAAATGTTTATCTTCATCGTGATAATAATACCAAAGTTGTTGTTACCCATCAGTACTCTAACCCCTCATCGAGGAATTATGTTTATGGTGTGCTTGATGGTCCTCCTCACCAATATAATCCTGTTCGCTATAATATCGCTGCTTCATCTAGCACTTCCATGCCTTCTAAGTCACCTGCTCGTTTGTGGGTGGTTAAGTGTAACAACCCAGATTTCAGAAAAATTAAAAAATTTGTTTTCGGTGTGAATTGTTTGGTTGTCTAAATTGGTTGCGGTGTTTGCATCCCCGATTTATCGATCGGCGATTATATTTCCCCCTCTTATCTCGTACTGGACGGAGACCGACCCTTGCCATCCTGACACTTGACCTTTGCGACACTGGGTTTCACCCGATCACCGTCGCAAAAACCGGCACAAGACCAGCCGAAGCCAACGGAACGGAAACCCCGTTTAATAAGTAAACGGGATATTTTTATAGTTCCCCGGAAAGTGTTCTTGGAACGGTTCCAACGCAAGGTGAACTCCGCTGGCTCGCAGCGCAGATCGCGCAGTTCGAAGTTTTACCCGAATCGGAGGTCCTACGGACCCCCGGCGGTCAGAAACGTAAACACCGCGCGCGCGAGAGAAAAATCGGGGATGTTTTTGCAAACTCCCAGCCACCTGGGCTATATAAAGACCACCACACTTCCACCCCTTTCTAGGGTTTCCCTAGCCTAAAAATTGCAGCCACCCCCTCAGATTTTCCCCCAAATTGCCCCATTTTCGTCCAAAACCCTAAATCTGAGATTTTTTTGCCCCCTAGCGGATCTGGACCTTCGGATCGGCCGATCCAACGGCCCAGATCGGCTCTGGCCTCCACCTCTCTCTCCTCCCACCTATCCACCGTGCTCCACCGCACCCAAGGCCGCCGCGCCGCCGCGTGCCTCCGGCCAACCAGCCAGGACGCCGCTGGCCGCCCCTCTCCTCTCCTGCGTCGTCCCTCTTCTCCTCCTCAGCTCCCTCTCCCTAACCCGCTCTATCTCCTCTCGCCGCAGGTCCAAGGATGCCGCCGCGCGCCATGGCCGGGGGCTCCCCGAGCTCAAGCCGCCGGCCCGATCTGGCGCCTCCACGACCGGATTCGGTGGCCTCTGCGCCACCACACACGACGACGCGCCCCTCCTGGACCCCCTCCTCGCCGCCTCTCCCACCACCGGCGCCGCCTCGCCGCCAGGAGGACGGTAGCCGGCGCCGCTACAGTCTCCGTCGTGGAGACAGGGAGAGCCGGCCAACCGTCCGCACCCACGTGGGCCTGTCCCAGTACGCCGGCGAGCCCAGCCGGCCTGCCAAGCCGAGCCGGCCTCCCTGGCCTGAGCCGAGCGGGCCTCTCCAGGCTGCCTGTTGGGCCGAGCCCATGGGTGAGCCCCTCCCTTCCTTTTTTTCTTTTTTTTTCTATTAATTCTACTGGGCTTGGCCCATGTACTTGTTTCGCCCAGTGCGATTAATTGCTATATTGCGCTCGCCCCCTGTTAACCCGTGTAGGCAGATTCGGCCCAGTGCATGTTTTTTTTATATTTCTGGGCTTTTTAATTATCTGTTAATTGTTGCGATGTGGCGGTAGCTATATCTTTTTGCTCGTAGCTCGTATTGCGACGTTTCCAACGTCAAACTTGCTTAGTTTTTCGTGTAGATTAATAATTTGTGCTCTTTTGCCATGTTTGATTTTCTTTAGATGTTGTTTACTTGTTATTTACAACTGCTTGCCACCGTAAATCGTTTCTGTAATAACTTTTTAACCGTACCTCTGATTAAAATGTTTCTTATATGTAACTTGACTAGAATTGCATGTAGATTGTGTTTATGCTGTTCTTGCTTGCTAAATAAAATAATAAAATATCGTTTAGGGGAAAACAGTACCAAACATATTTATTTTGTGGGGTAAATAGCGATATGCCATGTGTAGGAATTTTACCCCACTTAACTTGACCTAGTATAGATAGTTTATCTTATGCTTCACCTCTTGCCATGTTTGTGTGCTATGCCATGCTTGAGTGAGATGCCATGTTGAGAACCTTTGTTGATCACGTGTATCTATTCAACTTGAACCATCGTAAACGTGCGGTATAGTCGTGTGTGACGAGTACTCCACTTAACCTGTTAGACCGCTCTCGACGGTAGGTGCGATGTCTCGTGTTGCCTTCTTGTTGATGCTTGCTCGTGTTTGACTCGTAGTAATAGAGTGCTTGCTCGTTGATTTCTTTCCAGTGTTTACCTTCTTGTGTGCTCCCGCGGATACCTTCGGAGACGATGCGAGCTTCCGATCAACTACACCTTCGGAAACCGACTTATCAACAGGCAAGGACTATGCATTACTTATGATCCATTCTATTTCAACCAGCGGTTTGCATGCTAGTCTAGGATAGGTTCGATGTTTGATCCTACCACCTGTTTACAGCCTCTTTCAACCGATATAGCCATGTCCCTTCCCAGCAAACCTTGTACTGCTATGTTACTATTGCTCGTTGCTCAGCCCCTGCTTAGTATGCATGCTTAGGATGCTACGAATGTTACCCCCTATTACTCCTTGGTTTTGGGATATCACATTATTATATTGTTGTTGATGATATGATTATTTTAATGTTGACTACATTCGACGAAGGATGTAAGGTCTAGGCTATCCCGCCCCGACGCTTTGTTCCATTCGAGTCACCTAGGATCCGAGTTCCGGGTATTGGTTTTAAGACTGAGCGTCCCTAACCGTGTGTGGGATTTTATGGGGTCCCCTTTTCTTACCTACCTAGCTTCAAACATTTCTAGTGGTGGCCCAAGCTGTTTTACCATTTGAAACCGTGTGTGTGCTTGGTTGGGCCCCCAGCAGTTTTAAAACAACTCGGGCCAGCGGAGACAGAGTTCCTCTGCTGGTCCACACTTGTGAGCTAGGTAAGTCCCCTGTTATATAGGTGAGACTAACCCCGACCTTAGCCATACGGAAGAGTCCGATCCGAGGGCGCGACCGTCTCTTGGATTGGGTGTCGACTCCCCGGGGTCCACCGGGATTTGTGCGTTGTTAGTTAGAGGGACCTGTTGTTTCGGATCTCTCGGAACTAAATCATAAAATGGTTGCCTATGATGGGTAGAAACTGAGAGAGATGGGCGTGCGTGCGGAGCCTTGTAATGGGTAGTTGGTACACCCCTGCAGGGTTAAATCTTTTCGAGAAGCCGTGTCCACGGTTATGGACGACTTGAGACCTACTCCTTGTTCATAGACAACAACAACTGAGATAATCTTAATATAACTTGATCAACGTGTGTGTGTGCCTTGACTGCTTCTTCTTTGTCGGGATGCAAAGAGGAGGACAAGGATAGGATAGGTGTTATGTTTGCGTAAGTAGTTGATAGCAAGACTTGTTGGAGGCGATTCCTCATCGAATGATTGGCTTCTTATCTTACTCTCTAGATCGTTAGCCACTTCATAATGCTAGTGCGGCAGCAACCTCACCACTTACCCCATCCCTACCGTAAACTACTAGTTGTCCTAGAATGACGAGTGGTGAAGTACTTGCTGGGTCAGTTGACCACTACAGTTGGATGCGGAGTACTTCTGTACTCATGATACTACCCCGAAACTCTTTTCAGGGTTCTTGATCGACAACAGGTTTGGTGATCAACGTTTCACGTGGAGACTCGACGACGACTAGTTAGGCGGATCCCGACGGAGGGCCTGGACCCGTGTGGTTATGGGGATCGATGTTTTTCTCTTTGCCGGTAGGCATTATATTGTAGTCTGTACTCAGACATATATCTTCCGTTGATGTATTGTATTTAAGGCAATTGTATGCCGAATGTATGAGATGTTGTATCCTTGTATTTGTAATGTTGTGATATCATGTTGGAAATCCGGGGCATATGACTTCGTCATATGTCGTGGTGGAACCGATATGTGCTTTGTCCCCGGATCTGGATGGAAACATCTAGATCTGGAACAGTACCGCATATCGGGCCTTACAACTGCCTACGGTGGTTAAGAAGAACTAATTCTTCTGCAGGGCTATGTCTCTGGTGGATCCGAATGGGTCATGGATAGTGGTTGTAAAAATCATATGACCGGAGACAAGGATTTGTTCACTGAAGACAAACTTACTGAATCCACTCAGAGATATATTACCTTCGGTGACAACAACAAAGGAAAATTACTTGGTTTGGGTAAGGTTTCTATATCGAAGGATAAGCATATTGACAAGGTTATGCTTGTTCAATCACTAGGATATAATCTCATGTCTATCTCAAAACTTTGGGATATGGGTATGCTTGTACTGTTTTTTGCTTCTCGTTGTGTTGTCTTTTCACAGGATGATTATTCCTTTGTGTTCGAAGGATATCGCAAGGGTGATCTTTATATTGTTGATTTCTCTTCGGGACCTGCAGTGTCCACATGCTTAATGGCCAAAGCCACATCTGGTTGGTTATGGCATCGAAGACTTGGTCATGCAGGAATGAAAAATCTTCAAACTCTTATCTCGAAGAAGAATATCGTTGGAATTGATAATGTGAAATTCGATAAAGATCGTCCTTGCAGTGCCTGTGAAGCAGGAATGATTGCCAAGAAACATCATTTAGCAAAAACTATAATGACTACTACTCGTCCTCTTGAATTGCTTCATATGGATTTATTCGTTCCTCAAAATTATGCTAGCCTTGGAGGTAACAAGTATGGTCTGGTTATTGTTGATGATTTCTCTCGATATACTTGGGTTTTTTTTCTAGAAGACAAGAGCAAAGTTGTTGAATTTTTCAAAACTTTCGCAAAAAGAGATCAGACTGAATATGAAATATCTCTCAAGCATATCAGAAGTGATAATGGTACAGAATTCAAAAACACTCATATCGAAGAATTTCTTGATGAATATGGCTTTACTCATGAATTCTCGGCTGCTTATACACCGCAACAGAATGGTGTGGTCGAGAGAAAGAATCGAACACTTATTGAAATGGCCAGAACAATGCTTGCTGAATACAAGACTCCTATCAGGTTCTGGGCCGAAGCAATTAATACTGCATGGCATATCATCAACAAGGTTTATCTGCACAAATTTCTGAAGAAAACTTCACATGAACTTATCACTGGCAAAAAGTCAAATGTTTCATATCTCAGGGTTTTTTGTGCTCCATGCTACATCAAAGATATGAATCACAGCTCCAAGTTTCCCCCAAAGGTTCACGAAGGTTTTATCTTAGGTTATGGTTCGAATTCTCACACTTATAGAGTTTACAACTCTCATCTTGGCAAAGTTGTAGAAACTGTAAATGTTTGATTTGATGAAACTAACGGCTCTCAAAAGGAGCCATTACCTCTTAACCTGGATGAACCACCTTTGGATGAAGTTATTAGGTACATGGCTATTGGAGATATTCGGCCCGTCGAAGGAAATGCACATCAAGCCAACAAGGATGATGATGGTCCAATGTTCCCACACTTAGCCCGGGGCGCTGGAGATCAACATCCTGAAGCTAATGATGAACAGGTCGAAGGAGAAAACGTAAACAAAGAAAATGCTCAACCCGAAGGAGTAGCTGAACCCGAAGGAAATGATCCCGAAGGACAAGCTGATCCTGAAGGCCAAGCTGGTCCCGAAGAACAACCGGATCTTCAAGCTGGTGAAGGAGCTTTACCTCGTGTTCGAAGAAGAGTGGACGTCGACTCAATACTCGAAGAGATTCGTTTACCAGGTCGTCCCACCACTCGTTCTCGTACTCGTTTAGCTAACTTCTGCGGAAATTTTTCGTTTGTATCCATGCTAGAACCATCGAAATTCGATGAAGCCATGAAGGACTCAGACTGGATGACTGCTATGCTCGAAGAACTTAATCAGTTCGAGAGAAATAAGGTCTGGTCCCTTGTCGATAGACCTGATCCCAAGAAGCATAATATCATTGGTACGAAGTGGATTTTTCGCAACAAGCAAGATGAAGATGGTATTGTGGTAAGGAATAAAGCTCGACTGGTTGCACAAGGTTACACCCAAATTGAAGGTATTGATTTCGGTGAGACTTATGCTCCAGTTGCTCGACTTGAATCCATTCATATCATGCTTGCTTTTGCCAATTGAAATGGTATATTGCTATATCAAATGGATGTCAAGAGTGCATTTCTTAACGGTGAAATCGAAGAAGAAGTATATGTTATGCAGCCACCAGGTTTTGAAGTCCCGAAGAATCCTGATAAGGTGTACAGGTTGCACAAGGCCCTATATGGGTTAAAGCAAGCACCTCGTGCTTGGTATGAAACATTGAAGGATTTTCTTTTGAAGAAGGGCTTCAAACCAGGAACAACTGATTCGACTCTTTTTACTCGATCATACAAAAATGATCTTTTTGTGTGTCAAATTTACATCGATGATATTATATTTGGCTGCACTAACCCTGATATCAACGAAGAATTTGCTCATATGATGTCGAAGAAATACGAAATGTTTATGATGGGTGAATTGAAGTTCTTTCTCGGACTTCAAATCCGTCAACAGAAGAATGGGACTTTTATCTCTCAAGAGAAGTATCTCAGAGATTGCCTGAAGAAGTTTGATCTTGTAAATTGCAAAACTATCAAAACTCCAATTCCTACGAATGTTCATCTAGATGCAGATGAGAAGGGCAAACCTTTCGATCAGAAGAAATATCGCTCGATGATTGGTTTGCTTCTTTACCTTTGTGCATCTAGACCTGACATTATGTTATCAATTTGTATGTGTGCTCGTTTTCAGGAAAACCTGAAAGAATCACATCATAATGCTGTCAAGCGAATTCTTCGATATCTGGCGCATACACCAACTTTGGGACTATGGTATCCCAAAGGTGCCCAGTTTGATCTCGTTGGATATTCTGATTCTGACTGAGCTGGTGATCGAGTCGACAGGAAATCCCAAAGGGAAGTTGGTCCCAGTGCTAAAACGAAGGCTGGCAAGAAATCTGCCAAGCGAAAGAAGAAGGTAGTCATTGTCTCTCCACCAGAGGCAAGCTCCGAAGAAGAAGCCAATTCTGATGATCAAGACCCTGGCACCGAGGCTGATGTCGAGGACATTCCTCAGAAGAAGAAGCCGAGCAGTAAAGGCATCAGGATCCAGGAGCCAGCTGCCCAGGCTCCTCGAGCAACAATTGACATGACCAATTTGGTCACTGATCCGTCCATTTCCTCTGCTCCCCCAGTACAAGCTCGCAGAGAAAAACCTTCGGTCAGGTCGAAGGGAAAGCTAGCCCAAGTGGCTGAGGATGACGAAACCCTTATCCAGCGACAGGAAAGGTTGGCCAAGCAAAAAGCACTCGAAGATAAAGACTTGATAAATTCCAAGCTTCTAAACTTCCACAGTCAGCCCGAGCATAAAAAGACCCAGGTTGCTAAACAGTTGGGCATTCTGCACCTGGTTAGCGAGAATTATAGACGACTGATTGAAGGAGGCACTGTCCCCAGTGCTCCGAAAGAAAAGGTCGTGGCCCCCAGTGCCACCGAGAAAGTGGTGACTCCCAAAGTCACGAAGAAAAATGTTGAGCCTGTTGGTTCCTCGAAGTTTAAAGCGGCGGCCCCTAGTGCCGTACCAAAACCCATTTCTGCTGCCAAGGCCACCAAGGAGGCCGAGAAGAAAGCCAAAGAGATTAGGAAAAAGGCTCAGGCTGCTCCAGTTCCTCGAGCTTCCCCTGCTCCTGCCCTTGCTCCTTCCCTTGCTGCTCCTGTTGTGCCCGGCCCTCGTGCCGATGAAGAAAGCTCCAACGAAGGATATTCTGCTGCTCATGCTGCATGGGATGCAGAGCAGATTTGCACCATTCTTTGGAAAATGGCTACCACACCGAGCAAAATTACTCGTGAGGATGATGTCCCTCCTGAGATCCAAGACCGAGGTTCTCGATACATGATCCGCTGGGAAGCATATCTCACCCAGGATCGAAAGGATAAAGAACAAGAGAAGTTTTACTCCCAGCAGCTTCGAGAAGAAACTGAGGACCTTGTGTCTCGACAGTTTTTCAATTCCAAGCTTGCCACACTTGCTGATTCCAGAAGGACACAAAAAGAAAACATTTATGCTGTCAATGAAAAGGTTCGAGAAATTTCCGCTGATATGTGCAAGGCGCACAATGAAGCCCTCACCGAGAGACAATCTCGAAAGAGAAAGTCTACTGCCCAATCCTCTGCGCGTGGGACGCCAGAGATCGAGAAGAATGCCAAGAAGCATAAATCTACTGCGGTCGTTGCTGCACCAGCACGACAAGTAACTGCCCCCGCCAAGAAACCCACTCCACCCTGTGAGAAAACTCCACCACCTCCCCAAACCACTCCACCTCCTCGCCAAGGCACCCCTCCACCTCGACAACAAAACCACCAAAAGCTTCGTCACCACCTCCCAACCCACCATCACCACCTCATGTCATTCCATCGACCACCCCAACCATCGAGCCCCAAGCCCCAGTTGTGACCGAGCAACCTTCTCCGGTCGAGAAAGAACTCCAAGTCCCTATTTCATCTACTCACAAGAATTATTCCTCTGGCCATACTCTGCATGACGAAGAAGATGCAGAAGTTGACATTACCACTGTTTCTTCTCGTCAAGATGCCGCTGAAGGCCAAAGTTCTGGCGATGCCAGTTCGAGTGGAAGTTCTTCCTCCTCCTCATCAAATTCTTCGAACGAACAAATGGTTGATGCCTTTGCGCAACTTGATGAAGATTTAGATGCAATGGAGACTGAGGAGGCCGCACAAATTGCTACTGCCGACGAAGGAGTTGCCATCGAAGAGCAGGCCGAGGAAATTGCTCCTGCAGCCATTCCAGCGCAGGATATTGTCAATGTTCCATCATCAATTCCTCTTCCTGCTGAGCAAGTTTACCAAATGCCAGATAATGCTGCCAAAGTTTTTCCTGTCGATGAGCTGCTTCACTCTGCTCATCCGAGAGAAATGCTGCCTTTGTTCTGCCCAGATGTTCTTCGAGGAGGCCCTATATTTAAGAGGCGGGAACACAAGCCAATTTTCTTCGGGACCAATCCCTACGAGAAGCCAAGAAATGCTTATTCTCTTCGGTTTTGGACCCAGGAGCAAGCCATATATTATACTCGAGTGTCGTACAACAAGGCGAGAGTTTTCCAACATCAATACCTTGATATGCCTTTGGTGTACACAACTTCATGCTTTGAGAATGTTGCCGAGACTACTGATGGTCTGCATGCACACGGGATGTTTGCTCTCGATTGCGGCTACAATCCCGAGCTCATCAAACAATTTTATGCAACACTGTATGTCACTGGTCATCCCGAGAACTCGAAGACATGGAAATTCGATTACATGATTCAAGGCCCAGTATTCCATATGTCTGTCAACCAATTTCTGGCCATCATCAATTTACCTCTGTTCGAAGGATTATCACACAAGATTCATGATCTGCCTGCTCCAACTCCTGCTGAATTTTCTACGCTCATGAATCCGGACGTCGTAGGAGATCACTACCCTGCAGAGCCCAAGCCAAGGCACCTTGTTTTTGAAGCAAAGGCATGGTTCTACATTCTTTCGAAGACCCTGATGCCAATGCTCGATGTGCACGATGATTTTCCAATTCCACATGATGTGCAACTTGCTCTATTGAAGTTAGTCCACGGTCATCCCTTCGATTTTGAAGACTACTTCATTAGGACGATGGTGTCTTGTGCTGATGATCACAATTCCCACAAGCCATATGCACCTTGGCTGATGGCTATCTGCAATTACTCTCGGGACGTGCCATTCCCCGTATCAATATTCCCGAAGATTTTCACTCCACCAGTCAGAGAAGTACTGCAGATTGTTACTCGACCCAACGGTCAATATGCTGAGAACACTAGCATCCACACACAAATGACTGAGCTCAATATTCGCTCGAAGTTTATCAAGCCTGTGCATCACATGGAGGTTTCTCTTCGGTCCCAGCAAATGCTTCAACATCATATTGACCAAGATTTCCTTCAGAAGCAGAAGATGATGGATGAGATCAATCATTTGCGCAACATTGCAATGAACAATAATCAGATGCTGCGTGAATGTCTTCGCCGTGATTGGAAAGGGCTGCGCAAATTCAATTCTCTCGGTCAACTTCAGCGCTGCGGCTTCGAAGAATATCCTCCGCATCTGAACAGGAACTGGACCAGTGATGATCGAGTAGATCGCCCGGATTTCAATATTCCTCTGCTGCCGAAGAACAGGGATGTACTTAGTGTTGATGATTTCTGTCACATTACTGTGAACACCTTTTCCTCCGACTCCGAGCAAGATGAAGCCCCTCAACGCCAAGCAAGAGTTTACTCTCCACTCCCTCGAAGCCCCAGGACTACGCCCGAATCTCAGCTGGAATCTTCTAGAGATAAACACTCCTTCTGCACGAAGATTACTCCACCAGGCGGTCGCCCAATTTGTCGTTCTCCCACGCTCGCCGAATCTTCTCGACGTCGTCAGCGCCGCCCACGCGAGTAGGGGTTTCTTTCGACCCTATTCTCTCGACTTTTTGTACGTTGTGACAAAAAGGGGGAGATGTAGTGGCATCGAAGAAATTAGTTTGCCATCGGGGTTAAGGGCTTTGCTTTTTGGTCGTTGAACTTTTGAACTTTGCAGTTTCCGAGTAGTTTCAACAAACATTCGATTCTTATTCGATCTGGTTGTAACTAACTCTAAGTAGATCTATGAACTGCTATCCTTTTATCATAAAGATATCTATCTGCTGCTTGCAATACTTAACATTTTGCAGGAAGTTATCTTTCATATAAGTTCACAGGTGAATCGAGAAGATTGCATATCTTTTCATTGGTTATTATCTAGAATGCAATTTCACTCGCTAAGATTATGATGTTTTTCCCTCGACACTCTATTTTTCAAATATGCACTTCACAGGAAATTTCTATCTTCCGTGCATAGATCAAGGGGGAGTATTTCATCGATCTTAGCACTGGTTTATCATCGAAAACTCAAAACTCTTTCAATTATTTATCGATGCCTGTTTTGTCAACAATCGTCCAAAAAGGGGGAGATTGTAAGAGCAAGTTTTTCCCCCGAAGGTTTTGGAGATTGTTGGACAAAGCAGAAGTGGAACTAATATTGTTTTCGAGTATAAACAGATACTTAAATTCCGAAAGAATGGAGTTTGCATGTAGAACGTCGAAGGACAACTCACTGCAGCGAGACTGCAGTTAACTACCGAAACCTTTGAAGGAAGACGACCCCTAAAAATGTCGTTGAAGAAGAAGATGCTCTCGAGTAAAAGCACAACGAGGAGAAAGCTGAAGCTGGTCGAAGACTTAGTCTTTTTACTAGTTTCTCTTTATTTTCTTGAGTCGTAGGAAAAACCGTACTATCAAGAGGGGTTTGCTAGTTGAGATCTTAGTCGAAGTGAATTTGCTCTGCTCAACCTAACCCACAAAAGCCTACCGAGAGAAATCTTACTGAGTCGAGTGAATAGCTCGAAGGCAAAGTCATCGCACTTCGTGCCTTCGAGAGAGAACTCGTTCGGTAAGTCAGTTTACTTGTTCCTCAAGTAAAGTTGCGCAGTGATTGAAATCCGACCGTTGTGGACACGCGTCAAGCGGTTGCATCGGGTCACTTCAGTCATTTTACCCATTGGGATCGCCACCTATAAATAGCCCGCACCTACCGGCCATTTCGGGTCGGCTGCTCCACTGAAGATTCTAAGACAGAAGTACTGTGAGCATCCCAAGAGATATACATCGAGAGAAAACCAAAACCCAAGTCCAAACTGAGTTGAGCAATTCACAGAGACTTAGGTTGATATTAGCCGATATTTTTATCTTGGAGAACTGCAAGTCTCCTAGACGGTTAGGCGTTGCCTGTCAAGCAGTCGAAGCGTAATTGGCGCTGCTGAAGGAAGTTTGTAAAGGGCTCGGAGATATCCTGAATCATCTACCACGAGTGAAAACTGGTCAAGCTCGAGGAGTTTGTTGCAGTGAAGAATAGGATGGAGAGAGTTTTTCTCCAAGTGTTCAATAACCAGTCCCTCCAACCAGGCGTAGCACTTTGCGGAGTGTGAACTGGTTTACCAAAATCGTTGTGTCAGGCTCGTTTTCTTTCTAGCTTTTATATTAAGTATTTACTCGTTGCACGTTTGCCTTCGATGTTTACCTTTGCTCCCAATCCTTTCGAGCCATGCATTACTTTGGATACTGTAATTCCTTCGAGATGCCTGTAGTCCTTCGCAGTTTGCAAGAATTCCTTCTAAGTTCCTTAGAATTTTTAGAAGTGATCATTCACCCCCTCCCCCTCTGATCATTCTTGAGCTTTCAACTTCTTTGTACTTTTGCATATCACAGAGCTCAATAAAATTATTTAAGTGCAAAGAAGCATCATCTCCAGCACCGGAGAATTGATCTTTCATAACAAGGTTCAGCAAAGCAGGTTTAATCTCATAAGAAGGTGCTGAAGTGGCTGGTGTAGCAATAGGAGTGCAGATAAAGTCACTGTTGTTATGACTAGTGAAGTCACACAACTTGGTGTTCTCGGAGGAACCCATAGCAGCAGCAAGCAAGATAACTATTTTTTATGATTTTTGATAAAGGACAGTAAAGCAAAAACTGAAAAGTAAACTAACAAGACTAAAAAGCAAGGATAAAAGATAGTGTGCAACTCCTCTATCTTGAAGAGTGGAGTCCCCGGCAACGGCGCCAGAAATTGCTTTTGATTGTACGATTCCTCGCCCCCTCGTTGGTTACCCAAAGTGGAAGGTTGAGATGTAGATAACAACAATTTCCCTCGATGAAGATACCAAGGTTCGTTTACAGCAGGACTCTAGCAACGATAAGTAGGTGGTTCAGCAAGTGATGCGTCGTTTGAAAAGAATCACTTCCTTCTCCTGGACCTGCACACACAACAGATAACTTTGCTCCCAACGAGTTCACAGAGGTTGCCAATCCCTCCGGCCTTGTTGTTTACAAAGGGTCAAACGCACGGGATAATAGTGATAGTGATAGCAACGGAAAAGTAAATAAAGCACTAAATAAATAGTGGGTGTAGCCAGTATTGGAAATATGGATCGGGGTACTATGATGTTCACTAGTGATGTCTCTCTCCCAAAAGATGATAAAATAGCCATGCGAGGTAAAAAAATTACAGCTGGGCAATTGACTGGATTATGTGCGCAAACCAATGCTAACTATGCTATAAAGAAAGGAAGAGGCTCAAAAGCATGGGCGGTACACCAAGAAAAGTAGACTGAAATCCATCTGGATCTACCTACTAATCATCCACCTTGAGATATCTATCCAGAACATCTCGTTGGCATTAAGTTGTGAATCCTAACCAAAGTGTAAACTCAAAGCAACAGACAACTGCATTAAAGAACTTCGCGTAAAGTAAACAATCCTTGCACCCGCAAGTACAAACATCATTGTTTTCCCCCTTGTGGCAACAGCACATCCCCTAGACTCATGTTTCTTTCACTCAAGCTAGTCATCGGGGGGCATGAACCCACAATCATGCATAACGCTCGCTCTTGGAGTCACTACCTACTACTTGGCCAAAGCAATAAACAGCAACGGATAACATGCAAGAATTACTCAAGAACATAAATATAAAAGAGGAGAATCAAATATATTACTCAAACACAATCTGAACATAGTCTCATAATCCATCGGATCCCAGCAAACTAAACATAGTAACAGAAGAAAGATTACATATGTGCCTCGATCATGTAGGGAAACTCACGAGGTCTAATCCATGAAGAACAAAGAGGGGAGGAGAACATCACATAGCTACTTCTCATAGACCCATGGGCCAAGGTGGACTACTCACGGTTAATCCGGGAAGCATCCATGGTGGTGTAGAAGCTCCCAGAGGTGGTTCCTCCCTCTGGCAGGGTGCCGGGAAGAGGTCTCCTGGTGCTCCCGATCTTGGAAGTGAGGCGGCGGCGGAACAGAGGAGAGATCGCGAAAAAGGATTCCTCTCTCGAGGGTTACGCGTCACGGAGAATATATGGGCGAAGGGGGCATCCAGGGGGGCCACCAGGGGTCAAGGCGGCCCCCTGGTGCGGCCCGACCCTAGGGCACGCCGGGAGGGCTCCTGGGGCCCTCGTGGGTCCCCTCTGGCCACTCCTTGGTGATTCCCGAAGCTTCCGAAGCGCTGATTTTTTGTTGTATTTTTCCCGAATTTTTGGAGCACTTTTAATATGGGGGAAACCTGAAATAGAAAAACAGCAGAAAACAGAACTAACACTGGGGTGCACTGAGTTAATAGCTTAGTCCAAATATGATCCAAAGTGTATGGAGCAAGCAGAAACTATAGATACGTTTTGGACGTATCAGCAAGGCACACAGAAAAGCAATGATCATCTAGGAAAATATCAAACATTAGGCATGTATCCTGCAGGTAGTTGTGCGTGCTTGCAATAAGAACTTGCACAACATCTTTTGTCCTACCATCCCGCTACGAATGGGGCCAAAGGGAACTGATTAAGCATAAGGTGCTCCTGTCAAAGAGCACCGGAACAAAGCAATAAAACTCAATGGATACATGGAATCCTCAAATTATGGACCATCCCCTTTGGTGTCCCAAGCTGTCAGCTTTGGGATCGCCGGTTCCGGACCAGAATAGGTGCATACAACTCATAGGTAGGATCTCAAACATAAATATACTCATGAAAACATAAGTGGTTTATATCTGAAAACATGGCACTCGGTCCCAAAGTGACAAGCATTAAGAGCAACAAGTTGTAGAAAAGATGATAAACATCAAAGTAGATGATAGGAAACATGCCCCCAACAATCTGACGAACTATTACATGATCAAACTCATCCAATCCCTACCATCCCTTTTGGCTACAGCAGGGAATTACTCACACATGTGAAGAGAAGTCATGGAGGGATGATGGATTGGTGGTGGCGATGACAACGGCGACGATCTCCCCTCTCCGGAGGCCAAATCAGCCTCCAGATTAGCCCTCTCGAGGAAGAACAGAGGGTGGCGGCGGCTCCGCGACGGGTTCTGGAAAAGCGACTTCTCTTTCGGAGTTTTCCCATCACGAGAATAAATAGGAGTCGAGGTAAGGCACCAGATGTGGTGGGAGTCGCCCAGGAGGCCAGGTGGCGCGGCCAGGGGTGAGGCCGCGCAAGTAGGGCACCTGAGGCCCCCTGGCTGCCCTTTGGCCCCACTTCTGGCTCCGGGCTCCTTCGGGTGCGTGGATTTTTTGTAATTTTTCTGGGAATTTCCTTAGACACCTAAAAACCCCTTTTTCTGCACACAATAAAACCATACAGGCAGCTTTGCTGAAAACAACATCATTTCGGGTTAGTTTAGTTCAAATCATGCAAGAATGAGGGCAAAACAATAGCAAAAGTGTTTGGAAAAGTAGATACATTTGAGACGTATCACATGCCTTCGAAGTTGCTTTACGAGATCGACTCGGTGCATACCATGACATACCCGTGTTCAGAATTTTTAAGGGAGGTAGGTATGAAGGATGGGTTGGATAATCTTTGTGAAAATGCAGGTTTGACACGTCTTGTGATGCGGCAAGTGCTGCAGTATCCCAAACTCACTTATTATTTTGTCAACTGGTTTAGATTTAATGATAAAACCTCTACTATTGAGTTTAGAATTTATGATGAGGTTTTGACCATGTCTTTGGCAGATTTTTGTGAGGTTTTAGGTGTGTGGAATGTGATGGGAAACGTAGTAGAAAACAAAAATTTCGGCCTACGAATCAAGAACCCAAGATCATCCATGAAGATTGCATCCAAGGTTTTAGGTCATGGCTCACCAACCGATGTAGCGGAAGTAGAGTTGGTGAAGACCGTCGGTGCAGATCCCCGCAGCTAGGAATTTCAATGACCTCCCAACCGCGAGGATATCGATCCCTCGAACCGTCCTGCGATCTAGTCCCACGGACAAGTCCCACGAACAAGCTCCTCGAAGAAGGGTCGAAGGTACGACCCCTCCATTAGTATCCACACATCCCGTAGCAGCAATCCAGCAGCGCTCCGCCGTCCAGAGATGAACACCACCGAGAAAACTAGAGGGAGAAAACCCTAACGGATTCCGATCTAGAACAACGTCTAAACCGGGGTCTAATTGTGGAGCAACGGGGTTTAGAGGAGGGAGGGTGGCGCATAGGCCTTGGGGACAAGTTGTCCTGCGCCCCCCACCCCTCCCCCACATTATATAGGTGGCCATGAGGCCCCTTGGCCGGCCAAGGGAGGTGTGGAGTCCCTATGGGACTCCTACTCCCAAAGGGAGTCCTTCCCACCGGGGAATCCTACTCCAAAGTGGATTGCAATCCTACTTCGAGTAGGATTGCTCCCTTATGGCGCCCCCACCCCATGGCCGACTTGGGCAGCCTAGGTGGCTTGCCCCCAAAGGCTAGGGGCGTGGGGTAGTGAGTGGTACTGCCCGGAAACTTCCGGAACCTTCCAGGAGCTTCCGGGACCTTCCAGGACCTTCCGAGATCGTTTCGGGACATTCCGGGACCTTCTGGAGCACTTCCAGGACCTTCCGGGACCGTTCTCGGACGTTCCGGAACCATCTAGATAGTTTCCAAGACCATCCGAGTTACAGTTTAAGCCACCCGATGACCGCGAAGGTTGTCGGGACGCCCAGCGATTATCCGGAAACTATTCCGGTTGATCCAGGACTTCCCCAGTACCATTCTCATATGTTCCGGAACCACCTGGGACTACTCCAGAGTGATCCAGACATATCCTTAAATACCCAGAACAACTTCTGGTGCCCTTATGAACTATTCCATAAATCCCCGGAACTACTTCCGGTACCCGTATGAACTATTCTGCTTTGCTTCCACTAAACCTTCTACCATTCCAGCATTCTAACAGACTACTGCTCGTTAAGTGTGTGACCCAATAGGTTCGGTATAATACGGACATGACTCAGAACATCTTCCGGACATAGGTCAACAGCCTTTTGTCAATAGCCAATAATCAACAGCGGAGCCATGGACACCCATGTTGACTCCCGCACATACACGAAGAAACTTCGAGTGAACCATTATGTTTATTCATGTACCATTCCCTTTGCTTCGCGATATATGACAAAGTTAGAGGAGAGAAGTTTGGCACCCATGTGTAACAACTTCTTGAACACAAGCCACTCGTTATCCTCTTTGCTCGTTTGTCCCTTTTCTCATTATCGTATTCCGGTATCCCCGTGACTAAATCACAATGCGTCTGGCCAGACTATAATGGATACCGTCATACCGAGTGGGCCCGAAGTGAATATCTTCTTCATCGTGAAGGAGCAAATCCCATTCTTGAACTATCACAGTCACTAGCCACACCATCTGACATACCCAGAACTTATTTTACTACTTCCCATTTACGGGAGGATTCATCTAAGAACCAAAGCATGTCTTCCTGTGTGAAGCAACTCGATACTCTCATGGTCTAAGGAATTACGTATATGATAACATTTCATGATATGACTTATAACGTTGTTACGATGTGATCTCTAAGTATATCATTCAATACTGGGGTCGGTTCAACATCATTGTTCTGCTAACAATATGTTCCCATTGCTACTGACATCCTTGTTACAAGAACAATGTCCATGATTAAGAAAACGTAATCATCAGTTAGCACATGAGCTGGTCTTAGAGGCTAAACCAGGAACTCTTGGTGTTTACATTTCCACACATGAAAATGAGTTTTCTTCTGAATCTCATAGTCAGGGTCATTGCAATTATAGCACAGAAATATAAACATCAATTACGAACGTGGAAATATATATAATAACATTTTATTATTGCCTCTAGGGCATATTTCCAACAGTCTCCCACTTGCACTAGAGTCAATAATATTATCAGTGCTTGAGCACTTTACTCCTATGGCATACCGGTGTAATACATGCTTCATTTGTGGTATAGACTTCATCATCGGATCTGACGTTTCAGGCCCGTATGTATCTTGCATATCTTTGCGTTTTTCACGCTATCATAAAATTCACTAATTTTATCAGTTTAGCTTTGTATATGTTTGAATCATTTGGCAGGACCTTGGTTCCTTTAGAATAAGTCATGAAATCATTCGTCAATGTTCCATGAGCTTCAAGCATCTAGGAAACCATACCATGTTCATAAATGAATTTATGATTCAAAATACCCTCCTTGTTACTTCTTTAAGCAAAAATGTACTTAGCCTCTGTTATAGAATTCACCACAGTATCGAACTTGACATAGTTCCTCCATACTGTGCCACCCTTACGTGTGAAACACATAATCCCAATTAAAATCGAAAATCGATCGGAGTAAGTATGAAGACTGAATTGGTGTAACTGTTTACATCAAAATTCAGCTGGTGTAACTTGTTACAATGAGCTCTTCATTATCTCCATTTTCCGAGAAACATATCTTATCTATCATCAGTTTAACTTTTCACTGTTTGTCCAATGATCAACATATTGATCACTTTGGTATCTTTCTCACAACCTTTTGGAGCGTTGGACATATCTGGTCGTTTTACATATTATGGTGTACATGATTAATCCAAACACACAGGTGAGTGGAATTCAATTCACGTGTTTTTTCTTATCTGTGTTCATCAACACTGATTTCTGCAAACAACTTTTCACCACGACTTCGGCAAGAACATGTTTCTTGGCATTTCATACTAAACTACTTTAGTATCATGTCAATATGTAGTGTTGGCTTTAGCATGATCAGGCACTTACTATCTTCATAGATCACTGTGCTCAATACTAATGCTATATCAGCCCAAGTTCTTCAACTGAAAACTATTTCCAACGTAGTCCTTAATCGTGTCAAGAAATTTACATCATTTCTAATCAACAATATGTCATCTACATAAGGTTTTAGAAATATCATTCAGCTCCCACTTACTTTCTTGAATATTCAAGCATCTTCGTTATTCCTGATGAAAACAGACTCTTTTGGCAATTTCATCATAACGAAAAATTCCAACTCCATTGTGCTAGCTTCAGTCCATCACTGGATATCCAAGGCTTGCATCTATTTTAGCATCCTTTGAATCGACAAAACATTCCGGTCGTATGACATATACGTCCTTTGTTATATTTCCGTGTAGGAACTTTGTTTTGACGTTCATTCTACCATATCCTATAAATTAGGTATGTAGTAATTGCTAATATAACCCGAACTGACTAAAGCATCTCTACGGTTGAAACTATTTTGCCGTAGTCAACCTTTGAACTTGCTAGAAAACAATTTTCCAACGAGTTGAGATTTATGGATAAAACAATTTCATCTGAATCAATTATAGATCCATATATATATATTCTTCAGACTTTTAGTCTTTCGGAGGGTCTAGCAAGTTCAAAACTTGACTTACTTCCATGGATACTATCTCGGATTATTTGGCATTTAGCCAAATCCCGGAGTCAGGGCCCATCAACGCTTCTTTGTATATCACAGGTTTATCATTGTCGAACAACAATATCTCGTTTTACATATCATGAATGTTTGTACGAGTTTTGTCTAACCTGTGTGTTTCAGCTGCGCACTTATTTGAAGATTCAACAATCTTTAACAAGTTGCACTGTCCTCCCACTCACTATTTTGCAAGAAACCATTTTCTTCAAAACACATTGTTCTTAACAGCAAACAGTTTTGCTTCTATGTAGTGATAGAGGAATACCAAACCTTTTGGAATAACCTTCACAAAGTAGCACTTATCTGATTTGGTGTTTTGAGTATGTCAAACATATGTCTCATACACCCAAATTTTATGAAAAGACAATATGGTTTTATCATTTCCATATCATATCTAATATGGTGTCATTTCAACAGATTTGATGGTGCTCTTTTCAGTGTAAAAGTTGTAGTCTCTAACGCATAACTTTAATAAGTATAATGGCAAATTGATAAACGTCATATTTGATCTTACCGTGTCATACATGGCTTGATTACATCTCTCGAACATTTTACTCATAGTGATGTTTCGGGAGACGCAAGTTATGACACTTCTTCACAACCCATCAGACGTTCGCTAAACTTGTAACTCAAATATTACTTTCTAAAATCTAATTTTCAGAAGTTTTATTTTCTTGTTACAATGAATTTCTATTTCACTCTAAAATTCCTTGAACATTTCAAAGATTTCAGACGTATGTCTCTATTGAACAGATATCCACATATCTACTTCAACTCATGACTGAAGGTAGGGAATCCACTGCACACAACTACACTTATTTGACTACACACATCATCATGTATGATTACCAATGGTTTAGTTTCCCGTTCATGTATGGCCTATCAACGGTGTTTTAGTCACATTACTTTGAGACAAAGATCGCAAGCGTCAAGTGATTCCTAATCATATGACTCAAAAGTCCATCACTTATGGAAATTCTTCATGCATGTTATGTCACTTGTGATAAACGGCAGTGCCACATCTATGTGGTATTTCTGTCAGTCTTGCGACGTTTAGCGTCAGTGTTATGGATGTTTAGTATTATTATCAAGATTCATAACATACAACCTATTCATAATGGAAGTATAGCCTTTACGTTATTCATAGCTTTGAACAACTCTCTTGCAACAAACATGATTCAAAATGATGTTTTGCAACAAGGCTAAGTGTAGTAACAATTTACTCAACTCTAAAATGAATTATGAAGATAATCATAGAGTCAACACACGGTATAGTAAACCTTTTACCGTGTTCCCGAGCGTGTCAAAAAACTCATCATTAGCTAGTCATAAAGGCCATAGTATTTCTTGCATCGAGTTGCAGCAATATGCAATCGATGTGATATTCCAGTGATCAACAGTTTAATCACAATATACAGAATCCACAATTAACTGCTTAATCATGATTCCCAAGAATTACATCTCGGTAAACCTTTGATATTTCTTAATTTGCAAAAATAACAAAAAGATTTCCACTTTGTTTTGCTTTCGGTAAACCTTTGAAAAACCCAAAAAGATTTCCTTTCCCTCTTTAGTTTTCTTTGTTCGCAGAGTTCAGCTCGCGTCCATGGTTGCAATTGCACTTGATTATATCTTCTGATGTTCGATCGTGCAAGTGATGAGGCGGTAATGATGAAGATCGACGGAAAGGATGCAACAAGGAAAAGCCAGTATGAACTCTATTTGTTTCTACTTTTGTACATATGCTTGTACTTATGGTCTAGAGACCAGCTTGTACCGACATAGTGATATGTTTACAATGATTTCCCATTAGTTCATGCTTTCTTTCTGACTAGTCTCAAATAGCTGGAGTGCATAATGTGTCAATGAAATGATTTGCATGCATTGCATTGTTTATGATTTGGCATACTGAAGTGGTATTTCCCTTTGGAGAATTTTTGGATTGACTTGGCACATGCTTACACATGTTTATGACTGAAAGTCTATCAAGCCTTGATGATCTTTTTATTTCAGAGTAGTCATATCACTTTCATGCCCGATTCAATGTTGCTTTGTCACTCTGCATGATTATGACTGTTATTGCTCTCTAGTTGGTCGGTTCCCCGTCTTTTGCTATCCTTCACCTGTACTAAGAGGAATACTGCTTGTGCATCCAAAATCCTTGAAACTAGTTACGCCATATGAGTCCACTATACCTTCATATATATGGTATTTACCTGCCATCCTAATGAAGACTTCCTTGTACCATCTCAAAAACATTCAAATGCACTTCTCTTTTTGTATCCGTACAAGCTCATGGAGCGTTAGGGGAAATCAATATCTTCCATGCTAAAAATGTTTTACTCTTTGCCAAAGTTTAAACTAATCAAATTTATGAGGCAGAGGCCGGTCTGGAGAATACCCAGTTCTCACTTGTTTCACATTTTTCTAAAAATTTGCACTTTCCCTCCATACTTGATGACGGAGTGAAATGGAACTTAATGTAAGAACCCCAATTTAGGTTTGTATTTAACCTAGCTTGCATTTTAGCATCTTGAAAAAAATTACAAAATAAAAGGAATTGGGGAAAGAAAAGCCCTAAATGAATTAAATGAAAAGGCCAGAAATAAATCTTTTTCCAAAATTCTTTTGGATGAATTGAAAAATCCTAAAAATGAGTGGAATCATTTTAAAAGTGATTTGGGATTAATCCCATGCTCATAGATTTTTCAACAATTCAAAGAGTGGCTTGGAATTTAAATCAAATGCCTATTTGAATTGAAATTCAAATAAATTGAATTTCAAAAATTCCCAAAACTTGGGGTTGACTTCTATATAGTCACCTAGGTTTTATAAAATTATTTGGGGATTTTATAAAATGCCCTAGCTATTTTAATTTAATGGGCAAAACAGACAACAGAAAAGAAAAAAATAAGAAAAGCAGAGAGGAGACCTTACCTTGCGCCCACGGGCGAAGCCCACCTGGCCCGACCCAACTTACCCCTGTCGTCTTCCTCGCCAGTAGGAAGGGCAGCCGAGCCGTGCACCTACGGCATGGGCGCCACGGCGACACCCGAGCCCTTCTAGGCCTCCCCCTCTCTCTCTCTTGTGCCACGCATCGCCGCAGAACCCCCCCCGCACCTCTCCTCTCTCGCTCTGGCCTTTCCCTCCCTCTGGCGAGAAAACCGAGCGCCCCCGGAACCCTAGCCGGAGCGCTGGCGTGCCCCAGCGCGGCCACCGTGCTCCCCGGGCGCTGCAACCCTGTCTGGAAGACTCCCCGGCGACGACCCCTTCGCGCGGCGTCTTCAATTTTTGCCAATAGCCCACAGAGGCGACGCTGGCTTCGTCGAGCCACCGCGGCCACCCCCAACTCCGGCGACAAATTGGGCTCCTCCCTCTTCTTCTCCGGCTCTGTCGAGTGCTCCATCGCCTTCAGGTGAGCACCACGGTTTGTTTCCTCCCTTCCATGGCTCTTCCCGCTCCCTGTATCGCCGTCCCCCTCCTCGGCCGAGAACTCACCGCCGCGGGCATCGCTGCCGACGTGCTCCCGAGCCTCCCCCTCGAGCCCCTCCTAGCCCAGCCGATGCGCGACAACATGGGCTTCATCCTAGTGCCCGCTGCTCCTTCTCCCGTGGCCCCTAGCCGATTCCGGCGACAGCTCCGGCGGTGAACAGTGGCCTCCGGCGACACCTCCATTAGCGCCACCTAATGACCCCACTAATCCACCCCCTCCTCTCACTGACATGTGGGGCCAAGCCTCTAATTAGATTAGTTTAAGTTAATTAACCCCTGGCTTAACCCACTGACACTGACTGGTGGGCCCCTTTTGACAGTTTGACCAGTCAAACCCCTGACGCCAGCATGATGAAGTGCTGACGCAGTAAATCCTAAATCATTTATTTAATTCAGTAAATTCCAGAAATTGGCTGAAACTTTGAAAAATCATAGAAAATTCATTTTAACTCCAAATTCAACATATAATATATGAAAAATTATCAGGAGAAAATCCTCTATCCAAATATCCAACTTTCAGCTATGTTGGAGTTGATGTTAAAAAGGGATCAGTAGCTTTTGCTATTTGAATTAATTGGAATTATTTCAAATTCAAATCAATTACTATTCCAATTTCAAACATTGAAATGCACCACACATCACTTGTACTTCAGAAGAATTTCACACATATAATCATTTGGTTTCAAATGAACAAATAATAGCAAATGCAAGTTGACCAAAATTGAATAACATTTGGAGTTTGAATTTGAATTTCCTTTTCAAATCAACTTCAATTAAAATGTGGCAATTCAAACATAGGTCACATCAGCACACTTCCATGCTTTGTTTTGCATATTGAATGTGCATTGTATTATCTTGATTGTGCTTTACTTCCAGTGCTTCGGTGATTGCATCTTCTCGGTAGAGTTGATCTCGGAGACGAGTTCAACCTCGCGTCAGAAGAGTGATACCTCGTGATCGTCAGCAAGGCAAGCAGCCCCCCTTTGATCATGTCTATAAAATCCCAGTTCCCTCTCATTCTCGCAAATGCATGTTTAGGATGTCACCATGATACGTTCTACCGCTAATTGAACCTATTCCTTTGCATGACCTATCATTTTGTCACAGTAGTAAGCAAACCACAATCCTAGCAGATGTAGGAGTTGGTTGATATCATGTGGCCCCTGCAACTGTTACAGCTTATTGCATGCTTAGAGTTGTTACCTGAGGCTACTTTGATGTGAGTCGGGATGGTAGTGATCATGTGAATGATGGTGGTAATGTGTTGGTGAATCTACCCTAAACAAAGGTGAACGATGAGAGGCTGTGTAGGAGTACACAGTGGGTTGTCTCGTTGAACACTGCCTTAGGCCCGAGTTCTTGTGTTGTTATCCAAGACAAAGAGTACGACCACACATTGGGCTCACTGACCCCTCTCGGCCTAGTACCTCACCCCGGACCAGTCCAGGAGTCGCAAGTAGTTCGCCCTTTAACGATCTCAAGCAGGTGGAACCAAGGTAAGTGGTTGGCGTAGGTTGTGGGCACGTTGAATCAAGTGATCATGATCGAGTTGAGCTTGATGGCGGTCACACAACGTTTGAGGCCGCATCGGAACAATCGGCCGGATTCCGACTGTGGTCCCAACTCAAATAGGCGACTCCCTAGGACTAGAGATGGTGCCGTGAGTGAAGTGTCGTGGCAGCATCCTCGCCGGTACTCACTTGAAGGGTCCATCCCCAGGCGGTAACTGATGAGGCGTGTGTGTAGCAGTACACCCCTGCAGGGTTAATGAACTATTCGAATAGCCGTGTCCGCGGTTATGGACTACTTGGAGACCTTTACTTGATCATAGATAACTTGAACCGGATACTTCTAAAACACACCAAGATAAGTGTGAGTGCTATGGCGTGCTTCCTCGTGGGGAAGTCGAGGAAGATACCATAGTGGAGTATTGTTTGGAGACTATTACTTGGACTCGTGTATGTTCTTACCTCTCTCTGGTACTCGTAGTTCAGGATTAGCCAAGTCAAAGCTGGCATTTCTGCAAGTGAAACCCCACCTCCCTTTGCCTTGATACATGTGCATGAGTAGTATAGTTCCTATGTAAGTCTTGCTGAGTACGACTTTGTACTCACGTTTGCTTATTCTATGTTTTAGAGACGAGACCACTGACCCTGATGGTGGCCTCTACCTCAAGCTCGACGTGGACCAATGTTGTATAGTTCCAGGCAGCAGCCTGTGCCCTTTGAAGGGTCGTTGTACTTTTCTTTCAGGCTTCTTAAGCCATTTATTAAACTTATCTTTACTAAGACATAATTTGCTTCCGTTGATGTTTGATGTAATGTTGGATCACATCCATGTGATCTCTGCTTGTAATACAACTACTATGTCTGCTCTGTTTAGCAGAAGTTATACAGACTATGAGCTTGTAGAGTTCATGTTGTGATTACCTGCTGTTTACACTGGACATGTATGCTGCGTGTATGATTATAACATGCATGTCTTAGTGTGGGGTTCGATAGCTTAGTTGTATAATCAACCTGTTCTTGCCGGCGGTCTTTTATACACCAAGTGGCCCTTAGATGTGCGCAGCTTGTGGCATCGCGATGCGATTGCTCGTGACTCTGTCACGTGGCACACTTTGTTGTATGATTGAGCCCGCCCGAGATCCCGACTAAGTGATCGGGCTGGAGTAAGTCTATGTAAGGGTTATGATCCAATCGATAACATGGTTGAGGCGACTTGTCTGTGAGTATGGGATTCACCACCCATATCATTAGACTTGTGTGCGGACGATGAGGACCCATCTCAGTTGATCATCCGGCCTGGATGGGATGCCCCTCACGTTCGATGCTTACCGAGAGCGATCTGTGCTTGGCCTTGTTTGCTTAGACAAGTGGGTACGGCTCTCGTCTCTCCATGTGATTTTATTATGACCGGAATTACATACGCTAACCCCGGGTCCCGACAGACTTGGTATCAGAGCAGGACTGCCTGTAGGATTATCAAACCCTTGGCCGATGTCGAGTCTAGCATTCTATAGTTATATAGTTACTTTGGGTATAAGGGGACAACGTAAGACTTCTTTTTCTCCTTATCCTCATCGATCTGAGTTCTGAGTCACCCTCATCTTGTTCTACGGGAAGATAGGACTAGGCTCATCTATGTATTTACTAGGACATCTCGTTGTTTGCTTCTTGGTAGATGTAGGAGTGTTGTGGTCTTTCTAAGCCATCATTCCATAGTGTTTCTATGAAAGTGATGTCCGTTTTTCTTTAGGTTGTCTCAAATTTCATCCCGGTACAGCCGTTATGCTGTCCGTTTGTGGCTTTGATGCTATTGCATTATAGTCTTCCATCTTAGCATAGAATTGTGTTCTAAATCCTATTCTGATTGTTGATTCTTATCACACAGAATGTCAGGTGCAAATCAAGGTGTTGATCCCAGTTCCAGTTACCTAGACGTTGAAGAACCTCCACCACCAACCTCAACGGCAGAAATCATGATGGAGGCTGAACAGAATCGTAGTGATCAGACACGTCTTCTCGAGCGTATTGAGAAGAACACTTCTCGTCAACATCATAGTGTTGTTACCATCCAGGACTTCCTTCTCCTCAACCCACCAGTTTTCCGATGTCCTTCCGAGCCCCTTGATGCCGATGATTGGCTTCGTTCCCTTGAGCGTAAGCTTGAGATAGCCCATGTTGCTCCCGGTGATCGTGTGCTATTCGCGGCATACTTTCTGGAAGGTGCTGCTCTTCAATGGTGGGAGAACTTCGTGGCAATGCAACCAGTTGGTCACGTGGTGACTTGGCAAGAGTTCTGTGATGACTTCCGTGGATATCATATTCCAGATCAGCTGATAGAGCGCAAGAGAGAAGAATTTTGCAATCTGACCCAAGGAAAGATGACTGTTCATGAGTATAGGACTGAGTTCACTCGTCTAGCACGTTATGCACAAGAAGAAGTATCCACCGATGCCAAGAAACAAGCAAGGTTCCGCAAGGGACTTAGCCCCGTCCTTCGTCATGACCTGAATCTTCACGAGTTCGTCAACTTCAGGGACTTGGTCGACAAATCCTTCAAGGCCGAGTATGGAAATGAGTTGTATGAAGAGTCTCGCAAGCGTGATCGTGAGTTTGCCCAATCTTCTGGCCCAGTTTCTCGAAAACGCCGTGTTTGGATTCCCTTCAGTGACGTCCGTCGTGCTGTAAGTGCTTCTAGACCCCCAACCACCATATATCGTCCACCTCAACCCAATCTTCCTCCTTGGAATTTTGTTGGACAATCAATTGCTGAAGTTCCTTTCATTCCACGTGGTGTTTGTTTCCAATGTGGACAATCAGGCCACAATGTTCGAGAGTGTCCCTAAAATCATGTAGCCACCACACCTAAGCCAAAGCAAACCTTTCGTCGTGGCAAGCCACTACCCAAGACTTCCAAAGTCAAGCCTCCTGTTTATGAACATGGTTATGTGAATCATGTATCCATTCTAGATTCCCACAAGTCAACCGATGTTGTACTAGGAACCCTTCCTGTCAATTCCACCCCAGCTTCGGTTCTGTTTGACCCAGGAGCATCTCACTCATTCATATCCCATGACTTTGCACTGTCACATGACATCTCTTTTTCGATGTTATCCACCCCCTTAGTTGTGCAAGCCCCTGGATCCAGATGGCACACCACCATGGTGAGTCATGAGAATGAAATTGCAATTGAGGGTTTAGTATTCCTTGCCTCACTTATAGCCCTCAAATCTTCAGACATTGATGTCATCCTAGGTATGGATTGGTTATCAAGACAGAATGTTGTCCTTGATTGTAAAGCCAAGTCAGTGAAACTAACCTATCCATCAGGCCAGACAATCAAGTACACCTCACCAAGCTCTAAAACCCAGGTGCATTCTTTAAATGTGCTTCCTCTTCCAGACCTTGAAGATATTCCGGTGGTTCGTGACTTCCCGGATGTCTTTCCAGAAGAGCTGCCAGGAATACCACCTGACAGATCTGTAGAGTTTGTGGTAGATCTTATCCCAGGAACCGCACCAATATCCAGACGCCCATATAAAATGGCCCCACGTGAGTTAGCTGAGCTAAAAATCCAACTTGAAGCTTCGTTGGCAAAAGGCTTCATCCGCCCTAGCTCATCGCCCTGGGGTTGCCCCGTTCTGTTCGTAACGAAGAAAGATGGAACAGAAAGGATGTGCGTAGACTATCGCCCGCTAAATCTAGCGACGATAAAGAACACGTACCCACTGCCCAGGATCAATGATCTTTATGATCAACTTGCAGGATCCTCTGTCTTCTCCAAGATGGATTTGAGATTAGGTTATCATCAAATCAAAATCAGAAACGAGGACATTCCCAAAACGGCTTTCACTACTCGTTATGGTCTTTACGAGTACACCGTCATGTCCTTCGGTTTAACCAATGCCCCCGCCACATTCTCGCGTTTGATGAATTCGATCTTCATGGAGTACTTGGATAAATTTGTTGCAGTTTATCTTGATGACATTCTCATCTACTCGAAGAACGAAGAAGATCACGCAGAACATCTTAGGTTGGTATTGATGAAACTTAGAGAGCATCGCCTTTATGCTAAATTCTCCAAGTGTGAATTCTGGCTACCAGAAGTGACCTACTTAGGCCACGTGATTTCTGCAAAAGGCATTGCTGTCAATCCCGAGAGAGTTCAGGCCGTCCTTGACTGGACTCCACCTGAATCGGTTAAGAAAGTTAGGAGTTTTCTTGGCTTAGCAAGCTATTGTCGCCGCTTCGTCGAGAACTTTTCTAAAGTTGCAAAGCCTCTAACTGAACTCCTCAAGAAAGAGAAGAAATTTGAATGGACTCCCAAGTGCGAGGAAAGCTTCCAAGAGCTAAAAAGAAGATTGTCTTCTGCACCCGTACTTGCGCCTCCAGACACCAAAAAGGATTTCGAGATCTATTGTGATGCATCACGGCAAGGGTTAGGATGCATACTTCTGCAAAATCGACATGTGGTAGCTTATGCTTCACGCCAGTTGCGGCCACATGAAGAAAACTATCCTACCCATGATCTTTAACTCGCCGCCGTAGTTCATGCCCTAACAACTTGGCGACATTACCTCCTTGGTAATCGTTGTGAAATCTATTCCGACCACCAAAGCCTCAAATACATTTTCACCCAGCCAGATCTTAATCTCAGGCAAAGACGCTGGATTGAGTTGATAAAAGATTATGACTTAGGAATTTCTTACACCCCAGGCAAAGCCAATGTCATGGCTGATGCACTAAGTCGTAAGTCGTATTGTAACAACCTCATGTTACAACAGTATCAACCACTTCTTCATGAGGAATTTCGCAAGCTCAATCTTGAGATTGTTCCTCATGGATCTCTTTTCAACTTGGTAGCAAAACCAACCCTTGAGGATCAAATCATAGTTGCCCAAAGGCGTGCACGAGGTGTTCGCCGGATCAAGGAGAACATTGCTAGCGGAGTTGCTAAATGTTTCTCCACAGATAGCAAAGGAACAGTATTCCTTGAAAATCGTTTGGTAGTACCTAAGAATAGGGAACTAAGGCAACTCATCCTCAAAGAAGCCCATGATACACCCCTCTCCATTCATCCCGGTAGCACAAAAATGTACCGAGATCTACGCCAGAGATTTTGGTGGACTAGGATGAAGAGAGAAATTGCTCAGTTCATTGCTGAATGTGATGTTTGTCGTCGCATTAAGGCAGAACATCAAAGACCTGCTGGTACTCTTAGACCTTTGCCTATCCCCGAGTGGAAGTGGGATAAAGTCAGTATGGACTTCATCACTGGCTTTCCAAAAACCCAGAAAGGAAATGATGCCATCTTCGTTGTCATTGATCGACATTCAAAAGTTGCTCACTTCCTTCCGGTCCGCGAGTCTATAACTGCTAGTCAGTTAGCAGACTTGTATGTCTCCCGAATCGTGTCACTTCACGGTGTTCCTTTGGAAATCAATTCAGACCGTGGTAGTCTTTTCACTTCTCGATTTTGGGAAAGTTTCCAGAATGCTATGGGAACCCACCTTTCCTTTAGCACCGCTTATCACCCGCAGTCCAGTGGTCAAGTAGAAAGGGTCAATCAAATTCTCGAAGACATGCTCAGAGCTTGTGTTATCTCTTTCGGAAAGAAATGGGATAATTCTCTTCCTTTTGCCGAATTTGCGTCTAACAATAGTTTTCAATCTAGTTTGGGCATGGCTCCTTTTGAATTTCTCTATGGACGGAAATGTCGAACACCCCTAAACTGGTCAGAAACCGGTGAAAGACAATTCTTTGGACCGGATTTGATTCAGGATGCAGAAGAGCAGGTTCGCATTGTTCGTGATAAATTGAAAACAGCCCAGTCTCTTCAGAAAAACTATTATGATCGTCATCATAGGGAAGAAAGCTATAATCTGGATGAGAAGGCTTACCTTCGGGTTACTCCTCTGAAGGGTACCCATCGCTTCGGTATCAAAGGCAAGTTGGCCCCACGTTATATCGGTCCCTTTCGCATTCTCGCCAAACGTGGAGAAGTTTCCTACCAATTGGAACTACCCCCTCACCTCTCCCAGGTTCATGATGTCTTCCACGTCTCTCAACTCAGGCGTTGCTTCAAGGACCCCATCCGCGAAGTAGACCACGAAACGCTTGATCTCCAAGATAACCTTTCATATCGAGAGTACCCTGTTCGTATTCTTGATGAAGCCGAGCGTAGCACCAGGCGTCGGAAGATCAGATTCCTCAAAGTGCAATGGTCACATCATTCAGAGAAAGAAGCCACCTGGGAACGAGAGGATCGTCTACGAGCTGAGTACTCCACCTTCCTCCCGACGACTTCTGAATCTCGGGACGAGATTCTTTTGAGTGGGGGCGAGTTGTCAGAACCCCAATTTAGGTTTGTATTTAACCTAGCTTGCACTTTAGCATCTTGAAAAAAATTACAAAAGAAAAGGAATTGGGGAAAAGAAAAGCCCTAAATGAATTAAATGAAAAGGCCAGAAATAAATCTTTTTCCAAAATTCTTTTGGATGAATTGAAAAATCCTAAAAATGAGTGGAATATTTTAAAAGTGATTTGGGATTAATCCCATGCTCATAGATTTTTCAACAATTCAAAGAGTGGCTTGGAATTTAAATCAAATGCCTATTTGAATTGAAATTCAAATAAATTGAATTTCAAAAATTCCCAAAACTTGGGGTTGACTTCTATATAGTCACCTAGGTTTTATAAAATTATTTGGGGATTTTATAAAATGCCCTAGCTATTTTATTTTAATGGGCAAAACAGACAACAGAAAAGAAAAAAATAAGAAAAGCAGAGAGGAGACCTTACCTTGCGCCCACGGGCGAAGCCCACCTGGCCCGGCCCAACTTCCCCCTGTCGTCTTCCTCGCCAGTAGGAAGGGCAGCCGAGCCGTGCACCTACGGCATGGGCGCCACGGCGACACCCGAGCCCTTCTAGGCCTCCCCCTCTCTCTCTCTTGTGCCACGCATCGCCGCAGAACCCCCCCCCCCCCCCCCGCACCTCTCCTCTCTCACTCTGGCCTTTCCCTCCCTCTGCCGAGAAAACCGAGCCCCCCCGGAACCCTAGCCGGAGCGCCGGCGTGCCCCAGCGCGGCCACCGTGCTCCCCGGGCGCTGCAACCCTGTCTGGAAGACTCCCCGGCGACGACCCCTTCGCACGGCGTCTTCAATTTTGGCCAATAGCCCACAAAGGCGACGCTGGCTTCGTCGAGCCACCGCGGCCACCCCCAACTCTGGCGACAAATTGGGCTCCTCCCGCTTCTCCTCCGGCTCCGTCGAGTGCTCCATCGCCTTCAGGTGAGCACCGCGGTTTGTTTCCTCCCTTCCATGGCTCTTCCCGCTCCCTGTATCGCCGTCCCCCTCCTCGGCCGAGAACTCACCGCCGCGGGCATCGCTGCCGACGTGCTCCCGAGCCTCCCCCTCGAGCCCCTCCTAGCCCAGCCGATGCGCGACAACATGGGCTTCATCCCAGTGCCCGCTGCTCCTTCTCCCGTGGCCCCTAGCCGATTCCGGCGACAGCTCCGGCGGTGAACAGTGGCCTCCGGCGACACCTCCATTAGCGCCACCTAATGACCCCACTAATCCACCCCCTCCTCTCACTGACATGTGGGGCCAAGCCTCTAATTAGATTAGTTTAAGTTAATTAACCCCTGGCTTAACCCATTGACACTGACTGGTGGGCCCCTTTTGACAGTTTGACCAGTCAAACCCTTGACGCCAGCATGATGCAGTGCTGATGCAGTAAATCTTAAATCGTTTATTTAATTCAGTAAATTCCAGAAATTGGCTGAAACTTTGAAAAATCATAGAAAATTCATTTTAACTCCAAATTCAACATATAATATATGAAAAATTATCAGGAGAAAATCCTCTATCCAAATATCCAACTTTCAGCTATGTTGGAGTTGATCTTAAAAAGGGATCAGTAGCTTTTGCTATTTGAATTAATTAGAATTATTTCAAATTCAAATCAATTACTATTCCAATTTCAAACATTGAAATGCACCACACATCACTTGTACTTCAGAAGCATTTCACACATATAATCATTTGGTTTCAAATGAATAAATAATAGCAAATGCAAGTTGACCAAAATTGAATAACATTTGGAGTTTGAATTTGAATTTCCTTTTCAAATCAACTTCAATTAAAATGTGGCAATTCAAACATAGGTCACATCAGCACACTTCCATGCTTTGTTTTGCATATTGAATGTGCATTGTATTATCTTGATTGTGCTTTACTTCTAGTGCTTCGGTGATTGCATCTTCTCGGTAGAGTTGATCTCGGAGACGAGTTCAACCTCGCGTCAGAAGAGTGATACCTCGTGATCGTCAGCAAGGCAAGCAGCCCCCCCTTTGATCATGTCTATAAAATCCCAGTTCCCTCTCATTCTCGCAAATGCATGTTTAGGATGTCACCATGATACGTTCTACTGCTAATTGAACCTATTCCTTTGCATGACCTATCATTTTGTCACAGTAGTAAGCAAACCACAATCCTAGCAGATGTAGGAGTTTGTTGATATCATGTGGCCCCTGCAACTGTTACAGCTTATTGCATGCTTAGAGTTGTTACCTGAGGCTACTTTGATGTGAGTCGGGATGGTAGTGATCATGTGAATGATGGTGGTAACGTGTTGGTGAATCTACCCTAAACAAAGGTGAACGATGAGAGGATGTGTAGGAGTACACAGTGGGTTGTCTCGTTGAACACTGCCTTAGGCCCGAGTTCTTGTGTTGTTATCCAAGACAAAGAGTACGACCACACATTGGGCTCACTGACCCCTCTTGGCCTAGTACCTCACCCCGGACCAGTCCAGGAGTCACAAGTAGTTCGCCCTTTAACGATCTCAAGCAGGTGGAACCAAGGTAAGTGGTTGGCGTAGGTTGTGGGCACGTTGAATCAAGTGATCATGATCGAGTTGAGCTTGATGGCGGTCACACAACGTTTGAGTCCGCATCGGAACAATCGGCCGGATTCCGACTGTGGTCCCAACTCAAATAGGCGACTCCCTAGGACTAGAGATGGTGCTGTGAGTGAAGTGTCGTGGCAGCATCCTCGCCGGTACTCACTTGAAGGGTCCATCCCCAGGCGGTAACTGATGAGGCGTGTGTGTAGCAGTACACCCCTGTAGGGTTAATGAACTATTCGAATAGCCGTGTCCGCGGTTATGGACTACTTGGAGACCTTTACTTGATCATAGATAACTTGAACCGGATACTTCTAAAACACACCAAGATAAGTGTGAGTGCTATGGCGTGCTTCCTCGTGGGGAAGTCGAGGAAGGCACCATAGTGGAGTATTGTTTGGAGACTATTACTTGGACTCGTGTACGTTCTTACCTCTCTCTGGTACTCGTAGTTCAGGATTAGCCAAGTCAAAGCTGGCATTTCTGCAAGTGAAACCCCACCCTTTGCCTTGATACATGTGCATGAGTAGTATAGTTCCTATGTAAGTCTTGCTGAGTATGACTTTGTACTCACGTTTGCTTATTCTATGTTTTAGAGACGAGACCACTGACCCTGATGGTGGCCTCTACCTCAAGCTCGACGTGGACCAATGTTGTATAGTTCCAGGCAGCAGCCTGTGCCCTTTGAAGGGTCGTTGTACTTTTCTTTCAGGCTTCTTAAGCCATTTATTAAACTTATCTTTACTAAGACATAATTTGCTTCCGTTGATGTTTGATGTAATGTTGGATCACATCCATGTGATCTCTGCTTGTAATACAACTACTATGTCTGCTCTGTTTAGCAGAAGTTATACAGACTATGAGCTTGTAGAGTTCATGTTGTGATTACCTGCTGTTTACACTGGACATGTATGCTGCGTGTATGATTATAACATGCATGTCTTAGTGTGGGGTTCGATAGCTTAGTTGTGTTCTTGCCGGCGGTCTTTTATACACCAGGTGGCCCTTAGATGTGCGCAGCTTGGGGCATCGCGATGCGATTGCTCGTGACTCTGTCACGTGGCACACTTTGTTGTATGATTGAGCCCGCCCGAGATCCCGACTAAGTGATCGGGCTGGAGTAAGTCTATGTAAGGGTTATGATCCAATCGATAACATGGTTGAGGCGACTTGTCTGTGAGTATGGGATTCACCACCCATATCATTAGACTTGTGTGCGGACGATGAGGAGCCATCTCAGTTGATCATCCGGCCTGGATGGGATGCCCCTCACGTTCGATGCTTATCGAGAGCGATCTGTGCTTGGCCTTGTCTGCTTAGACAAGTGGGTACGGCTCTCGGCTCTCCATGTGATTGTATTATGACCGGAATTACATACGCTAACCCCGGGTCCCAACACTTAAGTTGGCCAAAGACTGCTAATGAATGGTGGAAGGATATTTACAATCTTCCCGTCCATACTTGAGGTAGTATGAAGGGCACCATGCAATCATTGCTGCCCATAGACCGTCTATGATTGATGGATAAGGGACACAAGTTTAGGCATAACATAAAAAAGCATGGGAACCACCATTAATATGGTTGGTATGGAAGATATGGAAAACATTTACCGTTTACCGTTGACTGGAAAGTTACACTCCCAAAAGTATTTTATCTCTATTTTCAAAACCACGAGCTCTGGTACTTGTTTAGTATTTGCTTCCATCCACGGGTTTTCAACCTTGCCATCAAAAGCCACGGTTCGAGAGTCTCCACCTTCTCCTCCAAAGCACCAACTATTGAGAGCATAATTGTCATTCTGAGTGTAATGTGCATTGTCCCAAAGTACCACATTGTCTTATGCATGATTGTGATATTGCTTATTCTGAAATATTTATTTCTAGTCTCCTTTGACACTACGAAGGTGCTTCTGCATTTATGTTTTGCTTCACTCATGGGGGATTGCGAGATGCCACTTTTCTATGTACAAGTTATGTGCATTGTGATCTTGCCATGATTTTTAGTTGCATATTATTATTCTTAGCTGTTTGAGAGCCTTTCTTAAGAATGAAGGATTGTTTTGTGCATTGTCTCTGTAGCATTGTTCCAATACTTGCTAGACTTGTTCGTAGTACATGCTTATATACATCTTATGAAGCAAAAGAATTTCTCAAAGTTTTATTTGTCGCATTCAGTTCGTTGAACTGAATTCCTTGAGGACAATAAATATGCTAAGCTTGGGGGAGTTGATACGTCTCAAACGTATCGACTTTTCCAAACACTTTTGCTACTATTTTGACCTCATTCTTGCATGATTTGAATGAAACTAACCCAGATTGACGTTGTTTTCAGTAGAGTTGCCTGTATGGTTTTCTCATGTGCAGGTAAAAGGAATTTTAGGTATCTCAGAAAAATCCAGGAAAAATCACAGAAAATCCATGCATCCGAGGGATCCAGGAGCCAGAAGATGGGCCAGAGGGGGCTACCCCTGGCCCAGGCGTCCAGTGGGCACGACCAAGCCCTTGGCCATGCCAAGAGGTCGCCTGGGAGAGGGACACCTCCCCTGGTGCCCTACTTGGACTCCTATTTTAACCCATGAAAAAAAAACCAGAAAAGAAGTCGATATCCCAATTCTCATCGCGGAGCCGCCGCCACCCTCTATTCTTCGCCAGGAGAGCTAATTTGGAGGCTGTTTTGGCCTCCGGTGAGGGGAAATTTTCGCCATCATCATCACCATCGCGACTCCGTCACCCTTCCATGACTCCCCCTTTCATGTGAGAGTAATTCCCTGTTGTAGGCGAAAGGGATGGTAGGTATTGGATGAGTTAGATCATGTAATAGTTCGTTAGATTGTTGGGGGCATGTTGGCTATCATCTACTATGGTGTTTATCATCTTTGCTAATACTTGTTTCTCTTCATGCTTGTCACTTTGGGACCGATTACCATGATTTCACATCTGAACCCTTTATGTTTTCATGAATATATTTGTGTTCTTGATCCTATCTATGAGTTGTATGCACCTATTATAGTCCGGAACCAGCGATCCCAATGGTGACAGCTTGGGACACCAAAGGGGATGGACTATAATTTGAGGATTCCATGTATCTGTTGATTGTTAATGCTTTGTTTCGGTGCTCTTTTACAGGAGCACCTTAATCTCCATAAGTTCCTTTTGGCCCCATTGGGAAGGATGGTAGGACAAAAGATAGTGCGCAAAGTTCTTATTGCAACCACGCACAACTACCTTGGGATACATGCCTAATGTTTGATATTTTCCTAGGTGATCATTACTTTTCTGTGTGCCTTGCCCCAAGTTAATTACATGTTATCTCTCATCCATGCAGCGCCCAACCATCAATTCCCCTAGCCTACAGTGTTTTAATCATGCTTGTTACAAGTTGCTTTACTTTTCCTGTTTTACTTTCGTTGCTTTGCCACCACTATTTCCGTTGCCACCATCACTTCCATATAACCGTTGCTACTAATACCTCATTGCCAAGCAAGTATCTTTCAGGTGCGGTTGAATTGACATCTCAACTGTTAAAGCTTCTAAATATTATTTGGCTCCCCTTGTGTCGAATCAATAAATCAGGTTATCTTACCCCGCGAAGATTGTTGCGATCCCCTATACTTGTGGGTCATCACTCATCCTTGCAATATGCAAGCCAATTTCTATAGTGTAAGAATCCCCACATAGTTATGCATGAGTGATATGAAAATCTCTATGGAGTACAAATACAACTTTGGAGTACGAGTGTGGATCTTTCCAAAGGAATAGTAGTGTTGCCCCCTAATCTCTTTTTATTTCTTTTTTTTCTTTTTTCTATTTTTTGTATTTTTGTGGCCTCATTGGCTCTTTCTATTTATCTCTCATTTTTCCTCTTTGAGATCTTTTAATTTTTCCTCTTTTGGGATTTTTTAATTTGTCCTCTTTGGAATATTTTCTTCACTTTAAGGGCAACACTCTATATTTTACAAGAGTATATAGAAGATCTCACACTTTACAAGAAGTACTCAACATAAAGAAAACTAAAAAACTATCATGATGTATGCCTCTGCCAGTGTAGTAGGATATGCGATGATACTAGCGCGTGATGTAGCAATTATAAGGGCAAGGCCCAACTAGAATGCGGCTCCTCGATCAAGCAAAAGCATGTATGACATGAAGATCATGTCATGAGATGATGGATGTTGCATGGCAATGTATCTCGGAAAGGCTATGGAAATAACTTGATAGGTAGGTATGGTGGTCGTTTTGAGGAAGGGGATACGGAGGTTTATGATGACAGAGCGTATCATGCCAAGGGTTTGGATGCACCAGCGAAGTTTGAACCAACTCTCAAGATGAGAAAGGGCAATGCATGCTACAGAAGAGGCTAGCACAATATGGAAGGTGGAAGTGCCAACAATCGAATACTCACATTAGTCAAAGGAACTCATTCAGTTATTATCGGTAACTCTCTATCTAATCAGGAGGTTCACAAAGAGACAAGTACACCGAGGAGGAGTGTATGGGGGTTTGGTTATCCTTGCGCATCCTTGACCCAAGGTATGTGAGGGTACTCTATATATATTCCAACCCCTCCAGAGATTAGCGTTCCATCTAGTAGCTAGAGTTCTCAACTAATTTTTCTTTTGTAGTTTTCGAAAATAAACACGGATTTCCCAAAATACGACACCTGTCACTAATAGGCTCAAGCTCTTGGCACAAAAATTCCAAACATTACTTAAATAATTACCTCAAAACCATTGCAAGTTACTACCATACTAATAATAGTAACTTCAATTACCTACTCATGTCAAGACACACAACTCAGTGCAACAAGCCAACTCTCTTCACAAGATAAGCATGATAACTCAAGAGAGTTCCAAAAGCAACAACCTAAATAAAAGCTCTTAAAAAGATTAAGCATGAAAACTAAGAGCTAAGCATGACAATAGCTATGAAAAGATAAATAACACACACAAAAATATAAGCATGGAAACCTATGTTGTGTTCTAGGGTGGAGTGGATCGTGTTTCTGTCCCAAACAATGTAGGCTAGGTTCCAACTTGTTATGAACAGCAAGAAAATGAAACCAAACTAAAATGGTAAATGCAAGATGCTCCAAGCATAGCACATAACATATGAAGTGAGAAAAATATAGCATGGAGAAGGACGAACTGATGATTATTGATCGATAAGGGGATGCACAGGGGCATCCCCAAGCTTATATGCTTGAGTCTCCTTGGATATTTCTTGGGGTGCATGGGGGCATCCCCAAGCTTGATCTCTTGACACTCCCGGATATTCTTTCATCATCTTCCTTCGCATAATTTAAAACTCCCTTCATACGAAATTCATCATAAGCTGATTAGAGTGGTTAGTACCCATAAATAAATAATTTTCCTCTATTGGAAATAAATATTTTCATGAAAATCTACTGTTATTCAAGATTTCCAAAAAAACAATTTGCAAAGAAAAATCAAGCTTAAGATTTGCAAAACGGAGAAAAAGCAAAATGTGGCAGATTTGTGAAAAACGGCCCAGCAGGTAGTAAATATTTTTTAGGAGCACTTATGCAACTCAAATCAATAAACTCAGAACAGACCACTGAAATTAAATTGTATAGATCATATTGTCAAAAAAATTCAGATCAAAAAGATGATCTGGTGATTTTAGGCGAATTTTTCCGTCAAGCAGACAGAACCCGTTTTTTGGACAACATGTCACAAGTTTTGATCTTTCTTGCAATCAGAGGCTAAAACTTGGCACAAATCTTGAATATAAAGAGGCAATGATGTTGCTACATTAGTAACAAGCATCCAGACCACTAAAACTGAAAGTAAAAATATTTTGGGTTGCCTCCCAATAAGCGCTTTCTTTTATTTCTTTTAGCTAGGCATGATGCAAAAAGAGGAATCAAGGTTCAAAGAAATCATTATCAATAGGATCATCAAAACCTCCAGCTCGCTCTTCAACGAGCCCATTCCTATCTTTCCTAGGGAAGAGATACGAACCTTTAGCTTTCCCACGAAAACGTATTTGCCCTTTACCTATGTCAATGAAGCCTTTCATGGCTCGGAGGAAATCCTTTCCAAGCACTATGTGTCCTTGGTTGACTGACTCCATAAGGAAGAAGTCAACCGCTGCACTCCTTTTGAAAAACATAACTTTGTCGGGACCCGGGGTTAGCGTATGAAAGACCCGCTACAACACAATCATATGGAGAGCCGAGAACCGTACCCACTTGTCTAAGCAGACAAGGCCAAGCACAGAATGTTCTCGGAAAGCATCGAACGTGAGGGGCATCCCATCCAGGCCGGATGATCAACTGAGATCCTCATCGTCCGCACACAAGTCTAAATGAGATGGGTGGTGAAGTCTCATACTCATAGATAAGTCGCCTCAACCATACTATCGATTGTATTATAACACTTACATAGACTTACTTCAGCCCGATCACTTAGTCGGGGTCTAGGGCGGGCTCGATCATACAACAAACTGTTCACGTGACAGAGTCACGAGCAATCGCATCGCGATGCCCCAAGATGCGCACATCTAAGGGCCACTTGGTGTATAAAAGACCGCCAGCCAGATCACAACTAAGGTCTCAAAAACCCATACTAACACATGCATGCTATAATTATACACGTAGCACACATGTCTAGTATGAACAGCAGGTATCATTGCAATTCTCTACAAAGTTTACAACTTTACTGATAACTCTTACAGAGTGCACACAGAGATCAAGAAACCGTGATCCAACATTACATCAAGCATGCGGAAGAAAAGTAGGTATGAGTACAGACAAGTTTAACAAATGGCTTAGAAAAGCCTTATTTATAAACAAGCCCTTCCACGCGGGACGAGTCGTCTGACTGGGACTACACTAGCTTGGCTTCAGTCGTCGAGCTCCAGGAAGAATCCACCTTCGGGGTCAGTGGGTTCATCTAAAACACTGATTAAGCAAACGTGAGTACAAAGTCGTACTCAGCAAGACTTACGTAGGAACTATACTACTCATGCACATGTATCAAGGTAAAGGGAGGTGGGGTTCATATGCAGAAGTGCTAGCTTTGACTTGGCTAGTCCTGAACTACGAGTACCAGACTTTAGGTAAGAAGCGTACACGAGTCCACTATATGTCTCCAACAAATTACACCACCATGGTTCCTTCCTCGACTTCCCACGATAAAGCACGCCATAGCACTCACGCTTATGTTGGCAGTTTTAAAGTATCTGTTGAAGTTGTCTAATAATCGAGCACCGCTTTCCAAGTAATCCCTTACCGCGGACGTGGCTATTCGAATAGTTTATTAACCATGCAGGGGTGTACTTCTACACACATGAAACTATCAGTTACCACCGGGATCTCGTCACCCTTCAAGCGGGTGTCGGCGAGGATAATTTCGACAACTTTTACCTCACAGCCAACTCAAGTCCAATGGAGACGCCTATCTGGGCTGGATTCCACATCGTGAACGTGGCCAGTTTTCCGATGTGGTCCCAGAAGATGTGTGCAGGGTCCCAAGCCGGTCTGAATAGCCGTTCTTCCACTTCGCAGACCGTGCCACAGACCTACCAGAACTCCGAACTACTTGACTCATTGAACTGAGAAGGGGTGAGTTAGTAGGTTGAGCGGGGGTCCGTTTGCCCAACATGTGGTAGTACTCTTTGTCTTGGATCACCACACAAGAACTCGGGCTTAAGGCGGTGTTCAACGAGACAACCCACTCTGTACTCCTACACAACCTCTCATCGTTCACCTTGTATTAGGGTAGATTCACCAACACATTTCCACCATCATCAACATGATCACTACCATCCCGACTCACAAAAGAGTAACCTCATTGTAACTCTAGGCATGCAATAAGCAGTAACAGTTGCAGGGGCCACATGATAACAAACAACTCCTACATCTTCTAGGATTGTGGTTTGCTTACTACTGTGACAAAATGATAGGTAATGCAAAGGATTGGGTTCAACTTTGCGGTAGAAATGTTATCATGGTAATCATCCTAAACAATGCATAAGCGAGACTGAGAGGGAAGTGGGATTTTATTATCAATGGGGGTTTGCTTGCCTTGCTGACGAGGTTCGGTAACGGTGTCTTCAACGAAGGGGGTGGCCTCCGGTTCTGGCTCCGCTTCTATCCGGACAAGCATGGCAAACATAGGATCAATATAAATGCAATGCTCAAACACATGATCAATGTTGCAATGTGATGTTCATGGTTGCATTGTGTTGCCAATTACATTTAAAAGAAGTGCATTGCGAAGTCATTTGCAAATTCACTCCAAATTTGAATTCAAAAGAATGCCATATGCACATTTTCTCCGTTCACCCAATTTAAATTGGTCAAACATGAAAGCAAAGTGCATATTCAGATTCCTTACATTTTCCTGATAATTTTATATATATTATATGCCCAATTTGGAGTTAAAATGTATTAGTTATGAGTTTCTAAAGTTTAATTCATTTTCTGACTTTTCTGGAATTATTTTTAATTAGAAAAGCTTTTATTGCGTCAGCATGACGTCAAGATGACGTGGGGGAGGGTCTGATGTGTGGGTCCGGCCTGTCATTGACTGGGTCAATTAACCCGGTTAGTTTAAACTAACCAGGGCGATTAGGGGCCTTGGGCCCCACTGTCAGTGGATGTGGGTGGGGGTTAGCGGGGGATTAGGCCTAATTAACTAGGCCTCGCCGGCGGTTAGCCGCCGGTGGCACTAGTGCGCGGCGGCGCACACACGGGAGGGTGCTCCCGGCCACCAAATGGCACAGGGGGCACCTAGATGCTCCCCGTGGTCGCCCGCGTCAACCTGTGCGCACGGGGGGGCAAGGGAGCTGTCGGAGAATCGCCGGCGACGAGCTCAGGCGGCGGTTGGGCTCGGGCGAGGCAGTTATGGCGATTTGCAGAACCAAATCGGACGCGGGGAGAGGGGAAACACGGCGGGGCTCACTCTGAGCGCGATGGCGGGGTCGAGGAGGACGGAGGAGCTGCGGCTGCGGCGGAATCGGCGACGAGCTCTTGCGGGTCCGGCGGTGGCTCGACGAAGGGGACGGCGTTCTCGGGGCTCCCGGCCTCGATTGCTTGCACACGGCAAGGAAGACGATCACGGCGCGCGTCCTGGACAAGTCGTTGAGGCGAGCAGAGGCCGTTGGCCACGTTGGTGCGGCGGCGTTCTCCGCGGAGAGCTACGGGCGGGTGAAGAACGTGGCGAGGGAGAGGGTGAAGGAGGATCCAGAGTAGGGAAAGAGAACGAGAAGGCCTCGGGTGTCTCCATGGCGCGATTAGAGGCCCTGGGGAGGCGCCATGCAGCCAGGCAGGTGGTCGCCGGTGTCGGCATGCGCTCCAGCGAGCTGCTTGCCGCTACGGGGAAGACGACAAGCGGGGGAGGCAGGCCTGGGCCCAAGGTAGGTGGGCTTCTTTCCTTTTTCTTATTTTCTTTCTGTTTTCTTTTCTGCATTTATGTTAGCCATGCTATTTAAAATAGCTAAGCATTTTCTAAAATGCTGAAACTTTTTATATGGCCTCACAATATAATAGGATAGACACTTATAAAGTTTGAACATTTTTAAAATTCAAATTATTTGAACTTTAATTCAAATAGGGGTTTAATTTAATTCCAAGCTTCTGTTTTGAATTTTTGAAAAATCTATGAGCATGGGAATGCTACCACATCACTTTATATGTGATAACACTCATTTATGTGAGTTTTCAAAAGTCAAACAAGAATTTTTGGAGCAACTTTATGTCTGGCCATTTGAATTAAATTCAATTAGGGCTTCTACCTTCCCCATTTGAATTTCATTTGAAATTTTTAGCATGAATGCAATGTAGCTCTTGATCCTAGCACATACCTAACAGAGGGTTCTGACAACTCGCCCCGACTCAAAAGAACCTCGGCCCTAGATTCAGAAGTGACACGCTCTGCTGAATCAAGAATACAAATGGGGGATTCTCGATAAGAAAGGTCATCTTTGAGATCAAGCGTTTCATGGTCGACTTCGCGGATGGGGTCCTTGAAGCAACGCCTGAGTTGTGACACATGGAATACATCATGTACTCGGGAAAGGTACGGAGGTAGTTCAAGTTGGTAGGCAACTTCTCCACATTTAGCAAGAATGCGGAAAGGTCCGATGTAACGTGGGGCCAACTTGTATTTGATACCTAATCGTTGGGTTCCCTTCAGAGGAGTAACCCGAAGGTAAGCCTTCTCATCCAGATTGTAGCTTTCTTGCCTATGATGACGATCATAGTAGCTTTTCTGACGAGACTGGGCTGCTTTCAATTAATCACGAACAATGCGAACTGGCTCTTCTGCTTCCATGATCATATCCGGTCCAAAGAATTGTCTTTCACCGGTTTCGTCCATAAAGGAGTTCAAAAGGTGCCATGTTCAGACTAGATTGGAAACTATTGTTATAAGAAAATTCGGCGAATGGAAGAGACTTCTCCCAATTCTTTCCGAATAGATAACACAAGATCTGAGCATGTCTTTGAGAATTTGGTTAACCCTTTCAACTTGACCGCTAGACTGAGGATGGAAAGTTGTACTAAAGGAGATATGAGTTTCCATAGCATTCTGAAAGCTTCTCCAAAATCTACAGGTGAAAAGGCTACCACGATCAGAATTGATTTCCAAAGGAACACCATGAAGAGACACAATTATAGAGACATACAAGTCCGCTAACTGGCTAGCAGTTATGGACACTCGAACGGGAAGGAAGTGAGCAACTTTGGAAAGTCTATCAACAACAACGAAGATGGCATTATTTCCTTTCTTGTTTTTTGGAAATCCAGTGATGAAATCCATACTGACTTTGTCCCATTTCAACTCGGGAATAGGCAAAGTGTAACACCCCAGTGTCATGATACAGTAAAATTTTTGTTAATATTAAATCTCTGTGATTAGCAAGTATCTAATCACCCTTGATCATGACCTTGTCAATTTCAACCATATTGAATTGCCAAAAATTTAAGTGGCAAATAAAAGTTCAACCTAAAATTGTGCAACCACTTTTTTAAAATGCCTAATATTCAGCGGATCACTTCCATGTGGTCTTACGGATTTATTGTGCTATAAAATAAATCCAACAATTAAAACATTAGCAAAACAGTGGCATTTAATACCTTTTTAATAAAAAAAATGCAAAAGAATTTATAAAAAGTCCCAATCTTTTTGTGGCACTCTAGTTTTGTGCAATGTCAATTATGTAGCAAGTTACAAGTTTTTAATTTTTTCTAAAATAGCTAAAACAAATCAAAACAGAAAAGAAAAAGAAATCAAAAGAGAAAACAAAATAAAAGAAAAAGTCCTAACCTACGCCCCTGGTAAGGCCCACCCCGGCCCACCTCCATATCTCCTCTTTCCCTTTCTCTGTTCCACCGACCGAGAGCTATGGCGCACCCGGCTGCGGCCTCCTCGCCGTCAAACCCCGTAGCTCGCGCCGCTACAGTGCTGACGAGGGGAGGATAAGGCCCCCGCACGCCCATGGAACCTGGATCGAGATCCAGTTCTCCTTCTCCCCTCCTCGCCTTCGTTCTTCCCCGCAATACCCGAGCCGCCATCGCCGCGGTTGATGAACACGCGCGACCACCCTCACCCACAGGCCACGCTGTGTTGTCTAGTGTGTTCTCCTTCTTCTTCTTCGTCACTCTCAGCGCGGAATCGAACCGGGAAGCACCACGGGAGACACCCCCCTCTTCTCCCTCGCCGTCGACCACCGGTGACCACGCCATGATTCGCGCCGCTCAATGCTTCCCCGGCTACCCCAAGCCCCCCCCATCGAGCACTCGCTGTGAGCCACTCCTGCAACCCGCTGTCAGAACCCTCTGTTAGGTAATGTGCTAGGATCAAGTAACCTTGCATCATGTCAAATTTTCAAAGGAAATCAACTTCAAAATCCAAATGGGAGAAGGAACACCCCCCAGATGAATTAATTTGAAAGGCCAGATAAAAGTCTTCTCCAAAAATTCATGTTAGATTTTTGAAAAGTCTTATAAATGAGTGTGACATATCAAGTGATGTGGGACCCATCCCATGCTCATAGATTTTTCAAATATTCAAACAGTGCCTTGGAATTAAAGAAATACCCCTATTTGAGTTAAGATTCAAATTATTTGAATTTTAAAAATGTTGAAAGTTTATGAGTGGCTAGTCTATATTATTATGAGGCCACATAAAAGTTTTCAGCATTTAATAAAATGTTTAGCTAATTAATTTAGCTAAACAGAACAAATGTCAGAAAAGAAAAATAGAAAAGAAATCAGAAAACCTTACCTGGCGCCCAGGCGAAGTCGGCCCACCCCAGCCCAGCCGGCCCACAGGGGCAGGGGCGTCTTCTTCCCCGTCCCTCGCCTCCAAGCTGCTCGGTGGAATGCCACCGAGCTAGCTGGGGACGACACGTCGTCGTCGAGGAGCTTCCAGGCCTCCCCGCGGCGTCTTCTCGCACCTGGAGACTCCCCCCAGCCTCCGCAGTCCATTTCCCCCCTCCACGAGCTCCCTCCCCTCCTCTCTCGCCCGTTTCGTCGTCGCCTGAGAGGAACGCCGGAGCGCCGTCGAGCCCCCGCGTGGCCACCGTGCCCTAGAGCTCAAGCCAGCAAGTCCACCGTGCTCCTCGTCGTCGTCTTCATCGACCTGCGAAAGGAATCGAAGCAGGACGCCTCCCCGAGCTCGCTAGCTTCGTCGTCTTCATCGCCGGCCGCCGTGGATCGAATTCAAATTCCGGCAGCTCCAGCGCCTCCCCGAGCAAGCCACCACTCCAGATAGATTCAGGGTGAGCTCACGGCCGGAACCCCTCACTTCTCCCCCTTGTTTTCTTCCTCTAGCCGGATCCGCCATGGACGCAGGAGCTCGTCGCCGCCATGGTCGTCGTCCTCCTCGCTCCAGTGCTCGTCGTGAACCCCCAGTGCACGCGTTTGACTCCTTCACGTGCTAGCGTTTGAACGAGCCCCGAATCAACTCCAACCGTGCACCACAACGTCATCTACGACCTCGCCGGTTCTCTGTTTCCGCCGGAGTCGTCGCCGTCGTCGCTCCCGACCTCCCCGTGACCCCCTGTTACTTCTAGACGACGCGGAAGACCTCCAAGAGCAAGCCGGTGCCCTTCATTTCCCCTCCCATGGCCGGAATCGTGATCCCCGTGCAGCACCGCCGTGACTCCAGTCGCCGGCGTTTAGCCGCCGGCGAGTTAGCCAAACCCCCCCTGTTAATTACTTGGCTAATGACCCCTTGGGTCACTGACCAGTGGGCCCAATGGCTTAATTAAGCCACTGGATTAATTTAACCCACGGGTTAATTAACCCAGTCACTGACAAGGTGACCCCACATGTCAGCCCCCCCCTGACGTCAGCACTTGCGCAATAAATCAGTTAAATGAATTTCCAGAGATTATTTGAATTAAAAGAATTCCAGAAAATCCAGAAAATACCCCAAACTTTGGAAATTCATAGAAAATTCATATTAACTCCAAATTGGACAAATAATATATGAAATATGATCAGGAGAAAATTATCTTTCCAAATATGCAACTTTCAACTCTGTTTGAGTTGAATTTAAAATGTGATCAGTAGCATTTGCTATTTGATTTAAATGGAATTAAATCAAATTCAAATCAAATATTTTTGCAACTTGAACCATGGCAACATGCTACATTTCAATCACACATCAGAGGCATATCATATACATTTGAAGTTGTTTAAAAATGATCAAACTATATCACATACAACTTGGTTAATTTGAATTCAAATGTGGAGTTTGAATTTGCAATTCAATTTGCAATATACTCCATTTAAATGGAATGCTCAACACATTAGTATCATGAACATCACCCTTTCAATCTTATTCATGTGATTGTGCATTGTACATTATGTTGATCCTATGATTGTCATGTTGCTGATAGACGTGGAGCCGGAAGCCGAGGTCACCCCCTACGTTGAAGACCCCGAACCCGAACCTCGTCAGCAAGGCAAGCAAACCCCCATTGATCATGTCGATAAAATCCCACTTCCCTCTCATGTCTCGCTTATGCATTGTTTAGGATGATCACCATGTTACGATTCTACCGCATAGATGAACCCATTCCTTTGCATGACTTATAATTTTGTCACAGTAGTAAGCAAACCACAATCCTAGCAAATGTTGGAGTTGTTTGATATCATGTGGCCCCTGCAATGTTATTGCTTATTTCATGCTTAGTATGATACCATGTTGTACTGTGATGTGAGTCGGGATGGGAATGATCACGTTGATGATGGTAGCAAAGTGTTGGTGAATCGACCCTAATACAAGGTGAACGATGAGAGGCCGTGTAGGAGTACACAGTGGGTTGTCTCGTTGAACACCGCCCTAGTACGAGTTCTTGTGTGGTGATCCAAGATGAAGAGTACAACCACACAATGGGCTCACTGACCCCTCTCAACTTACTAACTCATCCCTTTCGATGTCCAGATGTCGCAATAGTTCGGAGTTCTGGTAGGTCAGTGGCCTGGTTGCTAAGTGAGAGAACGGCTCATCCGAGACCGGCTTATGCACCACGCACACATCACTTGGGTCCACTTCGGTAAACCGGCTGGGTTCACGATAGTGGTAACCAACCCAAGTAGGCGGCTTTCTCGGACTAGATCGGCTATGAGGTAACAGTTGTGGTGAGCATCCTCGCTGGCACCCCTTGAATGGTGTCGAGATCAAAGGCGGTAAATGATGGTCATGTGTGTGTAGCGGTACACCCTTGCAAGGTAAACAAAACTATTCGAATAGCTGCGTCCGCGGTTATGGACTGCTTGGAAAGCTTAGCTTGATTATTAGATAACTTGAACCGGATACTTCTAAAACACACCAAGATAAGTGTGAGTGCTATGGCGTCCTTTCTCGTGGGAAAGTCGAGGAAGGCACCATAGTAGTGTATTGGTTGGAGAAAGTAGTGGACTCGTGTACGCTTCTTACCTCAAGTCTGGTACTCGTAGTTCAGGATTAGCCAAGTCAAAGCTGGCACTTCTGCAAGTGAACCCCACCTCCCTTTACCTTGATACATATGCATGAGTAGTATAGCTCCTATGTAAGTCTTGCTGAGTACGACTTTGTACTCACGTTTGCTTAATCTATGTTTTAGATGATGCCACTGACCCCGAAGGTGGCTTCTTCATCGAGCTGGACGACTGAAGACCAACTAGTCTAGTCCCAGTCAGACGACTGGTTCCCTCGTGGAGGGCTTTGTGTTTAAATAAGGCTTCTTAAGCCATTTGTTAAACTTGTCTGTACTCAGACATAATTTTCTTCCGCTTGTAATGTAATGTTGGATCACATGTATGTGATCTCTGTGTGCACTCTATAAGAGTTATCAATAAAATTGTACACTTTGTAGAGAATTGCAATGGTACCTGCTGTTCATACAAGGCATGTGTGCTGCGTGTATGTTTATAACATGCATGTCTTTGTATGGGTTTTCGAGACCTTAGTTGTGTTCTGGCTGGCGGTCTTTCATACACCAAGTGGCCCTTAGATGTGCGCAGCTTGGGGCATCGCGATGCGATTGCTCGAGACTCCGTCTCGTGCACACTTTGTGGTATGATCGAGCCCGCCCTAGACCCCGACTAAGTGATCGGGCTGGAGTAAGTCTATGTAAGAGTTTTGAGATAGTCGGTAGTATGGTTGAGGCGACTTGTCTTTGAATATGGGAGTTCACCACCCATATCATTTGACTTGTGTGCGGACGATGAGGACCCATCTCAGTTGATCATCCGTCCTGGATGGGATGCCCCTCACGTACGATGCTTTCCGAGAATGTTCAGTGCTTGGCCTTGTCTTCTTAGACAAGTGGGTGCGGTTCTCGGCTCTCCATATGACTATGTCTTAACTGTACTTGCATACGCTAACCCCGGGTCCCGACAGACTTGGTATCAAAGCAGGACTGACTGTAGGACTAGTAGCCTTGGCCGAAGTTGAGTCTAGCTTGCTATAGTTATATAGTTACTCTGGGTATATAAGGGAACAACGTAAGGCTTCTTTTTTCTCCTTACCCGTTCGTTCTGAGTTCTGGGTCACCCTTATCTTATTCTACGGGAAGATATGACTAGGCTCTCCTCTGTCTGATTAGAACATCTCGTTGTTTGCTTCCTCATAGCCGTAAGAAAGTTGTGATCGGTTTGCTAGAGTGGTTATGCTCCCTGTTTTATTACATCGTATGTAAGTGCTGTTTCTATGTTGTAAGAAATTGTCTTTTTCTTGCAATTACAGCCGTTATGCTGTCCGAGTCATTCCAGGTTTATCTCATAATCTGATGCATTTGCAAACTCCTTTCTGTTTCAGATGGCAGATCTTCCCCCTCGGCAGATTGTTCGTTTGACCAGGTGCCTCGGTGTGCGTGGCCATCCCGCCACGTTGATCGAGATGATGTCCTATGTGGGTTATCGGTGGTACCCTGAGTACACCATCGAGGAGCAGTTTCATGACTTCAACCAGACGCAGTTCCACTGCATTGTCCGGATCTACCCGCACCACGTTGGAGTCACTCAGCCTATCCACTTCGGACATGGCATTGGCGTTACCGAGAACATGGCTGTGCAGGATGCTGCATACTCATGTATGACACTGCTGAGAGAGGAGCACACTTTGCTGAGAGAGACCTCTTTCCGCTATATCCCTGCCGCACTTCCAGGAGAAGAGGGATATTACACCGGACTCTACTCAGATCACTCTGCAGAGGATCCCGCACTTCAGATGACTGCTAGGTTTGCTAGTGACAGAGATCGTGATGCACGCGCTCTCCATTTCGAGCTCCACGCCACCCGTGTTCGTCTGTATCGAGCACTGACACTTTTGGCACCCTTTGTGAGCGTGGGATCAGTTGAGCATGATGCGATCTATCCAGTGAGGACTCAGATGCCTTCTCGAGTTGCTTGGCCTGAGATTGGAGGCATTTTTCCACCCCGTGGTCCTTTGCTTCCACCCTATGCTGGACCTAGGCCCCATCCTTGCCCAAATGGATATCAGGGTCCACAAGCCTCCGTGTTTTCCGATGGTCACCTCCAGCTACCGGGATACGCGGGTAACTTTTATGAGGACTACTATGGAGATGGAGATGAGTGAGACCGCCTGTGGTCTTACTTAGTGATGATGTAGTAGTATCTTAGTATATTGTAAGCAAGGTGTCTAAGTTCCAGAGGCTTAGATAAATAATGTATAGGAAGTTAGAGTGCCTCTGAAGGATGTATCATCTTCATCACGTTTGTATTTGCTTAGTGCTTGTACTAAAACGATGTATGGTTTGTATGACAGCTTGTGAATATATGGCTTGTATGCTTTATCACCATGTTGTCAAGATGATTACTTCCTTTGCTCTGTAATCCTTCCAGTACTTCAATACCTTGTTTAGACTCTCCCAATCAACTCTGTTTGACTTTGGTTTTTCACCTTCAGGATGTCTCAAGGAACCCGTGGCTAGGTTGGTCGTAACCAAGGTCGTGGGAATGACCAGGAGGAAGGCAACCTTCCACCCCCACCCACGATGGCACAAGTTCTGATGGAAGTCGAGAGGAACCGCCGAGACTCTCACCACCTGTTGGAAGTCATTGCTCGCAACACCACTCAGCAGCACAATGAGTTGGTGTCCCTGAACGACTTCATCCGGCTTCATCCCCCGGTCTTCAGTTACTCCACCGAGCCCCTTGACGCCGATGACTGGCTTCGCAGCATCGAGAGGAAGCTCCAAGCAGGCCGTGTTGCAAATGGCGACAAGTTCAGCTATGCCACCTATCACCTTGAAGGTGCAGCTAGCTCTTGGTGGGAGAACTTTCTGAATATGCGTCCCGATGGACCACCTGCATCTTGGGAGGAATTCTGCACGTCCTTCCGCGAGCACCACATTCCCAAAGGTCTCATGGACCGCAAGCGTGAGGAGTTCTGCAACCTCACTCAAGGCAGAAGGACCATAGATGAGTTTAGTCGTGAGTTCAACCGACTGGCTCGTTATGCTACCGAAGAAGTCTCCACCGACTCCAAGAAACAAGAGAGGTTCCGTCGTGGCCTCAACACTGGACTTCGTCGTGAGCTCAATCTTCATGACTTTGCCACATTCCAGGTCCTTGTCAACAAGGCCATCAAAGCAGAGGACATGAACACCCCCAACGACTTTCGCAAACACCCCAGAGATGATGGCTCATCCAGTTCTGGCTCCCAGAAGCGCAAGATCTGGATCCCAAACAGCATGTTCCGCCAGAACAACCCACCGAGGCCATCCTATGTGGCGCCTCGTTCACCCACCCAGTTCCACCCCGCTCCACCAAACAACCCAGCTCCACGCACTGTTTTCGGAGCCTGTTACAAGTGTGGTCAGGCAGGTCACTATTCTCGTGAGTGTCCCCAGAACCAGCTCCAGCATCAGAATGCTCCACCACGTGCCGGAGGCAACAACAACCACAATGGTCGTGGCAAGCCACCCCAGAAGGTCTACACCGCCAAACCCGCTCCTCCCGCCACTCGTGGACGTGTGAACCAGATTGCCGCCGAAGAGACTGACGACACCACTGACGTCATTCTTGGTACGCTCCCAGTCAATTATGTTCCTACTTACGTTCTTTTCGACCCAGGAGCATCTCATTCATTCATGTCGGAAAGTTATGCACTTCGTCATGAGTTACCCTTTGTTGAATTATCCACCCCAATGATTATTCAAACTCCAGGGTCAAGATGGCAAACTAATAGAGTAAGCCATGGTAATCAAATTGCAATTGAGGGTTTAGTATTCCTTGCTTCACTCATAGCCCTCAAGTCTTCAGACATTGATGTCATCCTTGGCATGGATTGGCTATCAAGACAGAATGCCTACCTGGATTGCAAAGGCAAATCCGTGAAACTCACCCACCCTTCAGGCCAAACCGTCAGCTACACCTCACCTAGAACAAGAACCCAAGTGCATTCTTTGAATGTACTTCCCCTTCCCGAACTTGAAGATATTCCGGTGGTTCGTGACTTCCCGGATGTCTTTCCTGAAGAGCTGCCGGGAATGCCACCCGACAGATGTGTAGAGTTCATTGTAGATCTTGCCCCAGGAACCGCACCAATTTCTAGACGCCCGTACAAAATGGCCCCACGTGAGTTAGCTGAGCTTAAAACCCAACTGGAAGCTTTGTTGGAGAAAGGCTTCATCCGCCCTAGCTCATCGCCATGGGGTTGCCCCGTTCTGTTCGTAACGAAGAAAGATGGAACAGAAAGGATGTGCGTAGACTATCGCCCGCTAAATTTAGCGACGATAAAGAACAAGTACCCACTGCCCAAGATCAATGATCTTTATGATCAACTTGCAGGATCCTCTGTCTTCTCCAAGATGGATTTGAGATTAGGTTATCATCAAATCAAGATCCGAAACGAGGACATTCCCAAAACGGCTTTTACTAGTCGTTATGGTCTTTACGAGTACACCGTCATGTCCTTTGGTTTAACCAATGCCCCCGCCACTTTCTCACGCATGATGAATTTGATCTTCATGGAGTATTTGGACCAGTTCGTCGTGGTTTACCTCGATGACATCCTTATATACTCGAAGAACGAAGAAGAACATGCCGAACACCTAAGGCTGGTATTGATGAAACTTAGAGAGCATCGCCTGTATGCTAAATTCTCCAAGTGTGAATTTTGGCTACCAGAAGTGACCTACTTAGGCCACGTGATTTCTGCAAAAGGCATTGCTGTGAATCCCGAGAGAGTTCAGGCCGTCCTTGACTGGACTCCACCTGAATCGGTTAAGCAAGTTAGAAGTTTTCTTGGCCTAGCCAGCTATTGCCGTCGCTTCGTCGAGAACTTTTCTAAAGTTGCAAAGCCTCTAACTGAACTCCTCAAGAAAGATAAGAAATTCCTATGGACTCCCAAGTGCGAGGAAAGCTTTCAAGAGCTAAAAAGAAGATTGACTTCTGCACCCGTACTTGCACCTCCAGACACCAAAAAGGATTTCAAGATCTATTGTGATGCATCACGGCAAGGGTTAGGATGCATACTTCTGCAAGATCGACATGTGGTAGCTTATGCTTCACGCCAGTTGCGGCCACATGAAGAGAACTATCCTACCCATGACCTTGAACTCGCTGCCGTAGTTCATGCCCGAACAACTTGGCGACATTACCTCCTTGCTAACCGTTGCGAGATTTATTCCGACCACCAAAGCCTCAAATATATTTTCACCCAGCCAGATCTTAATCTCAGGCAAAGACGCTGGATTGAGTTGATAAAAGATTACGAAGTAGTAATTTCTTACACCCCAGGCAAGGCCAATGTCATGGCTGATGCACTAAGTCGTAAGTCGTATTGTAACAACCTCATGTTACAACAGTATCAACCACTTCTTCATGAGGACTTTCGCAAGCTCAATCTTGAGATTGTTCCTCATGGCTATCTTTCTACCTTGGTGGCGAAACCAACTCTTGAGGATCAAATCATAGTTTCCCAAAGGCGTGCACGAGGTGTTCGCCGGATCAAGGAGAACATTGCTAGCGGAGTTGCTAAATGTTTCTCCACAGATAGCTAAGGAACAATATTCTTTGAAAATCGTTTGGTAGTACCTAAGAATAAGGAACTAAGGCAACTCATCCTCAAGGAAGCCCATGACACACCCCTCTCAATTCATCCCGGTAGCACAAAAATGTACCGAGATCTACGCCAGAGATTTTGGTGGACTAGGATGAAGAGAGACATTGCTCAATTTGTTGTCGAATGTGATGTTTGTCGTCGCATTAAGGCAGAACATCAAAGACCTGCTGGTACACTTCAACCTTTGTCTATTCCCGAATGGAAATGGGACAAAGTCGGTATGGACTTCATCACCGGCTTTCCAAAAACCCAGAAAGGAAACAATGCCATCTTCGTTGTCATAGATAGGCTTTCCAAAGTTGCTCACTTCCTTCCGGTTCGCGAGTCTATAACTGCTAGCCAGTTAGCAGACTTGTACATCTCTAGAATTGTATCCCTTCATGGTGTTCCTTTGGAAATCAATTCTGATCGCGGTAGCCTTTTTACCTCTAGATTTTGGGGAAGCTTTCAGAATGCTATGGGAACTCATCTCTCCTTTAGTACGGCTATCCATCCTCAGTCTAGTGGTCAAGTCGAAAGGGTTAACCAAATTCTCGAAGACATGCTCAGAGCTTGTGTTATCTCATTCGGAAAGAATTGGGAGAAGTCTCTTCCATTTGCCGAAATTGCTTATAACAATAGTTTTCAATCTAGTCTGAACATGGCTCCTTTTGAACTCCTATATGGACGACGATGTCGAACACCTTTAAACTGGTCAGAAACCGGTGAAAGACAATTCTTTGGACCGGACATGATCAAGGAAGCAGAAGTGCAAGTTCGCATTGTTCGTGATCAATTGAAAGCAGCCCAGTCTCGTCAGAAAAGCTACTATGATCGTCATCATAGGCAAGAGAGCTACAATCTGGATGAGAAGGCTTACCTTCGGGTTACTCCTCTGAAGGGAACCCAACGTTTCGGTATCAAAGGCAAGTTGGCCCCACGTTACATCGGACCTTTCCGCATTATTTCTAAACGTGGAGAAGTTGCCTACCAACTTGAACTACCTCCGCACGTCTCCCGAGTACATGATGTATTCCATGTGTCCCAACTCAAGCGTTGCTTCAAGGACCCCATCCGCGAAGTCGACCACGAAATGCTTGATCTCCAAGATGACCTTTCGTATCGAGAATACCCCGTTCGTATTCTTGATTCCGCAGAGCGTGTCACTCGTCGTCAGAAGATTAGGTTTCTGAAAGTGCAATGGTCACACCACTCTGAAAGAGAAGCTACATGGGAAAGAGAAGACCGTCTCAGTGCCGAGTACCCCACCTTCCTTCCGCAGACTTCTGAATCTCGGGACGAGATTCTGTTGAGTGGGGGCGAGTTGTCAGAACCCTCTGTTAGGTAATGTGCTAGGATCAAGTAACCTTGCATCATGTCAAATTTTCAAAGGAAATCAACTTCAAAATCCAAATGGGAGAAGGAACACCCCCCAGATGAATTAATTCGAAAGGCCAGATAAAAATCTTCTCCAAAAATTCATGTTAGATTTTTGAAAATTCTTATAAATGAGTGTGATCACATATCAAGTGATGTGGGACCCATCCCATGCTCATTGATTTTTCAAATATTCAAACAGTGCCTTGGAATTAAAGAAATACCCCTATTTGAGTTAAGATTCACATTATTTGAATTTTAAAAATGTTGAAATTTATGAGTGGCTAGTTTATATTATTATGAGGCCACATAAAAGTTTTCAGCATTTAATAAAATGTTTAGCTAATTAATTTAGCTAAACAGAACAAATGTCAGAAAAGAAAAATAGAAAAGAAATCAGAAAACCTTACCTGGCGCCCAGGCGAAGTAGGCCCACCCCAGCCCAGCCGGCCCACAGGGGCAGGGGCGTCTTCTTCCCCGTCCCTCGCCTCCAAGCTGCTCGGTGGAATGCCACCGAGCTAGCTGGGGACGACACGTCGTCGTCGAGGAGCTTCCAGGCCTCCCCGCGGCGTCTTCTCGCACCTAGAGACTCCCTGCAGCCTCCGCAGTCCATTCCCCCCCTCCACGAGCTCCCTCCCCTCCTCTCTCGCCCGTTTCGTCGTCGCCCGAGAAGAACGCCGGAGCGCCGTCGAGCCCCCGTGTGGCCACCGTGCCCTAGAGCTCAAGCCAGCAAGTTCACCGTGCTCCTCGTCGTCGTCTTCATCGACCTGCGAAAGGAATCGAAGCAGGACGCCTCCCCGAGCTCGCTAGCTTCGTCGTCTTCATCGCCGGCCGCCGTGGATCGACTTCAAATTCCGGCAGCTCCAGCGCCTCCCCGAGCAAGCCACCACTCCAGATAGATTCAGGGTGAGCTCACGGCCGGAACCCCTCACTTCTCCCCCTCGTTTGCTTCCTCTAGCCGGATCCGCCATGGACGCAGGAGCTCGTCGCCGCCATGGTCGTCGTCCTCCTCGCTCCAGTGCTCGTCGTGAACCCCCAGTGCACGCGTTTGACTCCTGCACGTGCTAGCGTTCGAACGAGCCCCGAATCAACTCCAACCGTGCACCACAACGTCATCTACGACCTCGCCGGTTCTCTGTTTCCGCCGGAGTCATCGCCGTCGTCGCTCCCGACCTTCCCGTGACCCCCTGTTACTTCCAGACGACGCGGAAGACCTCCAGGAGCAAGCCGGTGCCCTCCGTTTCCCCTCTCGTGGCCGGAATCGTGATCCCCGTGCAGCGCCGCCATGACTCCAGTCGCCGGCGTTTAGCCGTCGGCGAGTTAGCCAAACCCCCCCTGTTAATTACTTGGCTAATGACCCCCTGGGTCACTGACCAGTGGGCCCAGTAGCTTAATTAAGCCACTGGATTAATTTAACCCACGGGTTAATTAACCCAGTCACTGACAAGGTGACCCCAATACAAGGTACTGTGATGTGAGTCGGGATAGGAATGATCACGTTGATGATGGTAGAAAAGTGTTGGTGAATCGACCCTAATACAAGGTGAACGATGAGAGGCTGTGTAGGAGTACACAGTGGGTTATCTCGTTGAACACCGCCCTAGTACGAGTTCTTGTGTGGTGATCCAAGATGAAGAGTACAACCACACATTGGGCTCACTGACCCCTCTCAACTTACTAACTCATCCCTTTCGATGTCCAGATGTCGCAATAGTTCGGAGTTCTGGTAGGTCAGTGGCCTGGTTGCTAAGTGAGATAACGGCTCATCCGAGACCGGCTTATGCACCACGCACACATCACATGGGTCCACTTCGGTAAACCGGCCGGGTTCACGATAGTGGTAACCAACCCAAGTAGGCGGCTTTCTCGGACTAGATCGGCTATGAGGTAACAGTTGTGGTGAGCATCCTCGCTGGCACCCCTTGAATGGTGTCGAGATCAAAGGCGGTAAATGATGGTCATGTGTGTGTAGCGGTACACCCTTGCAAGGTAAACAAAACTATTCGAATAGCTGCGTCCGCGGTTATGGACTTCTTGGAAAGCTTAGCTTGATTATTAGATAACTTGAACCGGATACTTCTAAAACACACCAAGATAAGTGTGAGTGCTATGGCGTCCTTTCTCGTGGGAAAGTCGAGGAAGGCACCATAGTAGTGTATTGGTTGGAGAAAGTAGTGGACTCGTGTACGCTTCTTACCTCAAGTCTGGTACTCGTAGTTCAGGATTAGCCAAGTCAAAGCTGGCACTTCTGCAAGTGAACCCCACCTCCCTTTACCTTGATACATATGCATGAGTAGTATAGCTCCTATGTAAGTCTTGCTGAGTACGACTTTGTACTCACGTTTGCTTAATCTATGTTTTAGATGATGCCACTGACCCCGAAGGTGGCTTCTTCATCGAGCTGGACGACTGAAGACCAACTAGTCTAGTCCCAGTCAGACGACTGGTTCCCTCGTGGAGGGCTTTGTGTTTAAATAAGGCTTCTTAAGCCATTTGTTAAACTTGTCTGTACTCAGACATAATTTGCTTCCGCTTGTAATGTAATGTTGGATCACATGTATGTGATCTCTGTGTGCACTCTATAAGAGTTATCAATAAAATTGTACACTTTGTAGAGAATTGCAATGGTACCTGCTGTTCATACAAGGCATGTGTGCTGCGTGTATGTTTATAACATGCATGTCTTTGTATGGGTTTTCGAGACCTTAGTTGTGTTCTGGCTGGCGGTCTTTCATACACCAAGTGGCCCTTAGATGTGCGCAGCTTGGGGCATCGCGATGCGATTGCTCGAGACTCCGTCTCATGCACACTTTGTGGTATGATCGAGCCCGCCCTAGACCCCGACTAAGTGATCGGGCTGGAGTAAGTCTATGTAAGAGTTTTGAGATAGTCGGTAGTATGGTTGAGGTGACTTGTCTTTGAATATGGGAGTTCACCACCCATATCATTTGACTTGTGTGCGGACGATGAGGACCCATCTCAGTTGATCATCCGGCCTGGATGGGATGCCCCTCACGTACAATGCTTTCCGAGAATGTTCAGTGCTTGGCCTTGTCTGCTTAGACAAGTGGGTGTAGTTCTCGGCTCTCCATATGACTATGTCTTAACTGTACTTGCATACGCTAACCCCGGGTCCCGACACCCGCCTTCCTCTCGTTTAGTCAGCTCGCCGTAGCACCCGCATATTCATGTCGTACTCCAGTTGCCGGACGCCACGGGAGTGCCCTGGCCGCGAGCACCGCGTCCTTGGCCACGCCTTGGACACGCCCTAAGCATCCACCAGCACGCCCGACCTCCTCTGGCCGCGTGCCCCCCACAACAGCCGCTCACCGCGAGCCCTGCGTGACGCGGGCGGGCTCGTCTGCTTCTGGCTAAGCCATGCCGCTCACCGGCGTCGCCGGCCACACCCGTTGTGGACCACCGCCGCCCGCGCCCTCGGCGCACTCTCTCCGGCCGCCGCTCCGGCTGCCCTCTCCCCGCCGACGTGCTGGCCGGGGGCTACCCCTCGGGTTAAAACATTTTGGATTAATCCCCCCTCACAGACAGCTGGGCCCCGTGGCCCTAATAAAACTGTTGATTAATATAATTAAGTGGATATTAACCCTTGTTAGACTGAATGTTGGGCCCCACCCCTTATTAGGCAAATAATTGATCTGTTAAAGTATCTCTCAATGACATGTGGGGCCAGGTGTTGTTTAATTAAACTAAAGGTATTATTACAAACTAGAGGCTGACCAGTGGGACCCACTTATCAGGTTTGACCAGTCAACCCTCTGTGGATAATGTTAGGATTTATTAATAAAAGAAAATCCAAAAATCGATTTAAAATGATTTAAACTTTAAAATTCAATATCTTTTTAAGGAAATTCAGTATTCTTTACTCAGATTAAAAAACTTTATACGTGAAAATTGATCAGAAAAATATAAAGAATACGGATACGCTACCCGCATACACACCGCACCCTTCTAACATACCGAACCCGAGACATTCCCCCTCTGGATCGTCTGTCCGGTAATTACCCGGTACCGGTAAAACTTTGCGGATGAATTTATTCTGAACACGAAAGTTGTTCGGAATGTTTCAACTAGCCCGGTTACACCATCCACACGTTTGTCGGACGTCCACGGCACCTCCGGCATGATCCTTTCCCCCTCCGAACACCCTGTCCGGTAATCACCCGGAGCTGGCAGTTCGTCCCCGGTTGGATTCCCACTCCGTGCAACGTGCATTACAGTGTGTTAGAACACCGTCAACAATGCATACGTCATGCCTTTCATCTGTTTGCTATGATTGCTTTTTATCTACGGTATCTTCCCCCCTTTGTTCTCCGGTAGACCCCGCTGCTACCGCCGACTACACCGCTGCCGGGTACGACTACTTCGTCGATGACCCTACCCCTACCGTCGAGCTACCAGGCAAGCAGAGCCATTCTCTTCCCCAGATATCGCCTATCTTTTCCGTACATTTCTTGCACTAGGCATTTTTACTGATGCTGCTACGTTACAATCCTATTCAATTGCATGGCCTGTTATTGTCGCCCCTTGTTGTACCTTCCTTTATCCTATGCTGCCTATTATAACTATGCATTATTCAGCAGTGAGCCCTGCGCATTGTTAGCTAGGATTAGATAGCGGGTTGTGATCACTCAGGGAAGTGAACGCGGATACGATGATTATAACTGCACATGTACGGTACAATGCAGACACCGCCTAAGGTCATAGGGACCTGAGCACGGTTGTCCTTAAAGGTAAGAAGTCGGGCGACCCAACGGTGCCCTCAAGCGGTATTGCATCGGGAACGACAGGGAGGGTATGACCGACGTTACTGGCGTGCTTGTCCCCTACTCGTATCTCGCGAGAGTTACCAAACCACGAAAGTCGAGCTCTATCAAGAGCACACGCGAGACAAGGTAAGGAGATGGTTCACCTTGTTGGTAACCATAGAGACTTGGTGGGACGGCAGGGAAGGCAGCGATGTACTGGTGGTCCTGACTGCTGTCATTGTCCGCTGGTCAGTTAAGTCAAGGCAACGATAACGGTTGTCACGCAGGTTAATTAAAATGCTAAATGGTTCGGCGGATGACTTGAGAGACCCGTTGGTCTGTACGCACTACCTACACGTGGGATTACGGTGTGGGCCCTCCGCGTCGTAGTTTGTCCGAAAGCTCTTCAGACATCAGCAGTACCACGGGCTGATTGCCGGGAAGCGGTCTTGTCTTCTTTGCTGCAGCAGGTGTGTTTGGATTTTCTTTTGCTTCACCGGCCAGTCTCGTACCGTGCAGGAGCGTGCAAGCGTGAGGGACCTAGACCCCTTGGCGCATAGGATATAGTCCGGCGGATGGCCTCTCTGCTGAGCCTAGGATGTGCTGCGATGTGTCGGATAGCCTCGGTGGGGCATTCCCTAACAAGGTGTACGCCACCCTGGAGATTCGAGCGTGCAGGCTGAACAGTAGTGCACCCCTGCAGGAAGTTTAATCTATTCGAATAGCCGCGTCCACGGTAACAGGACGCCTTATGCTTGATGACAGCTTCTCGCCCTTCGTTGGTAGGCCCCAAGTGGAAGGCGTGATGCGGTACAGTAGCGAGTTTTCCCTCAGTAAAGATACCAAGGTTTGTCTCTAGTAGGACTCCAGAGATGATAAGTAGGTGTCAGCGGCGCACCTGACGTGGACCTGCACACATACACAGATAACTTTTCTCCCAACGAAGTTCAGAGAGGTTCTCAATCTCTCCGGTCTTGTTGTTCACAAATGATAAAACGCAAGGGGATAATGATAGCAACTTGAAAGTAAATGCAGAAAAGTAAATAAAGCTTGGAAGAAATAATGAGGATATGGACCGGGATACGTGATGTTCGCTAGTGATGTCTCTCTCCCAAAAGACGATAAAAATGCTATGCGAGGTAAACAAATTACAGAAAGGCAATTGACAGGATTATGAACGCACCGTAATGCTAACTATGCTACAAAAGAAAGGAAGAGGTTCAAAAGCACGGGCAGTACGCCAAAGTAAGTAGACCTAAATCCATCTGCATCTACTACTAATCATCCACCTTGAGATATCTATCCAGAATATCTCGCTGGTATTAAGTTGCGAGCCCCACCCAAAGTGTAAACCCAAAGCAACAGACAACTGCATTAAAAAGAACTTTGCGTAAAGTAAACACTCCTTGTAACCGCGGTTACAAGCACCGTTGTTTTACCCCTTGTGGCAACAGCACATCCCCTAGACTCATGTTTCTGTCACTCAAGCATGTCATCGGGGAGGCATGAACCCACAATCTAGCACAACGCTCCCTCTTGGAGTCACTACCTACTACTTGGCCAAAGCAATAAACAGCAACGGAGAGCATGCAAGAATTACTTAGGAACAAAAATACAAGAGATAAAAACCAAATATATTACTCTATCACAATCTGAACATAATCTCATAATCCATCAGATCCGATCAAACTCAACATAGCAATAGAAGAAATATTACAAAGGTTCCTCGATCATATAGGGCAGCTCACGAGGTCTAAACAATGAAGATAAGAGAGGGGAGGAGAACATCACATAGCTACTGATCACGGACCCATGGTCCAAGGAAAACTACTCACGAGACATCCGGGGAGCATCCATGGTGGAGAGGAGACTCCCGGAGGTCAATCCTCCCTCCGGCAGGGTGCCAGGAAGAGGTCTTCTGGTGCTCCCAATCTTGGAAGCGCGGCGGCGGCGGAACAGAGGCGAGTTCACAGAATAGGGTTTCTCTTCTGGAGTTTTCCTGTGAAGGGGGATAAATAGGCGAAGGGGGGCAGACAGAGGTGGACCAGGGGCCCCAGGCGCCCCCCTGGCGCAGCCAGGGGTGGGTTCGCGCCGGGTGGCCGCCTGGGCACCCCCTGGCCGCCCTCTGGCCCCTCCCGGGCTTTTCTCGAAGCTTCCGTCACGCTGATTTTTTATCTGAATTTTCTCTAATTTTTCTGGCACTTTTTATATGGGGGAAAACTGAAAAAGAAAAACAGCAGAAAACAGGAACCGGCACTGGGGTACACTGAGTTAATAGGTTAGTCCAAATATGATCAAAACTGTATGAAAGTGTATCTATATCATAGCAATATCACACAAAACATGCATGGAGCAAGCAGAAATTATCGATACGTTTTGGACGTATCAACATCCCCAAGCTTAATTCCTGCTCGTCCTCGAGTAGGTAAATGATAACAAGCATAATTTCAGTGGTGACATGCTAGCAACCATAAAAGAACTTTGAAAAGTAAAGCAATTAAGGTCAGAGATTCAATCCAAGTCATAACAGGCAAGAGTCTATATTATCATTGAAACAAGTAACAAAAGAACAAAAGGTGCAAGAGCTCTTGCTGTCCGTGACTCGAATGTCTCCAAATGGTGTTTGCATGCAAGAAAGGAGGATAGGGAATACGAGAAAAAAGTATTTTTGTTGAGAACTCAATCTACTAAAGTTTCACACTTGGTCCTCTTTGGAATCTTATCTTTACTCGTCCCAGACCACTAGCCAGGTACAAGTCAATTTGATCCACTCCTTTTCGATATTTTGAGCACTCATGCAATGGATGAGCGTAAGCACGAAAGTTGACACTTAGGATGGCAAAGAGAGAAATATGGTGGAGGAGGAAGACAAAAAGGATGAGAAAGGCTCACATCAATGAGGACAATCATAGGCAAGAGATGCCAAATGATAGATATGATGTGAGGAGTAGGGATTGCCATGCAACGGGTGCACATACGAGCTAGGAAGCTCTCCAAACTATATGAAAAAAGATCATCTCTATGGAGTACAAGGATATAAAGGGAGTACTAGTGTGGATCTCTCAAAAGGGTAGTAGTGTTGCCCCTTTCTCTCTTTTTATTTCTTTTTCTGTTTTTTCTATTTTTTTGTATTTTTTTGTGGCCTCAGTGGCTCTTTCTATTTAACTCTCATTTGTCCTCTTTGGGATCTATTAATGTGTCCACTTTGGGATCTTTTCCTCACTTAAGGGCAACACTCTATTTTACAAGAAGGAAAAGGAGATCTTTCACACTTTACAAAGTACTCAAAACATAAAGAAGATGTAACTATCATGATGTATGCAATGTATGTCGCTGCCAGTGTAGCAGGAACATGTATGATATGAAGATCAAGTCATGAAGAGGTGGAAGTTGCATGGGAATGTAACTCGGAAAGGCTATGGAAATGCCTTGATAGGTAGGTATGGTGGCTGTTTTGAGGAAGGATAAAGGGAGGCTTATGATGATAGAGCGTATCATGCCAAGGGTTTGGATGTACCGGCGAAGGTGGACACCAACTCTCGTAGTGAGAAGAAGGAAATGCACGGAACGGGAAAGGCTAGCAAAATATGGGAAGGTGGAAGATTCAACTCTCAATACTTACATTAGTCCGAAGAAATCATGCACTTATTATCGGTAACTCTCAATCTAATGAAGAGGTTCACAAAGAGACAAGTACCTCGAGGAGGAGTGTATGGGGGTTTGGTTATCCTTGCGCATCCTCGACTCATGGTACGTGAGTGTACTCTAATATTCGACCCCTCAGAAGAGTAGTGATCCATCTAGTAGTTAGAGTTCTCAACTAGTTTTGTAGGTTTTGAAAATAAACACGGATTTCCCAAAATACGACACCTATCACTAATAGACAAGAGCTCTTGACACCAAAAGTCCAAACATTACTCACAACTATGCCTCAAAACTATTGCAAGCTACTACTAAAATTAAATAGCAACCTCAACTACCTATTGTCAAGACAAGACACAACTCAGTGCAACAACCAACTCTCTTAACAAGATAAACATGAAAACTAAAAAGATTTCCAGCAACAAACTAAAAAAAAGCCAAGGATCTTGCTAACGACAAACTAAGACTAAAACTAAACATGGCAGTAGCTATGAAAAGATAAAGAACACACAACAACAAAAAGATAGGCATGAAGAATCCTATGATGTGTTCTAGATTTTGAAAGTGGAGCGTGTTTCTCTCCCACACAAAGTAAGAAAGGATCTAACTTGTCATGAACAGCAATCAAAGATAAAGAAAACTAAAAACAAAACCTAAGAGCGAGACGCTCCAAGCATAGCACATAACACATGAAGTGATAAAAATATAGTGAGACGAAGGACGAACTGATGATTGTTGATGGAGAAGGGGATGCACGGGGGCATCCCCAAGCTTAGACGCTTGAGTCTCCTTGAATATTTATTGGGGATGCATGGGGGCATCCCCAAGCTTGAGCACTTGACACTCCTGGATCTTCTTTCATCATCTTCTAACGCACACTTGAAAACTCCCTTCATACATAACTCATCATAAGCTGATTAGAGAGGTTAGTACCCTTAATAAATAATTTTTCTCCACTGGATATAAAGATAAACTTGAAGATCTACTGTTTCTCAAGAGTGCCAAAAAGTTTTTGCAAAGAAAAAGCAAGCTTAAGTTTGCAAAAGTAAGGAGAGACAAAATGTGGCAGAATCTGTGAAAAACAGAATAGCAGATAGTAAAGATTTTTTTAGGGGCACTTATGCAACTCAAATCCAAAAACTCAGAACATACGGAAGTTTCGTAATTGTATAGAGCATACTGTGTAAACATTTCAGCTCAAAAAGATGAACTGGGATTTTTCTGGAATTTTTCTGGTCACAAGGACAGAATCTGTTTTCTGGACAGCATGTCACAACTTTTACTTCACTTGCCGTAAGAGGCTATAACTTGGCACAAAGCTGAAAAATAAAGAAACAGTGATGTTGCTACAATAGTAAAAATCATCAAGACACAACAAAAGCAAAAATAAAAACCTAAATTCGTTGCGGGCTGCCTCCCGAAAGCGCTTCTCTAAAGCCATTAGCTAGGCATGATGCAAAAAGAAGAATCAAGTTTTATCAAGAGAAAGAGAATAACTAGCCCGTGTAACGGACTCAAAAGGTAACTTGATTTTATTTCTAGGGAAGTGTTACATCCCCTTTTTGAATGGGAATTGGAATTTTATATTCCCCTCTTTCATGTCAATAACCGCACCAACGGTGCGAAGAAAAGGACGTCCCAAAATAATTGGACATAAAGGTTCACACTCTATATCCATAACAATAAAATCAACGGGAACATAGTTGGCATTGACAATGATAAGAACATCGTTGATCTTCCCCAAAGGTTTCTTTATGGAAGAATCAACAAGACGAACACCAAAAGAACAAGGCTCAAGAGGCTTCAATTCAAACATATCAAATATTCTTTTGGGCATAACAGAGGTACTAGCTCCAACATCACATAAAGCATAGCAAGAGAAGTTATTCAATTTAATTTTGATCATAGGGTCCCAACCATCCTCTAGCTTCCTAGGTATGGAGGCTTCTACTCTAAGCTTCTCCTCCCTAGCTTTGATAAGAGCATTTGTGATATGCTCCGTGAAGGCAAGATTAAGTGTGCTAGTGTGGGGGTCTCTAGACATTTTGTGTAACAAGCTAATAACTTCTGAGAGGGTACAACTATCAAAATCAATATCACTACTATCGAAGGTGGTAGTAGTGTCATCTAGGCTCACTTGTTTGAAACCCTCTATGTTCATAGGAGTTTCTTTTTCTACGGTTTAGGTATTAGCATCACCATTAATAGGTCCAACGGGACTAGGAGTGCATTGGGTGCTAATAGTTTGGGTGTCCTCAACAACTTGGATAGTGGCAACTGTGTGGTGTGTAGGAAGGCTCTTAATTCTATCCTCTTCCTCTTTTTCTCTAGCCCATCTTTCTTTAAGTTTAGCCATCATCCTAATGTTTTCATTGATTTTTAACTGGATAGCATTAATAGGAGTGGCTTTATTCTCCTCAAGGGCAGAGGTTCTAATTTTGAGCATCTCAATATCAAGGGCTAAGCTTTCTACCTTCAAAGAGAGATTATCTATTTTGGATAATTTCTCTTCTACATTTTTGTGGAAGGCTTTTTGGGTAGTGATAAAGTCTCTAAGCATGCTTTCTAATTCAGAAGAGGGGTTCTTGTTGCTAGGGTAAGTGTTGTTGTTCCCATAGTTAGATGGGAACGGTCTAGGATTGCTAGCAAAATTTCCCCTATAAGCACTGTTGTTGAAGTTGTTTCTAGCAATAAAGTTCACATCCACTTGTTCTTGAGCAACCAAAGAATTTAAAGGAACATCATGAGGATCAATGGAAGGTTGCTTGGTAAGTAGAGACATAATTAAGTCAACTTTTTCATTGAGGGAGGTAATTTCCTCGACAGAGTTTACCTTCCTACCTGTTGGAGCGCGCTTGGTGTGCCATTGGGAATAATTGGTCATCATTTCATCGAGAAGCTTCGTGGCAGCACCAAGTGTAGTTGACATAAAGGTTCCTCCCGCGGCCGAATCTAACCGGTTCTGCGAGGTAAAGTTCAAGCATGCATAAAAAGTCTGGATAACCATCCAAGTAGTCAAACCATGTGTAGGGCATTTCTTAACAAGAGATTTCATTCGTTCCCAAGCTTGGGCAACGTGTTCATTATCCAATTGCTTAAAATTCATAATATTACTCCTCAATTGGATAATTTTAGCAGGAGGGTAGTACTTCCCTATAAAAGCATCTTTGCACTTATTCCAAGAATCTATGCTATTTCTAGGCAAAGATTGAAACCAAATTTTAGCATCTCCCCTTAAAGAGAAAGGAAAGAGCTTGAGCTTAACAACATCACCTTCTACTTCTTTATACTTTTGCATATCACATAATTCAACAAAATTATTCAAGTGTAAAGCAGCATCATCTCCAGCACCAGAGAATTGATCTCTCATAACAAGATTTAGCAAAGCAGGTTTAATTTCATAAGAGGTAGCTGAAGTGGCAGGTGTGGCAATGGGAGTGCATATAAAGTCTTGGTTGTTGTGACTAGTGAAGTCACACAACTTGGTGTTTTCAGTGGAACCGATAGTAGCAGCAAGTGTGGCTGGTATTTTTGATAAAAGACACAAAGATAAAAACTGAAAGGTAAACTAACAAGACTGAAAAACAAAGGTAAAGGGTAGGGTGCAACTCCCCTATCTTAACACTTGGAGTCCCCGGCAACGGCGCCAGAAATTACCCTTGATGTCATCTTCTCGCCCTTCGTTGGTAGGCCCCAAGTGGAAGGCGTGATGCGGTACATCAGCGAGTTTTCCCTCAGTAAAGATACCAAGGTTTGTCTCCAGTAGGACTCCAGAGATGATAAGTAGGTGTCAGCGGTGCACCTGACGCGGACCTACACACAGACACAGATAACTTTGCTCCCAACGAAGTTCAGAGAGGTTGTCAATCTCTCCGGCCTTGTTGTTCACAAATGATAAAACGCAAGGGGATAATGATAGCAACTTGAAAGTAAATGCAAGAAGTAAATGCAGGATATGGACCGGGATACGTGATGTTCGCTAGTGATGTCTCTCTCCCAAAAGACGATAAAAATGCTATGCGAGGTAAACAAATTACAGAAAGGCAATTGACAGGATTATGAACGCACCGCAATGCTAACTATGCTACAATAGAAAGGAAGAGGTTCAAAAGCACGGGCAGTACGCCAAAGTAAGTAGACCTAAATCCATCTGCATCTACTACTAATCATCCACCTTGAGATATCTATCCAGAACATCTCGTTGGTATTAAGTTGCGAGCCCCACCCAAAGTGTAAACCCAAAGCAACAAACAACTGCATTAAAAAGAACTTTGCATAAAGTAAACAATCCTTTTAACCGCGGTTACAAGCACCATTGTTTTCCCCCTTGTGGCAACAGCACATCCCCTAGACTCATATTTCTGCCACTCAAGCATGTCACCGGGGAGGCATGAACCCACAATCTAGCACAACGCTCCCTCTTGGAGTCACTACCTACTACTTGGCCAAAGCAATAAACAGCAACGGAGAGCATGCAAGAATTACTTAGGAACAAAAATACAAGAGATAAAAACCAAATATATTACTCTATCACAATCTGAACATAATCTCATAATCCATCAGATCCGATCAAACTCAACATAGCAATAGAAGAAATATTACAAAGGTTCCTCGATCATATAGGGCAGCTCACGAGGTCCAAACAATGAAGATAAGAGAGGGGAGGAGAACATCACATAGCTACTGATCACGGACCCATGGTCCAAGGAAAACTACTCACGAGACATCCGGGGAGCATCCATGGTGGAGAGGAGACTCCCAGAGGTCAATCCTCCCTCCGGCAGGGTGCCGGGAAGAGGTCTTCTGGTGCTCCCGATCTTGGAAGCGCGGCGGCGGCGGAACAGAGGCGAGTTCACGGAATAGGGGTTCTCTTCTGGAGTTTTCCCGTGACGGGGGATAAATAGGCGAAGGGGGGCAGCCAGAGGTGCACCAGGGGCCCTAGGCGCCCCCCTGGCGCGGCCAGGGGTGGGGCCACGCTGGGTGGCCGCCTGGGCACCCCCTGGCCCCCCTTTGGCCCCTCCCGGGCTTTTCTCGAAGCTTCCGTCACGCTGATTTTTTATCTGAATTTTCGCCAAATTTTTCTGCCACATTTTATATGGGGGAAAACTGAAATAGAAAAACAGCAGAAAACAGGAACTGGCACTGGGGTGCACTGAGTTAATAGGTTAGTCCAAATATGATCAAAAATGTATGAAAGTGTATCTAGATCATAGCAATATCACACAAAACATGCATGGAGCAAGAAGAAATTATCTATACGTTTTGGACGTATCAATGTTGAAGCCGGATCTTACCACTACAAACTATTACTATTAAACTATATGGTTCCGAGTTTTCTTCCTCGCAGGGAAATGGAGGAGGGGAACTCGGTGGCATTATTATTATTAATCATTACAACTTACTATTATACAATGTTGCAGCAACTTCTGCTTCATTGTACTTTATGCTTTATATAAACTGTTGGCTGTTCTCTTCTTGTGCTGCAAGACTCGTCAAAAGATGCTAGTCTTCGATAGGCCTAGCTTCTTACCGTTATTCTGATTTCTACCTTGCAGTCCACTATATACAGCCTCCCCTTTCCATTTGATACAATGCATAATGCTTAGTAGCGGAAATAAGACTCGCGGGTATGCTAGATACTCACCTTTGCTTTATTTCCCCTTTTTGTTTTGCCTGGTCGGCCGCTGCAGCCGACGTTGGAGCCTTGGAGTCCAGGAGCAGGAGATCCCCGATGCCGACCACCGCAACATGGAGATCCCCGATGCCTTCTACGACGTCGAGTTCCCGTTGAACATGGAGTAGTTTGGAGGTTCCGAGGTAGGACGCCTCGCCTTTTCGATCTGTTGATATTTGTGCTAGCCTTCTTAAGGCAACCCTGTATTCTTGTGTCTGTACTCAGATTCTATTGCTTCCGCTAACTTTGTGCTCTCGAGCTGTTGTATTCGAGCCCTCGTGGCCCTTGGCTTGTATTATTTTATTTTATTTGTAGAGTTGTGTTGTGATATCTCACCGTGAGTCCCTGATTTCGGTCGTGCACCTTGCGTGTATGATTACTGTACATGATCTGATTTTGGGGGCGTCACACAAAGGTTGAAGAGTACCAGCAGGTCTTTGATGTTCTGCCTTAATGCGATGACAAACATCACATTCAGCAATGAACTGAGCAATTTGTCGCTTCATCCTAGTCCACCAAAATCTCTGGCGTAGGTCTTGGTACATCTTTGTGCTACCAGGATGAATCGAAAGGGGAGCATCATGAGCCTCTTGAAGAATTAGCCTCCTAAGATTGTGTTTTCGTGGTACAACCAATCGAGTGCCAAAGAAAACGACACCTTGATCATTTATGGAGAAACATTTAGCAACTCCGCTAGCAATGTTCTTCTTGATTTCTTGAATACCACTATCACGTTTCTGTGCGTCTATGATTTTATCCTCAAGGGTTTGTTTCGCCACCAAAGTAGAAATATAGCCATGAGGAACAATCTCAAGATTGAGCTTGCGAAATTACTCATGAAGAAGTGGTTGACACTGTTGTAACATGAGGTTGTTACAATACGACTTACGACTTAGTGCATCAGCCATGACATTGGCTTTGTGTGTGGTGTAATAAATTCCTAAGTCATAATCTTTTATCAACTCTATCCAGCGTCTTTGCCTGAGATTAAGATCTGACTGGGTGAATATATATTTGAGGCTTTGGTGGTCGGAATAGATCTCACAACGATTACCAAGGAGGTAATGTCGCCAAGTTGTCAGGGCATGAACTACGGCAGCGAGTTCAAGATCATGGGTAGGATAGTTCTCTTCATGTGGACGCAACTGGCGTGAAGCATAAGCTACCACATGTCTATCTTGCATAAGTATGCATCCTAACCCTTGCCGTGAGGCGTCACAAAAGATCTCGAAATCCTTTTTGATGTCTAGAGGCGCAAGTACGGGTGCAGAAGTCAATCTTCTTTTCATCTCTCGAAAGCTTTCCTCGCACTTGGGATTCCATTCGAATTTCTTATCTTTCTTGAGGAGTTCAGTTAAAGGCTTTGCAACTTTGGAGAAGTTCTCGACGAAGCGGCGGCAGTAGCTTGCTAAGCCAAGAAAACTCCTAACTTGCTTAACCGATTCAGGTGGAATCCAATCAAGGACGGCCTGAACTCTCTCGGGATTCACAGCAATGCCTTTTGCAGAAATCACGTGGCCTAAATAGGTCACTTCTGGTAGCCAAAATTCGTACTTAGAGAACTTGGCATAAAGGCGATGCTCTCGAAGTTTCATCAATACCAACCTAAGATGTTCGGCATGTTCTTCTTCGTTCTTCGAGTAGCTGAGAATGTTATCAAGATAAACTACAACAAATTTATCCAAGTACTCCATGAAGATCGAATTCATCATGCGCGAGAAAGTGGCGGGGGCATTGGTTAAACCGAAAGACATGACGGTGTACTCGTAAGGACCATAACGAGTAGTGAAAGCCATTTTTGGAATGTCCTCGTTTCGGATTTTGATTTGATGATAACCTAATCTCAAATCCATCTTGGAGAAGACAAAGGATCCAGCAAGTTGATCATAAAGATCATTGATCGTGGGAAGTGGGTACTTGTTCTTTACCTTCGCTAGATTTAGCGGGCGATAGTCTACGCACATCCTTTCTGTTCCATCTTTCTTCGTTACGAACAGAACAGGGCAACCTCATGGTGATGAGCTAAGGCGGATGAAGCCTTTTGCCAACAAAGCTTCAAGTTGGATTTTAAGCTCAGCTAACTCACGTGGGGCCCTTTTGTATGGGCGTCTGGAAATTGGTGCGGTTCCTGGCATAAGCCACTATGAACTCTACACATCTGTCGGGTGGTATTCCCGGCAGCTCTTCAGGAAAGACATCTGGGAAGTCACGAACCACCGGAATATATTCAAGGTCGGGAAGGGGAAGCACATTCAAAGTATGCATCTGGGTTCTCGATCTTGGTGAGTATAATCAATTGTCTGGCCTGAAGGATGGGTAAGTCTAACTGACTTGGCTTTACAATCAAGAAAGCATTCTGCCTTGATAACCAATCCATACCAAGGATGACATCAATGTCTGAAGACTTGAGGGCTATGAGTGAAGCAAGGAATACTAAACTCTCAATCGCAATTTGATTACCATGGCTTACTCTATTAGTTTGCCACTTGGAACCAGGAGTTTGAATAATCATTGGGGTGAACATTTCATCAAAGGATATCTCATGCCGAAGTGCATAACTCTCCGACATGAATGAGTGAGATGCTCCTGGATCTCAAAGGACGGAGGTAGGAACATATTTGACTAGGAGCGTACCAAGAATGACGTCAGAAGTACCATCAGTCTTCTCAGCTGAGATTTGGTTCACAGGTCCAAGATTTTCGGAAGAAGATGGCTGGGTGGTGGAGACCTTCGGGGGTTTCTTGGCACGAACATTGGGGTTCCCTTTGGCATGAGGTGGAGCATTCTGATTTATGGGGCACTCACGAGAATAGTGACCAGGCTGGCCACATCTGAAGCAGGCTCCAAAGACAGTGCGGGGAGCTGGGTTGTTAGGTGGAGCAGGATGGAACGGAGCTGGTGTACGAGGCGCCACAAAGGATGGCATCGGTGGGTTGTTCTGGCGGAACATGCTATTGGGGATCCAGATCTTGCGCTTCTGAGGGCCTGAACTGGATGAACCATCGTCTCTAGGGTGCTTGCGGGAATCCTCGGGAGTGATCATATCCTCCGCCTTGATGGCCTTGTTGACAAGGATCTGGAATGTGGCGAAGTCATGGAGATTCAACTCGCGACGAAGTTCAGAATTGATTCCCTTGCGGAGCCTCTCTTGCTTCTTGCAGTCGGTGGAGACCTCCTCGGGAGCATATCGGGCAAGACGATTGAACTCCCGACTAAACTCATCAACGAACCTTCTTCCTTCGGTGAGATTGCAGAACTCCTCTCTCTTGTGGTCCATGAGTCCCTTAGGAATGTGATGCTCGCGAAAAGCGTCACAGAACTCATTCCACGAAGTCAAATGTCTAGCTAGACGCATGTTCAGAAAGTTCTCCCACCAAGATTTAGCTGCACACTCGAGGTGGTAGGTGGCATAGTTGACTCTGTCACCATCTGAAACATGTCCAGAATGGAGATTTCTCTCGATGCTGCGAAGCCAGTCATCGGCGTCAAGGGGCTCAGTGGAATAGCTGGAAACTGGGGGATGAAGTTGGATGAAGTCATTCAACGACACAATCTCATTCCGCTGCTGGGAAGTGTTCCGAGCAATGAACCCCAACAACTCATGAGATTCCCTTCGGTTTCTTTCAACCTCCATGAGAACTTGAGCCATCGTGGGTGACGGTGGAAGATTACCTTCCTTCGGATCATCCCCACGAGCTTGGGCACGACCAAGGTGGCCACGGGTTCCTTGAGACATACTGAAGGATAAGATCAATGTCAAAGGATATTGAATGATTTTGCAAATGCATCAGATTATGAAGATAACTGGAATGACTCGGATAGCATAACGATTGTAATTGCAAGAGAAATGGAAATTCTCAAGACATTGGAATAGCAATTATACTAGGAAGTCCAAAACTGAAGGCACAATGACTCTAGACATCCGAACAAACCTTTCCTACGGCTAAAAGGAAGTAAACAACGAGATGTTGTAGTAAGACATAGATGAGCCTAGTCCTATATTCCCGTAGAAAAGATGAGGGTGACTCAAAACTCAGAACGGTGAGGGTAAGGAGAAAAAAAAACCTTACGTTGTTCCCTTATATACCCAGAGTAACTATATAACTATAGAAGGCTAGACTCGACTTCGACCACTTATATTCAAAGCAATAAGTATTTCCTCAATAGAGTCGATTCTATCCATGATAGCATCAACTCCATGATCAAACACAAAGAAGCTAGATAATCCTTCTATAATATCAATAGATTTTTCTTCATTACACTCTAAAAAATCTCCTTCAACTATAATATCAAGAGAGTGTTTGCACCATCTAAAATACCATGGTAAAAAATTCTAAGCACAACTTTTATAGGTATCCAAGGCGTAATTACTTTATGTGCTTCAGAAAGTTTGTCCCAAGCTTTTTCATATTCTCTTCTTCTCCTTGCTGGAAATCTAAGATCTCAGATTCCGGAAAAGTTCCAAAACCTAAAGACATACTAGAAGAAACAACTAAAAGCAAGAAAACTAATTTTTTGTTGTTTTGGTATAAGACTCTAAAGAAAAAACTATAAAGTAAACTAACAAGACTAAAAAGCAAAGGTAAAAGATAGTGTGCAACTCCCCTATCTTGTAGAATGGAATCCCCGGCAACGGCACCAGAAATTAGTCTTTATGGCACTGAAGAAGTAGCCCAAGTGGAAGGTTTAGATGTAGTAGCGGCTAATTTCCCTTACACGAGGACTATAAGGTTGTCTGATCCAGGAGGACTCCAAGGATCAACAAAAGGTGGTGAAGTAAGTGACACGCCGTCTGAATAGAAATCACTTGCTTAACCTGGACCTGCACACAAAAGCAAATAACTTTGCTCCCAACGAGTCAGAGAGTTTGTCAATCCCTCCGGTCTTGTTGTTTACAAAGGATCAAACACACGATGGAAATAATGATGGTGATTGCAACGAAAAGGAAATTAAAAAGCGGTAAAAGTGCAGGTGTAAAAAATGGTGGAAATATGGACCAGTGTCCCATGATGTTCACTAGTGATGTCTCTCTCCAAAAAGATGATAAAAAAGCTATGCTAGGAGAACAAATTACAGTTGCGCAATTGACAGAATTATAAACACATTGTAATGCTAATTATGCAACAAGAAAGTTAGAGGCTCATTTATATGGGAAGTACGCCAAGACAAGTACACCGTTTATTCATCAACATCTACTCTCTAGTCATCCACCTTGAGATACTTATCCAGAACATCTCGTTGGTATTAAGTTGCGAGCCCCACCCAAAGTGTAAACTCAAAGCAACAGACAACTGCATTAACAAACTATGCGTAAGGAAAACAGTCCTTGCAACCACACTTACAAGGACCGTTGTTTTATCCCTGGTGGCAACAGCACATCCCTTACCCTCATGTTTCTGCCACTCAAGCTAGACATCGGGGGGCATGAACCCACAATCAAGCATAACGCTCCCTCTTGGAGTTACTATCTACTACTTGGCCAAAGTAATAAAAAGCAAAGTAGAACATGCAAGAATTACTCAAGAACAAATATATAAAACGAGAACCAAATATATAACTCATCACAATCTGAACATAATCTCATAATCCATCGGATCCCAGCAAACACTACATAACAACAGCAGAAAGATTACATAGATGCCTTGATCATGTAGAGCAGCTCACAAGGGCTAAGAGTTGAAGCACAAGATTGGAGAGAAGACATCACATAGCTACTGGTCATGGACCCATGGTCCAAGGAGGACTACTCAGGGCACATCCGAGAAGCGCTCATGGTGGTGTAGAAGCTCCCACCTGGTGCCGGGACGAGGTCTTCTCGCGATCCCCATCTCGGGATCGCAGCGGCGGCGGAACAGTGGAAAATTTCGTGATGCGGGTTTTTTTCAAGGTTTCTGTATCGAGGAGTAAATGTAGGCCGAAGGAGGGCACCAGGTGGGTCCCACCCCTCCAGGTGGCCTCCTGGCGTGGCCTAGGGTGGGGTCGCGCCCCTGGCTTCCTGGTAGGGGGTGTCCCCTCCGTATCTCCTTCAGGCTTTCGGAGTCTTCTGGAACGTTGATTTTTTATATATATTTTCATAGAATTTTGTGAGCACTATAAATATGGGTATAATCCTGCAATTCAGAGACATCGGAAGACAGAAACTGGCACTGGGTGCACTGAGTTAGTAGGTTAGTCCAAATATATGTAAAAAGGTATGAAAGTGTAGCAAAACACATAGCAATGTCACCCAAATAACCATGGAAGAAGAAGAAATTATAGATATTTTTGGGACGTATCAGGGTGCTCGAGGACGTGTTGTTTTGCGGGTGGTTTCCATGCGACGCCTACTATGGGAACGACCACTCGCGCCCATCTCGACTCCTTCTGCGATGCAGAAATCTTGAATTCTTTTGGTGAGATCGTAACGCCTGCTGTTGTTTTTTTGGTCGCCACGTTTGTTGTTGTCGATGGTTGGCTTGCAACGGGTGACGCGGTCGATTTCCGGAGTCGCCACGTGGGTGGGTACTTTTGTTAGGGAGAACTTCACATTGATTTTCGTCGGCGTCGGTGTCGTGGTCGATGTTGATCTTGGCCAAGTTGGTGTGGATCAAACCCGGTCCGTGCGGCGGAGAGTCGCTCAACAGCTGACATAAGCCCAGAAGCCTCCGAAAGCTGGGGTCCTACTTGTGCGTCGATCCGACGAGATCGGTCGTAAGATCGGAAAGTGCGCGGCAAAATCGAGGGCGCCCAAACAGATAGATATCCATCTGAGTCGCCAAATTGTTGACTGTTGATGAAGTCACCGAGTTTTCGACTGTTGATGATGGAACCGCGAGATCGTAAATCCAACCAGCGTCGTCCCCACGGTCGGCACCAACGAGGGTGGCGCCAATTGACGAGGGTGGAACTCATCAAATCCCATGGTTAGGTACCCTAGGTTAGATCGAAAGCAAGGAGAGTGCGTGGTTGGTGATCTCGTCGTCTAACAAGAGACAGGAATTTACCTAGATTCAGGGCCCTCGATCAGTAAAACCCTAATGGCTTCTCGCCCCTCGTTGGTTACCCTAAGTGGAAGGTTGAAATTTAGCTAGCAGTAAGTTTCCCTCGGTGAACATACCAAGGTTTATGTCTCCAGTAGGACTACAAGTTCTGCAAGTAGGTGGGAACGGCGCTTGAATTGTCTAGCTAGGAGTTGACGTGGACCTGCACACAACAACAAATAACTATGCTCCCAACGAGTTCAGAGAGGTTATAAATCTCTCCAGTCTTGTTGTTTACAAAGAATCAAACACAAGCGGGAAATAATAGTGGTGATTGCAACGAAAAGGAAATAAAAGCAGTAAAGAGTTGAGGTGTAAACAATGGTGGAAATATGGACCGGGGTCCCATGATGTTCACTAGTGATGTCTCTCTCCCAAAAGACGATAAAACTTCTAAGCTGGGTGAACAAATTACAGCTAGGCAATTGACATAATTATGAACGCACCGCGATGCAAACTATGCCACAAGAAAGTTAGAGGCTGAAAAGTATGGGCAGTACGCCAAGACAAGTAGACCGTTTATCCATCATCATCAAGTCATTAATCATCCACCTTGAGATATCTATCCAGAATATCTCGCTGGTACTAAGTTGCAAGCCCCACCCAAAGTGTAAACCCAAAGCAACAGACAACTGCATTAACAAACTTTGCGTAAGGTAAACAATCCATGCAACTGCGGTTACAAGCATCGTTGTTTTCTCCCTGGTGGCAACAGCACATCCCCTAGTCTCATGTTTCTGTCACTCAAGATGGACATCGGTGGGCATGAACCCACAATCAAACATAAACGCTCCCTCTTGGAGTTACTATCTACTACTTGGCCAAAGCAATAAAAAGCAACGGAGAACATGCAAGAATTACACAAAAACAAAATTTAAAAGGAGAACCAAATATATAACTCATCACAATCTGAACATAATCTCATAATTCATCGGATCCCAGAAACCACTGCATAGCAACAGCAGGAAAATTACATAGGTGCCTTGATCATGTAGGGCAGCTCACAAGGGCTAAGAATTGAAGCACAAGATTGGAGAGAAGACATCACATAGCTATCGGTCATGGACCCATGGTCCAAGGGGGACTACTCACGGCACATTCGGGAAGCGCTCATGGTGGTGGAGAAGCTTACGGAGTTCAATCCTCCCTCCAGCAGGGTGCCGGGAAGAGGTCTCCTTGTGCTCCCTATCTCGGGATCGCGGCGGCGGCGGAACAAAGGTGAAAATCGCGATGCAGGGTCTCTTTTCAGGGTTTTCTCAACGAGGGGTAAATATAGGCCGAAGGGGGCCACCATAGGAGGGCCCCCCCTCCTAGGCAGCCTCCTGGCGCGGCCAGGAGTGGGGCCACGCCAACTGGCCGCCTGGGACAGGGGTGGACCCCCTCCGGTTGCCCTTCGATGATCTGGAAGCTATCAGCACGCTGCTTTTTTTTCTTGGAAATTTTTGGGCTCTGTAAATATGGGTAAAAACCTGCAATTCACATACATCAGCAGACAGAAACTGGCACTGGGTGCACCGAGTTAGTAGGTTAGTCCAAATATGTGTAAAAATTTATGAAAGTGTAGCAAAACACATAGCAAAGTCACACAAATAAGCATGGAACAAGCAGAAATTATAGATACGTTTGGGACGTATCAAACTCCTACTTCATGCTCAATGTATTTTATGATGGAGGCGATTACAGTGGTGGTTCCGGCGAGATTGCTCAGGACAGAGTTATTGCGGGATGTATTGGATGCCCTAGACGTCCCCTCTCCCAGCCTTTATGTATTAGGCTAGGTCTCGAGGAGTCCGTCTTGGTTTACAGAGAGGTTTCCTATTCTATATAATCTTGCATGCCAAGTCTTGAACTCCATGTCGGCGTCAGCGTTAGTGCGTCGGGTGGGCTTGGTAGGTTGATACTGGGCCACTCAAGGCTTCTAGTGGGCCACCAGTCTTGACACGCACCGGGTACCCTCATGAAGAGGAGTCGTGGGGTATCCACTCGTCATAGAGGTTGAAGATGGTCTCTCTCAAGCAACCCTAAAATTAAGATAAAAGAAGGCTCTCCTTTCCCCAATGCACCTAATACAACTAGGAGTTGCATAGGTGCACTAGTTTGACGAAGAAATGGTAAAATACAAGTGATATGGGTGGCAAAGCAAGTTAATATAAGTCTGTAATAAAAATTAAAGCAAGGTAGCAAGTAGCAAAATTGACTAAAAACGGTGTAACAATGCTTGGAAAGAAGCCCTAGGAATCATACTTTGACTAGTGGCAACTCTCAACAACATTAACATAATTGAAACTCATGAAAATTCATCCAAAAGCAAGAAAGGAAGACGTTACTCTAAGATCATTCTTTTGTGGATCAAAAGATGATGAGAATTGTGTAGGGCTAAAAAAGCACACTTTAGAGTTTGTATTCCACATCTATGGACAGCCCAATGTCACCGTGGCCATCCGAAGATAGTACTAACATACACCACAATATATCTGGAGAATAGTCTCTTTCTAATATGACAAAGCACTCATCCTGTCACCGAAGCACTATGAAAACTATACTCAACACAAGCATCAAGAGAGTCTCATGATTCCATAATTCAATCCAACAAGAAGAACAATCCCATGATCAATAGTCCCCTAATAAGGGAGTCCCCGCATCACCGTGCACTCCGGAAATATCATCAAAGGAGCACACCATATCCAATACATAAAAGATGGGGAACTGTCATGGGATACAACTAGATTAACATAGTCAATAATCACAACAAAGATCACATCATGGGAGAGAATTAACCACATAGCTACTGTAGAATACCTCAACCCCGAGGAGGAACTACTCACACATGACCATGGTGATCAAGAGAGAGGTGTTCATGGAGAGGTGCAGCCCGGAGAGGAGGCGACGGCCGGCGGCCATGACCCTTGGGGTAGCGGCCCTTGGCCCCCCTCTTCTTCCTTGGAGATGTTGCTGGTATGTAGATGGATATCCCCCTCAAGACGGTTGCCTATGGGGAGGAATTTATGTGCTGCTCCATGACCTAGGTTTCCTCTCTTTATATAGACTCTCGGATTCCCGTCATCCATACTAGGGCTTTAGTAAAACAGGTGTCGAGGGATCAGACGAACTCAGATTGGGCCGACTTTTATGTCCAGAACCATTGCAGAAAAATATCTACAACGTTGTAGTTTTACGTTTTCCCGTTTGAGGCCATCTTTTAGCGTTTTCGAGGCGATCTCTAAAACATGTCTAGTGGGGCCAGATTTCGAGAAAGTTAGAGTTCAACTTCAATAAGGGTTCTTTTGTGATTTTTCTTTATTAGACTAATTCCTACACATAAATTGGTACGTATGAAAGGGATCGTGGTTTGTGGTCACAGCAAACCGAGCCTTGGGAAATTCTTACTCTTCTTCGTCAACCATTATAATTGCTCCAATCTCTAAATAAAATTTTGGTACTTGCCATTACTAAACAAGGAAACATTGGTACGTCGAGATATCTAAACCAATCAACGTACGAAATGAATCGTGATTAATGGTTGTCGTGGACCAGGCCTTTGGAAATTCTTTCTTTGTAATCGATGTTTGATTAAGTTGGGTCATAGGCCCATAGGAGGTTCGATGTACCCTCAAGGCTTCATCCTTGTTGCACACATATCAAATTATCATGTTGTGGTTAGATGAAATCATTCGAATGTTTTAGTGTCACGCGATGGACGTTCTGTTGTATACAACCCCCATAGTGCGCTACGTAAAAATATTTGCCTAGAATATTTTTTTTGTTTGAGGTGTGCTGCTTTTTTTTTGCTTGGCTGCGTGTCCCAATAAATTATAAAAACTGTCACGCATTTAGTTTTTTATGACTTTCGAAAAATATTCTATAATTTAAAAAATCATTCATGCATTTTAAAATCTTTATATAGTTTTAAAGTGTTCAAGTATTAAAATAATCTGCATATAATATGTAAAATGTTCATCCTTTTCTATTTTTTTAATGTATTCAAAAAAATGTTCATGTCCTTAAAAATATATTCATGTTATTAAAAATATGCATACACTTTCTAAAAGGTCCATGTAATTTGATTGTTTTTTCATATAATTATTAAAATGTTCCATTTTTTCTACAAAAAAAAATCAATGTATTCAAAAGAAATGTTAATGTCCTTAAAAAATATATTCATATTCATAAAAATATTCATGCTCTTTCAAAAATAATGTTGATGCATTTAAAATAAATATATATAATTTAAAAATGAATGGACGTATGGCACAGGTTAAATAACGTGTGTATGCGCGCCCATGAGTGTGTGTGAGAGAGAGAGAGAGAGAGAGAGAGTATCACACCAAAATTCATCAAGTCAGACTCATTTCTATTAGGTGCACATCGCGATCATGGTCAATGAAAACGGGAAGGAGGATAAGCAACAACGTAGTTCAAGCAATATGTTAAATATATAAGCATCCGATTTTTCTCTCCCGTCTCAACGCACGGACATGTTTGCTATATAGGATAATGGATGGTATTTCAAGTCAAAAGAACGACATCACTAAGGCGACCACATGAACGCTGCAAGAATGACCGACGTTGATCTAAGTTAGACGCATGTTGTTGCAAGGTCATCTGTATGGCAAAAAAAGGGATGCATGAAGCTATAAAGTAACGGGCCTTTTGGGATATTTCTGCTACATAAAATCTAGCTACGCTCTAGAAAATGCAAGTTAAACGGGATAACTTCGTGATATGTCATTTCCTGTTTTTAAGCTCTTCAAGGATGCTTCAAATAACTGTAGAAGTTGAAGTTGAGAGAAATTACCTACTACTGCCACGAGTAAATGAATACATCTTCATTTCTCCTCACATGATCCAATCAAATAGAATCCTTCTAATTTTTCATTCTTAAAGCTAGAACTAGCCGAAAGCCAAACATGATAAACCTTCTTATTGGGGGAGCTACAACTCCTGTATGAAGCTGCTCGAAAGTGAATTTAATGAAGTGAATAGTTTTAGTGAAGCAGAGTAGAAACAAATAAAACTTAAATAAGTGTAGATTTCATTGTTTCGGAGAAGTAAATATTCATTACAATCAGAGTTAAGGTTTGTTTCGTGATTATTGAGTGGTTAATATACATTTTTTACATTGGTGTGTACCTTCTGTTCCTGCCGTATTGCACCTTTCTATGCTATCATGATGGGTTAATATATATTTTGATGGATACATTAAATTATTTTCCCGTTGCAACGCACGGGCAATTTTTCTAGTAAAATAAAAAATAAAAAGGAAAAAAAGAATGTGCTAAAACGCTGGAAAGGGTAGAGAAAAATGTGTGGACGCCTCGCCCTGTTGGGCCTGGCCCATTTACTAGACGCTGCGGGGGGCGAGCGAGACGTGTCGGAGGCGCAGCGGGGGGAGGCACAGAGAGATTAAGAAAAGGGAAGCGACTCTGGAGCGCCTGTGCGCTCTCCCATGCCAAAAGCACACACTCTGTTTTGGAAAGTTTCGATCCGCCAACCCCCACCGTTCCCTTCCTTTGAGCAACAAAGCACCTGACCCCATGTGCGCACCAGCGATCCCTCCCCCTCCCCCACCTTTTCCCCAGAAAAACCCCTCCAGCACGCCACCAGCCATTCCTCCCCCCTTTCTTCTCCTTTTTTCCAAAAACTCAGCAGAGGTGGGCGTCCATGACGCACAGGAACCATGGAGCCAACAGGCGATCTTCCTGATCTAACGCGGGAAAAGCAACCTGCAGAACTCTGTTGGAAAAAACAGCTCCAATCTGCGCAGGTACCCCACCCCCCTTCCTTGATTCCAAGTTTTTCTGCCCCCAATCTACTCCAAGAAATAAGAACAACAGATCCAGATGGAAAAAAGTAAGGATGAGTGGAAAAAGCAATTTCCAGCTCCCAGAATGCTTTCTTATGCTAAGATGAAAAGCAAGTGGGTACTTCAGATTTACTTCTCCACATAAATAAGAACAGGAAACCTAGACTTCAGATGCCAATAGACTTTCTGATTTTCTTCTTCTAAAACAGATATGTATTCCTTTGTCTTCTGCCTTCTTTGCCTTTGTTCTTGCTGTATTTGCCCTTCCTGATACCTCTAGGTTGTGTTCCTGTAGCAACAAATTGTGAGACCTTCAGGTTGTGTTCCTGTAGCAAAAAAATTTGAGAAGATAGCAAAAAGAATGTGTGTGTGTGTGCTTTTTGTACCAATGTAGGCATAACCGGTGTGAGCAAAATAAAAAGAAAGTGCAAAAGCCAAGAAAGAAACAGAGAAAAGCAACTGCTCTCTGTTTTGGTTTGCCTCCGGTTTTTTCAGAAAAGAAAAGGTTGAGTGCAAACACAAAAGTGCTTATTGTTGGCTGATGCAAAGAAAAAAGAAAAAAATCTTTAAGGGGGATTTACGTTGTGTTTCCATATTCAGTTTTCATATTCAAAAAAACTGCGTATTCATGTCCAGCTGCGTATTCAAAAAAGAAAGAACTGAGAAAAGCGACAAAAATATATACGGGCATATGTGTGACATGTTTTTTCTCCTTTTACATTGATTTACATGTTGTCTGCCATTTTTTTCAGATGGCGGGCTTTGATCTGAACATGTCGTTCGAACTTGATGAGAATGATGACGATGGCATAAATCTTCTGGAGGGTATTGGCGATTCCCCGGACCCTGATCCAGTGACAAATACAGGTATGGCTGCTGCTGGAGCTGATGCGCCTGATCCTGTTATGGATGATGCAGTAGACAATGGCGTTGCTGATGGCAAGGTCGAGTTTGTGGGCGCTCTGGGTGGTGACGGTTTCCTACTGGATGCTCTAGAACCTCACGTTGGCATGTTGTTCGATTCATTGATTGACGCTAGGAATGCTTATAATGCATATGCTTACAAAGTTGGTTTGTCTATGAAAGCAAACACATCCAGGAGGTCAGCCTACACCCAAGAAGTTGAGAAGCAGCAGTTTGTGTGCAATAGGTTCAAAAAACCAGGGAGTGAGGAGGTTGATGTTGATAAATTGATAAGCCAATCTTATGTGGTTGACAGTGACTGCTCGTCGGACGTTGGTGAAAGTGATCACTCAAAATCTTGCAGCAAAAAGTCTGGTTCTAGCATCTCCAGCTTCAATGAGCAGAAAAAGAGGAATCGAGAAGTTATTAAGCAAACAGAATGCAAAGCTAGGATGGTTGTCAAGCATATTGGTGCAAAGTGGCAGGTCGTCTATTTCATTGGCGAGCACAACCATCCACTGATTGCGAAGCCGTCAATGAAACGATATCTTCGGTCTCACCAAGGGATACCTCCGCTGGAGAAAAAGCTACTAGAAACCCTTCACAGCTGCAACATACCCCCAAGTATGTTCTTTTCTGTTTGTTTATGTGTGTCCTTGTTTTTTTATTGTTTTTATCTCTTTACTAATATGCTCCGTGAACACAATACAGGGCGGCTGATACAGATCATGTCTCATTTCTACGCGGAGGAAGGCTTTGTCCCATATGGAACAAAACACATAAGCAACATGTGTACTGGTCTCCGCTCAAAGACGCAAGAAAATGACATGAGACTCTGAACTACTTTTCGAAGATCCATGAGGAAGAAGACCCTGGTTTGTTTGTCCGTGTAAAGATGGACAAGGAAGAACGTACTCAGAATCTGTTTTGGGTTGATGGGGTGGCCCGAAAAGCATATGCTGAAGCTTATTCAGATTGTGTGTCTTTCGATACGACTTTCATGAAAAATTGCTACAACATGTCGTTTGCCCCCTTTATTGGCATCAACCGACTCGGGCAGTCTTTCATGCTGGGGTGTGGATTCCTAAGGGACGAGAAGGAGACTGCCTTTGATTGGCTTTTTCGAGTTTTCTTGGAAGTGATGGGGGGCAAACAGCCTGCTTGAATCATTGCTGGTCAAGATGGTGCGATGAAGAATTCAATTGCCAATATCTTTCCCTTATCCATCCATCGTAATTGCAGATGGCATATTATGAAGAACGCTCAGGAGAAGATGGGAGCATTCCTATCAAGGCATCCAGAATTTGTCAAAGATTTTAATATGTGTGTAGACTTCAGCTGGAGTACGGAGGAATTTGAGGCATCGTGGGCCGCTATGTTACAGCGTCACGGTGTTCAAGGTCACAAGGAGCTTGCTGACCTATATGAGATAAGGAGGTGTTGGGTTCCATGCTACTTTAGGCATTTCTTTTTCCCCTTCCAGCAGTCCACGCAACGAAGTGAAGGCTTCAATGCGGTCCTCAAAAGATATGTCAATCCTCACAACTCTATCCTGAATTTTGTGAAGCAATATAGGAAGATTCAGGATAAGATACTTATTAAGGAGGAAGGCAACGATTACCGGACATACATGTTGACTGTAAAGACTTGGTCCACATATCCTATTGAGAAGCAAGCTTTGTCAATTTACACAAGAGACATATACTATAGGTTCCGACATGAGTTTGAGAGGATTGGCAGGTACAATGTGCACCCTCAAGGTGGAAACTTGTACCTTCTCGTGCCAAACAATTTGTGGTGTCCGTTTTATGGCTCGAGGAACTATTTAGTTTCTGCGGATCCTCAGCTAGGCGAATATGGGTGTGAGTGTTGCAAATTCACCAGGGATGGTATGCTTTGCTGCCATGTGCTAAAAGTGTTCACACACTTTGGTATTGATGAAATACCGTCAAGGTAATTCTTGTCCAGATGGACACAGAATGGGATTCCTGGCACAGGTGCCGAGCGACAGCAGCAGGCGCATGCGCAGCAACAATAGGAAGTATTGTCGCCTGCATCAGACGAGCAAATCAAGTTCGCGACCCTCTGCACTTCATTCTCTCAGGTTGCTCGGGTGGCTGTGAAGTCAGACCCAGGGTATGCTATTGCTAAGCGCAAAGTACGTGAAGCCCATACTGAGATCAAGCAGCTCAACAAAAGCAAGAGAGCCTACAAGAAAAAGAAACTAAACCCATCTCTCGACGTCCAGGGTGGTGAAGTTTCTACTTCTGCTGTAACGGATGCCGTTGGTATTAACATAAGGAACCCCCCAAGATCTTCGACAAAAGGGAGAGCCAAGTCTCAACGGTACCCCTCAGGCCTTGAGCTTCAGGCGAAAAGGAATGTGCGGTGTGGTTTTTGTGGTGAGAAGGGTCACAACACAGCGACGTGCAAGCCAAAGTTGGTTGGTAGTGCGGTGGAAGGAGCAAGCCAGGGGTTGGGCTGATATGCAATATATTGTTAATTCCCCAAAAGAAACATATTTGTAATTCCTGTTTATGTCGATCATCTTTTTTGTTGCTGGTGTTTCTTGATCCAAGAAAGACAAACTTTAAAGGGTTAGATAAATTCTGGAGGTTCTAAGTTAATCTTATTTTTAGAGACCGATTTCTTGCTTTTTTTATGTTGAACATCTTGCTTTCTAAGTTATACACTTTGGATGCCATTTTCTCTCGCTTTTTCTGCTGATGTTTATATTGCTTTTTTGTGTCAAAAGCAATTTTCAATCTAGAAGGGGTATACCAATATATAAAGGAGCAGCATGCAACATACCAGTATGGTTTTATTTTAAAAAAAAGCAAATATATAAAGAAAAATGTACCTGATATGTGATCATATAAGTTTGAGGACGCGCTTCCAGGGTACTCTGTTTCGATTGCACTTAACCAACTCCAAAGTTTGTAGCTTCCTCATGTTGGGAATGTTCTCCTGTCCAAACTCTGGTAGTCTCCAGCCATCCCAGTATTTTACATTTGTTAGCATGAAGACGCCGCAATCATCCCTGTGTGTTTTACCGTTATATATAAAATGTCAATACGATGAAAAAAAAAGCAAGAAACATGAAAAAAGGGGTCATTGCCTCACCCATTGTCTTGTTTTGGTGGTTTGATATCGACGATGGGAAATTTTTCCATCAACCTAGATGAATTTTCATACTGCTGCTCCCAAAAAAACCGGATACCAGCAATGACATCCCTTACACTCTTGTTCAAGTTCCCTCTTTTTTCGATTTCCCTGAGAGAATCCATCACCTCGAACCTGTTCTCTCTCAGGTTTACATTCACTTGATTGCTTTGTTTGTTGAAAGTGGCTCCAACACAGGAAACATTATCTGAAGATATAACATTTTTATAATGATCATTTTTTGTCAGATATAACAACATGGAATTTTCTCTTGTCGGGTAGAAAACAAAGATAAATGACTGAGAAGTGGTTGCTTACCAAGTCATACCGATCCAAGTGCATTATGTCCTTGTTAAACAACCTTTTCATCTCGGTTCTGAACCAATCTTTCACCCTTAGCCATGACTACGAAATAAAAAGAATGCACATATTACCCCTTAGCCTATGTGTGCACTGAAAAAAAGCAAGTGTGTGACTGAAATGAGAATATACTCACGCCTATCCTAAGAGGCATCACAAACTTTTTCGCATTCCTACCAAGGTTGTGGTTGATCGTTTGAATGGCAACCTCAACGATGCTATTACTAAGCTCTTCCCTAGGTTTCATGGATAAAGCCAGCTCCTTGATGGTGATGCAGAAGTTGTCTTCATGGTTGATTATTGTTGGGCTGCACAATTTTTGTTTTGCATACATATCATCAACTAGGTTTGAAAAACTTATGTGCCAAAAAGAACAAAGTAAGAAAAAACCTATAGTGTTTACCTATTGTCCGGCCCTTTGTCCCTTGCGTTGCTCCGACCGAGTAGCAAGATAGCATCATATACTTCGTTTGTTTCTTTCGAGAAAACCCATGCCAGCTTGCTTCCGTAATTGACAAATGGTGATCTTTTACACGGGGGTAGCTTGACAGGTCTTCTCTCGTGTCCGCGCTGGATGGGCGTCGAACCCCTTGGAGACGATAAGTCGATGTGTGGTGTTGATAAGTCGATGTGTGGTGTTGCTGGCTTCACAGGTGTGCTGGTGTCCTCACCCTTGAGTGTTTGTTGTGCTAGTGCCTTCTCGTCTGCTAATTCAAGGCAAACTTTTAGTTCCTCGTTGTCCCAATCTATGTCCCACCCAGAGTTGTCTTCGTCCTTTCCTGTGGCGTCCTCCTCCTTGTCCTTGTCGCAGTCCAAGTTTTTTCTGCCTCTTTCATCAATTTCTTTGCAGGTATCTTCTGCATCGAATCCGAGGCTGAAGGAAGGTGCTTCGATAACAAAGTTTTCCTTGATTTCTTCTACTTGCTCCCTTTTGGTTGGTGCAGCTACTTTGTCTGGTCTTGCTTCTACATGATTGCTTTTTGTCGGTTCAGGTGCTTTATCTGGTCTTGCTTCTTGTGTATTTTCAGTGGGTGGCGGGCATGTCAACTTGGTTGCTCTTGTTGCGACGCTTTCCTTCCTATCTTGAGCTGGTAGAGCGAGAATGTGGTCTTTTTTTGCTGTCTGTTGCTTGTGCTTGTTACCCTGTGTGTATGTTAGGAGATATAAGAATTTCTTGTTAGGATACAACAGACAAAAGGTATATACCGAGTCTAGGTATAGGAGCTGTGATGTACCTCAAGCTCCTTGTTCGATGCGTTTGCAGCTTCTTATGGACTATCAAGCACAGTTTTAAATGGTCGTCTCCTGCAGCAAGTTTTCTTGATATTTCCAACCTTCTTGCTTTTACTAGGCTTTGCATCAAACCCTATTATCTCTTTGAACATTTTGCTCCGGTCCTTCTTGTTGCACATGCCCTCTAGAATCTCTTCTGTGGTCCGGTTGGGTAGTGGAATCTCCGCTGCGACTGGAAAAGGTAATATCGCCTTGAAGTCAATGATCTCCGATGGCTCTATATACAAAAATGGGTCCCTCTCAGATTTCTTCTCCTTTTCTACTTCATAGTTTACAGCCTCCCACAATACTCTCTTCTGCTCCTCATTCAAGCTGAGTCTTGGGTGGAATGTTCTCTCATTGTTCGAATCATATAGTTGAGATAGAGATTGCCTGCCTGAGTTGTTCATGTATCTGTTGATAGTGAGGCAATCGTCAGAATCCTCGTCCATTTTGTTGTTATTGCTTTCCTTGTGGGGGTTGTCATAAAACTGCGTTTTTGTTTCCTCATGTCGGATGTGATTGAACTGTGCTTCTATTTCCATGCGTTTGTCGTGCAATTGCTCCCCCAACAGGCCCTCTGTGGGCTTGGTGCTGCCTCTAGCATTTTCCTCCTTCCGATCAGTGTCTGATATGTTGCTTCCTTCGCCATCCTTGTTGCATTCCTCCGATTCTCCTTTATCGTCTTCATCAATGTCGTCCTCCCATGTGTTTTCTCCTTCCTCGTCAATGCTTTTGTCGTTGTCCTCATCTTCGTCGTCGCAACCCCCTCTTCATCACTGTCGTTGCCTCTCTCCGAATCTTGATTTGTGTCATTGTTAACATCAGGTCCCTGTTCTTGCCGGTGGCGCTTCCTTGTACCCGGGGTTTCTGTGTGGATTTTGTCCATTTCTAGGACTGACTGAACAAGTTTCTCCATCTTTCTCTCAAAATCTGAGCACATGTCGCTGACAAATGCTGTAAGCTTCCTCCTCTTCTGCGAAATTCAAACACAAAAAAGTGTGAAAAAGGGGTTAAATGCTTACTACAGAATGAACTCTTGCCAAGTTGTAGGCATCGTAAAAAGCAAAAAAATGAAAGGGGAATGACCGAAAAGCACACACCTCAGGGTGGTACGATGGTGGGAGCTTTGACGTGAAGAAAGCATCAACGACTGCCGCCCCCGCGAACAACCCACAACCTGTCCTTGACCACTGCCCTGGTCCCTGTCTTAAGCTGCGATAACAAAAAACAAGGATGATTAAGAAAGCTAAAAATGAAAAGACACACCGTTTGATTAAAAAAATTAGAGGATTATTTTGATTACTCGAAGCTTGCCGAATTCTCCATTTCCCCTCGCGTCCTTCCGCATAACATCCGTGATCAGCTTGCTGTTCCATGCTTCAACGCGTAAAGCGCAGTTGCTTGTTGGGATCCCTGATTCGACCGAGTCTAGGTATAGGAGCTGCGATGTACCAAAAAAGCAAAAAGATATTTCGTAAAAAAAATGTCTGCGGGAAGAAAAGATATAAATGGAAGAGGATGTTTCGTTTGAGCACACACTTACCACCAGGTGGTATAGGCATGCACATACTGAATTCCTGCTTCTCTTCATGGCAGCATTCATCTGCTCCACCACGAAGCGACACCAGTTTGACATGGGGACGTTTGCCAAATGCATCACTGCTGGATAGCATTTTGGGTTGGCGCTTAGGCTGGTGGTAGGGCACAAGAAAGTGTTGATAGCTACTATAAGCCAAGCGTGCAGGAACTTGTCGTCTGAAGCTCCATTCATATCGTTTATGATCTTGCACCATGAATTTATGTCAGTCGTGCTGCCTTCTAAACTGTACTCTGCAATAATAAAATATGTAGCTTTCTGATTAACTTCGTAGTTCACCCTGTAGCCGTCGTTAGGCAATCCGAACATCCTGTGGACACTATCCTCGTCGACGGGGATTGAACCCCTCCCCCTAACAATGATCTCGGACCGGTTGTCATCATAACAACTCACAAGCCACTTGCTCAAAACTGACGGCATTTGCGAGCACCTGAACTTCAGCATCCCCCTAAATCCAGCCCCAATGATCTTGTCCCGTTGTGCTTTGATCAGCGACTTGTTCAGTTTGAATAGCCTCGCAGGAGAAGCGCGATTCCTCCCTCTCTGGAGAAAAAATAAAATCCAGCTAAAAAAACCTAGCAGGATCATAATTTGCGTGAGGGGTAACAAGAATAGGTGCATACATGTTGTGGTCCGCCCATGAACGATTTTCCTTTTCGGGGTCGAGACGGTCCTGGCTGTTCTACGACGCTGCCTTGTTTCACATTATCCCTCTCCTTATGCGGATCCCTGGCTTTTTTCTCTCTTTGTGTGATGCGCTGTTGTAGAGTTTTCAACTGTTGTTGACAAAAAGAACGAAAAAACCATGTTGGTGCTTCAAAAACATTGTTATGAAAAAAACAACTACTAACTGCTAGTTTGCCTATACCATAATTAAGAAAATGCAACTAATAACTATTGGTTTGCCTACCCCCGGACTTGTGCGAGTTAAAAATAAAGCAACTAGTTCCTGCTTCTTTGCCTACCCCCAGAATTAAGAAGAAAAAAGAAGTCATGTCCAGCACCTCGACTCTACCTACTGCGTGTGCCCCAATTCAAGCAAAGCTGCGTCTAGAAAAGATGTACAGGTTCAGGTAGCATGTTAATGTTAACATCAAATTCAGACTTCAAAAAACAAGACAAATCTCTCCCCCTCCCCAGCACTCACCATTAACAATGGATGAATCAAAATGAATTTGATTTCCTTCCTTACTGGAAGTCCTAAAATCTGAATGAACAACACTGCTAACACTACCCAGCTAGCCTGAAAAATTTACAGATGATGTACATGGTTGCATGCTTATTTTTGCACCTGGAAAAAAACAAGGAACATGTCCAGCTGCAGTTTTCATGTTCAAATGTGTCTGCAGATTCAGAGTGTCAGCAATACTGGTAAAAGAAATATAGACAAAAAAACAACTCTCCCCAATGAATTTCCCTACAAATCATGATAAAACACTATCCCCAGTGTAACACTATCACTAATCAAGTGTACACACTAAGAAAAATTCAGTGTAACACTGTCGCTAACGAACCAGAAAAAGCAAACGAGAAAAAAGCAACTCCACCCGATGTATTTGCCTAATCCCTTCATGAAGAGAAGTAATAAGAATTTTATTGCTTTCCTATCTAAAATCTCTCCCCCTCTCCTTCACCTCGTTCAATTCGCTTCCCTCTTATCTGCGATGGCACTGCCCCACCCCACCCCCACCCCCCTCCCTCCTCCCCCTTCCTGCAAAAACACTTCTTCCTTCTCTCACTCCAAACCCTAGGACCCCCAAAAATCTATGGGAATCACCCTCCTAGGATGAAAAAATTAGAAAAAGCATCACGGGGGGGAGGGGGGTCGACTGTACCTGTGTTTCCGGCGGCGGCGGTCGCCTCTGTTGGAGCCGAACTCGTGCGACGAGGGGGGTCTCCTCTGCCTCGTCGTCTTCCTCCTCATGCTCTGCGCCGCCTCCAACCCTCTCCATCGCCTCCTTTCCGCCGAAAGCAGTGTGGCGCCTGTGCGCACTGCGAGCGGGGTGCGTGCTCTCGACGCCGGCGACCCGGAATCGCCTCGCCGTCTCCGGGATGAGGGGAAACGCCTCGCCGTTGCCAGATGCGGGTGAGGGAAATGGGGAATGGACTGGAGAGCGGTGTCTCTCGAAATTCGAAATTTTTTATCCTTTTGCTCTTTTCCAGTTGTCCCACCCGCCAGTCGGTTCGGGGAGAGAACGAGTGTAGCGTGTGCCGCCAGTTCCTATAGCGCACGCCCTCTTTGAAGCATTTGGGTAAGAAAAGACCCGTGATCAGGCCGAGTCGGATACCTACTTACCTAGGGTCCAGGGTCCTTTGGGGAGGCTATAATAACTCCGCCAACCTTAGGGAGGGACGCCGTGTCTTGTCTGAGTTGAATCTGAGTCCGGTGATGGAGTTCAGCGGGTTGGATCTCGGGGAATCGAAGGCTGCGGTGGCGGGAGTGGAGAAGGTGCCCGAGGATGGAACCAGCGACGAGGGGACACTCATCGTCTTCAAGAATGGGAGGAAGATGGAGTTGGTCAGTCGGGAGTGCATCGACGCGATCAAGGCGACTCTGCCCCACCGCAAGCCCATCCGCCCGGTCGACCACGAGATTCTCGACAACTTGACGCCACTCGATACTGGTATCCGCGAGGGTTATCCCGTTCTGTTTTCGCCATTTTCCAGAACCTGCAGGAGACACAGGATATCGAGGACGACATCCTTCAGCAGTATGAAGCCATCGGACAGGCCTTCGTTCTGTATGATGATGATGAGGACCACGACGACGAGCCCTAGAACTCTTATATTCATCTGTTGTTATTTATGGTACAATACCGTGGCTATTTATGGGGTTGTTGGTTATTACTGTAGTACAGGATTAGTCTATTTGCTATCTGTGTCAGACCTGTTGTTGGTTATTCAGTCTTCATGATGTAGAACAATTGTACAGTACCAATTATTTCGTCTTATCATGAATGCTATGTGTTAAAATATGTTATGTCCCAGCCTTATTGCATGTTGGCGTGTGTTTGTATCATGTCGCGATGGTATGCGGTGATGCTTTATCTATAGAGCGGAAGGAAACTCTTTTTCGGTTATTGCCCATATTTTATTTTTGCGTGGATATAAAACCGAAACAAAATCATCTCAAAAAAAAGAGTTCTATCTCTATCCAAGATTTCAAGTTTAATCTCGCTAATTCTTTATAATCATTAAACTCTTAATTGAAAGAAAGTTCAAGCTCGCGGAAGATCTTGAGGTCACAATAAACCAGAAGATTTTCGCCAGCCTGGAAGGCACGGATGCCCCCTAAGATTAAGAGCATCTCCAGTCGCGCACCCAAGAGGCCCCCAAGCCGGCGCTATTTGCGTCGGACGGACGAATTTCTCCCAGTTGCGCCCCCAAGGGCCCAAATATCGTTGGGTTGGGCCAAAAGTGATTTCGGTGATCCCAATCCGCTCCCAATGCGCTGGGGGCGCTTGGGGGCACCGGATGAAACGAAACACCGCGTGGGACCGCGGTGTCGGCGAGAGAGGCCGCTACTCCCGCCGTTTTCCTCCCTTTTCCTCTTTCCCACCCCGCAGCTCCCGCCATTTCGTCCAGATTCGCCCCCCCATGCCACCGAAGAAGACGGGATATGCCCCCCCCCCCCCCCCGCCGTGCCGATGCACCACCACCACCGCCGCCGGCCCCCAAGTAGAGGAAACAGAGAGCCCCCAAACCCAGGCCGAAGGGTTTGAAGGACGGCGAGTGGAAGGCCTACCAAGACTGCCGCTCGTTGTTGATAACCGACCGACCACTACTAGGGAATACCCTTATGGTGGCGCCCTTTTTTTGAGTTTAGTGGCGCATTAGGGATGCGCCACTAACTACAAGCCACTAATAAGGGCTTAGAGGTGGCGCATTCTGGATGCGCCACCCCTAAGGCCCTTAGGCGTGGCGCATCTCAGAATGCGCCACCTCTAAGCTCTTAGGGGTGGCGCATTCTGGTATGCGCCACGCCTAAGGGCCTTAGGGGTGGCGCATTCACAGTGCACCACTAAATCCTGACAATATGCGCCACTAAATAATTACAGAAAACAAAAAAAAAAGAATTACAGAAAAGAATAAAAGCATTACAGATATTTTTATTATATTACAGAAATGCAAAATACAATATAACAATGAGGCCAACAATTATTGATACAAAAGAATTGCATTATAATTTTTATTACAAAGGTTTAGAGGCCAACAAGATTCACAAGATTACATCCATCACAAAATTACAATGAGTCCAACAATTATTGAAAACCGAAAGCTACTTTCGTCATCATATCTTGTTTGCTCTTCAACCTGCACAAAACAAAGCTTTAGAGGTCACATCCATATGAATCATACCAAAGGAGAACAAAGCAATCTAGCATATATTCTTATCAACAACTTAAAGCAAGTCGATCAATGGTCAGAAGCATGCACATATGCATAAAAATGCATATGCAGTGACCTTTATACACAAAGAGCACCAAGAGTATTTGACACTATACCATCTACTACACAAAGAGTACATCCAAATTACATCCAAATTACACAAAGAGTACATTCAATTTTTCTGACTCGGCTCGGGGAATGGGCGGCATCCTTCTTTCGTCATGAAAGGCCTTGTATCACGCAGGGCCTTTAGGCGGACTTCTATCTCCCCATTGGATGGTGCAATGTTGGAGTGGAAGATCGCCCCCTTCATTTGTACTTCATGACGGATGATAGTCGCCATCTGCGCTTGGATGTGAAAGAACTCCTCCTTAAGATTTGCATCGGCGATTTCCTCCTTCCTTTCAGACCACGCTCTGAGATGACTTGGCAGCGTAAGGTTGCGTTGTTCCTGTACAATCGCCCTCATGTGATGAAGGGCGTAGTATGCATCCCTCACACTGCCAGCCGGCTGCTTGACGCACGGGAACTGTGTTACGTGGTGGAACACGTTCACGCCAGGCTGATTTTTCCTGAACTTGTGCTTCATGATCTTGCCTCCGGCTTTTATGTAGCCGACGAGAGCATCATCCAAAACTCTCATGATATACTTGTAATCTTTCTTCTTCACACTCCCCGAGTCTAAATACACGGCATGCGAGTGTTGCGGTGAAAAGCAGATGAGCACGCAGTCTTGATCCTCACTGCATAATTAAAACAATCCAAAAGGAATGTTGGAAGAGGACAATGGAAAGCTAAGAAAGCATATATGCTACGGAGGCGAGAGAATGACTTACTTGGGAGAGTAGGTCATAAGAAATGAATCCTTGTCGGCGTTCCGTAGCATGAAGTCTGTGATGTACCCCGCCGCGAGAGCGGCATCTCCGTCGTCCATCAAGATGCTTTCACGCATGTAGAATGGGTCCAATATCGCGACGCTCGGGGTCTTATCTCTCCTAATACTCATAGAAAGGCTGACCGAGAACAGACGGATAAGGATATGGTCCAGCCGCTTGAGATGGTACAAATTGAAGATCTCCGAAAATCGCAGGATTATCATATCCGCGGGGATAGTGTTGATGAAGCCCATGTTGAGTGGCACCTTGGCCATGAAAACCGGGTACGAGGGATTCTCTTCTCGAAGAAGAATCTTCTCTAATGCCATAATACTATGATGCACACTCTGCATATCCGAAGTTGCAAGGTCCAGCATGTCCTTAGGTAGCATCGCCCTACCAGCCACATGGATTTGAAACGAGAGATCCTTGGGTCTTGGTGGCCCGTCCTGAGCCCGGATCGGCATCGAAGGTTGGCTACTAGAAGTGATGCTCTTCTTTCTTTTCCGTCCCTTCTTCTTTTCTGATTTTGAGCAGTCACCGGCCTTTATCTGCTCAGTGGACGCCTTATGGAGTGTGGACGGGATGAGAATAGATCTCCTTGTGGCATCTTCTTGAGGCTCGATGAAGGCGCAAGCTGCTGGAGACATGTCCTGAGAAGCAGCGAAGAGACGCGTGGAGCAAGCAGGCTTCGCCGCAGGATCAGCTGGACCGCGAGCTTCCTCGTCATGCTGATAGGATCCTTCAGCAGGAGGCATGAATAAGTCATCAGCATCATACAAAGTATTCATGAACTGGTCGGCGCTGATATCATCATCAAGATCATCGTCTTCTTGTTGTGCGCCGATGGGATTATGTGGCGCCGACACGATGACTAGCGGTGATGTCCTAGGTGTGGTGCCCCTTTCCTCCGTCATTAAACGCATTTGGCTCTTCGGCCATAGGCATATTTAGTTGAAACAGTCACTGAGGACTGCCGGCTTGTCCTCATCGTATCCGGGGGGTTGAATGGGAGGTTCAACTCTCTCGTAGCCCGAAATCACGAGAGAGATTTGAACCCTATGCATCTCCGGTGCCATCGGCATATTGTGCATGATTCGATTTTGTGGTTGAATGATTTTACCTTTGGCAACATCCTTCAACTCGCTGTCCACGACTTGTAATAGAATGCATGGAGTGTCCTCCTGCGAAAGATATATATATATGCATGTACGGCATCAGAGAGATTATAGTTACCTTGAGGGAGTCGAGGTCGGCTAGTGAAGAGACCCCGCCGTCAGAGACCCCGCCGATGACGGCGGGCATGCAAGAGACGGAGGGCGCGCTGCCTCCCGTGGCGTCGGTCGCCCTATTTGCGCTGCCGCCGGGTGCATTATTGTTATGCCCCGGTTGCTCGATCGTGGCCGGAGGAGTTACAATCACATCCGGCGTCACCGCGGAGGTGTTGGCGGCCGGAGTCACCAATACGCCGGGAGTCGGTGCGGGAGCCACCACTACGGCCGGAGTCGGGAATGCAGGCGCCGCGGTGCCCGAGTTGCTGCCGACCATGCTGGGGACTGGTATGGGCCCTTGTCCACCACGCACTTGCCAATTCGCGAGCGACTGCATCATATCTGGAAGGAGAGCGTTCATCGTCTTCTCCACTTTGTCCTGGACAAGCTACGGAAGCATGTTCACCTTCTCCTCCTGTCCACGAACATAAGCGGCATCTTCTTCGGTCCTTCTCGCCTTGCGCCCCCTCGAACCGGACTGCTCCGCCGATTTTCCATAATATTCGGACCAATTTAGGTCCGCACCAAAGCCGACCACACGGTCGGCTGACGATGGCTTCGCCGTCACGTCGTCAACCTTCTTGACCTTGTTCAACGCCCTGTTAAAGGCGTTGTCCCACGGGCCGGCCGGCTTAACCGATGACTCCTGCGATGAGGCGATTTTCATTTCCGCTTGCTACAAAAAGAATGTGAAACGTTAAGAAATTGTGAACTTCACTCGAGAATTCAATCGACAAGGTCGCGTGGTAAACTACTTACCACGGCAGTCGTAAACTCCTGAATCTTAGGATCGATAATTATTTTCGAGGTTGCTTTGTCCTTATAGCTCCGGGCCCTCACAAAGAATTCGGTCTGCGGATCATCTTTGTATTGCTGGAAGGGGTTAGGTATGCCCGTAGCGGCGTACTCGGCATCCTCCTTGTCCCATTTAGGCTTGGAACTTTTGTAACCACCGGCTCCGAGACGGTGGTTACCTATGACCTGCGACCGCATGGCCTTGCCCTTTGCACTCGCGGCCTTGGCTTGCTCGGACTCACACCTAGCCTTGAAAAGGTTGTAGGTAGCTTCGTCGATCAACATCTCTTTCTCCTTGAGCTCCTCCCAGGTTTTGTTCTTTTCAAAAATTGCCCTCTTAACCCGGGTTTTCCAACTGGACAAGGCCTTGCTCATCTTCCTAAGGGACCATGTGTTTACTTTGTTCCCTCTGAGTTTGGTGTTATCGTACGGCTCCAGAAACTTGTATCGTCCGTGCAGCTTGTTGATAAGAAGCTGACAATAATGAATATTCTCACGACTCCTGAGGTTAATCGTGGTGATCGGCACAGTGTTGCGGAGGATCGCCGCGACTTGACGGTCGTACCCTTCCGAAAAACGTTCGGGCTCTTTAGGAATCCCGACGGCGGTCACAACAGTAAACTCTTGCCTGATGACGCCGACCTTGGTCGGTTTTACGGACGTTCTCGTCCATTATCCCTCGCATCGCAACCGGGAGAATCTGCGTCATCAGCACGACACAGTCGTGAGATTTCATCCCGCTGAAACGCTGCTTCGCCTTGTCTAGGTATCTGCTTATCTTCCCCGCATAGCCGTTCGGTAATTTTACTCCTATGAGGCAGTGGATAAACCGCTTGATCTCCTCCTCGCATAGAGTGAAGCATGTCGGGGGGCAGTGATCAATACCGGTCTTCTTCTTGGTCGTCCTTTTTCGTTTGCGAGAGTTTTGCGTTTCCGTATCCTCTTCCTCCTCCGTCTCATCATCGTCGTCACTAGGGGGGTGAAGTTCCCTCCTGATGCCCATAAATTTCAAATCATTCCTTGCTTTTGGCCCGTCCTTGGTCTTCTCCGGCATGTTGAGCAGCGTGCCAAACAAGCTCTCGCACACGTTCTTTGTGATATGCATTAGATCAAGGCTATGAGGACTGCGGAGTAGACTACAGTATTGCAAATCCCAGAAAACAGACCTCGCTTTCCATACCCTCATCAACGGCTGAGTCTTCTTTTTTTTCTTTCCCGACGCGGGGAACTCTTTCCAAGTTTTCAGCAAGTTGTCGATTTCTTTGCCGCTCCTTCGAGCTAGGGGTGCTCGGAGCTCCTCTCTTCCATCGAACAGATGTCCCTGTTTTCTCCACGCGTGTTTCTTGGGAAGCCACCTTCGAGACCCCTGGAAAACGGTTTTTGAAGATCCGGGATCTTTTGGTAGCTCGCGGTACGTTGTATTATCCATGCACCTAACGCATGCACAGAATCCTTGGACCACCTGCCCTGAGAAATATCCATATCCGAGATAGTCATGCACCGTCGTGATCACCGCGGCTTTCATTGGGAAATATTCTTTTGCTGCGGCGTCCCACGTATTGACTCCGTCTTTCCATAACGTTTCTAGCTCCTCTTTCAACAGCTGCAGATATAGATTGAGGTCCGTACCTGGTTGTTTCAGCCCTTGAACTAGCATACACATTGTTATGTACTTTTTCTTCATGCACTTCCAGGGGGAAGGTTGTATATGCATACAAACACTGGCCAGGTATTGTGTGTGCTGCTCTGGCCGCCAAACGGATTGACTCCATCGGCGCTCACACCAATCCTGAGGTTCCTTGGTTCTTTCCCAAAATCTGGGTATTCGAGGTCCAACGTAGTCCATTGGCTACCATCTGAAGGGTGCCTCAGCATGTCCTCCTTTTCCGGATCCGGGTTCGGGTCATCCTCTTTTAGCTTCTTTCTATCCGCGTGCCAGGTCATGAGCTTTGCTTCCTCGGGATCTACGAAATACCTCTGCAGACGAGGAGTGATCGGAAATTACCATACCACTTTTCTAGGAACTTTCTTCCCTCTCTTGTATCGACTAACACCGCACACCGAACATGTGGTTTTATCTTCTTCCTCACCCCGATAGATCATGCAATCATTTATGTAGACGTGGTATTTAACGTGCGGAAGATCGAGAGGGCAAAGGACTTTCTTGGCCTCAGCGATACTAGTTGGGAACGTGTTGCCCTTCGGAAGACGATCGTGCCAGAATGCCATGTTATCATCGAAGCTTTCGTCGGTCCATTTGTGTTTTGCCTTCATCTCCATAGCCCCAAGTGTTACATTCAAGCGGGTATCCCTGTCGTTGCATCCTTCGTACAACTTCGTAATCGCGTCTTTCTCGAGTTGCGCCATCTTGGCTTTCTCTCTAGCTGCACCTCTTGCATTCAATGCCTCTTTGACAAGCAGCTCTTGAACATGAGGGTCCCGCACCCAGCCTGAATCCCCATCATGTCCGACATATTGATCTTCATGTCCGGCATCTTGATCTACATGATCCGCTTCAGCATCTTCTTCATGATCATGTACGGGATGCTCTTCGTCATCTCGCCCGCCGTTGTTTTCTAGTTGCCCTTCCTCATTTACTGGCGCCCCACCATTGACATCCTCCTCCTCACCAGCTTCATCACTTATCCATCGTGTGTATCCATCCATCAAACCATTACGCTTCAGGTGTCTTTGCAATATTCCGGAATCAGGCTCGGTCACGCACTGCAGTTTGCATCTTCGACACGAACATCTTATATCCGACCTATTATTCCTTAGCATGTCGTTTGTCGCACATTGCATCCACCTAGCCACGGTGATATCGCTCAGCATCTCGCGGACCATGGTCGATCACCTGCGTGCACGGAGAGAGCAACACAATTATATATCACAGTCGTCGCCAGAAAAATTCGGCATGACCTTCCCTAATAATGCATGGGAGCATGCGGAGAGTGCGCCAGAAATTTGCCGAAACGGAAATGAATCGACATTTCGGCAAAACATTTGCCACTCAAGATACACATATACATCAAACCACCATAAGCTTCACATATACATCAAACCACCACAAGCTTCACATATACATCAAACCCAAGCTTCACATATACAACAAACCCCAAGCTAATAAAGGCAAGTATATGGGTCATAAATGGAACAAAAGAGTTTGGGAGGAGGTCCACTTACTTCAATATGAAACAAAATAGATGTAATGCCAAGTATCGATGGATAAATGGAAGAAATGAGGTGGGGAGGAGGAGAAAACCGAATAGATCTAGGGTGAGAAGAGTGGATCTAGTTTGAGAATTGTGTGGAGTGAATGAGAGGTGGTAGGTGGGTGGAGTAGATAAGGGCAGCTCTAGGCATTTAGTGGCGCATATATAAAGTCAGTGGTGGCGCATTGGTGAAATGCGCCACCCCTAAGCTCTTAGGGGTGGCGCATTCTGTATATGCGCCACCTATAAGGTTCTTAGGGGTGGCGCATATTGCTAGATGCGCCACGTATAAGATCATCTAGGCTGGCCCACTCTTAGGGGTGGTGCACTGTAAAATAATGCGCCACCCATAAGACCTTATGGGTGGCGCATTATTTTCCAGTGCGCCACCCCTAACAGATGGTGGCGCATGGCTTTCTATATGCGCCACTAATAAGCTTTCCATGTATAGCTATTTCCCTAGTAGTGGGCGCAGGAGGCTCTCCGCGGCGAAAGTCCGAGACGCGACGGTCGTCGCGGACAAGAACCTGGAGGCCATCCAAGAGGAGGCGGCGATGGAGGAGAAGAACCTGGAGGCCATCCAAGAGGCGGCGGCGGCCATGTCTTGGGCGAGCAGCGCGCCACTGTTCCGCCCCGCCCCCCAATACAGAAGAGCGTTGCCTCGCCCGCCGGAAACTTCTTGCCATCGACGCCTTCGGCATGGGGGTACACGCCGTCGCCTGACCACAGAGGATTTGACCCCAACCTCACCTTCCCGCACGCGGCGTCCGCCCTGCGACCAGCTTCGGTCTCCAACTTGTCGGACTATGCGTCCGCGTCGTCGCCGTCCCTACGTCGCGGAGCCATCCCCAACGGAGCGGAGATGGAGGACATCATCACCGCCGGCTTCGAGGCGTACGCCGCCGACTTCACCCAGGAGGGAGATGGGGCCGAATAGGAGGGTGTCAAGGAGGATGCCTAAGAAGATACCTAGGAAGCGCCGGAGGAGCCGGAGGAGCCGGAGCAGGCCGCCGCCAAAGGAAAGAAGAAGAGGAAATACGGCGAGGTTCCGCTGAATCGCGTCAAGTGATCGCCCAAAGAAGACGAATGCCTGGGCGAAGCATGGAAGAGGTGAGCTTGCACCCCATCACCGGCGCCAACCCGAACGGCGACACGTACTGGAGGATGGTCAAGGCAGCGTTCGACAAAAGGAAGATGGTCGACCCCTATTTCAGCGGAGTTCTAACAGCCCAGATTTCACAAAAATTAAAATTTTTGCTTTCGGTGTGAATTGTTTGATTGTCTGATTTGTTTGTGGTGTTTGCATCCCCGATTTATCGATCGGCGATTATTTTCCCCCTCTTATCTCGTACCGGACGGAGACCGACCATTGCCACCCTGACACTCGACCTTTGCGACACCGGGTTTCACCCGATCACCATCGCGAAAACCGCACGAGACCAGCCGCAGCCAACGGAATGAAAAAAACCTCGTTTAATAAGTAAACGGGATATTTTTATAGCGCGATGGAAAGTTTTCTCGGAACGGTTCCAGCGCGAGGTGAACGCCTCCGGCTCGACGCGCTGATCGCGCAGTTCGAAGTTTTACCCGAATCGGAGGTCCTGCGGACCCCTGGCGGTCAGAAACGTAAACACCGCGGTCAGAAACGCAAACTACCACACACCTGGGCTATATAAAGACCACCACACTCCCACGCCTTTCTAGGGTTTCCCCTAAGCCAAAATTGCAGGCACCCCCTCCACTTTGCTCCAAAAATACCCCATTTTCGCAACCCTAGCCCATCAGATCTGCAAACTCAGCCCCAGGCACTCTGGACCATCAGATCTGGCGATCCGACGGCCCAGAGGCCGCCACGTCAGCCCCTAGCCTCCACCTCCTCTCTCCTCCCGCACTGCGCCGCCGCCTCAGTCTCCGTCCGCCGTCGGCGTCGGCGTCCAGCGCCCACTCCGGCGTCGCCCCTCCTTCGCGCCCTCCTTCTCCTCTTTCTTATCATCTCCCTCACCTCTCCTCCCTGTCTCTTTGCAGGTCGTCGTCATGGACGACGAGGCCCGCACGCCGCCGCGCCGTAGACCTCGGCCAAGCCAAGCTCGCGCCCCAAGCCTCCGCCAGCGAACAAGATCAGGCGGATCCGGCCGCCGATACGCCTCCTCGTCGCCTCCCTGCGCCCACTGCACCTCCTCGCGCCGCCTCGCCAGCTCGCCGGAGGCCGGACGGAGCCGCCGCCCCCGAGCGGGAACGGGACGGTTCCGAGCAGAGGTCGCCGTCTCCTGGGTGGGCCGGCCTGCTCGCTCCAGCCGCGCGGCCCACGTCCTCCCGCCACGGCCCAGCCGGACCAAGGCCCAGCAGGCCTCCCCTCTCGCAGCCTCTTGGGCCGGCCTAGCTGGGTGAGCCCTTTTATTTTTTTTTCTCTCCCTCTGCCTCTGTAATTTTTCTAAGTCTGGAAAATATGTGCTGCTGATTCATTTTTGCGACGTAATTTGCGAGTAATCCGTAGCCCGTATGACGTTGCGCCCAAAAGGAAAATTGTTTAGTTTTGTGTGTACTTCAGTTCATCTTTTGTGAGCATTTTGATTTGAGGCCATCTTGATGTTGTTAATCTCTGTTGAAGTGGGCATCAGACTGTTAACTGCTATTAATTTCTGTTAGTGTGTTGCTGCTGTTATTTTATTGCAAGTTTGCTCTATGATTGTGACACATCCATGAGGCCTATTGCATTGATTCTTTTTTCATACTGTTAAGCATCATGTCTACTTCCATTACATGTATTGCTTTTTCATGTTTACATTTATGGTCATAGTTATGTTTAGCCACAAAGTTGCTATGCCACTGTTTTTGACAGCCACCTCTGTTTTTCTCTAAGTCTGTAAATTTCCAATGCCATGTTGCATGCTTAATATCTTTTGATCGGTTATGCCTATGACCTTGATTCTTGTTTGTACCTGATCACCATCATGCCTACTCCATGCTCATATATTGCTATGTCATGTTGTTGTACATTTGTATATAGTTTTACCCCTGTTTATACAACATAAAAATAACAGTTTCTGCCATGTTTTCCTGATTTTCACTAAGTCCTAGACCAATAATGTTTTATTGCATTTTGCTTGGGCTATAATTAGTTGTTCATGATGCATTTTTGCACGATTCCTGTTGCCATACCTTCCCTGCCATGTCTACTTTAGTTGCATATCATTTGTGAGCATTTTTGCATACATTATCCTGTTTATGCATTGCTCTAAAGTGTCCTTCCTGATGTTGGCAGATTGTGTTTCAAACTTGTTTTGCTTGTATCTTTTTAATCGTAACTCCGTTTGGAGTGTTCTTTATATGTAACTTGATTAGTTTTTCATGTACTTTGTGTTTTTCTATTGTTTGCTGTTGTTAACCAAGATAAAATATGGTTTAGGGCAGAACAGTACCAAATGTTTCAATTGTCGTGCGGCACTTAGTGTATACCATGTTTAGGTTGTGCCTCACTTAAATTGACTAGTATAGATAGTTTACTTTATGCTTCACCTATTGCCATGTTTGTGTGCTATGCCATGCTTGAGTGACATGCCATGTTAATTACCTTTTCTCACCTTGTGTAGCTAAACAACTTGAACCCTTGTAAACGTGCGGTATCTTCGTGTGTGACGAGTTCTCCACTTAACCTGTTAGTAACCGCTCTCGACGGTAGGTGCGATGTCTCATGTTGCCTTCTTGTTGATGCTTGCTCGTGTTTGCTTCATAGTAATAGATGTTTGGTCGTTGATTGCTTTCTAGTGTTTACCGTCTTGTGTGCTTCCGTGGGTACCTCTCGGAGACGATGCGAGCTTGCGATCGACTACACCTTCGGAACCCGACTTATCAACAGGCAAGGACTATAAATTACTTATGATCCATTATATTTCAACCGGCGGTTTGCATGCTAGTCTAGGATAGGTTCGATGTTTGATCCTACCACATGTTTACAGCCTCTCTTAAACCGATACAGCCATGTCCCCTCCCAGCAAACCTTGTACTGCTATGTTACTATTGCTCGTTGCTCGGCCCCTGCTTAGTATGCATGCTTAGGATGCTACGATGTTACTCCCTGTTACTCCTTGGTTTTGGGCTATCACATTATTATATTTTTGTTGATGATATGATTATTATAATGTTGACTATATTCGACGAAGGATGGAAGGTCTAGGCTATCCCGCCCCGATGCTTTGTTCCATTCGAAATCACCTAGGATCCGAGTTCCGGGTATTGGTTCTAAGACTGAGCGTGCCTAACAGCGTGTGGGATGCTATGGCGTCCCCTTTTCTTACCTACCTAGCTTCAAACATTTCTAGTGGTGGCCCAAGCTGATTTACCATTTGAAAACCATGCATATATGTCTATCGGGTAGCTCCTGGCAGACATCCTTTAAAACAACCTGGACCACTAAGGACATGGTTCCTTGCTGGCCCATCATGACCGGCTGAGGACCCGGTCTCATGTGAGATTAACCGGCAATCCAAACCTGGAGTCATACGGTAGAAACCAGATCGAAAGAGCGGCCGGCTCCTGAGCTGGATGTCGACTCACCGGGGACACCCGGATTTGTTCGTTGTTAGTTAGAGGGACCTGTCGTTTCGGATATCTCGGAACTAAATCATAAAATGGTTGCCTGTGATGGTTAGCAACTGAGAGAGATGGGCGTGCGTGCGGAGCCTTGTAATGGGAAGTTGTTACACCCCTACAGGGTTAAATCTTTTCGAGAAGCCGTGTCCACGGTTATGGACGACTTGATACCTACTCCTTGTTCATAGACAACAACAATTGAGATAATCTTTAATATAACTTGATCAACGTGTGTGTGCCTTGACTGCTTCTTCTTCGTCGGGATGCAAAGAGGAGGACAAGGATAGGATAGGTGTTATGCTTGCGTAAGTAGGTGGATAGTAGACTTGTTGGAGGCGATTCCTCATCGAATGCTTGGCTTCTTATCTTACTCTCTAGATCGTTAGCCACTTCATAAATGCTAGTGCGGTAGCAACCTCACCACTTACCCCATCCTTACAGTAAACTACTAGTTGTCCTAGAATGACGAGTGATGAAGTCCTTGCTGGGTCGGTTGACCACTACAGTTGGATGTTGAGTACTTCTGTACTCATGGTACTACCCCCAAACTGTTTTCAATGTTCTTGATCGACAAAAGGTACAGTGATCGACGTTTCACGTGGAGACTCGACGACGACCAGTTAGGCGGATCCCGACGGAGGGCCTGGACCCGTGTGGTTATGGGAGCGATGTCTTTTTCTCTTTGCCAGTAGGCATCTGATGGTAGTCTGTACTCAGGCATGTATCTTCCGCTGTTGTATTGTATTAAGGAAGTTGTATGCCGATTGTATGAGATGCTGTATCCTTTTATCTGTAATGTTGTGATATCATGTTGGCAATCCGGGGCATATGGCATTGTCATATGTCGCGGTGGGACCGATATGTGCTTCGTCCCCGGATCTGGATGGAAACACCTAGATCTGGAACTGTACCGCATATCGGGCCTTATAGGAGTCTACATGGACCGCGGCCCGAAAGCCATGGCCTCCCACTGGTCGGCAATCCAGGCGGCGTGCAACAAGTGGCACGGCATCCAGGAGGAGGTGCTTGCCCGGCCGGAAAGCGACGCACGCAACGACCAAAAGGTACGCTCTCGTCTTGAACTCGCCGTGAACTCGTTTGTCCTGACCTCACCGTGCAGATCGCGCGCATGTTCGGCATGTATCGGCAGGATAATGGCGCCGAGTTCAAGTTCATCACCGTCTTCAGCCGGCTCGAGTGGTGCAAAAAATGGATCGGGATCTGCCTGCAGCTCTCGAAGACCAAGAACGGTGTCTACGACCCAGACGCGCCACCACCGGCGGCGTCTGTGGGCCGCCCTTCGAAGGGAAACAAGAAGGCGAAAGCGTCGAAGGCGGCGGCGCCGGGTGCCGAGCGGATGCAATCGGCCATCGAAAATTGCATCGCCGATGTCGGAATCAACGCGCAATCAGGGAGGAGAAGGCTCAGGCGATGTGGTCTGAGTTGCTGACGAAGCAAGACGCCAAGCTCGACCTCCTCAGGACGAGCGCCACAGCAAATAAGAGGAACACCGACCTCACATTTCTGGCGACGATGGACATGGCGGTGATCGACGCGTCGGTCAGGGAGTGGTTCGTCTCCGAGCACGCCAAGATCTTGGCTCAAATGGCGCCGCCCATGACCACGCCGCACGCGTCGTCCGCTGCCTCGCCTACGCCGACTGCGGCACCGTCTCCCAAGAGCACGCTGTCTATTCCATAAACGTCATCCACGCCGCCTGTAACACCCCCCGTGTCTGTAACAGTAATCACTTTGACTGTTGACTATTACTGTTGCTAATCACTGTTGATAATCATGTCTTGATCGTCTTTGCAATTGAACAGACTCCAAATGCCTTTTGGTGGCTATTAAAAATATGTGACAACTAAAACTTTGTCCAAAAATTGTGAAACCAATTTTATTAAACCCCAAATAATCACTGGACCCTGCCAGTGTGGTTGTGGGTATTTATCAAGCTGGGGAAAATGCAAATAAATCATACCCCAAGTAAAACCCTAATGGCTTCTCGCCCCTCGTTGGTTATCCCAAGTGGAAGGTTGAGATGTAGCTAGCAGTAAATTTCCCTCGGTGAAGATACCAAGGTTTATGTCTCCAGTAGGACTACAAGTTCTGCAAGTAGGTGGCAACGGCGCTAGAATTGTCTAGCTAGGAGTTGACGTGGACCTGCACACAACAACAAATAACTTTGCTCCCAACGAGTTCAGAGAGGTTATAAACCTCTCCAGTCTTGTTGTTTACAAAGAATCAAACACAATCGGGAAATAATAGTGATGATTGCAACGAAAAGGAAATATAGGCAGTAAAGAGTTGAGGTGTAAAGAATGGTGGAAATATGGACCGGGGTTCCATGATGTTCACTAGTGATGTCTCTCTCCCAAAAGACGATAAAACTTCTAAGATGGTTGAACAAATTACAGCTGGGCAATTGACATAATTATAAACGCACCGCGATGCAAACTATGCCATAAGAAAGTTAGAGGCTGAAAAGTATGGGCAGTACGCCAAGACAAGTAGACCGTTTATCCATCATCATCTAGTCATTAATCATCCACCTTGAGATATCTATCCAGAATATCTCGCTGGTACTAAGTTGCAAGCCCCACCCAAAGTGTAAACCCAAAGCAACAGACAACTGCATTAACAAACTTTGCGTAAGGTAAACAATCCATGCAACTGCGGTTACAAGCACATCCCCTAGTCTCATGTTTCTGTCACTCAAGATGGACATCGGTGGGCATGAACCCACAATCAAACATAAACGCTCCCTCTTGGAGTTACTATCTACTACTTGGCCAAAGCAATAAAAAGCAACGGAGAACATGCAAGAATTAATCAAAAACAAAATATAAAAGGAGAACCAAATATATAACTCATCACAATCTGAACATAATCTCATAATTCATCGGATCCCAGCAAACACAGCATAGCAACAGCAGGAAAATTACATAGGTTCCTTGATCATGTAGGGAAGCTCACAAGGGCTAAGAATTGAAGCACAAGATTGGAGAGAAGACATCACATAACTATTGTTCATGGACCCATGGTCCAAGGGGGACTACTCACGACACATTCGGGAAGCGCTCATGGTGGTGGAGAAGCTTACAGAGTTCAATCCTCCCTCCACCAGGGTGTCGGGAAGAGGTCTCCTTGTGCTCCCGATCTCGGGATCGCGGCGGCGGCGGAACAAAGGTGAAAATCGCGATGCAGGGTCTCTTTTCAGGGTTTTCTCATCGAGGGGTAAATATAGGCCGAAGGGGGCCACCAGAGGAGGGCCCCACCTCCCAGGCGTCCTCCTGGTGCGGCCAGGAGTGGGGCCACGCCCACTGGCCGCCTGGGACAGGGGTGGACCCCCTCCGGCTGCCCTTCGATGATCTGGAAGCTATCAGCATGCTGATTTTTTTTCTTGGAAATTTTTGGGCTCTGTAAATATGGGTAAAAACCTGCAATTCACAGACATCAGCAGAAAGAAACTGGCACTGGGTGCACCGAGTTAGTAGGTTAGTCCAAATATGTGTAAAAATATATGAAAGTGTAGCAAAACACATAGCAAAGTCACACAAATGAGCATGGAACAAGCAGAAATTATAGATACGGTTGGGACGTATCAAACCCCTACTTCATGCTCAATGTATTATATGATGGAGGCGATTACAGTGGTGGTTCCGGCGAGATTTCTCAGGACAGAGGTATTGCGGGATGTATTGGATGCCCTAGACGTCCCCTCTTCCGGCCTTTATGTATTAGGCTAGGTCTCGAGGAGTCCGTCTTGGCTTACAGAGAGGTTTCCTATTCTATATAATCTTGCACGCTAATTCTTGAACTCCATGTCGGCGTCATCGTTAGTGCTTCGGGTGGGCTTGGCAGGTTGATACCGGGCCTCTCGAGGCTTCTAGTGGGCCACCAGTCTTGACACGCACCGGGTACCCTCATGAAGAGGAGTCGTGGGGTATCCACTCGTCATAGAGGTTGAAGATGGTCTCTCAAGCAACCCTGAAATTAAAAAGAAGGCTCTTATTTCCCCAATGCACCTAATACAACTAGGACTTGCATAGGTGCACTAGTTTGACGAAGAAATGGTAAAATATCTACAACGTTGCATTGGGCCAATTTTTATGTCCAGAACCATTGCAGAAAAAAAATATACAACGTTGTAGTTTTACGTTTTCCCGTTTGAGGCCGTCTTTTAGCATTTTCGAGGCGATCTCTAAAACATGTCTAGTGGGGCCAGATTTTGAGAAAGTTAGAGTTCAACTTCAATAAGGGTTCTTTTGTGATTTTTCCTTTATTAGATTAATTCCTACACATAAATTGGTACGTATGAAAGGGATCGTGGTTTGTGGTCATAGCAAACCGAGCCTTGGGCAATTCTTACTCTTCTTCGTCAACCATTATAATTCCTCCAATCTCTAAATAAAATTATGGTACTTGCCATTACTAAACAAGGAAACATTGGTACGTCGAGATATCTAAACCAACCAACGTACGAAATGAATCGTGATTAATGGTTGTCGTGGACCAAGCCTTGGGCAATTCTTTCTTTGTAATCGATGTTTGATTAAGTTGGGTCATAGGCCCATAGGAGGTTCGATGTACCCTCAAGGCTTCATCCTTGTTGCACACATATCAAATTATCCTGTTGTGGTTAGATGACATCATTCGAATGTTTTAGTCACGCGATGGACGTTCTGTTGTATACACCCCCCATAGTGCGCTACGTAAAAATATTTTCCTACAATATTTTTTTGTTTGAGGTGTGCTTCTTTTTTTTGCTTGGCTGCGTGTCCTAATCTATAATACCTAAATAGTTCATCCCCACTAACCTATTTATCTTGACATCCAAGCTATCCACATCATCAAGTAGGTCCACCATGTAAAAACTTTTCCATTAACTCTTCATGCACATGCTCCCATTAACTTTGCATGTGCATGCAACCTATCACAAATACATAAAAATTATGCACTAAACTCCATAATTTACAAGCAACTTATTAAATAGAAAATCAAATTATGAGTTACATCGCATTTTATTTTTTACATATTGTCAAATAACTAAATTAACCAAACAAAAATCAAACTCATTTTGGATTTTTCATCAAAATTTCTTAGATTTTTTACTTTAAACAATATTTCTTTCAAAAAAGAATTTATAATTAAATTATACTATGTTTCATAAAAAAATCACATGTTTTAGAACATCAAACTATTTCTTAATAGTTAAGGCAGCAACGCGCGAGGTATCATCTAGTAAATTATAAAAACTGTCACGCATTTAGTTTTTTATGACTTTCGAAAAATATTCTATAATTTAAAAAATCATTCATGCATTTTAAAATCTTTATGTAGTTTTAAAGTTTTCAAGTATTAAAATAATTTGCATATAATATGTAAGATTTTCATCCTTTTCTATTTTTTTAATGTATTCAAAAAATGTTCATGTCCTTAAAAATATTTTCATATCTTCTATATCTAAATAGGGGCACCCCACTAGGTGATTTTCCTGTCTTCTCATGGAGCCACGTCACTCCAATTGTTTTAGCCGTTGATTCAGTATAGTTCAGAAGTCTACAGCCGTTTGATCAAAAGTTCAAAAAATTACTAAGGCCTGCCACCGCTAAGTAGAAGATACCGTTTCGTTCTTTTCCACGGTGCGCACCCGCACGATTGAGAGTACTAGCTATTTCCCACGTTGGCTTTCAGTCCCAGTAAAGTTGTTCGTGCTAGCTAGCCCATGTAAAACGCCAAGTGGACTGTTAGTCCAAACTAATCGCAGTAGGTTGCTAGGGTTCGTCTTCTCTTCCGTTCGGAGCCGCCAACTTCTCTTTTGCTCGCCGCCGCCGCTCTCTCTTCTGCTCAACGCCATGAAACGGCAACCACTAATACACATGAAACCGCAACATTCATTTCCCTTCATTACCTTGCAAATACGAGCGGTCGTCACCTCAGTCATTATAAAGATGTTGTCCACCACACAGGACTACTCGCCTCCTCCTACTCATCGAATCGGCCACATACTCACAACTCCTCCTACCTATTTTCTGCCACCGTCTAATTTTTCGATCCCCGAGCTTCTGCTTTTTGAATTTCCCATCTTGCGTACAAGATCCGAAGAGGTTTCGCTCATGGAGATGGGGGAAGAGAGAACATTAGGGTTGCATCACTGCCTGCCTTTCAGGAACTATTTATTTTCTTTGCCAATGCTAGAGTTTAACCTCTAAATCTGAAATATGCAGTCTGTTCAAGATGTGGAAGAGAATGGTAGCTATTCTTGCATGATGATCTCATTGGAAAGAGGCCGGAGGCAAGGTGATGTTTTCTTGGATGCTATTTAACTCATCGGAATTAGGCCTCCTCCAATTGGGGCAACTTATATTACCAAACCACCTTTATTCTGTAGGGAAAAAAACTGATTCCCTCCCTTGCATGCTATTGAATTGTATGCTATGTACTCGCCATGAAAATGGTTGCTATTTAGAAAACTGAATTTCTTCCATTGCATGTTATTGAATAGACTATTTAGCAGATATTCCATAGGTCTCTTGCAGTTTGGATTCGTCCGTGTACAAAACTTATCAGAGGTGAGTTTAGAATAATTTTGTCTCTTCAAATACTCTATAATGTATTTTATCATATACATGTATTGCGTACTGATATATTCTATCAACCTATGCTTCATATGGATCAGCAACAACATCTTCAGATGAATATTCAGTACGTCAATGATTTAGTAGAATCCTCTGTGTCAACTTTGCAAACACCAAACGGCCTATCTTGCAGGAACTATCGCTCAACCCTTAAAACTTGGGGGTACCACACATTCATGCGAACATTTTGATTCTGTATTTCGTATGAAAAATGTATTTGCAGATAGAGGCATACTTCTGATTGTTTCCCTCTACTACCATGATTACACAAGAATAAAAATAGCAATAATTTTATTTTTTAACAACATGCAGGGAATCATCAAGACGCATACAAGCTGGGCATCGTAAGTGCAAACGCCTAAGAACTACATTGCGTTCTACTTTAAATTAGTTCTAAAGTGCCTTCTACTACCATCATCAAAATTCTTATTAGACTACTTCATGATCAACCTAAGCATGTCGATCGACTAAACTTATGAAAATATTAAGTTTGGATTGTTTAGTTTATGTATTTATATGAACTTTTATTCAACTGATTATGTGGGTTTTGCTCCCAATTGTTCTCAGTGTATACTATCTTCGTGTGACATGTGCAATGCTACAACAAAATAAGGACATGTCATATCAAATTTTATAGTCAAATTCCTTGAAGTATGATTTCATCCATTTCTACTGTTAATATCAATAAAAGATCGAGCACACTAACAAGAAATCGAGTTATTAAAAATATGCACACACTTTCAAAAAGGTCCATGTAATTTGATTGTTTTCTCATATAATTATTAAAATGTTCCATTTTTTCTACAAAAAAAATAAATGTATTCAAAAGAAATGTTAATGTCCTTAAAAAAATATTCATGCTCTTTCAAAAATTCCATGTGATTAAAAAAATTGATTCAAAAATAATGTTGATGCATTTAAAATAAAAATATATATAATTTAAAAATGAATGGACGTATGGCACAGGTTAAATAACGTGTGTATGCGTGCCCGTGTGTGTGTGTGTGTGTGTGAGAGAGAGAGAGAGCGAGAGAGAGTATCAGACCAAAAATCATCAAGTCAGACTCATTTCTATTAGGTGCACATCGCGATCATGGTCAATGAAAATGGGAAGGAGGATAAGCAACAACGTAGTTCAAGTAATATGTTAAATATATAAGCATCCGATTTTTCTCTCCAACATGATATCGCGGTGGTATGCAGTGATGCTTTATCTATAGAGCGGAAGGAAACTCTTTTTCGGTTATTTCCCGTATTTTATTTTTGCGTGGATACAAAACCGAAGCAAAATCATCTCAAAAACAAGAGTTCTATCTCTATCCAAGATTTCAAGTTAGTCTCGCTAATTCTTTATTATCATTAAACTCTTTGAGACGACCAAATTCACATAGAATTGAAGTCTCTGTAATCAAGTGCCAGTCCCTGGATCGAACTCGCTGGCACACACAGTATAATAGATGTATATCAAAGTACAAGTGCATCATTATTACAACGTATGATCCAGAGTAAAACAAATAACAAGTTGCATAGCTCAAGGCTAGCTTATTCAATATAAATATAGCGGAAGAATAAGCAAATAACGAGGAGTCCCATCAACATCCACAAGCGAACATGCTGAGTGTAGACCCGCATCCCTAAATGCACCTTACTGGTCGTCTGGAAAACCTGCAAAACCGAAGGTTACTGCCCGACAACGGGTCAGTACATCTGATTTGTACGGCAAGGAACACGGAAAAGTTTATATAAAGGACCTACATCTACATGCAAGGTGAGGCAAAGGAAAGGCTTATGGTTTTGTTTTGCAGAAAGCCAATTTTCTCCTGAACTAAACTAGTCACAATTTTAGTTTAACTTACTACTTAAGATCAAATTGGGCACACCAGTTCCAATACCACACCCTTTATTTAATCTTGCCCACTCAAATTTTTATGATGATTCATATGTCAAGATCCTCCAGTAAACAGTAATGTCTAGTAGCTCAAGGATGTCCATAACCGGGGACACGGCTAATCATGATTAATTTTTACTTTGCAGAGGTTAGTACACTTTCCCCGCTGGACTCAACCCGAAGATTGAGACGAAGTCTTTCAGAAGAGGTCATCTACACCCAACGGCAAGCCGGTACCACCTATCACATCTACATCTGCTAGCTTTGCACGGGAGAGGCTTCCTACATCATACTCAACTAAGCCAGAGCCCATATGGCCAGCGGCTGTACATGGAAGATCCTAGTCACCAAGTATGTCTGATCTTTTTGAGCCTGGACGACGCTCACTTACTTTTAGAGGGTAGCACCATGACGTACTGTCAACCACCAAAACCAACCATTAGGGGTACAACCTGGTCTCGCCCTTAGATAAGGCACGAGCCCCCAGGAAGCACTCCCTGCCCGTCCAGAGGTGATTTCTATTTACTATAAAATTGCTACACGAATTATTAAATAGCTCACATGCACTCCATGAATTTACACAACCCAAACCACGTCTAAAAATCATACCAATAAAGTAACAACACGCGCTAGGTTGATCTACAAATACAAGTCAAGACATGTGGCTATCCTAACTGGTTTTGCAGCAACAATAAAGTAAACTACCTATCATGCAATAAGGTGATATTCTTAACATAATGCAGATAGAAAATAATAGGTATGAGTATGGTCAAATCATCACTTGCCTTCTTCCTGTTCCTGACGATCACAACCCTCACAAAACGAGGCGGCGCACTCCGAACAATCTATACGAGCAACCATAGCACCAATCAACATATATTCAATACAAATATGCACAAACAGCAATAAACATACAAAGAATAGTAGAAAAACTTGCCTAACAGAAGCTAAACTTAATGTACTCGACAAAATAAAACCAACGCAAAAAGAAACGGCGCAAACGGGCGCACCGTTAAAAAGATACGGCTACCGGAAGTTCAAATTTGGATCTGCTTGGGATTAAAATTTGAAAACATCAAACTTCTACAAAACTTAATCTACTGGCTAGAATTTTTTGTCACGCTCGCAACGCAACTGGAATCACTCGATTCCGGGCTACGGTTAAAAAGTACTCGCGAAAACGGTACCGGGTGAAATCGGGGTCCAATCTGTAAAAAGGACCGATCTGTAAATAAAATAACTTCAAAAAAAGCAATCGGGTCCCTGCGCCGGCGGCCGACCAGATCTGGCCGGCCGCCGGCGGCGGCGGCTGCGGTTCCGGGCGGCGGCGGGTTCGCGGGTCGGGTCGGCGGAAAAACCCTAATCCACGGACCCTCGGACGTTTTTATAACCCGCTCCAAAAAATATTAATCCAAAAATAAAAACGAATTCGGCCAGGCGAAAAAAAAACAGAACAGGCCCATTAGGCCCAAAATAATTTTAGAAAAATCACGGAAAATTAATTTTAATTTCCGTTTTCACCAACATTTTTAAAATAATAAAATTGAATTTTTGGCAGTACCAAAATATTAAATAAAAATAAAAACTTTGCCACTTAGTTTTAAATATTTTTAAATACTTTTCCGGCCATTTTAAAATACCAAAAAACTCCAAAAATGATTTTAAAACTTTTCCGGAGAATAAGTAAATTCCCAAAATATTTTTAGAAATTATTTATAACCCCAAAGTAAATTTAAAAAGTCTCCAAAAAATATTTTAGACTATTTTCCAACAATTTAAAAATGGGGATAAGTCCTTTTATATCCTCTCCAGCGAACTGCCATGTGTTGAAAAATGTTAAAAATATTTTTAAAACTCCAGAAAAATGCGGAAACAACATGAGATGCATATGATGATCTATTAACATCCGAATTTAGAAAATTGGGATGTTACAAACCTACCCCCCTTAAGATGAATCTCGTCCTCGAGATTCGGGTTGGCTAGCAAAGAGGTGTGGATGGTCTTGCTTCAAATCTTCTTCTCGCTCCCAAGTGGCTTCTTCCTCGGTATGATGATCCCACTGAACCTTGCATAGCCTGATTGTCTTGGTGTGGGTAACTCTTTCTGCAGTCTCCAGAATCTTCACAGGTTTCTCCTCATAAGTCAAGTCACTCTCCTACTGAATTGCCTCAAGTGGCACTGTATCTCTCAAAGGAATATCTACCATCTCTGCATGACACTTCTTCAGCTGGGATACGTGAAACACATCATGAACTCCTGACAAAGCTTCTGGCAACTCCAACTGATAAGCTACTTCTCCTCTGCGCTCCAAGATCTTGTAAGGCCCCACAAAACGTGGTGCTAACTTGCCCTTGATTCCAAACCTCTTGATTCCGCGAATTGGTGAAACTCTGAGATACGCACGGTCTCCAACCTCATAGGTTACGTCCTCGCGCTTCGCATCTGCATAACTCTTCTGCCTGGACTGTGCTATCTTCAGTCTATCACGAATCAACTTGACTTTCTCTTCAGCATCTCTGATCAGGTCAGGTCCGAAAAACTGACGCTCTCCTACCTCATCCCACATCAACGGAGTCCTGCACTTCCTGCCATACAGTAACTCGAATGGTGCCATTTTAAGACTAGCCTGGTAACTGTTGTTGTATGAGAACTCATCATACGATAAGTTGTCATCCCAACTCGAACCATAATCCAACGCACAATCTCTCAACATATCCTCCAAGATCTGATTGACTCTCTCGGTCTGCCCATCTGTCTGAGGATGGAACGTTGTACTGAACTCCAGCCTGGTGCCCAAAGTCTCATGCAACTTACGCAAAAACTTGGATGTAAACTGAGTACCTCTATCAGACACATTCTTGCTTGGAACTCCATGAAAACACACGATCCTGGACATATAAATCTTGGCTAGCTTAGCACTTGTATAAGTTGTCTTTACTGGAATGAAGTGAGCAACCTTGGTCAAACGATCAACAATCACCCAAATAGAATCATATCCTGAACGAGTCCTGGGTAAACCAGTAATAAAGTCCATACCTATCTGATCCCACTTCCAATCTGGTATAGGCAAAGGCTGCAACAATACTGTTGGCTTCTGATGCTCAGCTTTGACTCTCTGGCAAACATCACACAAAGAAATATACTGGGCTATCTCTCGCTTCAGGCTAGGCCACCAAAATCTCTCCCTCAAGTCCAAATACATCTTGGTATTCCCGGGATGAATAGAATAAGGTGAATCGTGTGCCTCCTGAAGAACCAACTTCCTGATCTCTGCATCTTGCGGTACACAAATGCGCTTCTCAAATCAAATGGCTCCATGCTCATCCTCACGGAAACCCTCTGCTTTCCCTTTGGTCATATTCACCTTTATCTCATCAATTTCGGCATCGCCCTTCTGAGCTTCTCTGATTCTTTCCAACAGATTTGGCTTCACTTCCAATGTTGCCACATATCCCTTAGGAACTATCTCCAACCTGAGATTCTTGAACTACTCACATAACTCACGTGGCATATCCTCAACATTAGCAGCATTGATATGACTCTTACGGCTCAACGCATCAGCAACCACATTCGCTTTACCAGGATGATACTGCAAATTCAAATCATAATCCTTAATAAGCTCCAGCCATCTACTCTACCTAAGATTCAACTCCTTCTGAGTAAAGATATACTTCAAACTCTTATGATCAGTAAAAACATCACAATGATTACCAACAAGATATTGCCTCCATGTTTTCAATGCATGAACAACTGCAGCTAACTCCAAATCATGTGTAGGATAGTTCTGCTCATGGTTCTTAAGCTGACGTGAAGCATAAGCAACAACTCTACCCCCTTGCATCAAAACACAACCAAGTCCTCGACGAGATGCATCACAATATACTTGGAAGTCCTTATGTATATCAGGCAAACATAAAACAGGTGCAGTTACTAACCGTTTCTTCAACTCCTGAAAGCTGGTTTCACATGCCTCACTCCAAACAAACTTATTCTCTTTCTTCAACAGCTCAGTCATTGGTTTTGCAAGCTTGGAGAAATTCTCAATGAACCTCCTATAATATCCTGCAAGCCCCAAGAAACTGCGAATGTCTCCAACTGTCGCGGGTGTCTCCCATGTCGTAACTGTTGAAACCTTGGATGGGTCCACAGCTACTCCTTCTCCTAACACAACATGTCCAAGGAATCCTACCTCCTTCAACCAAAACTCACACTTGCTGAACTTGGCATACAATTTGTGCTCCCTGAGCTTCTCCAATACTAAACGCAGATGTGCCTCATGCTCTTGCTCATTCTTGGAATACACCAATATATCATCAATGAACACCACAACGAATTTATCCAAGAACTCCATAAACACCTTGTTCATCATATTCATGAAGTATGCAGGAGCATTAGTCAATCCAAATGACATAACAGTATACTCATACAACACATACCTTGTAGTAAAAGCAGTCTTCGGAATATCCTTCTCCCGAATCTTCACTTGATGATAACCAGAACGAAGATCAATCTTAGAGAATACACAAGCTCCCTCCAACTGGTCAAATAGATCATTAATCACAGGTAAGGGATACTTGTTCTTGATAGTAACATCCTTCAGAGAACGGTAATCCACACACATCCTCTGGGTTCCATCCTTCTTCTCAACAAACAACACTTGAGATCCCCAAGGTGACGAGCTTGGGCGAATGAAGCCCTTTGCCTGCAACTCTCTAATCTGTTCCTTCAATTCTGCATGTTCATTAGCGGGCATCCTATACGGTCTCTTAGCAATAGGCCCAGTGCCCGGTATTAAATCAATAAGGAACTCAATCTCCCTATCCGGTGGCATACCTGGCAACTCATCTAGAAACACATCCGCATAATCCCTCACAACACGCACATCATCCAGGCTAACCCCCTTAAGAAAATTCACCTGAGCTTGCTGATGCTTATACTTGGACACATATCTGATCTTCTGCACATTCGGTGTACGGAGAGTGATAGACCGACTGGCACAATCAATAACCCCTTGGTACTTGGCTAGCCAATCCATGCCCAATATAATATCCAAACCTTGTGACTCCAATATAATCAAATCTGTAGGAAAAACATGCTTCCCTATGGCTAGGCTCAACTGATAGCATCCCAAACTAGCTGACATCCGCTCCCGGTAAACTTATGAGCATAGATGACTTAAGAACTACGGTAGGTAACTCATGCTTATCCACAAATACCCTCGATATGAATGAATGCGATGCACCAGAATAAAAAAGAACAAGTGTGGTTACTGAATTGATAAGGAACTTACCAATCACAGCATCAGGCTCATCATAAATCTCCTCCACGTTGACATGGTTCACATGCCCCTTGTTGAAAGTATTGGGCTTGCTGACTCCAGAATTCCCATTGTTGTCCTTGTTCTCCGAGCACATGTTGGAGTAGTGTCCCATCTTCCTGCACTTGAAACACTGAACTTGACTAAGGTCCTTCTGAGCATTCACCACTTGTCGGTTCGGGTTGTAGTTCCCTCCATTTCCAGTTCCTTTCCCATTGCCATTGCCATTGCCATTCTTGTGCCCATTGTGATCATTGTGGCCATTATGGTTGTGGCCATTACCTCCATTATGATTGTGTCCTCCACTGTGAACATGGCTATTCCCACCATTGTGGTTATGTCCATGGTTATGTCCTCCATTGCCACCATAAGAAGTACGTGGCTTCTATGCGGTCCAGAGTTATACTTGCCACCATTGTTGTTGTTTTACTTCCTCTTGCGGTTCTCAATGGCCTGCTGCTCGCCTTCCAACACAATAGCTTTGTCTATGAGCCCCTGGCAGTTAGCAAAGGTAGCCACTGTCAACTGGACTCCCAACTCATCATTCAGCCCTTCCAAGAACTTATCATGCCTTGCTGCATCATTCCTGACATCATATGGAGCATATCTTGCAAGCTTGTTCAACACCTCAACATACTCGGCCACTGAACGGCCTCCCTGACGCAAACTGCGAAAATCCTTCTTCTTCAAGGTCATGGCGCCTGCTGAAACATGTGCAGCGCGAAAAGCATACTGAAACTGCGCCCAAGTGATGGTGTCGATGGGATAAGTCACCAAGTAGTTGCCCCACCATGCTGCGGCAGGACCCTCCAGCAAATGTGAGGCAAACCTCACCCTCTCTGCCTCAGTACAGCCAACTGTCTCCATGTTCTGGCCCACTGAATGAAGCCAGTCATCCTCCACTATGGTCTCATGAGTGGTAGAGAACCTCTGAGGATTCAACCTCAGGCACCTTGCAAGCGTGTCCACAGGTGGTGGTGGTGGCGCATTGTTGTTGTTGCCCATGTTCTGAGTGAGCAACTGGATCAACTGAGCTTGTCCTTGAAGTAACTGCTGCATGTAAGCTGGCACTTCATTGTTGTTGTTTCCATTCCCCGTGGGGTCACGTCTCGGCGGCATCTGTTGGGAAAGAATAGGTAAGTTGTAGACAGAAAGTAGCTAGGGAAATATATCCTACCCCATATGCTTATGATGATCATGGCAAGCATTATATATACAATACATATATCACCAATCAACTTCACCAAACAATATCACCATAACATCAAACATATAAAAATCATAACCAATGCAGTCATACGAAAAACCATCACATATCACACCATATAGTTTAAAATATATTGTATAACTGATATAAGATCCTCAAAACAACCACGGGTAATATAAGATCCTCAACACAACCACGAATAACATAAAAGTATATCAAGCAACCTAGTATTGCCATACCGAATAAGTCGACATGGTCCAATACGCTAACACCATAATGGTAGTAAACTAATTGCCGGTGAAGTAATTATGAATGTTGTCTTTGCTAAACAGCATGCGGTATTCACGCCCGCTAATGCGGTTGCGCCTTTTGGGATCGGCTCATCTTCTTCTGCCGAGGTCTCTACTTCTGGTTCCTATTCTTGTTCTTCAATTCCATTTGCCTTTATCTTCTCCTTCAGCCTCTTTATCTCCGCTTGCATCTCCACCCTCTCCTTCTTCAGCTTGTTGGTGTCCCTCTTGAGCCTGGTGTTCTTCTGCTGCAACTCAGTGATGGTGTAGAGGTCTGACTGAGTGTCCTTCTCCAGGCAGTGGATGTGCTTCTCCAGGCTCTGGATGAAGTATGTAGTTGTACCTGGCCAAATGGCCCCAGGAACATACTTGAACTTCTTTGGCCATATGATCCCCGATGGAAGGATCCTGGTCATCTTCTCGTACACCGTACCCTTTAGCTGGGCAGCATACTGCTCAACGATGCGTCCAAGAGCCATGTGAGCGGCTATGCGCACACACTGCTCCTTCTCCTGGGCATGCACCTCGAATGACTCCGTGATCACCCTTTCTCCCGTCATGCTTCCTGGGAGAAATGTCTCCACTTGCCAGTAGTCATCAGCTCCCCTTGTCTCCACTATGTCCGGCTGAAAGACTGGCGCGTAGATGTTCAGGTAGTGGCAAATTCCCTTGAGCTCAGGTCCACACGCCATGGCGCGGTATGACAAAGTGGTCATCTATAATCAAAGAGAGGTAAGGCAATATTAGAACAGGTATGAATACGAGATAGAGAAGGTAAGTAAGTACAAGACAGAGTGATGTAAAGTAATATTTTCATTCCTATGGCTTTTCTAATCCATTTTTTAGGGTCACGTCCTACAGTCAACACACTGCTCTGATACCATCTGTAACGACCCAATTCACATAGAATTGAAGTCTCTGTGATCAAGTGCCAGTCCCTGGATCGAACTCGCTAGCACACACAGTATCATAGATGTATATCAAAGTACAAGTGCATCATGATTACAACGTATGATCCAGAGTAAAAAAATAACAAGTTGCATAGCTCAAGGATAGCTTATTCAATATAAATATAGAGGAAGCATAAGCAAATAACGAGGAGTCCCATCAACATCCACAAGAGAACATGCTGAGTGTAGACCCGCAACCCTAAATGCACCTTACTGGTCGTCTGAAAAACCTGCAACACCAAAGGTTACAGCCCGACAACGGGTCAGTACATCTAATTTGTACGGCAAGGGACACGGAAAAGTTTATATAAAGGACCTACATCTACATGCAAGGTGAGTCAAAGGAAAGGCTTATGGTTTTGTTTTGCAGAAAGCCAATTTTCTCCTGAACTAAACTAGTCACAATTTTAGTTTAACTTACTACTTAAGATCGAACTGGGCACACCAGTTCCAACACCACACCCTTTATTTAATCTTGCCCACTCAAATTTGTATGGTGATTCATATGTCAAGATCCTCCAGTAAGCAGTAATGTCTAGTAGCTCAAGGATGTCCATAACCGGGGACACGGCTAATCATGATTAGTTTTTACTCTGTAGAGGTTAGTACACTTTCCCCGCTGGACTCAACCCGAAGATTGAGACGAAGTCTTTCAGAAGAGGTCACCTACACCCAACGACAAGCCGGTACCACCTATCACATCTACATCTGCTAGCTTTGCACGGGAGGGGCTTCCTACATCATACTCAACTAAGCCAGAGCCCATATGGCCAGCGGCTGTACATGGAAGATCCTAGTCACCAAGTATGTCTGATCTTTTTGAGCCTGGACGACGCTCACTTACGTTTAGAGGGTAGCACCATGACGTACTGTCAACCACCAAAACCAACCATTAGGGGTACAACCTGGTCTCGCCCTTAGATAAGGCACGAGCCCCCAGGAAGCACTCCCTGCCCGTCCAGAGGTGATTTCTATTTACTATAAAGTTGCTACACAAATTATTAAATAAATCACATGCACTCCATGAATTTACACAACCCAAACCACGTCTACAAAGCATAGAAATAAAGTAACAACACGTGCTAGGTTGATCTACAAATACATGTCAAGACATGTGGCTATCCTAACTGGTTTTGTAGCAACAGTAAAGTAAACTACATATCATGCAATAAGGTTATATTCTTAACATAATGCATATAGAAAATTATAGGTATGAGTATGGTCAAAGCATCACTTGTCTTCTTCCTGTTCCTTACGATCACAACCCTCACAAAACGAGGCGACGCACTCCGGACAATCTATACGAGCAACCATAGCACCAATCAACATATATTCAATATAAATATGCACAAACAGTAATAAACATACAAAGAACAGTAGCAAAACTTGCCTAACAGAATCTAAACTGAAATTACTCGACAAAATGAAACCAACGAAAAAATAAACGGCGCAGACGGGCGCACCGTTAAAAAGATACGGCTACCGGAAGTTCAAATTTGGATCTGCTTGGGATTGAAATTTGAAAACTTCAGACTTATGTAAAACTTAGTCTACTAGCTAGAATTTTTCGTCACGGTCGCAACGCAACTGGAATCACCCGATTCCGGACTACGATTAAAAAGTACTCGCGAAAACGGTACAAGGTGAAATCGGGGTCCAATCTGCAAAAAGGACCGATCTGTAAATAAAATAACTTTAAAAAAAGCGATCAGGTCCCTGCGCCGGCGGCTGACCAGATCTGGCCGCTCCGGCCGGCGGCGGCGGCGGGTTCACCGGTCGAGTAGGCGGAAAAACCCTAATCCGCGGACCCGCGGACGTTTTTATAACCCGCTCCAAAAAAAATTTAATCCAAAATAAAAACGAATTCGGCCAGGCGGAAAAAAAAACAAAACAGGCCCATTAGGCCCAAAATAATTTTAGAAAAATCACGGATAATTATTTTCAATTTCCGTTTTCACCAACATTTTTAAAATAATACAATTTTATTTTTGGCATTACCAAAATATTAAATAAAAATAAAAACTTTGCAACTTATTTTTAAATATTTTTAAATACTTTTCGGGCCATTTTAAAATACCGAAAAGCTACAAAAATGATTTTAAAACTTTAAAACTTTTGTTTTTAGAAATTATTTATAACCCCAAAGTAAATTTAAAAAGTCTCCAAAAAATATTTTAGACTATTTTCCAAGAATTTAAAAATGGGGATAAGTCCTTTTATATCCTCTCCAGCGAACTGCCTTGTGTTGAAAAATGTTAAAAATATTTTTAAAACTCCAGAAAAATGCGGAAACAGCATGAGATGCATATGATGATCTATTAACATCCGAATTTAGAAAATTGGGATGTTACACTCTTAATTGAAAGAAAGTTCAAGCTCGCGGAAGATCTTGAGGTCACAATAAACCAGAAGATTTTCGCCGGCCTGGAAGGCACGGATGCCCCCTAAGATTAAGAGCATCTCCAGTCGCGTGCCCAAGAGGCCCCCAAGCCGGCGCTATTTGCGCCGGACGGACGAATTTCTCCCAATCGCACCCCAAGGGCCCAAATAGCGTTGAATTGGGCCAAAAGTGAGTTCGGCGATCCCAAGCCGCTCCCAACGCGCTGGGGGCGCTTGGGGCACCGGATGAAAAGAAACACCGCGTGGGACCACCGAAGAAGACAGGATATGCCCCTCCCCCCCCCCCCCCGCCGTGCCGATGCACCACCACCACCGCCGCCGGGCCTCAAGCAGAAGAAACAGAAAGCCCCCAAACCCAGGCCGACGGGTTTGAAGGACGGCTAGTGGAAGTCTTACCAAGACTTCCGCTCGTGGTCGACAACCGACCGACGCAGGAGGCTCTCCGCGGAGAAAGTCTGGGACGCGACAGTCGTCGCAGACAAGAACCTGGAGGCCATCCAAGAGGTGGCGGCGGTGGCGGAGAAGAACCTGGAGGCCATCCAAGAGGCGGCGGCGGCCATGGCTTGGGCGAGCAGAGCGCCACTGTTCCGCCCCCGCCCCCCCCCCCCCAATACAGAAGAGTGTCGCCTCGCCCGCCAGCAACTTCTTGTCATCGACGCCTTCGGCATGGGGGTACACGTCGTCGCCTGACCACAGCGGATTTGACCCCAACCTCGCCTTCCCGCACGCGGCGTCCGCCCTGCGAGCAGCTTCGGTCTCTAACTCGTCGGTCTATGCGTCTGCGTCGTCGTCGTCCCTGCGTCGCGGAGCCATCCCCAACGCAACGGAGATGGAGGACATCATCACCACCGGCTCCGAGGCGTACGCCGCCGACGACGCCGACTTCACCCAGGAGGGAGATGGAGCCGAATAGGAGGGCGTCAAGGAGGACGCCTAAGAAGATACCTAGGAAGCGCCGGAGGAGCCGGAGCAGGCCTCCGCCAAAGGAAAGAAGAAGAGGAAATACGGCGAGGTTCCGCTGAATCGCGTCAAGTGATCGCACAAAGAAGACAAATGCCTGGGCGAAGCATGGAAGAGGTGAGCTTGCATCCCATCACCGGCGCCAACCAGAACGGCGACACGTACTGGACGATGGTCAAGGCAGCGTTCGACAAAAGTAAGATGGTCGAACCCTATTTCAGCGGAGTTGTAACAGCCCAGATTTCACAAAAATTAAAATTTTTGCTTTCGGTGTGAATGGTTTGATTGTCTGATTTTTTTGTTGTGTTTGTATACCCGATTTATCGCTCGGCGATTATTTTCCCCCCTTTTATCTCGTACCGGACGGAGACCGACCATTGCCACCCTGACACTCGACCTTTGCGTCACCGGGTTTCACCCGATCACCGTCGCGAAAACCGCACGAGACCAGCCGCAACCAACGGAACAAAAAAAAACCCCGTTTAATAAGTAAACGGGATATTTTTATAGCGCGCCGGAAAGTTTTCTCAGAACGGTTCCAGCGCGAGGTGAACACCGCTGGCTCGACGCGCTGATCGCGCAGTTCGAAGTTTGTCCCGAATCGGAGGTCCTGCGGACCCCTGGCGGTCAGAAACGTAAACATCGCGCGCGCGAGAGGAAAACCGGGGATGTTTTTGCAAATTGCCAGACACCTGGGCTATATAAAGACCACCACACTCCCACCCCTTTCTGGGGTTTCCCCTAAGCCAAAATTGCAGGCACCCCCTCCACTTTGCCCCAAAAAATACCCCATTTTCGCAACCCTATCCCATCAGATCTGCAAAATCAGCCCCAGGCACTCTGGACCGTCAGATCTGGCGATCCGACGGCCCAGAGGCCGCCACGTCACCCCCTAGCCTCCACCTCCTCTCTCCTCCCGCACTGCGCCGCCGCCTCTGTCTCCGTCCGCCTCCGGCGTCTAGCGCCCACTCCGGCTTCGCCCCTCCTTCGCGCCCTCCTTCTCCTCTTTCTTCTCATCTCCCTCACCTCTCCTCCCTGTCTCTTCGCAAGTCGTCGCCATGGACGACGAGGCCCGCGCGCCGCCGCGCCGTAGACCTTGGAAAAGCCGAGCTCGCGCCCCAAGCCTCCGCCAGCGAACAAGAACGGGCGGATCCGGCCGCCGATACGCCTCCTCGCTGCCTCCCTGCGCCCACCGCACCTCCTCGCGCCGCCTCGCCAGCTCACCGGAGGCCAGCTAGCGCCGCCGCCCCCGACCGGGATCGGGACGGTTCCAAGCAGAGGCCGCCGTCTCCTGGGTGGGCCGGCCTGCTCGCTTCAGCCGTGCGGCCCACGTCCTCCCGCCACGGCCCAGCCGTACCAAGGCCTAGCCGTCCTCCCCTCTCGCAGCCTCTTGGGCCGGCCCAGCTGGGTGAGCCCTTTTATTTTTATTTTCTCTCCCTCTGCCTCTGTAATTTTTCTAAGTCTGGAAAATATGTGCTGCTGATTCATTTTTGCGACGTAATTTGCGAGTAATCCGTAGCCCGTATGACGTTGCGCCCAAAAGGAAAATTGTTTAGTTTTGTGTGTACTTCAGTTCATCTTTTGTGAGCATTTTGATTTAAGGCCATCTTGATGTTGTTAATCTCTATTGAAGTGTGCATCAGACTGTTAACTGCTATTAATTTCTGTTAGTGTGTTGCTGCTGTTATTTTATTGCAAGTTTGCTTGATGATTGTGACACATCCATGAGGCCTATTGCATTGATTATTTTTGCATACTATCAAGCATCATGTCTACTTCCATTACATGTATTGCATTGTCATGTTTACATTTCTGTTCATACTTATGTTTAGCTCCAAAGTTGCTATGCCACTGTTTTTGACAGCCACCTCTGTTTTTCCCTAAGTCTGTAAATTTCCAATGCCATGTTGCATGCTTAATATCTTTTGATCGGTTATGCCTATGACCTTGATTCTTGTTTGTACCTGATCACCATCACGCCTACTCCATGCTCATATATTGCTATGTCATGTTGTTGTACATTTGCATATAGTTTTACCCCTATTTATACAACATAAAAATAACAGTTTCTGCCATGTTTTCCTGATTTTCACTAAGTCCTAGACCAGTAATGTTTTATTGCATTTTGCTTGGGCTATAATTAGTTGTTCATGATGATTTTGCACGATTCCTATTGCCATGCCTTCCCTGCCATGTCTACTTTAGTTGCATATCATTTGTGAGCATGTTTGCATTCATTATCCTTTTTATGCATTGCTCTAAAGTGTCCTTCCTGATGTTGGCAGATTGTGTTCCAAACTTGTTTTGCTTGTATCTTTTTAACCCTAACTTCCTTTGGAGTGATCTTTATATGTAACTTGATTAGTTTTTCGTGTACTTTGTGTTTATGCTATTGTTTGTTGTTGTTAACCAAGCTAAAATATGGTTTAGCGCATAAAAGTACCAAATGTTTCAATTGTCGTGCGGCACTTAGTGTATATCATGTTTAGGTTGTGCCTCACTTAAATTGACTAGTATAGATAATTTACTTTATGCTTCACCTCTTGCCATGTTTGTGTGCTATGCCATGCTTGAGTGACATGCCATGTTAACAACCTTTCCTCACCTTGTGTAGCTAAACAACTTGACCCCTTGTAAACGTGCGGTATCGTCGTGTGTGACGAGTACTCCACTTAACCTGTTAGTAACTGCTCTCGACGGTAGGTGCGATGTCTCGTGTTCCCTTCTTGTTGATGCTTGCTCGTGTTTGCTTCGTAGTAATAGATTCTTGCTCGTTGATTGCTTTCCAGTGTTTACCGTCTTGTGTGCTTCCGCGGGTACCTCTCGGAGACGATGCGAGCTTGCGATCGACTACACCTTCGGAACCCGACTTATCAACAGGCAAGGACTATACATTACTTATGATCCATTCTGTTTCAACCAGCAGTTTGCATGCTAGTCTAGGATAGGTTCGATGTTTGATCCTACCACATGTTTATAGCCTCTCTTAAACCGATACAGCCATGTCCCCTCCTAGCAAACCTTGTACTGCTATGTTACTATTGCTCGTTGCTCAGCTCCTGCTTAGTATGCATGCTTAGGATGCTATGATGTTACTCCCTGTTACTCCTTGGTTTTGGGATATCACATTATTATATTGTTGTTGATGATATGATTATTATAATGTTGACTATATTCGACGAAGGATGTAAGGTTTAGGCTATCCCGCCCCGACGCTTTGTTCCATTCGAGTCACCTAGGATCCGAGTTCTGGGTATTGGTTCTAAGACTGAGCGTGCCTAACCGCGTGTGGGATGCTATGGGGTCCCCTTTTCTTACCTACCTAGCTTCAAACATTTCTAGTGGAGGCCCAAGCTGATTTACCATTTGAAAACCATGCATATATGTCTATCGGGTAGCTCTTGGCAGACATCCTTTAAAACAACCTGGACCAGTAAGGACATGGTTCCTTGCTGACCCATCATGACCGGCTGAGGACCCGGTCTCATGTGAGATTAACCGGTAATCCAAACCTGGAGTCATACGGTAGAGACCAGATCGAGAGAGCGTCCGGCTCCTGAGCTGGATGTCGACTCACCAGGGGCCACCCGGATTTGTTCGTTGTTAGTTAGAGGGACATGTCGTTTCGGATCTCTCGGAACTAAATCATAAAATGGTTGCATGTGATGGGTAGCAAATGAGATAGATGGGCGTGCGTGCGGAGCCTTGTAATGGGCAGTTGGTACACCCCTACAGGGTTAAATATTTTTGAGAAGCCGTCTCCACGGCTATGGACGACTTGATACTACTCCTTGTTCATAGACAACAACAATTGAGATAATCTTTAATATAACTTGATCAACGTGTGTGTGCCTTGACTGCTTCTTCTTCATCGGGATGCGAAGAGGGGGAAAAGGATAGGATAGGTGTTATGCTTGTGTATGTAGGTGGATAGCAGACTTGTTGGAGGCAATTCCTCATCGAATGCTTGGCTTCTTATCTTACTCTCTAGATTGTTAGCCACTTCATAAATTCTAGTGCGGCAGCAACCTCACCACTTACCCCATCCTTACCGTACACTACTAGTTGTCCTAGAATGACAAGTGATGAAGTCCTTGCTGGGTCAGTTGACCACTACAGTTGGATGCTGAGTACTTCTGTACTCATGATACTACCCCCAAACTGTTTTCAGTGTTCTTGATCGACAACAGGTACCGTGATCGACGTTTCACATGGAGACTTGACAACGACTAGTTAGGTGGATCCCGACGGAGGGCCTCGACCCATGTGGTTATGGGAGCGATTTCTTTTTCTCTTTGCCAGTAGGCATCTGATGGTAGTCTGTACTCAGACATGTATCTTCCGCTGTTGTATTGTATTAAGGCAGTTGTATGCCGATTGTATGAGATGTTGTATCCTTGTATCTGTAATGTTGTGATATCATGTTGGAAATTCGGGGCATATGGCATTGTCATATGTCGCGGTGGGACCGATATGTGCTTCGTCCCCGGATCTGGATGGAAACACCTAGATCTGGAACAGTACCGCATATCGGTCCTTACAGGAGTCTACATGGACCGTGGCCCGAAAGCCATGGCCTCCCACTGGTCGGCAATCCAGGCGGCGCGCAACAAGTGGCACGACATCCAGGAGGAGGTGCTTTCCCGGCCGGAAAGCGGCGCACGCAACGACCAAAAGGTACGCTCTCGTATTGAACTCGTCGTGAACTCGTCTGTCCTGACCTCGCCGTGCAGATCGCGCGCATGTTCGGCATGTACCGGCAGGATAATAGCGCCGAGTTCAAGTTCATCACCGTCTTCAGCCAGCTCGAGTGGTGCGAAAAATGGATCGAGATCTGCCTGCAGCTCTCGAAGACCAAGAACAGCGTCTATGACCCAGACGCGCCGCCATCGGCGGCGTTTGAGGGCCGCCCTTCGAAGAGAAACAAGAAGGCGAAAGCGTCGAAGGCGGCGGCGCCGGGTGTCGAGCGACTGCAATCGGCCATCGAAAAGTGCCTCGCCAATGTCGGAAGCAACGTCGCAATCAGGGAGGAGAAGGCTCAGGCGATATGGTCTGATTTTCTGACGAAGCAAGACGCCAAGCTCGACCTCCTCAGGACGAGCTCCATAGCAAAGAAGAGGAACACCGACCTCACATTTCTGGCGACGATGGCGACGATGGACATGGCGGCGATGGACGCACCGGTCAGGGAGTGGTTCGTCTCCGAGCGCGCCAAGATCTTGGCTCAAATGGCGCCGCCCATGACCACGCCGCACGCGTCGTACGCTGCCTCGCCTACGCCGACTCCGGCACAGTCTCCCAGGAGCACGTCGTCTACTTCTGAAATGTCGTCCACGCCGCCTGTAACACCCCCAGTGTCTGTAACAATAATCACTTTGAATGTTGACTATTAATGTTGCTAATCACTGTTGATAATCATGTCTTGATCGTCTTTGCAATTGATCAAACTCCAAATGCCTTTTGGTGGCTATTAAAAATATGTGACAACTAAAACTTTGTCCAAAAATTGTGAAGCCAATTTTATTAAATCCCAAATAATCACTGGACCCTGCCAGTGTGGTTGTGGGTATTTATCAAGCTGGGGAAAAATGAAAATAAATCATACCAGCAGCAAAACAACACTATTTGCAATTTGCATGTTCGAAACAAATACCAAATGAGTTTATAAAAACCCCAAACTTTTTGTGGACCTCTGGTAATGTGCCATGCTCATCATGGAACAAGCTCTATGCTTTACAAAAGTGCTAAAGCTATACAACTAAATTGCAAACAGAAAGGCAGACCAATAAAAGAAAAAGGTTATATCTCGCCCATGTGCAACTATCACTGGCCCAATCCACCCCAGCCCATCCCCACCCCCTCCCCCGTTTCCCCTGTTCCCCTGCACACCCGACCCGGCCCTGGCGACAGTGCGCGTCATCTCCGCAGAACCACCTCGTCCTTGTGCCGCTACAGTACTCGAGCTCGGTGTCGATAAAGATCTGCCCTGCCCCATGAAAAGTGGATCGAGCCACTCCATTTTTTCCCCGTTCCCTTGTCTCCTTCGTCTCGCTCCATTGCCGCTGGACTGCTGTGGTCGTGTCGCTGTCGTCCACGCGGCCAACGGCCATGCCCCGCCACCCCACCATGCCCAGGACGACGCCCGTGGTCCTCTTCGTCGTCGGCGCCTGTTGATTGCAGCCGGGGGGCACTGCCGCCGCCGCCCCGGTCGTCTTCCTCGCCCACGGCCATTGCGGCCGCCGCCCCGATTCTCTAGCCTCCGAGCACCCCGACCACCCCGGACCCGTGCGAGCTCGCCACCGGCCTCCCCTCGGTAAGCCGCGCCCATTCCCCTCTTCCCCGTCCCGATTTTTCGCCGGTAGCCGTAGAGCTTCGTCGCCGTCGTGCGCGTACCGTCCTCGGTTGCCGTTCACCTCGCTCTCGCTCACCCCCGCACTGGCCACGCTCCCTATGCCTCGCCCTCGTGCCTCCCTGGTTATGCCCGCGCCCACGCTCGCTGCTGTTGGCTGACGCCACGCTCCACCGGTCACCATGGCCACGGCCGGGGCTCCTCCCGCCGTGGGCTTGGCCGCGCCGCGTACGTCGACAGCCTCCCGTGTGCGCCCTGGTGCGAGCGCGCCTTGCACGCGTGGCCGCGTCGCCGCCCCCCCCCCCCCCCCCCCCCGGGTCGTCGCCGGCCATGGCCTTCGCCTGGGGATGGTTGGTGGCATGTGTGCCACTAACTGGTGGGCACCCCCTGCAAATTTAAAAAGGATTAGAGTTTAGAAAAAAATGTTAGTATTATGTGTGTATGACCAGTGGGCCACCCTGTTTAGTTAACTAGATAAAACAAATTAAAATACCCAATGTCAATGACAGGTGGGCCCAGGCCCCTAATCTAGTTCCTGGATTATTAAAAGTGTTTAATTAGCACATGTGTCAATGACAGCTGGGTCCCACCTACTGTTTAATTAATTAAATGATTTAAACTGCTTCTGTGTATGACATGTAGGTCCCACCTGTCAGACACTGTTTTAGATAGACTTGTGGATAATGTTGGATTTTAAATAATAAAAGAAATTCCAGAAATGATTTAAATTGATTTAAACTTTAGAAATTAATATATTTTAAACCGTAGCTCAGATTGAAAAACTTTATACATGAAAATTGATCAGAAAAATATAACGAATAAGAATACGATACTCATACCACCACCACACCCCTCTAACACAACGAACATCGACATCCCCCTCTCCAGGCCGTCTGTCGATAATCACCCGGAGCCGGTATTTCATCCTGGGATGAATTCCCGTTCCGAGCAACGTGCATTGCACTGCGTTAAAACACCGTTAACATTGCATTTGTCAAGCCATGCACCTGTTTGTATATGCTGCTTTGTATTTACTGTTTCTTCCCCCCCTTAATCTCCGGTAGACCCCGCTGATGTCGACTACACCGCTACTGGGTAAGACTACTACGTCGATGACCCTGCCTCTACTGCCGAGCTTCCAGGCAAGAAGAGCCATTCTCTTCCCCAGATATCGCCTATCTTTCCGTACTTTTCTTGCACTAGGCATTACTGCTGCTGCTACGTTACAATCCTATTCAATTGCATAGCCTGTTTTTGTCGCCCCTTGATGTACCTTCCTTTATCTTGTGCTGCCTATTATATATATTATATTCAGCAGTGAGCCCTGCGCATTGTCAGCTAGGATTAGATAGCGGGTCGTGATCAGTCAGGGGAGTGACGCGGATACAACTTATTACAACTACATAGGTACGATACAATGGAGACACCGCCTAAGGCCGCCTAGCTTCGCTTTGCCGAGCCACCACCAAGTGTGAGCTATCAAGGAGAAATCCTTGTACTCCACTTGTTGCTAACTCTGTATAGCCGCTCTAGGTACCTGAGTAACGGTTGTCCTTCAGGTAAGAAGTCGGGCAAACCAACGGTGCCCGCGAGTGGTATTGCGACGGGACGACAGGGAGGGTACGACTAGTGTACCGGTGTGCTTGGCCCCTGATCGTTGGCCGCGAGAGTTACCAAACCACGAAAGTCGAGCTCCTCCAAGAGCATACGCGAGACAAGTTAAGGAGTCAGTTCACCTTGTTGGTAACCGTGGAGACTTGGTGGGACGACAGGGCAGGCACCGATGTACTGGTGGTCCTGACTGATGTCGTTGTCCGCGGGTCAGTTAAGTCCAGGCAACGAGAACGGTTGTCCCGCAAGTTAATAAAATGACTAATGGTTCGGTGGATGTCTTGAGTTGGATATATGCCATGTACGCACTACCTACCCCTGGGAATTACGAGTTATGGGCTCCCCTGCTTCATAGTCTCGTCCGAGGACTCTTTAGATGTCAGCAGTACCGCGGGCTGATTGCCGAGAAGTGGTGTTGTCTTATTTGCTCGCGCGGTGTTGTCCTATTTGGTTTGCTTATGCTTCACCGGCCATTGACGCACCATGCAGGAGTACGTTCGGGTTGGGTCACAGGGCCCGGCGTACTTAGGATTTAGACCGGCGGATGACCTTGTCAGGACCTGGGGTTAGCGTATGCAAGTCCCGCTACAACATAGTCATATGGAGAGCCGAGAACCGTACCCACTTGTCTAAGTAGACAAGACCAACCACAGAATGTTCTCGTAAAGCATCGTACGTGAGGGGCACCCCATCCAGGCCGGATGATCAACTGAGATGGGTTCTCATCGTCCGCACACAAGTCTAAATGATATGGGTGATGAACTCCCATATTTACAGACAAGTCGCCTCAACCATACTATCGACTATCTCATAACTCTTACATAGACTTACTCCAGCCCAATCACTTAGTCGGGGTCTAGGGCGGGCTCGATCATACATCAAAGTGTGCACGAGACAGAGTCTCGAACAATCGCATCGCGATGCCCCAAGCTGCGCACATCTAAGGGCCACTTGGTGTATAAAAGACCGCCAGCCATATCATAACTAAGGTCTCGAAAACCCATACAAAGACATGCATGTTATAAACATACACGCAGCACACATGCCTTGTATGAACAGCAGGTATCATTGCAATTCTCTACAAAGTATACATCTTTATTGATAACTCTTACAGAGTGCACACAGAGATCACAAGTTTGTGATCCAACATTACATCAAGCATGCGGAAGCAAAGTAGGTCTTAGTACAGAAAAGTTTAAAAAATGGCTTAGAGAAGCCTTCTCTATAAACAAGCCCTTCCACGAGGGAACAGTCGTCTGACTGGGACTACACTAGCTTGGTCTTGGTCTGAGTCTTCATTCTTCGAGCTCCAGGGAGAAGCCACCATCGGGGTCGGTGGGTTCATCTAAAACATAGAATAAGCAAACGTGAGTACAAAGTCGTACTCAGCAAGACTTACGTAGGAACTATACTACTCATGCAGATGTATCAAGGTAAAGGGAGGTGGTGTTTCACTTGCAGAAGTGCCAGCTTTGCCTTGGCTAGTCCTAAACTACGAGAACCAGACTTGAGGTAAGAAACGTACACGAGTCCACTACATCTCCAACCAATTACACCACTATGGTGCCTTCCTCGACTTCCCCACGAGAAAGCACGCAATAGCACTCTAACTTATCTTGGTGTATTTTAGAAGTATCCAGTTTAAGTTGTCTAATAATCGAGCACAGCTCTCCAAGCAGTCCTTAACCGCGGACGCGGCTATTCGAATAGTTTTGTTAACCCTGCAGGGGTGTACCGCTACACACAAGTGTCATCAGTTACCGCCTTTTGCGTGTCACCGTTCAAGAGGTGACAGCGAGTATGCCACCACAACACTTCGCCCACAGCTCCGTTCTAGTCCAGAGAGTCGCCAATCTGAGGGGGATCCGTAGGGAAGTCCGGCCGAGGTTCCAGTACAACCTCAAACGATGTGTGCAGGGTCCCAAGCCAGTCTTGAAAAGCCGTTCATCCACTTCGCAGACCGTGCCACAGCCCTACCAGAACTCCGAACTAGTGCGACCTCTGGGGTTCGAACGGGGTGAGGTACTAGGATGAGAGGGGTCAGTGAGCCCAATGTGTGGTTGTACTCTTCTTCTTGGATCACCACACAAGAACTTGGACTTAATGCGGTGTTCAACGAGACAACCCACTGTGTACTCCTACACAGCCTCTCATCGTTCACCTTGTATTAGGGTAGATTCACCAACACATTTCCACCATCAACAACATGATCACTACCATCCCGACTCACAGATCAAAGTAACCTCATTGTAACTCTAAGCATGCAATAAGCAGTAACAGTTGCAGGGGTTACATGATATCAATCAACTCCTACATCTTCTAGGATTTTGGTTTGCTTACTACTGTGACAAGATGATAGGTCATGCAAAGGACATGGGTTCAACTATGCGGTAGCATCGATACAAGGTGATCTCCTAAACATGCATAAGCGAGACTGAGAGGGAATTGGGATTTTATAGACATGATCAATGGGGGTTTGCTTGCCTTGCTGACGAGGTTCGATAACGGTGACTTCAACGAAGGGGGTGATCTCGGGTTCCGGCTCCACTCCTATCAGCAACATGACAATCATAGGATCAACAAAATGTACAATGCACAAACACATGAATAAGATTGTAATGGTGATGTTCATGGTACTGATGTGTTGAGCATTTCATTTAAAAGGAGTATATTGCATTTGAAATGCAAATTCAAACTCCATTTGATTTATCGATGAATTTCAAATGCATTTGAATGCATGAAAGTTCATTTGAAAAGGTTGATCATGAAGTGATGTTGTAAAGGTGAGGTAAATCCTCGGATGTGTGGATGAATCCATCTAAAATAAATGTGTTGCAAAGTCATTTGCAAATTCACTCCAAATTTTGACATTGAAAAGGATCCATATGCATGTTTGCTACTGTTCACCCATTTTAAAATGGTCAAACATGAAAAAAAATTGCATATCCATAATCCTTGCATTTTTTTGATAATTTTAGACATATTATTTGTCCAACTTGGAGTTAAAATGAATTAGTTATGAATTATTGAACTTTAAGCTATTTTCTGGAATTTCTTTAAATTCTTTTTAAATCAGAAACTGATTTACTGCGTCATCCCTGCGTCCAGTGACGTCAGAGGGGGGTCTGACAGTTGGGGCCCCCATGTCGGTCTCTCAGGGGTTAACCCCGGTTGGATTAAATTAACAGAGGCCATTAGGGGGGGGGCAGGGCCCACAGTCAGTGGCTGGGTGGGCTGATTAGTGCAGTGGTTAGTTTAGCTCTAATTGTCGGCTTGACGCCGGCGGCTGTGTACGCGGCGGCGCCTCGCCGGAGTTGCCTACAGGCCACGGGAGACTACGGGGAGGGAACTGGAGTGTGTCTCGTCGTCTTCCGCATCCCGTGGTGCCAGCAGGGGGTCACGGGGAGCTTCAGGGCCACGGCTACGACGACGTTTGCGGCGGCCGAAGCTGCCGTGGTGGTCGTCGTCGACAGAGAGCACGGGGGAGAGCGAGAGATGGGGGAAAACGAGCGGATGCTCACCCCAAACGTGATGGCACAGTCGACGGGGCCGAGGAGAGCTCGAGGACGATGAATTTTGCGATGAGGTCAACGGCGGCCGGCGGAACTCGGAGAAGGCGGCGTCGGTTCTTGGGATCCTAGCGCGCGATTGAAGGTGCAGGGCGAGGTGGTCGTCGGTGCTGAAACCTCTGGACATCAAGGTGCGACGAGGGACGGCCGTTGGCCACGTCGAGCACGGTGGCGCGCTCCGGCTGAGCTCGGATCTCGCGCAGAAATGGCGATGCCGAGGGGAGGAGAGGACCAGGGGCGTGGGGAAAGGTTGTGGGGGCTCCTTGTGTGCGTCGTGGCGCACAGAGGGGTCCTGGGGGGGCCTAGGTGGCTCGGGCCACCTCGCCGGCGTCGGCATGCATGCCACCCATCTGCTTGCCGCGCCCGAAGAAGACGACAAGCGGTGGAGGTGGGTTGGGCTGGGAAAAGGTAAGTTGGGCCGGGGGGGCGGTTGGGTGGGCTCCTTTGCCCTTTTTCTTTTTCTCTGTGTTTTTGTTTCTGTTTTCCTTTTCTGTTATTTGTTTTTCCCCAATTAAAAATAGTAAGGCATTTTATAAAATCATGAAAACTTTTATGTGGGCTTATAACATATATAGCTAGCCACTCACAAGTTTTGGAGATTTTTGAAATTCAAATAATTTGAATTTCAAATCAAATAGGGGTATTATTTAATTTCCAAGCCCTGTTTGGAATATTTGAAAAATCTTGGTGCATGCAGTGGGACCCACTTCACTTTATATGTGATCATGCATATTTATAAGACTTTTCAAAAGTACCAGAGGAATTTTTGGAAGAAATTTTTGTCTGGCCATTTAATTAAATTCTCTAGGGCTTTTCTTTTCCCCATTTTTGAATTTCTTTTGAAAAAATTTATCATGATGCAAAGGGACTTTCTAATCCTAGCACATACCTAACATGGGGTTGTGACAACTCGCCCCCACTCTAAAGAATCTCATCCCGAGATTCAGAAGTCTGCGGAAGGAAGGAGGGGTACTCGGTGCGGAGACGGTCTTCTCTTTCCCACGTGGCTTCTCTCTCAGAGTGGTGTGACCACTGAACTTTCAGAAACTTCATCTTCTTTCGGCGAGTAACAAGCTCTGCTGAATCAAGAATACAAACGGGGTATTCTCGATAAGAAAGGTCCTCTTGGAGATCAAGCGTTTCATGGTCGACTTCGTGGATGGGGTCCTTGAAGCAACGCCTGAGTTGTGACACATCGAATACATCATGTACTCGGGAAAGGTGCGGGGGTAGTTCAAGTTGGTAGGCAACTTCTCCACGTTTAGCAAGAATGCGGAAAGGTACAATGTAACGTGGGGCCAACTTGCCTTTGATACCGAATCTTTGGGTCCCCTTCAGAGGAGTAACCCGAAGGTAAGCCCTCTCGTCCAGATTGTAGCTTTATTTCCTATGATGACGATCATAGTAGCTTTTCTGACGAGATTGGGCGGCTTTCAAACGATCACGAACAATGCGAACTTGCTCTTCGGCTTCCTTGATCATGTCCGGTCCAAAGAATTGTCTTTCACCGGTTTCTGACCAGTTAAGGGGTGTTCAACATCGTCGTCCATAAAGGAGTTCAAAAGGATCCATGTTCAGACTAGATTGGAAACTATTGTTATAAGAAAATTCGGCAAATGGAAGAGACTTCTCCCAATTCTTTCCGAATGAGATAACACAAGCTCTGAGCATGTCTTCCAAGATTTGATTAACCCTTTCGACTTGACCACTAGACTGAGGATGGAAAGCTGTACTAAAGGAGAGATGAGTTCCCATAGCATGTTGGAAGCTTCCCCAAAATCTAGAGGTGAAAAGGCTACCATGATCAGAATTGATTTCCAAAGGAACACCGTGAAGAGACACAATTCTAGAGACGTACAAGTCCGCTAACTGGCTAGCAGTTATAGACTCGCGAACTGGAAGGAAGTGAGCAACTTTGGAAAGCCTATCTATGACAACGAAGATGGCATCATTTGCTTTCTGGGTTTTTGGAAAGCCGGTGATGAAGTCCATACCGACTTTGTCCCATTTCCACTCGGGAATAGTCAAAGGTTGAAGTGTACCAGCATGTCTTTGGTGTTCTGCCTTACTGCGACGACAAACATCACATTCGGCAACAAATCGAGCAATGTCTCTCTTCATCCTAGTCCACCAAAATCTCTGGCGTAGATCTCAGTACATTTTTGTGCTACCGGGATGAATCGAGAGGGGTGTGTCATGGGCTTCTTTGAGGATGAGTTGCCTTAGTTCCCTATTCTTAGGTACTACCAAACGATTTCCAAAGAATACCGTTCCTTTACTATCTGTGGAGAAACATTTAGCCACTCCGCTAGCAATGTTCTCCTTGATCCGGCGAACACCTCGTGCACGCCGTTGGGCAACTATGATTTGATCCTCAAGGGTTGGTTTCGCCACCAAGTTGAAAAGAGATCCACGAGGAACAATCTTGAGGTTGAGCTTTAGAAATTCCTCATGAAGAAGTGGTTGATACTGTTGTAACATGAGGTTGTTACAATACGACTTACGACTTAGTGCATCAGCCATGACATTAGCTTTGCCTGGGGTGTAAGAAATTCCTACATCGTAATCTTTTATCAACTCAATCCAGCGTCTTTGCCTGAGATTAAGATCTGGCAGGGTGAATATGTACTTGAGGCTTTGGTGGTCGGAATAGATCTCACAACGATTACCAAGGAGGTAATGTCGCCAAGTTATCAGGGCATGAACTATGGCAGCGAGTTCAAGGTCATGGGTAGGATAGTTCTCTTCATGTGGCCGCAACTGGCGTGAAGCATAAGCTACCACATGTCTATCTTGCATAAGTATGCATCCTAACCCTTGCCGTCATGCGTCACAAAAGATCTCGAAATCATTTTTGGTGTCTGGAGGCGCAAGTACGGGTGCAGAAGTCAATCTTCTTTTTAGCTCTTGAAAGCTTTCCTCGCACTTGGGAGTCCATTGGAATTTCTTATCTTTCTTGAGGAGTTCAGTTAGAGGCTTTGCAACTTTAGAAAAGTTCTCGACGAAGCGGCGGCAATAGCTGGCTAGGCCAAGAAAACTCCTAACTTGCTGAACCGATTCAGGTGGAGTCCAGTCAACGACGGCCTGAACTCTCTCAGGATTCACAGCAATGCCTTTTGCAGAAATCACGTGGCCTAAGTAGGTCACTTCTGGTAGCCAAAATCAATACCAGCCGTAGGTGTTCGGCATGTTCTTCTTCGTTCTTTGAGTAGATGAGAATGTCATCAAGATAAACTACAACAAATTTATCTAGGTACCTCCATGAAGATCGAATTCATCATGCGTGAGAAAGTGGCGGGGGCATTGGTTAAACCAAAGGACATGACGGTGTACTCGTAAAGACCATAACGAGTAGTAAGAGCCGTTTTGGGAATGTCCTCGTTTCGGATTTTGATTTGATGATAACCTAATCTCAAATCCATCTTGGAGAAGACAGAGGATCCTGCAAGTTGATCATAAAGATCATTGATCCTAGGCAATGGGTACTTGTTCTTTATCGTCGCTAATTTTAGCGGGCGATAGTCTACGCACATCCTTTCTGTTCCATCTTTCTTCGTTACGAACAGAACGGGGCAACCCCATGGCGACGAGCTAGGGCGGATGAAGCCTTTTTCGAACAAAGCTTCCAGTTGGGTTTTAAGCTCAGCTAACTCACGTGGGGCCATTTTTTATGGGCGTTTGGAAATTGGTGCGGTTCCTGGGGCAAGATCTACAATGAATTCTACACATCTGTTGGGTGGCATTCCCGGCAGCTCTTCAGGAAAGACATCCGGGAAGTCACGAACCACCGGAACATCTTCAAGGTCGGGAAGGGGAAGCACATTCAAAGAATGCACCTGGGTTCTTATTCTTGGTGAGGAGTAATCTATTGTCTGGCCTGAAGGATGTGTAAGTCTAACTGACTTGGCTTTACAATCAAGAAAAGCATGTTGTCTTGATAACCAATCCATGCCTAGGATGACATCAGTGTCTGAAGACTTGAGGGCTATGAGTGAAGCAAGGAATACTAAACCCTCAATTGCAACTTGATTACCATGGCTTACTCTATTAGTTTGCCACTTGGAACCAGGAGTTTGAATGATCATAGGGGTGAACATTTCATCAAAGGATATCTCATGTCGAAGTGCATAACTCTCCGACATGAATGAGTGAGAAGCTCCTGGGTCGAAAAGAACAGAAGTGGGGACAAAATTGACTGGGAGCGTACCAAGAATGACGTCAGAAGTACTATCAGTCTCCTCAGCTGAGATTTGGTTCACACGTCCAAGATTTGTGGAAGTGAAAGGATTGGCGGTGGGAACCTTCGGGGGTGGCTTGGCACGAACAGTGGGGTTTCCTTTGACATGGGGTGGAGCATTTTGATTGACGGGGCACTCACGAGAATAGTGACCAGGCTGGCCACATCTGAAGCAGGCTCCAAAGATAGTGCGGGGAGCTGGGTTGTTTGGTGGAGCTGGTGGACGAGGCGGCACAAGGGATGGCCTCGGTGGATTGTTTTGGGGAAACAAACTGTTAGGAATCCAGATCATGCGCTTCTGAGGGCGTGAACTGGAAGAAGGGGCAAGCTCAAGAGCATGCTTGCGAGACTTCTCGAAAACTTCATTGCCATGCTCAGCTCTGAAGGATCTGTTGACTAAATCCTCAAAGGTGGCAAACTCAAGGAGGTTGAGATCATGACGAAGGATGGGGCTAAGTCCCTTGCGGAACCTTGCCTGCTTTCTGGCATCGGTGGTGATCTCATCTTGGGCATAACGAGCAAGACGGTTGAACTCCCTCACATACTCATGAATGGACATCTCTCCCTGATTCAGATTGCAGAACTCTTCCTTCTTGCACTCTATCAACTCATCCAAAATGTGGTACCCTCGAAAGGCAACACAGAACTCTTGCCAAGTCACTAGGTGACCATCTGGCTGCATTGCAACATAGTTCTCCCACCACTGTAGAGCAGCACCTTCCAAGAAGTATACTGTGAAAATAACTCGGTCATCGGGAGTAACATGTGTCGTATCAAGCTTACGCTCGATGGAACGGAGCCAATCATCAGCTTCAAGGGGCTCAGAAGAACATCGGAATACCGGTGGCTTGAGGAGGATGAAGTCCTGAATGCTCAAAACCACATTGCGATGATGGGCGGTATTCTGTTCGATGAGCTCCAGAAGGCGGTGGTGGAGGTTCATCATCATTTCGATTCTGATCATGGTCTCGATTCCAAAGAACAGCACTACGAGTTCCACCTGACATCCTGTGTGATAATAAATCAACAATCAGAACAGGTTGTACGATGGAGGCAAGGATAAAAGGATATGATTTAGGCGGAAAAGATAATAATGCGAAGGCGATGACTCAAAGAAACACGGAACAAATCCGGCAGCATAACGGCTACACTGGGATGGAAATTGAAACAACCTCGAAGAAATTGGACAGCACTTCTTCAAGGAACTCAAAACACGGAGACTCTGGACAACCACAACAATCCTACGGCTATAAGGAGGCAATCAACGAGATGTTCTAGTAAGACATAGATGAGCCTAGTCCTATCTTCCCGTAGAATAAGATGAGGGTGACTCAGAACTCAGATCGATGAGGGTAAGGAGAAAAAGAAGCCTTACGTTGTTCCCTTATATACCCAGAGTAACTATATAACTATAGCAAGTAGGACTCGACTTCGGCCAAGGCTGATAATCCTACAGTTACTCCTGCTCTGATACCAAGTCTGTCGGGACCCGGGGTTAGCGTATGCAAGTCCCGCTACAACATAGTCATATGGAGAGCCGAGAACCGTACCCACTTGTCTAAGCAGACAAGGCCAAGCACAGAACGTTCTCGGAAAGCATCGTACGTGAGGGGCATCCCATCCAGGACAGATGATCAACTGAGATGGGTCCTCATCGTCCGCACACAAGTCTAAATGATATGGGTGATGAACTCCCATATTCACAGACAAGTCGCCTCAACCATACTATCGACTATCTCATAACTCTTACATAGACTTACTCCAGCCCGATCACTTAGTCGGGGTCTAGGGCGGGCTCGATCATACATCAAAGTGTGCATGAGACAGAGTCTCGAACAATCGCATCGCGATGCCCCAAGCTGCGCACATCTAAGGGCCACTTGGTGTATAAAAGACCGCCAGCCAGATCATAACTAAGGTCTCGAAAAATCATACAAAGACATGCATGTTATAAACATACACGCAGCACACATGCCTTGTATGAACAGCAGGTATCATTGCAATTCTCTACAAAGTATACATCTTTATTGATAACTCTTATAGAGTGCACACAGAGATCACAAGTTTGTGATCCAACATTACATCAAGCATGCGGAAGAAAAGTAGGTCTGAGTACAGACAAGTTTAACAAATGGCTTAGAGAAGCCTTCTCTATAAACAAGCCCTTCCACAAGGGAACAGTCGTCTGACTGGGACTACACTAGCTTGGTCTTGGTCTGAGTCTTCATTCTTCGAGCTCCAGGGAGAAGCCACCATCGGGGTCGGTGGGTTCATCTAAAACATAGAATAAGCAAACGTGAGTACAAAGTCGTACTCAGCAAGACTTACGTAGGAACTATACTACTCATGCACATGTATCAAGGTAAAGGGATGTGGGGTTTCACTTGCAGAAATGCCAGCTTTGACTTGGCTAGTCCTGAACTACGAGTACCAGACTTGACGTAAGAAGCATACACGAGTCCACTACATCTCCAACCAATTACACCACTATGGTGCCTTCCTCGACTTCCCCACGACAAAGCACGCCATAGCACTCACACTTATCTTGGTGTATTTTAGAAGTATCCAGTTCAAGTTGTCTAATAATCGAGCACAGCTCTCCAAGCAGTCCTTAACCGCGGACGCGGCTATTCGAATAGTTTTGTTAACCCTGCAGGGGTGTACCGCTACACACACGTGTCATCAGTTACCTCCTTTCGCGTGTCACCGTTCAAGAGGTGACAGCGAGGATGCCACCACAACACTTCACCCACAGCTCCGTTCTAGTCCAGAGAGTCGCCTATCTGAGGGGGATCCGTATGGAAGTCCGGCCGAGGTTCCAGTACAGCCTCAAACGATGTGTGCAGGGTCCCAAGCCGGTCTTGAAAAGCCGTTCATCCACTTCGCAGACCATGCCACAACCCTACCAGAACGCCGAACTACTGCGACCTCTGGGGTTCGAACGGGGTGAGGTACTAGGATGAGAGGGGTCAGTGAGCCCAATGTGTGGTTGTACTCTTCTTCTTGGATCACCACACAAGAACTTGGACTTAATGCGGTGTTCAACGAGACAACCCACTGTGTACTCCTACACAACCTCTCATCGTTCACCTTGTATTAGGGTAGATTCACCAACACATTTCCACCATCAACAACATGATCACTACCATCCCGACTCACAGATCAAAGTAACCTCATTGTAACTCTAAGCATGCAATAAGCAGTAACAGTTGCAGGGGTTACATGATATCAACCAACTCCTACATCTGCTAGGATTTTGGTTTGCTTACTACTGTGACAAGATGATAGGTCATGCAAAGGACATGGGTTCAACTATGCGGTAGCATCGATACAAGGTGATCTCCTAAACATGCATAAGAGAGACTGAGAGGGAATTGGGATTTTATAGACATGATCAATTGGGGTTTTCTTGCCTTGCTGACGAGGTTCGATAACGGTGTCTTCAATGAAGGGGGTGATCTTGGGTTCAGGCTCCACTTCTATCAGCAACATGACAATCATAGGATCAACATAATGTACAATGCACAAACACATGAATAAGATTGTAATGGTGATGTTCATGGTACTGATGTGTTGAGAATTTCATTTAAAAGGAGTATATTGCATTTGAAATGCAAATTCAAACTCCATTTGATTTATCGATGAATTTCAAATGCATTTGAATGCATGAAAGTTCATTTGAAAAGGTTGATCATGAAGTGATGTTGTAAAGGTGAGGTAAAGCCTCTGATGTGTGGATGAATCCATCTAAAATAAATGTGTTGCAAAGTCATTTGCAAATTCACTCGAAATTTTGAATTTGAAAAGGATCCATATGCATGTCTGCTACTTTTCACCCATTTGAAAATGGTCAAACATGAAAACAAATTGCATATCCATAATCCTTGCATTTTTCTGATAATTTTAGACATATTATTTGTCCAACTTGGAGTTAAAATGAATTAGTTATGAATTATTGAAGTTTAAGCTATTTTCTGGAATTTTCTGGAATTTATTTAAATTCTTTTTACATCAGAAACTGATTTACTGCGTCATCCCTGCGTCCAGTGACGTCAGGAGGGAGTCTGACAGCTGGGGCCCCCATGTCGGTCTCTCAGGGGTTAACCCCGGTTGGATTAAATTAACAGAGGCCATTAGGGGGGCCAGGGCCCACAGTCAGTGGCTGGGTGGGCTGATTAGGGCGGTGGTTAGTTTAGCTCTAATTGTCTTCTTGACGCCGACGGCTGTGTACGCGGCGGCGCCTCGCCGGAGTTGCCTACAGGCCACGGGAGACTACGGGGAGGGCACTGGAGTGTGTCTCGTCGTCGTCCGCATCCCGTGGTGCCAGCAGGGGGTCACGGGGAGCTTCAGGGCCACGACTACGACGACGTTTGCGGCGGCTGGAGCTGCCGTGGTGGTCGTCGTCGACAGAGAGCACGGGGGAGAGCGAGAGATGTGGGAAAACGAGCGGAAGCTCACCCCAAACGTGATGGCGCAGTCGACGGGGCCGAGGAGAGCTCGAGGACGACGAATTTTGCGATGAGGTCCACGGCGGCCGGCGGAACTCGGAGAAGGCGGCGTCGGTTCTTGGGCTCCTTGCGCGCGATTGAAGGTGCAAGGCGAGGTGGTCGTCGGTGTTGAAACCTCTGGACACCAAGGTGCGACGAGGGACGGCCGTTGGCCACGTCGAGCACGGCGGCGCGCTCTGGCCGAGCTCGGATCTCGCGCGGAAATGGCGATGCCGAGGGGAGGAGAGGACCAGGGGCGTGGGGAAAGGTTGCGGGGGCTCCTTGTGTGCGTCGTGGCGCACAGAGGGGTCCTGGGGGGCCTAGGTGGCTCGGGCCACCTCGCCGGCGTCGGCATGCATGCCACCCAGCTGCTTGCCGCGCCCGAAGAAGACGACAAGCGGTGGAGGTGGGTTGGGCTGGGAAAAGGTAAGTTGGGCCGGGGGGGCCCGGTTGGGTGGGCTCCTTTGCCCTTTTTCTTTTTCTCTGTGTTTTTGTTTCTGTTTTCCTTTTCTGTTATTTGTTTTGCCCCAATTAAAAATAGTAAGGCATTTTATAAAATCATGAAAAAATTTATGTGGGCTTATAACATATATAGCTAGCCACTCACAAGTTTTGGAGATTTTTGAAATTCAAATAATTTGAATTTCAAATCAAATAGGGGTATTATTTAATTTCCAAGCCCTGTTTGGAATATTTGAAAAATCTTGGTGCATGCAGTGAGACCCACTTCACCTTATATGTGATCATGCATATTTATAAGACTTTTCAAAAATACCAGAGGAATTTGTGGAAGAAATTTTTGTCTGGCCATTTAATTAAATTCTCTAGGGCTTTTCTTTTCCCCATTTTTGAATTACTTTTGAAAAAATTTATCATGATGCAAAGGGACTTGCTAATCCTAGCACATACCTAACTTGGGGTTTTTACAACTCGCCCCCACTCTAAAGAATCTCATCCCGAGATTCAGAAGTCTGCGGAAGGAAGGAGGGGTACTCGGTACGGAGACGGTCTTCTCTTTCCCATGTGGCTTCTCCCTCAGAGTGGTGTGACCACTGAACTTTCAGAAACTTGATCTTCTTTCGGCGAGTAACAAGCTCTGCTGAATCAAGAATACAAACGGGGTATTCTCGATAAGAAAGGTCCTCTTGGAGATCTAGCGTTTCATGGTCGACTTCGTGGATGGGGTCCTTGAAGCAACGCCTGAGTTGTGACACATCGAATACATCATGTACTCGGGAAAGGTGCGGGGGTAGTTCAAGTTGGTAGGCAACTTCTCCACGTTTAGCAAGAATGCGGAAAGGTCCAATGTAACGTGGGGCCAACTTGCCTTTGATACCGAATCTTTGGGTCCCCTTCAGAGGAGTAACCCGAAGGTAAGCCCTCTCGTCCAGATTGTAGCTTTATTTCCTATGATGACGATCATAGTAGCTTTTCTGACGAGACTGGGCGGCTTTCAAACGATCACGAACAATGCGAACTTGCTCTTCTGCTTCCTTGATCATGTCCGGTCCAAAGAATTGTCTTTCACCGGTTTCTGACCAGTTAAGGGGTGTTCGACATCGTCGTCCATAAAGGAGTTCAAAAGGAGCCATGTTCAGACTAGATTGGAAACTATTGTTATAAGCAAATTCGGCAAATGGAAGAGATTTCTCCCAATTCTTTCCGAATGAGATAACACAAGCTCTGAGCATTTCTTCCAAGATTTGATTAACCCTTTTGACTTGACCACTAGACTGAGGATGGAAAGCTGTACTAAAGGAGAGATGAGTTCCCATAGCATGTTGGAAGCTTCCCCAAAATCTAGCGGTGAAAAGGCTACCACGATCAGAATTGATTTCCAAAGTAACACCGTGAAGAGACACAATTCTAGAGATGTACAAGTCCGCTAACTGGATAGCAGTTATAGACTCGCGAACTGGAAGGAAGTGAGAAACTTTGGAAAGCCTATCTATGACAACGAAGATGGCATCATTTACTTTCTGGGTTTTTGGAAAGCCGGTGATGAAGTCCATACCGACTTTGTCCCATTTCCACTCGGGAATAGGCAAAGGTTGACGTATACCAGCAGTTCTTTGGTGTTCTGCCTTAATGCGACGACAAACATCACATTCGGCAACAAATCGAGCAATGTCTCTCTTCATCCTAGTCCACCAAAATCTCTGGCGTAGATCTCGGTACATTTTTGTGCTACCGGGATGAATCGAGAGGGGTGTGTCAGGGGCTTCTTTGAGGATGAGTTGCCTTAGTTCCCTATTCTTAGGTACTACCAAACAATTTCCACAGAATACCGTTCCTTTACTATCTGTGGAGAAACATTTAGCCACTCCGCTAGCAATGTTCTCCTTGATCCGGCGAACACCTCGTGCACGCCGTTGGGCAACTATGATTTGATCCTCAAGGGTTGGTTTCGCCACCAAGTTGAAAAGAGATCCACGAGGAACAATCTCGAGGTTGAGCTTTAGAAATTTCCTCATGAAGAAGTGGTTGATACTGTTGTAACATGAGGTTGTTACAATACGACTTACGACTTAGTGCATCAGCCATGACATTAGCTTTGCCTGGGGTGTAAGAAATTCCTATATCGTAATCTTTTATCAACTCAATACAGCGTCTTTGCCTGAGATTAAGATCTGGTTGGGTGAATATGTACTTGAGCCTTTGGTGGTCGGAATAGATCTCACAACGATTACCAAGGAGGTAATGTCGCCAAGTTGTCAGGGCATGAACTACGGCAGCGAGTTCAAGGTCATGGGTAGGATAGTTCTCTTCATGTGGCCGCAACTGGCGTGAAGCATAAGCTACCACATGTCTATCTTGCATAAGTATGCATCCTAACCCTTGCCGTGATGCGTCACAAAAGATCTCGAAATCCTTTTTGGTGTCTGGAGGCGCAAGTACGGGTGCAGAAGTCAATCTTCTTTTTAGCTCTTGAAAGCTTTCCTCGCACTTGGGAGTCCATTGGAATTTCTTATCTTTCTTGAGGAGTTCAGTTAGAGTCTTTGCAACTTTAGAAAAGTTCCCGACGAAGCGGCGGCAATAGCTGGCTAGGCCAAGAAAACTCCTAACCAACTTAACCGATTCAGGTGGAGTCCAGTCAAGGACGGCCTGAACTCTCCCAGGATTCACAGCAATGCCTTTTGCATAAATCACGTGGCCTAAGTAGGTCACTTCTGGTAGCCAAAATTCACACTCGGAGAATTTAGCATACAGGCGATGCTCTCTAAGTTTCATCAATACCAGCCGTAGGTGTTCGGCATGTTCTTCTTCGTTCTTCGAGTAGATGAGAATGTAATCAAGATAAACTACAACAAATTTATCTTGGTACCCCATGAAGATCGAATTCATCATGCGTGAGAAAGTGGCGGGGGCATTGGTTAAACCAAAGGACATGACGGTGTACTCGTAAAGACCATAACGAGTAGTAAGAGCCGTTTTGGGAATGTCCTCGTTTCGGATTTTGATTTGATGATAACCTAATCTCAAATCCATCTTGGAGAAGACAGAGGATCCTGCAAGTTGATCATAAAGATCATTGATCCTAGGCAATGGGTACTTGTTCTTTATCGTCGCTAATTTTAGCGGGCGATAGTCTACGCACATCCTTTCTGTTCCATCTTTCTTCGTTACGAATAGAACGGGGCAACCCCATGGCGACGAGCTAGGGCGGATGAAGCCTTTTTCCAACAAAGCTTCCAGTTGGGTTTTAAGCACAGCTAACTCACGTGGGGCCATTTTATATGGGCGTCTGGAAATTGGTGCGGTTCCTGGGGCAAGATCTACAATGAATTCTACACATCTGTCGGGTGGCATTCCCGGCAGCTCTGCAGGAAAGACATCCGGGAAGTCACGAACCACCGGAACATCTTCAAGGTCGGGAAGGGGAAGCACATTCAAAGAATGCACCTGGGTTCTTATTCTTGGTGAGGAGTAATCTATTGTCTGGCCTGAAGGATGTGTAAGTCTAACTGACTTGGCTTTACAATCAAGAAAAGCATGTTGTCTTGATAAACAATCCATGCCTAGGATGACATCAGTGTCTGAAGACTTGAGGGCTATGAGTGAAGCAAGGAATACTAAACTCTCAATTGCAACTTGATTACCATGGCTTACTCTATTAGTTTGCCACTTGGAACCAGGAGTTTGAATGATCATAGGGGTGAACATTTCATCAAAGGATATCTCATGTCGAAGTGCATAACTCTCCGACATGAATGAGTGAGAATCTCCTGGGTCGAAAAGAACAGAAGTGGGGACAAAATTGACTGGGAGCGTACCAAGAATGACGTCAGAAGTACTATCAGTCTCCTCAGCTGAGATTTGGTTCACACGTCCAAGATTTGTGGAAGTGAAAGGATTGGCGGTGGGAACCTTCGGGGGTGGCTTGGCACGAACAGTGGGGTTTCCTTTGACATGGGGTGGAGCATTTTGATTGACGGGGCACTCACGAGAATAGTGACCAGGCTGGCCACATCTGAAGCAGGCTCCAAAGATAGTGCGGGGAGCTGGGTTGTTTGGTGGAGCTGGTGGACGAGGCGGCACAAGGGATGGCCTCGGTGGATTGTTTTGGGGAAACAAACTGTTAGGAATCCAGATCATGCGCTTCTGAGGGCGTGAACTGGAAGAAGGGGCAAGCTCAAGAGCATGCTTGCGAGACTTCTCGAAAACTTCATTGCCATGCTCAGCTCTGAAGGATCTGTTGACTAAATCCTCAAAGGTGGCAAACTCAAGGAGGTTGAGATCATGACGAAGGATGGGGCTAAGTCCCTTGCGGAACCTTGCCTGCTTTCTGGCATCGGTGGTGATCTCATCTTGGGCATAACGAGCAAGACGGTTGAACTCCCTCACATACTCATGAATGGACATCTCTCCTTGATTCAGATTGCAGAACTCTTCCTTCTTGCGCTCTATCAACTCATCCAAAATGTGGTACCCTTGAAAGGCAACACAGAACTCTTTCCAAGTCACTAGGTGACCATCTGGCTGCATTGCAACATAATTCTCCCACCACTGAAGAGCAACACCTTCCAAGAAGTATACTGCGAAAATAACTCGGTCATCGGGAGCAACATGTGTCGTTTCAAGCTTACGCTTGATGGAACGGAGCCAATCATCAGCTTCAAGGGGCTCAGAAGAACATCGGAATACCGGTGGCTTGAGGAGGATGAAGTCCTGAATGCTCAAAACCACATTGCGATGATGGGCGGTATTCTGTTCGATGAGCTCCAGAAGGCGTGTTTGATCACGTCTATTCCGCTCGGCTTCCATCATGATTTCCGCCGCAGAAGGCGGTGGCGGAGGTTCATCATCATTTCGATTCCGATCATGGTCTCGATTCCGAAGAACAGCACTACGAGTTCCACCTGACATCCTGTGTGATAATAAATCAACAATCAGAACATGTTGTACGATGGAGGCAAGGAACAAATCCGGAAGCATAACGGCTAAACTGGGATGGAAATTGAAACAACCTCGAAGAAATTGGACAGCACTTCTTCAAGGAACTCAAAACACGGAGACTCTGGACAACCACAACAATCCTACGGCTATAAGGAGGCAATCAACGAGATGTTCTAGTAAGACATAGATGAGCCTAGTCCTGTCTTCCCGTAGAATAAGATGAGGGTGACTCAGAACTCAGATCGATGAGGGTAAGGAGAAAAAGAAGCCTTACGTTGTTCCCTTATATACCCAGAGTAACTATATAACTATAGCAAGCAAGACTCGACTTCGGCCAAGGATGATAATCCTACAGTCAGTCCTGCTCTGATACCAAGTCTGTCGGGACCCGGGGTTAGCGTATGCAAGTCCCGCTACAACATAGTCATATGGAGAGCCGAGAACCGTACCCACTTGTCTAAGTAGACAAGGCCAAGCACAAAACTTTCTCGGAAATCATCGTACGTGAGGGGCATCCCATCCAGGCCGGATGATCAACTGAGATGGGTCCTCATCGTCCGCACACAAGTCTAAATGATATGGGTGATGAACTCCCATATTCACAGACAAGTCGCCTCAACCATACTATCGACTATCTCATAACTCTTACATAGACTTACTCCAGCACGATCACTTAGTCGGGGTCTAGGGAGGGCTCGATCATACATCAAAGTGTGCACGAGACAGAGTCTCGAACAATCGCATCGCGATGCCCTAAGCTGCGCACATCTAAGGGCCACTTGGTGTATAAAATACCGCCAGTCAGATCATAACTAAGGTCTTGAAAACCCATACAAAGACATGCATGTTATAAACATACACGCAGCACACATGCCTTGTATGAACAGCAGGTATCATTGCAATTCTCTACAAAGTATACATCTTTATTGATAACTCTTACAGAGTGCACACAGAGATCACAAGTTTGTGATCCAACATTACATCAAGCATGCGGAAGCAAAGTAGGTCTGAGTACAGACAAGTTTAACAAATGGCTTAGAGAAGCCTTCTCTATAAACAAGCCCTTCCACGAGGGAACAGTCGTCTGACTTGGACTACACTAGCTTGGTCTTGGTCTGAGTCTTCATTCTTCGAGCTCCAGGGAGAAGCCACCATCGGGGTCGGTGGGTTCATCTAAAACATAGAATAAGCAAACGTGAGTACAAAGTCGTACTCAGCAAGACTTACGTAGGAACTATACTACTCATGCACATGTATCAAGGTAAAGGGATGTGGGGTTTCACTTGCAGAAATGCCAGCTTTGAATTGGCTAGTCCTGAACTACGAGTACCAGACTTGAGGTAAGAAGCGTACACGAGTCCACTACATCTCCAACCAATTACACCACTATGGTGCCTTCCTCGACTTCCCCACGACAAAGCACGCCATAGCACTCACACTTATCTTGGTGTATTTTAGAAGTATCCAGTTCAAGTTGTCTAATAATCGAGCACAGCTCTCCAAGCAGTCCTTAACCGCGGACGCGGCTATTCGAATAGTTTTGTTAACCCTGCAGGGGTGTACCGCTACACACACGTGTCATCAGTTACCTCCTTTTGCGTGTCACCGTTCAAGAGGTGACAGGGAGGATGCCACCACAACACTTCGCCCACAACTCCATTCTAGTCCAGAGAGTCGCCTATCTGAGGGGGATCCGTATGGAAGTCCGGCCGAGGTTCCAGTATAGCCTCAAACGATGTGTGCAGGGTCCCAAGCCGGTCTTGAAAAGCCGTTCATCCGCTTCGCAGACCATGCCACAGCCCTACCAGAACTCCGAACTACTACGACCTCTGGGGTTCGAACGGGGTGAGGTACTAGGATGAGAGGGGTCAGTGAGCCCAATGTGTGGTTGTACTCTTCTTCTTGGATCACCACACAAGAACTCGGACTTAATGAGGTGTTCAACGAGACAACCCACTGTGTACTCCTACACAGCCTCTCATCGTTTACCTTGTATTAGGGTAGATTCACCAACACATTTCCACCATCAACAACATGATCACTACCATCCCGACTCACAGATCAAAGTAACCTCATTGTAACTCTAAGCATGCAATAAGCAGTAACAGTTGCAGGGGTTACATGATATCAACCAACTCCTACATCTGCTAGGATTTTGGCTACTGTGACAAGATGATAGGTCATGCAAAGGACATGGGTTCAACTATGCGGTAGCATCGATACAAGGTGATCTCCTAAACATGCATAAGCGAGACTGAGAGGGAATTGGGATTTTATAGACATGATCAACGGGGGTTTGCTTGCCTTGCTGACGAGGTTCGATAACGGTGTCTTCAACAAAGGGGGTGATCTCGGGTTCTGGCTCCACTTCTATCAGCAACATGACAATCATAGGATCAACATAATGTACAATGCACAAACACATGAATAAGATTGTAATGGTGATGTTCATGGTACTGATGTGTTGAGCATTTCATTTAAAAGGAGTATATTGCATTTGAAATGCAAATTCAAACTCCATTTGATTTATCGATGAATTTCAAATGCATTTGAATGCACGAAAGTTCATTTGAAAAGGTTGATCATGAAGTGATGTTGTAAAGGTGAGGTAAAGGCTCTGATGTGTGGATGAATCCATCTAAAATAAATGTGTTGCAAAGTCATTTGCAAATTCACTCCAAATTTTGAATTTGAAAAGGATCCATATGCATGTTTGCTACTGTTCACCCATTTTAAAATGGTCAAACATGAAAACAAATTGCAGATCCATAAGCCTTGCATTTTTCTGATAATTTTAGACATATTATTTGTCCAACTTGGAGTTAAAATGAATTAGTTATGAATTATTGAAGTTTAAGCTATTTTCTGGAATTTTCTGGAATTTCTTTAAATTCTTTTTAAATCAGAAACTGATTTACTGCGTCATCCCTGCGTCACAGTGACGTCAGGGGGGGTCTGATAGCTGGGGCCCCATGTCGGTCTCTCAGGGGTTAACCCTGGTTGGATTAAATTAACAGAGGCCATTAGGGGGGCCAGGGCCCACAGTTAGTGGCTGGGTGGGCTGATTAGGGCGGTGGTTAGTTTAGCTCTAATTTCCGGCTTGACGCTGGCGGCTGTGTACGCGGCGGCGCCTCGCCGGAGTTGCCTACAGGCCACGGGAGACTACGGGGCGGGCACTGGAGTGTGTCTCGTCGTCGTCCGCATCCCGTGGTGCCAGCAGGGGGTCACGGGGAGCTTCAGGGACACGGCTACGACAACGTTTGAGGCGGCCGGAGCTGTCGTGGTGGTCGTCGTCGATAGAGAGCACGGGGGAGAGCGAGAGATGGAGGAAAACAAGCGGAAGCTCACCCCAAACGTGATGGCGTAGTCGACGGGGCCGAGGAGAGCTCGAGGACGACGAATTTTGCGATGAGGTCCACGGCAGCCGGCGGAACTCGGAGAAGGCGGCGTCGGTTCTTGGGCTCCTAGCGCGCGATTGAAGGTGCAGGACGAGGTGGTCGTCGGTGCTGAAACCTCTGGACGCCAAGGTGCGACGAGGGACGGCCGTTGGCCACGTCGAGCACGGCGGCGCGCTCCAGCCGAGCTCGGATCTCGTGCGAAAATGGCGATGCCGAGGGGAGGAGAGGACCAGGGGCGTGGGGAAAGGTTGCGGGGGCTGCTTGTGTGCGTCGTGGCGCACAAAGGGGTCCTGGGGGGCCTAGGTGGCTCGGGCCACCTCGCCGGCGTTGGCATGTATGCCACCCAGCTGCTTGTCGCGCCCGAAGAAGACGACAAGCGGTGGAGGTGGGTTTTGCTGGGAAAAGGTAAGTTGGGCCGGGGGGCCCGGTTGGGTGGGCTCCTTTGCCCTTTTTCTTTATCTCTGTGTTTTTGTTTTTGTTTTCCTTTTCTATTATTTGTTTTGCCCCAATTAAAAATAGTAAGGCATTTTATAAAATGATGAAAACTTTTATGTGGGCTTATAACATATATAGCTAGCCACTCACAAGTTTTGGAGATTTTTGAAATTCAAATAATTTGAATTTCAAATCAAATAGGGGTATTATTTAATTTCCAAGCCCTGTTTGGAATATTTGAAAAATCTTGGTGCATGTAGTGGGACCCACTTCATTTATATGTGATCATGCATATTTATAAGACTTTTCAAAAATACCAGAGGAATTTTTGGAAGAAATTTTTGTCTGGCCATTTAATTAAATTCTCTAGGGCTTTTCTTTTCCCCATTTTTGAATTTCTTTTGAAAAATTTTATCATGATGCAAAGGGACTTGCTAATCCTAGCACATACCTAACTTGGGGTTGTGACAGACCTCTCTGTTGAGTTTGAAAGATGGTCTGTGGAGTGTCGTATATCCTTGGTGGAGCGTTCCCTAACAAGGTGCTCGCCACCCTAGAGATCCGTGCGTGTAGTGTAACACAAGTGCACCCTTGTAGGGAAGATTCATCTATTCGAATAGCCGTGTCCATGGTAACAGGATGCTTTATGCTGAAGCTGGATCTTACCACTACAAACTACTACTATAAAACTGTATGGTTCCGGGTCTTATTCCTCGTAGGAAAGTCGAGGGAGGGAACTCGGAGGCATTGTTAATTATTACAACTTACTATTATACAATGTTGCAGCAACTTCTGCTGCATTGTTACTTTATGCTTTATATGAAATGTTGGCTATTCTCCCCTCATGCTACAAGACTCGTCGGAAGATGCTAGTCTTCGATAGGCCTAGCTTCTTACCCTTATTCTGATTTCTATCTTGCAGTCCACTATATATAGCCTCCCCTTCCATTTGATACAAATGCATAAATGCTTAGTAGCGGATGTAAGACTCGCGGGTATGCTAGATACTCACCTTTGCTTTATTTCCCCCTTTTCGGTTTGCCTGATCGGCCGCTGCAGTCGACGTTGGAGCCTAGGAGAAGGAGTACCCCGGAGGTAACTACTACGACATCGAGTTCCCCGTTGACTAGGAGTAGTTCGGTGGATCCCAGGCAGGAGGCCTCTCCTTTTTGATATGTACCTCTGATGTCATTTGTGCTAGCCTTCTTAAGGCAAAACTTGACTAACTATGTCTATACTCAGTTATTATGGCTTGTATAACCTATGTATTCGGATCCTCGTGATCCCTGGTATTGTAACATATTGGTTTATCCTTTTGTGTTTAGTGTTGTGCTGTGATATTCTCACCGTGGCACCCTAATCTCAGTCGTGTACCCTGCGTGTATGATTACTGTACACGGTCTGGTATTGGGGGCGTCACACCGCCCGAAGAACTCGGTGAGCCACTGGCGTTTGTCGTCGACCTCGACGGCCCCCTTTGAGGCATCTATTGGCCCCCCTTTTTGTTCTCCGTGTAGATCACGCCGCCTGTGGCATGTTTTATTGCCGAAACTTTCCATGTTGATCGCCAAACCTTGCAATTTTTTGAAGCGGGAAGACAGGTTTTCGAAATTCACCGTTTTGTTTGGGGCCGGCCTTGGGGCCGAGGCTGGGGACGCGTTCGTCCCAAGCCACTTTTGGCGCCCGAGCGCCCCCTAAGCGGCACTAAAATAGCTCCAAAAACGGCTTGGGGGACCGAACGGCTAGAGATGCTCTAAGTTTTTCCTTTGGCAGGCCTTCAGGGGCAAACTGTCGGCTTCTCACCAGATTCAGCAGTACGAAGCCACTGGACAGGTCTTCGTTTCGTATGATGATGATGAGAACCACGACGACGAGTCCTAGAACTCTTATCGTCATCTTTTGTTGTTGTTTATGGGACAATTTTGTGGTTGTTTATGGGGATGTAGGTTATTATTACTAGAAGATACCCCGCAGTGTTGCGGGAATCGGTTGATGTATGTTTTAATGAAATTTGACTATGAAAATCGTAATGTTTAAATTAATAACATGTGAACTAAAATTTTAAATAACATACAACTTTTTATATTTAAATATGTATAGATATAAAATATGTATCTAATATAACTAGAGTAATAGAATGAAAAATAGTTCTTCATGCATTGTCGCATGTGGTGGTGGATTTTATCTCATGCATGATTGCATGTTGAGGTGGGTCTTATCTCACCCATAATTATGTGATGATGTGACATGCTTGTATGTTGCGATAAATAAGTTAGTGGAAATCACTCGCTTGGGTATATAGGATTAGTCTATGTACTATCCGTGCAAGACCTGTTGGTTATTCAGTCTTCATGAGGTAGAACAATTGTTAGAATAATCCGATTCGCATATAGATCTACCGAGGATCAAGCAATCACCAAGCACAAGCACGACACCAAGATTTGTTAACGAGGTTCACCAACACGGCTACATCCTCGGAGCATGATTATGGGCCCTCCTCCCCATGTACCAAATCCACATGATACAGTCGACAACAAGTCCGCCACGGCCATCCGACAGCGCTCCGACCACCTCGCCACGGCCGGTCCGGCCGTCCCCGCCACGGGCGCCGGACCGTCCCTCTCGTGATCTCTGTCTAGCCTATCAACTTGTGTCTAGTCTATTTTGCTACCCCGCCGTGCCTTTATATAATATGCCCGAGTTACACGTGTCCGACACAAACACCTAACCCGCCGCTAATTACAAGTCCAACTGTAGCACAACTCATACACCTAATATATTCCGCACACATATTTTAACACTCCACCTTGACGAATATATCCTCGCCGCCTTGAAGCCTCCATGTGCGAACCTCCGTGTACCTTGGACTTGAACCATGAGCACCACTGCTACTCCCAGACTATATGTGACTCCACCTGCAACTGTAGTACCTTCTTGTCTCTTCTCCACAGTCAACACACGAGCAAAATTAAATTACTCTGTACTCTACTTTATGCTTCCACCTTCCGGAGTATCCGTTCAATACCATCACACACCGATCACTGTCTGCGTGAAAGTGAACAACTCACATATGGGACTCCACATATAAGAGTTATCTGAACTCAACATCCCAGCTCTTTCTTGACTGATATTTGAAACTTGAAGAAATTTCACCGTTGCCTTGTGTCTCCCTGAGTAAAATCGTTGTCCCACCCTTTTTCCCGGATAGCTTCTGACATGTCCCACCGCTATAGCACTCCGCCTCCTTCTGTACTTGTCATCTATATTTTACCATGTGTACTAAACATCGCAGAATATACGGCCATGTACTCTCTCGGTTCTTGAAAATTTTAGACTTTCCGCCATTTTCTCAGATTACTTATGGCTGACTCCTGTCTATCACTAACGTCAATCTCCATAGACCCAGTCACCAACTTAAATCCGGTACTCGTCAACACTGCTTCAGCACCCCTTGCACACCTTGTATGACCACATGTCTGACCTCCTGTGCCCTGGCCTGTCGTTGTGTCCCGTACTTATTGCACACCTCGACACTTTCACTGCGCCGAGCCTCTGCTGTCCTTGTTGAGTATCCTGGGTAGCTAGCCCACACCATCTCAACCCCCACTGCAGAGAAACACCGATCATCCACGACCGATGCCAAGTTTCATGTATCCCTCAGACTCTTGGCCACAGTCCGAACAACATGTCCCTCGCTTTTCCCACTGAAATAGGCTTCGACTCTCCGTGCACTTATGCCGTAGCCCCTCCATCAGCTCAGAGTGAAGTCTTCCCTCGGACCTCGGCTCCACCTTCAACATGACTCCTCGGTGGTTGTATGTGCCACCCTCTCGCGCCCCATTGCCTTCAAGCTCTCCTGCATGCACTGCCTTGAATCAACCCTGCGCCATTGTCACGTCGAACCGCACAAGAGCTTCTCTAATTAGTTCTTTGAACCTACAACCTGACCACGCCGATAGATCTTCTTATCGTTCAACTCGACGCTATGAAACAAACTGGATTTTCTTCAAGCAACTCCATGTAATTTCCTCTAGATCAACAAATCTGCAACCTCCTCGAACCTTTGCTCATGATACCAATTGTTAGAATAATCCGAGTCGCATATCGATCTACCGAGGATCAAGAAATCACCAAGCACAAGCACGACACCGAGATTTGTTAACAAGGTTCACCAAAACGACTACATCCCCGGGGTGTGATTACGCACTACTAGGGAATACCCTAATAGTGGCGTCCTTTTTTTCTGTTTGGTGGCACATTATGGATGCACCACTAACTTAAAGCCACTAATAAGAGCTTAGAGGTGGCGCATTCTGGATGCGCCACTCCTAAGGCCCTTAGGCGTGGCGCATCTCAGAATGCGCCACCTATAACCTCTTAGGGGTGGCGCATTCTGAAATGCGCCACGCCTAAGGGTCCTTAGGGGTGGCGCATTCCTAATGCGCCACTAAATCCAGACATAATGCGCCACTAAATTGGTTACAGAAAACAAAAAAAGGAATTACAGAAAAGAATAAAACAGTACAGAATTACAAACATTACAGATATTTTTACCATATTATAGAAATTCAAAAGACAATATTACAATGATCCCAACAATTATTGATACAAAAGAATTGCATTATAATTCTTATTACAAAGATTTACAAGAGATTACATCCATCATCTTCTAAGGTTTAGAGGCCAACAAGATTCACAAGATTACATCCATCACAATATTACAATGAGCCCAATAATTATTGAAAACAGAAAGCTACTTTCTTCATCATCTCTTTTTGCTCTTCAACCTGCACAAAACAACGATTTTAGAGGTCGCATCCATATAAATTCATAGCAAAGGACAACAACGCAATATAGTATCTATTCTTATCAACAACATAAAGCAAGTCGATCAATGGCAGGAGCATGCACATATGCATAAAAATGCATATGCAGTGACCTTTATACATAAAGAGCACCAAGAGTATTTGACATTACCATCGTCTACTACACAAAGAGTACATCCAAGTTACATGTAGGGCACACATTCATCAAACTACTGCCATATATAACATAAATTGGTCACATCTTCTGACTCGGCCCGGGGAATGGGAGGCATCCTTATTTCGTCATGAAAGGCCTTGTGTCACGCAAAGCCTTTAGGCGGACTTCTATCTCCCCATTGGATGGTGCAATGTTGGAGTGGAAGATCGACCCCCTCATTTGCACTTCATGACGGATGATAGTCGCCATCTGCGCTTGGATGTGAAAGAACTCCTCCTTAAGATTTGCATCGGCGATTTCCTCCTTCCTTTCGGCCCACGCTCTGAGATGACTTGGCAGCGTAAGGTTGCGTTGTTCCTGTACAATCGCCCTCATGTGATGAAGGGAGTAGTACAAATCCCTCACACTGCCAGCCGGTTGCTTGACGCATGGGAACTGCGTTACATGGCTGAACACGTTCACGTCAGGCTGATTCTTCCTGAACTTGTGCTTCACCATCTTGCCTCCGGCTTTTATGTAGACGGCGAGAGCATCATCCAAAACTCTCATGATATACTTGTAATCTTTCTTCTTCACACTCCCCGAGTCTAAATACACGGCATGCGATTGTTGCGGTGAAAAGCAGATGAGCACGCACTCTTGATCCTCACTTCATAATTAAAACAATCCAAAAGGAATGTTGAAAGAGGACAATGGAAAGCTAAGAAAGCATATATGCTACGACGGTGAGCGAATGACTTACTTGGGAGAGTAGGTCATAAGAAATGAATCCTTGCCGGCATTCTGTAGCATGAAGTCTGTGATGTACCCCGCCGCGAGAGTCGCGTCCCCGTCGTCCATCAAGATGCTTTCACGCATGTAGAAGGGGTCCAATATAGCGACGCTCGGGGTCTTATCTCTCCTGATACTCATAGAAAGTCTGAGCGAGAACAGACGGATAAGGCTATGGTCCAGCCGCTTGAGATGGTACAAATTTAAGATCTCCGAAAACCGCAGGATTATCATATCCGCGAGGATAGTGTTGATGAAGCCCATGTTGAGTGGCACCTTGGCGATGAAAACCGGGTAAGAGGGATTCTCTTCTCGAAGAAGAATCTTCTCTAATGCCATAATACTGTGATGCACACTCTGCATATCCGAAGTTGCAATGTCGATCATGTCCTTAGGTAGCATCGCCCTACCCGCCACATGGATTTCAAAAGAGAGATCCTTGGGTGTTGGTGGCCCGTCCTGAGCCCGGATCGGCATCGAAGGTTGGCTGCTCGAAGTGATGCTCTTCTTTCTTTTCCGTCCCTTCTTCTTTTCTGATTTCGAGCAGTCACCGGCCTTTATCTGCTGAGTGGCCACCTTATGGAGTGTGGACGGGCTGAGAATAGATCTCCTTGTGGCATCTGCTTGAGGCTCGGTGAAGGCGCAAGCTGCTGGAGACATCTCCTGAGAAGCAGCGAAGAGACGCGTGCAGCAAGCAGGCTTCGCCGCAGGATCAGCTGGACCGCGAGCTTCCTCGTCATGCTGATAGGCTCCTTCAGCGGGATGCATGAATAAGGCATCAGCATCATACAAAGTATTGATGAACTGGTCGGCGTTGATATCATCATCAAGATCATCGTCTTCTTGTTGTGCGCCGATGGGATCATGTGGCGCCGGCACGATGACTACCAGTGTTATCCTAGCTGTGGTGCCCCTTTCCCCCGTCATTAAACGCATTTAGGTCTTCGGCCATAGGCATATTTGGCCGAAACAGTCACTGAGGACTGCCGGCTCGTCCTCATCGTATCCGGGAGGGTTGAATGGGAGGTTCAACTCTCTCGTAGCCCGAAATCACAAGAGAGATTTGAACCCTATGCATCTCCGGTGCCATCGGCATATTGTGCATGATTCGATTTTGTGGTTGAAGATTTTACCTTTGGCAACATCCTTCAACTCGCCGTCCACGACTTGTAATAGAATGCATGGAGTGTCCTCCTGCGAAAGAGATATATGCATGTAGGGCATCAGAGAGATTCCACTAAAAAAGGCAAGGAGATGAAGTCCTCGTTTGAGTTGCAGACGCTTATAGTTACCTTGAGGGCGTCGAGGTCGGCCAATGAAGAGACCCCCGCCGATGACGGCGGGCATGTGATACGTCCAAAACGTATCTATAATTTCTTCTTGCTCCCTGCATGTTTTGTGTGATATTGCTAGGTTCTAGATACACTTTCATACACTTTTGATCATATTTGGACTAACCTATTAACTCAGTGCACCCCAGTGCCAGTTCCTGTTTTCTGCTGTTTTTCTATTTCAGTTTTCCCCCATATAAAAAGTGCCAGAAAAATTCCGGGAAAAATACAGGAAAAATCAGCGTACAGGAAGCTTCGCGAAGAGCCCGAGTGGGGCCAGAGGGGAGCCAGGGGGCCCAGCCAGCCACCCGGCGCGGCCCCACCCTTGGCCGCGCCAGGGGGGCTCCTGGGGCCCCTGGTCCACCTCTGGCTGCCCCCCTTCGCCTATTTATTCTCCGTCACGGGGAAACTCCGAAGACAGAACCCTATTTCGCAAACTCGCCTTTGTTCCGCCGCCGCCGCGCTTCCGAGATTGGGAGCACCAGAAGACCTCTTCCCGGCACCCTGCCGGAGGGAGGGCCGACCTCCGGGAGTCTCCTCTCCACCATGGATGCTCCCTGGATGTCTCGTGAGTAGTTTTCCTTGGACCATGGGTCCGTGATCAGTAGCTATGTGATGTTCTCCTCCCCTCTTTGTTCTTCATGGTTTAGACCTTGTGAGCTGCCCTACATGATCGCGGCACTTTTGTAATATTTCTGCTATTGCTATGCTGAGTTTGATGGGATCTGATGGACTATGAGATTATGTTCAGATTGTGATAGAGTAATATATTTGGTTTTTATCTCTTATATTTTTGTTCCTAAGTAATTCTTGCATGTTCTCTGTTGCTGTTTATTGCTTTGGCCAAGTAGTAGGTAGTGACTCCAAAAGGGAACGTAGTGCTCGATTGTAGGTTCATGCCCCCCGATGACACGCTTGAGTGGCAGAAACATGAGTCTAGGGGATGTGTTGTTGCCATAAGGGGGAAAACAATGGTGCTTGTAACCGCGGTTGCAAGGATTGTTTACTTTACGCAAAGTTCTTTTTAATGCAGTTGTCTGTTGCTTTGGGTTTACACTTTGAGTGGGGCTCGCAACTTAATTCCAGCGAGATGTTCTGGATAGATATCTCAAGGTGGATGATAGTAGTAGATGCAGTTGGATTACGGTCTACTTATTTTGGCGTACTGCCCGTGCTTTTGAGCCTCTTCCTTTCTTTTGTAGCATAGTTAGCATTGCGGTGTGTTCATAATCCTGTCAATTGCCCTTCTGTAATTTGTTTACCTCGCATAGCAGTTTTATCGTCTTTTGGGAGAGAGACATCACTAGTGAACATCACGTATCCCGGTCCATATCCTTATTACTGTTTCCACGCTATGTTTACTTTCCTTCTTTTTACTTTCAGTTGCTATCATTATCCTTTGTGTTTTACCCTTTGTGAACAAGAAGACCGGAGAGATTGACAACCTCTCTGAACTTCATTGGGAACAAAGTTATCTGTGTCTGTGTGCAGGTCCACGTCAGTTGCGCCGCTGGCACCTACTTATCATCTCTGGAGTCCTACTGGAGACAAACCTTGGTATCTTCACCGAGGGAAACTTGTTGCTGCGCTACATCTCAACCTTCCACTTGGGGTAACCAACGAAGGGCGAGAAGCCATCAAGGGAATTTCTGGCGCCGTTGCCGGGGACTCCGAGTGCTAAGATAGGGGAGTTGCACACTACCCTTTACCTTTGTTTTTTAGTCTTGTTAGTTTACCTTTCAGTTTTTATCTTTGTGTCCTTTATCAAAAATCAAAATATATATATATAGTATGTCTAGTTCCTTACTTTCCAATCAATGTCTAACTTCTTTGAAACTAGATCTTATTGGCATGGAGGATTCACCGAGGATCAACAAGAATATTACAAGGAATACCGCTTGTCTCAAAAAGGGATACACTTATGGAGACTCATACATCAATCGTATGAGTATGCTAAAAACTTGTGCTCAATATATAATATATCTTTCTGCAGGGATGAATCTTGTTGCTTTATGAGGCACAAACACCTTGCTTTCCAATGTGAGTACAATGGATGAAACCTTAGCTTCTTATGCTAAGGGAAATTATGATTTTTATGATGCAGAACAAATAGAAGAATTTGTTGCTTTTAAGGGTGCCTATGAAATTACTTCTTTTCTTGAAAATATTGATGACGCCCCTTACAAATCTGAGAGTCTTTCTATACTTAACTATTGTTTGGAAAATTATGATGCAAATTATTATATTACTGATCATCTTGAGAGAATCTCTCCTCCAAAGGAAGAGACTAATGTTTTGCAGGACTCTATGGAAGAAGAAATTACTGAACCTGAAAGCTCCTTGGATGAAAAAGAGGAGGAGAGTGACGAACAAGAGGAGGAAGAATGGAGCCATCCATGTCTACCTTCTAATGAGAGTAACTCTTTGACTCTTACCTTATATGAGTGTTATGATCCTATGGATTCTTTTGAAATATCCCTTTTTGATGAAGTTGACGCCTTCTATGCTTATGGCCGTGATGCCACTATGGATGATGCCTACGGAGATGAACTTGCTATAGTTCCTCATATTAAGCATGAAATTGTTTCTATTGCACCCACACTTGATTGTCCTATTATCCTTTTGAAATCTCCAATTCATATTCCGGAGAACTATGCTCTTATCAAGGCTCAATGTGATGGGTTGCATCTATCTTATCATCCTAAAAGCCGTGTTGAAAACAATACACGTGTTCTTGTAGGTCATGAACAATATGATTTATGTGATAGTTATATTCTTGACGTTGTTCATGATACTACTGAAAATTATTTTGAGAGAGGGAAGTTTGGTTGTAGAAACTTCCATATTACTAAAACTCCTCTCTTTATGTTGAAAGTTTTGAAGTTGTTCTTGTTCCAACTTCCTATGCATGTCACTTTGTGCTTATTTGATTTATTTTATTACAAGATGCCTATGCATAGGAAGTGGGTTAGGCTTAAATGTGTTTCATATTTTCTTCTTGATGCTCTCTTTTGCTTCAAAATTCTTATTCTTGTGAGAGCATCTTCTATAATCTTTCAGCCTAGCTAATGGCTCTAAAGAAGCGCTTTCGGGAGGCAGCCCGCAACGAATTTAGGTTTCTTTTTGCTTTTGTTGTGTCTTGATGATTGTTACTACTGTAGCAACATCATTGTATCTTTATTTTTCATCATTGTGCCAAGTTATAGCCTCTTACGGCAAGGGAAGTAAAAGTTGTGACATGCTGTCCAGAAAACAGATTCTGTCCTCGTGACCAGAAAAATTCCAGAAAAATCCCAGTTCATCTTTTTGAGCTGAAAGTTTTACACAGTATGATCTATACAATTAAGAAACTTCCGTATGTTCTGAGTTTTTTTATTTGAGTTGCAGAAGTACCCCTAAAAAATTCTTTACTATCTGCTGTTCTGTTTTTCACAGATTCTTCCACGATTTTTCTCTCCTAACTTTTGCAAACCTTAAGCTTGCTTTTTATTTGCAAAAACTTTTTGGCACTCTTGAGAAACAGTATCTCTTCAAGAATATCTTTATATCCAGTGGAAAAAAATTATTTATTAAGGGTACTAACCTCTCTAATCAGCTTATGATGAGTTATGTATGAAGGGAGTTTTCAAGTGTGCGATGGAAGATGATGAAAGAAGATCCAGGAGTGTCAAGCGCTCAAGCTTGGGGATTCCCCCATGCATCCCCAACAAATATTCAAGGAGACTCAAGCGTCTATGCTTGGGTATGCCCCCGTGCATCCCCTTCTCCATCAACAATCATCAGTTCGTCCTTCGTCTCACTATATTTTTATCACTTCATGCGTTATATGCTATGCTTGGAGCGTCTCGCTCTTAGGTTTTATTTTTTAGTTTTCTTTATCTTTTCTTGCTGTTCATAACAAGTTAGATCCCGTCTTACTTTGTGTGGGAGAGAAACACGCTCCACTTTCAAAATTTAGAACACATCATAGGATTTTTCCTGCTTATCTTTTTGCTGTTGTGTGTTCTTTATCTTTTCATAGCTACTGCCATGTTTAGTTTTAGTCTTAGTTTGTCTTTAGCAAGAGCCTTGGCTTTTTTTTAGTTTGTTGCTGGAACTCTTTTTAGTTTTCATGTTTATCTTGTTAAAGAGAGTTGGTTGTTGCACTGAGTTGTATCTTGTCTTGAAAGTAGGTAATTGAGGTTGCTATTTAATTTTAGTAGTAACTTGCAATGGTTTTGAGGTATTGATGTGAGTAATGTTTGAACTTTTGGTGTTAAGAGCTCTTGCCTATTAGTGATAGGTGTCGTATTTTGGGAAATCTGTGTGTATTTTCAAAACCTACAAAACTAGTTGAGAACTCTAGCTACTAGATGGATCACTAATCTTTGGAGGGATAAAATATTAGAGAACACTCACGTACCATGAGTCGAGGATGCGCAAGGATAACCAAACCCCCATACACTCCTCCTCGGGGTACTTGTCTCTTTGTGAACCTCCTTATTAGATTGAGAGTTACCGATAATAAGTGCATGAGTTATTCGGACTAATGTAAGTATTGAAAGTTGACACTTCCACCTTCCCATATTTTCCTAGCCTCTCCCGTGCCGTGCATTTCCTTCTTCTCACTTTAGAGTTGGTGTCCACCTTCGCCGGTACATCCAAACCCTTGGCATGATACGCTCTGTCATCATAAACCTCCTTATATATTTCCTCAAAACAGCCACCATACCTACCTATCAAGGCATTTACATAGCCTTTCCGAGATACATTGCCATGCAACATCCACCTCTTCATGACTTGATCTTCATGTCATACATGTTCCTGCTACACTGGCAACAACATACATTGCATACATCATGATAGTTACATCTTCTTTATGATTTTGAGTACCTTGTAAAGTGTGAAAGATCTCCTTTACCTTCTTGTAAAATAGAGTGTTGCCCTTAAGTGAGGAAAAGATCCCAAAGTGGACACAATAAAAGATCCCAAAGAGGACAAATGAGAGTTAAATAGAAAGAGCCATACTAGTACTCCCTTTATATCCTTGTACTCCATAGAGATGATCATTATGCATATAGCTATGTGGGGACCTTCACACTATAGAACTTGGCTTGCATATTCCAAGGATGAGCCTCCTCAAACGAGCTCTAGGTCTTCATGACCGAGCAAGTTAGATGCACCCCCACTAGTTCCATTGGAGAGCTTCTTAGCTCGTATGTGCATCCGTTGCATGGAAATCCCTACTGCTCACATCATATCTATCATTTGGCATCTCTTGCCTATGATTGTCCTCATTGATGTGAGCCTTTCTCATCCTTTTTGTCTTCCTACTCCGTACTTCTCTCTTCGCCATCCTAAGTGTCAACTCTCGTGCTTACGCTCATCCATTGCATGAGTGCTCGAAATATCGAAAAGGAGTGGATCAAATTGACTTGTACCTGGCTAGTGCTCTGGGGACGAGTCAAGATAAGATTCCAAAGAGGACCAAGTGTGAAACTTTAGTAGATTGAGTTCTCAACAAATAAATATTTTTCTTGTATTCCCTATCCCCCTTCTTGCACGCAAACACCATTTGGAGACATTCGAGCCACGGACAGCGAGATCTCGTGCACCTAATGTTCTTTTGTTACTTGTTTCCGTGCTAATATAGACTCTTGCATGTTATGACTTGAATTGAATCTCTAACCTTGATTGCTTTACTTTTCAAAGTTCTTATATGGTTGCTAGCATGTCACCACAGAAATTATGCTGTTATCATTTACCTACTCGAGGACGAGCAGGAATTAAGCTTGGGGATGTTGATACGTCCAAAACGTATCTATAATTTCTGCTTGCTCCATGCATGTTTTGTGTGATATTGCTAGGTTCTAGATACACTTTCATACACTTTTGATCATATTTGGACTAACCTATTAACTCAGTGCACCCCAGTGCCAGTTCCTGTTTTCTGTTGCTTTTCTATTTCAGTTTTCCCCCATATAAAAAGTGCCATAAAAATTCCGGGAAAAATACAGGAAAAATCAGCGTACAGGAAGCTTCGTGAAGAGCCCGAGTGGGGCCAGAGGGGATCCAGGGGGCCCAGGCGGCCACCCGGCGTGGCCCCACCCTTGGCCGCGCCAGGGGGGCGCCTGGGCCCCTGGTCCACCTCTGGCTGCCCCCCTTCGCCTATTTATTGTCCTTCACGGGGAAACTCCTAAGACAGAACCCTATTTAGCAAACTCGCCTCTGTTCCGCCGCCGCCGCGCTTCCAAGATCGGGAGCACCAGAAGACCTCTTCCCGGCACCCTGCCGGAGGGAGGGCCGACCTCCGGGAGTCTCCTCTCCACCATGGATGCTCCCCGGATGTCTCGTGAGTAGTTTTCCTTGGACCATGGGTCCGTGATCAGTAGATATGTGATGTTCTCCTCCCCTCTTTGTTCTTCATGGTTTAGACCTCGTGAGCTGTCCTACATGCTCGAGGCACTTTTGTAATATTTCTGCTATTGCTATGCAGAGTTTGATGGGATCTGATGGATTATGAGATTATGTTCAGATTGTGATGAGTAATATATTTGGTTTTTATCTCTTATATTTTTGTTCCTAAGTAATTCTTGCATGTTCTCCGTTGCTGTTTATTGCTTTGGCCAAGTAGTGGTAGTGACTCCAAGAGGGAACGTAGTGCTCGATTGTGGGTTCATGCCCCCCCCCCCGATGACACGCTTGAATGACAGAAACATGAGTCTAGGGGATGTGTTGTTGCCACAAGGGGGAAACAACGGTGCTTGTAACCGCGGTTGCAAGGATTGTTTACTTTACGCAAAGTTCTTTTTAATGCAGTTGTCTGTTGCTTTGGGTTTACACTTTGGGTGGGGCTCGCAACTTAATACCAGCGAGATGTTCTGGATAGATATCTCAAGGTGGATGATTAGTAGTAGATGCAGTTGGATTACGGTCTACTTATTTTGGCGTACTGCCCATGCTTTTGAGATCTTCCTTTCTTTTGTAGGATAGTTAGCATTGTGGTGCGTTCATAATCCTGACAATTGCCCTTCTGTAATTTGTTTACCTCGCATAGCAGTTTTATCGTCTTTTGGGAGAGAGACATCACTAGTGAACATCACGTATCCTGCTCCATATCCTTATTACTGTTTCCACGCTATATTTACTTTCCTGCTTTTTACTTTCAGTTGCTATCATTATCCTTTGTGTTTTACCCTTTGTGAACAACAAGACCGGAGAGATTGACAACCTCTCTGAACTTCGTTGGGAACAAAGTTATCTGTGTCTGTGTGCAGGTCCACGTCAGTTGCGCCGCTGACACCTACTTATCATCTCTGGAGTCCTACTGGAGACAAACCTTGGTATCTTCACCGAGGGAAACTTGCTGCTGCGCTACATCTCAACCTTCCACTTGGCGTAACCAACGAAGGGCGAGAATCCATCAGGATGCAAGAGAGGGAGGGTGTGCTGCCTCCCGTGGCGTCGGTCGCCCTATTTGCGCTGCCTCCGGGTGCATTTTTGTTATTCCCCGGTTGCTCGATCGTGGCTGGAGGAGTTACCATCACGTCCGGCGCCGCCGCCGCGGTGTTGGCGGCCGAAGTCACCAATATGCCAGGAGTCGGTGCGGCAGCCACCACTATGGCGGGAGTCGGGACTGCAGGCGCCGCGGTGCCCGAGTTGCTGCCGACCATGCTGGGGACCGGTATGGGCCCTTGTCCACCACGCACTTTCCAGTTCGCGAGTGACAGCATCATATCTGGAAGGAGGGCGTTTATCGTCTTCGCCACTTCGTCCTGGACAAGCTGCGGAAGCATGTTCACCTTCTCCTCCAGTCCACGAACATAAGCGGCGTCTTCTTCGGTCCTTCTTGCCTTGCGCCCCCTCGAACCGTACTGCTCTGCCGGTTTTCCATAATATTCGGACCAATTTAGGTCCGCACCAAAGCCGACCACACGGCCAGCTGACGATGGCTTCGTCGTCACGTCGTCAACCTTCTTGACCTTGTTCAACGCCCTGTTAAAGGCGTTGTCCCACGGGCCGGCCGGCTTAACCGACGACTCCTGCGATGAGGCGATTTTCATTTCCACTTGCTGCAGAAAGAATGTGAAACATTAAGAAATTGTGAACTTCACTGGATAATTCAATCGACAAGGTCGCGTGGTAAACTACTTACCACGGCAGTCGTAAACTCCTGAATCTTAGGATCGATAACTATTTTTGAGGTTTCTTTGTCCTTATAGCTCCGGGCCCTCACAAATAATTCGGTCTGCGGATCATCTTTGTATTGCTCGAAGGGGTTAGGTATGCCCACAGCGGCGTACTCGGCATCCTCCTTGTCCCATTTAGGCTTGGAACTTCTGTAACCACCGGCTCCGAGACGGTGGTTACCTATGACCTGTGACCGCATGGCCTTGCCCTTTGCACTCGCAGCCTTGGATGGCTCGGACTCACACCTAGCCTTGAAAAGGTTGTAGGTAGCTTCGTCGATCAACGGCTCTTTCTCCTTGAGCTCCTCCCAGGTTTTGTTCTTTTCAATAATTTCCCTCTTCACCCGGGTTTTCCAACTGGACAAGGCCTTGCTCATCTTCCTGAGGGCCCATGTGTTTACTTTGTTCCCTTTGAGTTTGGTGTTATCGTACGGCTCCGGAAACTTGTATCGTCCGTGCAGCTTGTTGATAAGAAGCTGACAATAATGAATATTCTCACGACTTCTGAGGTTAATCGTGGTGATTGGCACGGTGTTGCGGAGGATCGCCGCGACTTGACGGCCGTACCCTTCCGAAAAACGTTCAGGCTGTTTAGGAATCCCGACGGCGGTCAAAACAGTAAACTCTTGCCTGATGGTGCCGACCTTGGTCGGTTTCCGATTTCTCTTCTTCGACTGGGTACCATCTGTGTTGTAGCCACCGGTCCCATCATCCTCGCCGGTGTTCCTCTCATCGTTTGTTGTACCGGCCTCCTCCTCCATGTCATCATCCGATGAGTCGGACTCCGACTCTATCTCCTCCTCATACTCCTCCTCGCCCGGAGGTACTTCCTCTTCTCTCTGCTCCTCGACCTCCTCCTGGGAGTATTCCCAAAATTGCTTCCTTTTTTCCCGGCTGAGAAGAAGGACCGGCGTCGGCTCCGGTCGACATGTTTGCACTAGTACAATATTAAGAAATGCAACTACTTAATTAATTAGCACAATAAATAAATGCAACTACTCTCATGTTAAGAAAAATAGCAAAGGTACGTCATGCACGAATTCACGGAAAAATTCGGCATGACCTTTGCTATTTTTCTTAACATGAGAGTGCCCCATTCTCAACCGAAACGTAAGTTAATCAACATTTTGGGAGAAAGGGGATAATGATTTGTACCTACACAACATATATATAGGCTATACATGAGACAATAACCATCAACATAGCATTCGTTCTTATCAGATTTCATAACCAGAGTCACCAAATATCAAGTAAAATAGTGGATTGATATATGCTTAACAACATCTATATGACAAGTGCTAGATTTTTATAAGAACAAATGATATAGCTACTTCATCACTGTCCTAAAATTCTAGTAAAACTAGTACATAACCCATGTGTTGCATTTTTTTAAAGAGAATCAAGGAATGACCAGAGCTAGTACTCCCTCCGATCCATAATAAGTGTCGGTCATCTAGTACAAAGTTTGTACTAGCTTAATACAAAATGAGCGACACTTATTATGGATCGGAGGGAATAGCATTTTTTAAAGCTGCTTGCATTCTGTTAAGAACAGATTCTACTCAGATTTCCCTCTCCATTTAATTTTGTTAAGAACAGATTCTACACACACACATGACACACACACAGCACAACACACACACACAGCAGAATCAATTTTTATTAAGCAGCAAAGAGAACAATAGCAAAAGAAAAAGCAAACCCCAAAGGGAAAGATTGTTTCCCTTTTGACCTATGTTGCTATGATGGCTTATATATGCATCCAGAAAGATTTTAAGGTAGGATGGTATTTAGCGAGACAACATGTCATATTGTCATGTGATATTGAAGTAGAATATAAACCTTTCACTAGTAAATGTTGACACATTGGATACATATACATCTTTTTTCTATCTCTTTCCTTGGGAGATGGCTAAAGCCTAAAGTAACTGACTTTTTTTTACTAGAAACTACTAATAATGACCAATCTGTCTAGGAACAGAGGAGATCAATGGTATTGTGCAAAGTATTGTGTGGCTGGATGACCATAGAAGGTTAGCTATACTTCAATGATCATGCATACACTTAACAATTTCATTTGTACAACACTGAGCAAAAAATCCCAAGATATTTTGAAGCAGATTCAGACAATTAGCAAGCCTAATTACAAGCATTTTCAAACTGTTGGGGATCGACGCAGAAAACAAAAAATTTCCTACCTACGAGTCCCGAACCCAAGATCTATGCTATGCTGATGTATGTAACGGAAGGAATCGGTGTTCCTACCTTTGAAGACCGAAAGAGGGAAACGTTCCTCGAACGTGGTTGGCGTAGACTCTGATTCTACGACATCCCTGTCGTGTTGAAGAACCTCCGACGATGAAGTAGCACCACACGTGTAGTGCCTCGCGGGTTTACACACGTACGGTGCAACCGACGTCCCTCCGGGCTCCGAACCAGAAGAGCAGCCGATAGAAGATTGATCTGGATCCCGATTCCGGCAGTGTGACGGCGTCCGGATGATGGTGAAACCCCCAACCAGGTGCAAACTCCAAACCAGGGGAGTCCGCTCTAGGTCGGAGAAAGAGAGAGAGAGAAATTCAATGTTGCACTACTAGAGAAATAGCTATACATGGAAACCTTATTAGTGGCGCATTTTATATGTAATGCGCCACTATGTTTTAAGGGGTGGCGCACTGGTTAAAAATGTGCCACCCATAAGCTCCTATAGGTGGCGCATTTTTAAAAATGCGCCACCCCTAAGAGTGGGCCAGCCCGGGATCCCCTTATACGTGGCGCATTTGGAGAAATGCGCCACCCCTAAGAACCTTATAGGTGGCGCATTTTGGAAATGCGCCATCCCTAAGAGCTTATGGGTGGCGTATTCTGGAAATGCGCCACTCCTGAGGAATTTTTAACCAGTGTGCCACACCTATAAGAGAAATAGCTATGCATGGAAACCTGATTAGTGGCGCATTTTATATGTAATGCGGCACTATGTTGTAAGGGGTTGCGCCACCCATAAGCTCTTAGGGGTGGCGCATCTTGCATATGCGCCACTACTAAGCAAAAACTGTGCGGGAAAATTCCCAAATACACCCCCCCACCCGTGGACCACCTTTTCAATTTTAAAAAAAATAAAAGAAAATGATAGAAATGTCAAAAAAACAAAAGAAAATAAGTTTCCCATATGATATGTCGTCTAGTTGTTAGAAACATTTCCAAATATGAATTTCGACTTTTTTTGCAAAATCTCTCGAGAATTTTGTAAAATGGTCATAACTTTTGCATACGACCTCCGATGAAAAAGTTTTTTATATGAAAAATCATCTACTCGAAAAGTTATAGCCAAATTCAACCGGGTGTAACCCGTTGAACATTTTTAGAATCCTCAAATACCCCTAACAGAAAAAAGTTACGGGCATTTGAAGATCAGGAGACAGGAAAAATGAAAAAAAAAATTGAACTTAGTAGTGGCGCATTTTTTATGAAATGCGCCACTAGTAACAGAAAAAAAAATTGAAATTTTTAACAAATTTTTTTTTTTTTTTTAAAAATCAAAATAGGCTAGAGGACCAATCGGGAAGTTTTAAAAAAAGTTGAAAATTTTAGATAGTAACATTAAAAAATTAAAAATTAAAAAAAATCAAAATTTTTAAAAAAGTTCAAAATATGCTAATGGTCCCATCGAGAAAGTTTCAAAAAAATGTTGAAAATTTTAGCACAACCATGAACATTAACAAGGTCCTAGACATCAACATGGTTTATGTCGGGACCCGGGGTTAGCGTATGTAATTCCAGTCACGATACAATCACATGGAGAGCCGAGAACCGTACCCACTTGTCTAAGCAGACAAGGCCAAGAACAGAACGTTCTCGGTAAGCATCGAACGTGAGGGGCATCCCATTCAGGCCGGATGATCATCTGAGATGGGTCCTCATCGTCCGCTCACAAGTCTAAATGCTTATGGGTGGTGAATCCCATACTCATAGACAAGTCGCCTCAACCATGTTATCAATTGGATCCTAACTCTTACATAGACTTACTCCAGCCCGATCACTTAGTCGGGGTCTAGGGCGGGCTCGATCATACAACAAAGTGTGCACGTGACAGAGTCACGAGCAATCGCATCACGATGCCCCAAGCTGCGCACATTTAAGGGCCACTTGGTGTATAAAAGACCGTCAGCCAGATCACAACTAAGGTCTCGAAAACCCATACTAAGACATGCATGTTATAAACATACACGCAGCACACATGCCTAGTATGAACAGCAGGTATCATCACATAACTCTACAAGTACTCTTTGTTAATATACATATAGAGCATACAAAGATCACATGTCTGTGATCACATTACATCATACAACGGAAGCAAATTAGGTCTGAGTACAGACAAGATTAACAAATGGCTTAGAGAAGCCTTGTAAACAAACATGCCCTTCCACGAGGGACCAGACTACTGTCTGGGACTATACTACCAAGGTCAACGTCGAACTTCACGAAGGTGACTCCATCGGGGTCCGGTTCTTATCTAAAACATAGAATAAGCAAACGTGAGTACAAAGTCGTACTCAGCAAGACTTACATCAGATCTATACTACTCATGCTCAAGTATCAAGGTAAAGGAGGTGGGGTTCAACATGCAGAAGTGCCAGCTTTGACTTGGCTAATCCTATACTACGAGTACCAGACTTGAGGTAAGAAGCGTACACGAGTCCACTACATCTCCAACCAATACACCACTATGGTTACTTCCTCGACTTCCCCACGAAGAAGCACACCATAGCACTCACGCTTATCTTGCGAGTTTTATAAGTATCCATTCAAGTTGTCTATGATCAAGTAAAAGTTTCCAAGTAGTCCATAACCGCGGACACGGCTATTCGAATAGTTCATTAACCCTGCAGGGGTGTACATCTTCACTCGCGTGTCATCACTTATCGCCTCGTTCTTGTCACCCTTCAAGCGGATGTCGGACGTGGATGAAACCAAGGCACTACCCTCACATCACCTTCTCTAATCCAGGAGTCGACTACCTGAGTTTGTCACCGCTCGAGAGTCCGGCCGGTTCCACGAAACGGACTCAGATAATGTAAGGGACCGAGACGCCACCTTTGACAGATGGTTTCACTGCCTCACAGGTCCACCCACATATCTATACATAAATCAAATGAAAAGCCCGAATCTAGTGTGACTCCTGGACTGGATCGGGTATGTAAAGAGGCCAAACGGGGCTCCCATAAACCCTACATGTGGTCATACTCTTTGTCTTGGATCACAAAACAGGAACTCGGGTCCTAGGGCAGTGTTCAACGAGACAACCCACTGTGTACTCCTACACAGCCTCTCATCGTTCACCTTTGTTTAGGGTGGATTCACCAACACGTTTACATCAGCAACACTGTGTTCATTCCATCCCGACTCACAATCAAAACATCCTCATTGTATCACTAAGCAGCAAAAGCAGTAACATTTGTAGGGGCCACATGCTCATCAATCAACTCCTGAATCTGCTAGGATTGTGGTTTGCTTAATACGGTGGCAAAATGATAGGTCATGCATCGGAATGGGTTCAACTATGCGAAAGAACGTGTCTCGATGATCTCCTAATCATGCATAAGCGAGACTGAGAGTGAAGTAGGATTTTATAGACATGATCAATGGGGTTTGCTTGCCTTGCTGACGAGGTTCGATATCGGTGTCTTCAACGAAGGGGGTGGCCTCCGGTTCCGGTTGCACTTCTATCGAGCAAACAATCAAACAAGGTATAAATTTATTTGCAATGCATCAAACACATGATCAATATTGAAATGGTGATGTTCTTGGTCACAATGTGGGTACAATTCCATTTAAAAGAAGTCAAATGCAAAGTCACTTGCAAATGTGCTTCAAATTTGAATTTGAAAAAAAGCCATATGGATGTTTTGCACTGTTCACCCAATTTTAATTGGTCAAACATGAAAACAGAGCCCATATTCATAATCCTTGGATTTTTCTGATATTTTTAGACATATTATTTGTTATATTTGGAGTTAAAATGAATTACTTATGAATTTCCCAAGTTTAAATGATTTTCTGGAAATTTCTGGATTATTTTAATTCTCTGGAAAAGGTTTATTGCGTCAGCCTGGCGTGGGGGTGACGTCAGGGGGGGCTGACCAGCGGGTCCGGGCTGTCAGTGGCAGTGGGTGTTAACCCGGTTTAACTGAATAAACAGGGTCATTAGGGGGGGCAGGGCCCACCTGTCATAGAGTTAGGGTTAGGATTAGCTGGGTGATTAAGATTAATGGCCTTGGGCCCACTGGTCAGAGAGAGAGGAGAGAGGTTTAGGGCTCGGGTTAGCCGGCGAGTCGCCGGAGTTCTCGCCGGAGTAGCGAGTTTGGCACGGGAGGGGGCTTGGAGGGGATGGGCGTGTAGCCTGTGAGCTGGCGCACCCATTCGTGCCACTGGAGCGTCAAGGGGAGGCTCTGGAGCTCGGCTGCTACGACAATGGAGAAGGCCGACGACTGGAAACGAAGAAGTCGAGCACGAGGCCACGGGAGGGAGCGGGAGATGGGGGAATCCAGCGAGCTACTCACATTGAAGACGATGGCGCACTCGGGGAAGCCGGAGGGAGGCCCGAGACGGTGAATTTAATGGCGAGGAGCTCACGGCCGTCGGTGGAATCGGCGAAGATGGCGTCACCTCGGGGGGTTGCTGGGCTCAATTGAACGTGCAGCTCGATGAAGAAGAACACGGCGATGCTCCTGGACAAGGTGTCTGGTCTCGTAGAGCTCGATGGCCACGGGTTCTCCTCGGCCGCGAGCCACGGCGGTCCTCGGGCGGCGTTGATTCCGAGCGGAAGAGGGAGGGATAGAGACAGAGAGAGGGGGAAGAAGATTGGAGGTGACCAGGGCGTCTCCGCGGCGGTTCAAGGGGAAGGGGAAGGCCTAGATGGCTCCAGGGCGGCGAGGTGGCGCCGTGCCCGCGCTCTGCCTCCACCGAGCTGCTTGGCTCGGCGGGGAGGTAGACGACAAGCGCCCCGGGCTGAGCTGGGCCAGGCCAGTGGAGTTGGGCCGACGCCTGTGGGCGCCAGGTAAGCTCCTTCTCTCTGTTTTTTTTTTATTTCTTCTGACATTTGTTCTGTTTTGATAAAACAATTATCAAAACATTTAATAAAAATGCCCAAACAATTTTATAAATCCTAGGTGACCAGTAGCAAGTCACATAAAGAATTTGGACATTTTTGAAATTCAATTAATTTGAATTTCAATTCAAATAGGGGTAAACTTTAATTTCCAGAGCACTATTTGAATATTAGAAAATTCCATGAGTATGGGAAAATACCCAAACCACTTTTAAAATGATCAGCATCATTTATAGGAATTTTCCAAACATTCAAAAGATTTTTTGAAAAAGATTTTTATCTGGCCATTTCAAATAATTTCTCAGGGCTTTCTGCTTCCCCATTTTTGAATTTCTTTTTGAATTTTTCATGATGCAAAGGGATCAAACAAGCCCTAGTACTTACCCTAGTTGGGGTTCTGACAGTTTAATAGGATTTATATGTTAGATATATCAACAAGTGTCTGCTAGGTGAGCTGGAGTGAGAGTTGAATAGAACCGAGAAGTTAAGCGTGCTGGCACTAGAGTAGTGCTAGGATGGGTGACCCTCGGGGAAGTTTGACCACGGAGGTTAGTTTGACCTGAGATTAAGCATAGTGATCGGGCATTAAGCATACTAACCTGAGATTAAGAAAAAAAAATTATTTTCTAGATCTAGATACAAAATTCAAAATTTAAAAAAATTAATAGTGGCGCATTTTCAGAATGCGCCACCCCTAAGAGCTTATAGGTGTCGCATCCATAATGCGCCACTAAACAGAAAAAAAGTACGCCACTAAAAGGGCATTCCCTAGTAGTTTTGTGTTGAAAAAGGCACCCCCACCCCTCCTTATATAGGCCAAGGAGGGGCTCCACCCCCTCCCCTTCCCCCATGTGGGACTAAACCCCCAAGGGGGGGAGTGGTGCGGCTAGGAGGGGGATGGGCCCCTCCCTTGGCGCCAAGCCCAAGGGGGGAGGCTCCCCCTTCCCCTCATGGGCCTTTTAAGGCCCAAATACCTTTTCACATTTTTAATTAATTATTTAAATCATTTTTAATATTTAATTCTGTCAATTAAATAATAAAACATATTTAAACATTAATATATATATATTATTTTGAACCTTTCAAAATATCTGGAACAGCTTCCGGCACCTCCCGGTACATTTCCGTTGTTTTCTCTCTTTTCACCGATGATCCCGAATCAATCCTTAATGCATTGATTGCCCTTAAGTGTGACACCCTACGGTCCGGGAAACAGTAGACATGATCGAGACACTCTCTGACCAATGACCATCATGTGGGATCTGGTTACAATCCTTGATGTGCCCCTACGCTTCCATCGAATAAACTTCATCGTTGTTGAACCGTTAACAATATGACTTGATCCCTTTGTGCTTCGGTACTATGTTTGTCCGAGGTATGATCGTCGGTATCCAATACCTAGTTCTTCCTCGTCTCTGACATAACATGTTTACTCGTCTGTGAATATTACATCTCTTGTGACCTAGTCACTTGCTTGCAAGCTATTGATGCAACACCACCGAGTGGGCCCAAAGTACCTATCCGTCACTCAGATTGACAAATCCCGCTCTGATCTATTTCATACTCCTCAACATATCTACTTCGGAATACCCAAGATACACCTTTTCAGTTACCATGTTTCAGTGTAACGGTTAATGCACTCAAAGCATCCTAATAGATAGCAATTATGTATGATCATCACGATCTAAGGATTCGGTCACTATGTTATTAAGTCATCGCAATGCTGAACTTATGTGACTTGATCACACTGCAATGCTTAAGGTGGGTGTGTGTCCATCACATCATTCTCCTAATGATATGACCTTATTGTCAATAGACTATTATGTTCTCATGATCAGGAAACCTTGATCATCAATTGCCCAATGAGCTAGTATGCCTGAGTTTAACTAGGGACCAGGTTGTTATGTATCACACGTGTATTAATGTTTCCGCTTAATACAGTTCTAGCACAATATATAACATATTATGAACAAAGAGATATGTGACAAATATCTTTATTAATTTGCCTCTAGGGCACATATCCAATAGTCTCCCACTTGCACTAGAGTACAAATTACACTAGTTTACATCAGGTATGTGTCTAACACCAATAGTCTCTCGGTGTTGTTCAAACTTGGCTTGTGGAAGAGGTTTAGTCATTGGGTCTGACGGATTCAGATTCGTATGTATTTTGCAAATCCTAGTATGACCATCCTTGACGTAGTCCCGCGTCACATGGAAACGCCGGAGAATATGCTTGATTGTAGAGTGAGTCCTCGGCTCCCTTGTGTTAGCAATGGCACCCGTATTATCGCAATAAATGCTAACAGGGTCAGTGCAACTAGGGAATACGCCAAGCTCGATGATGAACTTCTTCAGCCAATGCGCTTCGTTTGACGCTTCGCAAGCGGCAATATACTCCGACTCCATCGTAGATTGGGTGACGACTGACTGCTTGCCGCTCCTCCAGCTAATCGCACCACCATTCAACATAAACACGTATCCCGTCTGGGATTTTGAGTCATCGGGATCAGTACCAAGACTGGCATCGACGTAACCTGTTACGGCGAGCTCTTCTTCACATCCTCCATAGACAAGAACCAGATCCTTAGTTCTTCGTAAGTACTTAAGGACGTTCTTCACTGCAATCCAATGATCCATTCCAGGATTACTTTGGAAACGATTAGTCAGACTAACCGCCAGGGCCACATCTGGTCGAGTACACAACATAGCATACATGATAGAACCTATGGCTGAGGCATAGGGCTTTGAGGACATTTCTTCCCTTTCTTTTGTTGTTGCTGGGCATTGAGTCACACTCAATTTACTTCCTTTCATAACGGGCAAGAGGCCTTTCTTGGCGTTATCCATATTGAACCTCTTCAATATCTTCTCAAGGTAAGTTCTCTGACTCAGTGCTAATAGGCGTCTTGATCTATCTCTATAGATTTTAATGCCTAATATGTATGCAGCTTCACCTAGGTCCTTCATGGAAAATTGTCCATTCAAATATTCCTTTACCCCCTCTAGAAATTTCACATCATTCCCTATCAATAATATGTCATCCACATATAGTACTAGGAATGCCACAGAGCTCCCACTCGCTTTCTTATAAACACAGAATTCTTCTTCATTTTGGACAAATCCAAAAGCTTTGATCACCTCATCAAAACGAAGATTCCAGCTCCGAGATGCTTGCTTCAACCCATAAATGGACCGTTGAAGTTTGCATACCTTACCGGCGTCCTTAGGATCAATAAAACATTCCGGTTGTACCATATACAACTCTTCCTCAATGTTGCCATTTAGGAACGCGGTTTTCACATCCATCTGCCATATTTCATAATTGTAATAGGCAGAAATTTCTAGCAATATCCGGATAGACTTTAGCATCTCTACGGGAGATAAAGTCTCTTCATAGTCAACTCCTTGAATTTGTCGGAAACCTTTTGTGACAAGTCGAGCTTTATAGACCGATACGTTTCCGTCTGCATCAGTCTTGTTCTTGAATATCCACTTATTCTCGACGGCCTTTCGGTCGTCAGGAATATCCACCAAAGTCCATACTTTGTTGGCATACATGGAGTCTATCTAAGATTTCATGGCTTCCAACCATTTCTCAGACTCGGGTCCCTCCATTGTTTCTTTGTAGTTCGCAGGTTCGTCAGGTTCATTTAACATGACTGCATTGACAAGTTGCCCATAAAACTGAGTTTTTACTCGGGCTCTTGATGACCTGCGGGGTACAATAGGATCCTCTTCATCTTGATCATGATCCTCATGTATGTCACGATCGTTATGAATATCATCATGACCGTTCTCTTCAGCTCTCACTACGGAAGATGGTTCTGGAACAACTTCCATTGCCATTTCTTCCACTTGGAGTGATTGTTCAATCATCTCGTTGAGGTATATTTTCCTCCCACTCAATTCTTTCGAAAGAAATTCTTTCTCAAGAAAGCATCCAATCTTGGCGACAAACGTTTTGCCCTCAGACTGGTTGTAGAAGGTGTATCCAACGGTTTCCCTTGGATATCCCACAAATATGCACTTATCCTCTTTTGATTCGCGTTTGTCAGGCTGAAGTTTCCTAACATAAGCCTCAAAACCCCAAATCTTCAATGAGACAACTTTGGTTTCTTGCCATGTCATTCCTCAAATGGTGTTGTCTTTATGGATTTGGACGGTGCCCTATTAAGAATGTAAGCGGCAGTTTCTAATGCATACCCCCAGAATGACACAGGTAAATCGTTATGAGACATCATCGATCGTACGCTATCCAATAGAGTTCGATTACGTCGCTCAGAAACACCGTTACGCTGAGGTGTTACTGCCGGCGTAAGTTGTCGTACGATGCCACAAGTCTTAAGATGATCGCCAAACTCGTGACTTAAATACTCGCCTCCTCGATCGGATCGAAGGTGCTTGATTTTCTTCCCGAGTTGATTCTCGACCTCACTCTGAAATTCCTTGAACCTTTCAAAGGTTTCAGACTTATGTTTCATCAAGTAGATATACCCATATCTGCTTAAGTCATCTGTGAAGGTCACGAAGTAACGAAGACCATTGCGTGTGGGGACGTTCATAGGTCCACATACATCTGAATGTATGATCCCTAACAAGTCTTCCGCATGCTCCATTGTTCCATTGAATGGAGTCCTTGTCATCTTGCCCATAAGGCATGGTTCACATGTGTCAAGGGATCCAAAATCCAATGACTCCAGAAGTCCATCATCATGAAGCTTCTTCATGCGCTTTTCACCAATATGACCAATTCGACAATGCCACATCATCATGTGTTCTTCGCCACTAGGTTTTAATCTTTTGGCATCTATGTTATAAATATGAAGTATATCACAATCGAGATTAAGAATGAATAAGCCATTTTCTCCGGTGCGTGAACATAAAACACATCATCCTTATAAATCGCACAACCAATTGTATCTGACTTAAAAGAATAGTGGTCTCACTTCAAGCAAGAACCACTAACGATGTTCACACACAATGCGGGTACATAGTAGCACTTATTCAAAATCAAAACTAATCCCGAAGGGAGACTAAGATGCTTCGTGCCGACCGCCATCACTTCAATCCGGTAGCCGTTTCCCACGCGCATCGTCACTTCATCTTTCATCAAGCGTCGCCTATTCCGTAGCCCCTAAGAGGAGTTAGAAATATGAGAAACAGATCCTGTATCAAATATCCAGGATTTGTTCCCAGCGCTTGTTAAGAAAAGATCAATAACGTGTATATCAAATATACCTTTGTCTCTTCTGACAATCTTGCCAGCCTTCTTATCCTCTAGGTACTTGGGGAAGTTGCGTTTCCAGTGACCATCACCCTTGCAGTAGAAACACTCAACCCCGGGCTTGGGTCCAGGTTTGGGTGCCTTACGAGGAGTGACAACTGGCTTGTCACCCTTCTTCGGGCTTCTCTTCTTTCCCTTCTCCTTCTTGCCAGACTTCTTGAATTCAACGGTCTTGTTGACCATGAATACAGCATGCTCCTTCTTGATCTAAACCTCAGCAGTTTTCAGCATGGAGAAAAACTCAGAAGGGGTCTTAGTCATCCCCTGCATGTTGTAGTTCAACACAAAGCCTTTGTAGCTAGGGGGCAGCGACTGCGGCACCCTATCAACAGCAAGTTCATCTAGAATCTGACATTCCAGAGCATTCAAGCGTTGAACGTAGCTAGACATCTTGACCACGCGCTCACTAACACTGCTATGCTCATCCATCTTTGCTGAGAATAAAGCTTCAGAAGCCTCATAACGTTCAGCCCTGGCTTGGGGTGCAAAGACGGCCTTGAGGTCGGTGATTATCTCATATGCACCCATCCTCTCAAAGCGTTTCTGCAGCTCAGCCTCCATGGAGTAAAGCATTCCACTCTGGACAAGGTTGTAATCATCCGTCTTGGAGAGGTAGACATTCTTCTCGTCCTGACTAGCGTCTGCTGGTGGTTCGTCACCTAACGCGGCCTCTAGTACGTATGCCATCTTGAGGGGAATGAGGAGAATCCTCAGAGTGCGGAACCAGTTAATGAAGTTTGACCCATCGGTTTTCAGTTTGTCTTTGTCTAGGAATGACCCTAAGTTGAATGAGGGGCAAGGTGCAGGCATCTACAATGGTTATTTGCAAAACACATATTTAGACTTTGTTCATAATTGGAGTTCAATTTTAATTAATTCTAAAACTCCCACTTAGTTAAACATCTCTCCAAATTTACTAAGTGATTAACATAATCCTAGTTTGAATGATCGTCCTCGAATATCACACGGCCGACGACACATCTCCCTAGGTAGGCCATCATGCCAATCATATCCGTTATATGACTCATGCTTAACCTTTCGGTCATTCGTATCCCAAGCACATATATACATATATCAAGCCTGCCAGTCGAACCTTAGTGTATGGTTGTTCACCAAGGCCATATCTGCATATGCTAGGTTTTCCAAACCCAACCTCATGCGATCGCTAATGTATGTATGACACCCGATCGTCACGGCCTGCCTAACATAAAGAGATCCTTCATGGCGGTGCCCACTAAGGGAGAATACAATCATGGTATTGAGAGAGATTATCATATCATGCTACCGTCGCATATCTAGCATATTAGCAAGACAGGAAGTAAAATTGTAAATCATACAAGATATGATCCCCCCCTTACATGCAAATTAAAGTTAAAACGCCTTCTACTTTATATTTTGCAAGTTTTACATGGATGGTAAGGGGTTTCGAGAGAGAAACGCTTTCTATCCTGCGAAAACAAGCCACAACACCAATCCTGCAATCGTCTCTATTACACCCCTGTCGGGGCCCTCCGTTTCAAACGTCTTCGCGTCGCTAATGTTAGAGAGACAGACACCCCCCAGTCACTTATATGGTACAAGCCATATGTCAAGCGTGGAACCAGTCTCGCGTAAACGCGTAAGGTCAGTTGGGGCCGCTTCATCAGGACATTGCCGCAACGCTAAACGAGTACAGGTGGGAGGGTAACAATTGGAGAATTGATGCCCACATCCTAGATGTGTTCTACCCGTACAATACATCTACGCATAGCCTTGCTCATGATACCACTGTTGGGGATCGGCGCAGAAAACAAAAAAAATTCCTACCTACGAGTCCCGAACCCAAGATCTATGCTATGCTGATGTATGTAACGGAAGGAATCGGTGTTCATACCTTTGAAGACCGAAAGAGGGAAACGTTCCTCGAACATGGTTGGCGTAGACTCTGATCCTACAACCTCCCTGTCGTGTTCAAGAACCTCCGACGATGAAGTAGCACCACACGTGTAGTGCCTCGTGGGTTTACACACGTACGATGCAACCGACGTCCCTCCGGGCTCCGAACCAGAAGAGCAGCGGAAAGAAGATTGGTCCGGATCCCGATTCCGGCAGAGCGACGGCGTCCGATGATGGTGAAACCCCCAACCAGGTGCAAACTCCAAACCAGGGGAGTCCTCTCTAGGTCGGCGAAAGAGAGAGAGAGAGAGAGAGAGAGAAACTCAATGTTGTGTTGAAAAAGGCACCCCCACCCCTCCTTATATAGGCCAAGGAGGGGCTCCACCCCCTCCCCTTCCCCCATGTGGGACTGAACCCCCAAGGGGGGAGTGGTGCGGCTAGGAGGGGGGATGGGGCCCTCCCTTGGCGCCAAGCCCAACGGGGGAGGCTCCCCCTTCCCCTCATGGGCCTTTTAAGGCCCAAATACCTTTTCACCTTTTAAATTAATTATTTAAATCATTTTTAATATTTAATTCTGTCAATTAAATAATAAAACATATTTAAACATTAATATACATTATTTTGAACCTTTCAAAATATCGGGAACAGCTTCCGGCACCTCTCGGTACATTTCCGTTGTTTTCTCTCTTTTCACCGATGATCCCGAATCAATCCTTAATGCATCGATTTCCATTAAGTGTGACACCCTACGGTCCGGGAAACAGTAGACATGATCGAGACACTCTCTGACCAATGACCATCATGTGGGATCTGGTTACAATCCTTGATGTGCCCCTACGCTTCCATCGAATAAACTTCATCGTTGTTGAACCGTTAACAATATGACCTGATCCCTTTGTGCTTCGGTACTATGTTTTTCCGAGGTATGATCGTCGGTATCCAATACCTAGTTCTTCCTCGTCTCCGACATAACATGTTTACTCGTATGTGAATATTACATCTCTTGTGACCTAGTCACTTGCTTGCAAGCTATTGATGCAACACCACCGAGTGGGCCCAAAGTACCTATCTGTCACTCGGATTGACAAATCACGCTCTTGTCGGGACCCGGGGCTAGCGTATGTAATTCCAATCACGATGCAATCACATGGAGATCCGAGAACCGTACCCACTTGTCTAAGCAGACAAGGCCAAGCACAGAACGTTCTCGGTAAGCATCGAACGTGAGGGGCATCCCATTCAGGCCGGATGATCAACTGAGATGGGTCCTCATCATCCGCTCACAAGTCTAAATGCTTATGGGTCGTGAATCCCATACTCATAGACAAGTCACCTCAACCATGTTATCTATTGAATCCTAACTCTTACATATACTTACTCCAGCCCGATCACTTAGTCGGGGTCTAGGGCGGGCTCGATCATACAACAAAATGTGCACGTTACAGAGTCACGAACAATCGCATCGCGATGCCCCAAGCTGCGCACATCTAAGGGCCACTTGGTGTATAAAAGACCGCCAGCCAGATCACAACTAAGGTCTCGAAGACCCATACTAAGACATGCATGTTATAAACATACACGCAGCACACATGCCTAGTATGAACAGCAGGTATCGTCACATAACTCTACAAGTACTCTTTATAGATATACACATAGAGCATACAAAGATCACATGTCTGTGATCAACATTACATCATACAACGGAAGAAAATTGTGTCTGAGTACAGACAAATTTAACAAATGGCTTAGAGAAGCCTTGTACAACAAACATGCCCTTCCACGAGGGACCAGACTGCTGTCTGGGACTATGCTAACTTAGTCAACATCGAGCTTCACGAAGGTGACTCCATCGGGGTCCGGGTTCTCATCTAAAACATAGAATAAGCAAACGTGAGTACAAAGTCATACTCAGCAAGACTTACATCAGAACTATACTACTCATGCTCAAGTATCAAGGTAAAGGAGGTGGGGTTCAACATGCAGAAGTGCCAGCTTTGACTTGGCTAATCCTGTACTACGAGTACCAGACTTTGAGGTAAGAAGCGTACACGAGTCCACTACATCTCCAACCAATACACCACTATGGTGCCTTCCTCGACTTCCCCACGAGGAAGCACACCATAGCACTCACGCTTATCTTGCGAGTTTTATAAGTATCCATTCAAGTTGTCTATGATCAAGTAGAGGTTTCCAAGTAGTCCATAACCGCGGACACGGCTATTCGAATAGTTCATTAACCCTGCAGGGGTGTACATCTTCACACGCGTGTCATCACTTATCGCCTCGTTCTTGTCATCCTTCAAGCGGATGTCGGACGTGGATGAAACCAAGGCACTACCCTCACATCACCTTCTCTAATCCAGGAGCCGACTACCTAAGTTTGTCACCGCTCGAGAGTACGGCCGGTTCCACGAAACGGACTCAGATAATGTAAGGGACCGAGATGCCACCTTTGATAGATGGTTTCACTGCCTCACAGGTCCACCCACATATCTATACATAAATCAAATGGAAAGCCCGAATCTAGTGTGACTCCTGGACCGAATCGGGTACGTAAAGAGGCCAAACGGGGCTCCCATAAAACCCTACATGTGGTCATACTCTTTGTCTTGGATCACAAAACAGGAACTCGGGGCCTAAGGCAGTGTTCAACGAGACAACCCACTGTGTACTCCTACACAGCCTCTCATCGTTCACCTTTGTTTAGGGTGGATTCACCAACACGTTTACATCAGCATCACTGTGTTCATTCCATCCCGACTCACAATCAAAACATCATCATTGTATCACTAAGCAGCAAAAGCAGTAACAGTTGTAGGGGCCACATGCTCATCAATCAACTCCTAAATCTGCTAGGATTGTGGTTTGCTTAATACGGTGGCAAAATGATAGGTCATGCATCGGAATGGGTTCAACTATGCGAAAGAACGTGTCTCGATGATCTCCTAATCATGCATAAGCGAGACTGAGAGGGAAGTAGGATTTTATAGACATGATCAATGGGGTTTGCTTGCCTTGCTGACGATACACGGGTCTTAACGGTGGTCTTCTTCTTTAGGGGGGGGGATCATCGTCTCGGAGGCACTGTTACCGGCACAATCATCAACAAGAGGGGGACAACTTCGAAAGTAAAATGCACATACACATGATAAGGTTGTCCATGATGTGAATGGTACTGGTTTGTAGCATATTCAATTTAATTGAAGTATATTGCATTTGAAATGCAAATTCAAACTCCAAATTCAATTTCAAATTAAGTCATATGCATGTTTGCTACTGTTCCCCCATTTTAAAATGGTCAAACATGAAAACAAATTGCATATTCTTAATCCTTGCATTTGTCTGATAATTTTTCATATATTATATGTTTAATTTGGAGTTCATATGAATTAGTTATGAATTTCCAAAGTTTAACTCATTTTCTGGATTTTTCTCTGTTTTAATTAATTCTTTTAAATTCTGGAATTTGGTTTATTGCGTCATGCTGATGAGGGGGTGATGTCACAGGGGGGGCTGACAGTGGGTCCACCCTGTCAGTGACACAGGGGGTTAACCCCTCTTTTAGTTTAATTAACAGTGGGTTAAGGGTGGCCTGGGGCCCACTTGTCATGGACTCGGGGGGGAATTAGCAGGGTCATTAAGGCACTAATGGCCTGGGCTGCCGGCGGCTCGACGCCGGCGTCACTGGACGCGGCGGCGCCTCGCCGGAGTGGCGATTCCGGCCACTGTAGAGCTTGCCGAGGCCACCAGAGTGACGCCCGAGGTCACCCGCGTCACCCAGTGCCCACGGGGAGGCTCGGGGGTGGCCGGAGCCTCGCCGGCGTCAACGTGGCGCGGCGGCCATGGTACTGCTGCGACGGGGGAGAGGCTCCTGGCCTCCATTTGATGTGAGAAAAGCTCCAGGAGGGAGCCCTTGCTCTCCCGCATCGAAAGGATCCATCGGGGGTTCACGGGGAGGGCTACTTCGACGCCGGCGACGACGAGGTGCGGCGGCCGGCTGCTGACTTCGCCGGAAACTTGAATCCGGCCACAGGAAAAAGCAAGGAGGGAGGGGAACGAAGCTCCAGCTCACCCTGATCACGAGGAAGATCTCGGGGAAGCCGTTGGAACAGCACAGGCGAAGAATTTGAAGATGGCGTCCCCGGCGGCCGGCGGCGAGTTCTTGAGGCTGGAGTCGTGCTCGTGGCCCCCGGGCTTCGATTGAGGGTGTGGCTAGACGAAGTCGATGCCTTGCTTCATCCTGGACATCATGGCGAGGGCGGAGGAGCTCGGTGGCTGTGAGTTTCCACGACGGCGAACTCCGGCGGGTCTGGGTTTCTTGCGGGAACACACGGGAGCGAGGGTTAGAGGAAGCAGGGAGAGGGGAATGGCCGTGGGGGCGCTCTGGCTGCTGCGTGGCGTGCGGAGGGAGGCAGGGGAAGGCCTAGAAGGCGGCTCGTCGAGGTGGCGTCGCCGTTGCCTCCCTGCCCTCCACCGAGCTGCTTCGGGGGGAGGGGAGGTAGACGACACGCCTCAGGCTGGGCTGGGCCAGGCCAGTGGAGAAGTGGGCTGCGCCCCTAGGCGTGAGGTAAGCCTTCTCCCCTTTTATTTCTTTTATGTTTTCTGTAAATAGGTTGGCCCCACTAATTAAATTAGCTAGGCATTTTTTTAAAATGTCCAAATAATTTTATAAATCCTAGGTGACCAGTAGCTAGCCACACAAAGAATTTGGACATTTTTGAAATTCAATAAGTTCGAATTCCAAAACAAATAGGGGTTTATTTAATTTCCAAAGCCACTATTTGAATATTGGAAAATTCCATGTGCATGGGATTGATCCCAAACCACTTTTAAAATGATCAGCAACATTTCTAGGAATTTTCCAAACATTCAAATGATTTTTGGAAAAAGATTTTTATCTGGCCATTTCAAATAAATTCTCAGGGCTTTCTGCTTCCCCATTTTTGAATTTCTTTTGAATTTTTGCATGATGCAAAGGGATCAAACAAACCTAGCACTTACCCTAGTTGGGGTTCTGATAGCTCTGATCTATTTCATACTCCTCTAACATATTTACTTCGGAATACCCAAGATACACCTTTTCAGTTACCATGTTTCAGTGTAACGGTTAATGCACTCAAAGCATCCTAATAGATAGCAATTATGTATGATCATCACGGTCTAAGGATTCAGTCACTATGTTATTAAGTCATTGCAATGCTGAACTTATGTGACTTGATCACACTGCAATGCTTAAGGTGGGTGTGTGTCCATCACATCATACTCCTAATGATATGACCTCATTGTCAATATACTATTATGTTCTCATGATCAGGAAACGTTGATCATCAATTTCCCAATGAGATAGTATGCCTGAGTTTAACTAGGGACCAGGTTGTTATATATCACACGTGTATTAATGTTTCCGCTTAATACAGTTCTAGCACAATATATAATGTATTATGAACAAACAAATATGTGACAAATATCTTTATTAATTTGCCTCTAGGGCACATATCCAACACAAACCCCAAATTCACATCCACAAGAAATGGAGGGGGGCACCCAAGCTATTTAATCATAATCATGTTCAAACCTCATGCTATTTAATCATAGCTTTAAAGAACAGGGGATAAGAAGGGGGCAGGGATGGAGATGGGGGTGTCTAGGGGGCTCACCTCGGGGGCCTCAGGGTGGCGGCTCCGGTGGCGTCGAGGGGATCCGGTGGCGACGAGAAACTCCGGTGGCGGCGAGCGCGTGGTTCCTCCGCGGTGGCGTAAAGGGGCGGTTCCTGCGTCGCGGGGCGAGTGCTCCGGTGGTGTCGAGAGGCGAGAGCTCTAGCGTCGAGGGGCGAATGCTCCGGCGTCGAGGGGCAAGTGCTCCGGCGTCGAGGGGCAAGTGCTCCGGCGTCGAGGGGTGGCTCCAGCGTCGACGGCGAGGACGATGGCGGCTAGGGCTCCACTGCTCGAGAGGGTATCGAATGGGTACTATGTGCACGAAGGGGAGGGGGCCGTGGAGGTTAAGCCTTAGGGGTGGCGCATTCTGCCAGAATGCGCCACCAAGAGGTTTCTTATGTGTGGCGCATCCTGGCGAAATGCGCCACGCATAAGAGGCCTCTTGGTGGCGCATTCTGAATGCGCCACCCCTAAGCGCACTTAGTGGTGCATTTCTACAAAATGCGCCACCCCTAAGAGTTTTTTAAAAAAATTGTTGAAATAATTTTCCTAGCTATCTATCTATTTTTTTATCGCTAATAGTTTTTCTATCGCTACTAAATATCTGGTTTTTTTAGCGAGGCCATGGCCTTCCTTCCCATCGGTGTGTTACCCATCCTATCAAAAGACGAAAACAATCCATGCATTCTAGTTGAATGGAATCATGACACTCCATCCGTTATGCGAACCAAATACCCCCTAAGATAGATAAAGAGCAAAGAATCGTTTTTAAGGAGTTAGGCATGATGCTTCAATTGTGTATCGTCGACATTCATACACTTCAAAATATATGATCCAAACATAAGATTGTGATCATCAATTAAAAAGTGCAGATTAAATCCATGCATACACAAAGTGATCATGAATTACAAAATATTTTCTTAAATTTGGAGCTAGCTATCTAGATAGCTATCGTTTCCTCACGATCTTCTTCTTGCCCTTATTTGTCGTGGTTGAATAATTTAGGCCCGGGACGCCTTCACTTTTCCTCTTGAATGGGAGACCTTTCTTCGGTAGGTTTGTGGTGTATGTATCCTGAGCGGCGTAGTCATCTTCCATCTTCGGGGCGCCGTACTTGTCAAAGTCTTTCTCGTTGGCGACTCCATCCATTCCGATGATGTTTCTTTTGCCTCTCCTCACTACAACGCGGCTCGGCTTTGATGGGTCGGTAATGAAGAAGCATTGGTCCACTTGGCTAGCCAGTACCCATGGCTCATTTTTCGCGGTGACGTTTGCGCCCACAGACTTGGATTTGGCTTCGGGTATAACCATGGTGGTGAAGTACCGGTCTTCTTTTACGACGCTCTTGGACCATCTCACACATAACATCGGCACCTTCTCTCCACAGTAGTCGAGCTCCCATATGTCCTTGATCCTTCCGTAGAATCTTTCCTTGACGTCATCGGTGTAGAATATCCCCGTTACCCCTGAGTTCTGGTAATCGCAGTTATTGTCCTTTTCCTCCGTGTAGAATGTGTAGCCGTTGATATCATACGCTTGATAGGTCATCAGGTTGCGTGCGGGACCCTGTGACAAGGTGAATATCATCTTTTCGTCCTCGGAAGCGTTCCTTCGCGGGGAATTAGCACGAAGCTCGTCCCTGAACCAAGTCGTGAAACCAGAGTTGTGCTCTTTGATTAACCATGGATCTCGGTCTATTATCTGCAGGCCCTGGTCACTGTACTTCTTCCTGATTACATCCTTTTGCTTTACTATCCAAGGATCGACCAGCTGGATGTGTTGTAGCGCGACTAGACTTGCTCTTTCAAAGTTGATGTCTTGACCGTCAAAGTTGACATGCATTGCGCGGCTTCCCTCGTGGTGACCACACCCATCGGTCCTGCCAAAGTGCTTGTTGAAGGCTAGACCAACAGGGTTCTCGGTGTTGAGATAATTCATGCAAAAAGAGATGCACTCTTCGGTTAGAAAGCCCTTCGCTATGCTTGCATCTGGACGGGACCTGTTACGAACGTATTTTTTGATGTGTCCATTCATCCTTTCGAACGACATCTTGTTGCGCAGAAACGCAGGCCCGAGTTGGACGATATCCTCCACGACGTGGATCAGCAGATGCACCATAATGTCAAAGAACGCGGGCGGGAAATAGATCTCAAGCTCGCATAGTATGAGCACGATCTCCTCCTGTAGCCTTTTGAGTTGCGTAGCGCAAATCGACTTCCGGGAGATGACGTCAAAAAAGTTGCAAAGGCCAAACGACGTTTTACGGACGTGCTCGTCCATTATCCCTCGGATCGCAACCGGGAGAATCTGTGTCATCAGCACGGCACAGTCGTGAGATTGCATCCCGCTGAAACGCTACTTCTCCTCGTCTAGGTATCTGCTTATCTTCCCCGCGTAGCCGTTCGAAAATTTTACTCCTATGAGGCAGTGGATAAACCGCTTGATCTCATCCTCGCACAGAGTGAAGCATGCCGGGGGGAAGTGATCAATATCGTTCTTCTTCTTGGTCGCCCTTTTTCGTTTGTGAGAGTTTTGCGTTTCCGTATCCTCTTCCTCCTCCGGCTCATCATCGTCGTCACTAGGGGGGTGAAGTTCCCTCCTGATGCCCATAAATTTCAAGTCATTCCTTGCTTTTGGACCGTCCTTGGTCTTATCCGGCATGTTGAGCAGCGTGCCAAACAAGCTCTCGCACATGTTCTTTGTGATATGCATGAGATCAAGGCTATGAGGACTGCGGAGGAGACTCCAGTATTCCAAATCCCAGAAAACAGACCTCGCTTTCCATACCCTCATCAACGGCTGAGTCTTATTTTTTTATTTCCCGGCGCGGGGCACTCTTTCCATGTTTTCAGCAAGTTGTCGATTTCTTTGCCGCTCCTTCGAGCTGGAGGTGCTCGGAGCTCCTCGCTTCCATCGAACAGATGTCCCTGTTTTCTCCACGCGTGTTTCTTGGGAAGCCACCTCCGAACCCCTGGAACACGGTTTTTGAAGATCCAGGATCTTTTGGTAGCTGGCGGTATGTTGTATTATCCATGCACCTAACGCATGCACAGAATCCTTGGACCACCGCCCTGAGAAATATCCGTATCCAAGATAGTCGTGCACCGTCGTGATCACCGCGGCTTTCATTGGGAAATATTCTTTTGCGGCGGCGTCCCACGTATTGACTCCGTCTTTCCATAACGTTTCTAGCTCCTCTTTCAACAGCTGCAGATATAGATTGAGGTCCGTACCTGGTTGTTTCGGCCCTTGAACTAGCATACACATTGTTATGTACTTTTTCTTCATGCACTTCCAGGGGGGAAGGTTGTATATGCATACAAACACGGGCCAGGTACTGTGTGTGTTGCTCTGGCCGCCAAACGGATTGACTCCATCGGCGCTCACACCAATCCTGAGGTTCCTTGGTTCTTCCCCAAAATCTGGGTATTCGAGGTCCAACGCAGTCCATTGGCTACCATCTGAAGGGTGCCTCAGCATGTCCTCCTTTTCCGGATCCGGGTTCGGGTCATCCTCTTTTAGCTTCTTTCTATCTGTGTGCCAGGTCATGAGCTTTGCTTCCTCGGGATCTACGAAATACCTCTGCAAACGAGGAGTGATCGGAAAGTACCATACCACTTTTCTAGGAACTTTCTTCCCTCTCTTGTATCGACTAACACCGCACACCGAGCATGTGGTTTTCTCTTCGTCCTCACCCCAATAGATCATGCAATCATTTATGCAGACATGGTATTTAACGTGCGGAAGATCGAGAGGGCACATGACTTTCTTGGCCTCAGCGATACTAGTTGGACACGTGTTGCCCTTCGGAAGATGATCGTGCCAGAATGCCATGTTATCATCGAAGCTTTCATCGGTCCATTTGTGTTTTTCCTTCATCTCCATAGCCCAAAGTGTTACATTCAAGCGGGTATCCCCGTCGTTGCATCCTTCATACAACTTCGTAACCGTGTCTTTCTCGAGTTGCGCCATCTTGGCTTTCTCTCTAGCTGCACCTCTTGCGTTCAACGCCTCTTTGACAAGAAGCTCTTGAACATGAGGGTCCCGCACCCAGCTTGAATCCTGATCATGTCCGACATCTTGATCTTCATGTCCGGAATCTTGATCTACATGATCCGCTTCGGCATCTTCTTCATGATCATGTACGGGATGCTCTTCGTCTTCTCGCCCGCCGCTGTTGTCTGGTTGCCCTTCCTCATTTACTGGCGCCCCACCATTGACGTCCTCCTCCTCACCAGCTTCATCACTTATCCACCGTGTGTAGCCATCCATCAAACCATTACGCTTTAGGTGTCTTTGCAATATTCAGGAATCAGACTCGGTCACGCACTGCAGTTTGCATCTCCGACACGGACATCTTATATCCGACCTATTATTCCTTAGCATGTCGTTTGTCGCACATTGCATTCACCTAGCCACGGTGATATCGCTCAGCATCTCACGGACCATGGTCGATCACCTGCGTGCACAGAGAGAGCAACACAATTATATATCACAGTCGTCGCCGAAAAAATTCGGCATGACCTTCCCTAATAATGCATGGGAGCATGCGGAGAGTGCACCGGAAATTTGCCGAAACGGAAATGAATCGACATTTCGGCAAAACATTGGCCACTCAAGATTCACATATACATCAAACCACCATAAGGTTCACATATACATCAAACCACCACAAGCTTCACGTATACACTTCACATATACATCAAAACCACCACAAGCTTCACATATACACTTCACATATACATCAAACCACCACAAGCTTCACATATACACTTCACATATACATCAAACCACCACAAGCTTCACATATACATCAAACCCAAGCTTCACATATACAACAAACCCCAAGGTAATAAAGGCAAGTATATGGGTCATAAATGGAAGAAAAGAGTTTGGGAGGAGGTCCACTTACTTTAATATGAAACAAAATAGATTTAATGCCAAGTATGGATGGATAAATGGAAGAAATGAGGTGGGGAGGAGGAGAAAACCGAATAGATCTAAGGTGAGAAGAGTGGATCTAGTTTGAGAATTGTGTGGAGTGAATGAGAGGTGGTTGGTGGGGTGGAGTATATAAGGGCAGCTCTAGGCATTTAGTGGCGCATATAGCAAGCCAGTGGTGGCGCATTGTTGAAATGCGCCACCCCTAAGCTCTTATGGGTGGCGCATTTTCAAAATGCGTCATCCCTAAGAACAAATGCGCCACCCATAAGGTTCTTAGGGGTGGCGCATTCTGGAAATGCGCCACCTATAAGGTTCTTAGGGGTGGCGCATATACCGAATGCGCCACGTATAAGCTCATCCAGGCTGGCCCACTCTTAGGGGTGGCGCACTGGAAAATAATGCGCCACCCCTAAGGTCTTATGGGTGGAGCATTATTTTCCCGTACGCCACCCCTAACAGATGGTGGCGCATGGCTTGTTATATGCGCCACTAATAAGCTTTCCATGTATAGCTATTTTCCTAGTAGTGACGGGCGCTCCTTCCCATGTATCAAATCCACATGATACAGTCGATGACAAGTCCGCCACGGCCATCCGACAGCGGTCCGACCACCTCGTCACGGCCGGTCCTGCCGTCCCCGCCACGGGCGCCGGACCGTCTCTCTCGTGATCTCTGTCTATCCTATCAACTTATGTCTAGTCTATTTTGATACCCCGCGGTGCCTTTATATAATAGGTCCGGGTTACACGTGTCCAACTCAAACACCTAACCCGCCGCTAATTACAAGGCCAACTGTGGCACAACTCATACACCTAATATATTCGGCACACATATTTTAATAACAATTGTACAGTACCGATTCTCTCGTCTTATTATGGAGTATGTGTTCAAATATGTTCTGTCCCAGCCCTCATTACACGTATTTTTTTGCGCGGATATAAAACTGAAGTAAAATCACCTCAAAAACATATATTATCTCTTTCCAAATTTAATCTTGCTAATTCTTCATTATATTAAACTTTTAATTGAAAGAGAGTTCAAGCTGCAGATGATCTCTAGGTCACAAAACAAGGTTTCACGTTGTCCTATTAATTATGCACTAGTAAGTTTGCACGTGCACCGCACGTCTCGACTGACACATATAAACATATATGGACAGCCCTCCACCTCCTCCCCCCCCACACACACAGCGGATTCCACCCCCTCACAGACACACACACAATTTTGAAAGTTCATGCGAAATGTACCTTACCTAATTCTGGTCTCATACATAATATAAAATATCATTCTTCATTAATCAATATTCCTCTTGAATCAAATATCACACACAAAAAATTAGGGAACTACAGAGAAAATCCCCCCCCCCCCACTGAGCTTCGTGTTTAAAATGATGATAAAAAATTACAAACTAATATTGAGATGCTGACTACTTCGAAGAATATTTAAAATATGACAACAGGAGGGCATGTATCTTCACGACTTCACCACCAACAAAATTTTACAAACTAATATTTAGATGACTACTTAAGAACCCTTAGTCCCTTGATCTGCCTCATCAAACACCAATATATATGTTCCCTACAACAGAATTAATTGTTTTAGATTGTTTACATCTCATAATTTGGAATTCAAGATAACTTATAAATCAGGTTGTGTCCAATAATTTGGACCTGCGAGCATTTGAAGTTTGGAGTCTCGTCCAGGTGTTGGACTCACTACACAAAAGTGTAAACTACAAACTGTTTATGCATTATTTTTGTTGCTAAATTCTAGTGCAATTAACAATAGCACGGCCACTATAACTATGGTGCTTCCCCACCTTCTTGATCACATCCTAAGTTTGACCAGCGAAACCATTAGTGGGAGAGAGAAAGATGCACAACCCACACCATACTCGGACTCCATTTTCCCCAATACAGGTACCAAAATTGATTGTAGTATGATACGCTACCAGGGAACATTGTTCCGGGCGACATTTTGTTGCAGCGACACTTGACATAACCATATGATGTGCTAGAAAGTGAAGATGTAGTGAATATCAATTCTCAGAGCACAATTTCCAGAGCTAAAAATCAAAATGGATCGAATCTTGCTTAACAGAGTATGAAAACTTTTCCAATAGAAACGACCGATCCATCAATGTTAGTGTTAATCACACCATTACTTCATTTATTTTAGGGAATACTGAAAACACATATCTGTACCGGTTCCTGTGGAGTTGTTGCCTCTGTAGCTTTGTGTGCTCACTTTCAACGGTTCAGCATGCATGGGATTTAAACACAGGCCAGTGTTAAATGTAGAAAAAATGTGAAACAAAATAAGATCATATATGCAAGAACCGAGGGAAAGAGTATAGGATAAGGGAGAGTCTGAAATAGACTAGGCTAGCTATATAGAGAGAGATCAATTAGGGAACTCGTCATTTGGTGGGCGTCCATACGCTACATGGTGAATGCCCTACCATACCACTATGCCTGCCCGGGGCGTTCACACGTCATGCTTCCATGGTTCTGGAGGGCAGAGGCTACGCCGTGTGTATCATCATCGTGTGGAGGAACAACGGCAACAGCTTCTGTGTCCTCGGCTGTGCGAGGAACGGCAGCGGCGACATCTGGGTCACTACCATGAGGAGGAACGGCGGTAGGGGCATATGCGTCCCTGACATGATGTCGAGGAACAGGGGCGACGATTCATCGGCACATCGGCATTTTCGAATGCCCTGCTGGTGAAATCCAACTTCGAGGCCGAGCCCATTGTGACCCACGCCGCCGCCCCTGCTCGAGGGAGGAAATGGACCAGCCGACGCCGACGCAGGCCGCCCGTTGCGTCCCACCTGTCGCCACTGCTCTACATGTATCAACATGAAATTTGCACAACAAATTAGAGTAAAATCTAGCACATATTGTTTACTTCAGAAATCACAAGCTTCATCTGGTCAATAAGTTTTTCTAGAATGACACTACATCTCGATAGTGAATAAGGAGAAATTCAGAGAAAGAGGCAGACACGGCTAGCTAGTACCACCCACCGTCTGAATTGGCTACAACTAAATCAAAGTGTTGCTTGCTAGTAAATGCAGACAAATCCAGAGGAAGAAGCAGACTCGCTAGCTAGGGATCGAAAGGAAGAAGAAGACGCCTGGAAATTGCGGGCACGGAGCAGGTGATTCGAACTGTTGTGGGAGGACGGGATTCCTGGAAGCGAATGCAGCAGGGGGTCGTCGGACGGCTGCGGCGGCAGCGAGGTGCATCCTCCCTGGGATACGCCAATGGTTGTGCACTTGTGCTCCCTGGGCAGCCCGCCACCACCAAAACCTCCCGTACGTCTCAATGGCGCAGATCCGGACGCCGGCCGTGAAGCGCTCCCCCTGCGCGTTGACCCTGGGCCTGCCGCCACGCGTCCCTCCGCTACGCCGTGCTCGCCGCCACCGCCGCGAGGATCGTCTGAGAAGCTCGAGCACGACATCGATGGCGGGGATCAAAACTCCAGCCGTAAGGATCATCTTCGCCCACCTGCTGGCCCTAGGCTACCGGCCACCGCCACCCGCGACACCGTGGTAGCCACCACCCGTGCGGGAGGATCCACCGCCTGGATCTGAGCGAGGATTACGATGGGCGTGGGGAAAATAGGCGTCGAACCGGTATGTTTTGCGGGCGTGGATTGGCAGACCACAGCGAGGCAAAACATTTGATCTGAGTCGTTCATCTGAATAACAGACCATCAATGCAACGTGGGCAGTCAGATGTGTTTAAGTTGAATTGATCGAACGATCCTAGTTATCCTGTGTACACTTTGTTGTGTGGTTTTAGGAGAGATTATGTCTGCTTTTTTAATAGTACTAGTAAGCATGCACGTGCAACCCACGTCTCAATAAATGACTGTTTTTTCATATGATTACTAAATTTTGAACTTATATTTAAAAAAAATGTCTTTACATACTTGGTGATCCCTCTTCTCTGAAAAAAAGGAGTAGGGTCCCATACATTATACTGTATTTTGCAAGACCGAATACACAAAACCAATTTTTGAACACCCATAATAAGATCGGGTCCCTAATGCTAAGCTTCAAATTATTAGCATATTTATGCCCAGATTAATTTCTACATAAATATTTACATTAAGACATTCGAGCAAACCAAAGAAATCACAATCATATAGTAAAAATGGAATAAAAAATCTAATGAACATTTCATAATGTCTTTATTTTCTTGTATAACTTGATAGAGCTTATGGAACATATATGCATTGTCAAAGTGAACATGGGAGAGATGCAATCTTGGAACAAAGATTGAAAAAACGTAGTAGTCTTTGAAGATATGAATTCATTCCCTCTTGGATTTGAGTTATCTTCAGACGTTGAATTGCTGGGCTAAGTGATGCTGCCAGTGGGAGTCGTCAAGTCAGCAGGGGCACCACTCGCCAGTTGGACAATTTTGACCCCATTCTCAGTTTCTGTCAGCTTCTCCTGAAGTGCAATAGTAGCCAGACAAAATCTATATGTTATGTATATAATTGCAGAACGTTTAGTAGAACCCAAGAAACTGAATAAAGCATTAGATTACCAAAGTAAATTGAGAGATGGAATTTAGTACTGTCTATATGACATGAATGACATGCATGCCATACTTTCTCCAAGCTAAGCTTAGTTCTGGCAAGATTTAGCATGAACTAAAAATGTTTTGCATACACCATACTATCGACATCTTAAAAGTGGAGAAAGCTACTATTCCTGGGTTAAAAACAACGGCCAAGGACCTGAAGGAAGAAAAAATATTGGTCATATATCTTGCGAGCATGCAGATTCCATGCCCAAGTACAACACATGTACCAACTTTTTCTATACTGAAACAGATACGTAATCCATTCTAAGGATAGATAACTCTTATGGCTTGATATAAGGATTCAATATGAAGGACTATAATATCACAACAACCATGTTTTAGTACTACTTCGAACACAACCTATAAAATAACCATAGAATCTTTTAGCAAAATCTACATAATGTACGTTAGGTTAGAGATCAAGCTAGCTAGATGACTATTCAGCTCTAGCCTCTACGACCGCAAACTCCTATAGGTAGGCAAGCCGTTATAGTAGAGAAATTATGTAACCATGAGCTAGATGCAAATGAATTAGGGAATGAAGCAGGTCATGCTTTTAATTATCATCTCTTCTAGTAGCCCGATTCAAAAAGTTTTTGCTCTCTGAAATGATTCACGCCAACCCATCACCTGTCTAAGATCCAAGCATCCCTTAAAATACATAATCAATTCATGACATATTGTATCTCCCCTAAGCAATCTGAATTTTTAATGAGTTACAATAAACTCTATATTTGAACATCGTATGAAAGAAATAATGAATAAAGAAAAGTCACAACCAATTATCTCTTATTTCGTAATACACATAATGAATTTTCATACAAGGTCAAAGTTGTTCTCTTTGACTCTGTTCTCACTTTACTGAAGTTTGTACCCTGCCTTTGTTGGTTAGGAATTTAAATGGAAGAATCTTACACATACTATCACCTGCCTTCCCACACTTCCGTGCCAGGGCGCCGTAGGTTCATTGGGGTAATCTAGCTCAGGGATGGACCGTCGTTTGTTGTCTGCAGCATCACTGGCAGGTCCATATTGTCTGTCTCCAGAGTGCTAGGCAGATGAGAATGTTGAGTTGGTGGGTTTTGAACAACTTTTGAGACAGCCCCAGAGGAAAGGGAGGAACATAGACATACAGCCAAATACACAAATATCAATATTATATTAATAAAACATTTAATGTACATGTAATAAATTAAGCATCAATCTGCTTTAGGAACTATTTTGAAAACTATGATTCTAAGTCTTATTACCTGATCGAGGTCCAAGAAGACCATGCTCAACAACATATAAAGGCGACCCTACTGTCAGACAAACAAATTCTGGTCTAATTGCACAAAATTCAATCGCAACCTTTTCCATTTGAAGCAAGGTCACGTCAAGCGCCCCTTTGGGAGGTAAACATCACGCTTGTGCTGCACCATGTATGTTTCTCCCTGTCATCCAAACGAACAGATATTCGCTTCTCTCTCTTGAAACCCAAATTAAAGAATGAAACCTCATGATTAGCATCATCTTCATCAGACATTTTACAATGTTGTGATTGCAACAGTTTATTTTTGCCTTCATGGAGATATTCTGCAGCAAGTGAGGCAGTTTTATATTGCTAGACGCCATGCCAATGTCTATCTTCTAATGCTTTCTATTAATAGACGCCCCTTGAGGAAATGCCGACCCCAGCAGCAGTCTTGCTGTTCATAATATTCAGATCGAGCATAATTTATCCAGCTGGAGGACATCGGTTCAGATCATGACCTTCCACCAAACCGAGCCGCGGTGTGTTGTTCTTCATATACATATATATTTACATCTTTGTTTCTCTTATTCTTCTTTGAAAAGGGAAGTGTCCCAGCCTCTGCATATGCATATCCTTCTGCACACTCTACAAGTTTCTTCAAGTTTCTTCAACATTTATATATGAATCATATTAGGCTCTAATTTAGATTTATAATAGTATTGTTAATCACCCAAAAAAAAGGAAGTGTGACAAATTTCCAGAGCGTTCTTACAGAGTTTGATATGTAGAAAATGATATTAAGCCAGATTAAGCCGCTCTTCTCGTTTCTTCTTCTTGATGCAATCATTATTTGATGATTTCCAGGCACCTACAAGAATACTATGTATATGCTATTTACAATCATACATGAATAAACTGGACGGAGTAGAAAATTGTGCATTAATTTAGGTGCAGTGTTATATACCGTCTAGGACTATGGAAGAACAGAAACCTTATGTCTAATATTACTGTTCAACATGATAGTTGTAACCTTTTATGGGCGTACAAAATAAAGATTAGATCTAAAACTCTCAATTTAAGCAATGGCAAACCTGCCAGATACAATTCGGAAACTCTATGGATTAACATACACGTAACAAAACCAACTCCGATGGACCTGCGTGTCGAGAGGAAATAGCATCAGTAAAAGGAGAAAAGAGCAGCTAGATTCAAAGAGGGGCAAGAGGAGGAGGTGACCTCCATGGCGTCGGCATAATGGTCGGAGCAGCAGAGCCGCATCTAGCTCTCTTCTCATGCGGAACGGACACTCCTGACTTCCTCCTCTCCCGGCGCCGGCGCGCGACCATAGAGATCGAAGCCCTCACATGGCAGATGGAGAAGGCCATCAAGCACTTTCTTCGCGGCCAGATTTAAGCCCTCACACGGACGCGTCAAGCATGGAAGTCCTTGGATCCGCCGCGGCCGTCCTTGGATTGCTCGATCTGGTCTGGGACCTACGTGAGGTGAGGGGCAGGAGGTGAGTGCGGCGGCGAAGGGAGAGGTGGGGTGCGGCAGCGGCTCCAGGGGGGTGGGATGTGTTCGGCGGCGTGTTTATGCGAGGGAGATGGTGGCTGGTGGCTACGGTCGATCCGGAGGGTCAGGCCCTGCGCAGACGGGCAAAACATTTAATCCAGGCCTTTGATCCTGTTGGCAGACCACCGAATGAATATTAACTCTTAGATTTCTTTAGATGAATCAGATCGGAGGATCTGGTTATTCTGTGTATACTTGATGGTGTATCTGTAGAGAAAATCATGTTTGCTTTTTTAATAGTTGTAGAGACGTAGAGATGTAGATGAACGGCACGTAGCATCACTTGTTGGTTGTAACGATCATTAGTATCTTTTTATTATACTAGATGACCCTGCAGAAGAGAATCAGGTTCTCGTTAATTGTTAGTTTGCATTGAGATAAAACATAATCAGGACACATATTTGAACCCTGAAGCTATTGAAAACGAGTGCAAGCATGGCGCAAAAGCATGCATATGAGATTGATTTAGAACCAACTTATTAGATACTTATAATCTATTACATGATAGCTTAAAAAAAGATTAAGACCACGTAAAAAAGCGAAAACGAGCCCAACATTCAAACCATGCATATGAGATTAATTTACAACCAACATAACTTAAAGGTACTTATATTCCATTACATGAAAGCTTGATGCTTTAAAAGAAATATTCACATCACTTGATAATAGCATACATGGGCTTTATAAAGGCAAGCTATATTAGCAGAGATGCATTTTGTATACAGTGCTTGTCCATTAACTGTCTCTGAGTTTTGTACCTACCGTCATCAGGTAGGAAAGAATTAAGCAAAAAATGATGGAAGGATATGAGATAATAACAACAAATGATTAGAGAACAAAAGGTCCTACTCAATACCTAAGAAAATAATGTCTTAGTAGCATCCTAGAAGGAGGACAACAAACCTATGCAACAAGTGATTTTCTCCATGCCCTGTGGTTACGTGGTTTGCTGTAACCCCCATGTGGCTTCATGATACCAATATTCTTTTCTATATGACATAGCAAGAATCTTTACATATATAGAAAATAGTTGCACAAATTAGAAAACTGGAAACAAAGGTTAACTCTTCATCAAAAAGAAAGAGAGCCACTGACATTTCAGCTAGCTTACTCAAGTTTGTCACATACGATTTGCATTGCCGGGAGATAATCGTAAATAGGAACATGGCTCTTGTAACCACAAAAAAATATGGATATTGTGATCTACAACAAGGGTCTCATCTTCTAGTGAAGCATCTACGTTTGTAATCTCGATTCTTTTATGCGAGTTCATATTCAATTAGCTCACGTATTTTTCAGAGATATAGTACTCCCTAAACCATCTTCCCTCAAAAATATTATATGAGGAGAAGTTCAGTCCCAGGAAAAGAAGCATGACATAGGGCTTTCACTGCTTCCTAATCAAAAAAAGGTGTGATGAATGAGCTATCGAATGTTTGTTCGGGTTTGTTGTAACAATATGTCAACCCCATGGTTCCTAATAAACAAAAGGTGAGATGAATGGATTATTTAATGGACCATCAAAACTGTATGTTCAGGTTTATTGTACCAATATATCAAACAACCCCCCTCCCTCCTCCACACATACATGTGCGGCCGCGCAAAAGATATGACAACACACACACACACATTCCGTAGAGAAGACAATAATTATAAATTGTAAGCTAGTCACGCTATCACAAAAGCCACGAAAAACTTCGAAGGTAGAGCAGACCAGCCATATATATGCAACATCATCAAAGAGGGATATAGGTAAGAACTCACCAGGAAAATCCTACGAAACAATCAATATACCATGCATATGTGCATCGCCAAGAGTCGTAGAACTGCTGCAATTCAAATGTAGTAATTGCAACTCAAATTGTAATACTTGCCACATTAAGCATCCAGAAGGGTGCGATAATTATTTCTTAAGCAAATCATATGTAGATTCAGTAGTACTCCCTCGCTACACATATTTATACTATAAGCTATGTATATATGTAGGTTCTATGCAACAGAGACGAGTTAAGAGAGGCTGGAAAATACTCCATGATAATTCTTAGAGTTAAAAAACTAAGAGGAACAAATACACAAACACCCAAGCTATTGATGTATTAACTATCAGCAGCAGCCAACTAAGTATTTTAAAATAAGAGTATTTACGTTCATAGATGCATCTCACGCGGCCAGCGCGCGCGCTGGCCGCGCGCTAGCTACAGCAATTTAATGCGCTGGGCGCGCCCAGCGCGCGCGCTGTACATGTAATAATAAAGTCAGGTGTTCATACCATGTCGCCGACGCCGAGGCCACTCACGGGGCGGTTTTCGATGGTCTCGAGGGTGGCGCAAAACTTGTTGCACTCTAGTTGAATCAACCCCCATATTTTTTTGAGTGATTCCTCCGTTCGGTTGCTTTCCATTTCATACGGAGGAAACATCTTGCGCTCATGGAAGTATGCATAGATGCGGTGCCAAAAGACTGAGCCTTTTTGCTCCGCGCCGGTCTTGGGGTCTTGGCCAACATCCCTCCAAGCATGAAAAATGATCTCATCTTCTTTGATCGTGAACGCCTTGGTGCGGATGCTTTGGCCCCTCTTTTTTTGCGCTCTTGCGTGTTGGGTCAGCTCGTCCATGAATGACAATGGCGCCTCACCAATGTCAAGACCATCATCGCTGCGCCATTCTTCTTCAGCGTCGGGGCCATGCATGACACCGTCGTCGTCCACAAAGCAGTCTGCGTTCGCGTCCGCGCCCGCGTCCTTCATGTCATCTTGCTGGAAGGCGCGGTCGTCCTGGCTTTGCGTCTCGTCCAGATCGACGCCGCGCCCTTCAAAGATGATATGGTCCATGAGCAAAGAGGCGTATGCGGTGATTTCCTCTCCCCCGGGCGCTTCCCCGAGCTCTTTGGGGACTGGCATTTCGTCAAACAGTTTTCGGGGAGGTGGCAAACTTTCCATGGAGAACTCCCTCGGGCGCTTTCTCCCCGCCATGGAGCCACTACCCTCGTCCCCAACGGGCTCAGCATTGAGGTCGACATCGATGGCGCACATTGGAGGGGCCATCGACGCCGGCGGCTACATCATCACCTCTGGCGACGTGTCATGCGGCGTGGTCGACAAGCTCGACGCCACCGGCGTGGTCACGGATGTGCGCGGGCGCTGGGATGATCCAGTGCCGCTCTTGACAGCAGCAGACGAGCCCGCGGCCATGGCAGCAGCGGCCGCAGCCACAATTGCGGGGTCTCGCACGTATCCCGCCATGTATAGAGCTTGCGCCGCCGCTTTTTGCGCGATGGACTCGTTCTCGCGTGCCATGGCTTCCACCTTGGCTTGCGCGACCATGGCTTTCGCGGCAGCCTCGGCTTTGGCGGCGGTCGCGGCTTTGCGGCGCTCGGCTCTTTTGGCTGATTGCAAGGCCCGGTCCCGCGCCGCCTCTGCCTCCGTCAACTCCTTCGGTTTCTTCGGGCGATTCGGGCCGACTGGCGCGGTCGCTGCGGTGATGCTTGGCTCGGGCGGGGCGGAGCCGGCGGCGGCGGCGCCGCTGAGATTTGGCTCGCTCTCCATGAAAGGGCGCGGGAAATGTGGCCGCTCTGTGTGACCGACGAGTAGGCCAGGGGAGGACAAGGGAGGGCGCTCGCGCCCATCCGCGCTGACGCAAACCAGCCCCATTTTGGGCCGGGAATGGGTCAGAACGGACGCGAAAACGGACGGGCGTCCGTTTGCGCCGGCGCGTTGGGCCTAGTTTTCTGTCCGCGCCGACCCAAACGGACTAAATCGAACAGAAAACGGACAAATGCGTCGGCGCGTTGGAGTTGCCCTAACTAAATTCTGCAAGTGTATTTTGGTTTTTTGTCGGTAAGGAGGATAGCCCCCGGAAGTGTACTTTTAGTACCAAGCAAGTAAGAAAATTGATTGACGAACAATGAAATATTTTTCTCACCCAGAAGCAGAGCATGTGCGTTGTCTGACAGCAGTAGCAGTAAACAAAATTCAGACATGCATGTACTAACCAATCTCTACAACTGAATTTGCAATCAAATAAATTCAGAGAAGACGTCAAATCTATTTGTAGCACAACAGAGATGATAACGTCGCCGTAGCTGAATGTGAGGTTGGACAACATACCCCGGGCAGGCGTCAAGGCCTAGCACTTGGTGCACCCCTTGTCTTGGCATCAGGTGCATAGCAATGGCCTAGAGCATGCATATATGCATACAAATGAGCATACACAATAAGAAGCACAGACCCTGGACAAAATTTGATCCTTAAGGAAATGGCACAAAAACCCTAACCCTGGCACTGGACAGAGCAAAGGAGAAGGAGAGCTCACCGGCGCGGGGTTGTAGCCGAGGCCATGCTCAACAGCCGCGCCCGCCGGCGAGGAGCGGCGTCAGAGGAGGAGGGCCACCGCATGGCAACGCACCAACCATCGATTTGGTCTGTAGATATGAAATCAAAAAAAATAAAGGATCTCCTGTTAGCATAATCCCCCTCCTTCGACAGTTTGTTTACTTGATAAACAAAGCACCAACCATCGATTTAGTCTGTAGGTATGAAATCAATAGTAATAGTTAATTGCTGCATAACTTAGAGAGGAATAAAATGGCACGAATATGTCAAAAGCTTGGCATTTTAAATTTTCCATACATAGCTCTGGCAGTGGAGGCCTGCTCCTCACGCTCCTCTTTGGTATGCCTCTTTGCCCCCTTATCTCCTTCTCTCTTTTTTCCTCTCGCTCTAGGGTTAGGGTCAGCTTTCTTGGGGTGGGGTTGCAACGATGCGGCGGGCAGCCGCCGGTGCTCTGGTAGCATAAGAAGAAAATTGGCAATCTCGTACACATTCCTTTCATGCAGAACATCAACAAAGTTTTGGATCAATCGATACGGCACTAAAGCATACATACGACCCATCTAAACACATTTATATCAACAAGAAAACTCTACTGATCGTACATAGCCCTTGCTACAGCAGTAAATAAACACGCAAATAGATCATACCAGCGGAGGGAGGCACTTATCGGCGTGGCGGCGCAGCACGGAGAAGCTGCCACGCGGTCAGCGTCTTGCAGAAGGAGGCGGGCGGAAGCTGAAAAAAAACACATGACGCCAGGAAATGAGCACCCTGGAACCGGCGAAGAAAATCCCCAAACCATTTTCGGCGGGAGAAACCGAGGGAAAGGCGTACTTACGGCTCCGGCATGAGCATGACCTGTGCATAGATCTCATTCGTTTCCGTCTGCGCCTGTCACAGGTTGTACCCACGACATCCAAAGATCTATGGTCGTAGTCACCAGTTAGATCATCTCCAGGTGGGCCGAAGCCGGCTGCCTGATATAACCCCCTGGACCTAAGGGCAAGTAAAATTAAAAAAATGTAAAGGTAGCAGAAACCATGTCTCATTATCCATCTGTAGTTCAGGTTATGTTTGTGTATCTTTTGGTATCTAATATATCAAACAGAACATTGCATTTACTTCCCATATTTTAGTTAAAATTGAGCAGTCCTGATATAACGTAGGAAATAAAAATAAGGATCATAGGCAAAGCAAAAAATCTAAGCATAATTAGCACTACCCATCCAATACATAATCAGGAGCAAAGTCCAAGAATTAACAGCCCAATCCTTCGAGCCGTACCTCTCCCTAAATAAATGAGCACGAGCGGCTATAAAAAAACACGAGCGGCTGAGACAACCAAGTAAATGTGATTGCAAGAGCATGTGCTCCACAACTTTACAGGCATTTGCAACTAAGAAGAACAAAACTCTGAAGCAAGCTACACATCATTGCTCCCAATTATCAACCAGTAGTAGTAAGTACAGTTCATTATATCACACCCAACCTGTTCGTTAATCTTTCACCAGATCATACTACTCATCCGAGGAAGAAATTAACAGACCCACACTAACCATCAAGAGACAAAAGCATGTCACATGGTGTCACTTAATCTACCAGCACACACATGAATATGAACCTTAAAAAGAAAATTCATAGCCTGGTAAGACAGTAAGTCCAAGACACTTAATAAATTTAGTGGTATTACATCTTGGTCTGGAAAAGAAGAGGAGTGGAAAGGAGGACCTCAATCCGGCAGCTTACTATGGTAGTGTTTGCCAGCGCAGACGGTGTCACCCCTTCCGGCGGTCCTAACCCCAACTCGAAGCAGGGCGGCCCAGAGGCGTCGGGGCGAAGGAATTGCTATTTCTGCAGGCAACAAAATGGCTCGATGTATTTGTGAAAATAACGCATCATATACTGCCGGCGTCCTTTTCCTGGCTTGTTTTTCTGCTGTGAAAACTAAATATTGCATTGATGCCCTCAGGAACATTATCAAAGGAAAATGGCCAGAAGAGCACGTACCTATGGCGTCGACCGCAGCGGCCCACGTCTTGGCCCCGCCCGTCCGCTGCTTGACCTCCTCGACCACCCGCAGCTCCGCCGCCGCCCCGAGCACGCACCTCTGCGTGCAAAGCCCAGAAACCAAACCAGCGAATAAAAATCACCACCCGAAAATCAGGCGCAAGAAACGCCATCCCCTAGAAACGGGGGCCCAACGCTCACCGGCACTGGACGCCGACGCGTCGTGGCGGCTGGCGAGGAGCAGGGAGGAGGTGGGCTACGCCGCCGCGGTAGCCGCCATGGGGGGCTAGGGTTCTCGCCGACGCGCCGCGACGGCGGGCGGGGAGCAAGAAGGAGGTGGGCGATGCCGCCGCGGTAGCCGCCATGGGGGGCTAGGGTTCTGGGAAGTGGGGTGATGGCGAGAGCGAGCGAAGGCAGGCGGGCGCTTGTCGGAGTCCGGGCCTTCGGGGCACCGAGGCGACCGGAGAGAGAGCGGCGGCGGCGACGTGCGAGAGGAGACCAGGGGGCGTGGGATGGAGAGAGAGAGGGAGGGGGCAAGTGGGTTTGTGGTCCTTCCGACGTATAGCAGGCGCACCCACGCCGTAAACCTGTTTTCCGACGTATAGCAGGAGCACGCCGCGCACCCACGCCGTAAACCTGTTTTCACCCAGAGACAACCGAATTACATGCAAACTACTGGAAGGAGGTCCACCCGTCATTAGGTAATAAAGGGAGGTAGATTTCTTAGTCCATTTTTAAATTTTTCCAAAAAAAATCCTTCTCTTTTCTACGAATTAACCCGCAGTCCTATATATCCAGCGAAAAAAGGAAAAGAAAAACGATTCGTTCTTATATTTTTCGCAGCCAGGCGTTCTTTCACTCCTCTCGCTGGCTCGTCCCAGGCCTAATAAGCCAAGATGAGCTCCTGATAATAATCCTGGCCCAACGAAGACGGCCCATTAAGCATAAAAATGTCAAAGTGTTAGAAAGATAGTTATATAATTCACTTTTCAAGAATTTAAGCAACTTTTAAACGAATCTTAATGGCATACAAGATAGTCTATATAATTCACTTTTCAAGAATTTTAAAGATATTTTCATGATATTGTGAAAAATAATAATATGGGGTGTTAAAATAATGTTCAAAAAAACATTAGAAAATGTTAAATTGCATAGAAAAACATGTGCATAAAAAACATTCCCACGTTTAGATAAAACTTCCATAATATTTGAAAAAAAATAAAGATTGCTTGAAATAATGGGAGACAATTTTAATCTTTTGATAAAATACCTATGATGTACGAGAAATTAACTTTATATATTTTAAAAAGGCGCAAACACATTTAAAATAATACAAATTTTAATACGCGTGAACATTTTTCGTGGGTTTTTTTGTGGGTACAATTTTTCGTGAGTTACATACATGTAGGATTTTTGAACAAATGATACAAATTTTTTAAATCACGTGAACATTCTTTTTCTAATATTTGGAGCTATATTTTTTAATAAAAATAAATATTGCTTAAAAAATCTGAATTATTTTCAATAGTATGATAAAATACCTATGATGTTGGTATAATTAACTTCATATGTTTTAAAAAGGTGCAAATGTATTTATAATAATACAATATACTAAAATATATGTAAAAAAATGTGAGTTTTTTTTTGCAACTGATATTGATATTTAGCGCACATAATATTTTATTGAGCCATTATTTCTCTTATTGTCACATCCAATTAATATTTAGCGTGTATATTTTTTATCAGGCATTTATATCTCTTTTTCACTATCATAACCAACCATTGTAATAATATGAGAGACTAATTCCCTTTGTTTTTCTACTGTTTTCTTTATTTTAGAGGCTACTTTCTTTCTTTAGGAATACAAGTGGCTTGCTTATTTTCAGTTGACCCGTATATATTCATAAATTTTTACATAAAAATTGATTTTTTGAGAAAGTGTGTAATATTGATTTAAAATAATGATGTGAATAGAGGCCAGCCTTGCTTTTAAGCACAAATATAAAAGCAGCCTGGGCTGAGGCCCATTGTTGCAACAACAACAAAAAACAAAGCGCTGTGAGCGTCACATTGCGAAGAAGCAGCCTGGGCCGAGGCCCATTGTAGCAACAGAAAAAACGAATCGTTTTTTAACTTAAAATAGGATTGCGGGTTGATTTTGTATAAAGGGTGGGGCTTTTTAGCAAAAACACAAAAACGGACTAAGAAATCCACCTCCCTTTATTATTAGGTATAGATTGGCATAGTGTAATCATGTTACAGTTGAATAAAATTTTCTTGGATCACCAGTATCAGGCGGGAGCAGACCAAACGAAATGTAGAATCGAACTAGCACCCGAAGGATTTCATTCGTGGGAACTCCTCCCTGCGCCCGAACGCCTAACGCTAGCGAAAGGTCTTCCTAGGCCTTCTCGCAAAAAATAAAAAACAATTAACAAAAAATATGTAGTGAGTATTTTGCTATGTATTGAATCAATTTGTGGATATTTAATACCAAAACAATAATTTATACATGATAAATTGACTATGGAAACAAAATAGTAAAGATGATAAACTTTACAATTAAAATCTCATGGCAATTGGATTCTTAAAAAAACATGGTAGAAACTATTCTAAACACATGGCAATTTTGATAGAAAACGCCATGGAAATTTTTTATGTTTGAAAACAATGATGTGGAAAAAAACTTACCATGGTGAAATATAGAATGAACAAATGAAGAAAAATAATTTGAAAAACAACTAGGCTTGGATAATTAATAATAAAAATCATCAAAAAATTTCATTAATTTTTTCAATTGTTTATAATAAAATAAACTAAAAATTTCATGGGATAAAAAATATAAAATTATCGTGGGAGTGCATATAAAATTGATGTGGCAAATTTATAATTAAACTTTCTGTTAGACGTTCACCCGAACAAATCGCTCGGTGCAAGTCTCTCCCCCCCATCCGAACAATTTTCTTCAGGCCTCGTTCGGTTAGCCCCTCCCCCGCCGGGATTGGCACTCAATCCGCGCGGTTTCCTCCCAACATGGATTGGATCCCGGCTATCTATGTTTATGCGTTCGGTTAGACCTGACGTGGGTTACATCCCCGTTCAATCCCTTCCATTCCGCGCGGAACTGGCAGGGATAAAATCATCTTCCCCATGCCAGTGGAAACAATCCCGCCCGAGCGATGACAGGCGCAGCGGCGGCGGCGGACACGCAGCGGTCTGAAGGCGAAGAAGGCAACGTATTTCTCCCAGCTCTCCCTCTCCATCCAGTAAACTTCTCCCGTTCCGTCAGTTCTCCTCCTCCCGCAGCTTCTAGGGTTCTTGGGCAAAGGGCTAACCGAATAAACATGAAGGCATGGATTATCAGGGATACGATCGATGGGGATTTGTGTGAAGGATTGGTGGACACCCAATCCACTAGATGATTTTATCCTCTAGTGGATTAAATCCAGTACTACCGAACAAGGCCTCAGTGGGAACTGCTCACGGCCCGAACATATTTTACAGGGCCTTACAAGCCCACTAAATAAAATAATACTGTAAGAAATTCAATTTTTTACAGTGATAAAAATACCTTTTTTATTTTGCTACAATGCAATCAACTTGTAAAGTAGAAAATTGCCATGCTATCCGTAAAAATGATGAAAGTTTTAGCAAAAGATGCTACCAAATCATGAAAAAAATGCCACTGAAAAAAAAAGTGGATCGCAAATTACATGGCAAATGTTGAGGTTTTCCTGATCAGTATACTGAATATGCCATGATAAAATAAAACTAAATTTACCATGGGAGTAAAAACATAAAATTTGTCATGGGAGTAAATATAAAAATTGACATGGCAAATTTATATTGAAAACTTTTCTGCTAAATTTGATCAATTCTTATTTCATGGTAAAAACATTTGAACAAATTTGACATGGCAAAAAAATCATGTGATAAACATATTAGAATAATTGTGATGTCCCACATATAAGAAATGTCATGTCACACAAACAAATATTGTGATGTCCGACAAACAAAAATAATTATGTCCTATAAATAAGAATGGTCATGTCATATACATAATAATTGTCATGTCCCATAAGCTATATACGAAATAAGAATTGCCATCTCACACATTTATTTTGCCATGAATGATTTGAAAAAGAAAATGCTATGAGTCTGCCATATGCAAAAATAAGAATTTGCTATGTGCAAAGATTCATCACAACCTATATAAAAAAATTAGTAACATGACCATGACAATTATATGTTTGTATGAACCATGTCAAAATTAGTGTGTGGATCATGATAATTGTAAGTAATACACCATGGTAATTTTATTTTATGGTTCGTGGTGCGGTTACGACCCGTGGACGCTTAGCATATATCCGGCGATGGGGTGATGCGTGGTATGGCGGGCTCCTGTAACACGGATGCGTCGAGGATGTTCTCGGATGCATCTCGATGTGCGGCGAACAGAGAGAGGGGTGATGGGTCAGATGGAGTGGCTATAAGTGGTGGTGTAGCGCCGGTGGCGACTCCTTTTTTGTATCCATGGAAAATCTACTATATAGACCACAAAAAAAATTCTATCTATCCATGATAAACTATTTTCTTTTTGTGTTCTTGGAAAATTTAATATATTGTTTGTCATGGCCCGCCACTACCTCATTGTAACACCCTCTGTGTCATGGAACAGTAATCCCTTTTTGCTAATGATAATTACTGTTGATGATCATGCCTTGATCACCTTGGATCAAATCAAATTCAAAATGCCCCTTTGATGATATTAGAAATAATGTGGCAAATCAAACCTTGTCCAAAAATTGTGAAAGCAATTTTGTAAAATGCCTAAACATCAGTGGATCACTTTCCCATGGTTTTGGGAATCCATTATGCTTTAAAATAAATGCAACAAATAAAAATTGTAGCCAAATATCCCTTTTCATCAATAGAATAATTAAAACAAATGCTAAATGGATTTATTTTTGCCCCAATCTTTTTCTGGCACTGCTTTACAGTATAACACTAATTTAGGAACCAATTATATATTTTACAAAATAATAAAAGTGCTAAATTAAATAAAAACGAAAGCATAGCAGGAAAAAAAAGAAACAAAAGGAAATGGGAACTAGCCCACTGGCTAGCCCAGCTCCCTCCCCTCCCTCCCGGCCCACCCAGGCCTGGCCCAACTAAAACCCCAACCCCACTCGTCCCCCTCCTGTGTTCACCTCCATGCCATGGAGGGCATCGGCCGTGGACACGGAGGCAGGCGACGCCATGGCCACGGCTCGATGAACCCGCGCACCACTGACCCCCCCATAGCCTCAACCGACGTGCCCGGCCGTCTCCTAGTCGTCGCCTTCGTCACCACCCGGGAGGAATCGAGCCCGGCGTCACTGCATCGAGCACCCCGGGGTCGTCTTCAATCTCCAGCCCGCAAGGCGCGCCGAGCAATTGCGCCGCCCACACGCCCTCCCCAAGCCTGCTGCCTCATCGACGTTCTCCCTGGTGAGTGTGGCTCTGGTTTCCCCCACTCCCCGCTCGAGGTGGTGCACGTCGTTGCCGTCTTCACCACGGACGTGCTCCGGCCGTCGCTAGGGTCCGCGCCAGCCCGCGCCTTTGGCTCCACTAGATGCGTGGCTCGGCCCCCGCTCGATCACCCCCCCTCCTGCGCGCGCGCTCGATTTGGTTGCCTGAGTTGGCCGGGGGGGGAGCTCGCCGTGCTCCTATGCGTCACCGCCGGCGAGAATGGCCTAGGCCAGTGGGTTTACCCACTGACCAGTGGGGGCGGCCGGTTGTGATTAGGGGCTAACCCCCTAGATTAAATTAATCACCCCCTAATTAAAATGATTTGAGACAAACCCCCCGGACATATGACATGTGGGCCCCCATGCCCTTTAACTTAATTAATTTGATTAATTAGCACCTAAGTGTATGACACATGGGCCCACCTGTAGATAACTAGTTTAATTAACTAAACTAATTAACCCACTGACATGTGGGACCTGATACGTCCAAAACGTATCTATAATTTCTGCTTGCTCCATGCATGTTTTGTGTGATATTGCTATGATCTAGATACACTTTCATACACTTTTGATCATATTTGGACTAACCTATTAACTCAGTGCACCCCAGTGCCAGTTCTTGTTTTCTGCTGTTTTTCTATTACAGTTTTCCCCCATATAAAAAGTGCCAGAAAAATTCTGGGAAAAATACAGGAAAAATCAGCGTACAGGAAGCTTCGCGAAGAGCCCGAGTGGGGCCAGAGGGGGCCCAGGCGGCCACCCGGCGTGGCCCCACCCCTGGGGCCCCTGGTCCACCTCTGGCTGCCCCCCTTCGCCTATTTATTCTCCGTCATGGGGAAACTCCGAGGAGAGAACCCTATTTTGCAATCTCGCCTCTGTTCCGCCGCCGCCGCGCTTACGAGATCGGGAGCACCAGAAGACCTCTTCCTGGCACCCTGCCGGAGGGAGGGCCGACCTCCGGGAGTCTCCTCTCCACCATGGATGCTCCCCGGATGTCTCGTGAGTAGTTTTCCTTGGACCATGGGTCCGTGCTCAGTAGCTATGTGATGTTCTCCTCCCCTCTTTGTTCTTCATGGTTTAGACCTCGTGAGCTGCCCTACATGATCGAGGCACTTTTGTAATATTTCGGCTATTGCTATGCTGAGTTTGATGGGATCTGATGGATTATGAGATTATGTTCAGATTGTGATAGAGTAATATATTTGGTATTTATCTCTTATATTTTTGTTCATTTGTAATTCTTGCATGTCCTCCGTTGCTGTTTATTGCTTTGGCCAAGTAGTAGGTAGTGACTCCAAGAGGGAATGTTATGCTCGATTGTGGGTTCATGCCCCCCGATGACACGCTTGAGTGACAGAAACATGAGTCTAGGGGATGTGCTGTTGCCACAAGGGGGAAAACAACGGTGCTTGTAACCGCGGTTGCAAGGATTTTTTACTTTACGCAAAGTTCTTTTTAATGCAGTTGTCTGTTGCTTTGGGTTTACACTTTGGGTGGGGCTCGCAACTTAATACCAGCGAGATGTTCTGGATAGATATCTCAAGGTGGATGATTAGTAGTAGATGCAGTTGGATTACGGTCTACTTATTTTGGCGTACTGCCCGTGCTTTTGAGCCTCTTCCTTTCTTTTGTAGCATAGTTAGCATTGCGGTGCGTTCATAATCCTGTCAATTGCCCTTCTGTAATTTTTTTACCTCGCATAGCAGTTTTATCGTCTTTTGGGAGAGAGACATCACTAAGGAACTTCACGTATCCCGGTCCATATCCTTATTACTGTTTCCATGCTGTATTTACTTTCCTACTTTTACTTTCAATTGCTATCATTATCCCTTGTGTTTTACCCTTTGTGAACAACAAGACCGGAGAGATTTACAACCTCTTTGAACTTCGTTGGGAACAAAGTTATCTGTGTCTGTGTGCAGGTCCACGTCAGTTGCGCCGCTGACACCTACTTATCATCTCTGGAGTCCTACTGGAGACAAACCTTGGTATCTTCACCGAGGGAAACTTGCTGCTCCGCTACATCTCAACCTTCCACTTGGGGTAACCAACGAAGGGCGAGAAGCCATCAGGACCCCACTGTAAATTAGATTTAATTAAAATGTTTATTAACTGTGCCACTGAGCAGTGGGACCCACTAGTCAGTATTAAATCTAGATAATGTTGCTAATTAAATAATAAAAGAAATTTAGAAATTCATTTAAAATTGATTTAAACTTTAAAATTGAATATCTTTTAAACCGTAAATCAGATGAATATAATTTATACATGAAAATTGATCAGAAAAATACAACAAATACAGATACGTTATCCGTATGTCAACCACACCCCTCTAACAGAACGAACATCGACATCCCCTCCTCCGGTTGCACTACCGATAATCACCCGGAGCCAGTATTTCATCCTCGGATGAATTCCCGCACCGAACATAACACTTTGTACTGTGTTAACACCGATAGCAATGCATTTGTCATGTCATGCATCTGTTTTCATATGTTTGCTTTATATTTAATGCCCCCCCTTTATTCTCCGCTAGAATCGGTTGCTGCCACCAACTACACCGCCGCTGAGTACGACTACTACGTCGACGACCCTACCCCTACCGTCGAGCTTCCAGGCAAGCAGAGTCATTCTCTTCCCCAGATATCGCCTATCTTTCCGTACATTTCTTGCACTAGGCATTGCGACTACTGCTACGTTACAATCCTATTCAATTGCATAGCCTGTTTTTGTCGCCCCTTGATGTACCTACTTTATCCTATGTTGCCTATTAATTATATATATTATTCAGCAGTTAGCCCTACGCAATGTTAGTCAAATTGGATTAGATAGCAGGCCGAGATCACTCTGGGAGTGACCGCGGAAACATTATATTACAACTGCTACAGGTACGGTATAATACAGACACCGCCAAAGGCCCCTACCTCGGCTCTGCCGAGCCACATCAAGTGTGAGCTATCGAGGAGTAATCCTTGTACTCCACTCGTTGCTGACTCTGTATAGCCGCCCTAGGGTCCCGAATGTCGTTTTTCCTTAAAGGTAAGGAGTTGGGTGACCCAACGGTGCCCGCGCAGGGTATCGTATCAGACCGACAGAACAGGTGTATTCCACTGGTGTGCGGCGGGCCTGGTACTTGATCGATGGACGAGAGATACTCTTTTGTATGAAAGTCGAGATCTTTAAAGAGAAAACGCGAGACAAGGTAAGGAGACGGTTCACCTTGTTGGTAGCCGCACGAGTTGGTGGGACGACAGGGCAGGCGGCCACTGGCTCTGGTTATGGGGGTGGACCTGGCTACTGTCGTTGTCCGCGACTCACCCGAATAGGGGCAACGATAACGGTTGTCCCGACAGAAAATAATAAAATGCTTAATGGGTCAGGTGGATGACTTGAGTGGGTCGTCGTGCCCTTTACGCACTACCTCCACGTGGGATTACGGTGTGGGCCCTCTGCGTTGTAGCCTCGTTCGATGGTTCTTCAGACGTTGGCTTTACCTCCGGCTGATTGTCGGGCTTTGATCGCCTACTCCGGTAGTGGGAGGTGGGTCTGCTTCACCAGCCAGTCGCGTACCATGCAGGAGTACAAAGGGCAGAGGTCCAAAGTCCCTTTGTGCTTAGGATATAGACCGGTGGATGGCCTCTCTGTTGAGCTTGAAGGATGGACTTCGGCGTATCAGATAGCCTCGGTGGGGCATTCCCTAACAAGGTGTACGCCACCATGGAGATCCGAGCTTGTAGGGTAACAATAGTGCAGCCCCTGCAGGGATGATAATCTATTCGGATAGCCGTGACCACGGTAACAGGACGCTTTATGCTGAAGCCAGATCCTACTACTACAAACTACTACTACTAAACTGATTGGTTCTGGGTTTTCTTCCTCGCAGGGAAGTCGAGGAGGGATTCTCAGAGGTATTGTTAATTGTTATCTAATACAACTTACTATTTTGCAATGCTGCAGCAACGTCTGCTGCATTGTTACTTTAAGCTTTCATTGAACTGTTGGCAATTCTCTTCTCATGCTGCAAGACTCGTCGGAAGATTCTAGTCTTCGTTAGGCCTAGCTTCTCTTCCTTATTCTGGATTTCTGCAACTCAGTCCACTATATATAGCCTCCCATTTCCATTGATAGAAATGCATAATTGCTTAGTAGCTGGACGTAAGACTCGCGGGTATGCTAGATACTCACCCTTGCTTTATTTCCCCCCTTTTGTTTTGCCTGATCGGCCGCTGCAGTCAACGTTGGAGCCCATGAGCAGGAGTACCCTGAAGGCGACTAATACGACGTCGAGTTCCCCGTTGACCAGGAGTAGTTCAGTGGATCCCAGGCAGGAGGCCTCGCCTGTTCGATCTGTAACTTTGATGTCATTTGTGCTAGCCTTCTTAAGGAAAAACTTAACTAACTATGTCTGTACTAAGATATTATGGCTTGTATAACTTATGTATTTGGATCCTCGTGATCCCTGGTTTGTAATATCAGATTTATCTTATTTGTGTCTAGTGTTGTGCTGTGATATTCTCACCGTGGCACCCTAATCGCAGCCGTGTATCCCGCGTGTATGATTACTGTACACAGATTGATTTTGGGGCGTCACAAGTTGGTATCAGAGCCAACTTCCTGTAGGAAGCCACCCACCCACTCCTTGGTCGAAGTTGAGTCTCATCTAGGAAAAACTATTTTTCTAACTTAATGTTTGGCTTACGGGCCCACATTGATATCACCCCATCGTGGTATCTATGGTATTAGGATTCTTTTCTCCTTATCTATGCTCCGGGATTACGCTCTCTTATCCTTGCTGGTAAGGTTTACTAACTCTGACATTAGGATCACGTTCTCTTGATTCCACCCGGCATTTTGGTGCTTCCCCCTTGATTGAGTCGTGTCGCATGAGTTCTGACCCAGGTCCCGGACCGTGGATCCCCTTTCTCATTCAGGGCAAGCCGCGCGTTCTCTGGCACAAACTCCTGTGGCCAACAGTTTTCTTGCGGCGTGATTGACTTAGCACGAAGCTATGTCGCGTTGTGTATTCCTTACCGTGGTCTGCGCGCCTCCTAGTGTGTCCTTTTTCCTTAATTTCTACGACGTTATGCTGCCCGATTTTCGATTGATTCGGTGTGTGGATGTGTATGTCTTATATAACTACTCCTATATATCCGCGCCTCCTCCTCGTGGCCGCATTACCTCCTTCTTGTTTCCGGTATCTCGTTAAATTTCCATCGCTGAAATACCCATGTTAAATTCTAGCAGGATGGTTGGTCGTGGTGGTCGTGGTCGTGCTTCCTACGAACCACCTCCGCCGCCGGATTACATGGCCGCGATGATGCAACAGTTTGATCTGAACCGTCAGTTCATGCAGAATGTCATGGCTCAGTTCCCCCAGCCGAATCAGAATGGGCACCACCATCATCATGCCACTGTGACTCTGCATGACTTCACCTGCCTCAACCCCACTATGTTCCTCAACTCTGTTTAACTATTGGATGCTGATGACTGGCTTCGCGACATCACTCACGAGATGGAGTCTGCTAATGTCGATCCAGCCAACTATGTGAACTTTGCGTCCTATCATCTGAAAGGCGCCGATGCTCAGTGGTGGAGCACCCACAAGCGTTCACTTCCAGTCGGTGAAGTCATCACCTGGGATGAGTTCCAGGATGCCCTTCGTGCCCGCTACATTCCTCAGGGTATCATGGATCGTAAGGGGAAGAATTCCGCAACCTCACTCAGGGCAACATGACCGTTGAAGCCTATCAGCGCGAGTTCCTCAACCTCTCTTGCTATGCAGAAGAAGAGATCACCACTAATTCTCGCAAGCAGCAGAAGTTCCGCCGTGGCCTCAACTCAGACCTCGGGCTCGCTCTTGCCGTTCATGATTTTGCCAACTTCGCTACCATGATGAACAAGGCTATCACCGTCGAGACTGCCCAGATGGATCACAAGGAATCGCAGAAGCGCTATCGTGACGTTGGCTCATCTTCGGGCGCAACACAGAAGCGTCGCATCTGGCTCCCTCACAGTGTGACTCAGGCACCCGTCCTTGCTCCAAGGCCTTTGTATGCTGCACCCCGTCTGCCTCCGCCACCACCGAGGCCAAGAGCTCTGCCCTGACCACCCAAAGGTGCACCCCTTCGTCCTCAGGATGGACTGTGCTTCAAGCGTCGTCTCCCCGGTCACATTGCCAGAGACTGCGCCCAGGCTCAGAATCAACTGGTAGTGTACCCTGCTGGCCGCGGAAATGGTCGTGGAAACAACAGGACCCCAACTATAATACTGGGTCTGCTGCTCATGCTCGTGGACATGCTTACAACATTGATGTTGTGGAAGCTCAGGAACAACCCGCTACCGTGATGGGCACCCTTCTTGTAAATTCAGTACCTGCTACTGTTTTATTTGATACAGGAGCATCGCATTCATTCATGTCAGAAGCATTTGCATCGTCACATAACTTCACGATGGAAAGGATGACCCCACCAATGGTTGTCCGCACCCTGATAGGCCATTGCCACACATCCGAGTTTGTGCCCAATAGCACCGTTGAAATCGAAGGGATTATTTTCCTTGCTTCCCCCATCCTTATGAAGTCTTCCACCATAGACCTCATTCTTGGAATGGATTGGTAGAAAGTTCACGATGCCGCCCTCTATTGTGGCACCAAGTCTGTCCAAATTTTCCACCCCTTCAGCGAGATTGTTAACCACACCGCCCGAATAACCCAAAACATTAAAGCGCAGATCTATACGACGAATGCTTTGAACGTCTCACCTCTTGAAGGCATTGAGAAAGTTCCAGTCGTTTGTGATTTCCTTGACGTCTTCCCAGAAGAACTATCGGGAATACCCCCGACCAGAGAAGTTGAATTCGACATCGACTTGAAGCCCGACACTACCCCTATTGCTAAGAATCCTTACAACATGCTGCCGCATAAACTCCTTTAACTTAAGAAGGAGATCGATGAAGCACTTTGGAAAGGCTTCATTCGCCCAAGTTCCTCAGCTTGGGGAGCACCTTCGCTCTTTGTCAAGAAAAGTGATAGTACAAACCGTTTGGTCCAAGATTACCGATCTATCAACCAAGCCACCATCCAGAACAAGTACCCACTTCCTCGGATCAATGATCTTTATGATCAACTTGCTGGACCCACAGTGTTCTCGAAACTCGACTTGAGGTTGGGTTATCATCAGATCCGGGTCCGTGAAGAGGACATTCCGAAGACCGCCTTCATTACTCGCTATGGTTCATACGAGTACACCGTCATGTCCTTTGGCTTGACGAATGCCCCAACCACCTTTTCCCGATTGATTTACTATATATTCATGGAATATCTCGACAAGTTTGACGTGGTTTATCTGGATGATATCTTAATATACTCCAAGAATAAAGAAGAGCATGCTGAACATCTTCGTCTTATACTGGAAAAGCTTCGAGAACACAGACTCTACGCTGAGTATTCTAAGTGTGAGTTCTGGCTTCCTGAAGTAACCTACCTTGGTCATGTGATTTCCAAGGATGGCATTGCCGTAAACCTAGAACGTATTCAGGCTATCCTGGATTGGACTCCTCCCAAGACTTTCAAGCAAGTCAGAAGTTTCCTCGGACTCGCCAGCTATTGCTGCCGTTTCGTCGAGAACTTCTCCAAGTTTGCAAAGCCTCTGACATATCTGCTTCACAAAGGCGTCAAGTTTGAGTGGAATGATAAATGTCAGGAAATTTTCCAAGCTCTCAAGGACAAGCTCACTTCTCCCCCGGTGCTTGCTCCCCCTGATACTCGGAAGGACTTCGTGATTTACTGCGATGCATCCCGTCAAGGATTAGGCTGTGTCCTAATGCAAGAGTTCAAAGTGATTGCTTATGGATCTCGTCAGTTGCGTGCTCACGAAGACAAGTATCCAACACATTATGTCAAATTGGCAGCAATATTTATGCATTAAAGCTGTGGCGACATTACCTCGTCGGTAATCGTTGCGAGATCTACACCGACCACCAAAGCCTGAAGTACTTGTTTACTCAGCCAGACCTGAATCTCCGCCAACAAAGATGGCTTGAGACAATAGCCGATTTCAACATGGATACTCATTATACCCCTGGCAAAGCTAATGTGATGGCCGATGCCTTGAGCCGCAAAGCCTACTTAGTGAACTTGAAGTTCAAGTACAACAACCACTTCTGTATGAAGAGCTTCGCAAGTTGAACCTCGAGATTGTTGTACAGGGACATGTGAATTCCCTGGTTCTCAAACATGACCTTGTTGACCGCATCAAACTAAGACAACATTATGACTCTGAAATTGAGAAGATTAAGCGCTATGTGGCAAGTGGAAAGCCTTCGTTCTTTACTGTTGATCACGATGATGATGATACGTTGTACTTCAAAGGTCGTTTGGTGGTCAATAGAGCAAAGGCTAACCTGAACTCAGCCACGGATATCATGAAAGAAGCTCATGATACACCCTTGTCGATCCACCCTGGTAGTACCAAGATGTACCAAGACATTCGTCTGCGGTACGGTTGGAATGGCATGAAACAAGACATTGCTCGTTATGTTGAAGAGTGTGACGTTTGCCGTCGCGTCAAGGCGGAACATCAAAGACCTGCTGGAACTCTGCAACCACTTTCTATTCCTGAATGGAAGTAGGACAAGATCGAGATGGACTTTATCACCGGTTTTCCCCGATCAGAGAAGGGTCATGATGCTATCTTTGTCGTCATCGACCGATTCTCCAAGGTTTCCCACTTTCTGCCAGTCAAGGAGACAATCTCTGCTAGTCAGTTAGCAGACTTGTATGTTTCCAAAATTGTTTCCCTCCACGGTATTCCGTTGGAGATCAGTTCAGACCGTGGCAGCATTTTCACCTCAAGATTTTGGGATAGTTTCCAAGAAGCTATGGGCACTCATCTAAACTTCAACACTGCTTATCACCCCTGGTCGCAAGGACAAGTCGAACGAGTCAATCAAGTGCTTGAAGATATGCTTCGAGCTTGTGTCATCTCATTCGGTAATAAATGGGAGGAATCTCTTCCATTTGCTGAATTCTCGTATAACAATGTCTATCAAGCTAGTCTGAAGATGATACCCTTTGAAGTCTCTATGGACGTAAGTGTCGAACCCCTCTGAATTGGTCAGAAACTAGGGAACGCGCCCTCATTGGTCCGGACATTATACAACATGCTGAAGATCAGGTTCGCGTTATCCGTGAACATTTGAAGGCTGCTCAGTCCCGCCAGAAGAGCAACTATGATCGCAAGCACAAGGAAATGGTCTATCAGCCTGGCGAACAAGCTTACCTTCGTGTCACTCCCATGAGAGGCGCTCATCGTTTAGGAATCAAAGGCAAGTTAGCTCCTCGCTACATTGACCCGTTCTGTATCCTTTCCAGGAGTGGACCAGTGGCATACCGATTGGAATTGTTGCCGAACCTCTCCCAAGTTCATGATGTATTACACGTGTCGCAAATCCGACGCTGCTTCAAGGATCCTATCCATGAGGTGGATCATGATCTTATTGAGCTGCAACAGGACTTGACTTATCAAGAACATCCGAGCCGCATTCTTGATCAGTTTGAACGTCGAACCCGCAACAAGACAACCAAGTTCCTCAAGGTTCAGTGGTCAAATCATTCTGAAGATGAAGCCACTTGGGAGCGCAAAGATCGTCTTCGCGATGAATACCCCGATCTTTTCCCCTCTACCGCTTAAATTCTCGGGACGAGAATTCCTTTAGTGGGGGAGATTTGTAACACCCTCTGTGTCATGGAACGGTAATCCCTTTTTGCTAATGATAATTACTGTTGATGATCATGCCTTGATCACCTTGGATCAAATCAAATTCAAAATGCCCCTTTGATGATATTAGAAATAATGTGGCAAATCAAACCTTGTCCAAAAATTGTGAAAGAAATTTTGTAAAATGCCTAAAAATCAGTGGATCACTTCCCTATGGTTTTGGGAATTTATTAAGCTTTAAAATAAATGCAAGAAATAAAAACAATAGCCAAATATCCATTTTCATCAATAGAATAATTAAAACAAATGCTAAATGGATTTATTTTTGCCCCAATCTTTTTGTGGCACTGCTCTATAGTATAACACTAATTGTGGAACCAATTATATATTTTTCAAAATAATAAAAGTGCTAAAAGAAATAAAACAGAAAGCATAGGACAACAAAAAAAAGAAAAAACGAAAATGGGAACTAGCCCACTGGCTAGCCCAGCTCCCTCCCCTCCCTCCCGGGCTCCCGGCCCACCCAGGCCTGGACCAACTAAAACCCCAACCCCACTCGTCCCCCTCCTCTGTTCACCTCCATTTCATGGAGGGCATCGGCCGTGGACACGGAGGCAGGCGACGCCCGTGTCGCCCATCGGCGACATGCCGGCGGGGATAACTGCCCGAGGCCCCCTGCGCCCCAACCCAAACCCTAACCCCCGCGCCTCGCAGATCTCGCCCCCCCCCCCTCGCGCACCCTCGTCATCTCCCACCTACAGTCAAGCCGCCATGGCCACGGCTCGATGAACCCGCGCGCCCACTGACCCCCCCACAGCCCCAACCGACGTCCTCGGCCGCCTCCTAGTCATCGCCTTCGCCACCACCTGGGAGGAATCGAGCCCGGCGCCACTGCATCGAGCACCCCGGGGTCGTCTTCAACCTCCGCCCCGCAAGGCGTGCCAAGCAATTGCATCGCCCACACGCACTCCCCAAGCCTGCTGCCTCCTCGACGTGCTCCCCGGTGAGCGTGGCTCTGGTTTCCCCTACTCCCCGCTCGAGGTGGTGCACGTCGTCGTTGTCTTCACCACAGACGTGCTCCGGCCGCCGCTGTCACGCGTCGTAGCCGTCTCTAGGGTCTGCGCCAGCCCGCCGTGCTCCTGTGCATCACCGCCGGCGAGAATGGCCTCGGCCAGTGGGTTTACGCACTAACCAGTGGGGCCGATCAGTTGTGATTAGGGGCTAACCCCCAGATTAAATTAATCACCCCCCTAATTAAAATGATTTGAGACAAACCCCCTGGACATATGACATGTGGGACCCCATTGTTGGATATGTTCCCTAGAGACAAATTAATAAAGGTATTTGCCACATATCCGTTTTGTTCATAATACGTTTTATACTGTGCTATAACTGTATTACTTGGAAATACTAATACAGGTGTAGTATAAAACATGGTCCGTAGTTTAACTCGGGTAAACTATCTCATTGGGCAATTGATTGATCAAGCTTTCCTGATCATGGAGACACTTAAGTCCATTGACAATGAGGTCATATCGTTAAGGGGAATGATGTGATGGACGTACACCCACCTAAAGTATTGCAATGTGATCGAGTCACATAGTTCAACGTTGCTATGACTTTGTAATATATGGCTTAGTCCTTAGACCGTAATGATCATACGTAATTGTCATCTATGAGGAGACTTTGATTTGTATCCCACCGCCTGGCTGAAATATGCTGGCTATAACGGTGCACTTTGGGTATTCCGAAATAGATGGTTGATGAGTATGTTAATAGATCAGAGCGGGATTTGTCAGTCCTTGTGACAGGACAGGTACTCTGGGCCCACTCGGTGATATTGCATCAATAGCTTGCAAGCAAGTGACTAGGTCACAAGAGATGCAATGATCATGGACGAGTAAACTTGTTTGTTGTGAACGAGATGTGAACACGGTATGTAGGATACCGACGATCAAACCTCGGACAAACAAAGTACCACAGCACAAAGGGATTACGCCGTATCGTTAACGGTTTCCAAAGGCGATCGAAGTTCATTCGATGGAAGCGCAGGGGCTGTCAAGGATTGTAACCAGGTCCAACTGACTAGTCATTGGTCAATGAGAAGAGTCTCGACCATGTCTGCTGTTTCCCGAACCGTTAGGGTGTTACACTTAAGGGCAATCGATGCATAGGACAGTTACGGTATCAATCGGTGAAATAGGAGAAACCACCGGAATAGTTCCGGAGGAGGACGGAATGGTTTCCGGACATTTTGAATAGTTCAAAATAAAGTTTAATTGTTTTAATAATGTTTTATTATTTAATTATCTGAATTAAATATTTAAAACATATTAAATAAATTAAAAAATGGGAAAAAGGCTATATGGGCCCATGGGGCCCATTAAGGGAGGAAGGGGTCTCCCCCCTTGGGCTTGGCGCCAAGGGTGGGGCCCAACCCCCCCTATGGCCGGCGCACTCCCCCCCCTTGGGAGTTTAGTCCCACATGGGGGAGGAGAGGAGGATGACACCCCCTTGGCCTATATAAGGAGGGGTAGCCCCCCTTTTTCCAACACATCAATATCTCCTTCTTCCTCCTTCTCCTTCCCGGAAGTGGACTCCCCTTGTTTGGAGTCTGCACCAGAATTGGAGTTCTCCACCATAAGGCAGGCCATCGTTCTTCTGGAGTCGGGATCCGTAGCTGTCTTTCTTCCGCTGCTCTTCTGGTTCGGGGCCCGGGAGGAACATTGATTGTACCGTATGTGTATAATCTCTTCGAGGCACTACACCTGTGGTGCTATTTGTCGCTGGAGGTTTACCGGGAGTCATCCTCGCCGGTGGTGGTCATCTACACGACAGGGAGGTCGTAGTTCAGAGTCTACGCCAGCCACGTTCGCAAGAACGTTTCCCTCTTTCGGTCTTCAAAGGTATGAACACCGATTCCCTCCGTTACGCCATAGCATAGATCTTGGGTTCGGGTACCGTAGGTATGAAAAATTTGTGTTTTCTGCCCCGTATCCCAACAGTGGTATCATAAGCTAGCTATGCGTAGATGTATTGTACGGTTATAACACATCTAGGATGTGGGCATCGAATCTTCATTCGTTACCCTCCCACGTTTACTCATTTAGCATTGCGGCAATGTTTGATGAAGCGCCCCCTGACCGACCTTACGCGTTTACGCGAGACTGGTTCCACGCTTGACATATGGCTTGTACCATATAAAGTGGCTGAGGGGTGTCTGTCTCTCTGCATTAGCGATGCGAAGATGTTTGCAACGGAGGGCCCCAACAGGGGTGTAATAGAGACGATTGGGGATCGGTGTTGTGGCATGTTTCCGCAGGATAGAAATCGGTTCTCTCTCTCGAAAGCCCTAGCAGCCACGTAAAACTTGCACAAGCTAAAGTAGAAAGGCGTTTTAACTTTGCTTTGCGTGAAGGGGGATCATAGGTTGTATGATTTACAGTTTTACTTCCTGTTTTATGCTAGTATGCTAGATATATCGACGGTAGCACGAAACAGGACCATCTCTCGCTAAAACCAACATAGTGTCCTTACCCTAGTGAGCACCACCTGGAAAGTTCTACATTATGGAGGCATCACGTGTCACACGGATGTCAAACATTTTTTCGTTCACAAGAGGTGGGTGTAGCAAGCCTAGCATGCCCAGAAGCATGGCCTTGTATGACACAACAACAAATCACATAGGGTGTGGTGGCGAGCCTGGCATGTGCAGACATGGCCTCGGGACACAAGAGACCGAAAGGTCGAGCATGAGTCACATGGATGATGTGATTGGCATGATGGCCTACCTTGAACAACATACTGATGGTCGTGTCACACGGGGGAGGTATGGTGTTCTAGGATCGTGTAATCACTTAGCAAAATTGAGAGATGTTTTCCTAAGTGGGAGTTTTAGAATTAATTGTAATTGAACTCCACATTATGAACAAAAGTCTAAATATGTATCTTTGTGAATCAACCTTGTAGATGACAGCACCACGCCCCTCGTTCAACTTAGGATCATTCCTAGAGAAAGATAAACTTAAAACTAATGGGTCAAACTTCACCTCCTGGTTCCGCACCCTGAGGATTCTCCTCGTTCCCCTCAAAATGTCCTATGTACTTGAGACTGCATTAGGAGATGCACCAGCAACTACCTCTACCCCGGCTGAGAAGAAAGTCTATCTCATTAAGTCGGATGATTCCTCCCTTGTCAAGAAGGGTATGCTCCATGCCATGGAGGCTGAACTGCAGAAACGGTTCGAGAGCTTCAGTGCTTATGAGATAATCACTGACCTCAAGACCGTCTTTGCACCTCAAGCCAAGGTTGAGAGAAATGAAGTTTGTGAAGCTTTCTTCTCTGGAAAGATGGAAGAGCACACCAGCATGACTGAGCACGTAGTCAAAATGTCTGACTACGTTCAACGCCTAAATGATCTAGAATTTAAGATTCCAGATGAAGTGGCGATTGATAGGGTGTTGCGGTCGCTACCCCCTAGCTATGAGAGTTTTGTGTTGAAGTAGAACTTGCAAGGAATGGTTGAGACCCTTTCTGAATTGTTCACAATACTCAAAATTTCTGAGATGGAAATCAAGAAGGAGCACAGCTGAACCAAGTACCTAGAAGATAAGAAGGCCGACAAGGTTGCCGGAAGAGACATGGATATATGTGATATACATGTTATTGATGTTTTCCTGACAAGTGCTCGGAGCAACGTCTGGATATTTGATACCGGATCAGTTGCTCACATCTGTAACTCCCAAGAGGGGATGCAGAATAAACGACTCTTGCGGAAGGATGAAGTGACGATGCGCGTTGGGAACAGTGCCAAGGTTGAAGTAATGTCAATTGGCACGCTTCGTCTTAGTCTCCCTTCGGGATTGATTCTTGTCTTGAATAATTGCTATTATGTACCCGCGTTGAGTATGAACATTGTGAGTGGCTCTTGCTTGATGTGAGACCAATATTCTTTTAAATCCGAAACAACTGGTTGTTCGATTTATAAGAATAATGTCTTCTATGTTCATGCACCGGTGCGTAATGGTTTATTCTTAATGGATCTCGAATATCATGACTCCCACATCAATAACGTAGAGGACAAAAGATTAAAGCCTAGTAACGAAGAACACATGACGATGTGGCATTGTCGACTTGGTCATATTGGTGTAAAGCGCATGGAGGAACTCCATAAATATGGACTTCTGGAGTCATTGGATTTTGGATCCCTTGACACATGTGAACCATGCCTAATGGGAAAAATGACAAGGACTCCATTCAATGGAACAATGGAGCGTGCGGTGGACTTATTAGGGATCATACATACTAACGTATGCGGACCAATGAATGTCACCGCACGCAATGGTTTTCGTTACTTCGTGACCTTCACGGATGACTTAAGTAGATACGGGTATATCTATTTAATGAAACACAAGTCTGAAACCTTTGAAAAGTTAAAGGAATTTCAGAGTGAGGTCGAGAATCAACTCGGGAAGAAAATCAAGCACCTTCGATCTGATCGAGGAGGCGAGTATTTAAGTCACGAGTTTGGTACTCATCTGAAGACTTGTGGTATTGTACCACAACTTACGCCAGCTGGAACACCTCAGCGAAACGGTGTGTCTGAGCGATGTAATCGAACACTATTGGATAGTGCACGGTCAATGATGTCTCATACCGACTTACCTACATCATTCTGGGGGTATGCATTAGAAACTGCCGCTTACGTTCTTAATAGGGTACCATCCAAATCCGTGAAGACAACACCATTTGAAGAATGGTTTGGTAAGAAACCAATGTTGTCTTACCTGAATATTTGGGGTTGTGAGGCTTATGTTAGGAAACTTCAGCCTGAAAAACTCGAATCTAAGGCGGAGAAATGCATCTTTGTAGGATATCCAAAGGAAACTGTTATACACCTTCTACAACCAATCTAAGGGCAAAACGTTTGTCGCTAAGACTGGACACTTTCTTGAGAAGGAGTTTCTCTCGAAAGAAATGAGTGGGAGGAAAATAGACCTCGATGAAGTGAATGACCAATCACTCCAAATGGAAGAACCGGCAACAGAAATTGTTCTGGAACCTTCTTCCATAGTGGGAGCTGAAGAGAATGTCCAGGAAGACATTCATAACGATCATGACATACATGATGATCATGATGAGAATGAAGAGGAACCTATTTTGCCCCGTAGGTCATCAAGAGTCCGTCAACCTACTGAGTTTTACGGACAGCTTGTGAATGCAATCTCGGCTGATGAGTCGGATGAACCTACAAGTTACAAAGAAGCAATGGAGGGACCCGAGTCCGAGAAATGGCTAGAAGCCATGAAATCTGAAATAGACTCCATGTACACCAACAAAGTTTGGACTTTGGTGGATATTCCCGAGGACCGCAAGGCCGTCGAGAATAAATGGATTTTCAAGAAAAAGACTGACGCAGACGGAAACGTATCTGTCTACAAAGCTCGACTTGTCGCGAAGGGGTTCCGACAAATTCAAGGAGTTGACTACGAGGAGACATTCTCTCCTGTAGCGATGATCAAGTCTATTCGGATCCTACTAGCATTAGCTGCCTATCATGATTACGAGATATGGAAGATGGATGTGAAAACTGCGTTCCTTAATGGCAACATTGATGAAGAGTTGTATATGATGCAACCAGAGGGGTTTATCGATCCAAGGAATGCTGGTAAGGTGTGAAGCAAGCATCTCGGAGCTGGAATCTTCGATTTGATGAGGTCATTAAAGCTTTTGGATTTGTCCAAAACGTCGAAGAGTTCTGCGTCTATAAGAAACTGAGTGGGAGCTCTGTAGCATTCCTTGTGTTATATGTAGATGACATATTACTAATAGGGAACGATAAGAAATTCTTAGAGGAAGTAAAGGAATATCTGAATGGACAATTTTCCATGAAGGACCTAGGTGAAGCTGCGTACATATTGGGGATTAAGATCTATAGAGATAGACCTAATCGACGGTTGGCCTTGAGTCAGAACACTTATATTGACAAGATATTGAAAAGGTTCAGTATGGGTAACTCCAAGAGAGGCCTCTTGCCAGTTATAAAAGGTGTCAAATTAAGCGTGACTCAATGCCCAACCACAACAAAAGAGAAGGAGGAAATGTCCTCAAAGCCCTATGCCTCAGCCATAGGTTCTCTCATGTATGTTATGTTATGTACCAGACCAGATTTAGCGCTGGCCATTAGTATGACTAATCGCTACCAGAGTAACCCGGGAATGGCTCACTGGACAACAGTAAAGAACATCCTTAAGTACTTAAGAAGAACCAAGGATCTCTTTCTCGTTTATGGAGGAGTTGATGAGGAGCTCACCGTAAAGGGTTACGTTGACGCAAGCCTCGGCTCAAATCTAGATGACTCGAAATCCCAGACGGGATATGTTTTCATGTTGAACGGTGGCGCTATTAGCTGGAGGAGCGGCAAACAGTCAGTCGTCGCCCAATCTACAATGGAGTCGGAGTATATTGCCGCTTGCAAAGCGTCAAATGAGGCGTTGTGGCTGAAGAAGTTCGTGATCGAGCTTGGCGTCTTTCCCAGCTGCACTGACCCCGTGGGAATCTTCTGCGATAACACGGGTGCCATTGCTAACGCGAAGGAGCCAAGAACTCACTCTACAGCCAAGCACATCCTCCGAAAGTTCCATGTGAGGCGAGACTACGTCAGGGATTGACACACTAGGATTCACAAGATACATACGGATCTGAACGCAACAGACCCGATGACTAAACCTCTTCCACATGGCAAGTTTGAAGAACACCGAGAGACCATTGGTGTTAGATACATACCTGATGTAAACTAGTGTAATTTGTACTCTAGTGCAAGTGGGAGACTGTTGGATATGTGCCCTAGAGACAAATTAATAAAGATATTTGTCACATATCCGTTTTTGTTCATAATACGTTTTATACTGTGCTATAACTGTATTACTTGGAAATACTAATACAGGTGTAGTATAAAACATGGTCCGTAGTTTAACTCGGGTAAACTATCTCATTGGGAAATTGATTGATCAAGCTTTCCTGATCATGGCGACACTTAAGTCCATTGACAATGAGGTCATATCGTTAAGGGGAATGATGTGATGGACGTACACCCACCTAAAGTATTGCAATGTGATCGAGTCACATAGTTCAACGTTGCTATGACTTTGTAACATATGGCTTAGTCCTTAGACCGTTATGATCATACGTAATTGTCATCTATGAGGAGACTTTGATTTGTATCCCACCGCCTGACTGAAATATGCTGGCTATAACGGTGCAGTTTGGGTATTCCGAAATAGATGGTTGACGAGCATGTTAATAGATCAGAGCGGGATTTGTCAGTCCTTGTGACAGGACAGGTACTCTGGGCCCACTCGGTGATATTGCATCAATAGCTTTAAAGGAAGTGACTAGGTCACAAGAGATGCAATGATCATGGACGATTAAACTTGTTTGTTGTGAACGAGATGTGAACACGGTATGTAGGATACGGACGATCAAACCTCGGAAAAACAAAGTACCGCAGCACAAAGGGATTACGTCGTATCGTTAACGGTTTCCAAAGGCGATCAAAGTTCATTCGATAGAAGCGCAGGGGCTGTCAAAGATTGTAACCAGGTCCAACTGACTACTCATTGGTCAATGAGAAGATTCTCGACCATGTCTGCTGTTTCCCGGACCGTTAGGTTGTTACACTTAAGGGCAATCGATGCATAGGACAGTTACGGGATCAATCGGTGAAATAGGAGAAATCACCGGAATAGTTCCGGAGGAGGACGGAATGGTTTCCGGACATTTTGAATAGTTCAAAATAAATTTAAATGGTTTTAATAATGTTTTATTATTTAATTATCTGAATTAAATATTTAAAACATAATAAATAAATTAAAAAAAATGGGAAAAAGGCTATATGGGCCCATGGGGCCCATTAAGGGAGGAAGGGGTCTCCCCCCTTGGGCTTGGCGCCAAGGGTGGGGCCCAACCCCCCCTATGGCCGGCGCACTCCCCCCTTGGGAGTTTAGTCCCACATGGGGAGGGGAGGAGGATCACCCCCCCCCCTTGGCCTATATAAGGAGGGGTAGCCCCCCCTTTTTCCAACACATCAATATCTCCTTCTTCCTCCTTCTCCTTCCCGGAAGTGGACTCCCCTTGTTTGGAGTCTGCACCAGGATTGGAGTTCTCCACCATAAGGCAGGCCGTCGTTCTGCTGGAGTCGGGATCCGTAGTCGTCTTTCTTCCGCTGCTCGCCTGGTTCGGGGCCCGGGAGGAACATCGATTGTACCGTATGTGTATAATCTCTTCGAGGCACTACACCTGTGGTGCTACTTCGTCGCTGGAGCATTACCGGGAGTCATCCTCGCCGGTGGTGGTCTTCTACACGACAGGGAGGTCGTAGTTCAGAGTCTACGCCAGCCACGTTCGCAAGAACGTTTCCCTCTTTCGGTCTTCAAAGGTATGAACACTGATTCCCTCCGTTACTTTACATCGCCATAGCATAGATCTTGGGTTCGGGTACCGTAGGTATGAAAAATTTATGTTTTCTGCCCCGTATCCCAACACCATTTAACTTAATTAATTTGATTAATTAGCACCTGAGTGTATGACACATGGGCCCACCTAAAGATAATTAGTTTAATTAACTAAACTAGTTAACCCACTGACATGTGGGACCCCACTTTAAATTATATATAATTAAAATGTTTATTAACTGTGCCACTGACCAGTGGGACCCACTAGTCAGTATTAAATATAGATAATTTTGCTAATTAAATAATCAAAGAAATTTAGAAATTCATTTAAAATTGATTTAAACTTTAAAATTGAATATCTTTTAAACCGTAAATTAGATGTAAATAATTTATACATGAAAATTGATCAGTGAAATACAACAAATACGGATATGCTATCCGTATGTCAACTACACCCCTCTAACACAACGAACATCGACATCCCCTCCTCCGGTTGCATTGCCGATAATCACCCGGAGCCGGTACTTCATCCCCGGATGAATTCCCGCTCCGAGCATAACACTTTGTACCACGTTAGAACACCGATAGCAATGCATTTGTCATGTCATGCATCTGTTTGCGTATGTTTGCTTTATATTTACTGTTTCTCCCCCCCTTTATTCTCCGGTAGGCCCCGCTGCTGCCACCGACTAGACCGCCGCTGAGTACGACTACTACGTTGATGACCCTACCCCTACCATCGAGCTTCCAGGAAAGCAGAGCCATTCTCTTCCCCAGATATCGCCTATCTTTCCGTATATTTATTGCACTAGGCATTGCGGCTACTGCTATGTTACAATCCTATTCAATTGCATAGCCTGTTTTTGTCGCCCCTTGATGTAACTACTTTATCCTATGTTGCCTATTAATTATATATATTATTCAGCAGTTAGCCCTGCGCAATGTTAGTCAAATAGGATTAGATAGCGGGCCGAGATCACTCTGGGAGTGATCGCGGAAACATTATATTACAACTGCTATAGGTATGGTACAATGCAGACACCGCCAAAGGCCCTTACCTCGGCTCTTCCGAGCCACATCAAGTGTGAGCTATCGAGGATTAATCCTTGTACTCCACTCGTTGCTGACTCTGTATATCCGCCCTAGGGTCCCGAACGCTAGTTGTCCTTAAAGGTAAGGAGTCGGGTGACCCAACGGTGCCCGCGCAGGGTATCGTATCAGACCGACATGACAGGTGTATTCCATCGGTGTGCGGCGGGCCTGGTACTTGCTCGATGGCCGAGAGATACTCTGTTGTACAAAAGTTGAGCTCTTTAAAGAGAAAACGAGAGACAAGGTAAGGAGACGGTTCACCTTGTTGGTAGCCGCACGAGTTGGTGGGACGACATGGCAGGCGGCCATTGGCTCTGGTTATGGGGGTGGACCTGACTGATGTCGTTGTCCGCGACTCACCCGAATAGGGGCAACGATAACGGTTGTCCCGACAGAAAATAACAAAATGCTTAATTGGTCAGGTGGATCACTTGAGTGGGTCGTCGTGCCCTTTACGCACTACCTCCACGTGGGATTACGGTGTGGGCCCTCTGCGTTGTAGCCTCGTTCGATGGTTCTTCAGACGTCAGATTTACCTCAGGATGATTGCCGGGCTTGGACCGCCTACTCCGGTAGTGGGAGGTGGGTCTGCTTCACCGGACAGTCGCGTACCGTGCAGGAGTACAAAAGGAAGGGGTCCAAAGTCCCTTTGTGCTTAGGATTTAGACCGGCGGATGGCCTCTCTGTTGAGCTTGAAGGATGGACTTAGGCGCATCGGATAGCCTCGGTGGGGCATTCCCTAACAAGGTGTACGTCACCCTGGAGATCCGAGCTTGTAGGGTAATAGTAGTGCAGCCCCCTGCAGGGATGATAATCTATTCGGATAGCCGTGTCCACGGTAACATGACGTTTTATGCTGAAGCCATATCCTACTACTACAAACTACTACTACTAAACTGATTGGTTCCGGGTTTTCTTCCTCGCAGGGAAGTCGAGGAGGGATTCTCGGAGGCATTGTTAATTGTTATCTAATACAACTTACTATTATGCAATGTTGCAACAACTTCTGATGCATTGTTACTTTATGCTTTAATTGAACTGTTGGCTATTCTCTTCTCATGCTGCAAGACTCGTCGGAAGATGCTAGTCTTCATTAGGCCTAGTTTCTCTTCCTTATTCTGAATTTCTGCAACTCAGTCCACTATATATAGCCTCCCCTTTCCATTGATACAAATGCATAATTGCTTAGTAGATGCACGTAAGACTCGCGGGTATGCTAGATACTCACCCTTGCTTCATTTTCCCCCTTTTGTTTTGCCTGATCGGCCGCTGCAGTCGACGTTGGAGCCCAGGAGCAGAGTACGTCAGAGGCGACTACTACGACGTCGAGTTCCCTGTTGACCAGGAGTAGTTCGGTGGATCCCAGGCAGGAGGCCTTGCCTGTTCGATCTGTATCATTTGTGCTAGCCTTCTTCAGGAAAAACTTAACTAACTATGTCTGTACTCAGATATTATGGCTTGTATAACTTATGTATTTGGATCCTCGTGATCCCTGGTTTGTAATATCAGATTTATCTTATTTTTGTTTAGTGTTGTGCTGTGATATTCTCACCGTGGCACCCTAATCTCAGCCGTGTACCCTACGTGTATGATTACTGTACACGGATTGATTTTGGGGGCGTCACAAATGTCGTGGCCAACGATGCCCCCACGGAACACCAGCTGGATCGACTTGTCGCGAGCAGCGGTGCGGGCGCCGAAGATGCCTATGAGTCGATGCAGGGGCATTCCGTCATCCTTGAAGGCCGAGGAGGTGGAGGGTGGGCTCCTAGAGCTAAAGAGGTTGTTTCTTGACATGGCTGAGATGGTGGTGTCCCAAGGCCCTCGCACGTATGGATTGAGGGAGATTGGCATGAACGCCTTCATCACCACCCATCGTGCCACAACATCGCATACATGCATATACAATTAAACAAAAGATCTTCGAAACTAGATCTCATATTGATATATTTCGATTACCTTTTTTGGCCAAAATTAGTCTTGATGTGTGGCATGGCGGACTCCTCGGACAGGATGCGTCGAGAACATTCTCGGGTGCATCTTGATGTGCGACGACGGGGAGCCGGGTTATGGGTTGGGTGAGCGGTAATCGGTGGTGTGATACTGCTCTGTCCACGACTCTCTTTTTAGTGTTCATGGAAAATATACTATACATATCACAACAACAAAATTATATCTACCCATGGAAAAATATTTTCCTTTTGGTTCCATGATAATCTAACAAATATTACATGGGAATTTAAGATGTGTTTTTGCCACGGCAAATAAACATGCGTTGTCACACTAAGTTTTGAAGTTTTTTTAATGAATCATGGCAAATTTACTTCATGGATGATGGAAATTCTTTTAGTAATTCATCATGGAAAATTTTATTAATTTATCATGGAAATTTTTAGTAATTAACCATGGCAAATTTACTTCATGGATCATGGCAATTTTTTGTAATTCGTCATGTCAAATTTAGTTTATAGGTCATGGCAATTTTAGTTTCTAGATCACGACATATTTAGTATTTTCACCATGGCAATTATAGTATTTTGATCATGATATAGAAAATTGTATGAACCATGGCAAATTTAGTGCATGGATCATGGTAAATTTAAGTAATGTACCATGTAAATTTTATTTTATGGTTCATGTCAAATTTAAATCATTGACATGGCATTTTTGAAGTACTTGACGATGGATTTTTTTATTATGAACCATCTCAAAATTATTTTTCATGGATCATGATTTTATTAGGAATTAACCATGCCAAGTTTTAGTTTCTTTTTTTAATTTTTATTTTATTTTTGCAACTTGGTAAAAGAATAAAAAAGATTTACTTTCTATTTGACCTTTGGAAATTTTTAGTTTTTATGAGATTAAGGTAAATGTATCCTACACATCATGACAAAAAAATATCATAGCAAAATTCATTTCTTTTTTGTAACATGTCAAATTTTACTTTAAACGTAGAAGAAAATGTAGTTAAAACATATCATGGTAAATTCAGTGTAAACATCGATCATGGCAACTTACGTGCAATAGACATGTCAACTTTTAACACCCCCCCCCCAAAAAAAAGTCATCGAAACATATCGATATGGGATGTAGTTTCGAAGATATCGTCGCGATGGATTTAATGGTGAAAACGTTTTTTCAATCACACTTTTCACTTAGGAGATAAAACCTTTTAAAAACTGAAACCCTAAAAAAACCATGACATCATCAGTTTTATCATTTGTGCATGCATGCGATGATGTGGTGCAATGTGTGAGGATGGGGTGTTCGATCCAATCCCCTTAGCACCACACGATGTGGTACTGTTTCCTCTTTTATCTATTTAATTAGACGAGATATACTATCGAGGGATCTGACAAATTAGTTTCAACATATTATTTGGCTTTATTATATGTTCAACCTTTTATACTGGCTTTCATGAGTTGTGGTATCCACTGTGCAGTCCTCCAAAATCATCCACTCAAATAGACATACAAAATTATGGATAATATCAGAAGTGGGAAACTCTTTTTCTAGGAGTATGAGATCTGCATAGTTTGAACTAAAATATACACATCCGTGCATTAAAAACATAAGTGTGACTGTGTGAGAACAACTCTAGCATTATCGTTATATCACCTCGATTGAAATAATAATTATCAATCTGATGATTCTATCCATAAAATACACTTTAGCGGAGTCATGATAACTAATAGAATGGGATAATTGTTTTCTTACCCTTAGTTGTGTCCCACTCGACTGGTTTCGAAAACTCTGCAGTCCTGCCCGGGTCACTTTGGTCCTCTTATGCTTTTGCACTTTGACCGTTCGACTAGCACTTTGAAAATCTCATAACAAATTCATACGAACTCAGAAAAATGCAAATACGATATCAAAATTTTCAAAAAAACATCACCAACATGTTCATATAATTTGCATTCACCATATTGGTTTTGCCTAAAACAAATGAGTTCATTAATATTATTAATTATATTGAATAAAAAGGTATGAACAACACTTTTGTCATGAATGCAAATGACATGCATGTATAGGTGATGTTTTTCTGAATATTTTGATAGTTTATTTGTCTTTTTCTAAGTTTATAAGAATTTGTTATGAATTTGTCAAAATAATGGTAAACTAGTCAAAGGGTGGTCAAAGGGCAAAATCATAAGAGGAGCAAATGCACTTGGGAAGAGCCGAGCATTTTACGAAACTAGGGGCAAACCTGCCGAGCGTGACCAAACTAAGGGTATAAAACCGATTAGCTATAATAGAATTGCCATTATTTATGGAGCATCCTCCATATCTGTCCTTGCAACCTTCATATTTGGTGACTCGGGCTATCTTTTAGAACACGTTTCATATGGTAGATGCATGTCGTGAAGGAAACTCCGAATGTTGTGGGATGATAGAGAATTTGAAGAGAGAAATGTTGCATTAATAGGTGAGTCGCGTGATTATAAAGGCAGCAAATATGAAGACTTTAGATTTGCATTTTTTTTCTCCACCGCCTACGCATGTGAAATATGCTTCATATATGCAAATATATATGATGCTAATATGTCAACTCTGCTAAAGCTGTGTGCTCATATCTTACATACACTAGATTTTTGTATGAGATAATTCTATAGAGTATAGAGTACATAAATCCACAGCTACAACAGATCTAGCCATATATGGGATCCTTTTTTACCTTCTAGAAGGCCGGCCCCATCGCTTAAAACACAAAGCATCCCGGAGGGACCCTCACATGTGATGGCAACAGCTAACGTGCTTGGCATGACCATGAAGTAAGCATGGACTTGATGCCGTACACTAGTTGTTGAGATGGCATCGCCATCCAATCCTCCTTCCGTCATTAGCCATGTGAAGCTAGCTTCTAGTGAAAATCACTTGTAAATAAGTTACAAACTTGTCATTTCATATTTATCTCGCAAGCAGAGTGCAAGTAGCGGGTATCGTCAGAATTATTATGGTTACAACTTACAAGGAGAAGAAGAGAAATAATGGCCTTCTATAAGCCAAGCCAACCAGCCGATCAATCGTGCGACACCAACAGAGGACCATCCCGGACTTCCTTGTCGACGACGACGGTGGCGTCCCATCCCCAACCTAAAGTGATGGATGGATGCAGCGCAGTGTGCCCCACCTCTCCACCACCAACATCCGAACCTATCCACAAAGCCCGGACCATAAAATCCTTCATAAAGCTTCATTCAGCTCTCCCCCCGCACTCACTCGAAGCCACACCCAAACTCTCCCAGCCCACTCGATCTCCCAAGCTCCCGAGTCCGATCCCAACCAAGCGAAGCCAGCTGAGAAGATCTAGCCAATGGTGGCGGGAGCAGCGCCTGTGGCACCGCCGATGGCGAGGCCGGCGACGGCGGGCTCGCTGTACGACGCGCTGCGCGTGGGGCGCGCGGCGACGCAGGTGGAGATCAGGACCGCGTACCGCTCCATGGCGAAGCGCGTCCACCCCGACGTGGCCGCGTCCTGCGCCGGCGGGGGGCCCGAGGCGTTCCTGGAGATCCGGAGGGCGTACGAGACGCTGTCGGACCCGGCGGCCAGGGCGCGCTACGACACCTCGCTCGGGGTGCTCTTCCGCGCCGGCGGCGTGATGCGGGTGCGGAGGTGGGAGACGGACCAATGCTGGTGATTCACATCCATTCCCAGGAACGCGCATGAGCTGCCTGCAACTTGCCTGTGTTTTTTTGTTTTTTGAGGGACTGCAACTGCAACGGCCTGTGTTGGTGTCGTCGGAGTAGAGTAGCTAGCGCTAAGTTGGGTGGTGTGGGCCAGGCGTCACTCCCTTCCGGCCCCGCTTTTTTTGTCCTGCTGATGCAACTTCCCTTTTTGAATATACGTACTCTACAAGCTTGCAACGTACTGCTTTCCTCCTAATTTTTCAGCTTCAGGTGTTTGAGAATCGGAGACTCGACAATCGACATACACTCTACACCTATCTCTGTTACTCCCTCTATACCGCTATACCGGTGCATTAGGCACATTACGAAAACCAAATATTTCCAAAACACCTAGGCGCGGAGCATTAACTTCCACCTCGTTTTTTGTTTTTTAATATAAATAAAAGAATCAACCAATAAAAAACGTGGGACAAGTATGTTTCCAATAATTTTAAATAACTTAGCACGACATGCAGTGATCAATTCATTGCATGCGATGGTATTAATTAGCAAATAAGCATTAAGTTTTCTTGTTTTTCCTTTTACCTTGGTCGCAGTGCACAACCTAAGATAACTAATGCACAAAGTATATAATATAAAATGTCTTTATAAGTAGTTTAACTTATAAAAATATTTTACATTGTGAAACAAAGGAAGTACTCCCTCTGTAAATTAATAAGATATTTTAAATAACTAAACTAGTGATCTAAAATATTTTATACTTCCTTCGATCCATAATAAGTGTCGCTCATTTAGTATAAAGTTTGTACTAGTTTAGTACAAAATGAGTGTTTAATACATTGAAAGTGAGATTGTTTTTTCAAACACCGAACAATTGGTGTCGTCTCAGCGTAGCAAAATTCCTACTCTTATAATCAGTCTAGCAATGTACTTCTTTCATACCGAAATATAGATAGTTGAAACAAACTAGTTTCAGTGAAAGGGGCCTTTTTGTTACAACGGAGACGAGTAGAAACCATTTTGTTTGAAAGTGCCACATCCCATGATCGGGTAAAAAATGAATTCCAATGAGAGGGGCCCTCTTGTTTCAACAGAGACGTGCAGAAACCATTTTGTTTGGAAGTGCCATATCCCATGGTTGGGTTAAAAATATATGATATGTCGTTTCGAAGGATAATATGATAAGGGCAACTCCAATCGCCAATCCAAATGGAGAGATGTTCTTCATGTATTATGTTCGTTTGGTCAAACGAACAGATAAATGTCCTTTGTATGTACTTTCCAAGCCGGTGTATCCAACGAGCAACCCATTTGGTCCATCCAAATCGTATTTTTCAAAACTTTTGGATTTTAAACATATTACACATTACAATCAAATTTAATATTAAATAAATAAATTTACATAGTATATAATCGAATAAGTAAAAATCACATAGTTTATTATAATCAAATAAAATTAAATTTTTAGCAAATAAATTAGAAAAAAGAGCAAATACAACTATTGATTTTGTTTGTGAGTTCACATTTGCTCAACTAAATCGTCTTGAAGTTGAAACTAAGTTGCTCTATCACTAGGGGGTGCAAAGCGGCGCCCGATACGCCCTGCTTTATAGTCAAAATAGATTCCGTTAGATATAACTTGCCCGCTAAAATTTATCTCGGTTTGAACTAATCCTCATTAAGAGAACCTATCATGCCAAAAAAGTGCCAACTCCTAGGATCGTGTGATGCCACATCTTCAAGTATGGCAGTTCAACCATTAACATGTTCCTTATATTGCCTTTGCCAAATAAATGGACGGTTCTTCCACTTCCAGTGCATCCAATCTATGCTTCCAAGCATCATTGAAAAGCCTCGCGATACATTGATCGATAACAACCGGGCTATATCCTCAGCATTTGATTCTCGCAAGTATTCCAGGCTAAACACTCTAACCACAACTTTGTGGAACTTGTATAATGACTCAAAGCATGTGGAATCACTCATGCATACGTACTCGTCAATCAGCTCACCCAAAAGTCCATATGCAATCATCCGAACAGTTGTGGTGCATTTCTGATAAGGAATGAAGGTTTCCCTTCAAAGGGCATCATACTTGTATTTTAAGTAATCATCAGAACCTCGTCACTCCCTACGAATATGGTTGAGAAATGGTATCGCCATCCGGAAGCGGCGCCAAAAAAGCTTAGCAGGCAATAATGGGTTCGTCCGATGGAAATAATCCGTAAAGAGAAGGAGATGATCATTTTCTCTATTGCGATTCAACGAAGGTGCATGACCCGATATCGACCCCCTGAACATATATTGGTCACTGCCTTGCAATGAGTTCATTGGTGAGTAGTGTAGCAACCACAATGTCGGGACCCGGGGTTAGCGTATGCAAGTCCAGTTAAGACATAGTCATATGGAGAGCCGAGAACCGTACCCACTTGTCTAAGCAGACAAGGCCAAGCACAGAACGTTCTCAGAAAGCATCGTACGTGAGGGGCATCCCATCCAGGCCGGATGATCAACTGAGATGGGTCCTCATCGTCCGCACACAAGTCTAATGATATGGGTGATGAGTTCCCATATTCAAAGACAAGTCGCCTCAACCATACTACCGACTATCTCATAACTCTTACATAGACTTACTCCAGCCCGATCACTTAGTCGGGGTCTAGGGCGGGCTCGATCATACCACAAAGTGTGCACGAGACAGAGTCTCGAACAATCGCATCGCGATGCCCCAAGCTGCGCACATCTAAGGGCCACTTGGTATATGAAAGACCGCCAGCCAGATCACAACTAAGGTCTCGAAAACCCATACAAAGACATGCATGTTATAAACATACACGCAACACACATGCCTTGTATGAACAATAGGTATCATTGCAATTCTCTACAAAGTATACATTTTATTGATAACTCTTACAGAGTGCACACAGAGATCACAAGTATGTGATCCAACATTACAACACAAGCGGAAGCAAAGTATGTCTGAGTACAGACAAGTTTAACAAATGGCTTAAGAAGCCTTATTTAAACACATGCCCTCCACGAGGGAACCAGTCGTCTGACTGGGACTAGACTAGCTTGATCTTCAGTCGTCCAGCTCGATGAAGAAGCCACCTTCGGGGTCAGTGGGTTCATCTAAAACATAGATTAAGCAAACGTGAGTACAAAGTCGTACTCAGCAAGACTTACATAGGAGCTATACTACTCATGCATATGTATCAAGGTAAAGGGAGGTGGGGTTTCACTTGCAGAAGTGCCAGCTTTGACTTGGCTAGTCCTGAACTACGAGTACCAGACTTGAGGTAAGAAGCGTACAAGAGTCCACTACTTTCTCCAACCAATTACACCACTAAGGTGCCTTCCTCGACTTCCCCACGAGAAAGCACGCCATAGCACTCACACTTATCTTGGTGTGTTTTATAAGTATCCAGTTCAAGTTGTCTAATAATCAAGCTAAGCTTTCCAAGCAGTCCATAACCGCGGACGCGGCTATTCGAATAGTTTTGTTAACCCTGCAGGGGTGTACCGCTACACACACATGATCATCATTTACCGCCTTTGATCTCGACACCATTCAAGGGGTGCCAGCGAGGATGCTCACCACAACTGTTACCTCATAGCCGATCTAGTCCGAGAAAGCCGCCTACTTGGGTTGGCTACCACTATCGTGAACCCGGCCGGTTTACCGAAGTAGACCCAAGTGATGTGTGCGTGGTGCATAAGCCGGTCTCGGGTGAGCCGTTCTCTCACTTAGCATCCAGGCCACAAGCCTACCAGAACTCCGAACTATTGCGACATCTGGACATCGAAAGGGATGAGTTAGTAAGCTGAGAGGGGTTAGTGAGCCCAATGTGTGGTTGTACTCTTCATCTTGGATCACCACACAAGAATTCGGACTTAGGGCGGTGTTCAACGAGACAACCCACCGTGTACTCCTACACAGCCTCTCATCGTTCACCTTGTATTAGGGTAGATTCGCCAACACTTTTCTACCATCATCATCATGATCACTACCATCCCAACTCACATAACAGTATCAACATGGTATCACTCTAAGCATGCAATAAGCAGTAACAATTGCAGGGGCCACATGATATCAATCAACTCCTACATTTGCTAGGATTGTGGTTTTGCCTACTACTGTGACAAATGATAGGTCATGCAAGGGAATGGGTTCATCTATGCGGTATAAACGTAGCATGGTAATCATCCTATACAATGCATAAGCGAGACATTTGAGGGAAGTCGGATTTTATCGACATGATCAATGGGGGTTTGCTTGCCTTGCTGACGAGGTTCGGGTTCGGGGTCTTCAACGAAGGGGGCAGCCTCCTGCTCCGGTTCCACCTCTACTCGACAAACAACAAACAAGGTAGAAAAAGTAAATACAATGCACAATCACATGATGGAAGGTTGAAACTTGATGTATATGCTTTGATGTGTGAAGCAATTCAATTTAAGTGGAGTATATTGCAAATTGAATTGCAAATTCAAACTCCAATTTGAATTCAAACTTAGCCAAGTTACATGTGACATTGTTTGATCAATTTGAATCATTTTGGAATGTGTATGATATGCCTCTGATGTGTGGTTGAAATGTAGCATGTTGCCATGGTTCAAGTTGCAAAAACTTTTGAATTGAATTTGATTTAATTCCATTTAAATCAAATAGCAAATGCTACTGATCCCAATTTAAATTCAACTCAAACAAAGTTTAAAGTTGGATTTTTGGATAGCTTATTTTCTCCTGATCATTTTTCATATATTATTTGTCCAATTTGGAGTTAATATGAATTTTCTATGAATTTCCAAAGTTTGGGCTATTTTCTGGATTTTCTGGAATTCTTTAATTCATTTCTAATTTTCTGGAATTGATTTACTGCATCATGCTTGCGCAAGGCTGACGTGGGGGGGGGGTGGGTCTGACGTGTGGGCCAGGGTTTTCAGCCTCTGGGTTAATTAACCCGGTTGGTTTAACTTAACCAGTGGGGATTAAGGGCCCTGGGCCCACTTGTCATAGGCTGTGTGGGGGGTTAAGCACGGGTTAAGGCCTAACCCACAGGCGGCTTGACGCCGGTGGCCTGGCCACGGCATCACCCTAGCCGGAATCGGCTAGAGGCCACGGGAGAGGAAGAGGAGACCACCAACGGGTGCAGCGTCGTCGTCCGCGTCGATTGGACCTGGCCAGATCTTCAGGGGGTCACCGGAGCAACGCCGACGTCGAGGTTGGCGGCGACCGTGGCTAGGGTTGCGTCGAGATCGCGCTCCAGAGCGTCATTTTGACCATGGCGTGCTGCAAACGAGAGCTGAGAGCAACGGGAGGCTGCTGCGCGCGCTAGTTGAGCCGAAAGGGCACGACGGCGACCTCGGCTTCAACTGTGGCGGCGGCAAGCTTCGGCGTTCATGGCGGCCGTGGATAGAGAACGAGAGGGAGGGTGCTAGGTTAGGGGAAACGGTGAGAAGCTCACCACGAATGCGACGGAATGGCTAGCGGGCTCGGGGAAGCTCGGAGCTGGCCGGAATTTGAGGACGACTCGCGGCGGCCGGAGTTGGGGAAGATGAAGCTAGCGTCACGTCCAGGGGCTCTTCTTCTCGATTGGATGCACTCCTTGGCGTAGAGGACGACGGCGAAGCAGATGGACAAGGTGGCACGGCTTGTTGACGGCGTTGTCCACGCGTTCTTCTCGTCGGTGCTCCGGTGGGGTCTCGGGTGGTGACGAAATCGAGCACGGGAGGAGGAGGAGGAAGCTCTGGAGGGGGGGAATGGATCGGGATGGGGGAGAGACGTCTCCAGGCGCGAGAAGGAGGCACGGGGAGGCCTGGAAGGTGCTCGGCGGCGACGTGTCGTCCACGGCTGGCTCGGTGGCATTCCACCGAGCAGCTTGGAGGCGCGGGGCGGGGAAGAAGACCCTGCTGCCCCTCTGGGCCGGGTGGGCTGGATGGGCTGCTCTCGCCTGGGCGCCAGGTAAGCTTTTCTGTTTCTTTTTTTGTTTTTCTTTTCTGACATTTGTTTTGCTGTGCTAAAATAAATAGCTAGGCATTTTATTAAATGCTGAATTTTTTTATATGGCCTCATAATAATATAGACCAGCCACTTATAAAGTTTCAACATTTTTAAAATTCAAATAATTTGAATCTTAACTCAAATAGGGGTTTTTAATTAATTCCAAGGCACTGTTTGGATATTTGAATAATCCATGAGCATGGGGTGGGTCCCACATCACTTGATATGTGATCACACTCATTTATAAGACTTTTCAAAAATCTAACATGAATTTTTGGAGAAGATTTTTATCTGGCCTTTTGAATTAATTCATCTGGGGGGGGGGTTTCTTCTCCCATTTTGCTTTTGATTTTGATTTCAAAGATTTCTTTTGAAATTTTAACATGATGCAAGAGACTTGCTAACCCTAGCACATCACCTAGCAGAGGGTTCTGACAACTCGCCCCCACTCAACAGAATCTCGTCCCGAGATTCAGAAGTCTGCGGGAGGAAGGAGGGATACTCGGCACTGAGGCGGTCTTCTCTTTCCCACGTAGCTTCTCTCTCAGAGTGGTGTGACCATTGCACTTTCAGAAACCTAATCTTCTGATGACGAGTGACACGCTCTGCGGAATCAAGAATACGAACGGGGTATTCTCGATAAGAAAGGTCATCTTGGAGATCAAGCGTTTCATGGTCGACTTCGCGGATGGGGTCCTTGAAGCAACACCTGAGTTGGGACACATGGAATACATCATGTACTCGGGAAAGGTGCGGGGGTAGTTCAAGTTGGTAGGCAACTTCTCCACGTTTAGCAAGAATGCGGAAAGGTTCGATGTAACGTGGGGCCAATTTGCCTTTGATACCGAAACGTTGGGTTCCCTTCAGAGGAGTAACCCGAAGATAAGCCTTCTCATCTAGATTGTAGCTTTCTTGCCTATGATGACGATCATAGTAGCTTTTCTGACGAGACTGGGCTGCTTTCAATTGATCACGAACAATGCGAACTTGCTCTTCTGCTTCCTTGATCATGTCCGGTCCAAAGAATTGTCTTTCACCGGTTTCTGACCAGTTTAGTGGTGTTTGACATCGTCGTCCATAAAGGAGTTCAAAAGGAGCCATGTTCAGACTAGATTGAAAACTATTGTTATAAGCAAATTCGGCAAATGGAAGAGGTTTCTCCCAATTCTTTCCAAATGAGATAACACAAGCTCTGAGCATGTCTTCAAGAATTTGGTTAACCCTTTCGACTTGACCGCTAGACTGAGGATGGAAAGCTGTACTAAAGGAGAGATGAGTTCCCATAGCATTCTGAAAGCTTCCCCAAAATCTAGAGGTGAAAAGGCTACCGCGATCAGAATTGATTTCCAAAGGAATACCGTGAAGGGACACAATTCTATAGACGTACAAGTCTGCTAACTGGCTAGCAGTTATAGACTCGCGAACTGGAAGGAAGTGAGCAACTTTGGAAAGCCTATATATGACAACGAAGATGGCATTGTTTCCTTTCTGGGTTTTTGTAAAGCCGGTGATGAAGTCCATACCGACTTTGTCCCATTTCCACTCGGGAATAGACAAAGGTTGAAGTGTACCAGCAGGTCTTTGATGTTGTGCCTTAATTAGACGACAAACATCACATTCGGCAACAAATTGAGCAATGTCTCTCTTCATCCTAGTCCACCAAAATCTATGGCGTAGATCTCGGTACATTTTTGTGCTACCGGGATGAATAGAGAGGGGTGTGTCATGGGCTTCTTTGAGGATGAGTTGCCTTAGATCCCTATTCTTAGGTACTACCAAACGATTTCCAAAGAATACCGTTCCTTTACTATCTGTGGAGAAACATTTAGCAACTCCGCTAGCAATGTTCTCCTTGATCCGACGAACACCTCGTGCACGCCTTTGGGCAACTATGATTTGATCCTCAAGTTGGTTTCGCCACCAAGGTAGAAAGATAGCCATGAGGAACAATCTCAAGGTTAAGCTTGCGAAATTCCTCATGAAGGAGTGGTTGATACTGTTGTAACATGAGGTTGTTACAATACGACTTACGACTTAGTGCACCAGCCATGACATTGGCTTTGCCTGGGGTGTAAGAAATTCCTACGTCGTAATATTTTATCAACTCAATCCAGCGTCTTTGCCTGAGATTAAGATCTGGCTGGGTGAAAATGTATTTGAGGCTTTGGTGGTCGGAATAGATCTCGCAACGATTACCAAGGAGGTAATGTCTCCAAGTTGTTAGGGCATGAACTACGACAGCGAGTTCAAGGTCATGGGTAGGACAGTTCTCTTCATGTGGCCGCAACTGGCGTGAAGCATAAGCTACCACATGCCGATCTTGCAGAAGTATGCATCCTAACCCTTGCCGTGATGCGTCACAATAGATCTCGAAATCATTTTTGGTGTCTGGAGGTGCAAGTACGGGTGCAGAAGTCAATCTCCTTTTGAGCTCTTGAAAGCTTTCCTCGCACTTGGGAGTCCATAAAAATTTCTTATCTTTCTTGAGGAGTTCAGTTAGAGGCTTTGCAACTTTAGAAAAGTTCTCGACGAAGCGACGGCAATAGCTGGCTAGGCCAAGAAAACTCCTAACTTGCGTAACCGATTCAGGTGGAGTCCAGTCAAGGACGGCCTGAACTCTCTCGGGATTCACAACAATGCCTTTTGCAGAAATCACGTGGCCTAAGTAGGTCATTTCTGGTAGCCAAAATTCACAATTGGAGAATTTAGCATACAAGCAATGCTCTCTAAGTTTCATCAATACCAGCCTTATGTGTTCGGCATGTTCTTCTTCGTTCTTCGAGTAGATGAGAATGTCATCAAGATAAACTACAACAAATTTATCTAAGTACTCCATGAAGATCGAATTCATTATGCGTGAGAAAGTGGCGGGGGCATTGGTTAAACCAAAGGACATGACGGTGTACTCGTAAAGACCATAACGAGTAGTAAAAGCCGTTTTGGGAATGTCCTCGTTTCGGATTTTGATTTGATGATAACCTAATCTCAAATCCATCTTGGAGAAGACAGAGGATCCTGCAAGTTGATCATAAAGATCATTGATCCTGGGAAGTGGGTACTTGTTCTTTATCGTCGCTAGATTTAGCGGGCGATAGTCTACGCACATCCTTTCTGTTCCATCTTTCTTCGTTACGAACAGAACGGGGAAACCCCATGGCGATGAGCTAGGGAGGATGAAGCCTTTTTCCAACAAAGCTTCCAGTTGGGTTTTAAGCTCAGCTAACTCACGTGGGGCCATTTTGTATGGGCGTCTAGAAATTGGTGCGGTTCCTGGTACAAGATCCACTATAAACTCTACACATCTGTCGGGTGGCATGCCCGGCAGCTCTTCAGGAAAGACATCCGGGAACTCACGAACCACCGGAATATCTTCAAGTTCGGGAAGGGGAAGTACATTCAAAGAATTCACTTGGGTTCTTGTTCTGGGTGAGGTATAGTTGACGGTCTTGCCTGAAGGGTGGGTGAGTTTTACGGATTTGCCTTTGCAATCTAGGTAGGCATTCTGTCTTGATAGCCAATCCATGCCAAGGATGACATCAATATCTGAAGATTTGAGGGCTATGAGTGAAGCAAGGAATACTAAACCCTCAATTGCAATTTGATTACCATGGCTTACTCTATTAGTTTGCCATCTTGACCCTGGAGTTTGAATAATCATTGGGGTGGACAATTCAACAAAAGATAACTCATGACGAAGTGCATAACTTTCCGACATGAATGAATGAGATGCTCCTGGGTCGAAAAGAACGGAAGTAGGAACATAATTGACTGGGAGCGTACCAAGAATGACGTCAGTGGTGTCGTCAGTCTCTTCGGCGGCAATCTGTTTCACACGTCCACGAGTGGAGGGAGGAGCGGGTTTGGTGGTGTAGACCTTCTGGGGGGGCTTGCCACGACCATTGTTGTTGCCTCCGGCACGGGGTGGAGCATTCTGATTCTGTAGCTGGTTCTGGGGACAATCACGAGAGTAGTGGCCTGCCTGACCACACTTGTAGCAGGCTCCAAAAACAGTGCGGGGAGCTGGGTTGTTTGGTGGAGCTGGGTGGAACTGAGTTGGTGGACGAGGCGCCACATAGGATGGCCTTGGTGGGTTGTTCTGGCGGAACATACTATTTGGGATCTAGATCTTGCGCTTCTGAGAGCCGGAACTGGATGAACCATCGTCTCTAGGGTGTTTGCGGAAGTCGTTGGGGGTGTTCATGTCCTCTGCCTTGATGGCCTTGTTGACAAGGACCTGGAAGGTGGCAAAGTCATGTAGGTTGAGCTCACAACGGAGTCCAGAATTGAGTCCACGACGGAACCTCTCTTGCTTCTTGGAGTCGGTGGAGACTTCTTCGGTAGCATAACGAGCAAGTCGGTTGAACTCACGACTAAACTCGTCAACGGTCCTTCTGCCTTGGGTGAGGTTGCAGAACTCCTCACGCTTGTGGTCCATAAGACCCTTGGGAATGTGGTGCTCACGGAAGGAAGTGCAGAATTCATCCCAAGATGCGGGCGGTCCAACGGGACGCATGTTCAGGAAGTTCTCCCACCAAGAGCTAGCTGCACCTTCAAGGTGATAGGTGGCATAGCTGACCTTGTCGCCATTTGCAACATGGCCTACTTGGAGCTTCCTCTCGATGCTGCGAAGCCAGTCATCGGCGTCAAGGGGCTCGGTGGAGTAACAGAAAACTGGGGGATGAAGCCGGATGAAGTCGTTCAGGGACACCAACTCGTTGCGCTGTTGAGTGGTGTTGCGGGCAATGACTTCCAGCAGATGGTGAGAGTCTCGGCGGTTCCTCTCAACCTCCATCAGAACCTGAGCCATCGTGGGTGGGGGTGGAAGGTTGCCTTCCTCCTGTTCATTCCCATGACCCTGGTTACGACCAAGCTGGCCACGGGTTCCTTGAGACATCCTGAAGTGAAAACCAAAGTCAAACAGAGTTGATTGGGAGATTCTAAACAAGGTATTGAAGTACTGGAAGGATTACAAAGCAAAGGAAGTAATCATCTTGACAACATGGTGATAAAGCATACAAGCCATATATTCACAAGCTGTCATAAAAACCATACATCGTTTTAGTACAAGCACCAAGCTAATACAAACGTGATGAAGATGATACATCCTTCAGAGGCACTCTGACTTCCTATACATTATTTATCTAAGCCTCTGGAACTTAGACACCTTGCGTACAATATACTAAGATACTACTACCTCCTCACTAAGTAAGACCACAGGCGGTCTCACTCATCTCCATCTCCATAGTAGTCCTCGTAAAAGTTACCCGCGTATCCCGGTAGCTGAAGGTGACAATCGGAAAACACGGAGGCCTGTGGACCCTGATATCCATTTGGGCAAGGATGGGGCCTAGGTCCAGCGTAGGGTGGAAGCAAAGGACCACGGGGTGGAAAAATTCCTCCAATCTCGGGCCAAGCAACTCGAGAAGGCATCTGAGTCCTCACTGGGTAGATAGCGTCATACTCGACTGATCCAACACTCACGAAGGGTGCCAAGAGTGTCAGTGCTCGATACAGACGAACACAAGTGGCGTGAAGCTCAAAACAGAGAGCGCGTGCATCACGATCTCGATCACTAGTAAACCTAGCAGTCATCTGAAGTACTGGATCTTCTGCAGAGTGATCTGAGTAGAGTCCGGTGTAATATCCCTCTTCTCCTGGAAGTGCAGCAGGGATATAGAGGAATGAGGTCTCTCTCAGCATAGTGTGCTCCTCTCTCAGCAGGGTAATACATGAGTATGCAGCATCCTGCACAGCCATGTTCTCAGTAATGCCAATGCCATGTCCAAAGTAGATAGGCTGAGTGACTCCAACGTGGTGCGGGTAGATCCTGACAATGCAGTGAAACTGGGTCTGGTTGAAGTCATGGAACTGCTCCTCGACGGTGTACTCAGGATACCATCGATATCCCACATAGGACATCATCTCAATCAACGTGGCGGGATGGCCACACACACCGAGGCACCTGGTCAAACGAACAATCTGCCGAGGGGGAAAATCTGCCATCTGAAACAGAAAGAAGGAGTTTGCAAATGCATCAGATTATGAGATAAACCTGGAATGACTCGGACAACATAACGGCTGTAATTGTAAGAAATGACAATTTCTTACAACATGGAAACATCACTTACATACGATGTAAGAAATCAGGAAGCATAACCACTCTAACAAACCGATCACAACTTTCCTACGGCTACAAGGAAGCAAACAACGAGATGTTCTAGTCAGACAGAGGAGAGCCTAGTCCTATCTTCCCGTAGAATAAGATGAGGGTGACTCAGAACTCAGAACGAAGGGGGTAAGGAGAAAAAAGAAGCCTTACGTTGTTCCCTTATATACCTAGAGTAACTATATAACTATAGCAAGCTAGACTCGACTTCGGCCAAGGCTACTAGTCCTACAGTCAGTCCTGCTCTGATACCAAGTTTGTCGGGACCCGGGGTTAGCGTATGCAAGTCCAGTTAAGACATAGTCATATGGAGAGACGAGAACCGTACCCACAAGGCCAAGCACAGAACGTTCTTAGAAAGCATCGTACGTGAGGGGCATCCCATCCAGGACGGATGATCAACTGAGATGGGTCCTCATCGTCCGCACACAAGTCTAATGATATGGGTGATGAGTTCCCATATTCAAAGACAAGTCGCCTCAACCATACTACAGACTATCTCATAACTCTTACATAGACTTACTCCAGCCCGATCACTTAGTCGGGGTCTAGGGCGGGCTCGATCATACCACAAAGTGTGCACGAGACAGAGTCTCGAACAATCGCATCGCGATGCCCCAAGCTGCGCACATCTAAGGGCCACTTGGTGTATGAAAGACCGCCAGCCAGATCACAACTAAGGTCTCGAAAACCCATACAAAGACATGCATGTTATAAACATACACGCAACACACATGCCTTGTATGAACAGTAGGTATCATTGCAATTCTCTACAAAGTATACATTTTATTGATAACTCTTACTGAGTGCACATAGAGATCACAAGTATGTGATCCAACATTACAACACAAGCGGAAGCAAAGTATGTCTGAGTACAGACAAGTTTAACAAATGGCTTAAGAAGCCTTATTTAAACACATGCCCTCCACGAGGGAACCAGTCGTCTGACTGGGACTAGACTAGCTTGATCTTCAGTCGTCCAGCTCGATGAAGAAGCCACCTTCGGGGTCAGTGGGTTCATCTAAAACATAGATTAAGCAAACGTGAGTACAAAGTCGTACTCAGCAAGACTTACATAGGAGCTATACTACTCATGCATATGTATCAAGGTAAAGGGAGGTGGGGTTTCACTTGCAGAAGTGCCAGCTTTGACTTGGCTAGTCCTGAACTACGAGTACTAGACTTGAGGTAAGAAGCGTACACGAGTCCACTACTTTCTCCAACCAATTACACCACTATGGTGCCTTCCTCGACTTCCCCACGAGAAAGCACGCCATAGCACTCACACTTATCTTGGTGTGTTTTATAAGTATCCAGTTCAAGTTGTCTAATAATCAAGCTAAGATTTCCAAGAAGTCCATAACCGCGGACGCGGCTATTCGAATAGTTTTGTTAACCCTGCAGGGCTGTACCGCTACACACACATGATCATCATTTACCGCCTTTGATCTCGACACCATTCAAGGGGTGCCAGCGAGGATGCTCACCACAACTGTTACCTCATAGCCGATCTAGTCTGAGAAAGCCGCCTACTTGGGTTGGCTACCACTATCGTGAACCCGGCCGGTTTACCGAAGTGGACCCAAGTGATGTGTGTGTGGTGCATAAGCCGGTCTCGGGTGAGCCGTTCTCTCACTTAGCATCCAGGCCACAAGCCTACCAGAACTCCGAACTATTGCGACATATTGACATCGAAAGGGATGAGTTAGTAAGCTGAGAGGGGTCAGTGAGCCCAATGTGTGGTTGTACTCTTCATCTTGGATCACCACACAAGAACTCAGACTTAGGGCGGTGTTCAACGAGACAACCCACCGTGTACTCCTACACAGCCTCTCATCGTTCACCTTGTATTAGGGTAGATTCGCCAACACTTTTCTACCATCATCATCATGATCACTACCATCCCGACTCACATAACAATATCAACATGGTATCACTCTAAGCATGCAATAAGCAGAAACAATTGCAGGGGCCACATGATATCAATCAACTCCTACATTTGCTAGGATTGTGGTTTTGCCTACTACTGTGACAAATGATAGGCCATGCAAAGGAATGGGTTCATCTATGCGGTAGAAACGTAGCATGGTAATCATCCTATACAATGCATAAGCGAGACATGAGAGGGAAGTGGGATTTTATCGACATGATCAATGGGGGTTTGCTTGCCTTGCTGACGAGGTTCGGGTTCGGGGTCTTCAACGAAGGGGGCAGCCTCCTGCTCTGGTTCCACCTCTACTCGACAAACAACAAACAAGGTAGCAAAAGTAAATACAATGCACAATCACATGATGGAAGGTTGAAACTTGATGTATATGCTTTGATGTGTGAAGCAATTCAATTTAATTGGAGTATATTGCAAATTGAATTGCAAATTCAAACTCCAATTTGAATTCAAACTTAGCCAACTTACATGTGACATTGTTTGATCAATTTGAATCATTTTGGAATGTGTATGATATGCCTCTGATGTGTGGTTGAAATGTAGCATGTTGGCATGGTTCAATTTGCAAAAACTTTTGAATTGAATTTGATTTAATTCCATTTAAATCAAATAGCAAATGCTATGGATCCCAATTAAAATTCAACTCAAACAAAGTTGAAAGTTGGATTTTTGGATAGCTTATTTTCTCCTGATCATTTTTCATATATTATTTGTCCAATTTGGAGTTAATATGAATTTTCTATGAATTTCCAAAGTTTGGGCTATTTTCTGGATTTTCTGGAATTCTTTAATTCATTTCTAATTTTCTGGAATTGATTTACTGCGTCATGCTTGCGCAAGGCTGACGTGGGGGGGGGTCTGACGTGTGGGCCAGGGTTGTCAGCCTCTGGGTTAATTAACCCGGCTGGTTTAACTTAACCAGTGGGGATTAAGGGCCCTGGGCCCACTTGTCATAGGCTGTGTGGGGGGTTAAGCACGGGTTAAGGCCTAACCCACCGGCGGCTTGACGCCGGTGGCCTGGCCACGGCGGCGCCCTTGCCGGAATCGGCTAGAGGCCACGGGAGAGGAAGAGGAGACCACCAACGGGTGCAGCGTCGTCGTCCGCGTTGATTGGACCTGGCCAGATCTTCAGGGGGTCACCGGAGCAACGCCGACGTCGAGGTTGGCGGTGACCGTGGCTAGGCCTGCGTTGGGATCGCGCTCCAGAGCGTCATTTTGACAGTGGCGTGCTGCAAACGAGAGCTGAGAGCAACGGGAGGCTGCTGCGCGCGCTAGTTGAGCCAAAAGGGCACGACGGCGACCTCGGCTTCAACTGTGGCGGCGGCAAGCTTCGGCGTTCATGGCGGCCGTGGATAGAGAACGAGAGGGAGGGCGCTAGGTTAGGGGAAATGGTGAGAAGCTCACCACGAATGCGATGGAATGGCTAGCGGGCTCGGGGAAGCTCGGAGCTGGCCGGAATTTGAGGACGACTCGCGGCGGACGGAGTTGGGGAAGATGAAGCTAGCGTCATGTCCATGGGCTCTTCTTCTCGATTGGCTGCACTCCTTGGCGTAGAGGATGACGGCGAAGCAGATGGACAAGGTGGCACGGCTTGTTGACGGCGTTGTCCACGCGTTCTTCTCGTCGGTGCTCCGGCGGGGTCTCGGGTGGTGACGAAATCGAGCACGGGAGGAGGAGGAGGAAGCTCTGGAGGGGGGGAATGGATCGGGACGGGGGAGAGACGTCTCCAGGCGCGAGAAGGAGGCACGGGTAGGCCTGGAAGGTGCTTGGCGGCGACGTGTCATCCACGGCTGGCTCGGTGGCATTCCACCGAGCAGCTTGGAGGCGCGGGGCGGGGAAGAAGACCCTGCTGCCCCTCTGGGCCGGGTGGGCTGGATGGGCTGCTCTCGCCTGGGCGCCAGGTAAGCTTTTCTAGTTTCTTTTTCTGTTTTTCTTTTCTGACATTTGTTTTGCTGTGCTAAAATAAATAGCTAGGCATTTTATGAAATGCTGAAATTTTTTATATGGCCTCATAATAATATAGACCAGCCACTTATAAAGTTTCAACATTTTTAAAATTCAAATAATTTGAATCTTAACTCAAATAGGGGTTTTTAATTAATTCCAAGGCACTGTTTTAATATTTGAAAAATCCATGAGCATGGGGTGTGTCCCACATCACTTGATATGTCATCACACTCATTTATAAGACTTTTCAAAAATCTAACATGAATTTTTGGAGAAGATTTTTATCTGGCCTTTTGAATTAATTCATCTGGGGGGTTTCTTCTCCCATTTTGCTTTTGATTTTGATTTCAAAGATTTCTTTTGAAATTTTAACATGATGCAAGAGACTTGCTAAACCTAGCACATTACCTAACAGAGGGTTCTGACACACAATATCACTATTAATTGTCGGACGATGATGAACATGAGATGTTATTATAAAAGAACTCGCCCGAGATATCCACCATGATCTCTTCATGTGATGTGAGTTTAGTTCGTACCTCACTAGACACCAGCAGCTGATACGTCTCAAACATATCTATAATTTCTGCTTGCTCCATGCATGTTTTATGTGATATTGCTATGATCTAGATACACTTTCATACAATTTTAATCATATTTGGACTAACTTATTAACTCAGTGCACCACAGTGCCAGTTCCTGTTTTCTGCTGTTTTTCTATCCCAGGGTTCCCTCATATTAAAAATGCTCCAAAAATTCGGGAAAAATCGGATAATAAATCAGCTTAACGGAAGCTTCCGAAATCACCAAAGTGGGGCCAGAGGGCCACCACCAGGGACCCAGGCGGCCACCTGGAGCGGCCCAGGGTATGGCCGCGCCAGGGGGGTGGGGGGGGGGGGGCGCCTGGACCCCTGGTGCCCCCTTGGCTGCCCCCCTTCGCATATTTATTCCCCGTGACGCAAAACCCCCGAAGAGAGAACCCTTTTTCGCGATCTCGCCTCTATTCCGCCGCCGCCGCGCTTCCAAGATCGGGAGCGCCAGCAGCCCTCTTCCCGGCACCCTGTCGGAGGGAGGATTGACCTCCGGGAGCTTCCCCTCCACCATGAACGCTTCCCGGATGTGCTGTGAGTAGTTTCCCTTGGACCATGGGTCTGTGATCAGTAGCTATGTGATGTTCTCCTCCCATCTTTGTTCTTCATGGTTTAGACCTCGTGAGCTGCCCTACATGATCGAGGCACATATGTAATTTTCTGTTGTTGCTATGCTGAGTTTGTTGGGATCTGATGGATTATGAGATTATGTTCAGATTGTTATTGAGTAATATATTTAGTTCTTATCTTTTATAATTTTGTTCCTACGTAATTCTTGCATGTTCTCCGTTGCTATTTTTTTCTTTGGCCAAGTAGTAGGTAGTAACTCCAAGACGGAATGTTATGCTCGATTGTGGGTTCATGCCCCCCGATGACACGCTTGAGTGACAGAAACATGAGTCTAGGGGATGTGTTGTTGCCACAAGGGGAAAACAACGATGCTTGTAATCGCGGTTGCAAGGATTGATTACTTTACGCAAAGTACTTTTTAATGCAGTTGTCTGTTGCTTTGGGTTTACACTTTGGGTGGGGCTCGCAACTTAATAACAGCGAGATGTTCTGGATAGATATCTCAAGGTGGATGATTAGTAGTAGATGCAGTTGGATTTCGGTCTACTTATTTTGGCGTACTGCCCATGCTTTTGAGACTTGTCCTTTCTTTGTAGCATAGTTAGCATTGCGGTGCGTTTTTAATCCTGTCAATTTCCCAGCTGTAAGTTGTTTACCTCGCATAACAGTTTTATCGTCTTTTGGAAGAGCGACATTACTAGTGAACATCACGGGACCCCGATCCATATTCTCATCACTGTTTACACGATCTTTTATTTTCCTGCTTTTACTTTCTAATTGCTATCACCATTATCATTATTATCTATTGTGTTGATCCTTTGTGAACAGCAAGGCCGGAGAGAATGACAACCTCTCTGTACTCGTTGGGATAAAAGTTATTTGTGTCGTGTATAGGTTCACGTCAGTTGCGTCGCTGACACCTATGTATCATCTCTAGTCCTACCGGAGACAAACCTTAGTGTCTTCACTGAGGGAAATTTGTCGCTATCCTGCATCTCACCTTCCACTTGGGGTAACCAACGGGGAGAGACCATGAAGCAAATTTCTGGAGCCGTTGCTGGAACTCCGAGTGCTAAGATAGTGGAGTTGCACACTATCTTTTACCTTTGCTTTTTAGTCTTGTTAGTTTACCTTTCAGTTTTTATCTTTGTGTCCTATATCAAAGATTACAAAAATATCTGCCACACTTGCTGCTACTATGGGTTCCACTGAAAACACCAAGTTGTGTGACTTCACTAGTCACAACAACAAAGACTTTATCTGCACTCCTATTGCCACACCTGCCACTTCAGCTACCTCTTATGAAATTAAACCTGCTTTGCTAAACCTTGTTATGAGAGATCAATTCTCTGGTGCTGGAGATGATGCTGCTTTACACTTAAATAATTTTGTTGAGATATGTGATATGCAAAAGTATAAAGAAGTAGAAGGTGATGTTGTTAAGCTCAAGCTTTTTCCTTTCTATTTGAGGGAAACAGCGAAAATTTGGTTTCAATCTTTGCCTAGGAATAGCATAGATTCTTGGGATAAGTGCAAAGATGATTTTTTTGGGATACCCACCTGCTAAAATTATTCAATTGACGAGTAACATTATGAATTTTAAGCAATTGAATAATGAACACGTTGCCCAAGCTTGGGAACGTATGAAATATCTTCTTAATAAATGCCCTACACATGATTTGACTACTTGGATGGTTATCCAGACTTTTCATGCAGGCTTGAACTTTACCTCGCGGAACCTGTTAGATTCGGCCGCGGGAGGAACCTTTATTTCAACTACACTTGGTGCTGCCACAGAACTTCTCGATGCGATGATGACCAATTATTGCCAATGGCACACCGAACGCGCTCCAACAGGTAGGAAGATAAACTCTGTCGAGGAGGTTACCTCTCTAAATGAAAAGGTTGACTTGATTATGTCTCTACTTACCAAGCAACCCTCTATTGATCTGTTGGAAATATTCCCTAGAGCCAATAATAAAATGTTATTATATATATATTTCCATGTTCGTAATTAATGTTTATATTTCTGTGCTATAATTGCAATGACCCTGACTATGAGATTCAGAAGAAAACTCATTTGCATGTGTGGAAATGTAAACACCAAGAGTTCCTGGTTTAGCCTTTAAGACCAGGTCATGTGCTAACTGATGATTATGTTTTCTTAATCATGGATATTTTTCTTGTAACAAGGATGTCAGTAGCAATGAGAACATATTGTTAGCAGAACAATGATGTTGAACCGACCCCAGTATTGAATGATATACTTAGAGATCACATCGTAACAACATTATAAGTCATATCATGAAATGTTATCATATACATAATTCCTTAGACCATGAGAGTATCGAGTTGCTTCACACAGGAAGATGTACTTTCGTTCTTAGATGAATCTTCCCGTTACTGGGAAGTAGTAAAATAAGTTCTGGGTACATTGGATAGTGTGTCTAGTAATTGCGATAGTTCAAGACTGGGATTTGCTCCTTCACGGTGAAGAAGATATTCACTTCGGGCCCACTCGGTATGACGGTATCCATTATAGTCTGGCCAGACGCATTGTGATTTAGTCACGGGTATACCGGAATACGATAATGAGAAAAGGGACAAACGAGCAAACAGGATAACGAGTGGCTTGTGTTCAAGAAGTTGTTACACATAGGTGCCAAACTTCTCTCCTCTAACTTTGTGATATATCGCGAAGCAAAGGGAATGGTACATGACTAAACATAATGGTTCACTCGAAGTTTCTTCGTGTATGTGCGGGAGTCAACATGGGTGTCCATGGCTCCGTTGTTGATTATTAGCTATTGACAAAAGGCTGTTGACCTATGTTCGGAAGTTGTTCTGAGTCATGTCTGCATTATACCGAACCTATTGGGTCACACACTTAACGAGCAGTAGTCCGTTAGAATACTGGAATGGTAGAAGGTTTAGTGGAAGCAAAGCAGAATAGTTCATACGGGCACTAGAAGTAGTTTCGGATATTTATGAAATTGTTCATAAGGGCACCAGAAGTATTTCTGGGTATTTAAGGATATGTCTGGATCACTCTAGAATAGTCCCAGGTGGTTCGGGAACATATGATAATGGTACTGGGGAAGTCCTGGATCGACCGAAATAGTTTCCGGTTAATCGGTGGACGTCCCAAAAAACTTACGCGGTCATCGGATTTCTTAGACTGTAACTCGGATGGTCCCGGAACCTATCCAGATAGTTCCGGAACATACGAAAACGGTCCCCGAAGGTCTTGTAAGTGTTCCAAAAGGTTCCGAAATGTCCTGAAACCATCCCGGAAGGCCTCGAAATGGCCGAGAATGGTCCCGGAGGGTCCTCAAAGGTCCTGGAAGGTTCCAGAAGCTTCTAGAAAGTTCCATAAGTTTCGAACAGTACCATATGCACCCCACCACCCTTATCCTTGGGGGGCAAGGCACCCCAAGGGGGCTGGACAGAATCTTGTGGTGGGGGCGCCCTACTTGGGGACGAGTCCTCCTTGGACTCAGACTCCCCGGTGGGAAGCACTAGTAGAAAATAGGGCTTTGGTTCAGGAATGGCCAGCCCATTAGTCCCGGTTCAGTCACGAACCGGGACTCATGAGGGCATACGTCCCGGTTCCTGCGCCCAGGGGGGCGGCCGGGCCTCGTGGGGCATTGGTCCCGGTTCGTCTGGACCCATTAGTCCCGGTTCCAGACACGAACCGGGACGAATGGGCCTCGCTCCTGGCCCACATCCATTGGTCCCGGTTCTAGAAAAGAACCGGGACTAAAGGGTGGTCTTTAGTCCCGGTTCCGGAAACGAACCGGGACCAATGATTTCACTATATATACCCCTCGCCCGCGAACAGAGCACTCCATTGCTCTATTTTTTCCTGGCCGGCGAGGAGAGGGCTTTGTGGTGCTCTAGCTCACCTCTTATGCACATGAGGTGTTCGAGGAAATGCCCGAGCCACACTACTTAAGCTTAATCCTCTCCAAACTCGACTTGCAAGCTCCATTTTTCTTAAGATTTGTCCAGATTTAGCGGTCCGTCACGTCCCATCCCCGTCTTCACCACCGTCGATCGCCCGCGCCGATCTCGTCGCCGGCACCACCGTGGTGAGCCTCTTGTTCTTATCTTCTTTATAAAAGATTTTATTTTCTTACTTGTATGATTAGATAGATAATTGTCTAATTTTCTTACTTGTATTATTGCTTGTTATTATATAGTGCGATGGTTTTGGTATACGCCCCCGTCGGCCCTCGTCCTCTCTATGATTCGGATGTGGTATATATTATCTTTTATAACTATTTGTTTCATTTAGTGTTTATGGTAATTATGCCGACACCAAGTTGACATAGATGTATTTATCTAGGAGGTATGTGAACCGGATATTACATACGACCCTCTTGTCGAGAGGTTAAATTTAGTTGAAGAAGAAAACGAGTATTTAAAAGAAAAATTAAAAAGAGTTGAAGAAGAGAAGAAAAGAGTTGAAGAAGAGAAGATGATATTGGAGTTGCATGTTGCGGATGTCGTAGAAGGTCACAAGATCAAGATGGATGCAATGCGCTTGAAGATTAGAAAGTTTAGAAAATATGCCATTCATAGCGAGGCTTGGTATCATTATGCCGTTGGATCAATTGTTACCTTGGTTGCGATTATGATCGCATTTGTTGTTGCATTGAAATGTTTTACATAGTTTCAATGTATGGTTTAATTAGATGCTCTGAGAGCTATATGTTGTTCAATAAGAACTATGTATGTACTTTGGTTTTAATGTGATGATAAACTTCTATTAATTTGGTCACTTATATATTCATGATGTTCTGTAATGGTTTTTGACACACTTAATGCACGCAGATGAACCGGCAATGGATGTATGGTGACAGACACACCTCCGAGTACATTGAGGGCGTGCATGATTTTCTCGAAGTGGCTGAGGCAAACAAGCAGAATGGTTTTATGTGTTGTCCATGCTCTATATGTGGGAATACGAAGTCTTACTCTGACCGGAAAACCATTCACGCCCACCTGCTTTATAAGGGATTCATGCCACACTATAATGTTTGGACCAAGCACGGAGAAATAGGGGTTACGATGGAAGACGGCGAAGAAGAAGAGTACGATGACAACTATGTGCCCCCTGAATATGGTGATGCTGCAACGGGGGAAGCTGAAGATCAAGAGGAACCGGACGATGTGCCTGATGATGATCTCCGCCGGGTCATTGTTGATGCAAGGAGACAGTGTGAAAGTGAAAAGGAGAAGCTGAAGTTCGATCGGATGTTAGAGGATCACAAAAAAGGGTTGTACCCCAATTGCGAAGATGGCAACACAAAGCTCGATACCGTACTGGAATTGCTGAAGTGGAAGGCAAAGTATGGTATACCTGAAAAGGGATTTGAGGATGTACTGAAAATATTTAAGAAGAGGCTTCCAAAGGATAACGAATTGACCGACAGTACGTACGCAGCAAAGAAGGTCGTATGCCCTCTAGGATTGGAGGTGCAGAAGATACATGCATGCCCTAATGACTGCATCCTCTACCGCGGTGCGTACGAGGATTTGAACGCATGCCCGGTATGCGGTGCATTGCGGTATAAGATCAGACGAGATGACCCTGGTGATGTTGACGGCGAGCCCCCCAGGAAGAGGGTTCCTGCCAAAGTGATGTGGTATGCTCCTATAATACCACGGTTGAAACGTCTGTTCATGAACAAAGAGGCCAAGTTGATGCGATGGCACAATGAAGACCGTAAGAAAGACGGGAATTTTAGACACCCCGCTGATGGGTCGCAGTGGAGAAAAATCGAGAGAAAGTACCGGGCCGAGTTTGGAGATGACCCAAGGAACGTATGGTTTGGTTTAAGCGCGGATGGCATTAATCATTTCGCGGAGCAGAGGAGCAATCACAGCACCTGGCCCGTGACTCTATGTATGTATAACCTTCCTCCTTGGGTGTGCATGAAGCGGAAGTTCATTATGATGCCAGTTCTCATCCAAGGCCCTAAGCAACCCGGCAACGACATTGATGTGTACCTAAGGCCATTAGTTGAAGAACTTTTACAGCTGTGGAATGGAAACGGTGTACGTGTGTGGGATGAGAACAAACAGGAGGAATTTGACCTGCATGCGTTGCTGTTTGTAACCATCAATGATTGGCCTGCTCTCAGTAACCTTTCAGGACAGACAAACAAGGGATACCATGCATGCACGCACTGTTTAGCTGACACCGAAAGTATATACCTGGACAAATGCAGGATTTGTACTGGGGCATCGTCGAATTCTTCCGACCAACCATCAATGTCGTAAGAAAGTCAAGCATTTCAAAGGCGAGGCAGATCACCGGAAGAAGCCCGCCATGCGTACCGGTGATCACGTACTTGCTATGGTCAATGATTTACACGTAATATTTGGAAAGGGTCCCGGCGGACTATCTGTTCCGAATGATGACGAGGGACGCGCACCCATGTGGAAGAAGAAATCTATATTTTGGGACCTACCCTACTGGAAACACCTAGATGTACGCTCTTCAATCGACGTGACGCACGTGACGAAGAACCTTTGCGTGAACCTGCTAGGCTTCTTGGGCGTGTATGGGAAGACAAAAGATACACCGAAGGCACGGGAGGACCTGCAACGTTTGCACGAAAAAGAAGGCATGCCTCCAAAGCAGTATGAAGGTCCTGCCAGCTACGCTCTTACCAAAGAAGAGAAGGAAATCTTTTCTGAATGCCTGCTCAGTATGAAGGTCCCGTCTGGCTTCTCTTCGAATATAAATGGAATAATAAATATGGCCGAGAAAAAGTTTCAGAACCTAAAGTCTCATGACTGCCACGTGATTATGACACAACTGCTTCCGGTTGCATTGAGGGGGCTTCTACCGGAAAATGTTCGATTAGCCATTGTTAAGCTATGTGCATTCCTCAATGCAATCTCTCAGAAGGTGATCGATCCAGAAATCCTACCAAGGCTAAGGAGAGATGTGGCGCAATGTCTTGTCAGTTTCGAGCTGGTGTTCCCACCATCCTTCTTCAATATCATGACACACGTCCTAGTTCATCTAGTCGACGAGATTTTCATTCTGGGCCCCGTATTTCTACATAATATGTTCCCCTTTGAGAGGTTCATGGGAGTTCTAAAGAAATATGTCCGTAACCGCGCTAGGCCAGAAGGAAGCATCTCCATGGGCCATCAAACAGAGGATGTCATTGGGTTTTGTGTCGACTTCATTCCTGGCCTTAAGAAGATTGGTCTACCTGAATCACGGTATGAGGGGAGACTGACTGGAAAAGGCACGATTGGAAGGGACTCAATAATATGCAGGGACGGCGTTCTTGGTCTCAAGCACACTACACAGTTCTACAGAACTCTATCTTGGTGGCCCCGTATGTCGATGAACACAAGAACAGTCTGCGCTCCAAACACCCGGAGGAGTGTGACGACTGGATTACACATGAATACATCAGGACTTTCGGCGATTGGTTGGAAACACGTGTCAGAGGTGACAACACTGTTTCTGATGAGCTGTTCTCGTTGTCTAGGGGACCATATTCAACTGTATTGACTTACAAAGGATACGAGATAAATGGGAATACATTTTACACGATCGCCCAAGATCAAAAGAGCACCAACCAAAACAGCGGTGCCCGCTTTGATGCAGCAACCAAGAGGGGAAAGGACACATATTATGGTTACATAGTGGACATATGGGAACTTGACTACGGACATGATTTTAAGGTCCCTTTGTTTAAGTGCAAATGGGTCAATCTGTCAGGAGGCGGGGTACAGGTAGACCCACAGTACGGAATGACAACAGTGGATCTGAACAATCTTGGGTACATAGACGAACCATTCGTCCTAGCCAATGATGTGGCGCAGGTTTTCTATGTGAAGGACATGTGTACCAAACCGAGAAAAAGAAAATATATGGAAGCGAATACATCATACGATGAGCCGAAGCGCCACAGAGTTCTTTCAGGAAAAAGAGACATCGTGGGATTGGAGGGCAAGACGGACATGTCTGAAGATTATGAAAAGTTTCATGAAATTCCTCCCTTCAAAGTCAAGGCTGATCCAAGCACCCTGTTAAGCGATGAAGAATATCCATGGTTACGGCGCAATAAGCAAAGGACACAAGCGAATAAAAAGTGAAGATAGATGAAGTCGAAAGGGTTGAAAATTGATGATGTGGCTTTGAATGGTTCATTTTGAACACACAAAAAGTCTGGATTTCAAATAAGTTCAAAAAAATGAAATCCCTTTGTAGATAGATCAACAAAACACACGGTTCTCCTGCATACAGCCCGAATGTGGCTCGTGAGTGCCCGCATATCAAATGCACCGTCGGGTTGTATGCAGGGAATCCGAATGATTTGTATTTGGTCGATGAACTGAAGGATTTCTAGATATATCAACAAAACACACGGTTTCGCCTGCATACAGCCCAACTGTGGCTCGTGAGTTCCCGCACACCAAATGCACCGTTGGGCGTATGTAGGCCAATCCGAATGATTTGAATTCGTACACACCGAGTGTCCGAGAGGTGGGATATATATAGGGGTCGTGTGCCTCTTTAGCTCCGGTTGCTAGCACAAACCGGTACTAGCGCGAGACCTTAACTGTGTACAGGCCAGTTCCCAGATCCAACGACTCACAAGCCGGATCCAACGACTCACAAGCGCTTAAAAGAAACACGCGATCTGTGTACTTCTTCCTGATTGGTGGGATTCAGACCCGGGTGAGGTTAAAAGCACGCGCAAAGCCAACCTCCACTATTTCTCTTCTCGCGAAGTCTTCCCCTTCCGCGGCACCGCCACCATCCAGTTTTTGCCGTAACCCTCTCAACTTTCTAGCACATGCTATGTGGGTCAAATGATGATACCATGCCCAGTTTCAACATTTTCGGAGTTCATTTGTAGTGCTAGAAACTGGAAAATTAAATAAAGCAAAAAAGAAAACAAAAAACTGGAAAAAAGAAAAAAATGCCACCTATTGGGCCACCACGGTCTGAATACGACTAGAAACCCAACCATGGGCCAGGATTCAGGCCCTCAATAGGCCCAATAGGCCCACAGGCAAGTAGTACCAGATTAGGCCCGGAAGCCTGCAGTTGAGAGGAGCTCGAGACGGTACGCGCAGCAGCGCTTATAAACCGCTCGAGCGCTCCCTCGACTAGCGAGGTGGGACTAAACATCCCACCGCTTCGCGGCGCAAGGCGTTTGGTTCCGGTTGGTGGCACCAACCGGAACTAAATGGGAGCATTGGTACCGGTTCGTGCCACCAATCGGGACCAATGCCCCCCTTTAGTCCCGGTTGGTGGCACCAACCGGAACCAAAGGTCTCTGTTTGCCGCCTTTTCGGCTGCTGAAAAAACCTTTGGTCCCGGTTGGTGTCATCAACCGGGACTAAAGGGGGGCATTGGTCCCGGTTGTTGGCACGAACCGGTACCAATGCTCTGGGTATATAAATGGCACTTATAAATTTTCAGTTCTAATCTCGCCATTTCCCCCGACGACGCCGGAGACGAAACCGACGCCGTCAGGCTGCCCAACCTCCGCCCGCCGCCCCCGTCGCCGCGCGCCGTGCTCCCCCACGTCGTTCCCGCCCGCCGCCCCCGTCGCACCCTCCGTCGCTGTGAGCCCCTCCCCCCTTTTCTGTCTCCGTTTTGTATGTAGAGCTAGCCGTGCTCGCCACGGCCACGGCCATGGACGGGAGCTAGTCGTGCTCGCCGGCCCGTGCGCGCCTCCGCTGGTCGCCGCCAGCCCACCGTGCCCGCGCACGCCCCCGCCCCCATGCTGCTTGCCGCTGGTCGCCGCCGGCCATGGCCACGGCCGTGCCTTGCTGTGTGGCCTGCGGGGAGAAGAAAAGAGGAAGAAGGAAGAAGGAAGAAGAAAAAAAAGGAGAGGAAAAAAGGAAAATAAGAAGAAAAGAAAACAGAGAAAAGAAAATTTTGCTCTATGTACTGTTAAATGCAATTTTGTTGTTAGATTATGCTAGAATCGATGATGCCAAAGTTAAATTTTGTTGCTAGATGATGCCACTGTTAAATGCAAATTTGAAAAATGCTTATGTATTTTACACATGTTGAAAAATAAATAAATTATGTATTCATTGTTGCAATAATGGTGTATGCAAATTTGCAATTGAACAGTACAAAAATTTGAGCAGTTTGACATGTGCATGATAATGGCGTCGCAATTTAGTTTTGAGAGGACACATATGTTCCTAGGATGGAAAAACACAAAACATCAAAGTTGTAGTCCTTGGGGAGATAAAGAACTTTCATGTTGAACTTTTTTTGATCCGGGGTATTTTTAAAAGCCGAATTCGTCACACTTTCCATCAGACATTGGTTGCATGAGTCATCGATGGTCGAGGGTCGTCGAGGGTCGATGGTCGTCGACGGTCGTCTAGGGGTCGAGGGTTGTCGAGGGGTGGATCGCCGATGTGTCGAGAGGTTGCCTTGTGTCAAAGTATTGAAGAGATCCATGGCTTCATCATTAGCCGGAAATAACCGGGGCATGATGGTACGAAGTTCTCTCCAAAGTTGTTTTGGAACGGAGTCCCGGATATGATAATTCGCTTTTTGGTACGAATTTCTGAAAAGGCCTTCCAAATAGCGATATTCGGAAGGCTCTTGCTGAACTTTGTATCAAAAAGCAAATTATCCTATCTGGGACTCCGTTCCAAAATAACTTTGGAGAGCTTAACCATCATGCGCCTGTTACTTTCGCCTAATGATGAAGACATGGTTTTATTTGTTTGAATCCTTTGACACTAGACAAACGTGACGTGAGGGGGTCGAGGGGTCGAGGGTCATCTTATATAGGTTTATCGTAGATGCTATATCATGTTTGTATATTAAGTGTCATGTTGTAATTAATATTTTGCAGAAACTATGGACGATCGTTAAAGAAACTTAGAACAAGAAGAGATGTTGGGGGAAATCATCTGCGAAGGACCGTTGTTTGTGGGCGACATCGGCCTGGAAGGAGGTGATGTCTTCCAATTTCTGAACGATACCGATGGTCTGGAAGAAGAGGGTGAAGCAGGCTCCGGTGATCGGACAATGGAGGTGGAAGGACATGCTTATGATGGCTCCTGTGAGCGAATGGAGGAAGGAGCTGTTGGAAACTCCGGCGAGGTATATATAATAATTAAGCCTGTGCTGACTAGCTAATTGATGCATTAATTGTTTTGGACTGTGTACACATATTAGCTCCCTTCTTTCTTTTTTTCTAGCCTCCGTATCCGGATCGAGCCAAACTTCGGTAACGAGACGAGGCCCAAAGAAAAAGTTGCGTTCGGATTAAAGGTTCACGATCACCAGCATCAATAGAGATGGCCAACCGATTGCACCCAGCCGGACCAAAGATGCATTTTATGCTCAGTGCGGGGTTCTTGTTAGGGACATGATCCCGATCAACATCCAGCAATGGAATAAGCCGAAGGCCGGAGACCCTGAAGTGTCTTTTGTCACCGATAGACAGAAAGATGATCTTTGGACCGCGTTGAAGGCAAATTTCACCCTACCGGAAGAGGAGCGTCCGGAAAAGCCAGTTATAGAGCAAAAGGTCAAGACTCATGCTCTTAAGAAGATGGCAGAGCTATTCAGAGCTAGTTATATAATGCTTGATTATCAGTTTGATTGACCTCTATTTCTGGTAATGTGGTTGTGGCAGCAAGAAGGGTCTAATCTTTGTGGATACTACGTATGCGAGTACATCTACAACGCTACGATCTCTAAGCAGGGCGGCTACTCTAAAAAAGATTTTGATGTGCGTAAGCAATAAGATTCACAATTTTATTTTATTACCATCAGTTGTGTTGATTTTCATTCATATATATGTATTGATCCCCTTCTTCGAATTAGCTTTGGGAGCTGCAGAAAGAACTCCTACCACAAGATCGCATAATAGCAATTCAAGAGGAATTGGCGGGATTCTTTCTTGAACACGTCATCAGGAAAGAGGGAGAATACCATATGGAACTTAATTTCTGATGTTAGGGTATTGTAAGAGATCTTATATTGTACATATGTAGCCAGTAGCGTTGGATAGATATACGAAAACTTGTTGTTCGAACAATCTCACTTCTCTCTGTATATGTTCATGACGATCTTTTGTAATTAATGGTTTAATTCCTTCATTTGCTTACTAGCTAGCATGTCGAGTCCTCTCTATATGTATAGTACGTAGCGTCGACCAAGCACGGAGATAAGAGAGGACACCTCTCTCTATTAGCTACAATATATGAAACCCCTAAATTAACCCTACAAAACCCCCATCCCCCCTCTAAAAAAAAAACAAAACCCCAGACACGGAACTGCTGACGCGTGGAGGCATTTTGGTCCCGGTTGGTGCTACCAACCGGGACAAAAGTCCCTCCTGCTCGGGCAAGCCGCAGAGGCCACGTGGAGCCCCATCTGTCCCGGTTCGTGGGCAAACCGGGACTAAAGGTTTTGGGCATTAGTAACGACCCTTTAGTCCCGGTTCCGGAACCGGGACAAATGGGCCTTTTTCTACAAGTAAAGGTCTCCCTTTGGGAGTAGGAGTCCCAGGGGGACTCCTACACCCCTTAGGTCGGCCAAGGGGCCTCCTGGTCACCTATATAAGGAGGGGCAGGGGTGGGGGCGCAATATACATTAAACCCTAGCCCCCTGCACCACTGTAACACCCTTATTATCTGTAAGAGTAAACTCTTTCACTGTTGATTATCACTGTTGCTAATCACTGTTGTTAACCATGCCCTAATCAACTTTGCTTTGATCCTATTCAAATCATGATGGTTTATATTCAAAACCATATGCCCAATGCACCTTGATCACTTGGAACCAAAGCCAAGCCCAAAAACCCCTTTTGGTGGATAATAAAAACAATGTGAAAAAAAAAGTTCATCCAAAATTATGAAACCAATTTTTCTAAATACCTAAAAGTTAGTAGGTTGGGTTAGCACTACTTTGGTAATTATGGCAATGACTAGAAAATGCAAAGAATTTAATCATTAGCTTAATTGGCCCCTTTTAATCATTTGGCAATTAATTAAAATATTAAATGATTTTGTTTGGTGTCCAAACCTTTTTCTATCACTAGTATGGGATGTAACGCTAATTTACAAACACCTAACATATTTTGTAAAAATACATAAGCAATGTAACATCCCAAAATTTTATAAATTTTGGAATGTTAATAAATGAATTATAATAATGATTGGTTGCTTGATATGATTGATTTTCAGTAGGATTTAAAACTTTTGGAGTTTAAATGAATATTAAAATGAGAGGGAATAAAAGGACTTTCCCTAATATTTGTTGATTGGTGTTTTGGAATTTTATATTTAAAACAAATCCAATAAAAATGAGAGAAGGTAATATGACTCCTTCATTATAAAAGAAAGTTGGAAATGTTTTAATGTGATTTTATTTTAATTGGAGTTATTTAAATAATTTTCCATTCAAAATAATAATAACTTGAGAGAAGATAAAATGACTTCTTCAAAGAGAAAATAGAGTGGGAATTATTTAAATAATTATTAAAGATTTTTGTTGATTTCTGAAATATTTAATAATTAAATAAAGTCATTGAAAAATATCTTTATTTTTATTTAACTTTTTGGAAAATATGTTCAGTGCATAATTTTCTTTCGATTATTTGGCAAATTTAGGAATTTATTTCATATTTCTCTAATGTGTATTTATTTTTGTAATATTGTTTGAACTTTCGGATTTAAAGAAAAAAAACTGTATCCTGCCGGCCCAGTAGCCCTTTCTCGCCGCGGGCGCAATTTGAGCCCGAGACGGATTTCAAAATAATAATAATTTCGGGCTATATAAGATTTCGAAACTTTGATTTTTCGTTTTTTTTCACAAACCCTAAATCGTCCGCGCCTCGATTTCCGTGCCGCCGACGGCGAACCCCGGGATCCGCGCCGCCGCCGAGCCTCGATTTCCGTGATGCAATGCCTCGATTTCTGCGCGCGGCGATCTCGATTCCGTACCGACGAACCTTGATTTCCGTGTCGCCGGTGAACCTCGAAATCCGTGCCGTCAGTGAACCTCGAAGCCCGTGGCGCCGCCGCCTTGGTTTCCGTGCCGTCGCCACGTCATCATCGGTGAGCTGCAGTTTCGTCCTGTAGCGAAAAGGACCGGTTCACGATGAAGTTTATTTTCTTATTCACGATTCAGTACTGTCTTTCACAGATTAGTCCCCAGTTTTGTATTAGCCATATCTTTTACACCGTTAATCCGATTTGGGTGATTCAAAAGTCTAAATTTATATTTTGAGATTATCTATCCAGTAAACCTATCAAATCAAATTTTCAAACTATTTGAATTTGAATTTATTTAGATTTATATTCAACCTTCCGGAGGCCGTATCTTTTATACCGTTGATCCAATTCAATTGATTCTTTTTACATTTGATCACTCGTATCATATACTTGTTGTCTATATCATTTGTCCATCATATTAAATTAATTTTTGATCTGTTGAATTTAAATTTAATTCAAACATCACTTTACTATAACTTGTGTTGTAGTATTCCATGTCACGTGATTCCTTTTGCATATTGGATCATGTGAAACATCCTATCGGCTATATCCACACACCTTTCATATTGCCATGATCTATATCCTTGAATTCGTAATGTTCTTAGTCATAGTCTTGCATCGACAATTCTTTATCCGTTGACTCTCTTGAGTTCACGTTTCACCTATCACCTTCGAGCACATCGACACTTGTACCGTTTCAAGCCTAGTGGTTTTGTTGTTAAACTTTGTTGTGTTTGATTTGTTGATATTTTGAATCTTTGTTTTGGCATGATTGCTTATCTGAGTTCTTTCGTTGATGATAGATTCCTCTGAGTGTGACGAGTAGAGTTATCTGGATCGTGAGAGCGAAGGACTTCATCGAATGTACAAGGCAAGTCATACTTTGACCATTTCACAACCTATATTTTTACTTATGCATGTAGCAAATATCACCCTATGCATGTGTAGGAAGATTTATATTATTATTGCTGCAAACCTGGTAGGGTAGCCATATGATCTTATCATGTTTTCCTAGACAACCTAGCACGTGCTTGCTATATACTTGCTATGCTTGTAGACGTGGATTGGTTTGATATTTCATTGAGCTATGTGAGGATTTAATGATTTGACTAGAAAACCTTTAATTAGAATACACCTCTGGACGGGCAGGGAGTGCTTCCTGGGGGCTCGTGCCTTATCTAAGGCGAGACCAGGTTGTACCCCTAATGGTTGGTTTTGGTGGTCGAAAGTACATCATGGTATCTACTCTCTGAACGTAAGTGGGCACCGTCCAGGCTCAAAAAGATCAGACATACTTGGTGACTAGGAGCTTCCATGTACAGCCGCTGGCCATATGGGCTCTAGCTTAGTTGAGTACGATGTAGGAAGCCTCTCCCGTGCAAAGCTAGCAGATGTAGATGTGATAGGTGTACCAGCTTGCCGTTGGGTGTAGGTGACCTCTTCTGAAAGACTTCGTCTCAATCTTCGGGTTGAGTCCACCGGGGAAAGTGTACTAACCTCTGCAGAGTAAAAACTAATCATGATTAGCCGTGTCCCCGGTTATGGACAAATTTGAGCAACTAGACATTACTGTTATTGGATGATCTTGAAAGATGAATCACCATAATAAACTTGGGTGGGCAAGATTTAATAAAGGGTGTGGATTGGGACTGGTGTTGACAGTTCAATCTTGAGTAGTAAGTTAAACTAAAATTTTGAGTAGGTAGATTGGGAAAAAATAGCTTTCTGCAAAGTAAAACCATAAGCCTTTTCTTCGACTTATCCTTGCATGTAGCGATAGGTCTGTTATATCCTTTTTCGTGTGACTTGCCGTAAAAATCAGATGTACTGACCCGTTGTCGGGCTGTAACCTTCGGTGTTGCAGGATTATATACGACGAGTAAGTGATGCGATGTAGGGTTACGATGTCTATACTCAACTATGCCGGTGGAGTTGATGGACGCCACGAAGATTTTATTATTTTTTCGCTGTATTCTATTTTTAAGCTAGCCTTGAGCTATGCAGGTATGCTTTATTGTAATACTGGATCTTCGATGTAATATTTATGACACGTGGTTTATTCTTGATATTACATCATGTACTGTGTGCTAGCTATTGATCCAGGGACTAGCACAGAATGCACAGAGACTTGGATTCTTAGTGAATCGGGTCGTTAGAGATGGTATCCGAGCCCATGTTGATTGTAGGTCGTGACCCTAGAAAATGGATAGGAAAAGCCATAAGAACAAAATTATTTTACCACCCTTTGATTACTTACTCTCTCCACTAGTATCTGTCATCTATTATTCAATTTTCTAAACTCCTTGTCTTGTTTTATTGTAAATACCCCTCCGAGTTGCTTATGCCTCTGAAGATATGAATTTTGAGAAGTAGCTCATCAACCTCATGGATCAATTGAAGTTACCACTACCAGAACTAGGAGAAGTATCCTATGGGGTTTAATGAGTTTTCATACTACGAGAGGACCTCCAAGATCAGCTTAGCTGAGAAGGATGAAGTTTAGATTCAGACCACAACTTTTTGGTGAAGTTAGATAAACGATTTGCGCGTAGTATGATGAGATCATATGTCTTGCACATATGACCTTACTCTAGGTGTTGGTTTTGTGGTTTGACTTTTGTGACTTTACTGATTGCTGTTATGTGGGGTTGTTTGCATGTAGGAGTTTTGCCTTTTTCTTGTTTGTGTGCCTATGCTTGGTGTTACCTTTAGGTTTGTTTTCTTTTATGTATCCTAGTTTCCCTAAGCCTTGTCGTTTGGGTTCAATAGATGGAGTATGAAGTAGGACTCGCCTTTTCTGGGGCGCTAACTAGACTGAAGGTGGAGCAATGGATTCATAATATGGAGGAACACATGGAGCGTAACAAGGTTGGAAGTGATGACATGGTCCACTATGCTTTCAAGAACCTTGTAGAAGAGGCTGCTACTTGGTGGACAATGCATCAGGCGATTGATGAATCAAGAAGGAAGATTACTTGAAAGGAGTTTACAAAGATTTTGTTGGGATGCCGCCTCGTCACCCCGATGCAAAGGACGGTAAACCTTAAGAGGATCCGTGCCTGCACAATTTGCGGTTAAGAAGGACACTCCTATGAAGGACACCAGGATGGATGTCCCTATTGTGAGGAAATTTACTTGGGTGAAGAATGTTCCACTGTTCAAGTCACATGTTTTGTGTGCGAAGGAAATAATCATTACCGTGCTCAGTGTCAATTTTTCATCATAACACAACAGGTAATTCAACAACAAAAGGAAGGAATGGAGAAAATTATCCAGGAGTTCAGGGAAGCACCCATGAGAAGAAAAAGAAGGACCTTAGCCAAGTTGAGTGTTACCGGTGCAAGAACAAGGGGCACTACGCCAACATGTGTCCAGGATTGAAGAGAAAGAAGATGTGAACGTGGGAGCAAAGATGTCGACATATTGAAGCTTATGTTTTGCAATTGGAGTATAGAATATTCGTAGGTATGCACTAAGTGTACGGTGGTACCTTTTAATGTTAGCTGGAGATGTGAATCGGTGCATGTTTGCTATGGATTAACTAGATGTTTTATGTCATGATTTGTTTGGTTAAGTTTTGTCTTGTGCCCTTTGACCTTGATCTGTCTATTATTGATATTGTGTGTGGTGCTTTGCGTTTCGTCTATGCGAGTAGAATAAGTTTACGTTTCATTAGCCCCCTCATCTATTTAGTATGCTTCAAGATTGAAGAAGACACATCAACAAGGAGAATAACTCGACATGTGACAAGAGTATACGAAGATTGCTTCGACAATAAAAAACTGAAACTACCGTCATTGAAGACCTGAATACTTGAAGACCTGGAAGATTCAAGTTTCTATCGTTAGATCGTTCTGTGCGCTGTCATTTCTTGTTTTTACCGACAGCTACACATCAAAACATATGTTTTCAAAACAAGTGTGATGTTTGTATGGGTATCTCTCCCTATCTCTCTCTCTACCTCGCTATCTACATTCTATTCCCCCTCATCCTTATCCCTAAACTGAAGAAACTACTATAATGGATGCTAATGTCAAGATTGGAATAAAGGTGGATGCAACCAATGCCGCGTTCAAAGTAAACCCCGTGTGCCAGGATCTTACAACAAGAAAGCACAATCTTGCTGAAGGAGGAACCCTGGAGAAAGTTGTAGTTCATCAGTGCACGTTTTATAGCAGTTTGCGTAAACTTGAGAGTTGTCAAGAGACGATAGATGTTTTGTTTCGCTTGCAGAACCATGGATTTATCTGAACCTAGTTCATGAACAAAAAGAATTCCTGCAATGCTTGTGAGGATGACCGAGTGTTAGATTGCGAGATTCGCTAAACCATATACATGGTAATGATTTGGGTGCGGAATGGATTGATCACCATACCGACTACTCTTATTATTCGCTCTTGCTATGCGGGATAGTAAATCTTGAGTGACTTACCTATAGCTAAAAGACGACGATGTTAAGCCTGAACCATAGAATGGTACGATGTTTCACCCCTATATAAGATTATCGTTAATATTAATAAGTTATACGGTGAGTATAGACCAAGACCATTTCTTGCAGGTATCCCGTAAAAGTATGCTTGATGACCACCATGAGGAAATCGATAGTTGCTTAGTATTGGCTCCTGACTTGTCAACCATGAAGGTTCGGTATTTGGAAGACCACTCTTTTACTAAGGATTCAAGACCTCAAAGGAGTTTGTGAAATCTCTATGAAGTTTGTCATCGATAGAGCAAGACTCATCAAGACCGTGTCGCATTCCTTTTAAGGGTGGTAGTACCCTGTACCATCAGCGGATCAATGGATTGTCATGAAGACCCAAACCCTAACCTTTTCTTTCTAGCCCTTTCGAATCTCGGGGACGAGATTCCTTTTAAGGGTGGTAGTCTGTAACCTCCCAAAATTTTCTAAATTTTGGAATGTTAATAAATGAATTATAATAATGATTGCTTGCTTGATATGATTGATTTTCAGTAGGATTTAAAACTTTTGGAGTTTAAATGAATATTAAAATGAGAGAGAATAAAAGGATTTTCCCTAATATTCATTGATTGGTGTTTTGGAATTTTATATTTAAAAAAATCCAATAAAAATGAAAGAAGGTAATATGACTCCTTCATTATAAAAGAAAGTTGGAAATGTTTTAATGTGATTTTATTTTAATTGGAGTTATTTAAATAATTTTCCATTCAAAATAATAATAACTTGAGAGAAGATAAAATGACTTCTTCAAAGATAAAATGGAGTGTGAATTATTCATTTAATTATTAAAGATTTTTGTTGATTTTTGAAATATTTAATAACTAAATAAAGTCATTGAAAAATGTCTTTATTTTTATTTACCTTTTTGGAAAATATGTTCAGTGCATAATTTTCTTTAGATTATTTGACGAATTTAGGAATTTATTTCATATTTTTCTGATGTGTATTTATTTTTGTAATATTGTTTGAAGTTTCGGATTTAAAGAAAAAACAAACTGTACCCAACCGGCCCAGTAGCCCTTTCTAGCCGCGGGCGCAATTTGAGCCCGAGACGGATTTCAAAAAAATATATTTTTCGGGCTATATAAGATTTCGAAACTTTTCTTTTTCGTTTTTTTTTCAGAAACCCTAAATCGTCCGTGCCTCGATTTCCGTGCCGCCGCCGGCGAACCCCGGGATCCGCGCCACCGATGAGCCTTGATTTCCATGACTCACTGCCTCGATTTCCGCACCGGCGATCTTGATTTCCGTGTCAACGATCTCGATTTCTGCACCGGTGAACCACGATTTCCATGCCACCGGTGAACCTTGAAATCTGTGCCGTCGGTGAACCTCGAAGTCCGTGCCGCCGCCGCCTCAGTTTCCGTGCCGACGCCACGTCATCATCAGTGAGTTGAAGTTCCGTCCTCTAGCGAAAAGGACCTGTTCGCGATGAAGTATATTTTCTTATTCACTATTCAGTACCGTCTTTCACAAATTAGCCCCCAGTTTTGTATTAGCCATATCTTTTACACCCTTAGTCCGATTTAGGTGATTCAAACGCCTAAAATTATCTTTTGAGCTTATTTATCCAGTAAACCTATCAAATAAACTTTTCAAACTATTTTAATTTGAATTTATTTAGATTCAAATTCAAACTTTTGGAGGCCGTATCTTTTATACCGTTGATCCAATTCAATTGATTCTTTTTGCGTATGATCACTCGTATCATATACTTGTTTTCTATATCATTTGTCCACCATATTTAAATACTTTTTGATCTGTTGAATTTAAATTTAATTCAAACATCACTTTACTATAACTTGTGTTGTAGTATTCCGTGTCACGTGATTCCTTTTGCATATTGGATCATATGAAACATCCTCTCGGCTATATGCACACACCTTTCATATTGCCATGATCTATATCCTTGAATTCATAATGTTCTTAGTCATAGTCTTGCATTGACAATTCTTTATCCGTTGACTCTCTTGATTTCACGTTTCACCTATCACCTTCGAGCACATCGACACTTGTACCGTGTCAAGCCTAGTGGTTTTGTTGTTAAACTTTGTTGTGTTTAATTTGTTGACCTTTGGAATCTTTGTTTTGGCATGATTGCTTATCTGAGTTCTTTCGTTGACAATAGATTCCTCTGAGTGTGACGAGTAGAGTTATTTGGATCGTGAGAGCGAAGGACTTCATCGAATGTACAAGGAAAGTCATACTTTGACCATTTCACAACCTATATTTTTACTTATGCATGTAGCAAATATCACCCTATACATGTCTAGGAAGATTTATATTATTATTGCTGCAAACCTGGTAGGGTAGCCATATGATCTTATCCTGTTTGCTTAGACAACCTAGCACGTGCTTTCTATATACTTTCTATGCTTGTAGACGTGGATTGGTTTGAGATTTCATTGAGCTATGTGAGGATTTAATGATTTGACTAGCAAACCTTTAATTAGAATACACCTCTGGACGGGAAGGGAGTGCTTCCTAGGGGCTCGTGTCTTATCTAAGGCGAGACCAGGTTGTACCCCTAATGGTTGGTTTTGGTGGTCGAAAATACGTCATGGTATCTACCCTCTGAACGTAAGTGGGCGCCGTCCAGGCTCAAAAAGATCAGACATAGTTGGTGACTAGGAGCTTCCATGTACAGCCGCTGGCCATATGGGCTCTGGCTTAGTTGAGTACGATGTTGGAAGCCTCTCCCGTGCAAAGCTAGCAGATGCAGATGTGATAGGTGTACCGGCTTGCAGTTGGGTGTTGGTGACCTCTTCTGAAAGACTTCGTCTCAATCTTCGGGTTGAGTCCACCGGGGAAAGTGTACTAACCTCTGCAGAGTAAAAACTAATCATGATTAGCCGTGTCCCCGGTTATGGACAACTTTGAGCAACTAGACATTACTGTTATTGGAGGATCTTGAAAGATGAATCACCATAAAAAACTTGAGTGGGCAAGATTTAATAAAGGATGTGGATTGGGACTGGTGTTGCCAGTTCAATCTTGAGTAGTAAGTTAAACTAAAATTTTGACTAGGTAGATTGGGAAAAAAATCAGCTTTCTGCAAAGTAAAACCATAAGCCTTTTCTTTGACTTATCCTTGCATGTAGCGATAGGTCTGTTATATCCTTTTTCGTGTGACTTGCCGTACAAATCAGATGTACTGACCTGTTGTCGGGCTGTAACCTTCGGTGTTGCAGGATTATATACGACGAGTAAGTGATGCGATGTAGGGTTACGATGTCTATACTCAACTATGCCGGTGGAGCTGATGGACGCCACGAAGATTTTATTGTTTTTTCGCTGTATTCTATTTGTAAGCTAGCCTTGAGCTATGCAGGTATGCTTTATTGTAATACTGGATCTTCGATGTAATATTTATGACATGTGGTTTATTCTTGATATTACATCATGTACTGTGTGTGCTAGCTATTTATCCAGGGACTAGCACAGAATGCAGAGAGACTTGTATTCTTAGTGAGTCGGGCCGTTCGAAGAAATTACGATAATTACACAAAGAAAAGACAGAAGCAAAACAAAAGAGAAAATGGAAAACACCTAAACTACGCCCTAGGCGAGGTCCACCTCGGACCAGCCCACCCGGGCACCTCCTTCCCCACCTGCCCCCATCCCATCACCAACTTCTTCGTCGCCGTGGCAAGCTCGCCATGGCCGACGCCTCTGTTGGCCTCCCCCACGTCCCCTGTGCGCGCAGTGACGATAAGCTCGTCCCCAACCACCCCCTGGACAACCCCTCACCCACTTTCCCCCTCTCCCTTGCCTCGCCTCGTCGGGGGAAAATCCTGGCCGCGCAGCCGTTGCCGCCATCGTGAACACACGTAGCCGGAGAGCCTCTCACGCCGCGCTGCCGTGTCCCTCTGCTACACCGACGTGGACTACGTCTACACGCACAAGAAATCGAGCCGGCGACGACTAGAGCGGGCACACTGGCGTCTTCCCCAACTCCGTCCGTCGCACGGTTGCAGAGGAAATTCAACGTCGACGAGCCTCCCCCGCGCCTGATTTGCTCGCCTATAGAATCAAGGTGAGCTATTTCGTCTTCGCCAACTCGCCGTTGCCCCTCCCGTGCCCCGTTGGCCGATCTGCCATTAGGGCATCTTCACGCTGCCGCCGGCGAGCTCGCCATCATGGCCTAGCTCACGATTTTGGCGCGCCGTTCGCGTCAGTTTGCGCGCGTTGCTCATATTAGTCGTTTAGTGTAGCGAACGCTCAAGATTTCCCACTGAGTCATCGTCCTCTCCGGCTGTCACTTTCTGGCCTCCGCCCCCGTCGACGTAGCACTCGGCCCAGCCCGTCCCCGGCAACGCCACGACCATCGTTGGACGCGGCTCGAGCTCGGGAAGCCATAGGACCAAACCACGCCATGAATGGAGGCCTGTAGCGGGCGCGCGGGCAAACTCCGGCGACCCTACCGTCGCTGGCGAGACCCCGAGTGGCTGACCGGTGGACCCCTCCGGTCAGGGCTTTAATTTACACTAACCCCCTCAATGTTGTGCCACTGACAGTGGGCCAGCCCCTGTTAACCCCCTCCATTTTAAATAAACAGAGATACCTCTCTGTCCAACTGACATGTGGGCCCTCCACTTTTAAACTAATCACTGATTAAAACAACTATTAGATAATTATGTCTCTATGACATGTGGGATCCCACCATCATTAGATTAATTAAATTAGATTTATTGAAATATGCCTATGACACATGGGCCCCACTGGCAGGTCAATTATATAAATAAGTTAGTAAAATAGCAGAGGCTGACATGTGGGGCCCTTCTGTCAGCATTGTACTGGATAGACTTGTGGATAATGTTGCTAATTAAAAAATAAAAGAAATTCAAAATTCTTTTAAATGATTTAAATTGATTTAAACTTTGAAAATCAATATCTTTTAAACCGTAACTCCGATGAAAATATTTTATACATGAAAATTGATCGGAAAAATTTAACGTATATGAATACGCTATTCGTATGTCAACCACACCCCACTAACAAAACGAACATTGACATTCCCCCCTTCGGGCCGTCTATCGATAATCACCCGGAGCCAGAATTTCATCCCCGGATGAATTCCCGCTCCGAGCAACGTGCATTGCACTGCGTTAGAACACCATTAACATTGCATCTGTCATGACATGCATCTGTTTGTATATGCTCGCTTTGTATTTACTGTTTCTCCCCCCTTCATCTCCGGTAGACCCCGCTGCTGCCGCCGACTACACCGCTGCTGGGTATAACTACTTCGTTGACGACCCTACCCCTACCGTCGAGCTTCCAGGCAAGCAGAGCCATTCTCTTCCCCAGATATCGCCTACCTTTCCGTAATTTTCTTGCACTAGGCATTACTGCTGCTGCTACGTTACAATCCTATTCAATTACATAGCCTGTTTTTGTCGCCCCTTGATGTACTTTCATTTACCCTATGCTGCCTATAAATATATATTATTTTCAGCAGTGAGCCCTGCGCATTGTTAGCTAGGATTATATAGCGGGCCGTGCTCACTAAGGGGAGTGACGCGGCTACAACTTATTACAACTGCACATGTACGTTACAATCCTTGTACTCCATTTATTGCTGACTCTGTATAACCGCTCTAGGTACCTGAGCAACTGTTGTCCTTAAAGGTAAGAAGTCGGGTGACCGAACGGTGCCCGCGAGTGGTATTGCAACGGGACGACAGGGAGGGTACGACCAGTATATCGGTGTGCTTGGTCCCTGATCGTTGGCCGCGAGAGTTACCAAACCCCAAAATTCGAGCTCCTCCTGGAGCACACGCGAGATAAGGTGATGGCTTCTCGCCCCTCGTTGGCTACCCAAAGTGGAAGGTTGAGATGTAGACATCAGCAAATTTCCCTCGGTGAAGATACCAAGGTTTGTCTCCAGTAGGACTCCGACAACGACAGGAAGGTGACAACGGCGCCAGCAATTAGGCGGTTGACTTGGACCTGCACACACAACAGATAACTTTGCTCCCAATGAGTTCAGAGAGGTTGTCAATCCCTCCGGACTTGTTGTTTACAAAGAATCAAACGCACGGGATAATAATGATAACGATAGCAACAAAAAAGGAAATAATGGAGAAAATAAATAGCGGGTGTAAACAGTGATGGAAATATGGACCGGGATCCCATGTTGTTCACTAGTGATGTCTCTCTCCCAAAAGACGATAAAATAGCCATGCGAGGTAAACAAATCACATCTGGGCAATTGACAGGATTATGTGCGCAAACCAATGCTAACTATGCTACTAAGAAAGGAAGAGGCTCAAAAGCATGGGCGGTATGCCAACACAAGTAGACCGAAATCCATCTGCATCTACCTACTAATCATCCACCTTGAGATTTCTATCCAGAACATCTCGCTGGTATTAAGTTGCGAATCCCACCCAAAGTTTAAACTCAAAGGAATAGACAACTGCATTAAAGAACTTTGCATAAATTAACGATCCTTGCACCCGCAAGTATAAGCACCGTTGTTTTCCCCCTTGTGGCAACAACACATCCCCTAGACTCATGTTTCTGTCACTCAAGCTAGTCATCAGGGGGCATGAACCCACAATCATGCATAACGCTCCCTCTTGGAGTTACTACCTACTACTTGGCCAAAGCAATAAACAGCAACGGAGAACATGCAAGAATTACTCAAGAACATAAATATAAAAGAGGAGAATCAAATATATTACTCAAACACAATCTGAACATAGTCTCATAATCTGTCAGATCCCAGCAAACTCAGCATAGCAACAACAGAAAGATTACATATGTGCCTCGATCATGTAGGGCAGTGTAACAACCCAGATTTCACAAAAAATAAAATTTTGTTTTCCGTGTGAATTGTTTGATTGTATGATTTGTTTACGGTGTTTGCATCCCCGATTTATCAATCGGCGATTCCCCCCCTCTTATCTCGTACCGGACGGAGACCGACCCTTGCCACCCTGACACTCGACCTTTGCGACACCGGGTTTCACCCGATCACCGTCGCGAAAACCGCACGAGACCAGCCGCAACCAACAGAACGAAAACCCCCGTTTAATAATTAAACGGGTTATTTTTATAGCGCGCCAGAAAGTGTTCTCGGAACGGTTCCAGCGCGAGGTGAACGCCGCCGGCTCGACGCGCTGATTGCGCAGTTCGAAGTTTTACCCGAATCGGAGGTCATGCGGACCCCCGGCGGTCAGAAACGTAAACACCTAGCGCGAGAGAGAAAACCCGGGGATGTTTTTGCAAACGGCCAGCCACCTGGGCTATATAAAGACCACCACTCTCCCACCCCTTTCTAGGGTTTCCCCTAAGCCAAAATTGCAGCCACCCCCTCCATTTTGCCCAGATTTGTCTCCCAGATCCCCCAAACCCGAAAACCTAGCCCATATTCGTTTGCAGCCGTTCGATCGCGAGATCAAAGGGCCGAGAGCGCGCCCGCCAGGTTCTCTCCATCCCTCTCTTCCCTCTCCTCTTCCTCTTCCCTCACCTCATCCCAGCCTCCCTTTTCCCGCAGGTCCACCGCCGCCATGAACCGAGCTCGGCCAGGAGCTCGGGCCGCCGCGACCCACTGCCCGCGGCCGCCGCCGCCGGCAGATCCGCCCAAGACCGGCGGCGCCGCGCTCGTCCTCGCGCCGCCCGCCCTCGCCGGCGTTGCTGCCGTAGCCGCCACCACTCGTCCTCGATCTGGATCGGGACGAGGAACCGCCACGGTTGACCGCGTGGGCCAGCCTGCCCCGCGCGGCCCACCTCCTCACCGCCGGCCTGCCAGCCCGAGGCCAATCCAGCCCACCTCCAGCGCAGCCCCTTCGAGCCAGCCTCCAGGCCTCCCAGCTGCAGTTGGGCCGAGGCCCAGGGTGAGAGGCCCGTCCCTCTTTTTTTTCTCTGGCTAGCCCTTGTAATTTTTGCTAAGCCTGGAGAATTGTGTGCTGTATTCAATTTTGCGACGATTGTTGCGAGTAAACCATAGTCCGGATCACGTTGCGCCCAAAAGGAAAATTGTTTAGTTTTGTGTGTACTTCAGTTCATCTTTCGTGAGAATTTTGATTTGAGGCCATCTTGATGTTGTTAATCTCTGTTAAAGTGGGCATCAGGCTGTTAACTGCTATTATTTCCTGTTAAGTGCTGCTGCTATTATTTTATTGCAAGTTTGCATGATGACGGTGACACATCCATGAGGCCTATTGCATTGATTCTTGTTGCATACTGTTAAGCATGATGTCTACTTCCATTATATGTATTGCATTGTCATGTTTACATTTCTGTTCATAGATATGTTTAGCTCCAAAGTTGCTATGCCACTGTTTTTGACAGCCACCTCTGTTTTTCTGTAAGTCTGTAACTTTCCGATGCCATGTTGCATGCTTAATATCTTTTGATCTGTTATGCCTATGACCTTGATTCTTTTTTGTACCTGATCATCATCATGCCTAATCCATGCTAATATATTGCTATGTCATGTTGCTGCACTTTTGCATATAGCTTTACCCCTGTTTGTACAGCATGAAAATAACAGTTTCTGGCATGTTTTCCTGATTTTCACTAAGTCCTTGACCAGTAATGTTTTATAGCTTTCTGTGTTGCTTATAACTAGTGATCCATGATGCCTTTTTGCATGATTCCTTTTGCCATGCCTTCTCTGCCATGTCCACTTTAGTTGCATATCATTTGTGAGCATGTTTGCATTCATTATCCTATTTATGCATTGCTCTAAAGTGTGCTTCCGGATGTTGGCAGATTGTGTTCAAAACTTGTTTTGCTTGTATCTTTTTAACCGTAACTCCGTTTGGAGTGTTCTTTATATGTAACTTGATTAGTTTTTCATGTACTTTGTGTTTATGCTATTTTTTTCTGCTCTTAACCAACCTAAAAAATGGTTTAGGGCAGAACAGTACCAAATGTTTTAATTGTCATGGGGTACTTAGTGTATGCCATGTTTAGGTTGTGCCTCACTTAAATTGACTAGCATAGATAGTTTATCTTATGCTTCACCTCTTGTCGTGTTTGTGTGATATGCCATGCTTGAGTGAGTTGCCATGTTAACAACCTTTGTTGATAACCAGTAGCTAAACAACTTGAACCCTTATAAATGTGCGGTATCGTCGTGTGTGACAGTTACTCCACTTAACCTGTTAGTAACCGCTCTCGGCGGTAGGTGCGATGTCTCGTGTTGCCTTCTTGGTGATGCTTGATCGTGTTTGCTTCGTAGTAATAGATGCTTGCTCGTCGATTTACTTTTCCAGTGTTTACTTCTTGTGTGCTTCCGCGGGTACCTCTCGGAGACGATGCGAGCTTGCGGTCAACTACACATTCGGAACCCGACTTATCAACAGGCAAGGACTATACATTACTTATGATCCATTCTATTTCAACTAGAGGTTTTCATGCTAGTCTAGGTTAGGTTCGATGTTTGATCCTACCACATGTTTACAACCTCTTTCAAACCGATACAGCCATGTCCCCTCCCAGCAAACCATGTACTGCTATGTTACTATTGCTCCTTTCTCAGCCCCTGCTTAGTATGCATGCTTAGGATGCTACGATGTTACCCTATTACTCCTTGGTTTGGGGTATCACATTATTATATTATTGTTGTTGACGATATGATTATTATAATGTTGACTATATTCGACGAAGGACGGAAGGTCTAGGCTATCCCGCCCCAAAGCTTTGTTCCATTCGAGTACCTAGGATCCGAGTTCCGGGTATTGGTTTTAAGACTGGGCGTGTCTAACCGCGTGTGGGATTTTATGGGGTCCCATTTTCTTACATATCTAGCTTAAAACATTTCTAGAGGTGGCCCAAGCTGATTTTACCATTTGAAACCATGCATTTATGTCTGTCGGGTCTCTCCTAGCAGACATCCTCTAAAATAACCCGGGCCAGCGGAGACATTAGTTTCTCTGTTGGTCCACACTGGTGAGCTAGAGGCCTGCTCTCATGTGAGGGGATCAGTTACCTCGACCTTGGCCAGACGGAAGAGTCCGATCCGAGAGCGTGGCCAGCTTTTGGATTGGGTGTCGACTCCCCGGGGGCCACCCGGATTTGTTCGTTGTTAGCTAGAGGGACCTGTCGTTTCAGATCTCTTGGAACTAAATCATAAAATGGTTGCCTGTGATGGGCAGCAACTGAGAGATATGGGCGTGCGTGCGGAGCCTTATAATGGGCAGTTGGTACACCCCTGCAGGGTTAAATCTTTTCGAGAAGCCGTGTCCACGGTTATGGACGACTTAAGACCTACTCCTTGTTCATAGACAACATCAACTGAGATAATCTTATTATAACTTTATCAACGTGTGTGTGCCTAGACTACTTCTTCTTCGTCGGGATGCGAAGAGGAGGACAAGGATAGGATAGGTGTTATGCTTGCATAAGTAGGTTGATAGCAGACTTGTTGGAGGCGATTCCTCATTGAATGCTTGGCTTCTTATCTTACTCCCTAGATCGTTAGCCACTTCATAAATGCTAGTGCAGCAGCAACCTCACCACTTACCCAATCCTTACCGTAAACTACTAGTTGTCCTAGAATGACGAGTGATGAAGTCCTTGCTGGGTCAGTTGACCACTATAGTTGGATGCTGAGTACTTCTGTACTCATGATACTTCCCCCAAACTCTTTTTAGGGTTATTGATCGACAAAAGGTATGGTGATCGATGTTTCACGTGGAGACTCGACGACGACTAGTTAGGCGGATCCCGGCGGAGGGCCTCGACCCGTGTGGTTATGGGGATCGATGTTTTTTCTATTTGCCACTAGGCATTTGATTGTAGTCTGTACTCAGACATGTATCTTCCGCTGTTTTATTGTATTTGAGGCATTTGTATGCCGATTGTATGAGATGTTGTTTCTTGTATCTGTAATGTTGTGATATCATGTTGGAAATCCGGGGCATATGGCTATGTCATATGTCGCGGTGGGACCAATATGTGCTTCGTCCCCGGATCTGGATGGAAACATCTAGATCTGGAACAATACTGCATATCGGGCCTTACAACTTTGTATCAGAGCCTTACCGACCATAGGATCCCTTTTCTGGCCGAAGTCGAGTCTAGACAAAAACTATTTTGTAGTTACTAAGTTAGCTATCAGAGAGTAGGAATCTTTTTACTCCTTACCCATGCTCTGGTCGGGACAAGTGTCGTAAGTGTTTTACTCTCGCCTTATCCCCTTTCAAACTTTAGGATCTCGAGTGTGTAGAGTATTGGAACCGTTACAATGCGTTGCTTGCAGCGTATTGTCTCGATTCCGATCTCAGGTTGGGAAATCATGTAGTACCTTTAGTTCTTCCGACTCTGGGTAAACATCTTGGTCATCCATTGACTTCATCTCTTTCTTGGTGTCTTCACGATTTTGAGTGAGAATGCTATCCCTTGATCTGGTTTTCGCGGTTGTTCTTCCTCTTGACACTGACGGTTTCGTTTTTCCGACGATGTCGTCTCCCTGCGGAAATTTATCTCGACAAAAGTTCGACGTCGACATGGAGCAGAGTCCCTTGTTGGTGGTGTTGAAGATCGTCGTCTCTCTTTTCTCTCGCCTCCTCTCCCCCAGATCGTCCAGGATCTCGGGACGAGATCCCTTGTTGGTGGTGTTGTATTGTAACAGCCCAGATTAAACAAAAATTAAAATTTCTGTTTTCGGTGTGAATTGTTTGATTGTCTGATTTGTTTGCGGTGTTTGCATCCCTGATTCATCAATCGACGATTATTTCCCCCTCTTATCTCGTACCGGACGGAGACCGACCCTTGACACCCTGACACTCGACCTTTGCGACACCGGGTTTCACCCGATCATCGTCGTGAAAACCGCACCAGACCAGCCGCAGCCAACGAAACGAAAAACCCCGTTTAATAATTAAACGGATTATTTTTATAGCACGCTGGACAGTTTTCTCAAAACGGTTCCAGCGCGAGGTGAACGCCGCGGGCTCGACGCGCTGATCGCACAGTTCAAAGTTTTACCCCAATCGGAGGTCCTACGGACCCCTGGTGGTCAGAAACGTAAACACCGCGCGCGAGAGACAAAACCGGGGATGTTTTTGCAAAATGCCAGCCACCTGGGCTATATAAAGACACCCACTCTCCCACCCCTTTCTAGGGTTTCCCCTAAGCCAAAATTGCAGCCACCCCTCTCCACTTTGCCCAGATTTGCCTCCCAGATCCCCCAAACCCGAAAACCTAGCCCACATCCGTTTGCAGCCGTTCGATCGCGAGATCGGAGGGACGAGAGTGCGCCCGCCAGGTTCTCTCCCTCCCTCTCTTCCCTCTCCTCTTCCTCTTCCCTCACCTCATCCCGGCCTCCCTTTTCCCGCAGGTACACCGCCGCCATGAACCGAGCTCGGCCAGGAGCTAAGGGGCCGCCGCGCCCCACTGTCTGCGGCCGCCGCCGGCGGGAGATCCACCCAAGACCAGCACCGCCGCGCCCATTCCGCCCCCTCACCGCGCTCGTCCTCGCGCCGCCCGCCCTCTCCGGCGTGGCTGCCGGATCCGCCACCGCTCGTCCTTGATCTGGATCGGGACGAGGAGACGCCACGGTTGACCGCATGGGCCAACCAGCCCCGCGCGACCCACCTCCTCATCGCCGGCCTGCCAGCCCGAGGCCAATCCATCCCACCTCCAGCGTAGCACCTTCGAGCCAGCCTCTAGGCCTCCCAGCTGCAGTTGGGCCGAGGCCCAGGGTGAGAGGCCCATCCCTCTTTTTTTTCTCTGGCTAGCCCTTGTAATTTTTGCTAAGTCTGGAGAATTTTGTGATGTATTCAATTTTGCGACGATTGTTGCGAGTAAACGGTAGCCCGGATCACGTTTCGCCCAAAAGGAAAATTGTTTATTTTTGTGTGTACTTCAGTTCATATTTTGTGAGCATTTTGATTTGAGGCCATCTTGATGTTGTTAATCTCTGTTGAAGTGGGCATCAGGCTGTTAACTGCTATTATTTCCTATTAAGTGTTGCTGTTGTTATTTTATTGCAAGTTTGCATGATGACGGTGACACATCCATGAGGCCTATTGCATTGATTCTTTTTGCATACTGTTAAGCATGATGTCTACTTCCATTATATGTATTGCATTGTCATGTTTACATTTCTGTTCATAGATATGTTTAGCTCCAAAGTTGCTATGCCACCGTTTTTGACAGCCACCTCTGTTTTTTTCTAAGTGTGTAACTTTCCGATGCCATGTTGCATGCTTAATATCTTTTGATCTGTTATTCCTATGACCCTGATTCTTGTTTGTACCTGATCATCATCATGCCTACTCCATTCTCCTATATTTTTATGTCATGTTACTGCACTTTTGCATATAGCTTTACCCCTGTTTGTACAACATGAAAAATAATAGTTTCTGCCATGTTTTCCTAATTTTCACTAAGTCCTTGACCAGTAATGTTTTATAGCTTTTTGTGTTGCTTATAACTAGTGATCCATGATTCCCTTTTGCATGATTCCTTTTGCCATGCCTTCCCTGCCATGTCTACTTTAGTTGCATATCATTTGTGAGCATGTTTGCATTCATTATCCTGTTTATGCATTGCTCTAACGTGTGCTTCCGGATGTTGGCAGATTGTGTTCAAAACTTGTTTTGCTTGTATCTTTTTAACCGTAACTCCGTTTGGAGTGTTCTTTATATGTAACTTGATTATTTTTTCGTGTACTTTGTGTTTATGCTATTGTTTGCTGCTGTTAACCAACCTAAAATATGGTTTAGGGCAGAACAGTACCAAATGTTTTAATTGTCGTGGGGTACTTAGTGTATGTCATGTTTAGGTTGTGCCTCACTTAAATTGACTAGCATAGATAGTTTATCTTATGCTTCACCACTTGTCGTGTTTGTGTGATATGCCATGCTTGAGTGAGTTTCCATGTTAACAACCTTTGTTGATAACCAGTAGCTAAACAACTTGAACCCTTGTAAATGTGTGGTATCGTCGTGTGTGACGGTTACTCCACTTGACCTGTTAGTAACCGCTCTCGACGGTAGGTGTGATGTCTCGTGTTGCCTTCTTGTTGATGCTTGCTCGTGTTTGCTTCGTTGTAATAGATGCTTGCTCTTCAATTTCCTTTTCCAGTGTTTCCTTCTTGTGTGCTTCCGCGGGTACCTCTCAGAGACGATGCGAGCTTGCGGTCAACTACACATTCGGAACCCGACTTATCAACAGGAAAGGACTATAAATTACTTATGATCCATTCTATTTCAACCAACGGTTGGCATGCTAGTCTAGGTTAGGTTCGATGTTTGATCCTACCACATGTTTAGAACCTCTTTCAAACCGATACAACCATGTCCCCTCCCAGCAAACCATGTACTGCTATGTTACTATTGCTCGTTGCTCAGCCCCTGCTTAGTATGAATGCTTAGGATGCTATGATGTTACCCTGTTACTCCTTGGTTTGGGCTATCACATTATTATATTATTGTTGTTGATGATATGTTTATTATAATGTTGACTATATTCGACGAAGGATGGAAGGTCTAGGCTATTCCGCCCCGACGCTTTGTTCCATTGGAGTCACCTAGGATCCGTGTTCCGGGTATTTGTTTTAAGACCGAGCGTGCTTAACCGCGTGTGGGATTTTATGGGGTCCTTTTTTCTTACCTATCTAGCTTCAAACATTTCTAGAGGTGGCCCAAGCTAATTTTACCATTTGAAACCATGCATATATGTCTGTCGGGTCGCTCCTAGCAGACATCCTTTAAAATAACCCGGGCCAGCGGAGACATTAGTTTCTCTGTTGGTCCACACTGGTGAGCTAGAGGGCTGACCACATCTGAGGGGATCAGTTACCTCGACCTTGGACAGACGGAAGAGTCCGATCCGAGAGCGTGGCCAGCTTTTGGATTGGGTGTCGACTCCCCGGGGGCCACCCGGATTTGTTCGTTGTTAGCTAGAGGGACCTGTCGTTTCAGATCTCTTGGAACTAAATCATAAAATGGTTGCCTGTGATGGGTAACAACTGAGAGATATGGGCGTGCGTGCGGAGCCTTGTAATGGGCAGTTGGTACACCCCTGCAGGGTTAAATCTTTTCGAGAAGCCGTGTCCACGGTTATGGACGAATTGAGACCTACTCCTTGTTCATAGACAACATCAACTGAGATAATCTTATTATAACTTGATAAACGTGTGTGTGCCTTGACTGCTTCTTCTTCGTCGGGATGCGAAGAGGAGGAAAAGGATAGGACAGGTGTTATGCTTGCGTAAGTAGGTAGATAGCAGACTTGTTGGAGGCGATTCCTCATCGAATGCTTGGCTTCTTATGTTACTCCCTAGATCGTTAGCCACTTCATAAATGCTAGTGCAGCAGCAACCTCACCACTTACCCCATTCTTACCGTAAACTACTAGTTGTCCTAGAATGACGAGTGATGAAGTCCTTGCTGGGTCAGTTGACCACTACAGTTGGATGCTGAGTACTTCTGTACTCATGATACTACCCCCAAACTCTTTTCAGGGTTCTTGATCGACAACAGGTATGGTGATCGACATTTCACGTGGAGACTCGACGATGACTAGTTAGGCGGATCCCGGCGGAGGGCCTGGACCCGTGTGGTTATGGGGATCGATGATTTTTTCTCTTTGCCACTAGGCATTTGATTGTAGTCTGTACTCAGACATGTATCTTCCGCTGTTGTATTGTATTTAAGGCAGTTGTATGCCGATTGTTTGAGATGTTGTATCCTTGTATCTGTAATGTTTTGATATCATGTTGGAAATCCGGGGCATATGGCTATGTCATATGTCGCGGTGGGACCGATATGGAACGCCTTCTGGGTGAGGGAGCACCCGAACTCGAAATAAGGGTACTCCCGATGGGAGTAAGAGATTTTGAGAATCAGAAAATTTTGACTTCAAGAAATAGCTGGCGTTTGAGACTTTTGGCTTTTTTCAATTGCTTTTATCTTGATCCGTCCCTCTTGATATGTCAGGCTGATATGCATTGTCATGCTGTTTTGATGACCTATGATGATGCTTTCTTCTTTGATCCATCGCGTCGTCTGGACCGTCATAATGATGATTTGAACGTCATGCTGCCTGGTGCCTGTTGGGTTTCCAAGGCTTTGTATGGGAAACAGGCGAGATTTGATGTGCCCTTTAAATAGTGCTGACCGTGTGAAGGCATCTTGTCTTGGAATTCGTGACGCCCAGCCCGTTTGGTCTTTGAAGCAACGATGGCGCCGCCAGGGCTTCTTCGTGTTTTCCCTGGTTTGCCCTTGGATTGCGCTACAAATACCTCATGTGGTTGTCTTTCCTTGGCATCCATTCTTCGTGTCTTTCTTGTCTTCTTCTTCATATGGTTCCCAAGCGTGGTGGTGGTGTGTCTGGGCGAGGTCGTGGCCGCCATGGCAGTGGTGGCCGCACGCCTCGCTCTTCACGCGGTGGTCGTTGTGGTGCTGTGTTGGCGCTTTCTTCTTCTTCATAGGAAGATGGTTTTTGGCGCTATGATTTTCTTTTGCGTGTCCTTAGTCGGACTGCTTCCCGAATTCCTCTTCCACTCTCATTTGCCTCCATTGCTTCTGAGCTTAAATTGAGGGGTTTCTGGTTCCGTCTTCACGGATGCGCCCGATGTTCTTCTTGGGTGAACTTGGAAGTTGATAATTCATCTTTGATTTTCCTTGGGTCTGGCTGGAGGGCGTTTTCTCGTCGGCTGAATCTGCGCGACGGAGATAGCTTTTGATGTCGTTTTGATGGCGACGATACTCTTACTGCCCGTGCATTTGATGCCGGTAGCAATCGTCTGGATCCATGCTGGGAGGAAACAAGCAGTGGTGATTCAGGTGGATCGAGTGGTGGCTCGCCTGCTTCTCCCGTGTCTTCCTCTTCGGCTGATTCCTCGGCTGATGGTTCTTGCTCTTCTAGTTCTAAGGATGAGCTGGACGTCAAGCCGGTCGTCAAGAGGCTGCGTCAGTAGGCGAGGCACCTTGTAGAACTGGAGGACGGCGACCTGCTTCTTCGCAGACTGGGTTGCTACTTTGTCTGTGGTGATGCTCGTCAGGTTGTGGTACGAAAGTGCCAATTATCTCAGCATGAGCATACATATAGAAGTCATAATTCCTTGGGATAGTTGTAACCCGTCTTGTAGTTTTTCGGGTCCTGCTGTAGTGATAACTGTCTTTTGACTCCTGTGTAATGAAATTGTCCTCGACTCCTTGGTAATGAAATTGTCCTCGACTCCTTTGTAATGAAATTGTCCTCGACTCCTTTGTAATGTAATTGTCCCCGACTCCTTTGTAATGATATTGTCCTTCGGGTGCGCGGCAACGCTCCCGATGGGACTAGCCCCCGAGGCTACAGTTGATTTGTAGAATCAGGTGTAGGCTGTGATTTTTCCCTACCTGGTCTGTCTTTTCCCGTTGCTATTAATTCCATATTTTTATCGGGTGCGCGTCAGCGCTCCCAATGGGATTAGGTGATCTCTTGCGATCAGGTGAAGACTAAAGAACTTTGTGTTTGTCGATATGCTTGGTGTTTGCAGATGGATTTTGCTTTCTCGGGGGGAGTTTTATGCTCGAGCGCCCGAGTGTTTTTGTAGTCGCATGAGCGAGGGTAGCGTCTCTCGGGGGGAGTTTATGCTCGAGCCCCCGAGTGCTTTTAAGTAAAGTCGCATGAGCGAGGATAGCATCTCTCGGGGGAAGTTTTATGCTCGAGCCCTAGAGTGCTTTTAAGTAAAGTCGCATGAGCGAAGATAGCGTCTCTCGGGGTGAGTTTTATGCTCGAGCCCCCGAGTGATTTTAAATAAAGTCGCATGAGCGAAGATAGCGTCTCTCGGGGGGAGTTTATGCTCGAGCCCCCGAGTGCTTTTAAGTAAAGTCGCATGAGCGAAGATAGCGTCTCTCGGGGGGAGTTTATGCTCGAGCCCCCGAGTGCTTTTAAGTAAAGTCGCATGAGCAAGGATAGCGTCTCTCGGGGGGAGTTTTATGCTCGAGCCCCCGAGTGCTTTTAAGTAAAGTCGCATGAGCGAAGATAGCGTCTCTTGGGGGGAGTTTATGCTCGATCCCCCGAGTGATTTTTAGTAAGGTGTTTGGGCAGCATTACTTTATTTCTTCGAGTTTTACATGGGTTGTCGATCGGTGCTGCTGCCGATGTCTTCTGACAATTCCGGGGGGACTATGGGTAGAACAGGCGTAGATTCGCTACGTTCCATGGATTTCCCACGTCCTCATTGGTCTTCGGGTTCTTCAGTCTGTATGCGCCTCCTCCTATGACTTCCGAGATGATGAACGGCCCCTCCCATTGCGGGGAAAGCTTGTGCACTTTTTCCTGCATCAGCCGTAACACGAGGTCTCCTTTGGTGAAAGTTGTGGTCCGCAGGCGACTGGTTTGATATGTGCGCAGTTTTTCCTGGTATCCTTCTGATCTTGTGATGGTTTTGTCTCGTGCTTCGTCTTCTATGTCTTTGTCGTTCTGCAGCGCTTCTTCTGCTTCTTCCTCTTCGTACCCTGAGATTCTGGGGGCTCCAAATTTTAAGTCGTGCGGTAGTACTGGTTCTGCCCCGTATACCAGGAAAAAGGGTATATATTGGGTTGAGCTGTTTGGGGTGGTGTGTAGTCTCCATAGCACTGCGGGAAGTTCCTCTAGCCAGTTTCCTGCGGCTTGTTCTAGTGGTGCTAGGAGTCGCTTATTTATTCCTCCGCATACTAGGACGTTTGCTTTCTCCACCTGGCCGTTGGACTACGGGTGTGCGACTGATGCGTAGTTGATTTTGATGCCCAGATCTTGACAGAAGTTTTGGAATCCTGCTGCTGTGAAGTTTGTGCCATTGTCTGTGATGATGTTGTGTGGTACTCCGAATCTGAAGATGATTGACTTGATGAAGTTGACTGCCGTGAGGGCTGTTCAGCTGGTGATTGGTACTGCTTCGATCCATTTGGTGAACTTGTCGACTGCGACTAATAAGTGTGTTCATCCTCCTTTTGAGGATTTCTTGAGTTGGCCTGCCCTGTCGAGTCCCCATGTGGAAAATGTCCATGACAACGGTATGGTTTTGAGTTCCGATGTTGGGGCGTGCGGTGACGGGGATCAGCCCCGGCAAATCCCATGGTCAGGGACCCTGGGTTAGTCATGAGAGGCACAGGTTGGACAATAGCTCGTCGGCAAACAGGAAGGCACACTCCTGCTCGATATTATTGATGGGGGAGATGCGATTACAGTGGATGCCAAGGCTGGAGCGCTCAAGGCTAGGGTTACAGATGATATTGGTTGTTCTTTGGCGTCGCCCCTCCTAGCCCTTATATACTGGGCTAGGTCTCGGGGAGTTCATCTACGTTTACAGGTAAGCTTTCCTAACCCTAGCTTGCTCCGTACGGCAGGTTTTCGCACCTTCCTTGTGAGTCGCAGACTCCTACGTCGGTGCCAATTAGCGGGCCGAGGCTGTATCTTCACGGGACTTCTGTCTTCAGGGACACCAGGTAGGCTTATCCGTAGGAGTCGTGGGGTCACCCCCTCGTCAGTAGCCCCCGAGTGCCTGGGGGACTCGAAGAGTCACGCAGGGACTCGAGTACATCGATTTGTCGATCGTTGGTCGGCGCGGTACTGCGGAGGGTCGCTGGCAGTCTGGTGGCCATGACAAAACCTGTTTCGAGGGATACTAAGCTGAAAGGGCCCAAGGAGTCGACTGGTCGAGCCTTGGTGAATTGCGCTAGTGGAAAATACCGCAGTAGCCCAATCAAACCCACGTCCCTCGACGTGAGATTGGAACACTGGTGTCGAGCAAAAGTCCCGCCGCTTCAGGTCTTACGGTGTTCATTTGCCGCCAGTAATGTGCATAGCCTAAGGCGCGTCCGCCCGACTTTTTCTATCATGCGCAGCGCATGGAAAAGGTTGGGAGTGAAATCGCTCTTCAGCAAGTCCCAGCCCGGCCGAACTTCGCAGCGGGGTCTTACCTACACGCTAATCTTGCGTGGCATCTGGGCACAGTGTATCGTGTTCCAGGAATGTGTGTTTTTGAGGCGCGGAGCCTACTAGTATTGCACCCGCTTGGAACAAAACATCAAGCGAGTTGTTCACTCATTCACCCGTGGAGCTTGTTTCGAGTGCTCAGACGGAGGGTTTTTCGCGAGTAGTCACTCGAATGGCGTTTCGCTTCTTGAGGTGAGGGAGAACCTGAGACTTTAGCGCTGTATGATCTTGGCGAGTGAATGTTTGTCTTGCGTCGGGTCGAGGGAGCACCCGAGACTCTCGTGAGTGCGAGTGATTACTCGAGCACATTTCTGACTTTTGGGTGAGGGAGCACCTGGGACTCTCATGATGTGCTCTCCCAATGGGAGTAAGATGTTTTTCCTTCATCGGGAAAAAGGTCTGAAAGATGGAATCTCTGAGCCTTGATGTCTGTTTGTATTCTTCATCGCTTGTCAGGATAACGATGCCTCTGTTTGATGGCTGTCAGGGATGCTCCGCCAGTGAACCGTCACTTCTTCATGACCGGTCATAATGATGACCGCTGTGGCGTGCGGCAGGCGCTGGTTGAGTTTCCGATACGCGCGTTGGAAACACGCGTGAATTGACGTGTCTCACGCAAAGTGCGTCCCGTGGGAAAGCATCTTGGTCTTGGAATCTGAGACGTCTGTGACGTTTGGTCTTTTGAATTAATTGCTACTGTCGTCGTGGCTTCTCTGTGCTGGGAGATTTTTGTTCTATAAATAAGCCTTTTGCTTCCACAGCGTGTCTCCTCTATCCAGCTTGCTGCTTTTCCTCTTCCTTCTTCTCTTCTTCCTCTCATGGTTCCCAGGCGAGGTGCTGGCCGTGGTCGTGTTCGTCGTGGCCATGGTGGCCGTGCACCACGCCCATGCCGTGGTGGTCGCCATGGTGCGGCACCAGTGCCTTCCTCCTCTCCATTGGAGGAGGGTTTCTGGCGCTATGATTTTCTTTTACGCGTTCGTGGCTAGAGCGCCAATCGCGTTCTTCTTCCCTCTGCTTTTTCCGCCATTGTCTCTGAACGTGGCTTAGATGGCTTGCTTCTGCATCTTCAAGGGAGTTGTCGATCTCCTTCTTATGTTGACTTGGAGGTTGATAGTTCCCGCTTGATTTTTCTTGGCTCTGGTTGGATTTTGTTTGCTCGGAGGTTGAATCTGCGAGATGGTGATATGCTCAGCTGTCGTTTTGACGGCGAAAGAACTGTCACTGTCCGCGCGTTCGATCCGAGCGGCAACAACATGGATCCGCACTGGCAGGAGTTGAACAGCGACAACTCCACAAGGTCGAGGAGTTCTACGCCTGCATCTTTTACAGCTCCGTCTTCTGGCGAATCCTCAGGTGGTGATGCCGTCTCCATCATCTCCGAAGAAGACGTCGACGTCAAGCCGTCGATCAAGCGGGTGTGCCAGGCGACCTTCTAGAACTGGAGGCGGCCTCATCTTCGCTGGCAACTCGTAGAAGAAGCTGTGCGTCCGGAGAAGAAGGCGTGCAACTGCAGCTGGAGAAGAAGCTGGTGGAGCAGGAGAAGAAGCTAGTGGAGCATCGACAAATAAGTCGAGCTTCACCCTTTTGTTATGTCATTGACATCCTCAGCTAGCTTCCTTTTCCTTTGTCTGTGGTGATGCCCTTGTACTAGAGTCGATTACCCCTCATGGGCACACATGTAGAAGTCTTAATTCCTTGGGTAATTCCCTCTTGTAACAGGAGCTGCCTTCTATCCAAATGTAGTTGAGTCCTTTTATACCTTTATGGTTGAATTCAAGCTGTGGTTGAGATCTTGCAATAAACTATGTTTTCGACTCCTGAGATGCACTGTCTTCGACTCCTTCTGATGGTGCAGGATGTCTTCGACTCCTCCCACGATGCACTGAGTTTGACTTTCCAGTGGGTTCTATCGGGTGCGCGGCAGCGCTCCCGATGGGAGTAGCCCCTGAGGCTACGTTTGAGTTGTATAGTCAAACGTAGGCTTAGATTTGTTTCCCTTGTCGTTCTTCCGTTAATTTTTGTCTTTTATCGGGTGCGCGTCAGCGTTCCCGATGGGAGTAGCCCCCGAGTCTTTGGGTGATCGTTGGCGATCGGATGAAGACTAAAGGAGTCTGTGTCCTGTGCTCCCTTCAAAATTTCTTCAGAGTACTTGGTGCTCCATCTGATTGTTTTGATGTAGAGCGACGATAGCGCCTCTCGGGTGGAGTTTTGTACTCGAGCCCCCGAGTGTTTTTTGCGTGAGCGACGATGGTTGTCTCTTCGGGGGGAGTTTGTGCTCGAACCCCGAGTGCTTTGGTTAAGATCGCGTAGGCGATAGCGTCTCTCGGGGGGAGTTTATTCTTAAGCCCTCGAGTGCTTTGGTTAAGATCGCGTAGGCGATAGCGTCTCTCGGGGGGATTTTATGCTTAAGCCCCCGAGTGCTTTGGTTAAGATCGCGTAGGCGATAGCGTCTCTCGGGGGGATTTTATGCTTAAGCCCCCGAGTGCTTTGGTTAAGATCGCGTAGGCGATAGTGTCTCTCGGGGGGATTTTATGCTTAAGCCCCCGAGTGCTTTGGTTAAGATCGTGTAGGCGATAGCGTCTCTCGGGGGGATTTTATGCTTAAGCCCCCGAGTGCTTTGATTAAGATCGAGTAGGCGATAGCGTCTCTCGGGGGGATTTTATGCTTAAGTCCCCGAGTGCTTTGATTAAGATCGCGTAGGCGATAGCGTCTCTCGGGGGGATTTTATGCTTAAGCCCCCGAGTGCTTTGAGATGGCAGTATTTGGGCAACATTTATTTTATTGCGGTCGAGTGGCTACATTAGTTGCCAGTCATGTCTGACCGATGGGGACTATGGATAGAACAATCGCAAGTTTGCTACGTTCCATGGGTTACCCACGTCCTCGTCTGTCTTTGGGTTCTTCAGCATGTAGGCGCCACCTCCGATGACTTCTGAGACTATAAATGGTCCTTCCCATTGGGGGGCAAGTTTATGGACCTTCTTTTGTATCAGCTGTAGGACTAGGTCACCTTTGTTGAAGGTTCTAGTGCGCAAGCGACTTGTTTGGTAGGTGCGTAGCTTGTCCTGGTACCCCTCTGATTTTTCCAGGGCTGTGTCTCTTGCTTCGTCAGTCGTATCTTTGTCATCTTGTAGTGATTCTTCTGCTTCTTCTTCTTCGTATCCGGTGACCCGAGGTGCTCCGAACTTGAGGTCATGTGGTAGAACTGCCTCTGCCCCGTACACCATGAAGAAGGGTGTGTACTGGGTCGCGGTGTTTGGTGTAGTTCGTAGGCTCCATAGGACCGCGGGGAGCTCTTCTACCCAGTTGTCGGCGGCTTGCTCGAGTGGTGAGAGGAGCCGCTTCTTGATTCCCCCGCATACAAGGCCGTTTGCTTTTTCCACTTGTCCGTTGGACTGCGTGTGCGCGACTGATGCATAATTGATTTTGATGCGCAATTCTTCGCAAAAGTTCTGGAATTCTGCGGCTGTGAAGTTTGTGCCGTTGTCCGTGATGATGTTGTGTGGAACGCCGAACCTGAAGATGATTGATTTGATGAATTTGACAGCCGTGGGGGCTGTGGAGCTGTTGATGGATACTGCTTCGATCCATTTAGTGAACTTGTCGACTGCGACGAGCAGGTGTGTCCTTCCGCCCTTTCATGATTTCTTGAGTGGGACCACCATGTCGAGTCCCCAGGGGGCGAACGGCCAGGATAGTGGTATGGTCTTGAGCTCCGAGGTGGGAGCGTGTGGCCTGTTGGCGAATTTCTGGCAAGCGACACAACGTCGCACGATTTCCTCTGCGTTTTTCATGGCTGTGGGCCAGTAGAACCCAGCTCGGAATGCTTTGGACACGAGTACTCGACTGCTCGCATGGTGCCCGCAGGTGACTTCGTGGATTTCGAGCAGTAGGGCTTTGCCGTCCTCTTCATCGATGCACCTTTGGAGTATCTGGGTGATGCTGCTCTTGTATAGCTATTTGTTGATCACCGTGAACGCCTTGGATCGTCGGCTGATGCGTCGTGCTTCGGCTACGTCTTGCGGTAGCGTACCTTCGATTAGGAATCGGAGGAACGGTTTTGCCCAGACAGGTCCTTCGAGCTCTATCGGAGCTGTGCTGTCGGGTGTGCTGGTGCTTGTGCTTGCTGCTGCCACCTGCGCCAGGTCTGTTGCGTCCTCGCCGTTCGCGACTGCTTCAAGTGCTGCTGCCTGTATCTTGATGGATCTCCGGCTGATGCTTTCGAGAAAAACGCCGGGTGGTATTGGTCCTCGGGTCGAACCAATGTTCGCGAGTTCGTCAGCTTCTCTGTTGTTGGCCTTGGTGATGTAGTGGAGCTCGCAACCGTCGAAGCTTCCTTCGAGTGCGTTGGAGAGCTTCTGGTAGGCCGCCATGTTGTCGGCTATTGCGTTGGAGTTTCTCATCGTCTGCTGGACGACGAGATTGGAGTCCCCGTAGATTATGAGGCGAGTGGCTCCGCACGTTTTGGCCATGCGCATGCCATGGAGGAGTGCCTCGCATTCTGCTTTGTTGTTGGAGGCGTGGCTGAAGTTGATCTGGAGGACGTATTTTAGCTTTGTTCCTTTAGGGGAGATGAGAACAACTCCTGCCCCGGCTCCGTGTTGTCTCTTGGACCCATCGAAGAACATTGACCAGGAACTTGATAGGTCTGGGGGCCTGGTGTCTGAACCTTCGTCCACTCGACCAGGAAATCTGGGAGTACTTGGGCTTTGATGGCTGTTGGGTGCTTGAACTGCAGGTCCCGTGTGCTGAGATCAATGTTCCACTCGGCGACTCTTCCAGTCGCTCCAGGGTTGTTGAGTATGTCAGCGAGTGGTGCGCTGCTCACGATTGTGATATGGTGCTCGTAGAAGTAGTGGGACACCTTTCTTGAGGTCATGACGACGGCCAGTAGTAGCTTCTGATAGTGCGGGTACCGCTGCTGGGATTTGGTCAGGAGCATACTGAGGTAGTAGATTGGTCTCTGGATGCTCTGGACCTTGCCTTCTTCTGCGCGTTCGACAATGAGTGCTGTGCTTACTACACTGTTACATGCTGCCACGTAGAGGTATAGCTTCTCTCACTCCTTGGGTACCGCCAGGATTGGTGGGGTCGAGAGTGTCTTTTTCAGGTCCGAGAATGCTTGGCGGGCTTCCTCCGTCCACTCGAATTTTTCTCCTTTCCTGAGCAGCTGATAGAAAGGCAACGTGCGTTCTCCCAGCCTGCTGATGAAACGGCTTAGGGCTGCGAGTTTTCCGGTGAGTTGTTGTACTCCTTTGATGTCGGTTGGTTCTTGCATTTGGGTGATGGCTTGTACTTTCTCAGGGTTTACCTCGATTCCTCGGGCGGAGACCATATAGCCCAGCAGCTTCCCCGCCGGTACGCCGAATGCGCACTTCTTTGGGTTGAGTTTGATTCTGTATTTGTTGAGCGATGCGAAGGTTTCGCGTAGGTCGTCGAGTAATGTGGCTGCTTTGTAGGTCTTGATGACGATGTCGTCCACATAGACTTGCACATTTATGCCAATTTTCTCCTTCAGGCAAGCCTGCATCATTCGCTGGTACGTGGCACCTGCGTTCTTGAGCCCGAAGGGCATGGTCCTATAGCAGAATACGCCATAGGGGGTGATGAACGATGTGTGCTCTTCGTCTTCTTCTTCATCCTGATCTGGTTGTATCCTGAGTAGGCATCAAGAAATGAAAGTAGATCGCACCCTGCTGTCGAGTTGATTATCTGATCGATTCTAGGCAGGGGGAAGTGGTCCTTCGGGCAATGCTTGTTGACTGGTCCGTAGTCGACGCACATGCGCAGCACGGTCGTGTCTTTCTTGGGCACCAGCACTGGGTTGGCTATCCAGGTAGCTTTCTTCGTTTCTCGGATGAACTGGGCGTCGAGTAACCGGTTGACTTCCTCTCCGATTGCTCTGCGCTTGGGCTCCAAGAATCGTCTCAGAGCTTGCTTCACCGGCTTCGTGTTTTGCTTGATACGTAGGGCGTGTTCCGCGAATTCGCGTGGTATCCCAGGCATGTCGGTTGGGCACCAGGCGAATATTTTCCACTCGTCTCGAAGGAAAGCGACGAGAGCCATCGCCTGCTCCTCTGGTAGGTGGTCGTACATGCAGACTATTTTGTCCGGGTCCGTCGGGTGCACTTGGTGAGTGACTGTGTCGCTGTCGATTCTGAAGTCGCGTCCGTACTCCTTGGATTCGCTTCGGTTCACCAATGGGAAGGTACTCTTGTCCGTCACCATGGCTATTTCTCTGAGTTCTTGTTCGGCTCCGAATGTGTCGGAGATTTTGTGGAAGTCACGATCACATTGATCTGATTTGATGAAGCTTCCGTTGATCATGAGGACTCCCGTTGATCCTGGCATTTTGAGCTTGAGGTAGGCGTAGTGTGGAACCGCCATGAACTGCGCGAATGCTGGTCGTCCCAATATGGCGTGATACTGTGATTTCCAGTCGAGTACTTCGAACTCGAGGACGTGCTTTGCGATGTTGCGTCGGTTGCCGAAGAGAACTTCGAGTTCGATGACTCCGAGGGATGTGACTGCTTCTCCTGGGACTACCCCATGTAACTCGGTGCTCGATTTTCTCCATACTGATCGTGGGATCAGCATCTTTTGCAGGGTGTTGGCGAAGAGGATATTCATGCTGCTGCCTCCGTCCATGAAGACCCTATCCATGTCGTACCCTCCGATTTGTGCATCGAGCACCAGGGGCGCGTGCCCCGGTCTTGGGACTGCGGGTGGATGGTCGTTCTGTGAGAACGTGATGCTGGTCTCCGTATCATGTAGCTGGTAGACTTCGACTATGTTTATGCTCTCAGCTGCTCTAGCTTGCAGGGTGTAGGCGTCACGTTGTGCTTGCGGCACCCTTCCCTCTTGGATCATGAGCACCTGTTCTTGCAGCGGGCTGTGACGTCCTTCCGGGCTTGAGGGCGGCGATTGGTTGGGTCGCCGGTTGCGCCTGTCTTCTTTCTGCTTTTCCTTCTTGAGGTCGTCGGCTAGCTCGTTGAACAGGCGGCAGTCTCTCAAAGTGTGGCCTGACCTGACGCGTCCCCAGTCATCCTTGAAGCTGTGGATCGTGCAAGGTCCTGCTAGCTGCTCTCTAGCTGTGAGTTTGCTAGATCCGGCGTGCCTCTTCCTTCTTGAGATTCTGAAGATTTGCTCGTGATCCTCCGGGTGTTTGTGGAAGCGAGGGTCGGTTTCGATTCCTCGACTCATGTCTTGGTTCTTGATGAGGTTGGCGAATTCGTCCGGCCTTCGATCTGGGTCATAGTACTCGCCCACCGGTGTCTCGGAGTCGCTGTCCTGGCTGGCGGCAGGTGCTCGTGCGACGGCGTGTCGTCGACTGGTCGTCCGTTGCACGGCTGCGTGACGTGGCTTGTTCATTGGAGCCTCGCCGTAGATCTCCCGTGCGCGCCTTTTGGGTCGTCGATTCCTTCTTCCTTGGCGATGGTTCTGGTGATCGCTGGTTTCGATCTCGTAGTCGTCGTCTTGATGTGCGGCGGGTGCCCGGGCGGCGGTGGGTTGTCGAAAGATTTGCGAGTCTTCCGCTGCGCGTCACGGATCGTCGAGTGGAATTCCTTCGTAGAGGCTTCTCGCCGTTTTTCTGGGTCGTCGATTCCCTCGGCGCTGACGCTGCACTTGGCCGTTACCGTAGTATCGGTCCTAGCACAGCTGTAGCCCGAGCGGTCTTGATGGGGCGGCGGAGATGTTCGCCGTGATCTTGAATCCTTCGAGTGGGCTAGATCTGGTCCTTTCCCTTGAGTTGTAGCTAGCTGAAGACGGGACCGCCGAGATCGTGATCCCAACCTGTGTAGTTCCCACAGACGGCGCCAATTGACGGGGATCAGCCCCGGCAAATCCCATGGTCAGGGACCCTGGGTTAGTCATGAGAGGCACAGGTTGGACGATAGCTCATCGGCAAATAGGAAGGCACACTCCTGCTCGATATTATTGATGGGGGAGATGCGATTACAGTGGATGCCAAGGCTGGAGCGCTCAAGGCTAGGGTTACAGATGATATTGTTTGTTCTTTGGCGTCGCCCCTCCTAGCCCTTATATACTAGGCTAGGTCTCGGGGAGTTCATCTACGTTTACAGGTAAGCTTTCCTAACCCTAGCTTGCTCCGTACGGCAGGTTTTCGCACCTTCCTTGTGAGTCGCAGACTCCTACGTCGGTGCCAATTAGCGGAACGAGGTTGTATCTTCACGGGCCTTCTGTCTTCAGGGACACCAGGTAGGCTTATCCGTAGGAGTCGTGGGGTCACCCCCTCGTCATGCGGCCTACTGACGAACTTTTGACAGGCGATGCAACGCCGTACGATATCCTCTGCATTTCTCATAGCGGTCGGCCAATAGAAACCTGCTCGAAAATCCTTGGCCACGAGTGCTCGAGTGCTCGACTGCTCGCGTGGTGTCCGCAGGTGGCTTCGTGGATCTCGAGTAGTAGGGCTTTGCCATCTTCTTCATTTATACACCTTTGGAGGACCTGAGAAATGCTGCGCTTATAGAGTTGTCTGTTGATTACTGTGAATACTTTGGATCGTCGACTAATGTGTCGGGCTTCTGCAACATCTTGTGGCAGGGTGCCATCAATTAGGAATCGAAGGAAAGGCCTTGCCCATGCTGGGCCTTCGAGTGCTGCCGGCTCTTCGGGTTCGGTTGCTTGGCTGCTTGTGCCGTCGGCTGTGTTCTTTGCTGCCACCTGTGCTTGTTCCTTTGTGTCATCTTCCTCTGCGACTACCTCGGCTCCTTGCTGTCTTTTGGATCTGTCGAAATACATCGTCCATGAGTGGGATAGGTCTGGGGGACCTGGTGTTTGGACTTCTTCCCACTCGACCAGGAAGTCCGGGAGTACTTGGGCTTTGATTGCTGTTGGATGTTTGAACTGTAGATCTCGCGGGCTGAGCTCCATGTTCCACTCGGCCACTCGGCCGGTCGCTCCGGGATTGTTGAGGATGTCCGCGAGTGGTGCGCTGCTCACGATTGTGATGGAGTGCTCGTCGAAGTAGTGCGATACTTTCCTGGAGGTCATGATAATGGCGAGCAGGAGCTTCTGGTAATGTGGATACCGTTGTTGTGGCTTTGTGAGTAGCGTGCTGAGGTAGTAGATTGGCATTTGTATGCTCTAGATTTTGCCTTCTTCTGAGAGCTCGATGACGAGCACCGTGCTCACGACACTGCTGCGTTTTGCTATGTAGAGGTACAACTTCTCCCGTTCTTTAGGTACCGCCAAGATTGGTGGGGTCGAGAGGGTTTTCTTTAGGTCTGCAAATGCATTGTTGGCTTCCTCGGTCCACTCGAATTTTTCTCCTTTTCTCAACAGTTTGTAGAACGGTAAGGTCCTTTCTCCCAACCTGTTGATGAAACGGCTCAATGCTGCAAGTTTTCTTGTGAGCTGCTGTACTCCTCTGATGTTGGTTGGTCTTTGCATCTTGGTGATTGCTTGGACCTTTTCTGGGTTTGCTTCGATTCCTCGGGCGGAGACCATGTACCCAAGTAGTTTTCCGGCTAGGACGCCGAACACACACTTTTTTGGGTTCAACTTGATTCTGTACTTGTTGAGGGATGCAAATGTTTCTCGGAGGTCGTCAAGTAGCGTGTTTTCCCTGTAGATTTTGATGACAATGTCGTCCACGTAGACCTGGACGTTTCTGCCAATCTGGTCTCTCAAGCATGCTTGCATCATCCGCTGGTACGTGGCTCCGGCATTTTTTAGGCCGAAGGGCATTGTTTGATAGCAGAATACGCCATAGGGGGTGATGAACGAGGTGTGCTCTTCGTCTTCTTGCTTCATCCTGATCTGATTGTATCCTGAGTATGCGCCGAGGAAGGATAGGAGGTCACATCCTGCTGTGGAGTCGATTATTTGATCGATTCTCGGCAGGGGGAAGTGGTCCTTTGGGCAGTGCTTGTTGATGGGCCCGTAGTCGACGCACATCCTTAGTACCTGGGACTAGGACTGGGTTTGCTATCCAGGTTGCTTTCTTCGTCTCCCGGATGAACTGTGCATCGAGTCGTTGATGGTACGATTCCTCGCCCCCTCATTGGTTACCCAAAGTGGAAGGTTAAGATGTAGATAGCAGCATTTTCCCTTAGAAAAGATGCTAAGGTTGAGTATCGAACAAGTAGGACTCCAAAATCGACAAGTAGGTGGCAAAGTGAACAATGGCGCCGTTTACAACCTAGGTTGCTAACTTCACCTGGACCTGCACACACAACAAGTAGCTTTGCTCACAACGAGTACAGAGGAGTTGTCAATTCCTCCGGCCTTGTTGTTTACAAAGGATAAAACGCACGGGATAATAATGATAGTGATAGCAACGAAAAAGTAAATAAAGCAGTAAATTGATAGTGGGTGTAAACAGTATTGGAAATATGGACCGGGGTCCTATGATGTTCACTAGTGATGTCTCTCTCCCAAAAGACGATAAAATAGCCATGCGAGGTAAACAAATTACAGCTGGGCAATTGACAGGATTATGTGCGCAAACCAATGCTAACTGTGCTATAAAGAAAGGAAGAGGCTCAAAAGCAGGGGCGGTACGCCAAGACAAGTAGACCAAAATCCATCTGCATCTACCTACTAATTATCCACCTTGAGATATCTATCTAGAACATCTCGCTGGTATTAAGTTGCGAATCCCACCCAAAGTGTAAACTCAAAGCAACAGACAACTGCATTAAAGAACTTTGCGTAAAGTAAACAATCCTTGACCCGCAAGTACAAGCACCGTTGTTTTCCCCCTTGTGGCAACAACACATCCCCTAGACTCATGTTTCTGTCACTCAAGCTAGTCATCGGGGGGCATGAACCCACAACCATGCATAACGCTCCCTCTTGGAGTCACTACCTACTACTTGGCAAAAGCCATAAACAGCAACGAACAACATGCAAGAATTACTCTAGAACATAAATATAAAAGAGGAGAATCAAATATATTACTCAAACACAATCTGAACATAATCTCATTATCCATCGGATCCCAACAAACTCAACATAGCAACAACAGAAAGATTTCATATGTGCCTCGATCATGTAGGGCAGCTCACGAGGTCTAATCCATGAAGAACAAAGAGGGGAGGAGAACATCACATAGCTACTGATCATAGACCCATGGTCCAAGGTGGACTACTCACGGTTCATCCGGGAAGCATTCATGCTGGTGGAGAAGCTCCCGGAGGTGGTTCCTCCCTCCGGCAGGGTGCCGGGAAGAGCTCTTCTGGTGCTCCCGATCTTGGAAGCGCGGCGGCGACGGAACAAATGAGAGATCGCGAAAAAGGGTTCCCGTCACAGGGGTTTCACGTCACGAGGAATATATAGGCGAAGGGGGGCAGCCTGGGGGGCCACCAGGGGTCTAGGCGGCCCCTGGCGCGGCCACACCCTAGGGCGCGCCGGGAGGGCGCATGGGGCCATGGTGGGTCCCCTCTGGTCCCCCTCGGTGATTCCCGAAGCTTTTGTATCGCTGATTGTTTATTGGATTTTTCCCAAATTTTTGGAGCACTTTTAATATGGGGGAAACCTGAAATAGAAAAACAGCAGAAAACCGGAACTGGCACTGGGGTGCACTGAGTTAATAGGTTACTCCAAATATGATCAAAAGTGTATGGAAGTTCATCAATATCATAGCAATATCACACAAAAGAGGCATGGAGCAAGCAGAAGTTATAGATACGTTTTAGATGTATCAACATCCCCAAGCTTAATTCCTTCTCGTCCTCGAGTAGGTAAATGATAAAATCATAATTTCTGTAGTGACATGCTAACAACCATATAAGAACTTTTAAGTAAAGCAATCAAGGCATGTAATTCAATTCAAGTCATAACAGGCAAGAGTCTATATTTAGCATTGAAACAAGCAACTTAAGAACATAAAGGTGCAAGAGCTCTCGCTGTCCGTGACTCGAATGTCTCCAAATGGTGTTTGCGTGCAAGAAAGGGGATAGGGATATATGAGAAAAAGTATTTTTGTGTTGAGAACTCAATCTAATAAAGTTTCACACTTGGTCTTCTTTGGAATCTTATCTTGACTCGTCCCCAGACCACTAGGCAGGTACAAGTCAAAATGATCCACTCATTTTCAACATTTCTAGCACTCATGCAATGGATGAGCGTAAGCAAGAAAGTTTACACTTAGGATGGCAAAGAGAGAATATGGTGGAGGAGGAAGACAGGAAAGGTGTGAAAGGCTCACATCAATGAGGACAATCATATGCGAGAGAAAGCCAAATGATAGATATGATGTGAGGAGTAGGGATTGCCATGCAACGGATGCACATATCAGCTAAGGTAATCTCTCCAATGGAACTAGTGGGGGTGCATCCAACTTTCTTGCTCAAGAAGACCTTGAGCTCATTTGAGAAGGCTCATCATTGGAATATACAACCCAAGTTCTATAGTGTGAAGGTCCCCACATAGCTATATGCATGAATGATAATCTCTATGGAGTACAATATATAAGATAGAGTACGAGTGTGGATCTCTCAAAAGGAATAGTAGTGTGCCCCCTTCTCTCTTTTTATTTAGTTTTCTCTTTTTTCTATTTCTTTGGTGGCCTAAATGGCTTTTTCTATTTCTCTCATTTGTCCTCTTTGGGATCTTTTAATTTGTCCTCTTTGGGATCTTTTAAATTGTCCACTTTGGGATCTTTTCCTCACTTTAGGGGCAACACTCTATATATTACAAAAAGTATAGAAGATCTTTCACTCTTTACAAAAGTACTCAAATCATAAAGAAGATGTAACTATCACGATGTATGAAAATGTATGCCTCTGCGAGTGTAGCAGGATATGCAATGATACTAGCGCGTCATGTAGAAATGATTAGGGGCAAGACCCAACTAGCATGCGGCTCATCGATCAAGCAAGTAGCATGTATGACATGGAGATCAAGTCATGAGAAGGTGGATGTTGCATGGCAATATATCTCGGAAAGGCTATGGAAATGCCTTGGTCGGTAGGTATGGTGGCTGTTTTGAGGAAGGATATAAGGAAGTTTATGATGACAGAGCCTATCATGCCAAGGGTTTGGATGTACCGGCGAAGGTGGAAGCAATGCACGACACAGGAGAGGCTAGAAAAATATGGGAAGGTGGAAGTTTCAACTTTCGAATACTCATGTTAGTACGAAGAACTCATGCACTTATTATCGGTAACTCTCAATCTAATAAGGAGGTTTCACAAAGAGACACGTACCCCGAGGAGGAGTGTATGGGGGTTTGGTTATCCTTGCGCATCCTCGACTCATGGTACATGAGTGTACTCTAATATTCGACCCCACAGAAGAGTAGTGATCCATCTAGTAGCTAAAGTTTTCAACTAATTTTGTAAGTTTTGAAAATAAACACGGATTGCCCAAAATACGACATCTATCACTAATAGGCTAAAGCTCTTGACACCAAAAGTTCAAACATTACTCAAAACAATACCTCAAAACTATTGCAAGTTACTACTACAAAAGAATAGCAACCTCAATTACCTACTTCAAGTCAAGAAACAAAACTAAGCGCAACAGGAAAACTCTCTAAACAAGATAAACATGAAAAATCAAGAGAGTTCCAGAAACAAACTAAACAAAAGCTCTTTTAAAAAGATAAGCATGAAAACTAAGAGCTAAACATGACACTAGCTATGAAAAAGATAAAGAACACACACAACAAAGATAAGCATGAAAAATCCTATGTTGTGTTCTAGATTTTGAAAGTGGAGCATGTTTCTCTCCCACACAAAGAAATCTGGGTTCTAACTTGTTATGAACAGCAAGCAAAGCTAAAGAAAACTAAAAATAAAACCTAAGAGCGAGACGCTCCAAGCATAGCACATAACGCATGAAGTGATAAGAATATAGTGAGACGAGAGACGAACTGATAATTGTTGATGGAGAAGGGGATGCATGGGGGCATCCCTAAGCTTAGACGCTTGAGTCTCCTTGAATATTTCTTGGGGATGCATGGGGGCATCCCCAAGCTTGAGCGCTTGACACTCCTGAATCTTCTTTCATCATCTTCCCTCGCACACTTGAAAACTCCCTTCATACATAACTCATCATAATCGGATTAGCGAGGTTAGTACCCATAATAAAACATTTTTTTATCTACTGTAAACAAGGATATTCTTTAAGATCTACTGTTTCTCAAGATTTCCAAAAAAAAATTGCAAAGAAAAAGCAAGCTTAAGGTTCGCAAAATGAAGGAAAGGCAAAACAGGACAGAATCTGTGAAAAACAGACCAGCAGGTAGTAAAGAGTTTTTTAGGGATACTTGTGCAACTCAAATAAAAAAACTCAGAACATACGAAAGTTCCTTAATTGTATAGATCACGCTGTGTAAAAATTTCAGCTCAAAAATTTGAACTGGGATTTTTCTGTGATTTTTCTAGTCACGAGGACAGAATGTGTTTCTGGACAGCATGTCACAACTTTCACTTCCCTTGTCATATGAGGCTATAAATGGTACAAAGCTTGAAAATTAAAGATACAATGATGTTGCTACAGTAGTAAAAATCATCATGACCACTAAAAACATAAGGAAAAACATCTTGGGTTGCCTCCCAACAAGCGCTTTCTTTTACGCCTTTAAGCTAGGCATACAGATTATAAAAGATGATCTCATAAGAATAAGGACTTGAAGCAATAGAGAGCATCAAGAAGAAAATATGAAACACATTTAAGCCTAACCCACTTCCTATGCATAGGCATCTTATAAGAAAATAAATAAAATAAGCACAAAGTGACAAGCATAGGAAGGTGGAACAAGAGCAACTTTAAAAATTTCATCAAAAAGAGAGGTGTTTTTGTAACATGAAAGATTTTAGAACCAGACTTTCCTCTCTCAAAGTAATTTTCAGTAGTATCATGAACAACATCAAGAATATAACTATCAAATAAATCATGTTGTTCATGACCTGCAAGCACACGTGTATAGTTTTCAACACGGTCTTTAGGATCATAAGATAAATGCAACCCGTCACATTGATGTTTAATAAGGACAAAACTCTCCGGAATATTTGGAGATTTCAAAAGGATAATAGGAAAATCAAGTGTGGGTGCAACAACAACAATTTCATGCTTAACATGAGGAACTATAGAAAGTTCATCTCCGTAAGCATAATCCATAGTGGCATAATGGCCATAAGCATAGAAGGCATCAACTTCATCAAAAAGGGATATTTCAAAAGAATCCATAGAATCATAACACTCATATAAGGTAAGATTCAAAGAGTTACTATCATTAGAAGGTAGACAGGATGGCTCCATTCTTCCTCCTTTTGTTCGTCACTCTCCTCCTCTTTTTCATCCAAGGAGCTTTCGGTTTCATCAATTTCTTCTTTCATAGAGTCCTGCAAAACATTAGTCTCTTCCTTTGGGGGAGAGATTCTCTCAAGATGATCAGTAATATAATAATTTTCATCATAATTTTCCAAACAATAGTTAAGTATAGCAAGACTGTCAGATTTGTAAGGGGCATCATTAATATTTCTAAGAAGAGAAGTAATTTCATAGGCACCCTTATAAGCAACAAATTCTTCTATTGGCTCTGCATCATAAAAATCATAGTTCCCCTTAGCATAAGAAGCTAAGGTTTCATCATCATTGTACTCACATTGGAAAGCAAGGTGTTTGTGCCTCATAAAGCAACAATATTCATCCCTGCAGAAAGATATATTATATATTGAGCACAAGTTTCTAGCATACACATACAACTGGTGTATTTTTTCCATAAGTGTATCCCCTTTTGAGACAAGCGGTGTTCTTTGTACCACTTTTAATGATCCTCCGTGAATCCTCCGTGCCAATAAGATCTGGTTTCAAAGAATTCAGACATTGATTGGCAAGTAAGGAACTAGACATACTATTTTTTTGGATTTTTGATAAAGGACACGAAGATAAAAGCTGAAAGGTAAACTAAGAAGACTAAAAAGCAAGGATAAAAGATAGTGTGCAACTCCCCCATCTTGAAGAGTGGAGTCCCCGGCAACGGCGCAAGAAATTGCTTTTGATGGTACGAATCCTCGCCCCCTCATTGGTTACCCAAAGTGAAAGGTTAAGATGTAGATAGCGGCAATTTCCCTTAGCGAAGATGCTAAGGTTGAGTATCGAACCAGTAGGACTCCAAGATCGACAAGTAGGTGGAAAAGTGAACAATGGCGCCGTTTACAACCTAGGTTGCTAACTTCACCTGGACCTGCACACATAACAAGTAGCGTTGCTCCCAACGAGTACAGAGGAGTTGCCAATTCCTCCGGCCTTGTTGTTTACAAAGGATAAAACGCACGGGATAATAATGCTAGTGATAGCAACAGAAAAGTAAATAAAGCAGTAAATTGATAGTGGGTGTAAACAGTATTGGAAATATGGACCGGGGTCCTATGATGTGCACTAGTGATGTCTCTCTCCCAAAAGACGATAAAATAGCCATGCGAGGTAAACAAATTACAGCTAGGCAATTGACATGATTATGTGCGCAAACCAATGCTAACTATGCTATAAAGAAAGGAAGATGCTCAAAAGCATGGGCGGTGCGCCAAGACAAGTAGAACAAAATCCATCTGCTTCTACCTACTAATAATCTACCTTGAGATATCTATCCAGAACATCTCGCTGGTATTAAGTTGCAAATCCCACCCAAAGTGTAAACTCAAAGCAACAGACAACTGCATTAAAGAACTTTGCGTAAAGTAAACAATCCTTGCACCCACAAGTACAAGCACCGTTGTTTTCCCCCTTGTGGCAACAACACATCCCCTAGACTCATGTTTCTGTCACTCAAGCTAGTCATCGGGGGGCATGGACCCACAATCATGCATAACGCTCCCTCTTGGAGTCACTACCTACTACTTGGCCAAAGCAATAAACAACAATGGAGAAAATGCATGAGTTACTCTAGAACATAAATATAAAAGAGGAGAATCAAATATATTAATCAAACACAATCTGAACATAATCTTATAATCCATCGGATCCCAGCAAACTTAACATAGCAACAACAGAAAGATTACATATGTGCCTCGATCATGTAGGGCAGCTCACGAGGTCTAATCCATGAAGAACAAAGAGGGGAGGAGAACATCACATAGCTACTGATCATAGACCCATGGTCCAAGGTGGACTACTCACGGTTCATCCGGGAAGCATCCATGGTGGTGGAGAAGCTCCCGGAGGTGGTTCCTCCCTCCGGCAAGGTGCCGGGAAGAGGTCTTCTGGTGCTCCCGATCTTGGAAGCGCGGCGGCGGCGAAACAGAGGAGAGATCGCGAAAAAGGGTTCCCGTCACGGGGGTTTCACTTCACGAGGAATATATAGGTGAAGGGGGGCAGCCAGGGGGGCCATCAGGGGTCCAGGCGCCCCCCTGGCGCGACCCCACCCTAGGGCAAGCTAGGAGGGCGCCTGGGCCCCTGGTGGGTCCCCTCTGCCCCCCCTTGGTGATTCCCGAAGCTTTTGTATCTCTGATTTTTTATTCGATTTTTCCCGAATTTTTGGAGCACTTTTAATATGGGGGAAACCTGAAATAGAAAGACAACAGAAAACAGGAACTGGCACTAGGGTGCACTGAGTTAATAGGTTAGTCCAAATATGATCAAAAGTTTATGGAAGTTCATCAATATCATAGCAATATCACACAAAAGAGGCATGGAGCAAGCAAAAATAATAGATATGTTTTAGACGTATAAGTAGTCGGTTGAATTCTTCTCCGGTTGCTCTGCGTTTGGGCTCTGAGAATCGTCGCAGGGCCTTCTTTACTGGTTTGGTGTTTGGCTTGATGTGGAGCGCATGTTCTGCAAATTCTCGTGGTATTCCGGGAATGTCGGCTGGGCACCAAGCAAAAAAATTCCAGTCTTCGCGAAGGAAGGTTATGAGGGCAGTTGTTTGTTCCTCTGTGAGGTGGGCGTATATGCGGACCGTCTTTTCTGGGTCTGTCGTGTGTACTTGGTGTGTGATCGTGTCGCTGTCGATGCTGAAGTCGCGACCAAATTCTTTTGACTCGCTTCGGCTTGCCAGCGGAAATATGCTTTTATCCGTCACCATGGCTATTTCTTTGAGCTGTTGTTGGGCTCCAAACGTGTCGGAGACTTTGTGGAAGTCGCGGTCGCACTGGTCCGATTTGGTGAAGCTTCCCTTGATTGTGATTATCCCTGCAGGTCCTGGCATCTTGAGTTTGAGATATGCATAGTGTGGGACCACCATGAATTGTGCGAACGCCGGTCGCTCGAGTATGGCGTGATACTGCGACTGCCAGTCGAGCACTTCGAACTCGAGGACTTGCTTTGCGAAGTTGCGCTTGCTGCCGAAGATCACATCAAGCTCGATTGTTCCGATTGAGGCGGCTGCTTCTCTCGGAACTACTCCATGTATTGTTGTGCCTGACTTCTTCCAGACTGATCGTGGGATTAACATCTTGCGTAGGGTGCTGGCGATGATTTTGTTTGGACTGCTGCCTCCATCCATGAAGACTCTGTCCATGTCGTAACCTCCGATCTGGGCTTTGAGGACCAGGGGTGCGTGCCCCGGTCTTGGGACTGCGGGCGGATGATCACTCTGAGAGAAGGTAATGCTGGTCTCGGCGCCACGCAGTTGGTAGATTTCTGCTATATTTAGGCCTTCAGCTGCTTCGGCCTGCAGGGTGTAGGCGTCTTGCTTTACTTTTGAGGGTCTTCCTTCTTGGATCATGCAGATTCGTCCATCGGACGTGGGGTGTTGCCTTTCTGTATTTGGTGCTGGTGACTGCGCGCTTCTTCGAGTGCGCTTGGCTTCGCGCTGCTTTTCCTCCTTGAGGCTGTTGGAAAGTTCGGTGAATAAGCGGCAATCTCCTAAGGTGTGGCTTGCTCTGAGGTGTCCCCGACTGTCCTCGAAACAGTGGATCGCGCAAGGTCCTTCCAGTTTCTCTTTGGATGTGAGTTTACTGGAGCCGGCGTGCCTTCTTCTCCTTGAGATTTGGAAGATCTACGAGTGGTCTTCTGGTTGGCTGTCGAATCTTGGGTCAAGTTCTATCCCGTCACTGAGTGATTGGTTCCGGATGAAGTTGGCGAATTCATCTGGCCTTCGATCTAGGTCGTATTATTCTCCGGCTGGGTTTCGAAGTCGCTGTCTTGACGTGTGGTAGGATTCCGGGCGGCGGCGGGTCGTCGACTGATGGCGAGTCTTCTGTGACGCGCCGCGACTCTTCGAGTGGTGTCCCCGAGTAGAGTCCTCGTGCTTTCCTTCTGGGTCGTCGAGTCCTTTTTCGTCGGCGATGGATCTGACGGTCGTTGAGGTGCTGGACTTGATTCGGCTGCAGGTTAAGTGATCTTGTCGGGGCGATGGAGATGATTGCGGTGAACTTGAATTTCTCGAGCGGGCTAGATCTGGTTCTAGTCCTCGAGTCTTGATTCGCTGAGGGCGGGACCGCCGAGATCGTGATTCCAACCTGTGTAGTTCCCACAGACGACGCCAATTGACGGGGATCAGCCCCGGCAAATCCCATGGTCAGTGACCCTGGGTTAGTCATAGAGAAGGCAAAGGTTGGACGATACTCATCGGCTAACAGGAGAAGCACTTCCTGCTCGATATTATTGCGTGAGGGGGCGATTAAAAGGGAGGCCAAGGCGAGTTCTCGCAAGACCGGGTGAATAGATGTGTATTGGATTGCCCTGGACGTCTCCCCTCCCATCCTCTATATACTAGGCTAGGTCTCGGGGAGTCTGTACTAGGTTACAAAGATAGTTTCCTAGTTATAGTCTTGCCTTGTACGCCAAGTTGTGCCTTCCATACTAGTCGCGGACTCCTACGTCTGTTCTTGGTTGGGCCAGTCGTAGGCTTGTCGTGGCTTCCCAGCGGGCCTTCTGTCTTCATATGCACCGGGTATCCTCACACGCAGGAGTCGTGCGGTCACCCCCTCGTCAGGTGGAGAACATCACATAGCTACTGATCATAGACCCATGGTCCAAAGTGGACTACTAACGGTTCATACGGGAAGCATCCATGGTGGTGGAGAAGCTCCCGGAGGTGGTTCCTCCCTCCGGCAGGGTGCCGGGAAGAGGGCTCCTGGTGCTCCCGAACTTGGAAGCACGGCGGCGGCGGAACAGAGGAGAGATCGCGAAAAAGGGTTCCGTCCTCGAGGGTTTCTGGACAAGAGGGATATATAGGCGAATGGGGGCAGCAAGAGGTGGACCAGGGGCCCCAGGCGCCCCCCTGGCGCGACCTAGGGGGTGGCCACGCCAGGTGGCCGCCTGGGCCACCCCTGGCTCCCCTCTGGACCCACTTGGGGTCTTCCCGAAGCTTCCTGTACGCTGATTTTTCCTATATTTTTCCCGGAATTTTTCTGGCACTTTAAGTAATGGGAAAACCTGAAATACAAAAACAGCAGAAAAAAGGAACTGGCACTGGGGTGCACTGAGTTAATAGGTTGTTACAAATATGATCAAAAGTGTATGGAAGTGCATCAATATCATAGCAATATCACACAAAAGATGCATGGAGCAAGCATAAATTATAGATTCGTTTTGGACGTATCAACATCCCCAAGCTTAATTCCTGCTCGTCCTCGAGTAGGTAAATGATAACAAGCATAATTTCTGTGGTGACATGCTACCAACCATATAAGAACTTTTAAGTAAAGCAATCAACGAATGTAATTCAATTCAAGTCATAACATGCAAGAGTCTATATTAGCATTGAAACAAGCAACATAAGAAAATAAAGGTGCAAGAGCTCTCGCTGTCCGTGACTCGAATGTCTCCGAATGGTGTTTGCGTGCAAGAAAGGGGATAGGGATATATGAGAAAAAGTATTTTTATGTTGAGAACTCAATCTACTAAAGTTTCACACTTGGTCTTCTTTGGAATCTTATCTTGACTCATCCCCAGACCACTAGCCAGGTACAAGTAAAAATGATCCACTCCCATTCGATATTTTGAGCACTCATGCAATGGATGAGCGTAAGCAAGAAAGTTGACACTTAGGATGGAAAAGAGAGTAAAAAGATGGAGGAGGAAGACAAAAAGGGGTGTGAAAGGCTCACATAAATGAGGACAATCATAGGCGAGAGAAAGCCAAATGATAGATATGGTGTGAGGAGTAGGGATTGCCATGCAACGGATGCACATATGAGCTAATGAAAGCTCTCCAATGGAACTAGTGGGGGTGCATCCAACTTGCTTGCTCAAGAAGACCTAGAGCTCATTTGAGGAGGCTCATCATTGGAATATACAAGCCAAGTTCTATAGTGTGAAGGTCCCCACATAGCTATATGCATGAATGATAATCTCTATGGATTACAAGATATAAGATGGAGTACGAGTGTGGATCTCTCAAAAGGAATAGTAGTGTGCCCCCTTCTCTCTTTTTATTTCTTTTTATCTTTTTTTTTATATTTTTTTAGAGGCCTCAATGGCTCCTTCTATTTAACTCTCATTTGTCCTCTTTGGGATCTTTTGATTTTGTCCTCTTTGGGATCTTTTCCTCACTTTAGGGGCAACACTATATATTACAAGAAGTATAGAAGATCTTTCACACTTTACAAAAGTACTCAACATAAAGAAAATGAAACTATCATGATGTATGAAAATGTATGCCTCTGCCAGTGTAGCAGGATATGCAATGATACTAGCGTGTCATGTAGCAATGATTATCGCAAGGCCCAACTAGCATGCAGCTCATCGATCAAGCAAAAGCATGTATGACATGAAGATCAAGTCATGAGAAGGTGGATGTTGCATGGTAATGTATCTCGGAAAGGCTATGGAAATGCCTTGATAGGTAGGTATGGTGGCTGTTTTGAGGAAGGATATAATGAGGCTTATGATGACAGAGGTATTGTGCCAAGGATTTGGTTGCACTGGCGAAGTATGCGCCAAGTCTCGAGGTGAGAAAGGGCAAGGCACGGTACCGAAGAGGCTAGAAAAATATGGCTGGGTGGAAGTGTCAACTTTCGAATACTCACATTAGTCCGAAGAACTCATCCACTTATTATCGGTAACTCTCACCCTAATTAGGAGGTTCTCAAAGAGACAAGTACTCCAAGGAGGAGTGTATTTGGGTTTGGTTATCCTTGCGCATCCTCGAATCATGGTACGTGAGTGTACGTTAATATTCGATACCTCCAAAGATTAGTGATTCATCTAGTAGCTAAAGTTCTCAACTAATTTTGTAGGTTTTTTGGAAATAAACACGGATTTCCCAAAATACAACATCTATCACTAATAGGCTAAAGCTCTTGACACCAAAAGTTCAAACATTAATCATAGCAATACCTCAAAACTATTGCAAGTTACTACTATAATTGAATAGCAACATCAACTACCTACTTCAAGTCAAGACACAAAACTCAATGCAACAGGGAAACTCTCTAAACAAGATAAACATGAAAAATCAAAAGAGTTCCATCAACAAACTAAACAAAATCTCTTAAAAAGATAAGCATGAAATCTAAGAGCTAAAACATGACATCGGCTACGAAAAGGGTAAAGAACACACACAACAAAGATAGGCATGAAAATCCTATGTTGTGTTCTAGAGTGAAGTGGAGTGTGTTTCTCTCCCACACAAAATAAACTTGGGTTATAACTTGTTATGAACAACAAGCAAATCTAAAGAAAACTAAAAATGAAATAAAGAGCAAGACGCTCCAAGCATAGCACATAACGCATCAAGTGATAAAAATATAGTGGAACGAAAGACGAACTGATAATTGTTGATAGAGAAGGGGATGCATGGGGGCATCACCAAGCTTAGATGTTTGAGTCTTCTTGAATATTTCTTGGGGGTGCACGGGGGCATCCCCAAGCTTGAGCGTTTGACCCTCCTGAATCTTCTTTTATCATCTTCCCTCGCACACTTGAAAACTCCCTTCATACATAACTCATCATAATCTGATTAGCGAGGTTAGTACCAACAATAAAAAAAATTGTCTACTGTAAATAAGGATATTCTTGAAGAGCTACTGTTTCTCAAGATCGCCAAAAAGTTTTTGCAAAGAAAAAGCAGGCTTAAGGTTTGCAAAATGAAGAAAAGGGAAAACATGACAGAATCTGTAAAAACAGACCAGCAGGTAGTAAATAAAATTTTTAGGGATACTTCTGCAACTGAAATAAAAAAAACTCAGAACATACGAAAGTTCCGTGATTGTATAGAGCACGATGTGTAAAAAAATCAGCTCAAAAAGATGAACTGGGATTTTTCTATGATTTTTCCTGTCAGGAGGACAAAATCTGTTTTCTGAACAGCATGTCACAACTTTCACTTCCCTTGTCATATGAGGCTATAAATGGCACAAAGCTTGAAAAGTAAAGATACAATGATGTTTCTACAGTAGTAACAATCATCAAGACCACTAAAAACAGAAGAAAAGCAAAAAGGAAAACCTAAATTCGTTGCGGGCTGCCTCCCGAAAGCGCTTTCTTTTATTCCTTTAAGCTAGGCATGAAGCAAAAGATCAAGTCTTATCAAGAAAATAACTAGCCCGTGTGACGGACTCAAAAGGTAACTTAATCTTATTTTTAGGGAAGTGTTCACTTCCCTTTCTTGAGAGGGAATTGGAATTTTATATTCCCTTCTTTCATATCAATGACAGCACCAACGGTGCGAAGAAAAGGGCGTCCCAAAATAATTGGACATGATGGTTCACATTCAATGTCCATAATAGTAAAATCAACGGGAACATAATTGTCATTGAAAATGATAAGAACATCATTGATCTTCCCCAAAGGTTTCTTTACGGAAGAGCCAACAAGACGAACACCAAAAGAACAAGGATCAAAAGGTTTCAATTCAAATATATCATACATTCTTTTGGGCATAACGGAGGTACTAGCTCGAACATCACATAAAGCATAGAAAGAGAAGTTATTCAACTTAATTGTAATCATAGGATCCCAACCATCTTCTAGCTTTCTAGGTATGGAGGCTTCTACCCTAAGCTTCTCCTCCCTAGCTTTAATGAGAGCATTAGTGATATGCTCCGTGAAGGCAAGATTAAGTGTGCTAGTGTGGGGATCTCTAGACATCTTGTGAAGGAAACCAATAACTTCAGAAAGGGTGCAATTATCAAAATCAAGGTCACTAATATCAAGTAAAGTGGTAGTGGTGTCCTTTAGGCTCACTTGTTTGGTAGCTTCTATAGTCATATGAGTTTCTTCTTCTACGGTTGAGGTCATAGCATCACCATTAATAGGTCCTATGGGACTAGGGGTGCATTGGGTGCTAAGAGTTTGGATATCCTCAACAACTTGGATAGTAGCAATGGTATGGTGTGTAGGAAGGCTCATAATTCTATCTTCTTCCTCCTTTTCTCTAGCCCATCTCTCTTTAAGTTTAGCCATCATCCTAATGTTTTCATTAATTTGCACTTGAATAGCGTTCATAGGAGTGACCTTCCTCTCCTCAAGAGGAGAAGTTCTAATTTAAGCAACTTCATGGGCTAAATTGTCTACCTTCGACGATAGATTATCTAATTTGTCTAGTTTTTCCTCTACACTCTTGTTGAAGGCTTTTTGGGTAGTGATGAAGCCTTTAAGCATACTCTCTAGTTCAGAAGTGGAGTTCTTGGTGCTAGGATAAGTGTTGTTGTTCCCATAGTTGTTGGAGGGGAACGGTCTAGGATTGCTACCAAAATTACTCTTATAAGCATTGTTATTTAAGTTGTTTCTAGAGATAAAGTTCACATCTACTTGATCTTGAGCAATCAAAGAATTTAAAGGAACATCATGAGGATCAATAGGAGATTGCTTGGTAAGTAGAGACATAATCAAGTCAACTTTTTCATTTAGGGAGGAGATCTCCTTGACATAGTTTACCTTCCTACCTGTTGGAGCTCTTTCGGTGTGCCATTGGGAATAGTTGGTCATCATCTCATCGAGTAGTTTTGTGGCAGCACCAAGCGTTGTTGACATAAAGGTTCCTCCCACAGCCGAATCTAGCAAGTTTCGCGAGGTAAAGTTCAAGCCTGCATAAAAAGTTTGGACAAACATCCAAGTAGTCAAACCATGCGTAGGGAAATTCTTATCAAGAGATTTCATGCGTTCCCAAGCTTGGGAAACATTCTCATTATCCAATTGCTTAAAATTCATAATATTACTCCTCAATTGGATAATCTTAGCTGGGGGGTAGTACTTCCCAATAAAAGCATCCTTGCACTTATCCCAAGAATCTATGCTATTCCTAGGCAAGGATTGAAACCAGATTTTAGCTCCTCCTCTCAAGGAGAAAGGAAAAAGCTTAAGCTTAACGATATCACCATCTACTTATTTGTACTTTTGCATATCACAGAGCTCAACAAAATTATTTAAGTGCAAAGCAGCATCGTCTCCAGCACCGGAGAATTGATCTTTCATAATAAGGTTCAGCAAAGCAGGTTTAATCTCATAAGAAGGTGCTGAAGTGGCAGGTGGAGTAATAGGAGTGTAGATAAAGTCACTGTTGTTATGACTAGTGAAGTCACACAACTTGGTGTTCTCGGTGGAACCCATAGCAGAAGTAAGCAAGGTAACATTTTTTTTTGGATAAGGGACACTAAAGCAAAAAACTGAAAGGTAAACTAACAAGACTAAAAATCAAAGATAAAAGATAGTGTGTAACTCCCCTATCTTGAAGAGTGGAGTCCCCGGCAATGGCGCCAGAAATTAGCCGGTTGGCGGGACCACTCTTTTGTTGCGCTTCGGAGTTCCCCGGCAACGGCGCCAGAAATTAGCTTTGATGGCTTCTCGCCCCTCGTTGGTTACCCAAAGTGGAAGGTTGAGATGTAGACACCAACAAATTTCCCTCGGTGAAGATACCAAGGTTTGTCTCCAATAGGACTCCGACAACGACAGGAAGGTGACAACAGCGCCAACAATTAGGCGGTTGACGTGGACCTGCACACACAACAGATAACTTTGCTCCCAACGAGTTCAGAGAGGTTGTCAATCCCTCCAGCCTTGTTGTTTACAAAGAATCAAACGCACGGGATAATAATGATAGCGATAGCAACAGAAAATGAAATAAAGCAGAAAATAAATAGCGGGTGTAAACAGTGATGGAAATATGGACCGGGGTCCCATGATGTTCACTAGTGATGTCTCTCTCCCAAAAGACGATAAAATAGCCATGCAAGGTAAACAAATTACAGCTGGGCAATTGACATGATTATGTGCGCAAACAAATGCTAACTATGCTACTAAGAAAGGAAGAGGCTCAAAAGCATGGGCGGTACGCCAAGACAAGTAGACCGAAATCCATCTGCATCTACCTACTAATCATCCACCTTGAGATATCTATCCAAAACATCTCGCTGGTATTAAGTTGTGAATCCCACCAAAAGTATAAACTCAAAGCAACAGAACTGCATTAAAGAACTTTGCGTAAAGTAAACAATCCTTGCACCCGCAAGTACAAGCACCGTTGTTTTCCCCCTTGTGGAAACAACACATCCCCTAGACTCATGTTTCTGTCACTCAAGCTAGTCATCAGCGGGCATGAACCCACAATCATGCATAACACTCCCTCTTGGAGTTACTACCTACTACTTGGCCAAAGCAATAAACAGCAACGGAGAACATGCGAGAATTACTCAATAACATAAATATAAAAGAGGAGAATCAAATATATTACTCAAACACAAACTGAACATAGTCTCATAATCCACCAGATCCCAGCAAACTCAGCATAGAAAAATCAGAAAGATTAGATATGTGCCTCGATCATGCTGGGAAGCTCACGAGGTCTAAACCATGAAGAACAAAGAGGGGAGGAGAACATCACATAGCTACAGATCATAGACCCATGGTCCAAGGTGGACTACTCACGGTTCATGTGGGAAGCATCCATGGTGGTGAAGAAGTTCCCGGAGGTCGTTCCTCCCTCCGGCACGGTGCCGGGAAGAGGGCTCCTGGTGCTCCCGATCTTGGAAGCGCGACGGTGACGGAACAGAGGAGAGATCGCGAAAAAAGGTTCCGTCCTCGAGGGTTTTGGGACGAGAGGGATATATAGGCGAAGGGGGGCAGCCAGAGGTGGACCAGGGGACCCAGGCGCCCCCCTGGCGCAACCTAGGGGTGGCCGCGCCAGGTGGCCGCCTGGGCCACCCCTGGATCCCCTCTGGCCCCACTTGGGCTCTTCCCGAAGCTTCCTGTACGCTGATTTTCCTATATTTTCCCGGAATTTTTCTGGCACTTTAAGTAATGGGAAAACCTGAAATACAAAAACAGCAGAAAACAGAAACTGGCACTCGGGTGCACTGAGTTAATAGGTTAGTCCAAATATGATCAAAAGTGTATGGAAGTGCATCAATATCATAGCTATATCACACAAAACATGCATGGAGCAATCAGAAATTATAGATACGTTTTGGATGTATCACAAGGTAAGGAGCCGGTTCTCCTTGGGTGTAACCACAGAGACTTGGTGGGACGACAAGGCAGGCACCGATGTACTGGTGGTTCTGACTGCTGTCGTTTTCCGCGGGTCTGTTAAGTCGAGGCAACGATAACGGTTGTCCCTCAAGTTAATAAAATGACTAAAGGTTCGACGGATGACTTGAGTAGCCTTTTGGCTTATATGCGCTGCCTACACGTGGGAATTACGATTTATGGGCCCCCCTGCTTCGTAGTCTCGTTCGAGGACTCTTCAGACGTCAGTAGTACCGCGTGCTGATTGTCGGGAAGTGGTGTTGTCTTATTGGCTTGTGTGGTGATGTCTTATTTGGTTTGCTTATGCTTCACCGGCCAGTCACGCACCGTGCAGGAGTACGTCTGGGTTGGGGTCCAAGGCCCTATGTACTTAGGATTTAGACCAGCGGATGACCTCTCTGTTGAGTTTGAAAGATGGGCGACGGAGTGTCGGATAGCCTGGTGGATCATTCCCTAACAAGGTGTACGCCACCCTAGAGATCTGTGCGTTGTAGTGTAACAGAAGTGCACCCCTGCAGGGAAGTTTAATCTATTCGAATAGTCGTGTCCACGGTAACAAGACGCTTTATGCTGAAGCCAGATCCTACTATTACTACAAACTATTATTACTAATCTATTTGGTTCTGGGTTTGCTTCCTCGCAGGGAAGTCGAGGAGGTGATCTCGGAGGCATTGTTAATTATTACAACTTACTATTATACAGTGTTGCATCAACTTCTGTTGCATTGTTACTTTATGCTTTATATGAACTGTTGGCTATTCTCTCCTCATGCTTCAAGACTCGTCGGAAGATGCTAGTCTACGATAGGCCTAGACTCTTACCCTTATTCTGATTTTTACCTTGCAGTCCACTATATACAACCTCCCCTTTCCATTTGATACAAATGCATAAATGCTTAGTAGCAGACGTAAGACTCGTGGGTATGCTAGATAATCTCTTTTGCTTTATTTCCCCCTTTTCGTTTTGTCCGATCGACCGCTGCAGTCGACGTTGGATCCCAGGAGCAGGAGTACCCAGGAGGCGACTACTACGACGTAGAGTTCCCCGTCGACCAGGAGTAGTTCGGTGGATCCTAGGCAGGAGGCCTCGCCTTTTAGATCTGTATCTTTGATGTCATTTGTGCTAGCCTTCTTAAGGAAAAACTTGACTAACTATGTCTGTAATCAGATATTATGGCTTGTATAACTTATGTATTCGGATCCTCGTGATCCCGGGTTTGTAATATCAGATTTATCTTATTTATGTTTAGTGTTGTGCTGTGATATTCTCACTGTGCCACCCTAATCTCACCCGTGTACCCTGTGTGTATGATTACTGTACACGGATTGATTTTGGGGGGCGTCATAAGTTGGTATCAGAGCCGAGTGCGTGTAGGAAGCCACCCATCCACTACTTGGTCGAAGTTGAGTCTAGTCTTTGAAAAACTATTTTTCTAACTTAATGTTTGGCTTACGGGCCCACATCGATATCACCACATCGTGATATCTATGGTATTAGGATCCTTTTCTCCTTACCTATGCTCTTGGACTCTACTCTCTTATCCTTGCTGGTAAGTTTTAATAACTCTGACATTAGGATCACGTTCTCTCTATTCCACCCGGCGTTTTGGTGCTTGTCCCTTGATTGAGTCGTGTCGCAGGAGTTCTGACCCAGGTCCTAGACCGCAGATCCGCTTTCTCATTCAGGGTAGGCCGCGTGTTCTCTGGCACAAACTCCTGTGGCCAACAGTTTTCTTGCGGCGTGGTTGACTTAGTGGAAGCTATGTCGCGTCGTGTATTCCTTACCGCGGTCTGCGCACCGCCTAGTGTGTCCTTTTTCCTTAATTTCTATGATGTTATGCTGCACGATTTTTTATTGATTCCGTGTGTGGATGTCCATGTCTTATTTGACTACTCCTATATATCCGCGCCTCCTCTTCGTTGTCGCTTTACCTCATGCTTGATTCCGGTATCTCGTTAAATTTTCATCGTCGGAATACCCCTGTTAAATTCTAGCAGGATGGCTGGTCGTGGTCGTGCTGCAAACGACCCACCTCCGCCGCCAGATTGGTGGGCCGCGATGATGCAGCAGTTCGAGCTGAACCGTCAGTTCATGCAGAATGTCGTGGCTCAGTTCCCTTAGCCGAACCAACATGGGTACCACCATCCGCATGCCACAATGACTCTGCACGATTTCACCCGTCTCAACCCCACTATGTTCCGCAACTCTGTTCAGCCATTAGATGCTGATGACTGGCTTCACAACATCACTCATGAGCTGGAGTCTGCTATATGTCGATCCAGCCGACTATGTGAACTTTGCGTCCTATCACTTGAAAGGCGCCGCTGCTCAGCGGTGGAGCACCCACAAGCGTTCACTGCCAGTTGGAGAAGTCATCACCTGGGATGAATTTCAGTCTGCCTTCCGCTCCCGCTACATTCCACAGGGAATCATGGATCGCAAGCAGGAAGAATTCCGCAACCTCACTCAGGGAAACATGACTGTTGAAGCCTATCAGCGCGAGTTCCTCAACCTCTCTCGCTATGCGGAAGAAGAGATCACCACTGATTCCCGCAAGTAGCAGAAGTTCCGTCGTGGCCTCAATTCAGACCTTAGGCTCGCTCTTGCTGTTCATGATTTCGCCAACTTCGCCACCATGGTGAACAAGGCTATCACCGTCGAGACTGCTGAGTTGGAGCACAAGGGCTCACTGAAGCGCTATCGTGACATTGGCTCATCTTCGGGCGCAACACAGAAGCGTCGCATCTGGCTCCCTACCAGTGTGACCCATTCACCTGTCCCTGCTCCAAGGCCTTCTTATGTTGTACCCCGTATGCGTCCGCCACCGCATATGCCAAGAGCTCTACCTCCACCACCCAATGCTACACCCCTTCGTCCTCAGGATGGATTATGCTTCACGTGCCGCCAACCTAGTCATTTTTCCAGAGAGTTCCCCCAGAAACGGAATCAACTGGTAGTTCACCCTGCTGGCCGCAGAAATTGTCGTGGCAACAACAGGACCCCAACTATAATACTGGGTCTGTTGCTCATGCTCGTGGACATGCTTAAAACATTGATGTTTAAGAAGCTCAGGAACGACCCACTACTGTGATGGGTACCCTTCTCGGTAATTCAGTACATGCTACTATTTTATTTGATTCAGGAGCATCACATTCATTCATATCGGAAGCATTTGCATTGTCGCATAACTTCACGTTAGAAAAGATGAACCCACCGATGGTTGTCCGCACCCCGATAGGCCATTCCCACACCTCCAAGATCGTGCCCGAAACCACCATTGAAATTGAAGGAATTGATTTCCGTGCTTCCCCCATGATTCTGAAGTCTTCCACCATAGACCTCATTCTTGGAATGGATTGGTTGAAAGTTCACGATGCCGCACTGTATTGTGGCACCAAGTCTGTCCAACTTGTTCACCCCTCTGGAGAGGTTGTTAACCACACCACCCGAATTACTCGTGAGGGATACCACGCAAATTCGCGGAACACGACCTATGCATCAAGTAAAACACGAAGCCGGTGAAGCAAGCGCTGAGACGATTCTCGGAGCCCAAGAGCAGAGCAATCGGAGAGGAAGTCAACCGGTTAATCGACGCCCAGTTCATCCGAGAAACAAAGAAAGCCACCTGGATAGCCAACCCAGTGCTGGTGCCCAAGAAAGACACGATTGTGCTGCGCATGTGTGTCGACTACGGACCAGTCAACAAGCATTGCCCGAAGGACCACTTCCCCCTGCCCAGAATCGATCAGATAATCGACTCGACAGCAGGGTGCGATCTACTTTCTTTTCTTGATGCTTACTCAGGATACAACCAGATCAGGATGAAGGAAGAAGACGAAGAGCACACATCATTCATCACCCTATGGCATATTCTGCTACAGGACCATGCCCTTCGGGCTCAAAAACGCAGGCGCCACTTACCAGCGAATGATGCAGGCCTGCCTAAAGGAGCAAATCGGAAGAAACGTGCAAGTCTACGTGGGCGACATCGTCATCAAGACCTACAAAGCAGCCACACTACTCGACGACCTGCGCGAAACCTTCGCGGCGCTCAACAAATACAGAATCAAACTCAACCCAAAGAAGTGCGCATTCGGCGTACCGACGGGGAAGCTGCTTGGCTATATGGTCTCTGCCAGAGGAATCGAGGCGAATCCTGAGAAAGTCCAAGCCATCACCCGCATGCAAGAACTAACCGACGTCAAAGGAGTATAGCAGCTCACTGGAAAAATCGCAGCCCTAAGCCGCTTCATCAGCAGGCTGGGAGAACGCACGCTGCCTTTCTATCAGCTACTCAGGAAAGGAGAGAAATTCGAGTGGACGGAGGAAGCCCGCCAAGCATTCGCGGACCTAAAAAAGACACTCTCGACCCCACCAATCCTGGCGGTACCCAAGGAACGAGAGAAGCTATACCTCTACGTGGCAGCATGTAGCAGTGTAGTAAGCACAGCTCTCGTTGTCAAACGCGCAGAAGAAGGCAAGGTCTAGAGCATCCAGAGACCAATCTACTACCTCAGCATGCTCCTGACCAAATCCTAGCAGCAGTACCCGCACTATCAGAAGCTACTACTGGCCATCGTCATGACCTCAAGAAAGGTGTCCCACAACTTCGACGAGCACCCTATCACAATCGTGAGCAGCGCACCACTCGCTGACATACTCAACAACCCTGGAGCAACTGGACGAGTCGCCAACTGGAACATTGAGCTCAGCCCACGGGACCTGCAGTTCAAGCACCCAACAGCCATCAAAGCCCAAGTACTCCCAGATTTCCTGGTCGAGTTGACGGAGGTTCAGACACCAGGCCCCCCAGACCTATCAAGTTCATGGTCAATGTTTTTCGATGGGTCCAAGAGACAGCAAGGAGCTGGGGAAGGAGTTGTGCTCATCTCCCCTAAAGGAACAAAGCTGAAATATGTCTTCCAGATTAACTTCAGTCACTCCTCCAACAACGAAGCAGAATACGAGGCACTTGTCGGGGGATTGGTACCCGGGTAGGCTCACCCAAGCGAAAGCAACCTTTCAAGACAAGGATGGACCGATTGGGCTGCAGCTGGGCCGAGCTAGGCAGGCGTACGGCCGATTGCTTCAAGGCAATCAGCCGTACCGAATGCCAGCAGTCGGCCCAGGCGCAACCGGTCCACCCTTTAATCACCAAGACGATTATCCGATTGGTCTGCAGCTGGGCCGAGGTGGGCATCAGCACAGTCGATTTCCCAGAGCAATCGACCCTGCCGAGAACCACCAGTCGGCCTAGGCGCAACCGGTGCAACCTACTACCCCTGGAGAAGTTGACCCCGAGATCAGTCAAGGGTACAGGTACAAGGTTATAAATGCGCAATCCCGAGAGATTGGGGTGGCAGAGAAGCCAAGTCACATCGAAGATCTGGCAGAGGTGCGGTGTCGACCCCTCCGCCGATTCCGCGGACAGGGCGACAAGACCGCACCTCCTAGCTCCACTGTTCATCATCATGCCTTACAAGTCTACAGCATGGGCCACCGATTGTTAGGTCCGGATCACCCGGGAAGAAGCAGTCGGTGGGACCCAACCGATTAGAGGATGACGGCTGGGCCCAACCGGCAGTGAAGTTACCGATTTACCCCGGGCTCATGCTATAAGAGCCCGGGGTACCCCTCCCGCGTGGGGGACGATCCGCTCATTCGCACCATTACTCACATTCTCCTCAGTTCATTCACTCCTAGTAGTTACTCCTCAGGGAAGCAGGAGAGAGCCTTGCCCACGGCGGCGCTCACCTTCCCATGAGAAGATAGAGAAGCAGTTATTGTAGTCCAGTTCCATTGATATAGAAGAGACAAGCAGGAGTAGGGGTGTTTTCTCTCCGGAGAGCCCCTAACCTGGGTACATCGTGGTGTCCTTCACCGTGTTTGTGCCCAACCCGATTCCTGCACCATCGACATCCTCTTCCTCGCGTCTTCCCCTCACTTTAGCCATCCCCATGGCATCTGCCGTCACATATCAATGACAATTGGCGCCCAGTGTGGGGCAGACCGAGGCGTCGACTGGAGTAAAGATCCGGACGGGATTTTCCTCTGCATCAGGCGGTAGCCACGCCTCTGGCCTGATTCTTAGGCGTGGGGCAATTGATTACGTGGTGGACTACTCGGCGCGGTACGGGGCCGGTGCACCCCTGCCGCCCGGTGTGTCGCTGCAGGTCGGCAGTCATCGCCTCTTCATCGGCAGCTTCCCTGAGGCATATCGCAGGGAGATTCGCGTCTTCTCGTGCGTCACGGATCCGCTCTCGACCAGGGGCTGCAGTGCTGCACCCGGTGGAGAGGATGGCCGAGTGCACGCAGCTGTCATGATGGCGGGGGCGTCTTCATCGAGCAATCGCGGGGCAGCGAGTGCGGCTAGGAGAGCCAAGGAGGCGGCGGAGGCGGCAGAGAGAGTCGGCACCAGTGTGTTGCGGGATGTGTTATACACACCCATGAACAGGAATGGTGATCCCGATCAAGTGCACACTAAGCTGGAGACGGCACGACTTGCTCTTGCTCGCAGGGCCGAGCAGGTGCTGGCAGAAGAGCGCAGGCTGGGAGCCATCACAAGGGAGTACAATGCTACGCATGCAGGACCGCGTCGGCCGATTGAGACCGCGGTCTTGGAAGAATTGAGAAGCCGAGGTAGAGCAGTCAACCAGCAACTGTCGGGAGCTGAGCAGCCGGAGCGGCCAAGGAGGCCGGTGCAGCCGGAGCAACCGGCGCAATCGGCGTTCATCCAGAGGCCGACATACAGCACGCCGGACAAAAACCTGAGAGCAGTCGAGCAGATAGCAATCGAGCTAGAAGACCTGGAGGGAGATGAGCGGCGAGAGCAGTCGCGCCGAATGCGTGAGCTGCTGGCAGCCGCAAAGGAGCAGAGGCTCGTGGCAATGGAGAATCAGAATGCAGGACCTGGGGCGTCAAGAGGAACTGTGAGGCCGAATCCGGAAGCTAGCCAGCGACCGAATGCATCGCGCCAGAACAGACAGCAGCCTGCCCCATCTCGGCATGAGAGTAGGGTCAGGAGCAATCGGCCACCCCTAGCAGCAAGCAGAAGAATTGAAGAGCCAGCTGTTAACAACAGGCGCAATGACATGCCTCAGCAGTCGGCACCAAGACCAGCAATCAGCGCCCGACTTGGCCCTAACCAAATCGGTCAGAATGATGCAAGGCATCGCATTGAGCTCCTGGAGAAGGAAGCTCAAGAGGATGAAGAAGGAGAAGCTGGCCCGTCGTGTTTCGGACATCGCATTCGGACCAAGAAGTTTCCCAAAGGCTTCAAGCTGCCGAGGGATACTCCCAAGTACAATGGTTCTGTGAAGTCAGAAGATTGGTTGTCCGACTACCTGACCGCAGTTCGCATTGCAGGAGGTAATCGGCGCGTAGCAGTCCGCTATGCACCTTTGATGCTGCAGGGATCAGCTCGGACATGGTTGAACAGTCTTCCCAAGGATAGTGTGAATTGCTGGGAAGATTTCCCAAGTGCGTTCATTCACAACTTCACGAGCACATATGAGCGGCTCAACCTCCCGCGGCAGTTGGATCTTTGTGTGCAAGGCAAGGATGAACCCCTCCGAGATTATTTATCTCGGTGGATCAAGCTGAAGAACTCATGTGAAGGAGTCCATGAGATCCAGGCCATCCAGTACTTCACGGATGGATGCCTGGTCGATTCAATGCTGAAGCACAAGTTGCTCCGCAAGGATTTCACGTCGCTCGCCGAGATCATGAAGGTGGCCAACGCAATCGCTATGTCCGATTCTGCGACGCGCCCTATCCAGCTCAGAGTTGGAGGTGTAATCCGGTCACCAGGGGCTCCGCAGTCAGACACAGGGAACCAAGGCCTTAGTCGGAAGGAAAGGAGAGAGAACAACCGCAACAACAACAACAACAACCAGCAGAACAATGGCAAGCGCAAGGATGAGCAGCCAGATACTCAGTACGGCAGTCGGCAGGTGGCCGCTGTCCAGAATGAAGAAGATCCGGGGGCTGCAGGAGGCAGTCGGAAGATGAATCCTAATGTAAGGCCGCATGGGCAGATGAAGCCCAAGTACACGTTTGATGATATGCTGGATGCACCGTGCAAATTGCACAGCACTCCCGGCAGGCCGTCTGCGCATACCACTCGGTAGTGTGATTTTGTGAGAAGGATTGCAAAGGGAGAAGCTTTACCACCTCCACCCCCACAACACCCCAGAACAGAGGACCACCTCAGCAGCAGAACCAGTTCCCGCGGAAAGACGCCGCTTACATGATTTTCACCAGCGAATCCACCGACAAGGGCAGTCGGAGAGCCCGAGCTCAAGAAGTCAATGCCACCATGCCGCCGATTCCTCAGTTCATGCATTGGTCCGAGTGTCCTATATCCTGGGACAGAGCAGATCACCCCACCATTGTGCCGAATCCGGGCAATTATCCGCTTGTGGTTGATGCTCTGTTCGCAGGACCAAGGTTCGCATGCAAGTTCTCCCGAGTGCTCGTCGATGGAGGAAGCACAATCGACATTCTGTACAGAGACACCTTGATCAAGCTAGGGCTCACCGAGAAGGATCTGGAGCGCAGTAGGAAGACTTTTCACGGGATTGTCCCGGGGTTGTCTTGTACCCCCATGGGTCGCATTCGGCTGGACGTCATATTTGGCACAGAGGAGAATTTCAGGAGGGAGCCGATTTGGTTCGAGGTCGCCGACCTCAGCAGTCCTTATCATGCTCTGTTGGGATTGCCCGCATTTGCCAAGTTCATGTTCAACGCACAGCAGACTTACCTCAAGATGAAGATCCCAGGGCCAAACAACGTCATCACCGTCATCGGGGACTTCAGGAAGTCCCTCGAGTGCACGTCGGCTGGCAGCAGTTTGGCTGATTCTCAGGTGGTCGAAACGGAGAAGCGTCAGCTCGGCAAAGTGATTGCAATGGCGCAAGCGCAGAACAAGAATCCACTCCGAGTTGGCCCAGCCAAGAGAGCAGATGAGGAATCGGCTTTTCAGTCGGCCAAGGACAGCAAGAAGATCGCTCTAGATCCCTCCGACTCAACCAAGTTCGTTGTAGTCGGAGCTGGACTTATCGACAAATAGGAAACCGAGATCGTCGAGTTTCTCCGTGAGAATCGGGACATCTTCGCATGGTCTCCACAAGACATGCCTGGTGTGCCGAGAGAACTCGCCGAGCACAAGCTGCACATTCGGCCAGGCTCGAAGCCGGTCAATTAACCCCTGAGAAGTTTTTCTGAAGATAAGAGAAGGGCAATCGACGAAGAGATTGCGAAGCTGCAAGCTGCAGGTTTCATCATGGAAGTGTTTTACCCCGAGTGGCTGGCGAATCCAGTCCTCATCATGAAGAAGAACAAGACCTGGCGCATGTGTATCGACTACACCTGCTTGAACAAGGCGTGCACGAAGGATCCGTTTGCTCTGCCCCGTATCGATCAAGTAATTGATTCTACGGCCGGCTGTGAGCTTTTGTCTTTTCTGGATGCCACAGCTGGCTATCACCAGATCAAACTTGCTGTGGAAGATCAAATAAAAATTGCATTTATAACCCCTTTCGGGGCTTGTTGTTATATCACCATGCCTTTTGGTTTGAAAATTGGAGGTGCCACTTATCAGCGCACAATTCAGAGGTGCACACACTCCCAACTCGGCAGAAATCTCCACGTCTACGTGGACGATTTGGTGGTGAAGTCGGCAAAGGGAGTCACACTTCTAGACGACCTCCGAGAGACATTTGCAAATTTGAGAACTTATCAGATCAAGCTCAATCCGGAGAAATGTGTTTTTGGAGTCCAAGCCGGCAAGCTCTTGGGATTTCTCATTTCCGAGAGAGGAATCGAATGCAATCCCGAGAAGATAGCCGCAATCGAGCGCATGGAGCAACCCAAGAACCTGAAGCAAGTGCAGAAATTCACCGGTTGCCTCGCCTCACTCAGCCGATTTCTCAGTCGGCTGGGTGAAAAATCAATCCCGTTATATCAGCTGATGAAGAAAACAGAGAAGTTCACCTGGACCCCCCAAGCAAGCGAAGCATTCCGAGAGCTCAAGCGCATGCTTTCCACTGCGCCGATTCTGGATGCCCTGATTGAGAAGGATCCAATGATGTTGTACATTGCGGCAACCAATCGGGTGATCAGTGCAGTTATGGTGGTGGAGCGGCCCGAGAAGGACAAGGCACAGCAGATTCAGCGACCTGTGTATTACATCAGTGAAGTGCTCTCGGCGTCCAAGAAGAACTACCCTCACTACCAGAAGATGTGCTATGGAGTGTACATGGCGGCCAAGAGATTGAAGCCATATTTTCAAGCCCACTTGGTCACGGTCGTCAGCTCGGCTCCATTGGCTGACATCATAGGAAGAAGAGATGCAACCGGGAGAGTGGCGAAGTGGGCAATCGAGATCGCCAACCATGGCATCCAGTATGAGCCGAGAACAACAATCAAGTCGCAAGCGTTGGCCGATTTCCTGGTGGACTGGGCTGAAACTCAATATATGCCGCAGCTCCCAGGATCGGATTTCTGGCGAATGCATTTTGACGGATCCAAGATGAAGAGCGGCCTAGGGGCTGGCGTAGTGCTCACTTCACCAAGAGGAGATCAACTGCAATATGTGCTCCAAATTCACTTTGCAGCATCAAACAACGTTGCCGAGTACGAAGCCCTTGTGCATGGTATCAAGCTCGCCAAGGAAATCGGCATTCGGAATATTGAGTGCTTTGGTGACTCCGATTTGGTAGTATAGCAGTGCACAGGCACCTGGGATGCAAAGGATGCAAATATGGCAAGCTATCGTTTCCTAGTGCAGCAGATCAGTGGATACTTTGAAGGATGTGAGTTCCACCATGTGCCGAGAGCAAGAAACGAAGCAGCAGATGCATTGTCCAAGCTCGGCTCAACAAGGCAAGCTATCCCACCAGGCGTATCACTTGAGCACATCAGGAAGCCATCCATCATGCCATCCCAGAGTCTGAGTCCATCTTCATCTCGGAGACCGACCTTGAAGCGTTGAAGAAGGAAAAAAGAAGCTCAACCAGCAAAAATTCCAGCTCTGAAGAAGCAGTCAAGTGCCCAAGGTGCAGCAGCAGCACCAGGGGCTGCCGATTGCAAACCAGGGGCTGCCGAATGCAGCAAGATGAGCAAAGCCAAAGGGAAGCAAGCAGCGGCAGCCCCAGATGGCACAGCCTCAGAAGAACCAATGACGTCAGGAATTGCCGATTGCAGTGAAGAAGTTCAAGCTCCAGACGAGCAGTCGCCACCAGGGGCTGCCGAATGCGCGCCAGGAGCCACAATCGGCGGTTCAGAGACAGAAGTCGAGATGACAGAAGTTCAAGAGGCCGAGATCCAAGAGGCCAATGGCCAAGAAACCGAGATCCAAGAAGAAGTTGCACCCCAGCATGCAGCAGTAATGGTAGTCGTCAGTGTGCCATCATGGGCACAACCGATTAGAGATTTCCTAGAAGACGGAGTCCTTCCAGAAGACGAAGCAGAGTCAAGACAAATCAGCCGCCGGTCTTGGGCATACACAATAATCAACAACGAGCTAGTGCGCAAAAGTGCAACTGGTGTCTTTCAGAGATGTGTAGAAGAGGACAGAGGCTTGGAGTTACTCAGAGACATCCATCAAGGTGAATGCGGTCATCACGCATCTGCAAAAGTCATTGCCAGCAAAGCTTTCCGACATGGTTTCTATTGGCCGACTGCGCTTGCAGCGGCTGAGAATTTGGTGAAATATTGCAAGGTCTGCCAGCGGTTCAAGGCAAAAAGTCATCAGCCAGCATCAGCATTGAAGACAATCCCAATAGCATGGCCATTTGCAGTATGGGGTTTGGATATGGTTGGTCCATTCAAGAGGGATCGGAGTGGCATGACACATCTCCTTGTTGCAGTGGATAAATTTACCAAGTGGATTGAAGCCCGCCCGATCAAGAAGTTGGATGGTCCGACTGCGGTCCGTTTTGTGGCCGACATCATGTGCAGATATGGCGTGCCCAATAGCATCATCACCGACAATGGCACCAATTTCGCAAAGGGGGCACTGGCTCGATATGCATCTCAGCAGGGCATTCGGCTTGATCTTGCGTCTGTGGCGCATCCCCAGTCGAATGGTCAAGTAGAAAGAGCAAATGGCCTCATCCTCTCGGGTATCAGACCCCGACTGGTGGAGCCACTTGAGAGGGCACCCGGAGCATGGATTGAAGAACTCCCAGCAGTACTGTTCAGCTTGAGGACCACACCAAACATGTCGACTGGATTCACTCCTTTCTTCCTGGTGTATGGTTCAGAAGCAATCATCCCATCCGACATCGAGTTTGATTCACCTCGGCATGCCTTATACACCGAAGAAGAAGCCAGGTTAGCACGAGAGGACGGCGCCGATCTCAAGGAAGAAGCCTGTTTGCTGGCCTTGTCCAGATCAACATCTCTCCTTGAGTGAGATTGCAGAACTCTTCCTTCTTGCGCTCCATCAACTCAACCAAAAGGTGGTACCCTCGAAAGGCAACACAGAACTCCTGCCAAGTCACTAAGTGACTATCTGGCTGCATAGCAACATACTTCTCCCACCATTCAGTAGCAGCACCTTCCAGAAAGTATGCCGCGAATATAACTCGATCATCGGGAGCAACATGTGCAGTATCAAGATTACGCTCGATGGAACGGAGCCAATCATCAGCTTCAAGGGGCTCAGAAGAACATCGGAATACCGGTGGCTTGAGGAGGATGAAGTCCTGGATGCTCACAACCACATTGCAATGACGCGAGGTATTCTGCTCGATGAGCTCCAGAAGGCGTGTTTGGTCGCATTGATTCTTCTCAGCTTCCATCATGATTTCCGCCGCAGAAGACGGTGGTAGAGGTTCATCATCATTTCGATTCCGAACACGGTCTCGATTCCGACGAACAGCACTACGAGTTCCACCTGACATCCTGTGTGATAAAAATCAGCAATATGAACAGGTTGAATGATGGATTCAAGGATAACAAGACATGATGAAGGCGGAAAGGATTATAATGCGAAGGCAAAGATTCACAGAAACATGGGAAAAATCCGGCAGCATAACGGCTACATCGGGATGAAAACAAGATAACCTCGAGGAGATTGAACAGAACTTCCTCAAGGAACTCAAAACTCGATGAGTCTGGACGACCACAACAATCCTACGGCTACAAAGAAGCAAACAACGAGATGTTCTAGTAAGACATAGATGAGCCTAGTCCTATCATCCCGTAGAAAAGATAAGGGTGACCCAGAACTCAGATCGATGAGGGTAAGGAGAAAAAGAAGCCTTACGTTGTTCCCTTATATACCCAAGTAACTATATAACTATAGAATGCTAGACTCGACTTCGACCAAGGGTTTCTAATCCTACATACAGTCCTGCTCTGATACCAAGTCTGTCGGGACCCGGGGTTAGCGTATGTAATTCCAGTCACGATACAATCACATGGAGAGCCGAGAACCGTACCCACTTGTCTAAGCAGACAAGGCCAAGCACAGAACGTTCTCGGTAAGCATCGAACGTGAGGGGCATCCCATTCAGGCCGGATGATCAACTGAGATGGGTCCTCAACGTCCGCTCACAAGTCTAAATGCTTATGGGTGGTGAATCCCATACTCATAGACAAGTCGCCCCAACCATGTTATCGATTGGATCCTAACTCTTACATAGACTTACTCCAGCCCGATCACTTAGTCGGGGTCTAGGGCGGGCTCGATCATACAACAAAGTGTGCACGTGACAGAGTCACGGACAATCGCATCGCGATGCCCCAAGATGCGCACATCTAAGGGCCACTTGGTGTATAAAAGACCGCCAGCCAGATCACAACTAAGGTCTCGAAAACCCATACTAAGACATGCATGTTATAAACATACACGCAGCACACATGCCTAGTATGAACAGCAGGTATCAACACATAACTCTACAAAGTACTCTTTATTGATATACACATAGAGTAAACAATGATCACATGTCTGTGATCAACATTACATCATACAATGGAAGCAATTTAGGTCTGAGTACAGACAAGTTTAACAAATGGCTTAGAGAAGCCTTGTAAACAAAGATGCCCTTCCACGAGGGACCAGACTGCTGTCTGGGACTATGCTAACTTAGTCAACATCGAGCTTCACGAAGGTGACTCCATCAGGGTCCGGTTTCTTATCTAAAACATAGAATAAGCAAACGTGAGTACAAAGTCGTACTCAGCAAGACTTACATCAGAACTACACTACTCATGCTCAAGTATCAAGGTAAAGGAGGTGGGGTTTCATCATGCAGAAGTGCCAGCTTTGACTTGGCTAATCCTGTACTACGAGTACCAGACTTGAGGTAAGAAGCGTACACGAGTCCACTACATCTCCAACCAATTACACCACTATGGTGCCTTCCTCGACTTCCCCACGAAGAAGCACACCATAGCACTCACACTTATCTTGCGAGTTTTATAAGTATCCATTCAAGTTATCTATGATCAAGTAGAGGTTTCCAAGTAGTCCATAACCGCGGACACGGCTATTCGAATAGTTCATTAACCCTGCAGGGGTGTACATCTTCACACGCGTGTCATCACTTATCGCCTCGTTCTTGGCATCCTTCAAGCAGATGTAGGACGTGGATGAAACCAAGGCACTAACCTCACATCACCTTCTCTAATCCAGGAGTCGACTACCTGAGTTTGGCACCGCTCGAGAGTCCGGCCGGTTCCACGAAACGGACTCAGATAATGTAAGGGACCGAGACGCCACCTCTGCCAGATGGTTTTACTGCCTCACAAGTCCACCACATATCTAGGATGATGCAACCTTTCTTCATCTTTTTCTATGCACATGCTAAATGGAAAACCCGAATCTATTGTGACTCCTGGACCGGATCGGTATGTAAAGAGGCCAAACGGGGCTCCCATAAACCCTACATGTGGTCATACTCTTTGTCTTGGATCACAAAACAGGAACTCGGGGCCTAGGGTAGTGTTCAACGAGACAACCCACTGTGTACTCCTACACAGCCTCTCATCGTTCACCTTTGTTTAGGGTGGATTCACCAACACGTTTCACTTTCATCAACACCACTGTGTTCATTCCATCCCGACTCACAAACAAAACATCCTCATTGTACCACTAAGCAGAAAAAGCAGTAACAATTGTAGGGGCCACATGCTCATCAACCAATTCCTAAATCTGCTAGGATTGTGGTTTGCTTAATACGGTGGCAGAATGATAGGTCATGCATCGGAATGGGTTCAACTTTGCGAAAGAACGTGTCTCGGTGATCTCCTAAACATGCATAAGCGAGACTGAGAGGGAAAATAGGATTTTATAGATATGATCAATGGGGTTTGCTTGCCTTGCTGACGAGGTTCGATAACGGTGTCTTCAACGAAGGGGGTGGCCTTCGGTTCCAGTTGCACGTCTATCGAGCAAACAATCAAACAATGGTATAAATTTATTTGCAATGCATCAAACACATGATCAATATTGAAATGGTGATGTTCTTGGTCACAAAGTGTGTACAATTCCATTTAAAAGAAGTCACATGCAAAGTCATTTGCAAATGTGCCTCAAATTTGAATTTGAATTAAAGCCATATGGATGTTTTGCACTGTTCACCCAATTTTAATTGGTCAAACATGGAAACAGAGCCCATATTCATAATCCTTGGATTTTTCTGATAATTTTAGACATATTATTTGTTATATTTGGAGTTCATATGAATTAGTTATGAATTTCCCAAGTTTAAATGATTTTCTGGAATTTTCTGGAATTACTTTAATTCTTTTCTATTTCTGGAAATTCTTTACTGCGTCATCATTGCGTGGGTATGACGTCAAGGGGGGATGACCAGTGGGTCCAGGCTGTCAGCCTCAGGGGGTTAATCCCCGGTTGGATTAACTTAACAGAGGGGTTAAATAAGGGGCAGGGCCCACCTGTCATTGGGCTTGGGGTGGTTTAGCTGGGTCATTAGCACTAATGACCGGCGGCTAACCGCCGGTGACCTCGGTCACGGCGGCGCAGCACGGGGGTGGTGCTCCCGGTGGCTATTTGGTGCGGGGCTTGAACCAAACTGAACGCCAAGGAGCCGCGGTTCAAATGGAGGGCTCGGGGGAGTGTGGGGAGGACCAGGGGCTCACCGGCGACGAGGAACGGCGGGGGCCGTGGCACTGGACCGGCGGGCTTGGTGATTCCGGCTACGACAAGAGCAACGGCGGGCACAGGGAGATAGAGGGGCTCACCAGGAGCGTTCTGGTCGTAGCCAGGGGTGTTGGGGACGCCAGACGATGAAGTAATTGACGGGGAACTCCGCGGCGGCCGGCGGCAATCCGGTGAAGGGGACGACGACTCCAGGGCTTTCGCGGTTCGATTAGTCGAGGGCTTCGACATAGAAGACAGCGGCGCTCTGCCTGGACATGGTCGCAGAGGCTGAGGAGGCGAGTGGCCACGGTTCTCGACGGTGGTGCTCCGGCGTGCTCTCTGCGGCGGCTAAAATCGCGAGCTGAGGAGCGGGGAGAGGAACCTGGGAGGGAGGAACGGGGTGCGGGGTGAAAGAGCAGCTCCGTGGCGTGCTCGGCTGCGAGGAGGAGGCCTAGAAGGCTCCTGGCCGTCGAGGTGGCCGTCGGCGCCCCCCTGCCCTCCACCGAGCTGCTTCGGGGGAAGGGGAGGTAGACGACAAGTCCCCCGGGCTGGGCTGGGCCGGCCAGTGGAGAAGTGGGCTTCGCCCCTGGCGTGAGGTAATCCTTTGCTGTTTTCTGTTCTTTTTATTTTTCTGTTTCATTTGTTTTGCCTAGATTTAAAATAGCTAGGCATTTTTAATAAATGTCCATATACTTTTATAAATCCTAGGTGACCAGTAGCCAGTCACATAAATAATTTGGACATTTTTGAAATTCAAAACCTTTGAATTTCAATTCAAATAGGGGTAAACTTTAATTTCCAGAGCACTTTTGAATATTAGAAAATTCCATGTGCATGGGATTGATCCCAAACCACTTTTAAAATGATCAGCAACATTTCTAGGAATTTTCCAAACATTCAAATGATTTTTGGAAAAATATTTTTATCTGGCCATTTGATTTAAATTCTCAGGGCTTTTCTTTTCCCCATTTTTGATTTTCCTTTTGAATTTTTCATGATGCAAAGGGACAAGCAAACCCTAGCACTTACCCTAGTTGGGGTTCTGACAACTCGCCCCCACTCAAAAGAATCTCGTCCTGAGATTCAGAAGTCGTCGGGAGGAAGGTGGGGTACTCGGCACGGAGGAGGTCTTCTCTTTCCCATGTTGCTTCTTTCTCGGAGTGATGTGACCATTGAACTTTAAGGAACCTGATCTTCTGACGACGAGTGACACGCTCTGCGGAATCAAGAATACGAACAGGGTACTCTCGATAAGAAAGGTCATCTTGAAGATCAAGCGTTTCATGGTCGACTTCGCGGATGGGGTCCTTGAAGAAACGCCTGAGTTGTGACACATGGAATACGTCATGTACTCGGGAAAGGTGCGGAGGTAGTTCAAGTTGGTAGGCAACTTCTCCACGTTTAGCTAGAATGCGGAAAGGTCCGATGTAACGGGGGGCCAACTTGCCTTTGATACCGAATCTTTGGGTTCCCTTCAGAGGAGTAACCCGAAGGTAAGCCTTCTCATCCAGATTGTAGCTCTCCTTTCTATGATGACGATCATAGTAGCTTTTCTGACGAGATTGAGCAGCTTTCAAATGATCACGAACAATGCGAACTTGCTCTTCTGCTTCCTTGATCAAATCCGGTCCAAAGAGTTATCTTTCACCGGTTTCTGACCAGTTTAGGGGTGTTCGACATCGTCGTCCATAGAGGAATTCAAAGGGAGCCATGTTCAGACTAGACTGATAGCTATTGTTATAAGAAAATTCGGCAAATGGAAGAGATTTCTCCCAATTCTTTCCGAAAGAGATAACACAAGCTCTGAGCATGTCTTCCAAGATTTGATTAACCATTTCAACTTGACCGCTAGACTGAGGGTGGAAAGCTGTACTAAAGGATAGATGAGTTCCCATAGCATTTTGAAAACTTTCCCAAAATCTAGAGGTGAAAAGGCTACCACGATCAGAATTGATCACCAAAGGAACACCGTGAAGAGACACTATTCTAGAGACGTACAAGTCTGCTAACTGGCTAGCAGTTATAGACTCACGAACGGGAAGGAAGTGAGCAACTTTTGAAAGTCGATCAATGACAACGAAGATGGCATCATTTCCTTTCTGGGTTTTTGGAAAGCCGGTGATGAAGTCCATACCGACCTTGTCCCATTTCCACTCGGGAATAGACAATGGTTGAAGAGTACCAGCAGGTCTTTGGTGTTCTGCCTTAATGCGACGACAAACATCACATTAGGCAACAAATTGTGCAATGTCTCTCTTCATCCGGGTCCACCAAAATCTCTGGCGTAGATCTCGGTACATTTTTGTGCTACCGGGATGAATGGAGAGGGGAGTGTCATGAGCTTCCTTAAGGATCAAATGCTTTAGGTCTTCATTTTCAGGAACTACTAAACGATTTTCAAAGAATATCGTTCCTTGATCATTTGCAGAGAAACATTTAGCAACTCCGCTAGCAATGTTCTGCTTGATCTCTTGAATACTACTATCTTGTTTCTGGGCAGCTATGATTTGATCCTCAAGGGTTGGTTTCGCCACCAAGCTGAAAAGAGATCCACGAGGAACAATCTCGAGATTGAGCTTTCGAAATTCCTCATGAAGAAGTGGTTGATACTGCTGTAACATAAGGTTGTTACAGTACGACTTACGACTTAGTGCATCAGCCATGACATTGGCCTTGCCTGGGGTGTAAGAAATTCCTAAGTCATAATCTTTTATCAACTCTATCCAGCGTCTTTGCCTGAGATTAAGATCTGGCTGGGTGAAAATATATTTGAGGCTTTGGTGGTCGGAATAAATCTCACAGCGATTACCAAGGAGGTAATGTCGCCAAGTCTTCAGGGCATGAACTACGGCAGCGAGTTCAAGATCATGGGTAGGATAGTTCTCTTCATGTGGCCGCAACTGGCGTGAAGCATAAGCTACCACATGTCGATCTTTCATAAGTATGCATCCTAACCCTTGCCGTGAAGCATCACAATAGATCTCGAAATCCCTTTTGGTGTCTGGAGGTGCAAGTACGGGTGCAGAAGTCAATATTCTTTTTAGATCTTGAAAGCTTTCCTCGCACTTGGGAGTCCATTGGAATTTCTTATCTTTCTTGAGGAGTTCAGTAAGAGGCTTTGCAACTTTAGAAAAGTTCTCGACGAAGCGGCGGCAATAGCTGGCTAGGCCAAGAAAACTCCTAACTTGCTTAACGGATTCAGGTGGAGTCCAGTCAAGGACGGCCTGAACTCTCTCGGGATTGACTGCAACACCTTTCGCAGAAATCACGTGGCCTAAGTAGGTCACTTCTGGTAGCCAAAATTCACACTTGGAGAACTTGGCATAAAGGCGGTGCTCTCTAAGTTTCCTCAATACCAGCCTTAGGTGTTGGGCATGATCTTCTTCGTTCTTCGAGTAGATGAGAATATCATTGAGATAAACCACAACAAATTTATCTAGGTACTCCATGAAGATCGAATTCATCAAGCGTGAGAATGTGGCGGGGGCATTGGTTAAACCGAAGGACATGACGGTATACTCGTAAAGACCATAACGAGTAGTAAAAGCCGTTTTGGGTATGTCCTCATTTCGGATTTTGATTTGATGATAGCCTAATCTCAAATCCATCTTGGAGAAGACAGAGGATCCTGCAAGTTGATCATAAAGATCATTGATCCTGGGCAGTGGGTACTTGTTCTTTATCGTCGCTAGATTTAGCGGGCGATAGTCTACGCACATCCTTTCTGTTCCATCTTTCTTTGTTACGAACAGAACGGGGCAACCCCATGGCGATGAGCTAGGGCGGATGAAGCCTTTTGCCAACGAAGCATCAAGTTGGGTTTTTAGCTCAGCTAACTCATGTGGGGCCATCCTATATGGGCGTCTGGAAATTGGGGCTGTGCTTGGTATAAGATCCACTATGAATTCTACACACCTGTCGGGTGGCATTCCCGGCAGCTCTTCAGGAAAGACATCCGGAAAGTCACGAACCACCGGAACATCTTCAGGGTCTGGAAGTGGAAGCACATTCAAAGTATGCACCTGGATTCTAGAGCTGGGTGATGTATAGTCAATGGTCTGGCCTGAAGGATGGGTGAGTTTGACTGATTTGGCTTTATAATCAAGGAAAGCATTTTGCCTTGATAACCAATCCATTCCTAGGATGACATCAATGTTCGAAGACTTGAGGGCTATAAGAGAAGCAAGGAATACTAAACCCTCAATTGCAATTTGATTGCCATGGCTTACTCTATTAGTTTGCCACTTTGAACCAGGAGTTTGAATGATCATTGGAGAAAACATTTCTTCAAAGGGGAACTCATGACGAAGTGCATAACTCTCCGACATGAATGAATGAGAAACTCCTGGATCGAAAGAACGGAGGCGGGGACATGATTGATGGGAGTGTGCCAAGAATGACGTCGGAAGCAACAGTGGTTTCCTCAATTGAGATTTGGTTCACACAACCACTACTAGTGGACGAAGGCTTTGCTGGGAAGGCTTTGGTGGTTGATTTCTTTGGATGCTTGGGTCGAGAATGACGTGGTGCCATCAAGACCTGAGGGCATTGACGATAGTAATGGCCTGGAAGACCACACTTAAAGCATACCCTGTCTGAAATGTTGGGAGTGGAATTGCTTGGTTGCACACCATCATTCCGGGGTGGAATAATATGTTGGGGTGGATGGCATATATTCGGTGGTGGCCTCTGCAGAAAGTTTTGAGGTATGGCTCTGGTTGGAATCCAAATTCGGCGTTTCTGAGGGGCTGAACTGGAAGAAGAAGCAAGCTCAAGAGCATGCTTGCGGGACTCTTCGAAATTTTCATTGCCATGCTCAGCTCTGAAGGATCTGTTGACTAAATCCTCAAAGGTGGCAAATTCGATGAGGTTGAGATCATGACGAAGGATGGGGCTAAGTCCTTTACGGAACCTTGCCTGCTTTCTGGCATCGGTGGTGATCTCATCTTGGGCATACCGGGCAAGATGGTTGAACTCTCTCACATACTCGTGCATGGAAATATCTCCTTGAGTGAGATTGCAGAACTCTTCCTTCTTGCGCTCCATCAACTCATCCAAAAGGTGGTACCCTCGAAAGGCAACACAGAACTCCTGCCAAGTCACTAAGTGACTATCTGGCTGCATAGCAACATACTTCTCCCACCATTCAGTAGCAGCACCTTCCAGAAAGTATGCCGCGAATATAACTCGATCATCGGGAGCAACATGTGCAGTATCAAGATTACGCTCGATGGAACGGAGCCAATCATCAGCTTCAAGGGGCTCAGAAGAACATCGGAATACCGGTGGCTTGAGGAGGATGAAGTCCTGGATGCTCACAACCACATTGCAATGACGCGAGGTATTCTGCTCGATGAGCTCCAGAAGGCGTGTTTGGTCGCATTGATTCTTCTCAGCTTCCATCATGATTTCCGCCGCAGAAGATGGTGGTAGAGGTTCATCATCATTTCGATTCCGAACACGGTCTCGATTCCGACGAACGGCACTACGAGTTCCACCTGACATCCTGTGTGATAAAAATCAGCAATATGAACAGGTTGAATGATGGATTCAAGGATAACAAGACATGATGAAGGCGGAAAGGATTATAATGCGAAGGCAAAGATTCACAGAAACATGGGAAAAATCCGGCAGCATAACGGCTACATCGGGATGAAAACAAGATAACCTCGAGGAGATTGAACAGAACTTCCTCAAGGAACTCAAAACTCGATGAGTCTGGACGACCACAACAATCCTACGGCTACAAAGAAGCAAACAACGAGATGTTCTAGTAAGACATAGATGAGCCTAGTCCTATCATCCCGTAGAAAAGATAAGGGTGACCCAGAACTCAGATCGATGAGGGTAAGGAGAAAAAGAAGCCTTACGTTGTTCCCTTATATACCCAAGTAACTATATAACTATAGAATGCTAGACTCGACTTCGACCAAGGGTTTCTAATCCTACATACAGTCCTGCTCTGATACCAAGTCTGTCGGGACCCGGGGTTAGCGTATGTAATTCCAGTCACGATACAATCACATGGAGAGCCGAGAACCGTACCCACTTGTCTAAGCAGACAAGGCCAAGCACAGAACGTTCTCGGTAAGCATCGAACGTGAGGGGCATCCCATTCAGGCCGGATGATCAACTGAGATGGGTCCTCAACGTCCGCTCACAAGTCTAAATGCTTATGGGTGGTGAATCCCATACTCATAGACAAGTCGCCCCAACCATGTTATCGATTGGATCCTAACTCTTACATAGACTTACTCCAGCCCGATCACTTAGTCGGGGTCTAGGGCGGGCTCGATCATACAACAAAGTGTGCACGTGACAGAGTCACGGACAATCGCATCGCGATGCCCCAAGATGCGCACATCTAAGGGCCACTTGGTGTATAAAAGACCGCCAGCCAGATCACAACTAAGGTCTCGAAAACCCATACTAAGACATGCATGTTATAAACATACACGCAGCACACATGCCTAGTATGAACAGCAGGTATCAACACATAACTCTACAAAGTACTCTTTATTGATATACACATAGAGTAAACAATGATCACATGTCTGTGATCAACATTACATCATACAATGGAAGCAATTTAGGTCTGAGTACAGACAAGTTTAACAAATGGCTTAGAGAAGCCTTGTAAACAAAGATGCCCTTCCACGAGGGACCAGACTGCTGTCTGGGACTATGCTAACTTAGTCAACGTCGAGCTTCACGAAGGTGACTCCATCAGGGTCCGGTTTCTTATCTAAAACATAGAATAAGCAAACGTGAGTACAAAGTCGTACTCAGCAAGACTTACATCAGAACTACACTACTCATGCTCAAGTATCAAGGTAAAGGAGGTGGGGTTTCATCATGCAGAAGTGCCAGCTTTGACTTGGCTAATCCTGTACTACGAGTACCAGACTTGAGGTAAGAAGCGTACACGAGTCCACTACATCTCCAACCAATTACACCACTATGGTGCCTTCCTCGACTTCCCCACGAAGAAGCACACCATAGCACTCACACTTATCTTGCGAGTTTTATAAGTATCCATTCAAGTTATCTATGATCAAGTAGAGGTTTCCAAGTAGTCCATAACCGCGGACACGGCTATTCGAATAGTTCATTAACCCTGCAGGGGTGTACATCTTCACACGCGTGTCATCACTTATCGCCTCGTTCTTGGCATCCTTCAAGCGGATGTCGGACGTGGATGAAACCAAGGCACTAACCTCACATCACCTTCTCTAATCCAGGAGTCGACTACCTGAGTTTGGCACCGCTCGAGAGTCCGGCCGGTTCCACGAAACGGACTCAGATAATGTAAGGGACCGAGACGCCACCTCTGCCAGATGGTTTTACTGCCTCACAAGTCCACCACATATCTAGGATGATGCAACCTTTCTTCATCTTTTTCTATGCACATGCTAAATGGAAAACCCGAATCTATTGTGACTCCTGGACCGGATCGGTATGTAAAGAGGCCAAACGGGGCTCCCATAAACCCTACATGTGGTCATACTCTTTGTCTTGGATCACAAAACAGGAACTCGGGGCCTAGGGTAGTGTTCAACGAGACAACCCACTGTGTACTCCTACACAGCCTCTCATCGTTCACCTTTGTTTAGGGTGGATTCACCAACACGTTTCACTTTCATCAACACCACTGTGTTCATTCCATCCCGACTCACAAACAAAACATCCTCATTGTACCACTAAGCAGCAAAAGCAGTAACAGTTGTAGGGGCCACATGCTCATCAACCAACTCCTAAATCTGCTAGGATTGTGGTTTGCTTAATACAGTGGAAGAATGATAGGTCATGCATCGGAATGGGTTCAACTATGCGAAAGAACGTGTCTCGGTGATCTCCTAAACATGCATAAGCGAGACTGAGAGGGAAAATAGGATTTTATAGACATGATCAATGGGGTTTGCTTGCCTTGCTGACGAGGTTCGATAACGGTGTCTTCAACGAAGGGGGTGGCCTCCGGTTCCAGTTGCACGTCTATCGAGCAAACAATCAAACAATGGTATAAATTTATTTGCAATGCATCAAACACATGATCAATATTGAAATGGTGATGTTCTTGGTCACAAAGTGTGTACAATTCCATTTAAAAGAAGTCACATGCAAAGTCATTTGCAAATGTGCCTCAAATTTGAATTTGAATTAAAGCCATATGGATGTTTTGCCCTGTTCACCCAATTTTAATTGGTCAAACATGGAAACAGAGCCTATATTCATAATCCTTGGATTTTTCTGATAATTTTAGACATATTATTTGTTATATTTGGAGTTCATATGAATTAGTTATGAATTTCCCAAGTTTAAATGATTTTCTGGAATTTTCTGGAATTACTTTAATTCTTTTCTATTTCTGGAAATTCTTTACTGCGTCAGCATTGCGTGGGGATGACGTCAAGGGGGGATGACCAGTGGGTCCAGGCTGTCAGCCTCAGGGGGTTAATCCCCGGTTGGATTAACTTAACAGAGGGGTTAAATTAGGGGCAGGGCCCACCTGTCATTGGGCTTGGGGTGGTTTAGCTGGGTCATTAGCACTAATGACCGGAGGCTAACCGCCGGTGACCTCGGTCACGGCGGCGCAGCACGGGGGTGGTGCTCCCGGTGGCTATTTGGTGCGGGGCTTGAACCAAACTGACCGCCAAGGAGCCGCGGTTCAAATGGAGGGCTCGGGGGAGTGTGGGGAGGACCAGGGGCTCACCGGCGACGAGGAACGGCGGGGGCCGTGGCACTGGACCGGCGGGCTTGGTGATTCCGGCTACGACAAGAGCAACGGAGGGCATAGGGAGATAGAGGGGCTCACCAGGAGCGTTCTGGTCGTAGCCAGGGGTGTTGGGGACGCCAGAAGACGAAGTAATTGACGGGGAACTCCGCGGCGGCCGGCGGCAATCCGGTGAAGGGGACGACGACTCCAGGGCTTTCGCGGTTCGATTAGTCGAGGGCTTCGACATAGAAGACAGCGGCGCTCTGCCTGGACATGGTCGCAGAGGCTGAGGAGGCGAGTGGCCACGGTTCTCGACGGTGGTGCTCCGGCGTGCTCTCTGCGGCGGCTAAAATCGCGAGCTGAGGAGCGGGGAGAGGAACCTGGGAGGGAGGAACGGGGTGCGGGGTGAAAGAGCAGCTCCGTGGCGTGCTCGGCTGCGAGGAGGAGGCCTAGAAGGCTCCTGGCCGTCGAGGTGGCCGTCGGCGCCCCCCTGCCCTCCACCGAGCTGCTTCGGGGGAAGGGGAGGTAGACGACAAGTCCCCCGGGCTGGGCTGGGCCGGCCAGTGGAGAAGTGGGCTTCGCCCCTGGCGTGAGGTAATCCTTTGCTGTTTTCTGTTCTTTTTATTTTTCTGTTTCATTTGTTTTGCCTAGATTTAAAATAGCTAGGCATTTTTAATAAATGTCCATATACTTTTATAAATCCTAGGTGACCAGTAGCCAGTCACATAAATAATTTGGACATTTTTGAAATTCAAAACCTTTGAATTTCAATTCAAATAGGGGTAACCTTTAATTTCCAGAGCACTTTTGAATATTAGAAAATTCCATGTGCATGGGATTGATCCCAAACCACTTTTAAAATGATCAGCAACATTTCTAGGAATTTTCCAAACATTCAAATGATTTTTGGAAAAATATTTTTATCTGGCCATTTGATTTAAATTCTCAGGGCTTTTCTTTTCCCCATTTTTGATTTTCCTTTTGAATTTTTCATGATGCAAAGGGACAAGCAAACCCTAGCACTTACCCTAGTTGGGGTTCTGACAACTCGCCCCCACTCAAAAGAATCTCGTCCTGAGATTCAGAAGTCGTCGGGAGGAAGGTGGGGTACTCGGCACGGAGGAGGTCTTCTCTTTCCCATGTTACTTCTTTCTCGGAGTGATGTGACCATTGAACTTTAAGGAACCTGATCTTCTGACGACGAGTGACACGCTCTGCGGAATCAAGAATACGAACAGGGTACTCTCGATAAGAAAGGTCATCTTGAAGATCAAGCGTTTCATGGTCGACTTCGCGGATGGTGTCCTTGAAGCAACGCCTGAGTTGTGACACATGGAATACGTCATGTACTCGGGAAAGGTGCGGAGGTAGTTCAAGTTGGTAGGCAACTTCTCCACGTTTAGCTAGAATGCGGAAAGGTCCGATGTAACGGGGGGCCAACTTGCCTTTGATACCGAATCTTTGGGTTCCCTTCAGAGGAGTAACCCGAAGGTAAGCCTTCTCATCCAGATTGTAGCTCTCCTTTCTATGATGACGATCATAGTAGCTTTTCTGACGAGATTGAGCGGCTTTCAAACGATCACGAACAATGCGAACTTGCTCTTCTGCTTCCTTGATCAAATCCGGTCCAAAGAGTTATCTTTCACCGGTTTCTGACCAGTTTAGGGGTGTTCGACATCGTCGGCCATAGAGGAATTCAAAGGGAGCCATGTTCAGACTAGACTGATAGTTATTGTTATAAGAAAATTCGGCAAATGGAAGAGATTTCTCCCAATTCTTTCCGAAAGAGATAACACAAGCTCTGAGCATGTCTTCCAAGATTTGATTAACCATTTCAACTTGACCGCTAGACTGAGGGTGGAAAGCTGTACTAAAGGATAGATGAGTTCCCATAGCATTTTGAAAACTTTCCCAAAATCTAGAGGTGAAAAGGCTACCATGATCAGAATTGATCACCAAAGGAACACCGTGAAGAGACACTATCTCTAGAGACGTACAAGTCTGCTAACTGGCTAGTAGTTATAGACTCACGAACACGAACGGGAAGGAAGTGAGCAACTTTTGAAAGTCGATCAATGACAACGAAGATGGCATCATTTCCTTTCTGGGTTTTTGGAAAGCCGGTGATGAAGTCCATACCGACCTTGTCCCATTTCCACTCGGGAATAGACAATGGTTGAAGAGCACCAGCAGATCTTTGGTGTTCTGCCTTAATGCGACGACAAACATCACATTCGGCAACAAATTGTGCAATGTCTCTCTTCATCCGGGTCCACCAAAATCTCTGGCGTAGATCTCGGTACATTTTTGTGCTACCGGGATGAATGGAGAGGGGAGTGTCATGAGCTTCCTTAAGGATCAGCTGCTTTAGGTCTTCATTTTCAGGAACTACTAAACGATTTTCAAAGAATATCGTTCCTTGATCATTTGCAGAGAAACATTTAGCAACTCCGCTAGCAATGTTCTGCTTGATCTCTTGAATACTACTATCTTGTTTCTGGGCAGCTATGATTTGATCCTCAAGGGTTGGTTTCGCCACCAAGCTGAAAAGAGATCCACGAGGAACAATCTCGAGATTGAGCTTTCGAAATTCCTCATGAAGAAGTGGTTGATACTGCTGTAACATAAGGTTGTTACAGTACGACTTACGACTTAGTGCATCAGCCATGACATTGGCCTTGCCTGGGGTGTAAGAAATTCCTAAGTCATAATCTTTTATCAACTCTATCCAGCGTCTTTGCCTGAGATTAAGATCTGGCTGGGTGAAAATATATTTGAGGCTTTGGTGGTCGGAATAAATCTCACAGCGATTACCAAGGAGGTAATGTCGCCAAGTCTTCAGGGCATGAACTACGGCAGCGAGTTCAAGATCATGGGTAGGATAGTTCTCTTCATGTGGCCGCAACTGGCGTGAAGCATAAGCTACAACATGTCGATCTTTCATAAGTATGCATCCTAACCCTTGCCGTGAAGCATCACAATAGATCTCGAAATCCCTTTTGGTGTCTGGAGGTGCAAGTACGGGTGCAGAAGTCAATATTCTTTTTAGATCTTGAAAGCTTTCCTCGCACTTGGGAGTCCATTGGAATTTCTTATCTTTCTTGAGGAGTTCAGTAAGAGGCTTTGCAACTTTAGAAAAGTTCTCGACGAAGCGGCGGCAATAGCTGGCTAGGCCAAGAAAACTCCTAACTTGCTTAACGGATTCAGGTGGAGTCCAGTCAAGGACGGCCTGAACTCTCTCGGGATTGACTGCAACACCTTTCGCAGAAATCACGTGGCCTAAGTAGGTCACTTCTGGTAGCCAAAATTCACACTTGGAGAACTTGGCATAAAGGCGGTGCTCTCTAAGTTTCCTCAATACCAGCCTTAGGTGTTGGGCATGATCTTCTTCGTTCTTCGAGTAGATGAGAATATCATTGAGATAAACCACAACAAATTTATCTAGGTACTCCATGAAGATCGAATTCATCAAGCGTGAGAATGTGGCGGGGGCATTGGTTAAACCGAAGGACATGACGGTATACTCGTAAAGACCATAACGAGTAGTAAAAGCCGTTTTGGGTATGTCCTCATTTCGGATTTTGATTTGATGATAGCCTAATCTCAAATCCATCTTGGAGAAGACAGAGGATCCTGCAAGTTGATCATAAAGATCATTGATCCTGGGCAGTGGGTACTTGTTCTTTATCGTCGCTAGATTTAGCGGGCGATAGTCTACGCACATCCTTTCTGTTCCATCTTTCTTTGTTACGAACAGAACGGGGCAACCCCATGGCGATGAGCTAGGGCGGATGAAGCCTTTTGCCAACGAAGCATCAAGTTGGGTTTTTAGCTCAGCTAACTCATGTGGGGCCATCCTATATGGGCGTCTGGAAATTGGGGCTGTGCCTGGTATAAGATCCACTATGAATTCTACACACCTGTCGGGTGGCATTCCCGGCAGCTCTTCAGGAAAGACATCCGGAAAGTCACGAACCACCGGAACATCTTCAGGGTCTGGAAGTGGAAGCACATTCAAAGTATGCACCTGGATTCTAGAGCTGGGTGATGTATAGTCAATGGTCTGGCCTGAAGGATGGGTGAGTTTGACTGATTTGGCTTTATAATCAAGGAAAGCATTTTGCCTTGATAACCAATCCATTCCTAGGATGACATCAATGTTCGAAGACTTGAGGGCTATAAGAGAAGCAAGGAATACTAAACCCTCAATTGCAATTTGATTGCCATGGCTTACTCTATTAGTTTGCCACTTTGAACCAGGAGTTTGAATGATCATTGGAGAAAACATTTCTTCAAAGGGGAACTCATGACGAAGTGCATAACTCTCCGACATGAATGAATGAGAAGCTCCTGGATCGAAAGAACGGAGGCGGGGACATGATTGATGGGAGTGTGCCAAGAATGACGTCGAAAGCAACAGTGGTTTCCTCAATTGAGATTTGGTTCACACAACCACTACTAGTGGATGAAGGCTTTGCTGGGAAGGCTTTGGTGGTTGATTTCTTTGGATGCTTGGGTCGAGAATGACGTGGTGCCATCAAGACCTGAGGGCATTGACGATAGTAATGGCCTGGAAGACCACACTTAAAGCATACCCTGTCTGAAATGTTGGGAGTGGAATTGCTTGGTTGCACACCATCATTCCGGGGTGGAATAATGTGTTGGGGTGGATGGCATATATTCGGTGGTGGCCTCTGCAGAAAGTTTTGAGGTATGGCTCTGGTTGGAATCCAAATTCGGCGTTTCTGAGGGGCTGAACTGGAAGAAGAAGCAAGCTCAAGAGCATGCTTGCGGGACTCTTCGAAATTTTCATTTCCATGCTCAGCTCTGAAGGATCTGTTGACTAAATCCTCAAAGGTAGCAAATTCGATGAGGTTGAGATCATGACGAAGGATGGGGCTAAGTCCTTTACGAAACCTTGCGTGCTTTCTGGCATCGGTGGTGATCTCATCTTGGGCATACCGGGAAAGACGGTTGAACTCTCTCACATACTCGTGCATGGACATCTCTCCTTGAGTGAGATTGCAGAACTCTTCCTTCTTGCGCTCCATCAACTCATCCAAAAGGTGGTACCCTCGAAAGGCAACACAGAACTCCTGCCAAGTCACTAAGTGATTATCTGGCTTCTTAGCAACATAGTTCTCCCACCATTCAGCAGCAGCACCTTCCAGAAAGTATGTCGCGAATATAACTCGATCATCGGGAGCAACATGTGCAGTATCAAGCTTACGCTCGATGGAACGGAGCAAATCATCAGCTTCTAGGGGCTCAGAAGAACATCGAAATACCGGTGGCTTGAGGAGGATGAAGACCTGGATGCTCACAACCACATTGCAATGACGCGAGGTATTCTGCTCGATGAGCTCCAGAAGGTGTGTTTGGTCGCGTTGATTCTTCTCAGCTTCCATCATGATTTCCGCCGCAGAAGACGGTGGTAGAGGTTCATCATCATTTCGATTCCGAACACGGTCTCGATTCCGACGAACAACACTACGAGTTCCACCTGACATCCTGTGTGATAAAAATCAGCAATCAGAACAGGTTGAATGATGGATTCAAGGATAACAAGACATGATGAAGGCGGAAAGGATTATAATGCGAAGGCAAAGATTCACAGAAACATGGGAAAATCCGGCAGCATAACGGCTACACCGGGATGAAAACAAGATAACCTCGAGGAGATTGAACAGAACTTCCTCAAGGAACTCAAAACTCGATGAGTCTGGACGACCACAACAATCCTACGGCTACAAAGAAGCAAACAACGAGATGTTCTAGTAAGACATAGATGAGCCTAGTCTTATCATCCCGTAGAAAAGATAAGGGTGACCCAGAACGCAGATCGATGAGGGTAAGGAGAAAAAGAAGCCTTACGTTGTTCCCTTATATACCCAAGTAACTATATAACTATAGAATGCTAGACTCGACTTCGACCAAGGGTTTCTAATCCTACAGACAGTCCTGATCTGATACCAAGTCTGTCGGGACCCGGGGTTAGCGTATGTAATTCCAGTCACGATACAATCACATGGAGAGCCGAGAACCGTACCCACTTGTCTAAGCAGACAAGGCCAAGCACAGAACGTTCTCGGTAAGCATCGAACGTGAGGGGCATCCCATTCAGGCCGGATGATCAACTGAGATGGGTCCTCAACGTCCGCTCACAAGTCTAAATGCTTATGGGTGGTGAATCCCATACTCATAGACAAGTCGCCTCAACCATGTTATCGATTGGATCCTAACTCTTACATAGACTTACTCCAGCCCGATCACTTAGTCGGGGTCTAGGGCGGGCTCGATCATACAACAAAGTGTGCACGTGACAGAGTCACGAACAATCGCATCGCGATGCCCCAAGCTGCCCACATCTAGGGGCCACTTGGTGTATAAAAGACCGCCAGCCAGATCACAACTAAGGTCTCGAAAACCCATACTAAGACATGCATGTTATAAACATACACGCAGCACACATGCCTAGTATGAACAGCAGGTATCATCACATAACTCTACAAAGTACTCTTTATTGATATACACATAGAGTAAACAAAGATCACATGTCTGTGATCAACATTACATCATACAACGGAAGAAATTTAGGTCTGAGTACAGACAAGTTTAACAAATGGCTTAGAGAAGCCTTGTAAACAAAGATGCCCTTCCACGAGGGACCAGACTGCTGTCTGGGACTATGCTAACTTAGTCAACGTCGAGCTTCACGAAGGTGACTCCATCAGGGTCCGGTTTCTTATCTAAAACATAGAATAAGCAAACGTGAGTACCAAGTCGTACTCAGCAAGACTTACATCAGAACTACACTACTCATGCTCAAGTATCAAGGTAAAGGAGGTGGGGTTTCATCATGTAGAAGTGCCAGCTTTGACTTGGCTAATCCTGTACTACGAGTACCAGACTTGAGGTAAGAAGCGTACACGAGTCCACTACATCTCCAACCAATTACACCACTATGGTGCCTTCCTCGACTTCCCCACGAAGAAGCACACCATAGCACTCACACTTATCTTGCGAGTTTTATAAGTATCCATTCAAGTTATCTATGATCAAGTAGAGGTTTCCAAGTAGTCCATAACCGCGGACACGGCTATTCGAATAGTTCATTAACCCTGCAGGGGTGTACATCTTCACACGCGTTTCATCACTTATCACCTCGTTCTTGGCATCCTTCAAGCGGATGTCGGACGTGGATGAAACCAAGGCACTAACCTCACATCACCTTCTCTAATCCAGGAGTCGACTACCTGAGTTTGGCACCGCTCGAGAGTCCGGCCGGTTCCACGAAACGGACTCAGATAATGTAAGGGACCGAGACGCCACCTCTGCCAGATGGTTTTACTGCCTCACAAGTCCACCACATATCTAGGATGATGCAACCTTTCTTCATTCTTTTTCTATGCACATGCCAAATGGAAAACCCGAATCTATTGTGACTCCTGGACCGGATCGGTATGTAAAGAGGCCAAACGGGGCTCCCATAAACCCTACATGTGGTCATACTCTTTGTCTTGGATCACAAAACAGGAACTCGGGGCCTAGGGTAGTGTTCAACGAGACAACCCACTGTGTACTCCTACACAGCCTCTCATCGTTCACCTTTGTTTAGGGTGGATTCACCAACACGTTTCACTTTCATCAACACCACTGTGTTCATTCCATCCCGACTCACAAACAAAACATCCTCATTGTACCACTAAGCAGCAAAAGAAGTAACAGTTGTAGGGGCCACATGCTCATCAACCAACTCCTAAATCTGCTAGGATTGTGGTTTGCTTAATACGGTGGCAGAATGATAGGTCATGCATCGGAATGGGTTCAACTATGCGAAAGAACGTGTCTCGGTGATCTCCTAAACATGCATAAGCGAGACTGAGAGGGAAAATAGGATTTTATAGACATGATCAATGGGGTTTGCTTGCCTTGCTGCCGAGGTTCGATAACGGTGTCTTCAACGAAGGGGGTGGCCTCCGGTTCCAGTTGCACGTCTATCGAGCAAACAATCAAACAATGGTATAAATTTATTTGCAATGCATCAAACACATGATCAATATTGAAATGGTGATGTTCTTGGTCACAAAGTGTGTACAATTCCATTTAAAAGAAGTCACATGCAAAGTCATTTGCAAATGTGCCTGAAATTTGAATTTGAATTAAAGCCATATGGATGTTTTGCACTGTTCACCCAATTTTAATTGGTCAAACATGGAAACAGAGCCCATATTCATAATCCTTGGATTTTTCTGATAATTTTAGACATATTATTTGTTATATTTGGAGTTCATATGAATTAGTTATGAATTTCCCAAGTTTAAATGATTTTCTGGAATTTTCTGGAATTACTTTAATTCTTTTCTATTTCTGGAAATTCTTTACTGCGTCAGCATTGCGTGGGGATGACTTCAAGGGGGGATGACCAGTGGGTCCAGGCTGTCAGCCTCAGGGGGTTAATCCTCGGTTGGATTAACCTAACAGAGGGGTTAAATTAGGGGCAGGGCCCACCTGTCATTGGGCTTGGGGTGGTTTAGCTGGGTCATTAGCACTAATGACCGGCGGCTAACCGCCGGTGACCTCGGTCACGGCGGCGTAGCACGGGGGTGGTGCTCCCGGTGGCTATTTGGTGCGGGGCTTGAACCAAACTGACCGCCAAGGAGCCGCGGTTCAAATGGAGGGCTCGGGGGAGTGTGGGGAGGACCAGGGGCTCACCGGCGACGAGGAACGGCGGGGGCCGTGGCACTGGACCGGCGGGCTTGGTGATTCCGGCTACGGCAAGGGCAACGGAGGGCACAGGGAGATAGAGGGGCTCACCAGGAGCGTTCTGGTCCTAGCCAGGGGTGCTGGGGACGCCAGACGACGAAGTAATTGACGGGGAACTCCGCGGCGGCCGGTGGCAATCCGGTGAAGGGGACGACGACTCCAGGGCTTTCGCAGTTCGGTTAGTCGAGGGCTTCGACGTAGAAGACAGCGGCGCTCTGCCTGGACATGGTCGCAGAGGCTAAGGAGGCGAGTGCCACGGTTCTCCACGGTGGTGCTCCGGCGTGCTCTCTGCGGCGGCTAAAATCGCGAGCTGAGGAGCGGGGAGAGGAACCTGGGAGGGAGGAAGGGGGTGCGGGGTGAAAGAGCAGCTCCGTGGCGTGCTCGGCTGCGAGGAGGAGGCCTATAAGGCTCCTGGCCGTCGAGGTGGCCGTCGGCGCCCCCCTGCCCTCCACCGAGCTGCTTCGGGGGAAGGGGAGGTAGACGACAAGTCCCCCGGGCTGGGCTGGGCCAGCCAGTGGAGAAGTGGGCTTCGCCCCTGGCGTGAGGTAAGCCTTTGCTGTTTTCTGTTCTTTTTATTTTTCTGTTACATTTGTTTTGCCTAGATTTAAAATAGCTAGGCATTTTTAATAAATGTCCATATACTTTTATAAATCCTAGGTGACCAGTAGCCAGTCACATAAATAATTTGCACATTTGTGAAATTCAAAACCTTTGAATTTCAATTCAAATAGGGGTAAACTTTAATTTCCAGAGCACCTTTTGAATATTAGAAAATTCCATGTGCATGGGATTGATCTCAAACCACTTTTAAAATGATCAGCAACATTTCTAGGAATTTTCCAAACATTCAAATGATTTTTGGAAAAGTATTTTTATCTGGCCATTTGATTTAAATTCTCAGGGCTTTTCTTTTCCCCATTTTTGATTTTCCTTTTGAATTTTTCATGATGCAAAGGGACAAGCAAACCCTAGCACTTACCCTAGTTGGGGTTCTGACAAGCACAAGCTATCCTCACCCTGGGAAGGACCATTCGTCATTAGCCGCGCACTCAAGAACAACTCCTATTATTTGATCGACTGCACCAAGGGCGCTCGGCACAAGGACACATCAGGAGTAGAAACGGAGCGGCGGTGGAACGCTGAGCTTTTATGTCCGTTCTTTAGTTGAGCGGCAGAAATTTATGTATGCCATTCGGCAAACGATCAGTAAAGCTATCATGCCTCTGAAAAAGAGCATTCGATTACCTTTGCATAATTTCATTCGAAAAGCTAGCCCAAGTCGGCAACGCTTGGTCATACCCGAGACATGCGTAACGCACTCGGGGACTGACCGACCACGAGGTCAGAAGAATAAGCCAACGAGGCACAGGGACTGCGGGCTGGCACTCAACTTAGCACCTAACTCAAGCGCAAGTCATGAAAGTGTTTGTGGCATTGAGAAGGGTGGCGGTTGGGGCAGTCGGCAGTACAAGTTCCCGAGAAACAAATCGAAACGCTCTAAAAAGGGCATAGTCGATAAACTAAGTTACCGATTGTTCCGCAGACCGATGCATCGAGCTCGGCAGCGAGCAATCGGCTCCTAACATTGCAGAATCCTTTGCGTTAAAACATGTCGTGTAAATTCAAAAACTTATCGAACCTTGGCTGGAAATCAACCTTCGATCCGATTGTAGACCGCATGTCGGCAGCAACACGGACAAGGCATGACACCCCCAAGGGCAGACCGATAAAAGAAACCGACAAAGACGCAAAGTCAATCGCACAAATAAAACTTGCAACGAGCAATCGGATTGCATAAAGATAATAGGCCTAAGGCCGAATAAGTTCATTACATCGAAACCACACCCAGTGGGTGTCGGTAGAATTAAAACCATGTCTTACAAGCAACTATCCTGAAAGTAAAAACAAGATAAGGCCGATCCGATGTCGGCAAGCAGCAGTAGATGACGGCGGCGGCGGCACGGCTCAAGAAGTCGGGGCAGTTGAGGGCGCAGAGCTGGCAGTCGGAGCAGTCAGATTGGCTTGCGCGCCAGCGGCATCTGGCTCCGACTGTGCATCAGAAGATGTGGCCCCAGCATGCTTGGACCTCAGAGAGATATGGGATGAACCGTTGTCAGAAAGCTCTTCGGCCAAGCCAGAGATAGAAGTTGCAGCCAGCAGGTTCCCTCCCTCGTCGATATATGGAGTGTAGTCATAGGGAGAAAACCAGTTCACCATAGTGCTGTCGAGCCGATTCACCTCAGCATAGGTCTTCTCAAGCACGTCGGCTGCGTTTCCTCTGAGGCTTTAGAGCTTGGAGAGTTTCACTTGAGGGTACCAGCTCAGCACAGTTTGAAGAGCAGTCTCCGCGCCAGTCCGACCAGCTGAGTTAAGCAAGACGTCAATCCAACGGGGAATGGCCTTCAGAAGAATCTGAGTCTGCTCGGTGGTAGCATTCGGAGCATCTCCCTTGTCAGAATCTTCTTCGTCCAGAGTGTCCGATCTGTGGGTCTCAGCAGAGGAGCTGGCAGCACGCTTCATCCTCTAGAGTCCAACCTTGATCTCAGTCGGCGACCACAACAACTCGGCAATCTTCAGAATGCCAAGTTTGAAAGACAAGGCAATCCCCTTGATGACGGGAATGCGAGCTGTTGTGCCGATCAGATACTCGTGCCGAGTCCAGACATCATCATCAAGCTGGCAGGACCCTCCGGCCGCGATGGTCTCCTCTCGGGATTTAGCCACGGCTGCATAAGCAGCTGCTTCAGATTCAGGCCGGGCCTCTGCATCACGAAGAAAAGAATGAGTAATAGCACAAAAGAAGGAAGCAGTCGGAAACGCACTCGGAGGCAAGAAGCACTTACCGCCAAGAAGGACGTCCATCTCACTCATCGTGTCGCAGAGGCCCTTGGCCCGGCGGCGCAGCTTAGTTGTGTCTTCATAGTTGCGCTTCTCCAGCTCTTCATATTTGGCAATATGGTCATCACGGTCCTTTCGGATAGAGTCTCGCGTAGCAACAGCTTCATCCCTCTCGGCCTGCAGTGCTTCTCGGGCGGCTACAGCTGCATCTCGCTCAGCGCGGAGCCCATCGCCAGCAACAGTCACGGCAGCCAAATCGTCCAAATGTTTCTTTTCAAGAGTAGCCATCTCGGAGTGGAGGCCTTTGATGGTCCGAGTCAAGTCGGCTTCCACCCCCTGCAGTCGGTTTGTCTCTTGCTTAGCCGCGGCGAGTGACGGTCCTTGCTGGTGGAGCTCTGTAGTCAATTCAGCGATTCGGCCGTGAAGATCATACACCATGGGAACAGAGACTAGAGGAAAAAATTAAGCTATTAGTACAAGAGAAATTGTCAGTCGGAGGGAAGATAGAAATGATGCAGAAGTTACCTCTCAGCCTATTGATCTCGGCCGATTGATTGTTGACCTCGAGCTGGGCTTGGGCGAGAGTTCGGAGGCTGGCAGCATAGGCGTCGAGGAGCTTCTCGAAGATCTCGCGTTTCTCTTCCATAACAGCCTGAGAAGAACAGCAAGATGAACTTTAGAGATACAGCAGCCAAAAGAAGATCCGATTCGATTGCAAGCAATCGGCCCGAATCTCGGGGACTACACCCAGTGGGTGCGCTAAGTCTCCCGATTGGAGGAAGGCAGGAGAAAAAGCAAAGAACATAAAAGATCTGAACCGATTGCAAGCAATCGGCCCGAATCTCGGGGACTACACCCAGTGGGTGCGCTTGCGTGCACCCACCGGAAGAAAAGTCTCCCGATTGGAGGAAGGCAGGAGAAAAGGCAAAGAACATAAAATATCCGAACCGATTGCAAGCAATCGGCCCGAATCTCGGGGACTACACCCAATGGGTGCGCTTGCGCGCACCCACCAGAAGAAAAGTCTCCCGATTGAAGGAAAATCGTAAAGGAAAATTGAAGAACTTACCGCATGATTGCGGTCGAGCTGTTGGAGGTCCCGAGAAATGGCGGTGGCAAAGTCGTTCACTTGACTGTAAGCTGTCGCCAAAGGATCTGGATAGCGGTGTGGAGCATCGGGCTCGGTGCCGATATGGCGGGTGCGAGAATACTCGGCCCGGAATTGGTCCACCGAGCGCATCAGAATTTCCGACGCGGAAGAGGTCGGCTGTCGTGGTGAAGCTTGAATTACAGCGGCAGAGATAATGATGGTAGAGACCGGTGGCGCCGACGTGGCCATAGGGCCGGAGGCATTCGGTTGTGGCCGCGGCGCAATCGGGCGAGACGAGGTCGAGGTGGTTGCCACAATCGGCGGAGTGGTCGTCATGATTGGCGAGGTGGTCATCATGATCGACGAGGTGGTTGTCAGGACGGGCAAGGAGGTAGAGATAACGGGGGCAGAAACGGGGTCGGAGCGTCGTGGCAGAGATGGAGGAATCGGATTGACCGGTTGCGCTCCTTCGCCACCAGTAACTCCCCGGTCGGCTGTTTTCTTGGAGGTCTTGGAGGAAGTGGTGGAAGTAGTAGTGGTCTTGGCAGTAGCGAGGCGGGATTTTTTGGCTGCACGCTCGGGATTTTTTGGAGGTTCGATGTGAAGCCGGTGGCCGTTTGTGAATTGTAGCAGCAGACGTGGCAGGGGAGATGACTGCGCCGACATGGGCAGGAATGTCGGCGTCGACGTCTTCAAGGCCAATCGGCTCTCTGAAAGAAGAAAAAAGAGGTGAATCAGTATAAGGGAAGATAATGAAGTTCAAGGCATGAAGATAAGGGCATACCCGACTGTTCTCGGCGCGCCCGCGGGCATCCGACATCTCAGGGGGGCGACGTTCAGAGGCGCTTGGCCAATCGGCATTCGAGTGGCCGTCACCTGAGGCTGTTTGCCTTTGAGGGCAGTCGGCGCCACTTTAGCGACCTTGCTCGAAGCGGCACCAGAAGAGGAGCTGGTTGCCATGGTGCGTTTAGTCGGCACCTTCAGAGGCTTGGCGGGAGGAGCTGCATCAGAATTACCAACCTTTGAGACACTATCGTCATCACTCCATTCAGCCAGAAATTGCTCAAGGGAAGGGTTAGGCGTACCCCCTTGAGCCGCAGTTCGGGTGTCGGCGTTCTTAGGGTCGGCGGCCTCGACGTCGGCATCGTCAGCGGGATCTTCGGAGTCGGAGGACTCCTCGGAGGATTCGCCGTCATCGGCATCGTCATCGTCGGATTCGGAGGGAGGAGCCTCACCATTGTACTCGAAGTGCGCGGGGTCATCTTCCTCGCGGTCGGGGGCGTACGTGCCGGCCAATTGGTCGTCTTCCATCAGATTGGATTGAATGAAGTGCTAAGCAAGAAGAAGAAAGTAGTCAGAGAAATTGAATATGGGGCAAAAGCAATCGGAGAAAGGGACCAATCGGAACATACCACAGGTGGTTTCTGTCGGCGGTGTAGGTACTCAAGGCCGAAGCGGAAAGGATCGGGCAAGGTGCTGGATGTAATAGCCTTTAGCCTGGAGCAAAGGTCTTCGAGCTTCACTCGCCACGTGCAGAGCCGAGTGGGATCTCGGGGCCCCGACATGTCACACATGCAGTGCACTCGGCGCTGCAGAGGAAGCACTCGGGCTTGAAGCCAAGCAGCAACAAGATCAGTCGGCAGGAGTCCCTCTTGCTCCAGCTGAGCAACCCGGGTGACTTGAGCATCCACGTCAAGGTCTCCGACACCATACTTCAACGACCACTGATGTTTCTCAGTCGGCCGGGCGAGGGAGAACTCGGGCAGATTCAGGAGGTCGGGGCCTTGATCGGGCGATTTGACATAGAAGAAGGTGGTCTGCCAGTTCTTGCATGACTGGACGATCTCGGGACTTTTGTACTTCGGTTTGCCGGCTGCGACAAGGCAACTGCCGCAGTCGGTCATGTCTGTCGGATATGTTGGCTCGCCACCTTCCGTGGCAGACGGCACTACAGCTCCCGTCCGAGCATTGTGAGCTCGGAGGTTGAAGAACCGCTTCCAAAGAGCAACGCTTGGGCGGCAGCCGAGATATCCCTCACATAGCGTTACGAAGCCGGATAGGATCATGATGAAGTTCGCCGCGAGGTGATGTGGTTGCAGGCGATGGAAGTCGAGGAAGTCTCAGCAGAAGGTGCTGGCAGGGAGTCCGAATCCACGCTCGAAGTGAGTGAGGAAGACGACCCTCTCGCCAGCGCGCGCGGTAGGCACGATCTCGGTGACGGGAATGCGCCACTAGACCTCAGCCGGCATCTTGCTGGCGCGAACCAGAGCTTGGATGGCATCCGCAGTGACCTTGGCGCCCTTCCAGCACCCGCGACTGGCCTGAGAGATGTCTCACCGGGGGGCCTTGGAGCTCGCGGGCGGAGCAAGAAGGGGAATGAGGAGCTAGCGGCGAGAGAGCTTCAGGTGGAGCGGCAATGGCGCGCGCGAAGAGCAAGAGGTGGAGGAGTGTAAGGCCCGATATGCGGTACTGTTCCAGATCTAGGTGTTCCCACCCAGATCCGGGGACGAAGCACATATCGGTCCCACCGCGACATATGACAAAGCCATATGCCCCGAATTTCCAACATTATATCACAACATTACAGATACAAGGATAAAACATCTCATACAATTGGCATACAACTGCCTCAAATATAATACAACAGCGGAAGATACATGTCTGAGTACAGACTACAATCAAATGCCTACTGGCAAAGAGAAAAACAACGATCCCATAACCACACGGGTCCAGGCCGTCCGTCGGGATCCGCCTAACTAGTCGTCGTCGAGTCTCCACGTGAAACATCGATTACCATACCTGTTGTCGATCAAGAACCCTGAAAAGAGTTTGGGGGTAGTATCATGAGTACAGAGGTACTCAACATCCAACTGTAGTGGCCATCTGACCCAGCAAGGACTTCATCACTCGTCATTCTAGGACAACTAGTAGTTTACGGTAAGAAAGGGGTAAGTGGTGAGGTTGCTGCCGCACTAGCATTTATGAAGTGTCTAACGATCTAGAGAGTAAGGTAAGAAGCCAAGCATTCGATGAGGAATCGCCTCCAACAAGTCTTGCTATCCACCTACTACGCAAACATAACACCTATCCTATCCTTGTCCTCCTCTTCGCATCCCGACGAAGAAGAAGTAGTCAAGGCACACACACGTTGATCAAGTTATATAAGATTATCTCAGTTGTTGTTGTCTATGAACAGGACGTAGGTCTCAAGTCGTCCATAACCGTGGACACGGCTTCTCGAAAAGATTTAACCCTGCAGGGGTGTACCAACTGCCCATTACGAGGCTCCGCACGCACGTCCATCACTCTCAGTTGCTACCCATCACAGGCAACCATTTAATGATTTAGTTCCAAGAGATCCGAAACGACAGGTCCCTCTAGCTAACAACGAACAAATCCGGGTGGCCCCTGGTGAGACGACACCCAGCTCAGGAGCCGGCCGCGCTCTCGATCTGGTCTCTACCGTATGACTCCAGGTTTGGATTGCCGGTTCATCACACATTGGGATAACCGGGTCCTCAGCCGGTCATGATGGGCCAACAAGGGAACTATGTCCTCACTGGTCGGGGTTATTTAAAAAAATATCTGCCAGGAGCTACCCGACAGACACACACACGGTTTTCAAATGGTAAATCAGCTTGGGCCACCACTAGAAATGTTTGAAGCTAGATAGGTAAGAAGAGGGGACCCCATAAAATCCCACACGCGGTTAGGCACACTCAGTCTTAAAACCAATACCCGGAACTCGGATCCTAGGTGACTCGAATGGAACAAAGCGTCGGGGCGGGATAGCCTAGACCTTCCATCCTTCATCGAATATAGTCAACATTATAATAATAATCATATCATCAGCAATAATATAATAATAATGTGATATCCCAACCCAAAGAGTAACAGGCTAACATCGCAGCATCCTAAGCATGCATACTAAGCAGGGGCTGAGCAACGAGCAATAGTAACATAGCAGTACATGGTTTGCTGGGAAGGGGACATGGCTGTATCGGTTTGAAAGAGGCTGTAAACATGTGGTAGGATCAAACATCGCCTAACCTATACTAGCATGCAAACCGCTGGTTGAAATAGAATGGATCATAAGTAATGCAAGTCCTTGCCTGTTGATAAGTCGGGTTCCGAAGGTGTAGTTGATCGCAAGCTCGCATCGTCTCCGAGAGGTATCCGCGGGAGCACACAAGAAGTAAACACTGGAAAGCAATCAACGGTGCACCACTATTACTACGGAGAAAACACGAGCAAGCATCACAAGAAGTAACACGAGACATCGCACCTACCGTCGAGAGCGGTTACTAACGGTTTAAGTGGAGTACTCGTCACACACGACGATACCGCACGTTTACGGTGGTTCAAGTTGTTTAGCTACAGGTGACCAAACAACGGTTATTAACATGGAAACTCAAGAAAGCATGGCATATCACACAAACAAGTCAAGAGGTGAAGCACAAAGTAAACTATCTATGCTAGTCAATTTAAGTGGGGCACAACCTAAACATGGCATAACACTAAGTGCCGCACGATGATTAAAAGATTTGGTACTGTTCTGTCCTAAACCATATTTTAGGTTGGTTAACAACAGCAAACAATATCATAAACACAAAGAACACGAAAAACTAATCAAGTTACATATAAAGAACACTCCAAACGGAGTTACGGTTAAAAAGATATAAGCAAAACAATTTATGCACACATGCTGTATAAACAGGGGTAAATCTATATGCAAAAGTGCAGCAACATGACATAGCAATACATGGGATGAAAGTAGACATGATGCTTAACAATATGCAATTGGAATCACTCAATTCCGATGAACGGTTGCGAAGCAATCGTCATTCGAAGTTGCAACAAAATAACAGTTTCAGCAATAGCAGCTCAACAACATCATGATAGCTACTTTGGAGCAAGATATAAACATGATGCATCAAGCAAATATGTCTTGTGAATGCATGAAACTGAATTAGAAACATTGCTTAACGCAACGCAAAAGGAATCAATGCAATAGGCCTCATGGATTTGTTACAATCATCATGCAAAGTTGCAACAAAATAATAACAGCAGCACATTAACAGGAATTTAAAGCAATTAACGGTCTGATGCCCTGTTCAGCACACAATTACACAATCAAGATGAGCTCAAATGCAAATTCTCACAAAAGATGAATTAAAGTACACGCAATTCTGAGCAACTTTCGTTTTGGGGGCAACATCATCGGAGCTACAGAACACTTGCTATCGTCGTTGCAAAATTGAATCAGCAGCAGAAATAGTTCCAGACTTAAGAAAAAATAACAGGGGTTAGCCAGAAAAGAAAAAAATAAACAACAAAAATAAAAAAAATGGCCTCACCCCACTAGTGGGCTCGGCCCACTGGAGGAGAGGAGGCGGCTGGGCTTGGGAGGCTGGCCTGGGCGAGTTGGGCCGCCAGGGGCAGCCGGCCCACGTGGTTGGTGGCGCCTGGGGGCTTCGTGCTCCTCCCGAGCAGCTCCTCCCGAGCGGGCAGTAGGCGGCGGCGCCACGGGACGCCGGCGAGGTGGCCGAGAGGCGGGTGGAACGGAGGAGGGCGCGGGGGCGGCGGCGCCGACCGGTTTCCGCCGGATCTGGCCGCTGGCGTGGTTCTCAGGGGCGGCACGGCGCGGATCCAGGGGGCTTCGAGCTCAAGCTCCAAGGCCATGGCGCCGGGCTCCTGTTGCTGCAAGAGAAGAGGGAGGGAGCTCAGAGGAGGAGAAGAAGGGAGAGGAGGAGAGGGAAAGGGAGAGGGAGACGCGGCAGGGGCTCCGGCGGCCGGAGTGCACCGACGGCGGCGCGGGTCCTCGGGCTGGCGCGTCCATGGGAGAGAGAGGAGAGAGAGAGAGGAGGCTGGACTACGGGGAGCTGTCTGGGCCGTTGGATCGGCCGATCCGACGGTCCAGATCGTAGAGAGTTGGATCCAGATCTGGGAGGCTAGGGTTTGCTGTGAAAATTGGGGTATTTTGGGGCCAGATCTGGGGCTGGTGGCTGCCTAGGGATACCCTAGGTGGGTGGGAGTGTGGTGGTCTTTATATAGCATGGGTGGCTGGCAGTTTGCAAAAACATCACCGGTTTCTCTATCGCGCGCGCGTTGCTCATGTTTCTGACCGCCGGGGGTCCGCAGTACCTCCGATTCGGGTAAAACTTCGAACTGCGCGATCAGCGCGTCGAGCCGGAGGCATTCACCTCGCGCTGGAACCGTTCCGAAAACACATTCCGGCGCGCTATAAAAATATCCAGTTTAATTATTAAACGGGGTTTTCGTTCTGTTGGCTGCGGCTGGTCTCGTGCGGTTTTCGCGATGGTGATCGGGTGAAACCCGGTGTCGCAAGGTCGAGTGTCAGGGTGGCAAGGGTCGGTCTCCGTCCGATACGAGATAAGAGGGGGGAAAATAATCGCCGATTGATAAATCGGGGATGCAAACACCGCAACCAAATCAGACAATCAAGCAATTCACACCGAAAACAAAATTATTATTTTTTGTGAAAACTGGGCTGTTACAAGGAGGAAGAAGGCTTCTGGAAGAAGGGAGAGTCCAAGGCCTCCCCCCCTGTGGCTTATATGGGTGGTGCAGTTGGGGAGTGGGATCCGGTTGCGGTCGTGTGGCCTGATGTGGCCTAGCCCACAGGAAGACCAACCGGCAAACCGGCGCAAGAGATCCCAGCGTGGGAAGCGAGGCGTGCAACGTGGGGGTCGAGGCCTGCAGTTATGTCAAGTCGCACGTGGGTCATGGGGCCCGGTCCATTGACTGCACCCTGGAGGATTCGGAGGTAACCGTTGGAAGGTAATCGGCGAGGGATACTATTCTCAAAAAGTGAAGGCAGAAATCAGAGATGATTCAAAACAGATCAGATGAAATCTTGGCCAGCCGAGTGTGAGCTCCGAGTCGGTCGACGAACTCGGAATGACGCACTTGATGAGGCCATAGCATTCGGAAGATATTGGAGAAAGATTGAAAACTGCAAAGGCCCCGCAGTCAAATGACCGTGGGACCTTTACAGCTTTAGGGGCTACTGTCGGGGGATTGGTACCCGGGTAGGCTCACCCAAGCGAAAGCAACCTTTCAAGACAAGGATGGACCGATTGGGATGCAGCTGGGTCGAGCTGGGCAGGCGTACGGCCGATTGCTTCAAGGCAATCAGCCGTACCGAATGGCAGCAGTCGGCCCAGGCGCAACCGGTCCACCCTTTAATCACCAAGACGATTATCCGATTGGTCTGCAGCTGGGCCGAGGTGGGCATCAGCACAGCCGATTGCCCAGAGCAATCGGCCCTGCCGAGAACCACCAGTCGGCCCAGGCGCAATCGGTGCAACCTACTACCCCTGGAGAAGTTGACCCCGAGATCAGTCAAGGGTATAGGTACAAGGTTATAAATGCGCAATCCCGAGAGATCGGGGTGGCAGAGAAGCCAAGTCACATCGAAGATCTGGCAGAGATGCGGTGTCGACCTCTCCGCCGATTCCGCGGACAGGGCGACAAGACCGCACCTCCTAGCTCCACTGTTCATCATCATGCCCTACAAGTCTACAGCATGGGCCGCCGCTTGTCGGGTCCGGATCACCTGGGAAGAAGCAGTCGGTGGGACCCAGCCGATTAGAGGATGACGGCTGGGCCCAATCGGCAGTGAAGTTACCGATTTACCTCGGGCTCATGCTATAAGAGCCTGGGGTACCCCTCCTGCGTGGGGGACGATCCGCTCATTTGCACCATTACTCACATTCTCCTCAGTTCATTCACTGCTAGTAGTTACTCCTCAGGGAAGCAGGAGAGAGCCTTGCCCACGGCGGCGCTCACCTTCCCCTGAGAAGATAGAGAAGCAGTTATTGTAGTCCAGTTCCATTGATATAGAAGAGACAAGCAGGAGTAGGGGTGTTATCTCTCCGGAGAGCCCCGAACCTGGGTACATCGTGGTGTCCTTCATCGACATCCTCTTCCTCGTGTCTTCCCCTCACTTTATCCATCCCCATGGCATCTGCTGTCACATATCGACGACAGCACTCCTCCATTGCATGCGCATGGCCAAAACGTGTGGAGCCACTCGCCTCATAATTTACGGGGACTCCAATCTCGTCGTCCAGCAGACGATGAGAAACTGCTACGCAATAGCCGACAACATGGCGGCCTACCAGAAGCTCTACAACGAACTCGAGGGAAGTTTTGATGGTTGCGAGCTCCACTACATCACCAGGGACAACAACACAGAAGCTGACGACCTCGCGAATATCGGTTCGACCCGGAGACCTGTACTACCCGGCGTTTTTCTTGAAAGCATCAGCAAGAGATCCATCAAGGTACAGGCAGCAACACCTGAAGCAGTCGTGGACGGCGAAGACGCAACAGAAATGGCGCAGGTGGCAGCAGGAACCCCATCAGAAGGCACAAGCACAGCACATCCGCAACACAGCCCGACGGAGCTCGAAGGACCCGTTTGGACAAAACCGTTCCTCCGATTCCTAATCGAAGGTACACTACCACAAGACGTGGCCGAAGCACGACGCATCAGCCGACGATCCAAGGCGTTCACGGTGATCAACAAACAACTATACAAGCGCAGCATCACCCAGATACTCCAAAGGTGCATCGACGAAGAGGACGGCAAAGCCCTACTGCTCGAAATCCACGAAGGCACCTGCGGGCACCATGCGAGTAGTCGAGTACTCGTGTCCAAAGCATTCCGAGCCGGGTTCTATTGGCCCACAGCCATGAAAAACGCAGAGGAAATCGTGCGACGTTGTGTCGCTTGCCAGAAATTCGCCAACAGACCACACGCTCCCGCCTCGGAGCTCAAGACCATACCACTATCCTGGTCGTTCGCCACCTGGGGACTCGACAGGGTGGGCCCACTCAAGAAATCATCAAAGGGCGGAAGGACACACCTGCTCGTCGCAGTCGACAAGTTCACTAAATGGATCGAAGCAGTGCCCATCACCAGCTCCACAGCCCTCACGGCTGTCAATTTCATCAAGTCGAATATCTTCAGGTTCGAAGTACCACACAACATCATCACGGACAATGGCACGAACTTCACAGCCGCAGAGTTCCAGAACTTCTGCGAAGAACTGGGCATCAAAATCAATTATGCATCAGTCGCTCACCCGCAGTCCAACGGCCAGGTGGAAAAAGCAAACGGCCTTGTGTGCGGAGGAATCAAGAACGGCTCCTCACACCACTCGAGCAAGCCGCCGGCAACTGGGTAGAAGAACTCCCCGCGGTATTATGGAGCCTACGAACTACACCAAACACCGCGACCCAGTACACACCCTTCTTCATGGTGTACGGGGCAGAGGCAGTCCTACCACATGACCTCAAGTTCGGAGCACCTTGGGTCACCGGATACGAAGAAGAAGAAGCAGAAGAAGCACTGCAAGATGACAAAGATACAGCTGACGAAGCAAGGGATACAGCCCTGGCAAAATCAGAGGGGTACCAGGACAAGCTGCGTACCTACCAAAGTAGTCACTTACGCACTAGAACCTTCAACAAAGGTGACCTAGTCCTACGGCTGATACAAGAGAAGGTCCATAAACTTGCCCCCCAATGGGAAGGACCATTCATAGTCTCAGAAGTCATCGGAGGTGGCGCCTACAGGCTGAAGAACCCGAAGACAGACGAGGACGTGGGCAACCCATGGAACGTAGCAAACTTGCGACTGTTCTATCCATAGTCCCCATCGGTCAGACATGACTGGCAACTCATGTAGCCACTCGACCGCAATGAAATAAATGTTGCCCAAATACTGCCATCTCAAAGCATTCGGGGGCTTAAGCATAAAATCCCCCCGAGAAAAGCTATCGCCTACGCGATCTTAACCAAAGCACTCGGGGGCTTAAGCATAAAATCCCCCCGAGAAACGCTATCGCCTACGCGATCTTAACCAAAGCACTCGGGGGCTTAAGCATAAAATCCCCCCGAGAAACGCTATTGCTTATGCGATCTTAACCAAAGCACTCGGGGGCTCAAGAATAAAATCCCCTCGAGAGACGCTATCGCCTACGCGATCCTAAGCACTCGGGGGCTTAAGCATAAACTCCCCCCGAGAGACGCTATCGCCACGTATGCGATCTTCATCAAAGCACTCGGGGGCTCGAGTCCAACCTCCCCCCGAGAGATGGCTATCGCCACGTACGCGATCTTCATCAAAGCACTCGGGGGCTCGAGTCCAACCTCCCCCCGAGAGACGACCATCGTCGCTCACACGATCTTCACCCAAAAAACACTCGGGGGCTCGAGCACAAAAACTCCCCCCGAAAGACGCTATCATCGCTCACACGACCTCTACATCCAAGCACTCGAGAGCTCGAGCATCACCTCCTCGCGAAGACCGCTCGCGCAGTCTGAAGCTTAAAAAGCCCAAGCGAAAAATACCGGGCCTGCCCCACCTGCTGAGAGCAAGGCTCGAAAGACATGGCCACAATCAGATGGAGCACCAAGTACTGTGAAGAAACTTTGGAAGAAGCACGGAACACAGACTCATTCAGTCTTCATCCGATCGCCAACGATCACCTAAAGACTCGGGGGCTACTCCCATCGGGAGCGCTGTCGTGCACCCGATAAAAGACAGCAACCAAAACAAGAAAGGAAACAAATTTCAGCCTACGCTCGACCATCCGGCTCAAGCGTAGCCTTGGGGGCTACTCCCATCGGGAGCGCTGTTGCGCACCCGATAGAACCCAAAGTGCAAAGTTCGGACGGACTCGAAGACAGCTCTCGATCGCAAAGGACTCGAACACAGCTCTCGGTTACAAAGCAATCAAAGACAGTTCCTGATCGCCAAAGACTCAAACACAGTTCTCGGCTACAGAAAGCCCAAAGATAAATTCCATTGCAAAGGCTCAAGCACAGTTTGCATCACAAGGATCATTTTTCAGTACAAAAAATTCAAATTACATTGGATAGAAGGCAGCTCTGATCACTTGAAGGCAATCCTCATTACATCGAGCACTAACCTAGTTACAACAAAACCTACAGCATCAATCATCCAAGGAATTATGACTTCTACATGTGCGCCCATGCCGGGATGATTGGCACTAAGACAGCAAGCATCATCACAGACAAAGGAGGAGTCGAAGCAGCAGGCTCATGATGTCAATGACATAACAAAAGGTGAAGCTCGACTTATTTGCGGAGCAAGTGAAGACGATGCTCCACCAGCTTCTTCTCCTGCTCCACTAGCTTCTTCTCCAGCTCCGCCCAAGCTGCCGGCGAAGATGACGAAGCTGCCTCCAGTTCTACAAGGTCGCCTGTCGCGCTCGCTTAACCGGTGGCTTGACATCGAGGTCCTCTTCAGAGCCAGAGAGGGAAGAAGTTGAAGACGGCTCACCACCAGCACCAGAAGAGTCCCCGGAGGAGGAAGCAGTCGAAGACGCAGGCGAAGGACTCCTCGACTTCATGGAGTTGTCGCTGCTCGACTCCTGCCAGTGCGGATCCATGCTGTTGCCGCTAGGATCGAACGCACGGATAGTGACAGTTCTTCCACCGTCAAAACGACAGCTGAGCATATCGCCATCTCGCAAATTCAACCGCCGAGCAAACAAACTCCAACCAGAGCCAAGTAAAATCAAGCGGGAGCTATCAACCTCCAAGTCAACATAAGAAGGAGATCGACAGCTCCCTTGAAGATGCAGAAGCAAGCCATCCAAGCCACGTTCAGAGACAATGGCAGAAAAAGCAGAGGGAAGAAGAACGCGATTGGCACTCTGGCCACGAACACGTAAAAGAAAGTCATAGCGCCAGAATCCCTCCTCCAAGGGAGAGGAGGAAGGCATTGGCGCCGTACCATGACGACCACCACGGCATGAGCGTGGTGTACGGCCACCATGGCCACGACGAACACGGCCTCGACCAACACCTCGCTTGGGAACCTTGAGCGGAAGAAGACAAGAAGGAAGAAGCAAAGCAGCAAGCTGGATAGAGGCAAAAACGCTGTGGAAGAAAAAGGCTTATTTATAGAACATCAATCCTCAAGCACAGAGAAGCCAAGACGACAGGAGCAATTAATTCAAAGACGAAACGTCGCAGACGTCTCGAACTCCAAGACCAAGATGCTTTCCCACGGGACGCACTGTGCGTAAGACGCGTCAATTCACGCGCGTATCGGAAACTCAACCGGCGCCTGCCGCACGCCACAGCGGCCATCATTATGACCGGTCATGAAGACATGACGGTTCACTGGCGGAGCATCCCTGACAGCCATCAAACAGAGGCATCGCTATCCCTGAGAAGCGGCGAAGAAAACCAACAGACTTCAACGCTCTGAGATTCTATCTTTCAGATATTTTTCCGATGAAGAAAAAACATCGTACTCCCATCGGGAGAGTACATCATAAGAGTCTCGGGTGCTCCCTCACCTAAAGGTCAGCAATGTGCTCGAGTGGCTACTCGCACTCACGAGAGTCTCGGGTGCTCCCTCACCTGAAAGGTCAGCTATGTGCTCGAGTGACCACTCACACTCACAAGAGTCTCGGGTGCTCCCTCAACCCGACGCAAGACAAACATGCATACGCCAAGATCATACGGCGCCAAGATTCTCAGGTGCTCCCTCACCTCAACAACCGAAATGACATTCGAGTAACTACTCGCAAAAAAAACCCCGTCTGAGCACTCGAAACAAGCTCCACGGGTGCATGAGTGAACAGCTCGCTTGATGTTTTGTTCCAAGAGGGTGCAATGCTATAAGGCTCCGCGCCTCAAAAACACACATTCCTGGAACACGATACACTGTGCCCAGATGCCACGCAATATTAGCGTGTAGGTAAGACCCTGCTGCGAAGTACGGCCGGGCTGGGACTTGCTGAAGAGCGATTTCACTCCCAATCTTTTCCATGCGCTGCGCATGATAGAAAAAGCCGGGCGGACGCGCCTTAGGCTATACACATTACTGGCGGAAAATGAACACCGTAAGACCTGAAGCGGCAGGACTTTTGCTCGACACCAGTGCTCCAAGCTCACGTCGAGGGACGTGGGTTTGATTGGGATACTGCGGTATTTGCCCTAGTGCAATTCACCAAGGCTCGACCAGTCGACTCCTTGGGCCCTTTCAGCTTAGCATCCCTCGAAACAGGTTTTGTCATGGCCACCAGACTGCCAGCGACCCGCGGATGTACCGCGCATACCAATGAACAACAAATGAATGTACTCGAGTCCCTGCCCGACTCTTCGAGTCCCCCAGGCACTCGAGGGATACTGACGAGGGGGTGACCCCACGACTCCTACGGATAAGCCTACCTGGTGTCCCTGAAGACAGAAGGCCCATGAAGATACAGCCTCGGTCCGCTAGTTGGCACCAACGTAGGAGTCTACGACTCACAAGGAAGGTGCAAAGACCTGTCGTACGGAGCAAGCTAGGGTTAGGAGAGCTTACCTGTAAACGTAGATGAACTCCCCGAGACCTAGCCCAGTATATAAGGGCTAGGAGGGGCGACGCAAAAGACAACCAATCTCATCTGTAACCCTAGCCTTGAGCGCTCCAGCCTTGGAATCCCTTGTAATCGCATCTCCCCCATCAATAATATCGAGCAGGAGCGTGCCTCCTTGTTTTCCGATGAGCTATCGTCCAACCTGTGCCTCTCATGACTAACCCAGGGTCCCTGACCATAGGATTTTCCGGCGTTGATCCCCGTCAATGTCACTTAACGGAAGAACGACAAAGGAAACAAATCTCAGCCTGCGTTTGACTCTCCAACTCAAACGTAGCCTCGGGGGATACTCCCATCGGGAGCGCTGTCGCGCACCCAATAGAAATCCACAGTACAAGGGATTGATGGACTCGAAGACAAGCTCTCGTTGAAAGAATTCACAAATAGCTCATACAACAAGGACTCGAAGACATGTCACATTGCAAAGGACTCGAACACATTACAAGACCCAAGTACATTGGATAGAAGGCAGCTCTCATTACTCGAAGACAATCCTCATTACAAGGAGAACTAACCTAGTTACAAAGACACAAGCAGCCGACAAAACTACAGCACCAATCACCCTAGTAATTACGACTTCTACATGTGTGCCCATGCTGGGATGATTGGCACTAATACGACGAGCATCATCACAGACAAAGGAGGAGTCGAAGCAGCCAGCTCATGATGTCAATGACATAACAAAAGGTGAAGCTCGACTTATTTGCGGAGCACCGAAGCCGATGCTCCACCAGCCTCTTCTCCTGCTCCACCAGCTTCTTCTCTAGCTCCACCCGAGTTGTCGGCGAAGATGATGCCGCTGCCTTCAGTTCTACAAGGTCGCCTGGCGGTCCCTCTTGATCGATGGCTTGACGTCGAGGTCCTCTCCAGAGCTGGAAGACACAGCATCACCACCCGAGGAGTCGCCAGAGGATGAAGCCGTTGAAGACATGGGCGTAGGACTCCCCGACCTGCCGGAATTGTCGCTGCTTGTCTCCTGCCAGGACGGATCCATGTGATTGCCGCTCGGGTCAAAAGCGCGGCTGGTGAGAGTATTTTCGCCATCAAAACGGCAACAAAGAGTATCACCATCACGCAAGTTCAAACGCCGGGAAAACGACTTCCAGCCAAAACCAAGAAAAATCAAGAGGGAACTGTCGGTCTCCAACTCAACATAAGTAGGAAGCCAGGAGCACCCCTGAAGACGAAGAAGCAGGCCATCCAGGCTACGCTCAGAAACAATGGCAGAAAATGAAGAACGAAGAAGAATGCGAGCAGCGTACCGGCCACGGACGCGCAGGAGAAAGTCGTAGCACCAAACACCCTCCCGTGAGGAAGAGGAGGAAGGCATCAACACTGCACCACGACAACCACTGCGAGAAGAGCGCAGAGCACAAACACAGCGGCCACGGCGAACCCGGCCGCGGCTAGTCATACCTGCACCTCGCTTTGGCCCCATGAGAATATGAAGAAGAGGAGCAAGATGGGCAGAGGACGAACATTGCTGCCAGATGAACAAGAGGGGTCTATTTATAATAAAAACTCAAGGGCAGGAAGAAGCCCAGACGACGGCAGCAATTAATTCAAAGACCAAGCACGCCGGGCAATTCGAATTCCAAGACAAAGATGCCTTCACACGGGAGGCACGGTACGCTGGACGCATCAAATCTCGCGCGTTTTCAATGCACGCATCGGTAACTCAATAGGCGGCTACAGCACGCCACCAAAATCCATCATTATGACCGGTCATGAAGACACGATGGTTCGCAGACAGAGAATCTTTGATGGTCATCCAGCAAGGAGAACGTTATCTTCACCAAGAAGAGGTAAATTAAAATGGCAGCGCAAAAAGAAAAATGCAGCCTGTAAGCACCGTTTTTACTGATTCGAATACATTTTTCAAATATATTTAACTCCCATCAGGAGCGTATCCACCTATGAGAGTCTCAGGTGCTCCCTCACCTAGAAGAAAAAGACATGCTCGAGTGATTACTCGCACCCATGAGAGTCTCAGGTGCTCCCTCACCTAGAAGAAAAAGACGTGCTCGAGTGATTACTCGCACCCATGAGAGTTTCGGGTGCTCCCTCACCACGACAAAAGATAAGCAGACATGCACTCGCCGGATCATACGGTCCCAGAGTATCGGGTGCTCCCTCACCCCGAGAGAAAAAAGCGATACTCAAGTGATCACTCTCATAACTCTAAGTACCCGAGCACTCGAAGATCTCCTGGGCAAGTACTCCTCTACATTACTCCTCGCCCGAGCGCTCGACAAAGCTTCGCGAGTGACCGCTAAAACAGCTCACTTGATTGTTTATTCCAAGTGGGTGCATTATCAACTAGGCTCCGTGCCTCAAAAAATACATATTCCTGGAACACGTACACTGTGCCCAGATGCCACACAAGCTTAGCGTGTACGTAAGACCCCGCTGCGCAGATCGGCCGGGCTGGGACTTGCCGCAAAGCGATTTCACTCCCAACTTTTTCCATGCGCTTGCATGATAGAAAAAGCTGGGCGGACGCACCTAGGCTACGAACTTTGCTGGCGGCAATTGATCACTGTAAGACCTGCAGCGGCATGACTTTTGCTCGACACCAGTGTTCCAAGCTCATGTCGAGAGACGTGAGTTTGATTGGGCTACTGTGGTATTTGCCACTAGTGCAATTCACCAAGGCTCGACCAGTCAACTCCTTGGGCCCTTTCAGCTTAGCAATCCCTCGAAACAGGTTTTTTCATGGCCCTAGACTGCCAGCGACCCGCGGTTGAACCATGCACACATCGAAACGACTCAAGAACGGACTCGAGTCCCTGCGCGACTCTTCGAGTCCCCCAGGAACTCGGGGGCTACTGACGAGGGGGTGACCCCACGACTCCTATGGATGGGCCTACCCGGTGTACCCGAAGACAGAAGGCCCACAAAGATGCCGCCTGGGTCCAGTCTTGGCCCACTAGTGGCACCGACGTAAGAGTCTGCGACTCATAAGGAAGGTGCAAACCTGCCGTGCGGTACAAAATTAGGGTTAGGAAACCTCATCTGTAATCCAAGACAGATTCCCCCAGACCTAGCCTAGTATATAAGGGCTGGGAGGGGAGACCTCAGAAACGACCAATACACAATATGTAACCCTAGCCTTGTGTGCACCAGCCTTGGCCTTCCCTGTAATTGCATCTCCAAGCAATAATATCGAGCAGGAACGTCTCCTCCTGTTAGCCGACGAGCTATCGTCCAACCTGTGCCTCTCATGACTAACCCAGAGTCCCTGACCATTGGATTTTCCGGGGTTGATCTGTTGGATATATGGTCTAGAGGCAAATAATATATGATTATTCCAATATATCTAAGCAAGTTCATAACCTGTTTCATACCGTGCTAAAACTGTGTCAGTGAAACAATGATGCAGGTGTGGTATAGAAACCCCCAGAGTTCCTAGTTAGCCTCTACATCGATAACTAGTTCATGGTCAACATGATGGTCGTGGTTTCGCAATCATGGACAATTAAGTCTCATGACTATGAGGTCACCTCAATGGTTAAGTGACGTGATGAACATTACCCAAAGTAAGCATTACAGCATGATCAAATCTTGTGAAGGTTCAGTGTTGTAATTACAGAACGTGGTAGACCGTTCCTTTGACCATGAATACGTGCATAATTGCTATCTTCCCGGATGCTTTGACCTACATCCCACCACCTGACTGAAATATGCGGGTCATAACGGTTGTATCTTGGGTATTCCGTGGAGATATGTTGAGGAGTACTGTTACAAGAGCGGGATTTGTCAATCCATATAATGGATAGATATTCGGGGCCCACTCGATGAGATTCCATCCATAAAGCTGCAGCGTGTGACTAGGTCACGGGGATGAATATCACGGGAATGAGTGAATGAGGATTAGTTCAGAACGAGGTTGAACTAGACATAGGATGTCATTGATCGAATCTCGGAACAATCCAGTATCACTGACAAAGGGAATGCTATACGGCATAAGGTCCAATCGGTGTTTGATATCCGGAATGCACAGGGGTCATTATGGGCATCCAGGTCCCGTTGATGACCATTGACCGTAGCCTCATCTCAGTCATGACTGGAGTGTTCTCGGACCGTAGGGTAAAACACTTAAGGGCTCGATGAAATTGGAGACCTTTTCGGAACCATCGGAGTAACCAGAGAATAAAGGAAACAACATCGGAGAAGTACCGTGTTGAACCGAACAAGTTCGGAGTGAACCGGAAGGTGTTCCGGAGCACCGGGAGATGGAATATTATGTTTTAGTTATTAATTAATTGAATTAATAATTAAAATCATTTTATTTCTAATTAATATGTGCAATGGGCCTTAGTGGAGAAATAGGCCCATTAGGGGAAATAGAAATGGAAAAAGAAAAAGGAAAGAAGGGGGGAGGCGCCATGGGCCCTAGGGCCCATGAGGTGTGCGCCCCCTCCCCCCCCCCCCCTGGCTGGCCACCCCACTTAGCAAAGGGACTTTAGTCCCACATTGCTAAGGGAGAGTGGTTGACTCCCTCCCCTACCCCTATATAAAGAGGGCCATGATACACATATTTAATTAAGCCAAATACACAGAAATTCGTGAGAAAATAAATATTACTCCGAATTGAGATCGGTTTTCTCCGGTCTTCTCCCCTCCCTTGTCTCTTTCACGGTGGGCTCCCTAGTGTGAGCCTATAGTGGGATTGATGCTTCTCTGCTAGAATCGGAGGCCGTCGTGCTGCCGAAGCTCCGTCTGGAGGTCTGCTTCCGCCACCTTCGCTGGATCAGAGAACGGAGGTCGTCATCGAGTCTCGTACGTGTGCGAGTACTATGAGGTGCTACAAGTGTGGCACTACACCCATCCGGGTGCTCAACACAGCCAGGGGGCTGTGAAACTTGATCGGCTACATCAACCAAGTTTGCGGGAACGTTTCCCGCGCAACGGACTACACCCTAAGGTATGTTATTTCCGCACTCCTTTCCGTTACGGTAATACGGCTAGCTAGATCTTGGGTTATGGGAACGCTAGTTAGAAAAATTTGTGTTTTCTGCTGCGAACCCCAACAATGGTATCATGAGATAGGTGTATGCTTAGTATTACTGTACGGATAGAACACATCGGGGATGTGGGCGTTGATTGTATGATTGTTACCCTCCCACGTGTACTTGTTCACATCTGCGGCATTTTTTTATGAAGCGGCCCCCGACCGACCTTCCGCGTACGCTTACGCGAGACTGGTTCCACGCTTGACATACGGCTTGTACCGTATCAAGTGGCTGGGGGGTGTTTGTCTCTCTACTTTAGCGGATGTGGCATTTGCAACGGAGGGCCCCGTGCGGGGTGTAATAGAGACAATCGTATGGTTGACGTTGTGGTTGACTCGTAGGTTAAAACTTGTTTAACTATGAAAGCCCTAGCAGCCACGTAAAACTTGCAATATACAACTAGACCGTCTAAACCTTGTATTGCTAAGTGGGGGCTATCATTCATTTGTTTTGTGATGTAGCGATAGCTTTGCTATGTGTTACTAGTAAGTAGTAATCTTCATCATAAAACAAACTAAAATGGAGACACTGTAGACTTAGTGTTGCCATAGCTCAGACATCTTAAAACTTGCTAGTATAGGATACACGACGGTAGCATGTGATAAGATGATCCCTTAACAAAGCCAAACACAAGTATTCTACCGAAGTGTGCACCACCTGGAAGGTTCTCCCATATGTCTTGATGCTCCGTACATACCGGCATTGTCCTACATATTCAATGGAGTTCGCATGAGGTTGGGTTCGGCAAGCCTGGCATATGCAGATATGGCCTTGCTGAGCAGCATATAACATGGAGGTTAATTTGGCGAGCCTAGCATATGCAGATATGGCCTCGGAATACTAGAGATCGAAATATCGAGCATGAGTCACAGTACATATAAGATAATGTGATCGCACAAGTTGTTTTCTACCTTTGAAACTGACCCGTCGGCCGTGTGATATTCGAGGTCGGGCAGTGAATCTGGATCATGTAATCACTAAAACTTCCTAGGGATGAATTGTTTTAGTGCGAGCTCATTTATAATATGATTATATGAACTCATTGTTGTGAACTAGTCTTAATTGTGTTCCTTGTAATTATGTTTGTAGAAAATGGATAGTACCCAGTACCTTGAAATGGTTTCCTTCTTACATGGTGAAAGACTTAAAGAAAATGGGTCAAACTTCATTAGTTGGTACTTACGCCTTAGAGCCGTGCTCAAGAGAATCAACCTTTCATTTTTAACTAAAGAGCATGTGGGAAACCCTCCAGCAAACGACATGGATGCACAAGCGGTGATTGATTATCAGTATCGTTGAAGGACATATGCCATAGCTAAGGGTATCATAGAAACCAGCATTCCGCAACCTTTGCGTGAGGATTATGCTGATTTGGATACATATGATATGATCGATGAGCTGAAGTCATCAAACTTGCATCGGTTTAGAGTTGCCAGATTTGAGTTAGAAAGTGAGTTTCTCTCTACAAAGATGGAAGAAGGCTCTTGCCTGAAGGCACACTTGGCCAAGATGCATGAGATACATCTGAGCCTCGTAGATGACTTTGACTATGGGACCACAGATGAGTCTGCGATATACACGGTGTTACACTCGCTTCCACCGAGCTATACAGACCATGTCCATGGCTATGTCGGCAGAGGTGAAAGCCTCGAGTTCTCTGACTTCATGGATAGACTTCAGTACCTGGAGGTTGAACCCATTGAAGGAGAAGTTGTTGATGGAGAAGGTATATACTTGATATACTTTATAAATGTTTATTCCCTTATACAACATTTGCAGTAAATGAGTATCTGATACTTATTCTGTTTTATGAAAACAGGACCTGCCGTTGCATGGACGGGAAGAGGTGAAATCGAGGATTGATGGATATCAAGTCAGTTGATGGCCAGCATGGATTCCGCCGAGACATCTATCATAGGAGATACTTAGAGTATTAGACAAATCTTATGTAATCATTATAGTATGAACACTTAGTTGTGTGTCTTGCATCTCGCGAGACAAAGTTGTTCATGTAATGAGACAAGTCAGTTATTCCATCTTTATGAATAAAACTGTGCTTATACTTTGATTACGTCTTGATTTATGATATGATAGAAAGCATTTATAATACCGCTATTATTGTCAAGAAATATTCAATGTTTAATGATAAAGTTTTCTTGATTATAACAAGTCAAAGATTTGATTGCATGAGGTGACTTCATAACTGATGAATTCATTAAATGTATGATCTATTAACTTGTGAGTTCATTATCGAATGAAAGTCATAACTTGATTGCATGAGATGGATTAGATACACGATCTATGAACCTCTACAATAAATATAACCATGACAAGGTTCTAGCAAGTAGAACTTGTGCCAATCATTATACATAAATGATGTACTAAATGGGTACGTGAGTTATCATTAAAGACTTCATATGATTAATTGAAAGTTGTATTGAATTGAGATCATAAAACTGAGATTCAGGAATCACAGTGAGAAGTGAGAATACAAGGATACATATCACTACGCTACGATCCGAAGTGATAAGTATTGATATTTGACATAATGGGAGACTTGTGGAAGTTGTACCACAAACTACAATGGAAGTTGAAAGTACTAGACTACTTAAACCATTCGTAGTCATACTAAACCGTAGTATGGTCTAAACGTTCTTTCCCCTAACACTATAGTTATTGTCGAATAAGGTTGTTTAATTCATTAAGTTAAAACACCCACTTCATGAATAGGAAACCATCCTGAATCTAACGAGACATAATAGCTCCATAACTGATGGTGTTATAAGGTTTCTTAAAAGAAAGAATTTCTTTGTAATAAAACTACAAGCAATTGAAAATACATATTCTCCCCGAATAGCAAAATGTGTGTTGCTTGATTGGTAATGCGAGAAGAAGTCTCTCGACACGGATCCAATGGGAGATAATGGAAACTTTGACCGGGCTATTGGACCTTGCCTTCAAAATATCAGAGTATTGCAACGGAAGCATGTTCCGTTGTAATGACACTGTATAAGGAAGGATATGCCATAGATGATTGATCTTGGTATATGAATTGAAGCCATTGTTGAATTTAGAAGGTTGTCATGAATACGTTCTATACAGAACAATAATCATGAGTCTTCTTAATAAAACAATAAAGAATAACATTGCTTGAGACACAAAGGAATGATGGTAGCCTAGAAAACGAGGAGAAATGAAATAATATTGAGTTACATATAGGATGGCTCACGTCCCGTGAAATAAATCGGTTATTTCATATTCTCGACAAACTGATGAGTTATTGAGAATAATTTAATGGGCATAAGGCATTATTTGGTTATGACCAAAGTTCAATGGTGATTGACTACGGAAACGTAGGAATGCTTTAATCAATAAAATATTTCATTTACACTACGATGGACCATAGCCTGGAATTGCATCTCAGTCAAATTTGGGATTTGAAAGAGAATTGCAATGGGCATGACGAAGGTTATTTCGTTAAAAGGATGGACTATAGTACCTCAAGACAGGAAACCTCAACCTTGATTTGATCAAATGATTTTGTGATGACCAAAATATTGAGTGGGCCTGCAGTTTCATGAAACTGAGTGGGAGCTTTGAAGACTTCCCGGAAACTTGGAATGCAGAGGGCATTTTCTGAGTGGGATCTTTGGAAGAATTGTCATTATGTGAGACATAGTGAACAATAAAATGACTTGATGAAAGCTGAACCACAAATATATGAGTATATGATGGATATATTTGAGTGGGATCATGATCATTTTCTCAAACATATATGCATTGATATGTGTGAAGAATGATCTCATATGTATATATATGGATATGCATTGATTGTGTATATAGAGAATCGTCTTATATACATATGTGCATTATGATATATATAGAGCATAAGGCAAATAAAATACAAGATTGCAAGAATCTTCTTTTATGTGAAATACCAACACATTACACGTTGAAATCTATATGAGTAGATTAAGATACGGATAATGAAACGAAGTGAAGGTTGGAATAATCTTCTAAGACAAGAAACAGGTTCTTGTGGCTAGAAATTATATAATGGATGAAATCCAAATATCACAAGCAATGTCTTGATGGAAGAATAGAGATGCACCATTTACTGGACACGTGATCTTATATGTTCTTGACATATGATTCTACCATATAACATGCATTGTGAATCCAACAACAGAATGACTCAAAAGTTCTTGGAAGAAGAACATATTCCGATGTGCTTTAGGAGTAAAACACAGAATCTGAATAAAGTCCATGATTTCAGTATATGAGGAATACTGAGGACTATACTCTAAAATATAGAAAGGATAATAGACTTGAATGTAATGCAAGATTACAATTGCAAGCCATATTATGGGTCTATATGGAATTAGAGACATCACCAAAGACATGAAAGAAATGTGAGAAAAATTCACGGCACTACAAACATAATACTACTTAAGAAAGTAGACGTATGGATAAAAGTTTAGTGTTAGAAGTATTGGACTTATGGTTGAGTGTATTTCCCAGTATATATGACTAAGGATGAGTCTTCTAAAGACTGAACCAAGAGATCATTGGAGGATACTGTGAAATAATAGTCTCACTCTCCCGCGAAACTTATATCCAACCATTATATGATAATGAGCGGTATGTCAAAAGAGCTTTTGACATGTACCAGATGCAAAGGAAACATACGAATCTGAATTGGTGCAGTTCGTTGACGAAACCTCTTCCATGAGCATGCATGATCAATGAACACTTATGTGATAAGATGATTATGATCAAAAAAATGCGGCTAGATTATTAGCACTCTAGTGCAAGTGGGAGATTGTTGGATATATGCTCTAGAGGCAAATAATATATGATTATTCCAATATATCTAAGCAAGTTCATAACCAGTTTCATACCGTGCTAGAACTGTGTCAGTGAAACAATGATGCAGGTGTGGTATAGAAACCCCCAGAGTTCCTAGTTAGCCTCTACATCGATAACTAGTTCATGGTCAACATGATGGTCGTGGTTTCGCGATCATGGACAATGAAGTCTCTTGACTATGAGGTCACCTCACTGGTTAAGTGACGTGATGAACATTACCCAAAGTAAGCAGTACAGCATGATCAAATCTTGTGAAGGTTCAGTGTTGTAATTACAGAACGTGGTAGACCGTTCCTTTGACCGTGAGTACGTGCATAATTGCTATCTTCCCGGATGCTTTGACCTACATCCCACCACCTGACTGAAATATGCGGGTCATAACGGTTGTATCTTGGGTATTCCGTGGAGATATGATGAGGAGTATTGTTACAAGAGCGGGATTTGTCAATCCATATAATGGATAGATACTCGGGGCCCACTCGGTGAGATTCCATCCATAAAGCTGCAGCGTGTGACTAGGTCACGGGGATGAATATCACGGGCACAAGTGAATGAGGATTAGTTCAGAACGAGGTTGAACCAGACATAGGATGTCATTGATCGAATCTCGGAACAATCCAGTATCGCTGACAAAAGGAATGCTATACGACGTAAGGTCCAATAGGTGTTTGATATCCGGAATGCACAGGGGTCATTATGGGCATCCAGGTCCCGCTGATGATCATTGACCGTAGCCTCATCTCGGTCATGACTGGAGTGTTCTCGTATTGTAGAGTAACACACTTAAGGGCTCGATGAAATCGGAGACCTTTTCGGAACCATCGGAGTAACCAGAGAATAAAGGAAACAACATCGGAGAAGTACCGTGTTGAACCGAACAAGTTCGGAGTGAACCGGAAGGTGTTCCGGAGCACCGGGAGATGGAATATTATGTTTTAGTTATTAATTAATTGAATTAATAATTAAAATCATTTTATTTCTAATTAATATGTGCAATGGGCCTTAGTGGAGAAAAAGGCCCATTAGGGGAAATAAAAAGGGAAAAGAAAAAGGAAAGAAGGGGGGAGGCGCCATGGGCCCTAGGGCCCATGAGGGGTGCGCCCCCTCCCCCCCCCCCCTTGGCCGGCCAGCCCCCTTAGCAAAGGGACTTTAGTCCCACATTGCTAAGGGAGAGGGGTTGACTCCCTCCCCTACCCCTATATAAAGAGGGCCATGGTGCACATATTTAATTAAGCCAAATACACAGAAATTCGTGAGAAAAAAAATATTACTCCGAATTGAGATCGGTTTTCTCCGGTCTTCTCCCCTCCCTTTTCTCTTTCATGGTGAGCTCCCTAGTGTGAGCCTATAGTGGAATTGAGGCTTCTCTGCTAGAATCGGAGGCCGTCGTCCTGCCAAAGCTCCGTCTGGAGGTCTGCTTCCGCCACCTTCGCTGGATCGGAGAACGGAGGTCTTCATCGAGTCTCGTACGTGTGCGAGTACTACGAGGTGCTACACGTGTGGCAGTACACCCATCCGGGTTCTCAACACAGCCATGGGGCTGTGAAACTTGATCGGCTACATCAACCACGTTTGCGGGAATGTTTCCCGCGCAACGGACTACACCCCGAGGTATGTTATTTCCGCACTCCTTTCCGTTACGGTAATACGGCTAGCTAGATCTTGGGTTATGGGAACGCTAGTTAGAAAAATTTGTGTTTTCTGCTGCGAACCCAACATGATCCCCGTCATTGCCTGCTATGTTTATTATTGTGACGTTTGCCGTCGCGTCAAGGCCGGACATCAGAGACCTGCTGGCACCCTGCAACCACTCGCTATTCTTGAATGGAAGTGGGACAAAGTTGAAATGGACTTCGTCACTGGTTTTCCTAGGTCACAGAAAGGTAACGATGCTATATTTGTCGCCATCGACCGGTTCTCCAAGGTTGCTCACTTCTTGCCAGTCAAGGAGAAGATCACTGCTAGTCAGTTAGCGGAATTGTATATCTCCCGAATTGTGTCACTCATCGGTATTCCGTTCGATCTCAGTTCAGACCCTGGCAGCCTTTTCACCTCAAGATACTGCAAAATTTTCCTAGAAGCTTTCGGGACTCGAATGTCTCTCAGCACCGCTTATCACCCCCAGTCACAAGGAAAAGTTAAACGAGTCAATCAAGTGCTGGAAGACATGCTTCGCGCTTGTGTCATTTCATTCAGCATGAAATGGGAGGAATCTCTCCCGTACGCGGAATTCTCGTACAACAATAGCTATCAGGCTAGCTTGAAGATGGCACCCTTCGAAGTTCTATACGGACGTAAGTGTCGAACCCCTCTGAATTGGTCAGGAACTAGGGAACGACCCTACTTTCGTCTGGATCTTGTCCAACAAGCTGAAGATCAAGTTCGCATTGTGCGTGAGAATCTCAAGGCCGCTCAGTCTCGTCAGAAGAGCAATTATGATCGCAAGCACACGGAAATGGTCTATCAACCTGGCGAACAAGCTTACCTCCGTGTCACTCCCATGAGGGGCACTCACCGCTTAGGCATCAAGGGCAAGTTGGCTCCTCGCTACATTGGCCCATTCTGTATCCTTTCCATGAGTGGACGAGTGGCATACCGATTGGAATTGCCGCCGAACCTCTCCCAAGTCCACGATGTCTTCCATGTGTCGCAACTCCGTCGCTGCTTCAAGGACCCTATTAGCGAAGTGGAACATGATCTGATTGAGCTGCAATAGGACTTAACTTATCAAGAACACCCGAGCCGCATTCTCGATCAGTCTGAACGTCGAATCCGCAACAAGACCGTCAAGTTCCTCAAGGTTCAGCGGTCGAATCATTCTGAAGATGAAGCCACTTGGGAACGCGAAGATCGTATTCGCGATGAATATCCCGATCTTTTCCTCGCTACCACTTAAATTCTCGGGACAAGAATTCTTGTAGTGGGGGATATTTGTAACACCCTCAGTGTCTGTAACAGTAAACTCTCTCACTGTCGACTATCATTGTTGTTAATCACTGTTGTTAATCATGCCCTAATCAACTTTGCTTTGATCCTATTCAAATCATGATGGTTGATATTCAAAACCATATTCCCAATGCACCTTGATCACTTGGAATCAAAACCAAGCCCAAAAACCCCTTTTGGTGGATAATAAAAACAATGTGCAAAATAAAAGTTCATCCAAAATTATGAAACCAATTTTGTTAAATACCTAAAAGTCAGTAGGTTGGGTTAGCACTACTTTGGTAATTATGGCAATGGCTAGAAAACGCAAAGAATTAAATCAGTAGCTTAATTGGCCCCTTTTAATCATTTGGCAATTAGTATTAATATTAAAAGATTTTGTTTGATGTCCAAACCTTTTTCTATCACTGGTATGGGGTGTAACTCTAATTTACAAACACCTAACATATTTTTTGAAAGTACAGAAGCAATTAATATAATTACACAAAGAAAACATAGAAAGAAAACTAAAAAGAAAATGGGAAAACACCAAAACTACGCCTTGCGAGATGTCCACCTCAGACCAGCCCACCCGGGGCCCTCCTTCCCCACCTGCCCCCATCCCATCCCCAACTGCTCCTTCGTCGTGGCGATCTCGCCATGGTCGACGCCTCTGCCAGCCTCTCCCACCTCCCCTGTGCGCGTGGTGACGATAAGCCCATCCCCAACCACCCCCTGGACAACACCTCACCCACTTTCCCCCTCTCCCTCGCCTCGCCTCGTCGGGGGAAATCACGGCCGCGCAGCCGTCGCCGCCGTGAACACACGTAGCCGGAGAGCCTCTCATGTCGCGCCGCAGTGTCCCTCTACTACACCGACGTGGACTACGTCTACACGCACAAGAAATCGAGCCGGCGACAACTACAACGGGCACACCGGCGTCTTGCCCAACTCCGTCCGCCATACGGTTGCAGAGGAAATTCGCCGCCGACGAGCCTCCCCCGCACTTGATTTCCTCGCCTACAGAATCAAGGTGAGCTACTTCGTCTTCCCCAACTCGTTGTTGCCCCTCCCGTGCCCCGGAGGCCGATCTGCCATTAGGGCATCTTCACACTACCACCGGCGAGCTCGCCATCGTGGCCTAGCTCATGATTTTGGCGCGTCGTTCGCTTCAGTTTGCGCGCGTTGCTCCCAGTAGTCGTTTAGTGTAGCAAACTCTCAAGATTGCCCACCGAGTCGTCGTCCTCGCCGGTTGTCACTTTCTGGCCTCCGCCCCGTCGGCGCAGCACTCGTCCCAGCCTGTCCCCGGCAACGCCACGCCCACCGTTGGATGCGGCTCGAGCTCGAGAAGCCGTAGGACCAAACCGCGCCACGAATGGAGGCCGGTAGCGGGCGCGCGGGCAAACTCCGGTGACCCTACCCTCGCCGGCGAGACCCCGAGTGGATGACCGATGGACCCCTCCGGTCAGGGTTTTAATTAACACTAACCCTCTCACTGTTGTGCCACTGACAGTGGGCCAGCCCCTTTTAATCCCCCTCCATTTTAAATAAACAGAGATACCTCTCTGTCCAACTGACATGTGGGCCCTCCACTTTTAAACTAATCATTGATTAAAAAAACTATTAGATAATTATGTCTCTATGACATGTGGGACCCCACTATCATTAGATTAATTAAATTAGACTTATTGAAATGTGTCTATGACACATGGGCCCCACTAATCAGGTCAATTATATAAATAATTTAGTAAAATAGCAGAGGCTGACATGTGGTCCCCTTCTGTCAGCACTGTACTGGATAGACTTGTGGATAATGTTGCTAATTAAAAAATAAAAGAAATTCAGAAATTATTTTAAATGGTTTAAATTGATTTAAACTTTGAAAATCAAGATCTTTTAAACCGTTACTCCGATGAAAATATTTTATACATGAAAATTGATCAGAAAAATATAACGAATACAAATACGCTATTTGTATGTCAACCACACCCCTCTAACACAACGAACATCGACATTCCCCCCTCCAGGCCGTCTGTCGATAATCACCCGGAGCCGGAATTTCATCCCCGGATGAATTCCCGCTCCGAGCAACATGAATTGCATTGCATTAGAACATCGTTAACATTGCATCTGTCATGACATGCATCTGTTTGTATATGCTTGCTTTGTATATATTGTTTCTTCCCCCCTTCATCTCCGGTAGACCCCGCTGCTGCTGCCGACTACACCGCTGCTGGGTACGAATACTTTGTCGACGACCCTACCCCTACCGTCGAGTTTCGAGGCAAGCAGAGTCATTCTCTTCCCCAGATATCGCCTAACTTTCCGTACTTTTCTTGACCTAGGCATTACTGCTGCTGCTACGTTACAATCCTATTCAATTGCATAGCCTGTTTTTGTCGCCCCTTGATGTACCTTCCTTTACCCTATGCTGCCTATAAATATATATTATTTTCAACACTGAGCCCTACGCATTGTTAGCTAGGATTATATAGCGGGTCGTGATCACTGAGGGGAGTGACACGGATACAACTTATTACAACTGCACAGGTACGGTACAATGCAGACACCGCCTAAGGCCCCCTAGCTCGGCTCTACCGAGCCACCATCAAGTGTGAGCTATCAAGGAGTAATCATTGTACTCCACTCGTTGCAGACTCTGTATAGCCGCTCTAGGTACCTGAGCAACGTTTGTCCTTAAAGGTAAGAAGTCAGGTTACCTAACGATGCCCGTGTGTGGTATTGCGACGGGACGACAGGGAGGGTACGACCAGTGTACTGGTGTGGTTGGACCCTGATCGTTAGCCGCGAGAGTTACCAAACCACAAAATTCAAGCTCCTCCAGGAGCACACGCGAGACAAGGTAAGGAGTCGATTCACCTTGTTGGTAACCGCAGAGACTTGGTGGGACGACAGGGCAGGCACCGATATACTGGTGGTCCTGACTGTTGTCGTTGTCCGCGGGTCAGTTAAGTCGAGGCAACGATAAAGGTTCTCCCGCAAGTTAATAAAATGACTAAGGGTTCGGCGGATGACTTGAGTAGCCTTTTGGCTTATACGTGCTGCCTACACGTGGGAATTACGAGTTATGGGCTCCCCTGCTTCGTAGTCTCGTTCGAGGACTCTTCAGACGTCAGCAGTACCGCAGGCTGATTGTCGGTAAGTGGTGCTGTCTTATTTGCTCGCGCGGCGATGTCTTATTTGGTTTTCTTATGCTTCACCGGCCAGTCACGCACCGTGGAGGAGTACGTCTAGGTTGGGGTCCAAGGCCCTACGTACTTAGGATTTAGACCCGCGGATGACCTCTCTGTTGAGTTTGAAAGATGGGCTATGGAGTGTCGAATAGCCTCGGTGGGGCATTCCCTAACAAGGTGTATGCCACCCTGGAGATCCGTGCGTTGTAGTGTAACAGAAGTGCACCCCTCCAGGGAAGATTAATCTATTCGAATAGATGTGTCCACAATAACAGGACGCTTTATGTTGAAGCCAGATCCTACTACTACAAACTATTATTACTAAAATGTTTGGTTTCGGGTTTGCTTCCTTGCAGGGAAGTCGAGGAGGTGATCTTGGAGGCATTGTTAATTATTACAACTTACTATTATACAATGCTGCAGCAACTTCTGCTGCATTGTTACTTTATGCTTTATATGAACTGTTGGCTATTCTCTCCTCATGCTGCAAGACTCGTCGGAAGATGCCAGTCTTCGATAGGCCTAGCTTCTTACCCTTATTATGATTTCTACCTTCAGTCCACTATATACAGCCTCCACTTTCCATTTGATACAAATGCATAAATGCTTAGTAGCGGACGTAAGACTTGCGGGTATGCTAGATACTCACCTTTGCTTTATTTACCCCTTTTCGTTTTGCCTGATCGGCCGCTGCAGTCGACGTTGGAGCCCAGGAGCAGGAGTACCCCGGAGGCGACTACTATGACGTCGAGTTCAGCATCGACCAGGAGTAGTTCGGTGGATCCCAGGCAGGAGGCCTCGCCTTTTTTATATGTATCTCTGATGTCATTTGTGCTAGCCTTCTTAAGGAAAAACTTGACTAACTATTTCCGTACTCAGATATTATGGCTTGTATAACTTATGTATTCGGATCCTCGTGATCCCGGGTTTGTAATATCAGATTTATCTTTTTTTTTGTTGTTTTGTGATATTCTCACCGTGGCACCCTAATCTCAGTCGTGTACCCTGCGTGTATGATTACTGTACACGGATTAATTTTGGGGCGTCACAACCACCCTCCCTCCTCTAAACCGCGCTGCTCCACAATTAGACCCCGGTTTAGACGCTATTCTAGATAGGAATCCGTTAGGGTTTTCTCCCTCTAGTTTTCTTGGTGGCATTCTTCTCTGGACGTCGGAGCGTTGATGGATTGCTGCTATGGGATGTGTGGATACTAACGGAGGTTTCGTACCTTCGACCCTTCTTCGAGGAGCTTGTTCGTGGGACTTGTTTGCGGGACTAGATCGCGGGACGGTTCGAGGGATCGATATCCTCGCGGTTGGGAGGTCATTGAAATTCCTAGCTGCGGGGATCTTCATCGACGGTCTTCACCAACTCTACTTCCGCTACATCGGTTGGTGAGCCATGACCTAAAACCTTGTATGCAATCTTCATAGATGATTTTGTGTAATTGCTACGTAGGCCGAATTTTTTTGTTTCTACTGCGTTCCCCAACATGATCCTCATGATGTTCCTTTAAATTCTATGGTTGCTCAGGACCAAGTAGATGTGAACTTTATTGCTAGAAACAACTTCAACAATAATGCTTATAGGGGCAATTTTGCTAGCAATCCTAGACTGTTTCTGTCAGAACCCTAATTTAGGTTTGTGCTTTGCTAAATTTGCATTTTTGCATCATAAAAAAAATTGCAAAAGAAAAAGAATTGGGGAAAAGAAAAGCCCTAAATAAATTAAATAAAAAGGCCAGAAATAAATGTTTTTCCAAAATTCTTTTGGATATGTTGAAAAATCCTAAAAATGAGTGTGATCATTTTAAAAGTGATTTGGGACTAATCCCATGCTCATAGATTTTTCAATAATCCAAATAGTGGCTTGGAAATTAAATCAATTGCCTATTTGACTTGAAATTCAAATAATTTGAATTTCAAAAATTCCCAAAACTTGGGGTTGACTTCTATAGAGTAACCTAGGTTTTATAAAAATAATTGGGAGTTTTTAAAAAATGCCCTAGTATTTATTTTTAGGGCAAACAAAATAAACAGAAAACTTTTAAAAGGAAAACAAAAAGAAAAAGGGGAAAGCCCACCTTACCTGGGCCCAACTCAGGGAGGTGGCCCAGCCCAGGGGCAGGGTCGTCTTCCTCCCCGAGCCAGGCAGGCAGCTCGCGGCGTGGCGAGCATGCCGGCGTCGTCGTGGCCAGCAGCTTGCCTCCCCTGCCCTATCTCTTCGCCAACGCACGCCTAGAGTCATCCTCCTTATTCCTCTCTCTCTCTCTGGCTCGCTCTCCTCGCCCTGCTGTTGTTTCTTGCGCCCGCCCGAGACCTAGCCGGAGCGGTCGCCGTGCTCCGACGTGGCCACCGGCCTTCCCCTTCCCCGCCACCTTGTCCAGAAGGTCCGACGCCCTCGACTCCTTCAAGCTGCACGACGAATCGAACCCGAGGAGCTCCCCAGGCGTTGCCTGTGTCTTCGATTTGCCGCCGGCCGCCGACGACCTCCAAGACGAATTCGCCACCGTACTGCTTCCCCCGCCCCTACGTCCCCTCCATCGTCTCTGGTAAGCTCCCAGCTCCATTTCCCCCCATCTGTGCTTCTCCCCGTGCTCTCTGTGCCGTTTCACCATGGACAGAGGCTCCGGTCGCCGCTCCGTCGTCGAAGTCGTGGCCACCGGCCCCCTTTTGAACCCTGCCTAGCCCTAGACGATGCGCGACAACGAGAGGATCGCCCCAGTGCCCCCCTTCTCCTCTCCCGTGCCCGATTCCCCTTCTCCGGCGAACTCTCCGGCGTCCACAGTGGACTCCGGCGACCTAGGCCATTAGCGCCCCTAACCGTGCTCCTAACCCCCCCCCCCCCTCTAATCTCTCTCTCTCTCTCACTGACACTGGGTCCAGGGCCCCTAATTAATCAGTGTTTATTTTTACCAGACAGCTAACTAACCCAGTGAGGCTGACAGGTGGGGCCGCCCTGCCAGTTGACTGGTCAAACCCCTGGCGTCAGCATGACCTAGTGATGACGCAGTAAATCCTAAATAATTTATTTATTCAGTAATTTTCACAAAATAAGCAAAACTTTGAAATTGAATATCTTTTAAACTATAACCCAAATTCAAAGTGTAATATATGAAAAATTATCAGAATAAAATTCTCTATCCAAATAACCAACTTTCAACCATGTTTGAAATGTTTACAATAAGGGATCAGTAGCATTTTGCTATTTGGCTCTTTTGTATTAAATCAAATAAATTACTATGATCATTCTAAATTCAACCAATGCAATGCAAAGGTGATCACTTACACTTCAGAAGCATTTCACACACATGACCAATTGGTTTACAATGAAAAAAACTTTAGCAAATGCAACTTGGACCAATTTGAATAACATTTGGAGTTTGAATTTGAATTTAATTTTCAAATCAACTTCAATTAACATGTTGCAATTCAAACATAAGTCACATCAGCACCTTGCCATGCTTTGTTTTTCATATTGAATGTGCATTGTATTATCTTGATTGTGCTTTACTTCCAGTTCTTCGGTGATTGCATCTTCTCGGTAGAGTTGATCTCGGAGACGAGTTTAACTTCACGACAGAAGACTAGTACCTCGTGATCATCAGCAAGGCAAGCACCCCCTCTTTGATCATGTCGATAAAATCCCAGTTCCCTCTCATTCTCGCAAATGCATGTTTAGGATGTCACCATGATACGTTCTACCTCTAGTTGAACCCATTCCTTTGCATGACCTATCATTTTGTCACAGTAGTAAGCAAACCATGATCCTAGCAGATGTAGGAGTTGGTTGTTATCTTGTGGCCCCTGCAACTGTTACTGCTTATTGCATGCTTAGAGTTGTTACCTGAGGCTACTCTGTTGTGAGTCGGGATGGTAGTGATCATGTGAATGATGGTGGTAACGTGTTGGTGAATCTACCCTAAACAAAGGTGAACGATAAGAGGCTATGTAGGAGTACACAGTGGGTTTTCTCGTTGAACACTGCCTTAAGCCCGAGTTCTTGTGTTGTTATCCAAGACTAAGAGTACGACCACACATTGGGCTCACTGACCCCTCTCGGCCTAGTACCTCACCCCGGACCAGTCCAGGAGTCGCAAGTAGTTCCCCCTTTAACGATCTCAAGCAGGTGGAACCAAGGTAAGTGGTTGGCGTAGGTTGTGGGCACGTTGAATCAAGTGATCATGATCGAGTTGAGCTTGATGGCGGTCACACAACGTTTGAGTCCGCATCGGAAAAATCGGCCGGATTCCGATCGTGGTCCCAACTCAAATAGGCGACTCCCTAGGACTAGATATGGTGCCGTGAGTGAAGTGTCGTGGCAGCATCCTCGCCGGTACTCACTTGAAGGGTCCATCCCCAGGCGGTAACTGATGAGGCGTGTGTGTAGCAGTACACCCCTGCAGGGTTAATGAACTATTCGAATAGCCGTGTCCGCGGTTATGGACTACTTGGAGACCTTTACTTGATCATAGATAACTTGAACCGGATTCTTATAAAACTTGCCAAGATAAGTGTGAGTGTTATGGCATGCCTTCTCATGGGGAAGTCGAGAGGGGAACCATAGTGGAGTATTTATTGGAGACTGTTACTTGGACTCGTGTACGTTCTTACCTCTCTCTGGTATTCGTAGTACAGGACTAGCCAAGTCAAAGCTGGCACTTCTGCAAGTGAAACCCCGCCTCCCTTTGCCTTGATACATGTGCATGAGTAGTATAGTTCCTATGTAAGTCTTGCTGAGTACGATTTTGTACTCACGTTTGCTTATTCTATGTTTTAGAGACGAGACCACTAACCCTGATGGTGGCCTCTACCTCGAGCTCGACGTGGACCAGGTCGTATAGTTCCAGGCAGCAACCTGTGCCCTTTGGAGGGTCGTTGTACTTTTCTTTCAGGCTTCTTAAGCCATTTGTTAAACTTGTCTTTACTAAGACATAATTTTCTTCCATTGTTGTTTGATGTAATGTTGGATCACAACCATGTGATCTCTGCGTGTAATACAACTACTATGTCTGCTCTGTTTAGCAGAAGTTATAAAGACTATGAGTTTGTAGAGTTCATGTTGTGATTACCTGTTGTTTACACTGGACATGTATGTTGCGTGTATGATTATAACATGCATGTCTTAGTGTGGGGTTCGATAGCTTAGTTGTGCTCTTGCCGGCGGTCTTTTATACACCAAGTGGCCCTTAGATGTGCGCAGCTTGGGGCATTGCGGTGCGATTTCTCGTGACTCCGTCACGTGGCACACTTTGTTGTATGATTGAGCCCGCCCGTGATCCCGACTAAGTGATCGGGCTGGAGTAAGTCTATGTAAGGGTTATGATTCAATCGATAACATGGTTGAGGCGACTTGTCTATGAGTATGGGATTCACCACCCATAAGCATTTAGACTTGTGAGCGGACGATGAGGACCCATCTCAGTTGATCATCCGTCCTGGATGGGATGCCCCTCACGTTCGATGCTTACCGAGAGTGATCTGTGCTTGGCCTTGTCTGCTTAGACAAGTGGGTACGGCTCTCGGCTCTCCATGTGATTGTATTGTGACCATAATTACATACGCTAACCCTGGGTCCCGACAGTTTCCATCCAACTATGGGAACAACAATACTTATCCTAGTAACAAGAACCCCACTTCTGAACTAGAAAGCATGCTTAGAGACTTTATCACTACCTAAAAAGCCTTCAATAAGAATGTAGTAGAGAAATTATCTAAACTAGATCATCTCTCTTTGAAGGTAGATAGCTTAGCCCTTGATGTTGAGATGCTTAAAATTAGAACCTCTCCCCTTGAGGAGAGGAAGGCCACTCCTATTAATGCTATCCAATTACAAATCAATGAAAATATTAGGATGATGGCTGAACTTAAAGAAAGATGGGCTAGAGAAAAAGAGGAAGAGGATAGAATTACGAGCCTTCCTACACACCACACAGTCGCCACTATCCAAATTATTGAGGACACTGAAACTATTAGCACCCAATTCACTCCTAGTCCCATTGGACCTATAAATGGTGATGCTAATACTTCAACCACAGAAGAAGAAACTCCTATGAACATAGAGGGTTTCAAACAAGTGAGCCTAGATGATACTACTACCACCTTTGATAGTAGTGATATTGATTTTGATAGTTGTACCCTCTTTGAAGTTATTAGCTTGTTACACAAAATGTCTAGAGACCCCCACACTAGCACACTAAATCTTGTCTTCACGGAGAATATCACCAATGCTCTCATCAAAGCTAGGGAGGATAATCTTAGGATAGAAGCCTCCATACCTAGAAAGCTAGATGATGGTTGGGACCCTATGATTAAAATTAAATTGAATAACTTCCCTTGTTATGCTTTATGTGACGTTGGAGCTAGTACCTCCGTCATGCCCAAAAGAATGTATGATATGTTTGAATTGAATCCCTTTGAGCCTTGTTCTTTGGTGTTCGTCTCGTTGATTCTTCCGTACAGAAACTGAAAGTCCAAGTATGGGATCAGTGGGGGAGGGGGTGAATGATCACTTCAAATTTCCAACTGAAGCTTTGAAGTGAAGCATAAGTAAAGCGGAAAAGGGAAGCAGAAACAAGTGACAGGGAAGTAAAACTGGAAGCAAAACTAAATGCAGTGAATCAAAGTGCATTGAAGCATAACTGAGAAGCAAATGCAATACAGTATGTAAAAGCTTGACGTAAAACAAACTAAGACTCGACGATGTTTCTAAGACCAGTTCACGCTCTGCAAAGCGCTTCGTCTGGTTGGAGGGACCGGTGATTGAACACCTGGAGCAAATATCTCTCCATCCGTTGCTCCACTGCACCAATATCCTTGAGCTTGGTCAGTTATGACTCGGGGTAGATTATAAAGGAAATCTCCGAAACCTTTGACAAACTTGATCTTCGAGGCGACAATTACTCTTCGCTCTCTGAAGTCAACACTCTAACCGTCCAGGAGAATTGAAATTTTCCAAGATAAAAAAAAGGCTAGTAAGCTTTCACCTAAGTCATATCGAATCTACTTAGATCAATGGGACTTAGGCTTCAGTGTTCTGGGATTTTTGGGTTTTGCTTTGGTGGCGTTCTTGGGGTGCTCTCTTCAGTCTCTCTCAGGAATATTCTTAGAGCAGCCACCCGCAAATGGAGGAGGGCGGCGTATTTATAGTTGGCGATCCCGAGGTGCGAAATGACCAATTTGACCCGAAGTGACAGCTTGACACGTGTCCACAATGTTCGGATTTGTCATTACTGCGCTACTTTACTTGCGGAACAAGTAAAGCTGACTCACGGACTTAGTTCTGCTTCGGAAGCCAAAAGAACGAAGTCTTTGCTACCAAAACTTAACTCAGTGCACATGATATTTCTTCACTCTGGCTTCTCACTTGGTTTAGATTTGATCTGAGCATTTTCTCAATAACTTCGGTTTCCACAAACTAAAGACCCCTCTTGATAGTACGGTTTGTCCTATGACTCAAATAATAGAAAAAGAACTACACAAAAAACAACTAAGTCTTGCGCCGTCTTCTTCATTTCCTTCAATGAGTTGAGCTTCAGGACACCTTCATTTTTGGGGGTCATCCTCCGTGATTAAGCTTCGTTCAAGGGGTAATGCTTCGATAACTTGAAAACCTTCCCTAAAGCTTTATCACCTAGCGTGTCCTTCAGGAACCTATTCAAATTTTTACACTAGAAAACATTGTTAGTTCCTCTACTGTCTTGTCCAACAATATCCAAAACACACGGGGGCTAAACTTTTCTCTTACAATCTCCCCCTTTTTGGACTATTTTTTACAAAACAGGCATCGATAAAAGATATTCAAGTATTTGTGAAGTGATGGTACAAACTCTAAGATATGAAGTTTGGGCTCCCCTTGAATGCAAGCATCGAAGATTTATATAATCGAAGATGATGCTTGAGAGAATTTTCTTCGGTGGAGAGCAAAACAAATATCTTCGTGAAGACAATTGCATTTAAAGATTGATGTCCAGAAATGTGTGCAATTGCTTCCAATAACCTGTGACTTAGAAAATAATAACCACCTACAAGATAGAAGATACGAAGCAATACTTGCGAGCAAAGGGTTATTAAAGACGTAAGTTTATCACAGGAGTAGCATAACTGAATGTAAACTTAAGTTACAACCCAATCCAAGAGAATGGAATGTTTGTTGTAACTTAAACCAAGTGAAGAAAAATGCGAATAGCAAAAGCCCTTTCCCCAAAGCAAATATAACTCATCGATGCCCTCATTCTCCTCCTTTTTGTCAATGATTGGACAAAAGGTTGGGAAGAGGTTCGAGAGATCTACTTCGCGGCAACAGCACCCTTGGAGCCCGATGAAGCAGAACTTGACGAACATTCATCCGAAGAAGATTGATCTCCTGAAGATTCTTATTTCGATGCAGGCGAAGGAAGATCTTGGAAATTCGTCTGGGTGATGAGGTTGATGTCGAGGTCGCTGTCGTCGAGGCCGTCGTCGTCCTTCGAGGTGAAGGAGTCATTTTGGGAGACGGTGTCCGGCCTGATGGGATCTGGCTCGTTGATGAAGAATACTTCATCAATCTTGTGCAGGGGAGGGAGCTTCTAATTTGGGCGATCAACAATATCATCGCGTGAAAAGTTTCACTGGAGGTGCTCATACTCTTTGTAAATGCGATCTTTACGAAGGCCTTTAACCGAGTTGAACTTCCGGAGTCCCTTCCAGGAATGACGCTTCAGCACACGGAGATAGTGATTGTTGTTGAGAGCTATGTTGCCAACGTGATTGATTTCATCAGCAAGGAACTGCATCTAGCGTTAATTGGATTCAATGTAGTTTTTGAGCATTTGCTGCGACCGAAGATTCACTTCAAAGTGATGGCAGTCCTTCTGGAATTTCTTCGAGATGTTGTGCTCATTGACTTCATGGCGCACCCCAACATATGTGGCAATGATGTCATTGGGTTTCCTCAGCAATTCCATAGTGTCACGCACTGGATAAAGGAAGAGCTTCGGATGATGGCGAGCCACAAAGTCTTCATTGCGGCCAAAGTCGAAGACAACTTGCAGCCAAGGAGAATATGGCTTCTGTGTATAGGGAAGTTATGCAGCATGTACCAAGTTCTGAATGAAGCAGTCCTCGAAGTCAAATACGAGTCCATGCGTAAGCTTCATTATTGCATGCCTTGTCTCAGGATATATATTTGATTCCTCTGAAGTCGTACTCAATGGAATCAAAGATTTTGGCAGGATGTAAAACCATGTCTTGGAGATGAAGTTCAAATGCTTCGGGCGAATATGTTTTGGAATATAATTTGTAGTTACTTCAGTATCCAACAAGGTAGCAAATTTTTCTTCAGTCAGATCTGGCTCCATATGAATCTTTTCAAGGTCGCTGGTATGCCTTGGAATATTGACTATTCCATGAACTCTGTGGAAGACATTTTGAAGATTTCACCTTGGATCATCCATTCCAGTATCCATGTGCGGGGTTCATTTGCATCGCCCGAAACATATAATGTGTCGTAGAATTGCTTAATGAGTTAAGAATTGAAGGGAGTGCTCAAAGCAAACAACCGAGTCAAATTCTGATTCTCAATTTTTTCGGTGATGTTCTCAAAGCAAGTGGCAGTTGAGAGACATCGCATATCCAGATACTTGTGGAGAAAAAAACACCTTGTTGGCAGAAAACTTTAGTGTATAGAATTTGTTGCACAGTCCAGAAGCGAAGATCATCGGCAGTTCTCTCTGAAGCATATGGACTTAGACCAAAGAATTGGTGAAGCTTCTGATGTTGTTCCAAACTGAATTCTGGTCCATGCCGAGAAGAACAGCCAGCGCCCTTGAATATTGTAAAAGTTTCACGAGGGTAATTTGAATCGAGCTAGGTGTCTTGGCATGGATGAGAACGGGCACGAATCCTTTGCAGAGGAGCGATTGGGAGGCTCTTGAAGGGCCAGCAGTCTGAGCGACTATCAAACCTTGCTCTTGCGAGGGATTCAGGATCTGCACTTGTTCATCTTCGTCTTCTTGTGCTTCTGGCTGGGGCACATGTGCTTCCGATTCCTGAGCAGTTCGGGCTGAAGAATAATCACGCGAGTTGTGCGTTCTGGAGTGTGATGGTGAGGGTTCATTGTTTTCTGGGTGAGTGGATGGGGGTGGTGCGGGAGCAGCAGGAGGGGTAGGAGTCCTTTGCGGTGCGGGGGATGGAACGTGTGGTGGTGAAGGAGCGCGAGGTGGAACTGGTGCAGACGGTTGTGCAGGAGTTGGGGTAGGGATTCGCTTGGGGGTTGGAGCTTTTGGAGGTGGAGCAGGAGTGTGTGGAACGGGGTTTTGTTTGTGACTGGATTTGGTTGGTGGAGGAGTAGGAGTTTTGGTGGGTGGAGCTGAAGGTTTTGGCATGGGATTTGAAGGCTTTGGTTGGGGAGCAGGAGTGGGCACTGCTACAGTGTTTTCCTTTGGCTGGCTGGTTGGTTCGTCACTCGTATCCATATCAGCAGTCGAGGACAAAGTGACCTTCCTCTTCTTGGTGGTCCTTTTCTTCGGAGAAGGGTCAGAAAGCTTGACTTCAACAGGCTTTGCAGCAGCTGGTTCAGCGTCCAGCGGGGCCTTACGCTTCCGGGAATCCCTTTCCATGATTGAAGCATTATGAGTTTTGACCATTTCATCCACTGCAGCTTTGATATTTCCCTTGTAGGTTTTAATGTTTTCCTTGGTGGTGGTGTTGACGTATGTCACCTTCTGAAGCAACTTCAAGGCATGTTGTTTGAATTCTTCATTTGACTCAGCTTCAGCACGCTTTTGATAGTTGTGAATCTTTTCAACTTCAGCTCTATCTCTTGAGTGCAAATCCTTCAGCTGACTGATCACAGTAGTGATCATTGCTTCGATGGAGCCTGAGATGTAGACTTCACCGAGATCAACAGCTTCAGAATCTTCTGCCGCACACTTCTTCCAAAGGGCTTCAGTTACACCCAATTGATCCCATAGTTCGCCTTCACGAGGATCAGGGAATTGATGTTCACTATGGTGATCTGCTTTAGCTTGAGCTTCAGGCATAGAGATACCTTTCTGCTTCGATGGAATTACTTCAGCAGAGGGAGTCATATCGACCACGGCCTTCTTCTGTACATCCCTGGATGCTTTCTCATCCTTCTTCGTTCTGAGGCCATCTAGTGTGGCCTTGCGTTTACCTTCGTGTTCTGCCAACTGTTTGGCTTCAGCATCAGCTTTTTCTTCATTTTTCTCGGCTTCGGAGAGCTTTCACTTCGTCTCAGCCTTCTCATCAGCAAACTTTGCGGAGTCTTGCTCCCTTTGCTTTCTTGCAGCTGCTTCAGCTGCCTTCTGCTTCTCTGCAGATTCTCTGGCAAGAACGTTGTGGTTCAGTTCCTCCTTGATGTCTTTCTGTTTTAGTTCAGCTTCAGTGGGCTTTCGCTTCACTGAAGGGTTTGGAGCTGCAGACTGCTTAGGCTTCGCTGGTGCAGCGACCTTTGCAGTTTGTTGATGCTTAGCAGGGTCATGCCTCTGCTTCGAGCGCCTCTCAGTGTTGAGGGCTTCAGCCGGTGGCTTGGAGGCCAAGGGCTTCGCAACCACCAAGTTGGACAAGTACATGGTGGGGCGAACAAGTCGATATGACTCCCTCTGCTTCGCATCCCATAGTTCGCCTTCACGAGGATCAGGGAATTGATGTTCACTATGGTGATCTGCTTTAGCTTGAGCTTCAGGCATAGAGATACCTTTCTGCTTCGATGGAATTACTTCAGCAGAGGGAGTCATATCGACCACAGCCTTCTTCTGTACATCCCTGGATGCTTTCTCATCCTTCTTCGTTCTGAGGCCATCTAGTGTGGCCTTGCGTTTACCTTCGTGTTCTGCCAACTGTTTGGCTTCAGCATCAGCTTTTTCTTCATTTTTCTCGGCTTCGGAGAGCTTTCACTTCGTCTCAGCCTTCTCATCAGCAAACTTTGCGGAGTCTTGCTCCCTTTGCTTTCTTGCAGCTGCTTCAGCTGCCTTCTGCTTCTCTGCAGATTCTCTGGCAAGAACGTTGTGGTTCAGTTCCTCCTTGATGTCTTTCTGTTTTAGTTCAGCTTCAGTGGGCTTTCGCTTCACTGAAGGGTTTGGAGCTGCAGACTGCTTATGCTTCACTGGTGCAGCGACCTTTGCAGTTTGTTGATGCTTAGCAGGGTCATGCCTCTGCTTCGAGCGCCTCTCAGTGTTGAGGGCTTCAGCCGGTGGCTTGGAGACCAAGGGCTTTGCAACCACCAAGTTGGACAAGTCAATGGTGGGGCGAACAACGGGCTTATCTGTGGGGTCTTGAATTTTTATCCCCTTTGCAGTTGGTTTCTCTCCTGGCTTCTTCTTCAAGGGAATCCGAATCCTTTGCTTCTTGGGGGGAGCAGGTTCTGATTCATCACCTGCTTCAGTTTATGATTCGTCATCAGCTTCAGCATTTGACTCATCAATAATAGAGTCTTCTAGAGCTGCTCGCTCCAGTGTTGCTTGCTCTTCGTCATCGGTGGAGGCATGAGGGGGTAAAGAAGATTTCTTCTTGAGCTTCCTCTTCTTCTTGGAGCTCTGGCCTACTACATGAGCTTCATCGGCAGCTATCTTGGCTGCCTTCTTTGCTTCCTTGAGTCTTTTCTTTTTTGCATCGATTCTCAATCGCTCTTGATCTTCAGGATAATCATCCGGAGTCTTGAGGGTGTTCGGGTGAGGATATTTAGGTGGGAATGGATAGTAAAGATGGCGATTTTCTTCAGTACATTTTGCACACATGTGTGAAGTATATAGGAAGGGTGGACTGAAGGCAAACTGCATTGCCCATTTCCAGTCAGGGATACTCTTGTATTTGTACCACCTGATGGCCCAATAGCGGCGAATGTTTTGCAACCGTATCTTTCTCTGATCCTTAGTTTCTTCAGGAGGTGTATCATAACCAAGTTCAATCCGAATAGACTCGGGAATGCCTCTTGCATTGTTTGTTTCCTTCGTTCTGCCTCCTTTTCTCTTGGGAGCAACCTGTTCAGCTTCGTTGAGGTGATGAAGTACTGGGGACTCATCACCGAAGCCCAAATCCTCAAACATCCTATAAGGAAGAATAAGGGAAAGAGGGAAAAAGACAAGCATGGACTGAGCACCAGCAAAAGTTTCGACCAAAATAATGTTTTTGACAAGATATTCAGAGTTGTGAGCGAGTTGTTTCCGGCATGTTCTGGGCTAGATTTTTCATGCAACAAGTTCATTATCGATGTCAAACCCTAGCGCAGAACAAAGCAAGATCGAAACCCTAGCTAAAAACCTGAATAGAAGATGGGAAGATTGTCCTCTAAACAAGATTCCCAAGAGGTCAACGATCCAACGGATCAAGAAACCCTAGAAAAATCAAATGAAAAACAGCTAAGAAAATATTGATCCAATTTGGAGAGGAACGAACAGAGGGGAGGATTGGATCGGAGGCCTCGTCGTACCCTAACTTGGCGACGTCGAGGCAGCTACGAAGGCGAGGAGCGGTGGAGATGCTCGTCGGCGGCGGGAAATCCACGGCGGAGTCCTTCCGACAGTTAAGCGGCGAGGACGACGGCGAGGACGATTGGCACGGCGGCGCGCGAGAGAATTAGGGTTTCGGAGCGTTTGGGGAAGAAGTGAGATTTGGTGTTGTTGGGCGAGGGGTATATATAGGGCTGGTCTGACAGGAGTTGTCAGATCAAATCGGACGGTTCCCAGCAACTGACCCTCCGCATTCAATGGCCCAGATATGGTAGCGAATCGCGAGAAAATCTCAACGACCCGGAATTGACGGCATCTCAACAACCGAAGAATATGTATTGATCGTGAGTAAAACTTCGATCAAAAATGGAAGAATTTGATTGGAACTCAATGACGTTCGAAGCAAAATACTTTATGTTTCAAATGTGCTCGAACATTTTAGACAGATAGAATAAGAGGGAAAAAACAGAGGGGGTAGGGTCCGAAACTTATCGCCTCGAAGAAAAACCAATAGCGAAGCTAAATGTGATAAGCATGGAGGACTAATTCAATAAAAATAAAAACTAGAAATCAAAGCAAAAACAAATATCGAAACCAAAAACAAACAACAAAGTAAATGAATATATACATGGAGGTAAAAGTTTGGTCTTACAGTACATTTCGTGAGTCCAAAATATTGAGCTCACACCTTAACGCACAGAACCTTTTCTCATCCAATGGTTTCGTGAATATATCAGCTAGTTGATCTCCAGTTCTGACATGACTAATCACAATATCTTCACGCTGAACATGATCACGAAGAAAATGATGGCGAATGTCAATGTGCTTCGTGCGAGAGTGTTGCACAGAATTGTGAGCAATTTTAATTTCACTCTCATTATCACATAGAAGGGGAATTTTCTTCACATGAATACCATAATCCTTCAGCGTCTGCTTCAGCCAAAGAATCTGGGTACAGCATGACCCAGCAGCAATGTATTCGGCTTCAGCAGTAGATATTGATACACATTTTTTCTTCTTGGAAGCCCAACACACAAGTGATCTTCCAAGGAATTGACAAGTCCCTGAAGTTGATTTCCTATCAACACGATCACCAGCCCAATCTGAATCAGAATAGGTAATAAGATCAAATTGAGCTCCCTTGGGATACCACAAACCCAAGGTTGGTGTGTGAGCAAGATACCGAAGAATTCGCTTTACTGCAGTATGATGTGATTCCTTTGGATTTGCCTGAAAACGAGCAAAAATACATACTAAGAGCATAATGTCAGGTCTAGATGCACATAAATATAAAAGAGAGCCAATCATAGACCAATATTTCTTTTGATTGAAGGATTTGCCCTTCTCATCTGCATCTAGGAAGCCATTGGTAGGCATTGGAGTTTTAATTGTTTTGCAATCAGTGAGTCCAAACTTCTTCAGGCAATCTGTTGACGAAGAATTTGTTCAACGCAACACAAGACTTGCACCGCGCAATGGTTTAGAATAAGGGAGTCGCCACTTTGTTTTTCGTTACGAGGAACGGATGATTTACGAGCAAATCAACAAAGATATTTCCTCTATTTCGGGGAGGATAGCCGACTGCTTTTCAGCGCAAAACAGCAAAGATAATTCAAACCCTAGGGTTGCTAGAGCATGGCGAAAGAGAAAAGAAAGGTAAAAAAGGTACTCGTAAAAAGATAGATGTTTTTTATGTATGTCGATTGTGTGTTGTTTCAATCGGCCGTCACCTCATCTATATATGAGGGGGTTGGACTTCCCTTGCAAGACACGGACTTGGATTCCCGTCACAATGCCAAAAACTATAGCCAAACTCGGATTTTCCAAAATCTGCACGACGCACAGACCGGTAGTACCGCTCTCTCAGACCGGTAGTACCGGTCGACCGGTAGTGGACCGGTAGTACTGGTATATGATTTTTTACCGGAACAACCAGGGTGCTACCGGCTCGATTCCGAGCCTCAACAGAAGGTTTTTCGCGTACCCGGGCGGTAGTACCGGTCTCCAGACCGGTAGTACTTGTATATATTTATTTACCAGAACAACCGGGTGATACCGGCCCGATTCCGGGCTTCAACATAAGGTTTTTATGTTTCTGCCGGTAGTACCGCTCTTACCGGCATGTAGTACCGGTCTTCCCTGGTGTGCCACCCAGATTTGGCTCTAACTTCTTCATACGAACTCTGATTTGGGCGATTCAAGTGCAAAAATCGACCGATTCCACGAGACGAAGCCGCTTAATATACAACAATTTTTCCATTTGATGATGTCTTGAAGGCATAATTGGCAAAATAGTACTTCGAATGCCAGGATCTTATTGCTTCCAACATAGTTTCAGCCTCCAAGATGGAATCGGATGACGATGGCCCAGACCTAAAAGATGTCCATATCAACAATACCCAACTTTTTCATGTAGAGCACTTCTTCATTTGAGGTCATCTTATATAAGTTTATTGTCGTGCCAAAAACTGGTGTCAACACATACCCCCATGTTTTTCGGCAAAAACTTGTGTGTCGAAAAATAACTTGCCCATGTTTATGCTAAGGACGATGCCAACACTCCATTGGCCATGTGTATCTTAGAGCGATAATTTTATATCGGCCATAACATGCTCAAGCTTCTATCCCGGGTGCATGGAACTCGGCGGGCAATGCAAAAACCATGTTGATATTCATAGCACTGACCTCATTGTTGTCATCTTCCGAGTTGGTAATATCTTCCAAGTTGATAACACTTTCCGAGTTGTCGCCAGGGTCACCTTCCGAGTTGTTGACGGCGCCTTCCGAATTGCAGCCACCATCATCCTTTTTCTTGGTTATTCCCTCTTTGATCTCCAGTGCCCGCAGCCATTGTACTCGGTGTGTACGAGTTAATCCCATCGGACACCATCGCGGTTCTGGTTGAGTTTTTTGGGGCGAGACATTTGCTGCCCCCCGAGCTACTCGGCTTGTCCTGAAGTATCACCATGTTGACCTCCGAGTTACCCGGCCTATAGTAGGTATATCCCGAGTAGTTTGGCCTGAACCGAGTAGCAGAAATATTCCCTCGCTATTGAGATGCAACCCTTATTGCAATTTTCTAGCTTCCATTGGTATTCGGGTTTCCACTTCGATTGAATGAGCCAAAAATAAACTGAATACTGATCAGAGGGTGTGTGCGAGTTGTTCTCTTTGATGAGTGGATCGATAATTACGCCAACCGATCCACCTTTCCAAGTAACACAAGAAGGTGCAATACTGTCCACCCCCGAGTCAGCTGTAACTCGACGTGCATTTGTCCCTATATTGGCAAACTTAACATCGGCTCTTGAGAAAATGAGATACACCACAATTAACATGATAACCAGATGTCTGTGGTGCCAATTTATTTTCCTTCCAGTTGTCATGTCTAGGTATATGAGTAATGCTAAAACAATCCAATATAAACATTATATCTAGACACTTTATCAAGATAAATATTAAGTGATTCGTCAACACATATGAAATACATAGAAATTTGTTGAGCTATTAATAATGAATCACCAAAAAACCTCAATATGTGTAGCACTTATAGCAAATAAAAACTCTGAACCGGATAATAAAACATTCGGTTTTGATCATTTGTGCAACAACACCCTAAACTGTTTGAGGCTCCAAAACAGCACCTCAAGGAGATGTATAAACAATATCAATACCTCGGCTATTGCAAACCGAACTATCAAAGTAAAAAATCTCCATGGCACTAATAAGACAAGGTTTACCAATAGTATGCATGTCATAAATAGGATGCTCAATAATAGAAACAGTAATGATTTGGCTTCTCATAAATTCAAAGAATTAACTAGCTAGATCATACTAAACCAAAACATAATTCACCAATTCCACAACTATGAATTGGTCCATGCAACAGATTTCAATGAATGCACACCTTGTCTCGTTCTCCAAAAAGACTAAGGACGATGTTTAGAAAATCACACCGGCCATATTTATGTAACCAGAAGTAGCATGAAGAATTCATCCGCCAAAGCATATATAACCGAAATAAACAGATGAGATAACAAGCCAAATATTTTAGCTCTTTGAAGCAGCAAAGAACGAACTAATAGAATGTATATTGATTTTGTGATACCCCTTCATGATGTAAGAAATCGTATTGCATCCATGGATAAAAATAAGCCCATGGAGGGTAGCCAATCATACCTGGGGATGAATTCCATGCTAAAGATTTTAATGGCATGGTTGAAGAATATAAATGATGTGCTAACCGAAGATCATTTTTCGTGGATAAAACCTTCGGCTTAATCTTTTATGGGATACTTTCTCTTTCTTCACCTTGGTTAAACTTGTTGCAACAGGAGCTCGCACATCATTCTTAGTTTGATTGCTTTTCTTGGGAACCCATGCCATACTCATCTTCTCAAGTTCTTGTGCACCAAGATTTTTCAATTTCTTCCAAGTGGTACTAGTCGAATTATGTTTCCAAGTAGTACTTGATGACACAACATCCGGTCGTGTTTGCATATGTAACAAGGTGAGTGTAGCATCCGAATTGGTTGTAGCTTTGTGCTTGTGTTTCCGAGTCATGACCAAATCATCAGTGGCAGCAGCTCCTTTTTGGACCAATCCCTGTTCACGACCACGGTTTGCTTCTGAATTCCGAGTGGTTCTGTGGATTCTGAATTGGTGTCGAGTTAATCGGTTAGTTTCGAGTGGGTTCCGAGCTGCTCGGTGATTTCTGAATTTCTCCTGAGCTGCTCCATTGGTTCCGTGCTGGTTCTCAATAGTTTGACTGTCTCTACCTCGGTTCTGAGTAACATGATTTGACCCGAGCTGTTGCTGAGTAGGCCGGTTTGTTGGGAGTTCATTTTCAATAGCTCGGCTGATTTCGAGTTCGTTCCGAACAGTTTGGTTGATTCTGAGCTCACTCATAGTAGCTTGGTTTATTCTGATCTCGGCTTCCTGTATGTCCTCTTCTACCCTAGTCGGCTTTGCAGTAGACGCTGGGGCATCCCTTTTGACTTGAGAATTTTTCTTAGGGACCCACACCATCTTTCTCTTCTCTAATTCCCCAGATCTTAGCCGACTCAATTTAGGCACTTCTAGCTCCGAAACAGCATCTCTTTTTACTTGGTAGACTTGTTGTACTACCTCATTCTTCCTCCATGATCTCATGACCGATTCCTTTTGAGTGAAATGGTCTTGGCTATGTTTATTAAATGATGATCCTTTTGGAGCTGCATAGCCTTGCTGATAATGTGCCCTTGTATGATACCTCTCCCATGATGGATATGAACTCATATAAGCATATGGAGGCACCCATGACATTGGTATTGGAAACCCACAATAATGATGTGAATATGATGCATTGAAATTATTACTTTGCCAATACCAGTCCCTAGATTTGCGCCCTGGGGGTGATCTTGATGCCTTTGAAACACTTGGCTGGTAAACACTCTTTGCCTCATTTATCTTCTGATATTTTTACAGTAGCTGAACGAAAGTAACTTTCGGCTTTCTACTTTTGCGTTTACTTTGGCCTTTGTTTTCTTTGACTGTGGTATCATCGATCATTGGATCAGTTTGTTGCCCCCCAGTGCTTGGTATCTTAATTGTAACCTTGATAGAACCTTCGCCTTCAAGAATACCATCATGCATGAATAGTTGGTGTACTTGAAATCTCGATCCTATCACTTGTGGTGTCCACCTTCTTGTCAATTTGATCACATATGTTTGAATCGAAGGTAAAAAATTTATTTTCTAGCCGATCTTGATGTGAGAACGACTTTGGAAGTAAGCCAACGCATGGTTCAGATTTGGCATCACCCCATTCGTCTATGCATTGTGTTTCACACTCTATCTCCGATGGCTTTGAATAAGGAATTATAACACCATCGGTTTGCTCAAAAGATTAATATCTTGGCTTCATGTTTCTGGAGTCAAAAATGTTACAAAACATATGTCTCATTTGAGACCAAATGTTAGCCAAGTATGAAATAATCGAAGTTGCCCGTATGAAAATAAAACTTAGCATGTATGATGGGAGCAACCTTGATTGAGACAAATTATAACTCGGTGTGTATCTCAGTGGGTTTTGATTCCGAGCTAGACGTAAATCGGTATGTGTCATATCCGAGATATGAATGACTACATTCTTCACCTCCGAGTTATAAGTGTCACGAGTTACAAATTCACTACTAGACTTTATGAATGGAATGATAAGTTGACTGGCATGGTCAGTGAAAAAATCATTCTAGCAAACAAGTTACCCATCTTGATCGGTCTTTCAATATTAAGTAAAATCATGAAGGTAAACGCATCAAAAATATAATTATGATCAGATCGAAAAATGAGCAAGCTGCTAGTTAGGTATACCTCTTTGAAGACGTCGGGCAAATGTAATGCTTGTACGGGAACAATACTTTGCTACCCTTCTGGATAATTCTCCAATGCCGCGTCTTCCTCCTCTGGATCTCGTGCCATGTTACTCGGAGGCACCTTGCTGACCGAACACTGCTTGGCCTCGCTTTCTAGCTCTTGAGGCTCATCGTTGAGTAAATCTTGCTCGGTCATGCTTTTCTGATTTTGATGCACATCATCCTTGGCACGAAACTCGGAGGGTAGCACGAAAATTCCCTGGTATTCAGAAAATTCACATACGGCTGACCCCAGCGGAGTCGCCAATTTGTGTTGACGAAGAATTTGTTCAACGCAACACAAGACTTGCGCCGCGCAATGGTTTAGAATTAGGGAGTCGCCACTTCGTTTTTCGTTACGAAGAACGGATGATTTACGAGCAAATCAACAAAGATATTTCCTCGATTTCGGGGAGGATAGCCGACTGCTTTTCAGCGCAAAACAGCAAAGATAATCCAAACCCTAGGGTTGCTAGAGCATGGCGAAAGAGAAAAGAAAGGTCAAAAAGGTACTGGTAAAAAGATAGATGTTTTTTATGTATGTTGATTCTGTGTTGTTTCAATCGGCCGTCACCTCATCTATATATGAGGGGGTTGGACTTCCCTTGCAAGACACGGACTTGGATTCCCGTCACAATGCCAAAAACTATAGCCAAACTCGGATTTTCCAAAATCTGCACGAATCTGCGCACAAACCGGTAGTACCGCTCTCTCAGACCGGTAGTACCGGTCGACCGGTAGTGGACCGGTAGTACTGGTATATGATTTTTTACCGGAACAACCGGGGTGCTACCGGCTCGATTCCGGGCCTCAACAGAAGGTTTTTCGCGTACCCTGGAGGTAGTACCGGTCTCCAGACCGGTAGTACCGGTATATTTATTTACCGGAACAACCGGGGTGATACCGGCCCGATTTCGGGCTTCAACCGAAGGTTTTTGTGTTTCGGCCGGTAGTAGCACTCTTACCGGCCGGTAGTACCGGTCTTCCCTGCTGTGCCACCCAGATTTGGCTCTAACTTCTTCATAGAAACTTCGATTTGGGCCATTCAAGTGCCAAAATCGACCGATTCGACGAGACGAAGTCGCTTAATGTACAACATTTTTCCATTTGATGATGTCTTTAAGGCATAATTGGCAGAATAGTACTTCGAATGCCAGGATCTTATTGCTTCCAACATAGTTTCGGCCTCCAAGATGGAATCGGATGACGATGGCCCAAACCTAAAAGATGTTCATATCAACAATACCCAACTTTTTCATGTAGAGCACTTCTTCATTTGAGGGCATCTTATATATGTTTATTGCCGTGCCAAAAACTGGTGTCAACACAATCCTTTAGATATTTTTATTGAGAAATAAAGGTGCCATTCTTCTGTTGACGAATTTGAAGTCCAAGGAAGAACTTAAATTCTCCCATCATAGACATCTCATATTTCTTCGACATCATTTTGGCAAATTCTTCACTGATTTCAGTGTTAGTGCAGCCAAAAATAATATCGTCTACATATATTTGATAGACAAACAAATCACCATTATAAGAACGAGTGAAAAGAGTTGGGTTAGTTGTTCCTGGTTTGAAGCCTTTCTTCAGAAGGAAATCCTTCAGGGTGTCGTACCAAGCACGAGGTGCTTGCTTCAGCCCATAAAGAGCCTTGTGCAACCTGTGCACCATGTCAGGATTCTTTGAGTCTTCAAAACCTGGAGACTGCATAACATGCACTTCTTCTTCTATTTCTCCGTTAAGGAAAGCACTCTTTGTTGGGGATCGGCGCAGAAAACAAAATTTTCGTACCTACGAGTCCCGAACCCAAGATCTATGCTATGTTGATGTATGTAACGGAAGGAATCGGTGTTCATACCTTTGAAGACCGAAAGAGGGAAACGTTCCTCGAACGTGGTTGGCGTAGACTCTGATCCTACGACCTCCTTGTCGTGTTGAAGAACCTCCAACGATGAAGTAGCACCACACGTGTAGTACCTCGCGGGATTACACACGTACGGTGCAACCGACGTCCCTCCGGGCTCCGAACCAGAAGAGCAGCGGAAAGAAGATTGATCCGGATCCCGATTCCGGCAGCACGACAGCGTCCAGATGATGGTGAAACCCCCAACCCAGTGCAAACTCCAAACAAGGGGAGTCCTCTCTAGGTCGGAGAAAGAGAGAGAGAAAGAACTCAATGTTGTGTTGAGAAAAGGAACCCCCACCCATTCTTTTATAGGCCAAGGAGGGGGGAACTCTCCTCCCCTCCCCATGTGGGACTAAACCCCACAAGGGGGGGAGTGCGCCGGCCATGGGGGGGGTGGGCCCCTCCCTTGGCGCCTGATGGCTTCTCGCCCCCCGTTGGTTACCCCAAGTGGAAGGTTTGAGATGCAGTGCAGCAGCAAGTTTCCCTCGGTGAAGATACCAAGGTTATCGAACCAGTAGGACTCAGGAGATACGAGTAGGTGGCAACATCGCCATAAATTTGGTGGTTGACGTGGACCTGCACACAGCAACAAATAACTTTGCTCCCAACGAGTACAGAGGAGTTGTCAATTCCTCCGGCCTTGTCGTTTACAAAGGATCAACGCAAGAGATAAAAGGTGCAAAGGAAAGTAAAAGCTGAAAGTAAATTGAGGGTGTGAACAATAATGTGAAGATGGACCGGGGTCCCGTGATTTTCACTAGTGATGTCTCTCTCCAAAAAGACGATAAAAGTGCCAGCGAGGTAAACAAATCACAGTTGGGCAATTGACAGGATTATGAAGGCGCCGCAATTCTAACTATGCTGCAAAGAAAGGAAGGGTTCAAAAGAAATGGGCAGTACGCCAAGGTAAGTAAACCGAAATCCATCTGCATCTACTACGGATCATCCACCTTGAGATATCTATCAAAAACATCTCGCTCGTATTAAGTTTCGAATCCCACCCAAAGTGTAAACTCAAAGCAACAGACAACTGCATTAAAAGAACTTTGCGTAAAGTAAACAATCCTTGCACCCGCAGGTACAAGCACCGTTGTTTTATCCCTGGTGGCAACAGCACATCCCCTAGTCTCATGTTTATGTCACTCAAGCTAGACATCAAGGGGCTGAACCCACAATCGATCATAACGCTCTCTCTTGGAGTTACAAATAAAATATTTGGCCAAAGCAAATACCGCAACGGAGAACATGCAAGAATTAACTCAAGAACAAAATATAAAAGAGAAGAACCAAATATATTACTCATCACAATCTGAACATAGTCTCATAATCCATCAGATCCCAACAAACTCAGCATAGCAACAGCAGAAATTACATAGATGCCTCGATCATGTGAGGCATCTCACGAGGACTCGAAAGTGGAAGCACAAAGGAGGGAGAGATAGATCACATAGCTACTAGTCACGGACCCATGGTCCAAGGGGGACTACTCACGGTACATCCGGGAGGCGTCCATGGCTATGGATGGTCTCCCGGAGGGGGTTCCTCCTTCCGGCAGGGTGCCAGAGCAGCTTCTCCAGGAAGCCCCGATCTTGAAACGGCGGCGGCGGCGGTACAGAGGGGAGTTCGCGAGAAATAGATCTATATAAGGGGTTTCCAACCCAAGGGGTAAATATAGGCGAAGGGGGCATCAAGGGGACCCACGAGGCAGTCAGGAGGGTGCCTGGCGCGGCCTAGGGTGGGTTGGCGCCACTTGCCCTCCTGGCTGCCTGGTGGTGTCCCCCCTTCCCTCTCTTGGTGATTCCGGAAGGTTCTGTTGCGCTGATTTTTTATATATTTTTCCCGGAATTTTTGGAGCACTTTTAATGGCCGGAAAACCTGAAATACAAAAACAGCAGAAAACAGAAACTGGCAACTGGGTGCACTGAGTTAATAGGTTAGTCCAAATAGGTTCAAAAGTGTATGAAAGTTCAAGCAAAACATGGCAAAGTCACACAAAACATGCATGGAGCAAGCAGAAATTATAGATACGTTTGGGACGTATCAACATCCCCAAGCTTAATTCTTGCTCGTCCTCGAGTAGGTAAATGATAACAAGCATAATTTCTGTGGTGACATGCCACACAACCAAATAAGGACTTTTAAGTAAAGCAATCAAAGCATGCAATTCAATTCAAGTCTTAACAAGCTAGAGTCTATATTAGCATTAACACAAGCAACAAAAGAACAAAAGGTGCAAGAGCTCTCGCTGTCCGTGACTCGAATGTCTCCAAATGGTGTTTGCGTGCAAGCAAGGGACTGGGAAGAAAGAGAAAAAAGGTTGTTGAGAACAACTATCTACTAAAGTTTCACACTTGGTCTCCTTTGGATTCTTATCTAGACTCGTCCCCAGCCCACTAGTCAGGTACTAGTCAAACTGATCCACTCCCTTTCGATATTTTGAGCACTCATGCAATGGATGAGCGTGAGCAAGAAAGTTGACACCTAAAAGGCGAAACAGAAAGAAGGTGGAGGAGGAAGACAAAAAGGTGTGAAAGGCTCACATCAATGAGGACAATCATAGGCGAGAGAAGGCCATATGATAGATATGATGGGAGGAGTAGGGATTGCCATACAACGGATGCACATGTGAGCTAAAATCCCTCCAAGGGAACTAGTGGGGGTGCATCTAACTTGCTTGCTCAAGAAGACCTAGAGCTCGGTTGAGGAGGCTCATCATTGGAATATACAAGCCACGTTCTATAGTGTGAAGGGTCCCCACATAGCTATATGCATGATGATGATCTCTATGGAGTACAAGGGATAGAAGATGAAGTACTAGTGTGGATCTCTCAAAAGGAATATTAGTATGCCCCCTTCTCTCTTTTTATTTTTCTTTTCTCTTTTTTCTATTTTTTTGTATTTTTTGGTGGCCTCAATGGCTCTTTCTATTTAACTCTCATTTGTCCTCTTCGGGATCTTTTGATTTTGTCCTCTTTGGGGTCTTTTCCTCACTTTAGGGGCAATACTCTATATTTTACAAGAATATAGGAGATCTTTCACACTTTACAAAGGTACTCACATAAAGAAAATGTAAATATCATGATGCAAATGTATGCCTCTGCCAGGGTAGCAGGATATGCGATGATACTAGCGCGTCATGTAGCAATGATTAGGGCAAGGCCCAACTAGCATGCGGCTCATCGATCAAGCAAGTAGCATGTATGACATGAAGATCAAGTCATGAGAAGGTGGATGTTGCATGGCAATGTATCTCGGAAAGGCTATGGAAATGCCTTGTAGGTAGGTATGGTGACTATTTTGAGGAAAGAAATAAGGAGGTTTATGATGACAGAGCGTATCATGCCAAGGGTTTGGATGCACCGGCGAAGTATGCGCCAACTCTCGAGGTGAGAAAGGGCAATGCACGGTAGCGAAGAGGCTAGAAAAAGTATAGGTGGGTGGAAGTTTCAACTTTCGAATACTCACATTAGTCCGAAGAACTCGTGCACTTATTATCGGTAACTCTCAATCTAATCAGGAGGTTCACAAAGAGACAGGTACCCCAAGGAGGAGTGTATGGGGGTTTGGTTATCCTTGCGCATCCTCGACTCATGGTACGTGAGTGTACTCTAATATTCGAACCCTCTAGAGGTTAGTGATCCATCTAGTAGCTAGAGTTCTCAACAGGGGTTTTTTCGTTTTCGAAAAACACACAGATTGCCCAAAATACGACATCTATCACTAATAGGCAAGAGCTCTTGACACCATAAGTTCAAACATTACTCTAGTCAATACCTCAAAACTATTGCAAGTTACTACTACAAAGAGAATATCAACTTTAACTACCTAATTTCAGTCAAGACACAGAACTCAGTGCAACAGGCAAACTCTCTAACAAGATAAAACATGCAACCTATAGAAAGTTCAACCTAAGACAAAAGAAAAGCTCTAGAAAAACTAAAGCACTACAACTAAACAGAACAGCAGCTAAGAAAAGAAAAAGAACAACTCACGGCTAAAAGAATAAGCATGAAAATCCTATGAGGAGTTCTAGTTCAAGCGGAGCGTGTTTCTCTCCCACACAAAAGAGTAAGTTGGGGTCTAACTTGTTACTACAGCAAAGAAAGTGTAACAGCCCATGTGCAATAAATATAAAACACCATGAGATTTTACCTTGTTTGTTGACTTTGTAACTTGGCATGATACTAAACATTATAATTTCATGTGGTGATTTAAATTTGCATTGGGATTGGAGCCCATTTGATTTGTTTGTTTTTTCATCCAAAATGGTTCAAGAAGGGTGTTGGAGGAATTTTCTTTGTTGCATGCTTGCTCTCATTGATCCCAAATTTGGCCTAGCCATTTCAATTGCTATGGCAAGGGTTTTAAAAGCCTCAAATTATTTTTTCCATCATCAAAATAGGGGGCTCTAGTTCAAAGTGATTCTGAATTCAAAATGAGCTCACAATTTTGGTGTTGCCAAAAATGCCCAAACCATTTTTGGAAATTGAGGAATAATGCAAGGTTAATTATACATATTTTTTATGTATTTTCCCACTTGTATTTAACCCAGAAAAACTACAAATCCTTTCTGTTTTGTGTTAAATGGAAATGGAAGGAGCAGCAGGGTTTTTTTTTTATTCTCTGTTGCAGGCCCAGCACACCTGGGCCTCGGTTTGCTTCTCGGGCTAGAGCCCATCCGCGAAGCGGTAAGTGGAGGCAGCCCTGATCGTTCGATCGAGATCCGACGGCTCCCCGTCGTCTTCTTTCCACGCTGGACAGGTCCCCCCGCTCCTCTCCTCTCACGGCGCAAGTCCGGCCAAAGCCGTGGAGCCCTCCGGCCAGGGAGAGCGGGAGCCCCTATTTGAGGCCGCCGAGAGCGCCCCGGGGAACCTAGGGTTCCACTTCCCCCTCCAATTTTGCGCGCCGCCGCCGCCAGGGCCGTGGAGGCATCTCCCCTGTTTCCCCGCCGGTGAGCTCGATTCCCCGCCGTCTTGCCTCGCCGTCGTGCGTACGCTCGTTGTCGCCTGTCTGCGCGTGCTCCTGACCCGTTCCCGTCGACAGGTCGCAGGTAGAAGCAGTGTTGCGAGCCCACGACGAGAGCACCCGCAGCGCCGCCTTCCTGCCTCGCCATCGACCCGTTGCACCGTCGTCTCCTCCAAGGCATCGAGGTCGTCCCCAAGATCCTCTAGGTGAGCACATGGTGCTCCCCTGTTTCCTCGTACGCGCGCGTAGGAATTATCATCTTAGCTTGTTTGCGGCCGCCGTGCTCGCGGGTCCCCGCCCAGTCGGTGATCACCGTGACCAGGACGTTGCCGAGGAGTGTGCAGGCGTGTCATATTCGCGTCCAGAATGTGCGTATGGCCTCAAAGGGGTAGCTTTTGGATGCTTCCCGTGTAGTAGCTCTGAACCCGGTTCAGATCCGCAGCCGTGGAGTTTCCGTTGAGGCTGGGGTCCGATCCGTTGCGCTCCGATGAGGTTTCGAGGTGTGGAGAAGTAGCTAGTTGTCCCAGGTGCGCGTAGGAGCTCGCGGTGTCGCCGGAGAAGCCCTGGAACCGTGGCTAGCCTCGCCTGAGTTTGCTGTCGCCGACGGCTGTTCCTCTGTCAGTAGATGCAGTACTTGCCGCCGCCATGTTCAGAGGAGAGTGGCGAGTGGAACAGTGCGTCCCCGCGGGCTTGGAGTGTCGCAATCCATAGCTGGATGTGCCAGCTTCCGTTCCCCAGTGACCGCGGGGCTGCCGGCGTTGTAACGCCGAGGCGAGGTTCGCCGCAAGTCGTCGCCGTCGCCGGGTTTTCTGTAGCTCAATCCGGGGGTGCACACCTCTTCTGTTTTCGTATCTGTTTTGGTTCAGAAAACGTGCATTAGCTTAGTGGTAGAGGGGGCTGTGGAGTAGAGGCACGGCCTGGGTTCGAATCCTAGCCGATGCACGCCCCCTTTTTCTTTTTCTTTGTTTTGCCTGGGCCGTGGAGGCAGGCTGGGCTTGGCCCAGTAGCTGCCGCAGTTCTGATGGGCTGGACCAGAGGGAGAAGAGGAGAGATGGGCTGGTTGCCGAATCCAGCCCAGTGTTGGTGCCCCTTCGTTTTTTTTCCTTTTCTTTTCTGTTTTGTTTTCCTCAATTTGATTTGAATTCAAATTCAAATTGGATTTTGACTCCAACTTCAACCAGGGGCATGTTTTATATGCTTTTGGGGTAGCTTGAGCTACTGAACAGCATGGTGAGGTCTATTTTTCACTTTGCCCCTCTCTAATGATTGAGGTGTGGTCATTTTGCAATATAACCCCTCGTTTTTCTTTGTTTTGATCAAGCTTTATCCAAATTCAATTTGGTCATGCCATATATGGACTTTGGGTAGTTTCATCCAAGGAGTTGCATGGTAATAATGATTTAATCATTTGAGTCTTTTTCCAAATGCATGTAATGTAATTTTTGCACTCAGCCCCTTGAACTCCAGTTGAATTTGCAACTGTGTTTGTAAATTCAAATGCTACCATGATGTATATGGTTTTGGGGTAGCTTTCTGCAAGGATTGCAATGGTGATGTCCTCATGATGTTTTGTGCAACCCATTTGGACAAGGTGTGACCACCTCAACCAGGATCAATCTATCTTTCCCTGATTGTATCCTTTCATCTTCAGTGCATTTTGAAATGATGATCATCAGTCCTTTTCCAGTTTTGTTTCATGTCATCTTCAAATCATCTTTCCTCAAAGTCAGCCCCTAACATATTGTCATATGCAATGTGGCTGGTTTCCAACTTTTTCTGCACCTTCCTTGTGTCAAATTCACCGACACTACTCCGTCTCCGGAATCGATGATTACTTTCCACGTTGTTTTACTTATGTTATATGCATTGTTGATCATGCCATGTTGACATGCTACTTACACCAAAAATAAGGCTAAGACCAAAGCCATCTTCACGTAAATAAATTGCATATGAAGTTGTTGACGTGTCATCACCACCTTCATTTAAATCTGACTAGGTAGGGTCACGTCATGTAATTTAAACTTGATCATACCATCCTTGCATGTGCATTGTACCGTTACTTACTTGTGTGCCTTTTCCTTGCCGGTACCTTACGTTAGCACCTGAGACCGCCGAGGAGACTTACGTGGAGATTTCCGACACCGAGCCCGAGGACCCTTCTGCGTCTGCTTCGACGAACGATTACCCAGGCAAGGGGAAGATTCATACCATTACTTGATACCTTTCTACCTACCTGCCTAGCTGTAGCCTAGAACGTTTGTTTGATCCTATCCACATGTGTATGCCACCTTCAAAACCTAAACAGCCATGATCCCCACATCCCAGCAAAACATTGTATTGCTAAGTTACCGCTGCTCAGCCATTGCTTAGTATGAGTAGGAAAAACTTGCTTCTTACCCTATGCTTGGTTTGGGATATCATGTTATTTAAAGAAGTTGGTTGATATTTATTATATCTATGATGTTAATTTATACTTGACAAAGGATGGGAGACCAGGCTATTCCCGCCAGGTGTTTTGTTCCATTTGAGTCACCTAGGTCCCGAGTTCCGGGTATTGTGTTTCTTGACGAGCATGCCTAATCGTGTGTGGGATTCTATGGGGTCCCCTTGTCTTACCTACCTAGCTTCATACAATTCTAGTGGTGGCCCGAGCTGATTTACATTTTGCTATGTGTGTGTGCTGGTGGTACCCGAGTTGTTTACAAACCACCTTGGGCCAGGAGGACTTGTGCCTTGGCTGGCCCACCTTTGACCGGCGAGGGGCCGGTCCTCATGTGAGGTTTAACCGGTAACCCAAACCCTGTTGATACGGAAGAGGCCGATCTGAGAGTGTGGCCATCTTTTGGATTGGATGTCGACTCCCCGGGGGCCACCCGGAATTGTGCGTTGTTAGTTAGAGGGACTCTAACATTCCGGAGTTTCAGGCGCTTACCTAGCCAAGTGGAAACAGGGCGTACATGCGAAGCCTATGATGGGCAGTTGGTACACCCCTGCAGGGTTAAATCTTTTCGAAAAGCCGTGTCCGCGGTTATGGACGACTTGAGACCTACTCCTTGTTCATAGAATGACATCAATTTGAATCTTAATTAAAACTTTCCTACCGTGTGAGTACCTTGGTTGCTTTTCTTCGTCCAGGGGGACCGAGAGAAGCTCCAGGTTGTGTTATGCTTGACGTAAGTAGGTGATTAGTGGACCTATGACACGATGTCACGTGCTATTCTTGGATCTTACCTCTATTCTAATAGAACGATAGCCACCATATATGCTAGTGCGGCTGCAACATTTACCTTTACTTTGCCTTACCGTAGGAAGTCAGTTATCCTATAATGATATAATCTCACCCCTGTTTTACTTTTGTGCTTTTACTGTTTTGCCTGATCGGCCGCTGCAGTGGAGTACTTTCTTGACCCGAGCTCTGGAAGATACTTCGTGGAGGTTCCCCCGGAGGACGACGATGAGATGGACCTCGTTCAGTAGATCCTACAGTTGGGCTTCGACGATCCATGGGTGGACTCTTTATTTGCAGCCCTCTCTAGGGCAATTTGGCTTTTGACCATACTCGGTCGTGATTGTCTTCCGCTTGTTGCATGATGTACTGTTGGGTCCACGGACCTCTGAGATGATGTAATAATTATCCAACGGCGATGTATGCCTTGGACTTTATATATTCGTGTCTTAGTTAAAGTTCTTTGTTCTTATACTTTTTGTCGAGAATCCGGCAGCGACACGAGTGCGAGTGTCGTGAGTCGGTGGCTCTTTATGCGCTACTAACTTGAGCGGGACGCGAAAGCGACTAACTCGAGTTAGCACCGCATCACGGGGCCTTACAACTTGGTATCAGAGCAGGACTGACTGTAGGACCCCTTACTGGCCGAAGTTGAGTCTAGAAACTATTTTGTAGTTACTAAGGAAAAATCGGAGAGTAGGAACTCTTTCTTTTTCTTCTTACCCCACCCTCCCACCCCTTTTCCGTGATGAACTGAAACGTTGTTTTCTCTCTACAACTTATCCCCTTTCAAAACAAATCTAGGTTCTCATTTACATGAGGCTCCGATTCCTCTATAATTTTTTGCTGGCGACGAGATGTGTTGGCGTCTTTGAGACCACTGAGCCGCCACTTGGGGTTGACTGCTCTACCTCGCTTACGGCGTACCCCAGGTGAAACGTCCATACAGGATTGGCGGGCATCCTATGGTAATATGGATGTGGTGTCTTTTCCCCTATGGACGACCGTGATGGCGGGCCGCTCAGGGCAGATGTCTCATTGTTCAGGTTTCCAACCGCTCGTATATATTGTTGTGTGCTCGCTAGCAGATTATTATCTTGGATTCGGGTGATCTCGGTTTGGGGATTCTAGTAGCACCTAGCTTTCGAATTCCGGGTTAACCTTGGTGGAATTTCAGCCTTCGGCTTTCTCATACCTCGTGAGGAAGTCTTGTTGTCAATATTGCTTTTTCTTCTGGTTACTTCACTATTTCAACCATGTTCTCACAAGTGTTCCTGTAAACAGGATGCCAAGAGCGAACATGCCGCCGCCAGAGAACCCTATCCTTGGAGAGGTTGTGGCCGCAGTGGCTCAGGGCACAGCTGCGATCCTACAGATATTGCAGAACCAGCCTGCCCAGAGGAATGATCGACCACAGTACACCACACTGCAGCAGTTCCTCGCGATCAACCCACCCAGGTTCTCCGAGGCTCGAGACCCGCTGGAGGCGGATGAATGGATCGCAGAGATCAAGAAGCACTTCAATGCAAACACTGTCAGACCCGTCGACTACGTCACCTTCGCCTCCTTCCAGTTTCAGGGTGCAGCAGCCAGCTGGTACGATACCTACAATGCCAACAAGGGCGATGCTGTCATCACGTGGGCAGACTTCGTCGCAGACTTCAGAGCAGCGCATATTATGAGTGGTCTGATGGACAGGAAGTGTGAGGAGTTCTTGGCTCTGAGACAGGGTGACAGGTCAGTTCAGGAGTACAACCTGGCCTTCGTCAGGCTCGCCAGGTACGCTCCAGAGGAGGTCAACACAGAGGCTAAGAAGATTGCGAGGTTCCGTGGAGGTCTCAGCACAGAGATCAAGTACGTGCTCACTCAGTGCAGTCCCACGCTGTCTCACAGTTCGTGGATCAGGCTATCCGCCAGGAGTCAGCCAGAGCAGAGTGGGATGCAGACAGGAAGCGCCAGCGTGAGCACAGTTCCGCAGTGATGATCCACAAGAAGGCAAAGACTTGGGTTGCAGAGGCACCACCGCAGAGGCAGCAGTACCAGCAGAGGGGGCAGTTGTCTGCACTTGTGCCCGCCCTCCCATCCCAGTTCAGCAGGGACCTCGCTCTACACCACCACACGCGAGGCCACCCAAGCTGCAGCAGCAGCCCAGGCCGGGCGTGATCTGCTACAAGTGCAGAGAGCCAGGGCACACGTCTCCCAACTGCACCGATCCGCGCTTTGCTCGGCTTCCATCGCCTCCACCTTGCTCTACTCCGAGCACCGCGATGGTGAAGGCACAGCCGCGTGCAGTCCGAGTGAACAATGTGATGCTCACAGATGCTCAGCAGTCTTCAGAGATCGTTCTTGGTAGGTTGCTTGTGTGTTCAGTTCCTGCGACAGTTTTGTTTGATTCCGGAGCTTCCCACTCTTTTGTGTCCAGAGCTTTTGTTGAGCGTGCTGAGCTACATCCGCAAGGGTTACCTCAGCAGCTATCTGTTGCTTCTCCGGGTTTCAAGACGAATACATCTGCCTTTGTCCCAGATGTGGAGATTCATATCCAGGGACTTCTCTTCTCAGCTTCGTTGATCGTTTTGACCCGTTCCGACATTGATGTCATTTTGGGCATGGATTGGCTTGTGCAGCACAAGGCCAATATTGATTGTCCGACCAGATCTGTCAAGTTGACTCATGAGTCAGGTGCAGAAGTCTTGTGCACTTGTGGCTCTATGACAGGACCAGCACATTTGTACGCGTTGAATGCAGGAGTTGCGCCTTTGCTCGAAGAGGTCAGAGTTGTCTGTGAGTTCCCAGACGTCTTTCCGGAGGAGTTGCCAGGAATTCCCCCAGTTCGAGCTATTGAGTTCGTTATTGAGCTAGAGCCTGGTACCCAGCCGATTTCTCGGCATCCGTACAAGATGTGTTCAAAGGAGTTGATCGAGCTCAAGAAGCAGTTGACAGAGTTGGAGGCAGGCGGTTTTATCCGCGCGAGCACTTCCCCTTGGGGTGCACCAGCTTTGTTTGTCCAGAAGAAGGATGGGACTAGCCGCTTGGTCCAGGACTATCGCGGTATCAACAAGAAGACCATCAAGAACAAGTATCCTTTACCCCGCATCAATGATCTGTTCGAACAGTTGAATGGGGCTAAGGTGTTTTCCAAGCTTGACTTGAGGATGGGGTATCATCAAATCCGTGTTCGTGAAGAGGATATTCCCAAGACCGCGTTCAGCACACGTTATGGGTTGTATGAGTTCATAGTCATGACTTTTGGGTTCTCAAATGCCCCTCCGATATTCATGAGAGCTATGAACTATTTGTTCCAAGATTGGCTTCATGTGTTTGTGATCCTCTACCTCGACGACATTCTTGTCTATTCCAAGTCAGAGGCTGAACATGAGGAACATTTGCGCTTGGTGCTGCAGAAGTTAAGAGAGCACCGGTATTACGCCAAGTTCTCCAAGTGTGAGTTTTGGTTGGACAAGGGTAATTTTCTGGGCCATGTCATCTCCGCTGAGTGGATTGCGGTTGATCCAGAGCGAGTCCGCACTATTCAAGAGTGGGCTCCGCCGGAGAATGTGAAGCAGCTAAGGAGTTTTCTCGGCCTCGCCAGTTATTGCAGGAGGTTTGTGCAGAATTTCTCTAAAATAGCGAAGCCAATGACTGAATTGTTGTGCAAGGACAAGCGGTACACTTGGTCACCAGCTTGCCAGTCAGCCTTTGAGGAGTTGAAAGAGAAGTTGACCACAGCTCCAATTCTAACGCCGCCAGATGAGTCATAGCCTTTTCAGGTGTTTTGTGACACTTCTTTGCAAGGTCTGGGCGGAGTTTTGATGCAAGGCAGGAATATTGTGGCTTATACCTCACGGCAGTTGAACACAAGTGAGAGGAATTATCCCACGCACGACTTGGAGCTTGCAGCAGTTGTGCACGCTTTGGTCACTTGGCGACACCTCCTCTTAGGGAGGAAGGTGGATGTGTTCACGGACCACAAGAGTCTAAAGTACTTGTTCACTCAGCCAAATCTGAACTTGAGGCAAAGAAGATGGCTTGAAACCATTACTGAGTACACAGTTGATATTCAGTACACGCCTGGGAAGGCAAATGTCATAGCTGATGCGCTGAGCCGCAAGGGCGATTGCAATAATATCCAGGTGCAGAAGATCCACCCTGATTTGTGCGAGTCCTTTCGAAGGCTCAATCTCGAGCTAGTTCCAGCAGGCTATCTTGCCAACCTTGTGGTAGAGCCCACTATCCGTGAGAAGATTCGTGAAGCTCAGTCTGGCAGCTCAATGATTCAGAAGATCAAACAGGGTATTGCCGCCTCAGTTCCAAAGTACAGTTGCTTTTCAGTGCATAATGACGGCACCGTGTTGTTCGAAGAGCGAGTTGTTGTTCCCAAGGAAGGATATCTCAGAGAGGTCATCATGAAGGAAGCCCATGATTCCAATCTATCGATTCACCCTGGCAGTACGAAGATGTATCAAGATCTCAAGCAAAGCTTTTGGTGGACTCGTATGAAGCGGGATGTTGCCTGTTACGTGTCTCAGTGTGATGTCTGCAGGAGAGTGAAGGCACAGCACCAGAAGCCTGCCGGGTTGCTTCAGCCACTTGAGATTCCGGAGTGGAAATGGGATCACATAGAGATGGATTTCATCACAGGCTTCCCCTTGTCGCAGAAGAAGAACAATGCCATCTTTGTTGTCATTGACAATCTTTCCAAAGTTTCCCACTTCTTTCCAGTGAAGGACTCCATTTCAGCAGCTCAGTTGGCGGATTTGTACACCGCAAGAGTTGTATCTTTGCATGGCATTCCCAAGAAGATCAGTTCAGATAGAGGCAGCCTTTTCACCTCTAAGTTCTGGCAGGCCTTTCAAAAGGCGATTGGTACGACAGTGTTGTTCAGTACCGCTTATCACCCTCAGACAAGTGGGCAAGTCGAGCGCGTGAACCAAATCCTCGAGGACATGCTTCGGGCATGTGTCATATCGTTTGGCATGAAGTGGGAAGAGTGCTTGTCGTATGCTGAGTTCTCTTACAACAACAGCTATCAGGCAAGTCTGCAGGCAGCGCCGTTTGAAGTCTTGTATGGCCGCAAGTGCAGGACACCTTTGAACTGGTCCGAGACAGGTGAGAGGCAGCTGTTCGGTCCAGATGTGATCCAAGAGGCAGAGGACAGAGTGAAGATTGTCCGAGAGCACCTAAAGGCAGCACAGTCTAGGCAGAAGGCCTATTATGAAAAAAGGCACCGTGGTGTAGCGTTTCAGGTTGGTGATTGGGCGTACCTGAGAGTGTCTCCATTGAGGGGAACTCACCGCTTTGGCATCAAAGGAAAGCTCGCTCCAAGATTTGTCGGACCTTTCCGCATCCTTGAGACTAGGGGACCTCTTGCCTTTCGGCTCGAGCTTCCAGAGAGTCTGTCCATGGTGCATGACGTGTTCCATGTGTCCCAGCTAAAGCAGTGCTTCAAGCAGCCAGAGCAGGCTGTTGACTTGGGCGAGATCCAGCTCAGTGCGGACCTTTCCTACTCAGAGCGTCCAGTCTGTGTCCTTGAGACGTCCGAGCGCAAGACGCGCAACAAGACCGTCAAGTTCATGAAAGTTCAGTGAGCACATCATTCGGAGAAGGAAGCAACGTGGGAGCGTGAATATCATCTCTGTTCTGAGTATCCTGAGTTGTTTCAAGCTTAGATCTCGGGACGAGATCCTGTGTTGGTGGGGGAGTGTTGTAACAGCCCATGTGCAATCAATATAAAACACCATGAGATTGTACCTTGTCTGTTGACTTTGTAACTTGGCATGATGCTAAACATTATAATTTCATGTGGTGATTTAAATTTGCATTGGGATTGGAGCCCATTTGATTTGTTTGTTTTTGCATCCAAATTGGTTCAAGAAGGGTGTTGGAGGGATTTTCTTTGTTGCATGCTTGCTCTCATTGATCCCAAACTTGGCCTAGCCATTTCAATTGCTATGGCAAGGGTTTTAAAAGCCTCAAATTATTTTTTCCATCATCAAAATAGGGGGCTCTAGTTCAAAGTGATTTTGAATTCAAAACGAGCTCACAATTTTGGTGTTGCCAAAAATGCCCAAACCATTTTTGGAAATTGAGGAATAATGCAAGGTTAATTATACATATTTTTTATGTATTTTTCTCACTTGTATTTAACCCAGAAAAACTCAAAATCCTTCCTGTTTTGTGTTAAATGGAAAAGGAAGGAGCAGCAGGGGTTTTTTTTCAATTCTCTGTTGCAGGCCCAGCCCACCTGGGCCTCAGTTTGCTTCTCGGGCTAGAGCCTAGCCGCGAAGCGGTAAGTGGAGGCGGCCCTGATCGTTCGATCGAGATCCGACGGCTCCCCGTCGTCTTCTTTACACGCTGGACAGGTCCCCCCGCTCCTCTCCTCTCACGGCGCAAGTCCGGCCAAAGCCGTGGAGCCCTCCGGCCAGGGAGAGCGGGAGCCCCCTATTTGAGGCCGCCGAGAGCGCCCCGGGGAACCTAGGGTTCCACTTCCCCCTCCAATTTTGCGCGCCGCCGCTGCCAGGGCCGTGGAGGCATCTCCCCTGTTTCCCCGCCGGTGAGCTTGATTCCCCGCCGTCTTGCCTCGCCGTCGTGCGTACGCTCGTTGTCGCCTGTCTGCGCGTGCTCCTGACCCGTTCCCGTCGACAGGTCGCAGGTAGAAGCAGTGTTGCGAGCCCGCGACGAGAGCACCCGCAACGCCGCCTTCCTTCCTCGCCGTCGACCCGTTGCACCGTCGTCTCCTCCAAGGCGTCGAGGTCGTCCCCAAGATCCTCTAGGTGAGCACATGGTGCTCCCCTGTTTCCTCGTACGCGCGCGTAGGAATTATCACCGTAGCTTGTTTCCGGGTACCGTGCTCGCAGGTCCCCGCCAAGTCGGTGATCACCGTGACCAGGACGTTGCCGAGGAGTGTGCAGGCGTGTCATATGCGCGTCCAGGATGTGTGTATGGCCTCAAAGGGGTAGCTTTTGGATGCTTCCCGTGTAGTAGCTCTGAACCCGGTTCAGATCCGCAGCCGTGGAGTTTCCGTTGAGGCTGGGGTCCGATCCGTTGCGCTCCGATGAGGTTTCGAGGTGTGGAGAAGTAGCTGGTTGTCCCAGGTGCGCGTAGGAGCTCGCGGTGTCGCCAGAGAAGCCCTGGAACCGTGGCTAGCCTCGCCTGAGTTTGCTGTCGCCGCCGGCTGTTCCTCTGTCAGTAGATGCAGTACTTGCCGCCGCCATGTTCAGAGGAGAGTGGCGAGTGGAGCAGTGCGTCCCCGCGGGCTTCGAGTGTCGCAATCCATAGATGGATGTGCCAGCTTCCGTTCCTTAGTGACCGCGGGGATGCCGGCGTTGTAACGCCGAGGCGAGGTTCGCCGCAAGTCGTCGCCGTCGCCGGGTTTTCTGAAGCTCAATCCGGGGGTGCACACCTCTTCTGTTTTCGTATCTGTTTTGGTTCAGAAAACGTGCAGTAGCTTAGTGGTAGAGGGGGCTGTGGAGTAGAGGCACGGCCTGGGTTCGAATCCCAGCCGATGCACGCCCCCTTTTTCTTTTTCTTTGTTTTGCCTGGGCCGTGGAGGCAGGCTGGGCTTGGCCCAGTAGCTGCCGCAGTTCTGGTGGGCTGGACCAGAGGGAGAAGAGGAGAGATGGGCTGGTTGCCGAATCCAGCCCAGTGTTGGTGCCCCTTCGTTTTTTTTCCTTTTCTTTTCTGTTTTGTTTTCCTCAATTTGATTTGAATTCAAATTCAAATTGGATTTTGACTCCAACTTCAACCAGGGGCATGTTTTATATGCTTTTGGGGTAGCTTGAGCTACTGAACAGCATGGTGAGGTCTATTTTTCACTTTGCCCCTCTCTAATGATTGAGGTGTGGTCATTTTGCAATATAACCCCTCATTTTTCTTTGTTTTGATCAAGCTTTATCCAAATTCAATTTGGCCATGCCATATATGGACTTTGGGTAGTTTCATCCAAGGAGTTGCATGATAATAATGATTTAATCATTTGAGTCTTTTTCCAAATGCATGTACTGTAATTTTTGCACTCAGTCCCTTGAACTCCAGTTGAATTTGCAGCTGTGTTTGTAAATTCAAATGCTACCATGATGTATATGGTTTTGGGGTAGCTTTCTGCAAGGATTGCAATGGTGATGTCCTCATGATGTTTTGTGCAACCCATTTGGACAAGGTGTGACCACCTCAACCAGGATCAATCTATCTTTCCCTGATTGCATCATTTCATCTTCAGTGCATTTTGAAATGATGATCATCAGTCCTTTTCCAGTTTTGTTTCATGTCATCTTCAAATCATCTTTCCTCAAAGTCAGCCCCTAACATATTGTCATATGCAATGTGGCTGGTTTCCAACTTTTACTGCACCTTCCTTGTATCAAATTCACCGACACTACTCCGTCTCCGGAATCGATGATTACTTTCCACGTTGTTTTACTTATGTTATATGCATTGTTTATCATGCCATGTTGACATGCTACTTACACCAAAAATAAGGCTAAGACCAAAGCCATCTTCACGTAAATAAATTGCATATGAAGTTGTTGACGTGTCGTCGCCACCTTCATTTAAATCTGACTAGGTAGGGTCACATCATGTAATTTAAACTTGATCATACCATCCTTGCATGTGCATTGTACCGTTACTTACTTGTGTGCCTTTTCCTTGTCGGTACCTTACGTTAGCACCTGAGACCGCCGAGGAGACTTACGTGGAGATTTCCGACCCCGAGCCCGAGGACCCTGTTGCGTCTGCTTCGACGACCGATTACCCAGGCAAGGGGAAGATTCATATCATTACTTGATACCTTTCTAACTACCTACCTAGCTGTAGCCTAGAACGTTTGTTTGATCCTATCCACATGTGTATGCCACCTTCAAAACCTAAACAGCCATGATCCCCACATCCCAGCAAAACATTGTATTGCTAAGTTACCACTGCTCAGCCATTGCTTAGTATGAGTAGGAAAAACTTGCTGCTTACCCTATGCTTGGTTTGGGATATCATGTTATTTAAAGAAGTTGGTTGATATTTATTATATCTATGATATTAATTTATACTTGACGAAGGATGGGAGACCAGGCTATTCCCGCCAGGTGTTTTGTTCCATTTGAGTCACCTAGGTCCCGAGTTCCGGGTATTGTGTTTCTTGACGAGCGTGCCTAATCGTGTGTGGGATTCTATGGGGTCCCCTTGTCTTACCTACCTAGCTTCATACAATTCTAGTGGTGGCCCGAGCTGATTTACATTTTGCTATGTGTGTGTGCTGGTGGTACCCCAGTTGTTTACAAACCACCTTGGGCCAGGAGGACTTGTGCCTTGGCTGGCCCACCTTTGACCGGCGAGGGCCCGGTCCTCATGTGAGGTTTAACCGGTAACCCAAACCCTGTTGATACGGAAGAGGCCGATCTGAGAGCGTGGCCAGCTTTTGGATTGGATGTCGACTCCCCGGGGGCCACCCGGAATTGTGCGTTGTTAGTTAGAGGGACTCTGACGTTCCGGAGTTTCAGGCGCTTACCTAGCCAAGTGGAAACCGGGCGTACATGCGAAGCCTATGATGGGCAGTTGGTACACCCCTGCAGGGTTAAATCTTTTCGAAAAGCCGTGTCCGCGGTTATGGACGACTTGAGACCTACTCCTTGTTCATAGAATAACATCAATTTGAATCTTAATTAAAACTTGCCTACCGTGTGAGTGCCTTGGTTGCTTTTCTTCGTCCAGGGGTACCGAGAGAAGATCCAGGTTGTGTTATGCTTGACGTAAGTAGGTGATTAGCGGACCTATGACACGATGTCACGTGCTATTCTTGGATCTTACCTCTATTCTAATAGAACGATAGCCACCATATATGCTAGTGCGGCTGCAACCTTTACCTTTACTTTGCCTTACCGTAGGAAGTCAGTTATCCTGTAATGATATAATCTCACCCCTGTTTTACTTTTGTGCTTTTACTGTTTTGCCTGATCGGCCGCTGCAGTGGAGTACTTTCTTGACCCGAGCTTTGGACGATACTTCATGGAGGTGCCCCCGGAGGACGACGATGAGATGGACCTCGTTCAGTAGATCCTACAGTTGGGCTTCGACGATCCGTGGGTGGACTCTTTATGTGCAGCCCTCTCTAGGGCAATTTGGCTTTTGACCGTACTCGGTCGCGATTGTCTTCCGCTTGTCGCATGATGTACTGTTGGGTCCACGGACCTCTGAGATGATGTAATAATTATCCAACGGCGATGTATGCCTTGGACTTTATATATTCGTGTCTTAGTTAAAGTTCTTTGTTCTTATACTTGTTGTCGAGAATCCGGCAGCGACACGAGTGCGAGTGTCGTGAGTCGGTGGCTCTTTATGCGCTACTAACTTGAGCGGGACGCGAAAGCGACTAACTCGAGTTAGCACCGCATCGGGGGCCTTACAGAAAGCAAAACAAACCTAGAAAAGTAAAGAGGGAGACGCTCCAAGCAAAGCACATAACGCATGAAGTGATAAAAATATAGTGCAACGAGGGACAAACTGATGATTGTTGATGAAGAAGGGGATGCTCGGGGGCATCCCCAAGCTTAGACGCTTGAGTCTCCTTGAATATTTATCGGGGGTGCACATGGGCATCCCCGAGCTTGAGCGTTTGACACTCCAAAATCTTCTTTCATCATCTTCCATCGCACACTTGAAAACTCCCTTCGTACATAACTCATTGTAGGCTGATTAGAGAGGTTAGTACCCTAATGAAATAATTTTCCCTTACTGGAAATAAAGATATTCTTGAAGAGCTACTGTTTCTCAAGATTTCCAAAAAGTTTTTGAAAAGAAAAATCAAGCCTAAGGTTTGCAAAAGTAAGGAGAGACAAAATGTGGCAGAATCTGTGAAAAAACAGAACAGCAGGTAGAAATGAATTTTTTTAGGGGTACTTCTGCAACTCAAATCAAAAAACTCAGAACATACGGAAGTTTCGTAATTGTATAGAGCACGCTGTGTAAAAAATTCAGCTCAAAATATGAAATGGGATTTTTCTGTATTTTTTCTAGTCACGAGGACAGAATCTGTTTTCTGGACAGCATGTCACAACTTTTACTTCCCTTGCCGTATGAGGCTAAACTTGGCACAAAGCTTGAAAAGTAAAGATACAATGATGTTGCTACAGTAGTAACAATCATCAAGACCACTAAGAACATAACAAAAGCAAAAAATAAAAACCTAAATTCGTTGTGGGATGCTTCCCAAAGGGGTTTTTTATAGCCATTAGCTAGGCTTAAAGCAGAAGATCAAGTCTTTTCAAGAGAATAACTAGCCCGTGTGACGGACTCAAAAGGTAACTTAATCTTTTTTCTAGGGAAATGTTCCATCCCTTTCTTGAGAGGGATTTGGAATTTGATAGTTCCCTCTTTCATGTCAACGATAGCACCAACTGTGCGAAGAAAAGGACGTCCCAAAATAATTGGACAAGAGGGCTCACACTCAATGTCCATAGTAGTGAAATCAACGGGAACATAAATGTCATTGACAATGATAAGAACATCGTCGATCTTCCCCAAAGGTTTCTTTACGGAAGAATCAACAAGACGAACACCAAAAGAACAGGGATCAAAAGGTTTCAATTCAAGCATATCATACATTCTTTTGGGCATAACAGAGGTACTTGCTCCAACATCACAAAGAGCATAACAGGAGAAGTTATTCAATTTAATTTTTATCATAGAATCCCAACCATCTTCTAGCTTCCTAGGTATGGAGGCTTCTAGTCTAAGCTTCTCCTCCCTAACTTTGATTAGAGCATTGGTGATATGCTCTGTGAAGGCAAGATTGAGTGTGCTAGTGTGGGGGTCTCTAGACATCTTGTGTAGGAAACGAATAACTTCAGATAAAGTGCAGTTGTCAAAGTCTAAGTCACTTCTATCTATCAAAGAAGTAGTGATATCATTTAAGCTCACTTGTTTGAAAGCATCTATGTTCATAGAGGTTTCTTCATCTATGGTTGAGGTGGTAGCATCACCATTGATAGGTCCAGTGGGACTAGAGGTGTGATGGGTGCTAACAGTTTGGACATCCTCAACTACTTGGATAGTGGCTACTATGTGGTAGGTAGGAAGGCTCTTAATTCTCTCTTCTTCCTCCTTTTCTCTAGCCCATCTCTCTTTTAGTTTTCCCAACATCCTAATGTTTTCATTAATTTGGACTTGGATAGCATTCATAGGAGTGGTTTTACTCTCCTCAAGGGGAGAGGTTCTAATTTTTAACATCTCAACATCAAGGGCTAAGTTGTCTACCTTCAAATAAAGATTATCTAATTTAGCTAGTTTTTCTTTCACATTCTTGTTGAAGGCTTCTTGGGTAGTGATAAAGTCTTTGAGCAAGGTCTCTAGTTCTGAAGTGGAGTTTCTGGTGGTAGGATAAGTGTTGTTCCCATAGTTGTTGGATGGGAAAGGCCTAGGATTGTTGCTACCAAAGTTACTCCTATAAGCATTATTGTTGAAGTTGTTTCTAGAGACAAAATTAACATCTACTTGTTCCTGAGCAACCAAAGAGTTTAAAGGAACATCTTGAGGATCAATAGAAGGTTGCTTGGTAAGTAGAGACATGATAAGGTCAAACTTTTCATTTAAAGAGGAGATCTCCTCGACAAAGTTTACCTTCTTACCGGTTGGAGATCTCTCGGTGTGCCATTGCGAGTAGTTCAGCATCATCTCATCAAGTAGCTTTGTGGCAGCACCAAGCGTGGTTGACATAAAAGTTCCTCCCGCGGCCGAATCTAACAGGTTCCGCGAGGTGAAGTTCAAGCCTTCATAAAAAGTCTGGATAACCATCCAGGTAGTCAGTCCATGTGTGGGCCAGTTCTTGACAAGCGTCTTCATACGTTCCCAAGCCTGGGCAACGTGTTCATTATCCAATTGCCTGAAATTCATAATGTTACTCCTCAACTGAATAATTTTAGCAGGTGGATAGTACTTCCCTATAAAAGCATCTTTGCATTTACTCCAAGAATCGATATTGTTCTTGGGTAAAGATTGTAGCCAATCCTTGGCTCTTCCTCTCAAAGAGAAAGGAAAAAGCTTCAGCTTGACGATGTCTCCATCCACTTCCTTTTACTTCTGCATGTCGCAGAGCTCGATAAAGTTGTTTAGGTGCAAGGCAGTATCTTCTCCTGCTCCTGAGAATTGATCTTTCATGACAACGTTAAGCAGAGCAGGTTTAATCTCATAAGAAGGTGCTAAAGTGGCAGGTGGAGCAATAGGAGTGCAGATAAAGTCACTGTTGTTGTGACTAGTGAAGTCGCACAACTTAGTGTTTTCATTGGAACCCATAATAGCAGCAGGTATTTTTGGTATTTTTGATTAAGGACACAAAAGTAAAAATTGAAAGGTAAACTAACAAGACTAAAAAGCAAAGGTAAAAGATAGTGTGCAACTCCCCTATCTTGTAGACTTGAGACCCCGGCAACGGCGCCAGAAATTTGCTTGATGGCTTCTCGCCCCTCGTTGGTTACCCCAAGTGGAAGGTTTGAGATGCAGTGCAGCAGCAAGTTTCCCTCGGTGAAGATACCAAGGTTATCGAACCAGTAGGACTCAGGAGATACAAGTAGGTGGCAACGTCGCCAAAAATTTGGCGGTTGACGTGGACCTGCACACAGCAACAAAAAACTTTGCTCCCAACGAGTACAGAGGAGTTGTCAATTCCTCCGTCCTTGTCGTTTACAAAGGATCAACGCAAGAGATAAAAGGTGCAAAGGAAAGTAAAAGCTGAAAGTAAATTGAGGGTGTGAACAATAATGTGAAGATGGACCAGGGTCCCGTGATTTTCACTAGTGATGTCTCTCTCCCAAAAGACGATAAAAGTGCCAGCGAGGTAAACAAATCACAGTTGGGCAATTGACAGGATTATGAAGGCGCCGCAATGCTAACTATGCTGCAAAGAAAGGAAGGGCTCAAAAGCAATGGGCAGTACGCCAAGGTAAGTAGACCGAAATCCATCTGCATCTACTACAAATCATCCACCTTGAGATATCTATCCAGAACATCTCGCTGGTATTAAGTTGTGAATCCCACCCAAAGTGTAAACTCAAAGCAACAGACAACTACATTAAAAAAACTTTGCGTAAAGTAAACAATCCTTGCACCCGCAGGTACAAGCACCGTTGTTTTATCCCTGGTGCCAACAGCACATCCCCTAGTCTCATGTTTCTGTCACTCAAGCTAGACATCAAGGGGCTGAACCCACAATCGAGCATAACGCTCTCTCTTGGAGTTGCAAATAAAATACTTGGCCAAAGAAAATACCGCAACGGAGAACATGCAAGAATTAACTCAAGAACAAAATATAAAAGAGAAGAACCAAATATATTACTCATCACAATCTGAACATAGTCTCATAATCCATCAGATCTCAACAAACTCAGCATAGCAACAGCAGAAATTACATAGATGCCTCGATCATGTGAGGCAGCTCACGAGGACTCGAAAGTGGAAGCACAAAGGAGGGAGAGATAGATCACATAGCTACTGGTCACGGACCCATGGTCCAAGGGGGACTACTCACGGTACATCCAGGAGGCGTCCATGGCTATGGATGGTCTCCCGGAGGGGGTTCCTCCTTCCGGCAGGGTGACGGAGCAGCTTCTCCAGGCAGCCCCGATCTTGAAACAGCGGCGGAGGCGGTACAGAGGGGAGTTCGCGATAAAGAGATCGATATTAGGGGTTTCCACCCCGAGGGTTAAATATAGGCGAAGGGGGGCATCGAGGGGACCCACAAGGCAGTCAGGAGGGTGCTTGGCGCGGCCCAGGGTGGGGCCGCGCCACCTGCCCTCCTGGTTGCCTGGTGGTGGCCCCGCTTCCCTCTCTTCCGGAAGCTTCTGTTGCGCTGATTTTTTATATATTTTTCCCGGAATTTTTGGAGCACTTTTAATGGCCGGAAAACCTGAAATACAAAAACAGCAGAAAACAGAAACTGGCAACTGGGTGCACTGAGTTAATAGGTTAGTCCAAATAGGTTCAAAAGTGTATGAAAGTTCAAGCAAAACATGGCAAAGTCACACAAAACATGCATGGAGCAAGCAGAAATTATAGATACGTTTGGGACGTATCAGCGCCTAGCCCAAGGGGGGAGGCTCCCCCTTCTCCTCATGGGCCTTTTAAGGCCCATATGCCTTTTTCTCCTTTTTAATTAATTTTTAAATCATTTTTGATATTTAATTATGTCAATTAAATAATAAAACATATTTAAACATTAATATATATTATTTTGAACCTTTCAAAATATCCGGAACAGCTTCCGGCACCTCCCGGTACATTTCCGGTGTTTTCTCTCTTTTCACCGATGATCCCGAATCAATCCTTAATGCATCGATTGCCCTTAAGTGTGACACCCTACGGTCCGGGAAACAGTAGACATGATCGAGACACTCTCTGACCAATGAACATCATGTGGGATCTGGTTACAATCCTTGATCTGCCCCTACGCTTCCATCGATTAAACTTCATCGTTGTTGAACCGTTAACAATATGACTTTATCCTTTTGTTCTTCGGTACTATGTTTGTCCGAGGTATGATCGTCGGTATCCAATACCTAGTTCTTCCTCGTCTCTGACATAACATGTTTACTCGTCTGTGAATATTACATCTCTTGTGACCTAGCCACTTGCTTGCAAGCTATTGATGCAACACCACCGAGTGGGCCCAGAGTACCTATCTGTCACTCGGATTGACAAATCCCGCTCTGATCTATTTCATACTCCTCAACATATCTACTTCGGAATACCCAAGATACACCTTTTCAGTTACCATCTTTTAGTGTAATGGTTAATGCACTAAAAGCATCCTAATAGATAGCAATTATGTATGATCATGACGGTTTAAGGATTCAGTCACTATGTTATTAAGTCATCGCAATGCTGAACTTATGTGACTTGATCACACTGCAATGCTTAAGGTGGGTGTGTGTCCATCACATCATTCTCCTAATGATATGACCTCATTGTCAATAGACTATTATGTTCTCATGATCAGGAAACCTTGATCATCAATTGCCCAATGAGCTAGTATGCCTGAGTTTAACTAGGGACCAGGTTGTTATATATCACACGTGTATTAATGTTTCCGCTTAATACAGTTCTAGCAAAATATATAACGTATTATGAACAAACAGATATGTGACAAATATCTTTATTAATTTGCCTCTAGGGCACATATCCAACAGTCTCCCACTTGCACTAGAGTACAAATTACACTAGTTTACATCAGGTATGTATCTAACACCAATAGTATCTCGGTATTGTTCAAACTTGGCTTGTGGAAAAGGTTTAGTCATTGGGTCTGACGGATTCAGATCCGTATGTATTTTGCAAATCCTAGTATGACCATCCTTGACGTAGTCCCGCGTCACATGGAAACACCGGAGAATATGTTTGGCTGTAGAGTGAGTCCTCGGCTCCCTTGCGTTAGCAATGGCACCCGTATTGTCGCAATAAATGCTAACAGGGTCAGTGCAACTAGGGAATACGGCAAGCTCGATGACGAGCTTCTTCAGCCAATGCGCTTCATTTGACTCTTCGCAAGCGGCAATTTTATTCGACTCCATCGTAGATTGGGCGACGACTGACTGCTTTCCGCTCCTCCAGCTAATCGCACCACCATTCAACATAAACACGTATCCCGTCTGGGATTTTGATTCATCGGGATCAGTACCAAGACTGGCATCGACGTAACCTATTACGGCGAGCTCTTCTTCACATCCTCCATAGATAAGAACCAGATCCTTAGTTTTTCGTAAGTACTTAAGGACGTTCTTCACTGCAATCCAATGATCCATTCCAGGATTACTTTGTAAACGATTAGTCAGACTAACCGCCAGGGCCACATCTGGTCGAGTACACAGCATAGCATACATGATAGAACCTATGGCTGAGGCATAGGGCTTTGAGGACATTTCCTCCCTTTCTTTTTCTATTGTTGGGCATTGAGTCACACTCAATTTACTTCCTTTCATAACGGGCAAGAGGCCTCTCTTGGCGTTATCCATATTTAACCTCTTCAATATCTTCTCAAGGTAAGTTCTCTGACTCAGTGCTAATAGGCGTCTTGATCTATCTTTATAGATTTTAATGCCTAATATGTATGCAGCTTCACCTAGGTCCTTCATGGAAAATTGTCCATTCACATATTCCTTTACCCCCTCTAGAAATTTCACATCATTCCCTATCAATAATATGTCATCCACATATAGTACTAGGAATGACAAAGAGCTCCCACTCGCTTTCTTATAAACACAGAATTCTTCTTCATTTTGGACAAATCCAAAAGCTTTGATCACCTCATCAAAACGAAGATTCCAGCTCTGAGATACTTGCTTCAACCCATAAATGGACCGTTGAAGTTTGCATACCTTACCAGCGTCCTTAGGATCAATAAAACCTTCCGGTTGTACCATATACAACTCACATCCATTTGCCATATTTCATAATTGTAATAGGCAGCAATTGCTAGCAATATCCGGATAGACTTTAGCATCGTTGTGGGAGAGAAAGTCTCTTCGTAGTCAACTCCTTGAATTTGTCGGAAACCTTTTGCGACAAGTCGAGCTTTATAGACAGATATGTTTCCGTCTGCGTCAGTCCTTTTCTTGAATATCCACTTATTCTCGACGGCCTTTCGGTCCTCGGGAATATCCACCAAAGTCCATACTTTGTTGGCATACATGGAGTCTATCTCGGATTTCATGGCTTCCAGCCATTTCTCGGACTCGGGTCCCTCCATTGCTTCTTTGTAGTTCGCTGGTTCGTCAGGTTCATTTAACAAGACTGCATTGACAAGTTGCCCATAAAACTGAGTTTTTACTCGGGCTCTTGATGACCTGCGGGGTACAATAGATCCTCTTCATCTTGATCATGACCATCATGTATGTCACGATCGTTATGAATATTTTGACGACCGTTCTCTTCAGCTCCCACTACGGAAGATGGTTCCGAAACAACTTCCATTGCCATTTCTTCCACTTGGAGTGATTGGTCAATCATCTCATTGAGGTCTATTTTCCTCCCACTCAATTCTTTCGAAAGAAACTCTTTCTCAAGAAAGCATCCAGTCTTGGCGACAAACGTTTTGCCCTCAGACTGGTTGTAGAAGGTGTATCCAACGGTTTCCCTTGGATATCCCACAAAGATGCACTTATCCGCTTTTGATTCGAGTTTATCAGGCTGAAGTTTCCTAACATAAGCCTCACAACCCCAAATCTTCAAGTGAGACAACTTTGGTTTCTTGCCATGCCATTCCTCAAATGGTGTTGTCTTTACGGATTTGGACGGTGCCCTATTAAGAATGTAAGCGACAGTTTCTAATGCATACCCCTAGAATGACACAGGTAAGTCGGTATGAGACATCATCGATCGTACACTATCCAATAGAGTTCGATTACGTCGCTCAGAAACACCGTTACGCTGAGGTGTTCCTGCCGGCGTAAGTTGTGGTACAATGCCACAAGTCTTAAGATGATCGCCAAACTCGTGACTTAAATACTCGCCTCCTCGATCGGATCGAAGGTGCTTGATTTTCTTCCCGAGTTGATTCTCGACCTCACTCTGAAATTCCTTGAACCTTTCAAAGGTTTCAGACTTATGTTTCATTAAGTAGATATACCCATATCTGCTTAAGTCATCTGTGAAGGTCACGAAGTAATGAAGACCATTGCGTGTGGGGACGTTCATAGGTCCACATACATCTGAATGTATGATCCCTAATAAGTCTTCCGCATGCTCCATTGTTCCATTGAATGGAGTCCTTGTCATCTTGCCCATAAGGCATGGTTCACATGTGTCAAGGGATCCAAAATCCAATGACTCCAGAAGTCCATCATCATGAAGCTGCTTCATGCGCTTTTCACCAATATGACCAAGTCGACAATGCCACATCGTCATGTGTTCTTCGCCACTAGGTTTTAATCTTTTGGCCTCTACGTTATCAATATGAAGTATATCACAATCGAGATTAAGAATGAATAAGCCATTTTTCTCCGGTGCGTGAACATAAAACACATCATCCTTATAAATCGCACAGCCAATTGTATCTGACTTAAAAGAATAGTGGTCTCGCTTCAAGCAAGAACCACTAACGATGTTCACACTCAATGCGGGTACATAGTAGCACTTATTCAAAATCAAAATTAATCCCGAAGGGAGACTAAGATGCTTCGTGCCGACCGCCACCACTTCAATCCGGCAGCCGTTTCCCACACGCATCGTCATTTCATCTTTCATCAAGCGTCGCCTATTCCGTAGCCCCTGAGAGGAGTTAGAAATATGAGCAACAGATCCTGTATCAAATATCCAGGATTTGTTCCCAACGCTTGTTAAGAAAAGATCAATAACGTGTATATAAAATATACCTTTGTCTCTTCTGACAATCCTGCCAGCCTTCTTATCCTCTAGGTACTTGGGGCAGTTGCGTTTCCAGTGACCATCACCATTGCAGTAGAAGCACTCAACGCCGGGCATGGGTCCAAGTTTGGGTGCCTTACGAGGAGTGACAACTGGCTTGTCACCCTTCTTCGGGCTTCCCTTCTTTCCCTTCTCCTTCTTGCCAGACTTCTTGAATTCAACGGTCTTGTTGACCATGAATACAGCATGATCCTTCTTGATCTCAACCCTCATCAGTTTTCAGCATGGCGAAAAATTTAGAAGGGGTCTTAGTCATCCCCTGCATGTTGTAGTTCAACACAAAGCCTTTGTAGCTAGGGGGCAGCGACTGCAGCACCCTATCAACAGCAAGTTCATCTGGAATTTGACATTCCAGATCATTGAAGCGTTGAACGTAGCCAGACATCTTGACCACGTGCTCACTAACACTGCTATGCTCATCCATATTTGCTGAGAAGAAAGCTTCAGAAGCCTCATAACGTTCAGCCCTGGCTTGGGGTGCAAAGACGGCCTTGAGGTCGGTGATTATCTCATATGCACCCATCCTCTCAAAGCGTTTCTGCAGCTCAGCCTCCATGGAGTAAAGCATTCCACTCTGGACAAGGTTGTAATCATCCGTCTTGGAGAGGTAGACATTCTTCTCATCCTGACTAGCGTCTGCTGGTGGTTCGTCACCTAACGCGGCCTCTAGTACGTATGCCATCTTGAGGGGAACGAGGAGAATCCTTAGAGTGCGGAACCAGTTGGTGAAGTTTGACCCATCGGTTTTCAGTTTGTCTTTGTCTAGGAATGACCCTAAGTTGAATGAGGGGCGAGGTGAAGCCATCTACAATGGTTATTTGCAAAACACATATTTAGACTTTGTTCATAATTGGAGTTCAATTTTAATTAATTCTAAAACTCCCACTTAGTTAAACATCTCTCCAAATTTACTAAGTGATTAACATAATCCTAGTTTGAATGATCGTCCTCGAATATCACACGGCCAACGACACATCTCCCTAGGTAGGACATCATGCCGATCATATCCGTAATATGACTCATGCTTAACCTTTCGGTCATCCGTATCCCAAGCTCATATCTACATATGTCAAGCCTGCCAGTCGAACCTTAGTGTATGGTTGTTCAGCAAGGCCATATCTGCATATGCTAGGCTTGCCAAACCCAACCTCATTCGATCGCTAATGTATGTATGACACCCGATCGTCACGGCCTGCCTATCATAAAGAGATCCTTCCAGGCGGTGCCCACTAAGGGAGAATACAATCATGGTATTGAGAGAGATTATCCTATCATGCTACCGTCGCATATCTAGCATATTAGCAAGACAGGAAGTAAAACTGTAAATCATACAAGCTATGATCCCCCCTTATATGCAAATTAAAGTTAAAAAGCCTTCTACTTTATCTTTTGCAAGTTTTACGTGGCTGCTAAGGGGTTTCGAGAGAGAACCGCTTTCTATCCTGCGAAAACAAGCCACAACACCAATCCTGCAATCGTCTCTATTACACCCCTGTCGGGGCCCTCCGTTGCAAACGTCTTCGCGTCGCTAATGTTAGAGAGACAAACAACCCCCAGCCACTTATATGGTACAAGCCATATGTCAAGCGTGGAACCAGTCTCGCGTAAACGCGTAAGGTCGGTCGGGGCCGCTTCATCAGGACATTGCCGCAACGCTAAACGAGTACACGTGGGAGGGTAACAATTGGAGAATTGATGCCCACATCCTAGATGTGTTCTACCCGTACAATACATCTACGCATAGCCTTGCTCAAGATACCACTGTTGGGGATCGGCGCAGAAAACAAAATTTTCCTACCTACGAGTCCCGAACCCAAGATCTATGCTATGCTGATGTATGTAACGGAAGGAATCGGTGTTCATACCTTTGAAGACCGAAAGAGGGAAACATTTCTCGAACGTGGTTAGCATAGACTGTGATCCTATGACCTCCCTGTCGTGTTGAAGAACCTCCGACGATGAAGTAGCACCACACGTGTAGTGCCTCGCGGGATTACACACGTACGGTGCAACCAACGTCCCTCAGGGCTCAGAACCAGAAGAGCAGTGGAAAGAAGATTGATCCGGTTCCCGATTCCGGCAGCGCGACGGCGTCCGGATGATGGTGAAACCCCCAACCAGGTGCAAACTCCAAACAAGGGGAGTCCGCTCTAGGTCGGAGAAAGAGAGAGAGAAAGAACTCAATGTTGTGTTGAGAAAAGGCACCCCCACCCCTCCTTTTATAGGCCAAGGAGGGGGAACTCTCCTCCCCTCCCCATGTGGGACTAAACCCCACAAGGGGGGAGTGCGCCGTCCATGGGGGGGATGGGCCCCTCCCTTGGCGCCTAGCCCAAGGGGGGAGGCTCCCCCTTCCCCTCATAGGCCTTTTAAGGCCCATATGCCTTTTTCTCCTTTTTAATTAATTTTTAAATCATTTTTAATATTTAATTCTGTCAATTAAATAATAAAACATATTTAAACATTAATATATATTATTTTTAACCTTTCAAAATATCCAGAACAACTTCCGGCACCTCCCGGTACATTTCTGGTGTTTTCTCTCTTTTCACCGATGATCCCGAATCAATCCTTAATGCATCGATTGCCCTTAAGTGTGACACCCTACGGTCTGGGAAACAGTAGACATGATCGAGACATTCTCTGACCAATGACCATCATGTGGGATCTGGTTACAATCCTTGATGTGCCCCTATGCTTCCATCGAATAAACTTCATCGTTGTTGAACCGTTAACAATATGACTTGATCCCTTTGTTCTTCGGTACTATGTTTGTCCGAGGTATGATTTTCGGTATCCAATACCTAGTTCATCCTCGTCTCCGACATAACATGTTTACTCATCTGTGAATATTACATCTCTTGTGACCTAGTCACTTGCTTGCAAGCTATTGATGCAACACCACCGAGTGGGCCCAGAGTACCTATCCGTCACTCGGATTGAAAAATCCTGCTCGGATCTATTTCATAGTCCTCAACATATCTACTTCGGAATACCCAAGATACACCTTTTCAGTTACCATGTTTCAGTGTAACGGTTAATGCACTCAAAGCATCCTAATAGATAGCAATTATTTATGATCATCACGGTCTAAGGATTCAGTCACTATGTTATTAAGTCATCGCAATGCTGAACTTATGTGACTTGATCACACTGCAATGCTTAAGGTGGGTGTGTGTCCATCACATCATTCTCCTAATGATATGACCTCATTGTCAATAGACTATTATGTTCTCATGATCAGGAAACCTTGATCATCAATTGCCCAATGAGCTAGTATGCCTGAGTTTAACTAGGGACCAGGTTGTTATATATCACACGTGTATTAATGTTTCCGCTTAATACAGTTCTAGCACAATATATAACGTATTATGAACAAACAGATATGTGACAAATATCTTTATTAATTTGCCTCTAGGGCACATATCCAACACTCTTCACATCCATTTGATAAAGTAGGATACCATTGAAATTTGCAAAAGCAAGCATAACACGAATGGATTCGAGACGAGCAACTGGAGCATAACTTTCGCCGAAATCGATACCTTCGATTCGGGTGTACCCTTGCGCTACAAGTCGAGCTTTGTTTCTTACCACAATACCATCTTCATCTTGCTTGTTGCAAAAACTCCACTTTGTACCAATGATGTTGTGCTTCGTGGGATCAGGCCACTTAACCAAGGGCCAGACTTTGTTTCGCTCGAACTGATTAAGTTCTTCGAGCATAGAAGTTAACCAATCTGGATCCTTCATGGCTTCATCAAACTTTGAAGGTTGTAGCATGGAGACAAATGAAAAGTTTCCACGGAAGTTAGCCAAAGGAGTACAAGAACGAGTTGTGGGACGACCTGGTTGTTGAATTTCTTCGAGGATCGAATCAACATAAACTCTTCTTCGCACTCGAGTTAGTGCATTTACAATGACTTGTGGCTCTGGTTCTTCTTCAGGATCATTTCCTTCAGGACCAGCATCTCCTTATGGATCTACATTTCCTTCAGGGTCTGCATTTTCTTCGTTAACTCGTTCTTCTTCGTCATGTTCATCATTTGCTTCAGGATGTTGATCTCCAGCGCCCCGGGCTATGTGTGGGAACATTGGATCATCATCATCTTGATTTGCTTCACGTGGATTAGCGTCAACAGGGCGGATTTCTCCAATAGCCATTGACCTGATCACTTCATCAAGAGGAGGTGCATCTAGATCATGAGGTAAATGCTCTTTTTGAGAGCCATTAGTTTCATCAAACCTCACATTTACAGTTTCCATAACCTTTCCAAAGTGGGAGTTATACACTCTGTAAGTGTGAGAATTTGAGCCATAACCTAGTAGAAAACCTTCATGTGCCTTAGGGGAAAATTTGGATCTATGATTCATATCTTTAATAAAGCAAGGAGCACCAAATACCCTAAGATACGAAACATTTGGCTTGTTACCAGTGATAAGCTCATGTGAAGTCTTCTTCAGAAATTTGTGAAGGTAAACCTTGTTGATGATATGACATGCAGTGTTAATTGCTTCAGCCCAGAACCTGATAGGAGTCTTGTATTCAGCAAGCATAGTTCTGGCCATTTCAATAAGAGTTCTATTCTTCCTTTCAACTACACCATTCTGTTGAGGTGTATATGCAGCAGAGAATTCATGAGTAAATCCATGATCATCATGAAATTCTTCAATATGAGTATTTTTTTTAATTCAGTTCCATTATCACTTCGGATATGCTTCAGAGATAATTCATATTCCGTTTGAGCTCTCTTAGCGAATTACTTGAAGATTTCAACAACTTTTCTCTTGTCATCCAGAAAGAAAACCCAAGTATAACGAGAGAAAAACATCAACAATAACGAGACCATATTCGTTTCCTCCCAGACTTGCATAATTTTGAGGACCGAAAAGATCCATGTGAAGCAATTCAAGGGGACGAGTAGTGGTCATGATAGATTACACTGAATGATGTTTCTTCGTAATTTTTCCGGCTTCACAAGCACTGCAGAGACGATCCTTATCGAATTTTACTTCGTTAAGGCCAATAACATGCTTCTTCTTCACTAGATTTTGAAGATTTCTCATCCCTGCATGACCAAGTCTTCGATGACATAACCAACTGGATGAAACTTTTGCCATTAGGCATGTGGATACAGCAGGGCCCGAAGAAAAATCAACAATATATAAATCTCCTTTTCGGTAACCCTCGAAGACAAACGTATAGTCATCCTGTGAAAAGACAACACAGTGCGAAGCAGAAAATAGAACAAGCATACCCATATCGCACAACTTAGAATTAGACATGAGATTATAACCAAGAGATTGAACTAGCATAACCTTGTCAATATGCTTATCTTTCGATATGGCAACCTTACCCAAACCTAAAACTTTACCCTTGTTGTTATCATCGAAGGTAATGTACTTCTGAGAAGATTGAGATAGTTTTTCTTCGGTGAACAACTCCTTGTCTCCGGTCATATGATTTGTGCAACCACTGTCCATGAACCATTCGGATCCACCGGAGACATAGCCCTGTAGAAGAATTAGTTCTTCTTAACCACCCACAAACGAGCAGGTGGCTGAGAAGAGGTGGAAGCACTTTTTGAAGCAATATCAAATCGAACAGGGTTATATTGCCTAGGGGGACCATCAAGTACACCATAAATGTAAGTCCTCTGCGAAGGGTTAGGATATGAATGAGCATATGAAATCTTATCATTGTTATCACGGTGACAGTAAGTATAACGACCAGTGCGATAGTATTCCTTTTGAGGAACATTTGATTCGGGCACCAGTGAATCATTTCTCTCCTCAAGAGAATAGAAGTGTTTCGGTGGTACCGAAGACTTTCCCTGCATAGAATGGTTAGCAGGCAATTTCTTTCTCAACGAGTGACTTGCGCGCCCAGATTTGTCTCTTATAGAAACCATTATTTGGAGGGGCACCAATGTATTCGGCCGAAACCTTTCCTTCCTGGTTCTTGATAAGATTGTAGTCAGAATCAAGTGATTCATCAACAATAGCCTTATCAATTTTGCAGTAATAACCTAAAAGATTAGCAATATCTATAGGCTTATCCTTTGCTAGGACCCATACAGTTTTTGGGTACTTCTCAGGTTCCCAGTAAGTGCCATCAGGGTTTAGCTTCCTTTCAAAGCCAACACCTTCATTCCTAGGATTCCTGTGAAGTAGTGCCTTCTTCAGGATATCACAAAGGTGATGGTTTCCCTGGACACTTTTGAACAAACCTGTTTCAAACAAATCTTTCAACCTGAGGAGTTCCTCGGTAACAGCAGAGTTTTCCTCATCTGAGGCATTAGTATCATCAATAATAATAGGAGCTTTGAATTTGGAATCAGATTTTCTTCGTTCCAGACAAGTTAAGCAAGGTGAATCAGTTTTATGATTTGCTTCAGAACCTTGTTGAGCCATGAGAGAGAGATTGATGTTATCCAACTCTTCATGAGCCTCTTTCAGTTTTTCGAGAGCCATTTTCCTCTGAAGAAATTCATAGGTAAGCTTCTCATAATCAACTGAAAGAAGATCATGCCGAGAGGATAATTCTTCAAACTTCTCCTTCAGAGCAGCATGCTCATTAGTTAAAGTTTGACCTTTCTCTATCTCATCGATCAACAGAGTTTCTGATTTCTTAGTGGTTTTGCTTAGCGAATCAAGTTCATCTTGTTGGATTGGAGCAATTTTAGCAAGTTTAGCGTAGCTTATCTTAGAATCACTGTCATATGAAGAACAGTCGAAAGTATCATAGGTAGCTTTGGATGAAGATACCTTTGCTTTGGCCATGAAGCAGTATGCAGGAGTTTCATCTTCACTGTTGTGGTTGGTGAAGAATGAGCTCGAAGCACCGGCCGAAGCAAATGCCAATCCAGCAACACCATCAACTCGGATCCAGATGGAGATCTTGAGCCTGATTCAGCTTCGGATCCAAAGGCTTCTTCTTCAGAGTTCATCTCCTTTCCCATATAGGCCTTGGCACGATGGGAATTGCTTCGACGAGAAGAATGTTTCTTCGAAGAAGAACTCTCACGCTTCTTGTGATACTTCTTTTTCTTGTCATCATCTGAATCTTTCTTCTTTTCTCTTCTTCAACTGGAATCATGTCTCTTGGACTCATAGCTTCTGGAGGATCTGTGGGACTTGCTTGAAGAATCTTTGAGTGAATGCTTTGATTTATTTTCAGTTTCCCACAAAGGACAGTCAGCAATGTAGTGGCCTGGTTTCTTGCACTTGTAGCAGCAATTGTCCTTCTATGGAGAGCTTCTTGAGGATGAACGGTGAGATGAGTAACTTGAGTTCCTTGACGAGTAGTTCTTCGTCGGTGAAGAAAAACCTTTTCTCTGGAAGCGGTTGAATCTTCTCATGATCAAAGCCAAATCCTTCCCAATGCTTGCAGGATCATCTGATTGAACACCGGAAGCAGAACTAACTTCAGATGAGGAGTGATGTGAAGATTTTGCTTTTACGGCATGAGATCTTCTTCGAGAGCCGTTTATGTCGCATTTCTCATCTTCTTCCATTTCAAAAGTAGTGAGTCTCTCAAGGATATCAGCGGCAACAAGATTTCTGAAATCAATTCTTTCCTTGATAATCAGCACAATGTGATCAAAAGAATCATCCAATGAGCGAAGTAAAGTTCTTACAACCGAGTGAGGAGTGATCTCATCGTCACCTAGGGAAATCATCTCATTTGCGAGAGCAGTGAGTCTGTTGTAAATGGAGTTGACTTTCTCGCCCTCATTTCTTTTGAATCGATAGAATTTGCTTCGGAGAGTGTCAATTCTGGCATCTTTCTGAGTGGATACTCCTTCTCCAATCTTTTCTAGATAGTCCCAGACACCTTTGGCAGATGGGATATTCTTCACTTCATGATACTTCTCTGGAGTCAAATGGTTGGTGATGAATACCCAGACTTCAGAATCAAGATCAATCAATTTTGCTTCAGCAGGAGTGATGGCCTTCTCATCCTTTATTGTGACTCATTTCAAGACAACTTTCCAGGCAGCTGAATCGATAGCCATGATATTTCTCTTCATTTTGTCCTTCCAGTAAGGGTAGTCATTCCCATTGAAAACAGGAATAGGTTCGCCGGAGCGAATAGCTGTGAAAGACATACTTGAAATCACTCCAGGAGGTTAATCCAAAACACACAGAGTGTAGGGAGTGACTAGCTCTGATACCAATTGAAAGTCCAAGTATGTGATCAGAGGGGGAGGGGGTGAATGATCACTTCAAATTTTCAACTGAAGCTTTGAAGTGAAGCATAAGTAAAGCGGAAAAGGGAAGCAGAAACATGTGACAGGGAAGTAACCTGGAAGCGAAACTAAATGTAGTGAATCAAAGTGCATTGAAGCATAACTGGGAAGCAAATGCAATACATTATGTAAAAGCTTGAAGTAAAATGAACTGAAACTCGACGATGTTTGTTCGACCAGTTCACGCTCTGCAAAGCGCTACGTCTGGTTGGAGGGACTGGTGATTGAACACCTGGAGCAAATCTCTCTCCGTCCGTTGCTCCACTGCACAAATCACCTTGAGCTTGGTCAGTTATGACTCGGGGTAGATTATCAAGGAAATCTCCGAAACCTTTGACAAACTTGATCTTCGAGGCGACAATTACTCTTCGCTCTCTAAAGTTGACACTCTAACCGTCTAGGAGAATTGCAGTTCTCCAAGATAAAAAGGCTAGTAAGCTTTCACCTAGGTCATCTCAAATCTACTCAGATCAATGGGACTTAGGCTTCAGTGTTCTGGTTTTTTGGGTTTTTCTTCGGTGGAGTTCTTGGGGTGCTCTCTTCGGTCTCTCTCTGGAATATTCTTAGAGCAACCACCCGCAAATGGAGGAGGGGAGGCGTATTTATAGTTGTCAATCCCGAGGTGGGAAATGACCAATTTGACCCGAAGTGACATCTTGACACGTGTCCACAACGGTCGGATTTTTCATTATTGCGCAACTTTACTTGCGGAACAAGTAAACATGACTCACGGACTTAGTTCTGCTTCGGAAGCCAAAAGAACGAAGTCTTTGCTACCGAAACTTAACTCAGTGCACATGATATTTCTTCACTCTGGCTTCTCACTTGGTTTCGATTTGATCTGAGAATTTTCTCAATAACTTCGGTGTCCACAAACTAAAGACCCCTCTTGATAGTATGATTTGTCATATGACTCAAAGAACAGAAAAAGAACTACACAAAAAACAACTAAGTCTTGCGCCGTCTTCTTCATTTCATTCAATGAGTTGAGCTTCAGGACACCTTCATTTTTGGGGGTCATCCTCCGTGATTAAGCTTCATTCAAGGGGTAATGCTTCGATAACTTGATAACCTTCCCTGAAGCTTTATCACCAAGCGTGTCCTTCAGGAACCTATTCAACTGTTTACACTAGAAAACATTGTTAGTTCCCCTACTGTCTTGTCCAACAATATCCAAAACACACGGGGGAAAAACTTTGCTCTTACATAAACCTTTGGGGAAGATCGACGATGTTCTTATCATTGTCAATGACAATTATGTTCCCGTTGATTTTACTATTATGGATATAGAGTGTGAACCTTTATGTCCAATTATTTTGGGACGTCCTTTTCTTCGCACCGTTGGTGCTGTTATTGACAAGAGGGGAATATAAAATTTCAATTCCCTCTCAAAAATGGGATGGAACACTTCCCTAGAAATAAAATCAAGTTACCTTTTGAGTCCGTTACACGGGCTAGCTATTCTCTCTGTCTTGATAAAACTTGATTCTTCTTTTGCTTTATGCCTAGCTTAAAGGCGTAAAAGAAAGCGCTTGTTGGGAGGCAAACCAAGATGTTTTTACTTCTGTTTTTAGTGGTCTTGATGATTGTTGCTACTGTATCAACATCATTTTATCTTTACTTTCAAGCTTTGTGCCAAGTTATAGCCTCTTATGATAAGGGAAGCAAAAGTTGTGACATGCTATCCAGAAAACAGATTATGTCTTCTTGACGGAAAAAATCGGAACAAATCACTAGTTCATATTTTTAGCTGATTTTTTTACACAGAATGCTCTATACAATTGTGAAACTTTCGTATGTTCTGAGTTTTTTTATTTGAGTTGCAGAAGTGCCCCGAAAAAATTCTCTACTACCTGAGTGAAACCTTAAGCTTGTTTTTTCTTTGAAAAAACCTTTTGGAAATATTGAGAAATAGTAGGTCTTCAAGAATATATTTATATCCAGTAGGTAAAAAATATTTTATTAAGGGTACTAACCTCTCTAATCAGCTTAAGATGAGTTATGTATGAAGGGAGTTTTCAAGTGTGCGAGGGAAGATGATGAAAGAAGATCCGGGAGTGTCAAACGCTCAAGCTTGGGGATGCCCCATGCATCCACAATAAATATTCAAGTAGACTCAAGCGTCTGAGCTTGGGGATGCCCCCGTGCATCCCCTTCTCCATCAACAATCATCAGTTCGTCCTTCATCTCACTATATTTTTATCACTTCATGTGTTATATGCTATGCTTGGAGCATCTCGCTCTTAGGTTTACTTTTTAGTTTTCTTTAGCTTTGCTTGCTGTTCATAACAATTTAGACCCCAACTTACTTTGTGTGGGACAGAAACATGCTCCACTCCAATCTAGAACACATCATAGGATTTTTCATGCTTATCTTTTCTCTGTTGTGTGTTCTTTATCTTTTCGTAGCTACTGCCATGTTTAGTTTTAGTGTTTGTCTTTAGCAAGAGCCTTGGCTTTTGTTTATTTTGTTGCTGGAACTCTCTTTAGTTTTCATGTTTATCTTGTTAAGAGAGTTGGTTGTTGCACTGAGTTGTGTCTTGTTTTGAAGTAGGTATTTGAGGTTACTATTCAATTGTAGTAGTAACTTGCAATAGTTTTGAGGTATTATTGTGAGTAATGTTTGAACTTTTGGTGTCAAGAGATCTAGACTATTAGTGATAGGTGTCTTATTTTGGGCAATCCGTGTTTATTTTCAAAACCTACAAAACTAGTTGAGAACTCTAGCTACTAGATGGATCACTAATCTTTGGAGGGATCGGATATTAGAGTACACTCACGTACCATGAATCGAGGATGCGCAAGGATAACCAAACCCCCATACAATCCTCCTCGGGGTACTTCTCTCTTTGTGAACCTCCTTATTAGATTGAGAGTTACCGATAATAAGTGCATGAGTTCTTCGGACTAATGTAAGTATTGAAAGTTGACACTTACACCTTCCCATATTTTCTAGCCTCTTCCGTACCGTGCATTTCCCACTTCTCACTCCGAGAGTTGGCGTCCACCTTCGCCGGTGCATCAAAACCCTTGGCATGATACGCTTTGTCATCATAAACCCCCTTATATCTTTCCTCAAAACAGCCACCATACCTACCTATCAAGGCATTTCCATAGCCTTTCCGAGATATATTGCCATGCAACATCCACCTCTTCATGACTTGATCTTCATGTCATACATGTTCCTGCTACACTGGCAGAGGCATACATTTTCATACATCATGATAGCTACATCTTATTTATGTTTGAGTACCTTGTAAAGTGTGAAAGATCTTCTATAACTTCTATTAAAATAGAGTGTTTCCCTTAAGTGAGGAAAAGATCCCAAAGTGGAAAAAATAAAAGATTCCAAAGAGGACATATGAGAGTTAAATAGAAAGAGCCATTGAGGCCACCAAAAAATACAAAAAAATAGAAAATAGAGAAAAAGAGAATAAATAGAGAGAAAGGGGCAACACTACTATCCTTTTGAAAGATCCACACTAGTACTCCCTCTTATCCTTGTACTCCATAGAGATGATCATACATGCATATAGCTATGTGGAGACCCTTCACACTATAGAACTTGGCTTGCATATTCCAAGGATGAGCCTCCTCAAACGAGCTCTAGGTCTTCATGAGCGAGCAAGTTGGATGCACCCCCACTAGTTCCATTGGAGAGATTTTCTTAGATCATATGTGCATTCGTTGCATGGCAATCCCTACTCCTCACATCATATCTATCATTTGGCCTTCTCGTCTATGATTGTCCTCGTTGATGTGAGCCTTTCTCACCCTTTTTGTCTTGCTCCTCCACCATATTTCTCTCTTTTCCATCCTAAGTGTCAACTCTCGTGCTTACGCTCATCCATTGCATGAGTGCTCAAAATATCGAAAAGGAGTGGATCAAATTGACTTGTACCTGGCTAGTGTCTGGGGACGAGTCAAGATAAGATTCCAAAGAAGACCAAGTGTGAAACTTTAGTAGATTGAGTTCTCAACAAATATATTTTTGCTCTCGTATTACCATATCCCCTTTCTTGCACGCAAACACCATTTGGAGACATTCGAGTCACGGACAGCTAAGAGCTCTTGCACCTAATGTTCTTGTGCCAATATAGACTCTTGCATGTTATGACTTGAATTGAATCACATACCTTGATTGCTTTACTTTTCAAAGTTCTTATATGGTTGCTAGCATGTCACCACAGAAATTATGCTTGTTATCATTTACCTACTCGAGGACGAGTAGGAATTAAGCTTGGGGATGTTGATACGTCCCAAACGTATCTATAATTTCTGCTTGCTCCATGCATGTTTTGTGTGATATTGCTATGATCTAGATACACTTTCATACAATTTTGATCATATTTGGACTAACTTATTAACTCAGTCCACCACAGTGTCAGTTCCTGTTTTCTGCTGTTTTCTATTCCAGGTTTCCCCCATATTAAAAATGCTCCAAAAATTCGGGAAAATCGTATAAAAAATCAGCGCAACGGAAACTTCCGGAATCACCAAAGTGGGGCCAGAGGGCCACCACCAGGGACCCAGGCGGCCACCTAGCGCGGCCTAGAGTCTGGCTGCGCCAGGGGGGCGCCTGGACCCCTGGTGGCCCCCCTGGCTGCCCCCCCTTCGCCTATGTATTCCCCGTGACGCGAAACCCCCAAAGAGAGAACCCTTTTCACGATCTCGCCTCTGTTCCGCCGCCGCCGCGCTTCCAAGATCGGTAGCGCCAACCCGAAGGAAGGGTGCTGATGTTTGGTCGTTTGCTAGGCCACGCTCAAGGTGTTCGGCCGTTTGCCAGGCCGAGCCTCGTCCACGGCTGCTGATGGTCTCTCCTCGTTGGCCGTGAAGGTGGTGCTGGTGCACCCACGATAGTGGGACCGGCGGTGTTGTCCCTAGAACAGTGGAGGCCACGGGCTATAAAAGGATTTCGCGGTGACGGGGGAGTGGTGATGGATGCGATGGCGAAGGGTTCGGGAGGGATGCACTAGTAGAGAAAAGCTTATCCTCGACTTCAATTGGTGGCGCGCCAGTTTGAATACAGACGAGTGCCTCAAAATCAAACGATGAAGAAAAATAGTGATTGAGAGCAAGCCAGCAATTGGAGACCGGCGAATCTCTCTGCTCCATAATGGAGATTAGGGGGGTTTTCTTTTTTATTTTATTTTACCTAAGAGAGAGGAGTATGTCCTATTACTTATCATGTGGTTGGAAGTTATTTACCTAGGATGATAACAGCTAGCTAGTAGTGGTTAATTTTTTATGATCATTATGGTACGTAAGACACTGTTACTAGTCATGTCATCATAAGTTATTTACCTAGGATGATAATAATTAGCTAGTAGTCATTATCTTATGATGATCATTATGATCAGATAATGTTATATCATTATGATGATGAGTTGCATACCAATAGTAGCCTTTTTTATATCAATAGATTTTTTATGCGTGCAAATTATATTGTTGACGTGGTGACAAATTTTACCTATGGCGTGCATACATATGGCACGCCATCAGTTATTGAAGAACGGCTGGCGTGGGTGTCCAACGCGATCACTATATGTTAATGACTGGCAGGGCATTTTTTAACACACCATAGATGAGTTTTTCTCTACTAGTGATGATTGAAGAAGGGTGAAGTTTGGATGGCGGCGGAGAGACGTCGAGGACGTGGGGCTGAACTCGTCTTGGATGAGGTTGGGAGGAACAATACTGACATGTGTGCCACTAACTGACAAGCCAGAGGAGGACAAAAAAAGACAATGCGCTCGTCTTCGCCGTGTCCGCACGAACGCAAACCAGATATCAATTTTAACCCGAAAATGAGTTCAAACGAACAACCATCCGTTTTTGTCCCCGTGTTAGGCTCCAATTTTTATTTGCAGGGACTCGAGAAATAGGAATGGACAAAAATGCGTCGACCCTTTGAAGTTCCCCTAAGGGCATCTTCAACGGCGATCCTCAAACCTTTCGACTAGGTTGACCGGACCACTTTTGTCATCCAACATGGTTATGTGTTCCTCCGTGGCTTAGTTCGCATGTCCGTTTTCCCACAAATTTGACCCAAACCGGGGACCTTGTGGGAGTCTGGACCGCCGAAACGCTCTTGTCCGACACCCAGGTCCCACCCAAAATCCCACGCGGAAAAAGTCTCCCCACACACTCAGCAGTGGTCGCGCATTCATGGAGGTCGCTGGAATTGGATGTCGGTCGAGCATATGTGTGACGTGCCACTGCTGCCGGCATTGATGCCCAACCAGAGTTGATGTGACCGTTCACTAGAGAGAACAACGGCGTCGCGGCCTAGAGCCCCAGTCTCTGTGCATGGTCAATGCCGGAGAGACACGAAGGGACGGCTACCCATCTGTCGCCCGTCGACATTAAACAAGTTCGACGGCCGAGAAACCCACGCTGGTGCCCCACATTCAAACCGACTGCTTCGCTCCATTAGCCAACACATGCTATTTATACAGACCCTTGCAGGACCATGGAACACACTACACACCGTCCATTCTCCTTTCTTCGTCCTCCACCTCCGCCATAACGATGAGCTCTAGGCTCTTGTGGGATAGAGACCAATTTATCGGTCGAGCAACAACGATTGCGAACAACAACTCTCCTCAACAAGTCGGGCGTAGCGGTGGCACAGGCTGCGATTGCGTGCAGCACCTCTCCTCACCGAAGGTATATCCGTCGGCTTGTATCCCATGAAGGTCACCACTTCTCCCCTCCCATTGATGCAAAGCTTGGTGGGCTCACCATCGATCAATTAGCCGCTTGGTCAAGAAGGCGGCGGTGGTCTTCCCCTCCCATTGAAGCATCACTGATCGATGCTCCGATCAGCCTCTCATACATCATATGAGCAGGAATGAGTGTAGCATGCCCCGCTGGTCAGCATGAGGACATGGCGGATGAGGGTCCTTGTGCAGATGACTGTTCTACCATGCCGGACGGCTACCAGCTGCACTGAAGTTTCTTCGTGTCGGGATCACCGGACGGCTACCAGCTGCACTAAAGCTTCTTCGTGTCGGGATCACCGGAGCTAGCGAAAAGCAGGACATCCCATCATTTTCGTTGGTGCAGTTTTAGATTAGGTCAAACTCATGTTTCGTCAGTTTTTTGTGAAAGCTATCTTGTTTGCATAAAATGTGTTCGATTTGTGTAAATTATATCCAAATTTAAATTAATCTATTGAATTTATAAAAAATATCGTATTTTAATTAAACTTATAGCGAACAAATGCAGTTAAGATTGAATGATTGATTTTCGCATTAATATCCATCTAATGATCCTCTGATCCACGAACAGATGCGGTATCTACAATGTCAAAAGTGACGGACATTTCCATTCCCTTGGATGTCAGGCCAGGAAACAAGATTCCTGATTCCTGATTCCAACACTGGAGTACAAAATAAACTGGGAGGAAAGGGCTGCCCTTCCATTGGCCGACACAGAACCAGCGCACGCCGAGGAGGAATCCAGCTTTCTCGTGTTTGCTTTACCTCGAAAAATAACTTAAATGACATCGTCGGTGCTGCGGCAGCTCCAGTGTTCAGTGTTCACACAACCCGAACTTTTAAACTGCCACCGTCGGCGCTGAGGCGGCTCCAGGATTCACACGACCGTGCAAAGGCACTGGCTCTAGCCACAATCATCTCAACGCATGTGTGTGAGGAATGCAAGTAATAACGAGCTAAAGCACTGAACCGAATAACGTGGTCACAGCATGCGTACGAACTTCAACTTAACCAATTTACAACACCTTCCACCTGCTTGGCAACTCGTTTACACTACTGTTCTTGGCTTGTCAGCCACGGGTTATCTCACTGCCATCTTGTCGGTTCAAGAGCCACTTCTCAAAATTTCCCCTGTACACGGACGTAAGAATAGATCATATGGTTCACACTTTTAAGGCGACTGCAGAGCACGCCCCCTGTCATATCATCACTTGTAGGTCAGCAGCACCGAGTTGATTACATGCATCATGAGGCGGATGTTGTTGGCTTCCTGCGGGCTGGTTCTTGGTTGCGACTGCTGGTGAGCCATGACGCCATAGACTTGCTCAAAGATTGGCCTCACATGCGCCGCAATCATCTGATCTGTTGGTTGGATCCCCATGGCCACTGCTGTCATCCATTGAAGCTTGAGGGATGTGTCGTTGGCTATGTCGCATGCCAGTTGCTGGAAAAGGGCCAGAAGGACCCCTTGGTTCAGAGGAACTGGGTTCAGTCCACACAGCCCTTGCAAATCAACCTGGCAGAAGATGGTATTAGAGTATCAGCTATCCACAGTTACACATGCTAATTAGAAGGTTGGATGACCTGATAAAAAGTGTTTCTCCGTGTAACGGAAGCATGGATGCATGAGATGGACTAACTATGAGATGCAAGTTTGTATGTTTGTACACATCTCTTGATTTCCTCAAGCGGCAAGAAGAAAATGGAGGAAAAGCCAACAACTGCACTTCAAACTTCAAATGTGGCCAATACCTGAGAGCACAACCAAGATACCATGGAGACATCGCTTCTTTGAAGAGCCATCGTAAACGCCTCATCAAATTTTTGCTCAGATATTAGTCTTCTTAGCTCCTTCATTGGGTCCAGTGGAACATCAACCTAAAATAGAAATTACAGCCAGTAAACAACATGCTTGATGCTTTCATTATTCAGAAAACACACAAAAGATCTGTGGTGGGGTGGGAGTTAAGACTATATCTGACGTATTCAATCCTACAGAAGGCCAAGGATGGAAACAACCTAACAGAGCAAATACGTAGAACCTAAAGGGTGAGAAAAAACGAAAAAATAGCATTTAGTACCTCAGGGAGATTAGGCATTGGTCCATTAGTGGGCTGCAAAACACTAGCATTATGCGATATTGGGTTCCCTGATGCAACTAGTGCCAAAAGCTTGCGCTGGCCATCAAGTAACTCTGATGTAAGACCCTGGGTAATTGATGATGCTGAAGTGATTGTTTCCTGAAAGAATTCAAATGAGAATGAAAGCATTAGCATTACTCAGCATACGGGAAAAACTGTATAATATGTCTGGCTTGTGTCTTCATATTTATGTGCCTATGACACTCTGCATGTAAAAGAAGCGAAATGAAAGGCTTGCAAGCCTACCCTTAGAGTTTGTGCCAATGGACTATGTGCTGCTGCGAACCGCTGCTGGATAGCAGTACCATGCTCAGACATGCCCTTCTGGAATGCACCATCCACTTGCTCAAACATTGCCTTACAAGATTGTTCAAATGCTGGGATAATTGATGACTCGAAGCTTGACCTTAAAGCATCCTGCACGGCCAAATTAAAAAGCGGTAAATCAATCCTGACAAAATGATCATGCACAGTAATAATAATAACACAAAGCAGATATGTAGTGAGTTGCCTGGTGCACAAATGGCATCTTGTTTTGTGTGTACAGTTATATACATTTGGGTTGGATATGCATGGTTGTGATTGGTTGCTAAAATAGTAAATTACAAGATGATCGGCTTGACTAAATTAGCAAGGTGCAGTATTTGGAGTGAATGGACATGTGTCCATGAGATATGCCCATACTACATGGCACTATGCGACTAATATGTTCATAAAATACAATGGTTTCATTATCTTATGCATCACATACCCATATGATCTTCCTAAAGAGCCCCTAAAAGAAACTCCATCGTGCACAATCCCATGCATGGATGGGTTCATTAAATATGTAATCCACAAGAAATATAATAACTGTGAAAAACACAAATCAAGTCGGCACAAACATGGAGTTAACAGCTACGCTGCTAATGATCTACAAGGACTATATATATGAAAAAGATATATACCTGAAGTGTCTGCTTGGCAGATGTATGGAACTGTGTTTGGATCTGCTTAGCCACTGTAGCTTCAAGTTTCATACTTAAAGACTTATCCAGCTGATTCACAACCTTTTCCCCGAGAACTTTCTGAAAGGGATAAGGCGATGAGAGATATGGGGGAAATTAGAATATAAGGAACAACAAGAATAACCACAACCTGAAGTGAATCCGAAAAAGCAGAAGACAAGGACTTCTCAATGACAGGTCCTGTTGTTCGTGCAACGGTGGGTGCCAATGAAGAAAATTCTTTCTTTAATGACTTCTCCAGTATAGCAGGAATGTCCTTGTTTACAGAAGTTGTGATTAGAGTAGCAATCTGCTGCATTCGCTCTCTTTCAACCTTCTCATGCCTTGCATTTTCCTCCTGGAAACGGGCCCACATGGCATCAGCATTAGCCTTCATGGACTTCTCAATATTACGCCCGAGTGATATCTCAATCCTTTTGCCCTCCTTTGCAATAGGAGCAGACACAATTGTGTTCAGCTGCTTTTGCATGTCAGTTTGCATTGCCATAAGCTGCAATGCGCACAAGCATTGTTAATATCGTTTGCATCACAACTCAACTTTAAAACCATCCTTGTGCAAGAAAAAAATATGTCACACGTGGCATCAAGTAACAGAAGATACTTTCATATTAATATCGTTTGCATTGCCATAAGCTGCAATGCGCACAAGCATTGTTAATATCGTTTGCATCACAACTCAACTTTAAAACCATCTTTGTGCAAGAAAAAATATGACATGGACACAAGAATAGTTCAGAAATTATAGAAAACTAGGACGGTTCAACCAAGATTAAAGTTTAATATGTTTAATGTGAGGCACGGTCACTCACTCCGGAACTAGTAGAATTATCGCTACACGACCAGGATGTTTTACAACATTAACTGTGTGCTGATGTATTCAAGCACCATGCCATGGCATTGTCCAAAGGCGTTTTAACAAGCAGTTAGAGAGTAGATCAATCCATGATTCATTTACAACTCAAGTTGAATATGCAGCTCAGGAACGATGACCACAAGTTAGAATCTCAACTTCAAGCTTATGACTGGACCTGAAATACACATACTTATTTCGGTACACGTGAAATAACTGGCATTTCCTTGCATGCAATGGTGAGTGACTATATCATCCTCATAATATAACTAAATAAAAGCCGAGCTGACACCTAAGTTCCAGCGGATTTAATTATTTCAACTATCACTTCAAAGGGATGAGGAGGATAAATCTATGAAGCATAACACAACATCATTCAATGAACTGATAAATTGGGTATAATGTTTCATCAACCACAACTCAAATTATCTAACAATTATTCATGTTTAGCTGGACTGCAGTCTTGCACATTTTCTAGCAACTATTTTGATGTAAATCAGTAGAAGTCTACCAGCATCTAATAATGTGAGACAAGTTTCAGCACCAAGGGAGAGAAACTTCTAGTGTAACCACCTGTTGCAATGTTCCTTGAATGGCAGCTACTTGCGGGGCGGAATCAATAGCAGGGTTTGCATTGCTTGGAGGTTCGTGCAAGGAATCAGTAGAGTTGAAGGTGCTTGTAAGAGGAGACATCTGCCCAGACACCTGAGGATGCAGAGCTTTCTCCTCTTTGTTAGCTGAGGGTAACTGCAAGTTCCTTGAAGCACGTCCATTAGTTTTTTCAGGAGCTTCGGTTGTTCTGCTTGGAAGATTTTCATCCCCAGCACCAGAATGTTGTTTCAAAAGCATGGGATCTGATCTCTGTGAGACTTCCACGCTGTACTTGTCAGTTGTTACCGAGCGTTCACTAATTGTCTCTACAGTTTGCTCTGAAGACATGTTAAGTCTCTCCATTTTCTCTTGAACAATTTGGGTATCCTTAACAAGCTCAAATTCAACATTTTGATCTGGGCTTTTCTCAACCATATGTTTTGACTCCACTTCTACATTTTGTGGGCTGCCACTAGAAGTCGATTCAGCAGATGGGAGCACACCTGAAATAATTTCAGATGGGGTAATCAAGTGTGTGGCATTCACTCCGACCTTAAGCGTGGGATGAGGATCTGAAACTGTACCATCAACCTGGCTACCTCTTGGCTCTTCATTCCCAAAGCTACCTTTCCTATCAAATGCTCCTTGGCCACGTGTACCATCAGAATCCATCCTTTTCTTACCCAAATAATCGAAAGATGACTTGTCCCCATCATGATCACCAAGAGATGGACCTCTTGAAGTATCTCTTCTCAAAACAGCTTCTGCAGAAGATCCAGTATTATCTATGTTTGATGTAGGAGTTGGGGATGGAACATGAGTGGTAGTATCAGCTTCTGTGTGCACAGGTAGTAAAAAGGTGAAATATCAATACCAACATCAAGGATATATGAATTAGCTGAAGCAATAGGGTGTAAAATTACTATTGTGTTACCTGTGCCCTGATGATCAGTCAGTTGTTTACTTTCTGTAGATGACTCCACCGATGCCACTTCTAGAGGCCTCTCATATACATGAGAAATAGCCAGATCCCTACTAAGCCCGGTGTTATCAGCTGTGGGAGGCAAGCAGAGTGATAACTCCAATCCATACTGCTGGATAGCCATTGTCTGGACACAATAGACTTGTACTACATGTTCACCATCTGGCTGGCTTTCGTGTGTTCCCGTCAAACTTAAAATAGGCATTGCAACTGTGAAATCTGCTATATAATCCAACCGAGTAGAAGCTGGGTCTGGACCATACTCAACATGGACAGCATATATAGCATTTTTTTTGGCATTTGCAAGCAAAATAAGACTAGCCTGTGGCAATACCGCTACTTGGTTGAAAAATGCTTCCTCAAACCTATTTTCCAGAGAACTCACAAGTTCCAGAGTTTGAGTGCATCTCCAATTCTCTGTGTCACTTGGCAACAACCAACCTTCCCTATCAGAAGAAGTCCAGATTTTTACTTCTCGGTTGAGAGGGCCCTAAGATATTTAAAGGAAGTTAGTATAGTAACCCCATGAAAGATATATGCTAAGTGAAGAGGCATATGAAAGATTAATTTCCAAGTTTGCAAGAGTAGGGGTCCAATGATAAACAAATATTGATAACAGGAAAACCCATGCAAACTAATTATAATTAGGAAACAGTGATCCTTTCTTTTATTTGGCCCCAGTTTTCAGGCACTGACATGATGTTTACCATGGTGAGAGTTCAATCCTATATGAGCTGGGCTACTATGTTACGGTAATTCATTATTAACAGAATTAATATGCTGCTGAGGGTAATAAAAAATTATAGCAAATATAGTAAAAAATTGCAAAAATATAGAAGAATGCATACCGCTGTAACGAGATTTATATGATTTGGTTGCTCAGGTGCTGTAAGGAAAGAAACCGAATAAACAGCTTTACCGTCATGCGGTTTCATCACAGATAAAGGCACTGTCCTGCGATCATCCCAGATTTTTACCTGACAAAATAGACAGTACACATTATGCATATACAAATTCATAGTGTATCTTTTGGTCATATAGTGCCAACAAAAGAACAGGTAGGTTCACTCGCAAAAAAAAACAGGTAGATTATTCCTGGATCACTCACCGCCAAAAAAGAAAAAAAAAACTGTACGAGAATGGCATTTTTGTCCATGTCTAGCAGGATAACGAATAATTAACTTAACTAAGATCAGCAGTCCTAGCATGCATTAGTTGCATACAGCCTCACGGAGTCGCGGTAGAGCCGGACAACATATTCAAACATTTTAGGATCTATCAATGAAGAACAAAACGAAATCTGAATTTGAGGTGTAGGTGCAATGGAACAAGTTTGAGCGGAATGTTCAGGACCCTTTGTTTTTGTCAATCTCTCTTTCCTATCCTATTTCCTATCATGAAGTATAGGTTTCTTAACCAATACAGGATATCTTGTACGAACCGTGCCATCTTTTGATGCTGAAGCCAGACGGGTTGTCATCCATTGCGATAAGGACAGATCTGTGACATCTCCATCATGTTTACCAACCAAGTGCACACCATCAATGAGCTTATCAAGTGAGCATTTAAGAGGCTCTTCTTTACTGAAGTCTCTTCCTCTTCCAACTTTTGTTGTGTCTATTTTTAAGACACAGTTCCCAATTCCAACAAACAGAATTTCCTGCAAGATAAGGGCATGAATCATTAACAGAAAACCAGACAAGACACCCAAAGCGACGGGTGGATGGATGAGGCCCTACTTGCTTATGGGAGTGCCAACATATTCTCGGATGGTAAGTTCCAGCATCTCCTACTATCTGGATGGCGATTTCAATCTTTCCTGTGATTTGTGGTTTATTTTCCTCATCAGGTCCCTCATCAATCTTCCATACATATATACGCCCTTCTACACTTGCACTGTCGAGAAACAAAACAAAATATTAATGGTGTGTGAACAGAGATATTACTAAGGAAACCAGTTATGGTGTACAATAACTGGAGGGCACTACACCCTTCCGTCAGGTGAGCACCCTCCAATAAAATGACGGCGCAGCCATAAAGGTACCCAACAGAGCTACCCAAGAACTACAATAAAAGGCATCCAGAAGATCCTATATGTCAATGGAAGTACCTTGCTAAACGATGGACATCTTCTGCAAAGAAAGCCATGTCCGTCACCCTCTGCAGCAAACAAAATAAGGTCCCACTAAGCATAACAAAGAAATGCAACTTCATGCTAAATAAAATCAGCATTACCTCATGAAGCTAGACAAATACAGAAAGAATATAGAAATGGAGCAGAAAATCAGATATGTGCAGCTCATATTCTATAAGTATGATAACTGGTGACAAATGCATCCCATCAGTATGAGAAAGAAGAATTAATTCCAGTGGACTATAAATATGACCAGTTATTAACAACCTCGACCTGGCTTGCGTAGAAAGCATATTAGCTATTCCATTTGGATTTCAGCTGCACGTACCACCAAATTAATTTACTTGACAACATAACCTTCCTAGATATTCCACCCATATTCAGTTAATACTTAGTTAGTCAAGACCTCGGACTGCAATATAACTGCCATCATATATAAGATAAGAATCCAGATTTGATGCCCCCAGTAAAGTACAGTAAGCAACCGTAGATCTAGCGTGAGTTTGTACTTGGATTGGCATGTTTGTGATACAGCATATAAGGCAACACTTCACTTTGACAGATGAACTAATCTGTACCTAGTTTATACCAATCCCTTTCCATGCATCCCATATAACTGGTAATAAATCTACGATTGAGATATAGCCTACACCACAGCATCGCACTTGACTAATAGACAGCAAAAAATTGACGGTATGGTCAATCTACAGAGGACATACCTGTGTGTGCCCACGAAGGAGCGAGCGGAGCGCGGTGTTGATGTTGAGGACGCGGATGTTGCCAAGCTTGAGGCCGTACACGATGTACGTCCGGTTTACCGCGATCTGCCGGCCCAGCACCAGCCCCGGGTCCGAGGTGTACTTGGTGATGGGCGTCACTTCCAGCTGTGGTGGCTGCGCCTCCCCTGGCAGCCGCGAGTCAACATCGTGCACGGCCCTGTCCCCCGGTCCCAGCAGCCTGCCTCGAGGCATCTTGCTGCTCGTGCTTGTCATCCTCGCCGGCGGCGCTGACGGCATCCCTGGAAGCGGCGCCACCGGGATGCCAGAGAACTCCGATGACGTAGGCGGCATGGACGCCACGGACTCGAGGTGGGTGGGCGCGGTGTTGCCCAGCAGCTGCATGAGCCGAGCTCCCGGATTGGGGCCGGGGTTGGGGTTTGGAATAGGGTTTGTGGTGGGGTTAGGGTTGGCGAAGGCGGTGACGGGGAGGTGAGCGGCGTTGGGGTCGATAGGGTAGTGGGGGAACTGGTTGCGATGGAAGGGCGGGGTGGCTGGCGGGTAGGAGTAGGGGCCCGGCGGCCCGGTGGCCATCGGCGCGCCGGGCGGGGCACCCGGGAAGATGCCAGTCGGGGTCGGGACGGTTGTGGGGTGGTTAGGGTTTGGGGGAGGCTTGAAGAGCCTGCTGAGCTCGAACGGGACGCTGGGGTTGGGATTAGGGTTTCCCGAGGGCGACGCCATGGGAAGACGCCGCTCGAGAGCGAGGTGCGGGAGGTGGATCTGTGGTAGTGAAGTGGGGTTGAGATGAGAGATGCAATGGAGGGAGGAGGGCCGGAGGAGGAAGACGGAGAATGCTTCCCCTCGTTTTTTGCGGTTTGGGGATTTGGGGATTTTTGGGAACAATGGTCTCTACTTATGATCATGCTTAGTTTAGGTTTTGTATCTAACGAATGTAAGTTTTCAAAAAAAAAGAGTGAAGGCGCTCTACTTCACTGAGTATATGGTCTAACGTGAAGATGATTAGCCAATGTTTATTGGCCACCTCTTATGATCATACTCGGTTTAAATTTAGATGATTTTAAGTTTATATGAATATAAGGGCATTTCCAACGCGGATCCGTAAATCTCTCGCATCCGTTTAAACTGGATTGTTCGAACCAGTTTTACCAACCAATAAATTTAGATGATTTTAAGTTTATATGAATATAAGGGCATTTCCAACGCGGATCCTTAAATCTCTCGCATCCGTTTAAACTCGGTTGTTCGAACCAGTTTTACCATCCAATGCGGGCATGTATCCGTCCGCGGATTGATCCGCTTGTTGGTTTTTATGCAATCCTTAAATACACTATGCTCCCGGCATAGGAATCAATTGAGCATTGAATTTACGATCTGATTTTGACTTGGTCTTGTTCTGGTCTGTGGACCCTTAGCGACGCTTGAGTCTTATGGGCTAGGCCCAACTGTCAGGGGCGTTCGTTCATTGGGCTCTGGCATCTCGCTGCCATTGCCTGGGCGTCGTGGCGGCTGGAGAGGCGCGTGCGATGGGCGGCGTGGCGGTTGGACGTCTCGCGTTGGCCACGCGTCCTTTGCTCGACGGCGGCCAGGGAAAGGAGACGTCGGGTTGCATATCCGATGAGACGAGGAATCTCCATTGCTTCAGTCTGTTGGTCTGGCCGGGGATGGTTCCTTCGAGCTCTTCGATCTGTATTGGTGTGGTCGTTGAGGTTGCCTGTGATTTTCTGGGATCTTTGTTGCGTCGTTCTTCTACTGGCGTCGTGCCGCTCGCGAGGGGCGCTCTTCCTGCTGAAGTCTGCTGCGGTATACTCTCTTTTCCCCTCATTTTTTCAGGTTTCCTCGTTTAGCTTCCGTATGTGTTCGGTTTGGTTGGGGTCCTGGTGTGGGTTGGGTTTGTGTTTTTGTTCTGCACTAGCGATTGGAGTGGAAATTACTACTATACGTTCAACTGTAATCATGTATTGTTTTGCCATGAATTTGGATTGGAAAGGCAATGGAGAGGGGTGAACCTTGAAACAGTTTGCAGGAGCAAGTTAATCCATAAGAACATGTATTTCGATTTTTTTTTTGGGTTGTTGCTGATGTGTGTTCTATTCCGGAGGTCATTCTGGAAACGAGCGCCTGACAGTGGGATCAATTCAAGAAGGAGGTGGAGATCATTGGATGAGGGAAAAAGAAAGCAATGTGAATGAGACAGATGAAGAAGAGAAACTTTCTGTTGTGAATTGGATGTGTAGGTGGGAGGAAGGGATGGGTTGTTCATCTAGTCAGAATAGATGGGCAACACTGTGGCGGCTCTCCGTGTGCGCCGTGGCTATTCGATTCTTCACAGAGGGAGAGAGGCCGGCTAGGGGGGTTTGCGGGGTGAGCGCTATTCTGTTCGCGGTGGCGTGATGGTTTCCCTTTGCCATTGCTGCTGGAGGAGGCGGGTGATGTGACCATGTGCGGAGCTTCTGCCTCATGCTTGTGGCCGATACCTGGGACGAGGAGCTTTTGAGGCGCAAGACGGAGTTCGTGGAAGGAGCGACACTGGGGATGCTGCCAGTTCCTACACGAGGACAGTGGAGTGGACATGATGTGGTCATGTCGGGCCTCGCTCCTTGCATGGTGGATGTCGTCGCATTTTTTTTTTCCGATTACCCCATCGTGATGCAACGACGTTGACTAGTCGTCGTCTCCCTCCCAGAAGACGATGAGTATGTGAAAACCAGCAATCTTTCATATTATCCGGGGTATGTACGTTCTCTTCCCCTCCTCCCTTATTCCAGTCTTTCCTTCTAGCAATTGTGTTACTTCTTGGGCACCAAATTGAGTAACTAAGATGTGTTATTTGTGGATTTATAAGATAGTACATAGTGGAGATGGCATTGGGATTAACTGTGAGAGTTTAAGAAGGTTAGTTAGTGCTATGTATATTATTTTTTGGGTTGCAAGTTGTGACGCCCCCAAAATCAGACCGTGTACAGTAATCATACACGCAAGGTACATGATCGAGATTAGGGACTCGCGGTGAGATATCACAACACAACTCTACAGATAAAATAATACAAGTTGTTTAATACAAGCCAGGGCCACGAGGGCTCGAATACAACAGCTCGAGAGCACAAAGTTAGCGGAAGCAATAGTATCTGAGTACAGACACAGGAATACAAGGTTGCCTTAAGAATGCTAGCACAAATAACAACAGATCGAAAAGGAGAGGCCTCCTGCCTGGGAACCTCCAAACTACTCCTGGTCAACGGGGAACTCGACGTCGTAGAAGGCATCGGGAATCTTCATGTTGCGGTGGTCAACATCGGGGATCTCCTGCTCCTGGACTCCAAGGCTCCAACGTCAACTACAGCGGCAGATCAGGCAAAAAAAAGGGGAAATAAAGCAAGGGTGAGTATCTAGCATACCCGCGAGTCTTACGTCCGCTACTAAGCATTTATGCATTTGTATCAAATGGAAAGGGGGGGCTGTATATAGTGGACTGCAAGGTAGAAATCAGAATAAGGATAAGAAGCTAGGCCTATCGAAGACTAGCATCTTCCGACGTGTCTTGCAGCATGAGAAGAGAAACATCCAATAGTTCATATAAAGCATAAGGTAATAATGAAGCAGAAGTTGCTGCAACATTGTATAATAGTAAGTTGTAATGATTAATAATAATGTTGCCTCTGAGTTCCCCTCCTCCACTTCCCTGCGAGGAAGAAAACCCGGAACCATACAGTTTAATAGTAGTAGTTTGTAGTGGTAAGATCCAGCTTCAGCATAAAGCGTCCTTTTACCGTGTACACGGCTATTCGAATAGATTAAACTCCCTGAAGGGGTGCACTAATGTTCAGCCTGCACGCTCGGATCTCCAGGGTGGCGGGAACCTTGTTAGGAACTCTCCACAAAAGCTATCCGACACGGCGCAGCCCATCCTAGGCTCAGCAGAGAGGCCATCCGCCGGACTATATCCTATGTGCTCAGGGGTCTAGGTCCCTCACCCTTCCGCGCTCCTGAACGGTACGAGACTGGCCGGTGAAGCAAAAGCAAATCCAAATACACCTGCTGCAGCAAAAAAGACAAGAACGCTTCCCGGCAATCAGCCCGTGGTACTGCTGACGTTTGAAGAGCTTTCGGACAAACTACGATGCGGGGGAGCCCATAACTTCTTATCCCACGTGAAGGTAGTGCGTACAGACCAACGGGTCTCTCAAGTCATCCGCCGAACCATTTAGCATTTTAATTAACCTGCGTGACAACCATTATCGTTGCCTCGACTTAACTGACCCGCAGACAACGACAGCAGTCAGGACCACCAGTACATCGGTGCCTGCCCTGTCGTCCCACCAAGTCTCTGCGGTTACCAACAAGGTGAACCGACTCCTTACCTTATCTCGCGTGTGCTCTGGGTAGAGCTCGTCTTTCGTGGTTTGGTAACTCTCGCGAGATACGAGCAGGGGCCAAGCACGCCAGTAACGTCGGTCGTACCCTCCCTATCGTTCCCGACGCAATACCGCTCGCGGGCACCGTTGGGTCGCCCGACTTCTTACCTTAAGGACAATCGGGGCTCAGGTCCCTAGGGCGGCTATACAGAGTCAGCAACGAGTGGAGTACGAGGATTACTCCTCGGTAACTCCACTTGATGTGGCTCGGCAGAGCCGAGCTAGGGGGCCTTAGGCGGTGTCTGCATTGTACCGTACATGTGAAGTTGTATATATATTCGTATCCGCGTTCACTCCCCTGAGTGATCATGGCCTACTATATAATACTAGTTGTCTAACAAAGCGCATGACTCACTGTTGAATAATGCATAAGTAATAATAGGCAGCATAGGATAAGGAAGGTACATCAAGGGGGGACAATAACAGGTTATGCAATTGAATAGGATTGTAACGTAGCAGCAGCAGTAACAATGCCTAGTGCAAGAAATGTACGGAAAAGATAGGCGATATCTGGGGAAGAGAATGGCTCTGCTTGCCTGGAAGCTCGACGGTAGGGGTACGGTCGTCGACGACGTAGTCGATCATGGGGGCGTCGACAGCGGTCGTTGGGACTACCGGACAATAAGAGAGGGGGAAGAAACAATAAATACATGGCAATAATAGCAATACAAAAACAAAACATGGCAAACGCGGTATTGACGGTGTTCTAACGCAGTGCTACACGTTGCAGACGAAACGGAAATTTAACCGAATGTTTACCCGGCTCCAGGCGATTACCGGACAGATGATCCGGAGGGGAAAAGTCTCGTGTTCGTTGTGTTAGAGGGGTGTGGTGGGTATACCGGTGGCGTATTGTATTCGTTATATTTTTTGAGCAAGTTTCATGTACAAAGTATTTTCATCAGAGTTACGGTTTAAAAGATATTGAATTTATAATATTTAAATGCTTTTAGAATTTACTGCAATTACTTTTAATATTGAATCCAACATTATCCACAATAGTAGGGTTGACTAGTCAACTTTGACAGGTGGGACCCTAATATCATTGACTGGGCTCTTATAGATAATATATTTAATTAAATAGTGCAAGGGGCCCCATTTGTCATCCTCTTATTTCTAGAGCTTTGGATTTTTGCTAAGTCTAAAATATTTCTTTCAATCATCACTTAGCTGTTTTTGATAGCCTACGGTTTGGGTTCTGCTCATCCGTCGACTTAGTTTCTTATATCAAGTCGGACAATTTTCTGTGATCTCAAATCTGGTACGGAAGCCAAATTTATTAGGGTACATTTACTTAATTAAAACTCAGTCCGAAAAGTGCTACCAATTGTTGATTACAGATGACTGTTATTTTATTCAAACTTTGCAAGTTAATAGCTATTAATCTATGGATCAAATTGGGGTACCTCCTATGGATTATTTGCAACATATAAGTTATACTAGCATGCCATGGGTTTAACTTTGCATAAAACATTGCTTCAACTTCTTAACTCATAGCCCTAAATTAGCTATGAAAATCATTTGTTTTCTGCCATTGCTTTTGTTAATAGAAATCTGCCTTTTGCGATTTTTGTTGGATTTAATCCATGCACCAAATGAGGTCGACTCAATGGAACATAATGGAGCTGGTTAGGTCTACTTTATGTTCAAATCATTTGCAGCTATTTTTGAAGTTGTTTTGTGGCTGTTTTGTAGCTGTTTTATGGTTGTGAAAGTGGTAGTGCAGCGGTAGCAGATAGCAGTGCAAGCTTCAGCTTCTGCCGCAGCAACAGCAGCAAGGGCAACATAGCAGTTTCAGTAGAGCATGTTGGTGCTAATCTTATTACATGGTCTGATTCAGAACTTGTACTAGTCATTAGGCCGTTGCATTTAGTTGTTTACATAAGCTTGTACGCGCATGTTGTAACCTGATACATGTTAAGTAGTTGATTCTTAGCTAGACAATAAGGCCATTTAGAGTGGGTTTGTTCATGACTTGGCCGTGAAGTAGCAGTGGTTAGCAATCAGTAGTGCATCAACATTCAGCAGACTGAAGCAGCTAACAGCTGCAGGTAGGCAGTAGTTGTAACGACATGAGCTGGGCAGCGCAGCCAGCAGCAGCGTCTGATACGTCCAAAATGTATCTATAATTTGTGCTTGCTCCATGCATCTTTTGTGTGATATTGCTATGATATTGATGCACTTCCATACACTTTTGATCATATTTGGACTAACCTATTAACTCAATGCACCCCGGTGCCAGTTCCTGTTTTCTGCTGTTTTTGTATTTCAGGTTTTCCCATTACTTAAAGTGCCAGAAAAATTCCGGGAAAAATATAGGAAAAATCAGCGTACAGGGAGCTTCGGGAAGAGCTAAAGTGGGGCCAGAGGGGAGCCAAGGGTGGCCCAGGCGGCCACCTGGCGCGGCCACCCCCTAGGTCGCGCCAGGGGGGCGCCTGGGGCCCCTGGTCCACCTCTGCCTGCCCCCCTTCGCCAATATATCTCTCTCGTCCCGAAACCCTCGAGGACAGAACCCTTTTTTGCGATCTCTCGTCTGTTCCACCGCCGCAGCGCTTCCAAGATCGGGAGCACCAGGAGCCCTCTTCCCGGCACCCTGCCGGAGGTAGGAACCACCTCCGGGAGCTTCTCCACCACCATGGATGCTTCCCGGATGAACTGTGAGTAGTCCACCTTGGACCATGGGTCCATGATCAGTAGTTATGTGATGTTCTTCTCCCCTCTTTGTTCTTCATGGTTTAGACCTCGTGAGGTGCCCTACATGATCGAGGCACATATGTAATCTTTCTGCTGTTGCTATGCTGAGTTTGCTGGGATCTTATGGATTATGAGACTATGTTCGGATTGTGTTTGAGTAATATATTTGATTCTCCTCTTTTATATTTATGTTCTTGACTAATTCTTGCATGTTTTCCGTTGCTGTTTATTGCTTTGGCCAAGTAGTAGGTAGTAACTCCAAGAGGGAGCGTTATGCATGATTGTGGGTTCATGTCCTCTGATGACTAACTTGAGTGACAGAAACATGAGTCTAGGGGATGTGCTGTTGCCACAAGGGAGAAAACAACGGTGCTTGTACTTGCGGGTGCAAGGATTGTTTACTTTAGGCAAAGTTCTTTAATACAGTTGTCTGTTGCTTTGAGTTTACAGTTTGGGTGGGATTCACAACTTAATACCAACGAGGCGTTCTGGATAGATATCTCTAGGTGGATGATTAGTAGGTAGATGCAGATGGATTTCGGTCTACTTGTCTTGGCGTACCACCCAAGCTTTTGAGCCTCTTCCTTTCTTAGTAGCATAGTTAGCATTAGTTTGCGCACATAATCCTGTCAATTGCCCAGCTTTAATTTGTTTACCTCGCATGGCTATTTTATCGTCTTTTGGGAGAGAGACATCACTAGTGAACATCATGGGACCCCGGTCCATATTTCCACCACTGTTTACACCCGCTATTTATTTTCTGCTTTATTTCCTTTTCCGTTGCTAGCGCTATCATTATTATCCCGTGCGTTTGATCCTTTGTAAACAACAAGCCGGAGGGATTGACAACCCCTCTTTACTCGTTGGGATCAATTTTATCTGTTGTGTGTGCAGGTCCACGTCAACCGCCTAATTGCTGGCGCCGTTGTCACCTTCCCGTCGTTGTCGGAGTCCTACTGGAGAAAAACCTTGGTATCTTCACCGAGGGAAATTTGCTATTGTCTACATCTCAACCTTCCACTTTGGGTAACCAACGAGGGGCGAGAAGCCATCAACGCCGTGGGCGTGCGCGCTGGGCGCAGCCGGCAGCTGCGGCCAGAGCTAGCCGGCGCCTGCAACGCACACACACTACATACACACACCACACACACGTACACAACTCACACCCACGCACAGGGCATGCATACACCACGCACACAGAGCACGCACAACCCACACCCGACCATGGCGGCCGAGCTCAGGGACGGTTTCGACGGCGACAGATCGACAAGGGGAAAAAGGGGGATCCGGAGGCGGAGCGCACCGCGGTTTCGATGGCGTGCTCGGGCAGGTCAGAGGAGGACGCGGGGTGGCGAATTCCAGCGAGGAAGACGACGACGGCCACGGCGAATCGAAGACGAAGGCGTCGCCTCCAGAGCTCCCCGACCCAAATTGAAGGCACACGAGGACGTAGACGACGTTGAGGGACCTCCTGGACAAGTCGGCTGCGTGCGGGGAGCACGTTGGCCACGGCGGCTCACGGAACCGCGGCCATGGCGGAGCTCGGATCTCGCGGGGAAGAAGCAGGGGAACGCGAGGGGGGGGGAAGGTGGCTAGGGTTGGCGCAGGGGCTCGATGGCGTTTTGTAGGGCGCCGAGGAAGCGGCGGATGGCCGACACGTGGCCATGGCCATGGGATGGCCGCCACGGCTCCCTCCATGAACAGGAGGTTGAAGAAGACAGGGAAGTGGGAGTGGGCTCTAGCGGGGCTTTTCCGAAGGCGACAAATAACTCTTTTGCAATTTTTCTTTTCTTTTTGTTTATCCTTTGCCTTCTGTTTTATTTGTTTAGATAGTATATGATTTTATAAAATGTGTCAAGTGTTCCTAGAATTTCTTTTGAATATACAATGGGTATTTGGGGCTATATTGGCACTGTTTAGAATTGTTTTGATTTATTTTAAAATTTAATAAACCTCCACAACCACATGAACATGATCCACTGATTATTATGCATTTAACAAAATTGGTTGGACAATTTTTGAACAAAGTTTTATTTATCACATTATTTTTTAATATCAATCAAAAGGGATTTTGGATTTGATCATTTGCAAAGATGACCAAGGCAGGATTTGCAACAGTAATAATCATCAACAAAATGATTACTATAGTGAGTACTGTTACATGACAGTGAGGGTGTTATACAAGTGAATGATTTCTATCCCTGTTGCCTCGTTTGGGCATGTCAAAATCTGTTTGTGTTCTGAAGTGGACTAAATATGGCTTCCAATAGATTAACAGCTGAAAGCTGCAATTCCATTTATTATATATATAACTAGGTGCGAGGTCACCATCTTTCATTCATCGAAAGTCTAGATTATAATCTAATGGAACAAAAAATATGTAGTTACACGACTTGTGTTCTCTAGATTAAGCTTAGACACGAATTTTAGATAGAACTATCCAAATAATTTTGTTGATGTGGACTAACTTGGTGCTTAGAGGATAACTCTACTAACGCTTTTAATTAGTATAAATATAGCATGACAAATAATAACTACATAATCATATCAGATACATCCTTATAGATTTACCTAATCAATATGTGTTGGAGTTCAGGTTGCCCAGTATCTGATTGGTTCAAATACCAAAGTCATGACATCATAGAACCATTCGTTAGAGCCTGGAAACCCTCAATAAATTAATTTGTCTTCTTCTTCTTCTTCTTCTTTTGATTTAACCATAGTTAAAGTTCATCAAATTAGTCGAATATTTTATTTACTTCCTAGCAGAGTTATTTCTTTCTGGTTCGCAACAATATATGACTTTAGGTTCTGTATATCATTTTCAAGATGCAAGTTAAATAGTTAATATATATGAATACGTTTCTAAAAACAATGTATTTATAGAGTTGTGATTTTTTTTAACATATAGTGATATTATTTCACTTCAATGGTTTCAGTAATCTGTTACATATCAATATTTTTTTTGTGATGAGTCAAAGTAGAAATTTTTAATTGCACATATTTTATGATGTCATCTATTCTTGATTAATTTTGTCCGTTTCTTTAACTCTGTACCCACGGTTAAACACTTAGATGTCCTAAAAAATTACATTGAAGCACAAATGAATTTGTTATATCGGTTAAAGGAGTACACCAACCTGAATGGTATATTTCCAACAATAATCTCATTTCTTAATTTGTCATGAATTTACACAGATTATTTCCCAGCCGATCATCAGTGCACGTAGTACTTATAAAATCATGTAAACATACATCATAGATGATTTCCTCTCATTGTTGACCAAGTATTATCAAGGTAGGGGTATATTGTTATTAGTTGCCAAGGATGACCATAGTTGAATCTTGAATGTATATATTGTTATATTCAGATCTTAACAAATAACTTTCAAAGGATGATTAATTAGGGAGATATATATGTAATACTCCTGGGCTCCTAGCATTGTCGTTCTTCTTTTTTCGGAAAACAACACTGTCTTTCTGAACGGACAGATTGCTGACTTGGTAGAGGCAGAAGATGATTAACTGATCGGTTTTGATTAATTGCTCTGTGTCTGGCATAAATTTGGTTGGGACCTGACGTTCTTGGATATCTCTTAATTCTGCACGGCACCAGCTCCATGCATGTACTGCTGTAGCACGCCGGATTCTTTTTTAAAGGTGGCTGCAGCACGGCATGCATGCCTGTTTATGTACATGCGAGTGTGTATAAAATCGTAATGGTATGCTACCTCCTGATACTTGTACCTTTCTTCAAAATATGTAAATCCAAAAGAAACGGAAGGAGAAAATGACTAAACACAAACCCCAACCTTTGCAGGACTGTGACTCTTAAATCACGATGATAATAATATAATCCTGCAGGTTGGTACTCAGAACATCTGACAGAAAATGACTTAACAATTTTGTGTCTTTCTATAAGGAGAACTTCTCTAGGATTCACTTCTCGGATGTACGTGTTGTCCAATGAGATTGATGGAAAATATAGATTGATCTATGGTGAAAGGTTTTCTTAGATTGATATATCTTCTCTTCTGGATTCACTTCTCATGATTTATTGTTCCTTTTGTGCATTATTGTATCTCCATTTCAGTTCTGGGCAAAGTTTTGGAAGTTATTTGAAGATGACATGTAAATATTGACGGTAGCACATTCTTCATTGTATCTAGGATCAAAATTCTAGGACCTTCCATGACTCCTTGACTTTGCACATGTTATGTTATGGCTCCTCTCAATAGCTACTCTTCTATCGGCATGCTCCACCTTCATGGGTGCTCCACCTTCTAGGATGCTCCTTTGACTGTAACTTTAAAATCCTTGACTTCGCATAGGTTATGTTATTATGGCTTATCTCAGTAGCAACTCTTCTATGGGCATGCTCCACCTTCTAGGGTGCTCCTTTGACTAATGTTGTGATCTGTATTATTGCTTTCATTTTTAACTTAGAATTTCTTCCCAATTTTTCATTATAACTTAAAAAAAGGAGAACAAATATGTTTGCATTTGTGCAGATAGCACTATCTTGTGCCTCTTAAGCTTGGAGTCTGCATTATCTTTCATGAGCTTTTCGTGTTGCACCAATTTGATGTACATGTGGTGAGACCATCCCCTCACCCATTAAAAACCATAATACAAAAATGCTCTACTTCATTTCCATGGCTGTCGTCGAGTGCACCTGCTAGAACTCCTTGCTAAAACTTTTCATGCCAAGTTGTATTTTTTGCCCAAATTATCATGTTTGGAACTAGCTTAGAATTAAAGCACATGCAAAAATATATCTGATTGAATTCTATACATGTTTTATTTATGAAGTTACTTTCAATCGACAAGGGTATTTTTGTCATGTGAAATCGCTAACCAAGATATTTTTGCAGGAAAACATCGATGATATGATGAAAATATCAAAGTGCCCCACCCACCATCATGAAAGAGAAGAGGAATAGATTCCACCATTACGATTTTAACTGACTTCATAACCCCATTTTTGCCTTTGATTGTAACTCACTGCATAACCATATCTCTGCTTTTAACAAACTACATAACCCGACTAAAGTAAATAACCATCACCAAGGACAAATTTTGTATTCTCAATTACCACGCTTGTTAAATATCACCTTGGTCAAAGTAAACAATGGTTTAAACATTTTCTTTTGGCTAGATAGCTGGCTCACCTTCTTACTCTCCATAGACTTTTCAAACCTCTTTGTCCAACCCCACCAATATTAACACCTTCATTTTCTCAATTATGCAACCCAGATTACCTTATAACGTGATGAATTGTCTCGCCCATGTTGTATTTGACGAGTTGGATTTGGTGCTTTTTTATATGCAGGGTGGCGGAATTGGGGATGGCTCCAATCGACACACACTCACTTTGGGGAAGGCTTCGACCTTGCTTATGGCATTAGTGTGACCTAAGATATTTTGGAGGCCAAAGCCAACCTCATTTAGCGTTCAAGATTACCTAACAAGATTAATATCCTCGGTTTGATCATGTTTAGAAACAAACCTAACACTGCGGTGAACTTGCATAAACAAATCATTGACTACTACTACTCGCCCCCAGTATGATCACGTGCTTGCAGATTCCATGCACATCTTCAACGTATGTCTAGGATCATCTTAGCCTCCCTCGATCACTCTCCATCCATGGCATTTCGGCATCCCATGCATAAATAGTGCTTGATGTTGTTACCTGGTCTACATTCCCCCTCATCATCATATGGAAAGTGTGGGATTCTCACAATGCATGTGTATTCCGAGGATAGAACCACACTTACAATGTCACCATTAAAAGCATTGTAGTAGACTTCATCACATGGATTCATAGGTTCAATTAACCTTTTTCAAATGGTGGCAGATATGTCTCCTTGGGCATCGGCCCCCCCTTCCCAGTTGTTACTTTGAATTTTGGTTCCACCATTGAGTAATGTAAATAGTGGGATCCTATAAAAACATCCTTAAAAGCCCACATGGCGCAACAAAAAGCGCCCTACGCTTCTAGTATGATACAAACCAAGGGGGTTTTTGCGGGAGTTCGGATCGCAAAAGTGCTCGACTACGACAATTTGGTCCCACCCAAAAGCCCTCCCCCGCTAGAATCCTCCCCGTGCCCGAAGAGGTCACCGCGCATTCATGAAGGTCGCCGACATCGAATATCGGACGAGTGCATGCGTGACCGGCTACTGCGGCTGGTATTGATACACAGCCAGTGCCAATGCAACCGTTCATTGGAGGGACATACGGCTCGCCAACCCAGAGTCCCGGTCTCAACGCTTGTTCAATGCTAGAGAAACGTGATGGGACGGCTACCCGCCCATCGCCCTAGAGGCATTAAACCAGCATGTTGATCGAAAAAAACACTTCAGCGTCCCGCATTCAAATCGTCTCCTCTGCTCCCCTAACAGGCGCCTATTATTTAAACGGGTCATCGCAGGACACTAGAACACATCACACACACTTGTTCCTCTTTCTTCTTCCTTCACCTCCATTGCTCCTCCGCTCCCCTAGCCATGACGTCGAGCTCTAGGCTTTTGTGGGATAGAGGTCGGTTTGTCGGTCGAGCAACATCAATTGCGGGCAGCAGCTCTCCTCAATAATTCAGACGTAGCGGCTTCCCAAGCGCGATTACGGGCAGCAACTCTCCTCACCGAAGGGCTACATGCCTGCTTGTATCCCATGAAGTCCACCACTTCTTCCCTCCCGTGGATACCAAACTTGGAGGATTGATCATCGTTCGATTAGTCGCTTGGTCAGAAAGGCGGAGGGTGGTATGACTACTACCGAACGCAGCTATTAAGCCCCTCGTATCGCACACGATAGCGCAAAACTGTGTGCGATGAATTCAAAGCACACGGTACGAAAGTCGACCCGTGTGCCAAAAAGTGAATCGTGGGCGATGAGCGTGACAGCACTGGCGACGAAAAAGTGTAACTTGTGTGCGATGTCATACACACAGTTGCTTCTGATAAATCAAATGGATTGTAAGCATGATAATCATACGGTTAAACTTGTCGGCATGTATGCTATTAAATTCTGACAGTTCTACGGTTCCCATCGTCAACGATACAGCTTATCATCACACGTGGTTCGAAGACACTAACCGTGTGCCATGAAGTACAAAATAAATGTTGAACAAAATGTATGGGAACCGAATCTACTTCTAATTAAAAGATAGAACGATACTGAACAATAAGTACTTAATAACGATACCAACATAATGATGAGGTCAAAATCATGGCACCATGCTAAGTTTAAACCTTAATTAATTAAGTTCAGTGGTAGCACACACACACACTAAACAAATTAAAGCAGTAATCATAGGTAGTTAAAAAATGCTAGCACTTAAGGATAGGCAGCACGATACATCACTACTTAAATGACACCAGCATCGAAGACAATCCAAGCCTACCACTATACTAGTATGCACTTGATCACGACATGGCATCAATGAAAAAGAAAAGTCCATTAACGCCTTCGTAGAGTATGATGATACGTCCCAAACGTATTTATAATTTCTGCTTGCTCCATGCATGTTTTGGGTGATATTGCTATGCTTTTGATACACTTTCATACACTTTTGATCATATTTGGACTAACCTATTAACTCAGTGCACCACAGTGCCAATTTTTGTTTTCTGTTGTTTTTGTATTTCAGTTTTTCCCATTACTTAAAGTGCCAGAAAAATTCTGGGAAAAATATAAAAAAAATCAGCGTATCGGAAGCTTCCAGACGCCCGAAGGGGGCCAGAGGGGCCCCACCTGGTGCCTAGGCGGACAGGGGGCGCGGACTAGGGTGGGGCCGCGCTGGGAGGCCTCCTGGACTCCTGGTGGCCCCCTGGCTGCCCCCTTCTCCTATATCTCTCTCTCGTCCTGAAACCTCCGAGGACAGAACCCTTTTTCGCGATCACGCCTTTGTTCCGCCGCCGCCGCGCTTCCAAGATTGGGAGCACCAGAAGACCTCTTCCCGGCGCCCTGCCGGAGGGAGGATTGACCTCCGGGAGCTTCTCCACCACCATGGACGCTTCCCGGATGAGCCGTGAGTAGTCGACCTTGGACCATGGGTCCATGATCAATAGCTATGTGAAGTCATCTCCCCCTATTTGTTCTTCATGGATTAGACCTTGTGAGCTTCCCTACATGATCAAGGCACATATGTAATTCTTTCTGCTGTTGCTATGTTGAGTGTGCTGGAATCTGATGGATTGTGCGATTATGTTTAGATTGTGATGAGTAATATATTTGGTTCTTCTCCTTTTATATTTATGTTCTTGAGTAATTTTTGCATGTTCTCTGTTGATTTTTATTGCTTTGGATAAGTGGTAGATTGAAACTCCAAGAGGGAGCGTTATGCATGATTGTGGGTTCATGCCCCCTGATGACTAGCTTGAGTGACAGAAACATGAGTCTAGGGTATGTGTTGTTGCCACAAGGGGGAAAACAACGGTGCTTGTACTCACGGGTGCAAGGATTGTTTACTTTACGCAAAGTTCTTTTAATGCAGTTGTCTGTTGCTTTGGGTTTACACTTAGAGTGGGGCTCATAACTTAATACCAGCGACATGTTCTGGATAGATATCTCAAGGTGGATGATTAGTGAGTAGATGCAGATGGATTTTGGTCTACTTGTCTTGACGTATTGCCCATGCTTTTGAGCCTCTTCCTTTCTTTTGTAGCATGGTTAGCATTGCGGTGCGTTTTTAATCCTGTCAATTGCCCAGTTGTAATTTGTTCACCTTGCATAGTTGTTTATCTTCTTTTGGGAGAGAGACATCACTAGTGAACTTCATGGGACCCCGGTCCATATTTCCATCACTGTTTACACCTTCAATTTACTTCATGTTTTAATTTCCAGTCGCAATTACTATTACCCTTTTATCTGTTGCGTTTGATCCTTTGTAAACAGCAAGGCCGGAGAGATTGACAACCTCTCTGTACTCGTTGGGGGCAAAGTTATTTGTATCTGTGTGCAGGTCGAGGTAAAGTAAGAAACCCTGAGGTTGTGAACGGCGCCATTGTTCACTTTACCACCTACTTGTCGTCTCTGGAGTCCTACTGGAGACATAAACCCTATTCTCTATGTTAGGGGAAATCTTGCTGCTACGCTGCATCTCAACCTTCCACTTGGGGTAACCAACGTCTTAGCAATCAAGCAATTTCTGGCACCGTTGCGGGGGACTCCAATCTTCAAGATAGGGGAGTTGCACACTATATTTTATCTTTGCTTTTTAGTCTTGTTAGTTTACCTTATCATTTTTATCTTAGTGTCTTTTATCAAAAACCAAAAAAATATTTGCTACCTTTTGTCTTTGGCTGCCTACTGATGCTATCTTTACCATGGGTGTGGAACCACCCAAATATGGTTGGATGGACATGTTTCACTTGGATCGTCTTCGATCAATTTGTGCTCGCGCTAAAAACCCAACCGACTTGGTTGAGGGAAAATCGTTGGATGAGCATGCTCATTATACGCTGCACCGCCTATCTCAGAAAGGGACACACTTGTGGGATCAAATACAACTTTCTTATTGCTATGCTGAGTGTTTATGCCACATTTATGATTTTACTTGTTGTTCTAATATAGATCGTAAACACCTTCCCTTCCAATGTGAGTTTAATGAAAATGAGATCCTATCTTCTTATGCTAAAGGTGTTTATGATTATTTTGATGTTGAAAAGATTGAAGAATTTGTTGCTTTTAAGGGTGCTTATGATATTGCTTCTTTGATTGAAAAGTATTATGATACTATTCACAAGTCCGAAAACTTTGAAGTTCTTGCTTATTGCTTTGAGAATTATGTTTTCAATGATTACATTGAGGATTTGAAAAACAAAATGTTTATTGCCCAAGAAGAGGCTAATGATTGCTATGATGAGGAATCCTATGATTCCAAGGACTCACTTGATACATCACTTTCTGAAGATCTTGATACTTGCTTTGTTGATGGCCATGATGGCAATATGGATTATGCTTGCGAAGATGAACTTTCTATAGTTACTCATGTTAAGCATGAAATTGTTGCTATTGCACCCACACTTGATTGTCCTATCTCCAACTCATATTTCGGAGAACTGTGCTCTTATTGAGGCTCAAAGTGATGGGTTGCATTTATCTTGTGCTCCTAAAGAGCGTGTTGAAAACTATACACGTGTGCTTGTAGGTCATGAACAACATGATTTATGTGATACTTATATTCTTGATGTAGTTCATGATAATACTGAAAATTACTTTGAGAGAGGAAAGCTTGGTTATAAAAACTTTCATGTTACAAAAACACCTCTCTTTATGATGAAAGTTTTGAAGTTGCTCTTGTTCCACCTTCCTATGCTTGTCACTTTGTGCTTTCATAATTTATTTCTTTACAAGTTTCCCATGCATAGGAAGTGGGTTAGGCTTAAACGTGTTTCATATTTTCTTCTTGATGCTCCCTTTTTCTTCGAATCCTTATTCTTATGAGAGCATCTTTTAAAATCTTCATGCCTAGCTCAAAGGCGTAAAAGAAAGCGCTTGTTGGGAGGCAACCCAAGATGTTTTTCCTTCTGTTTTTAGTGGTCTTGATGATTGTTACTACTGTAGCAACATCATTGTATCTTTATTTTCAAGCTTTGTGCCAAGTTTAGCCTCCGATTGCAAGAAAGTTCAAAAGTTGTGACGTGTTGTCCAGAAAACCGATTTTGTCCTTGGACGAAAAAATTCGGCTAAAATCACCATATCATCTTTTTTATCTGATTTTTTTATAGCGTGCTCTATACAATTAGATTTCGAGCGTCTGTTCTGAGTTTTTTTATTTGAGTTGCAGAAGTACCCCAAAAAATTATTTACTACATGCTGGTCTGTTTTTCACAAATTCTGCCCTGTTTTGCCTTTTCCCAGTTTTTCAAGTCTTGCGCTAGCTTTTTCTTTGCAAAAACTATTTGGAAAGCTTGAGAAACAGTAGCTCCTCAAGAATATCTTCATTTCCAGTAGAGGCAAATTGTTTTATTATGGGTACTAACCTCTCTAAACAGCTTATGATGAGTTATGTATGAAGGGAGTTTTCAATTGTGCGAAGAAAGACGACGAAAGAAGATCCGAGAGTGTTAAATGCTCAAGCTTGGGGATGCCCCCATGCACCCCCAGGAAATAACCAAGGAGACTCAAGCATCTAAGCTTGGGGATGCCCCCGTGCATCCCCTTCTCCATCAACAATTATCAGTTTGTCCTTCGTTCCACTATATTTTTATCACTTCATGCGTTATGTCCTATGCTTGGAGCGTCTTGCTCTTTATTTATTTATAGATTTCTTTAGCTTTGTTTGCTGTTCATAACAAGTTAGAACTTAGCTTTCCTTGTGTGAGAGAGAAATGATGGCTGAGATGATGATAATGGTTTCTCGCTCTTCGTTGGTTACCCCAAGTGGAAGGTGAGATGCAGCGTAGCGGCAAGTTTCCCCTATGTACAAGATAGGGTTTGTCTCCCGTAGGACTCCGACAATGATAAGTAGGTCTCAGCGGCGCAACTGACATGGATCTGCACACAACACAAATAACTTTGCTCCCAATGAAGTTCAGAGAGGTTGTCAATCTCTCCGGTCTTGTTGTTTACAAAGGATCAAACGCAAGGGATAATGATAATGGTGATAGCAGCTAGAAAGTAAAAGCAGGAAAATAAATGAGTGTGTAACGGTGATGAGAATATGGACCGGGGTCCCGTGATGTTCACTAGTGATGTCTCTCTCCCAAAAGACGATAAGACTGCTATGCGAGGTAAACAAATCACAGCTGGGCAATTGACAGGATTAAAAACGCACCGCAATGCTAACTATGCTACAAGGAAATGAAGAGGCTCAAAAGCATGGGTGGTACACCAAAATAAGTAGACCTAAATCCAACTGCATCTAATACTAATCATCCACCTTGAGATATCTATACAGAACATCTCGCTGGTATTAAGTTGTGAGCCCCACCCAAAGTGTAAACTCAAAGAAACAGACAACTGCATTAAAAATCACTTTGCGCAAGGTAAACAATCCTTGCAACCGCGGTTACAAGCACCGTTGTTTTCCCCCTTGTGGCAACAACACATCCCCTAGACTCGTGTTTCTGTCACTCAAGCGTGTCATCGGGGGGCATGAACCCACAATCGAGCATAACGTTCCCTCTTGGAGTCACTACCTACTACTTGGCCAAAGCAATAAAAAGCAACGGAGAACATGCAAGAATTACTTAGGAACAAAAATATAAAAGATAAGAACCAAATATATTACTCAATCACAATCTGAACATAGTCTCATAATCCATCAGATCCCAGCAAACTCAGCATAGCAACAACAGAAAATTACATATGTTCCTCGATCATGTAGGCAGCTCACGAGGTCTAAACCATGAAGAACAAAGAGGGGAGGAGAAAAATCGCATAGCTACTGATCACGAACCCATGGTCCAAGGGATACTACTCACGGCACATCCATGGAGCGTCCATGGTGGAGGGGAAGCTCCCGGAGGTCAATCCTCCCTCCGGTAGGTTGCCGGGAAGAGGGCTGCTGGCGCTCCCCATCTTGCAAGCGCGGCGGCGGCGGAACAGAGGTGAGATCGCGAAAAAGGGTTCTGTCTTCGGAGGTTTCGCGTCACGGAGAATAGATAGGCGAAGGGGGGCAACCAGGGGGGCACCAGGGGTCCAGGCGCCCCCCCGGCGCGGCCAGACCCTAGGCCGCGCCAGATGGCCACCTGGGTCCCTGGTGGTGGCCCTTTGGCCTCACCCAGGTGATTCTGGAAGGTTCCTTCACGCTGATTTTTTATCTGATTTTTCCCGAATTTTTGGAGCACTTTTAATATGGGGGAAACCTAAAATAGAAAAAAGCAGAAAACAGGAACCGACACTGTGGTGCACTGAGTTAATAAGTTAGTCCAAATACGATAAAAATGTATGAAAGTGTATCTAGATCATAGAAATATCACACAAAACATGCATGGAGCAAGCAGAAATTATAGATACGTTTGGGACGTATCAAGAAACACGCTCCACTTTAAACTAGAACATATCATAGGATTTTCATGCTTATCTTTCTTGATGTGTGTGTTCTTTATATTTTCGTAGCTGCTGTCATGTTTAGCTCTTAGTTTTCATGCTTATTCTTTTTAAGAGATTTTGTTTAGTTTGTTGCTGTAACTCTCTTGAGTTTTCATGTTTATCTTGTTTAGAGAGTTGGCTTGTTGCACTGAGTTATGTGTCTTGACTTAAAGTAGGCAATTGAGGTTGCTATTCAATTGTAGTAGTAACTTGCAATAGTTTTGAGGTATTGTTTTGAGTAATGTTTGAACTTTTGGTATCAAGAGCTTTAGCCTATTAGTGATAGATGTCGTATTTTGGGCAATCCGTGTTTATTTTTGAAAAAACTACAAAAACTAGTTGAGAACTCTAGCTACTAGATGGATCACTAATCTTTGGAGGAATCGGATGTTAGAGTACACTCACGTACCATGAGTCGAGGATGCGCAAGGATAACCAAACCCCCATACACTCCTCCTCGGGGTACTTGTCTCTTTGTGAACCTCCTGATTAGATTGAGAGTTACCGATAATAAGTGCGCGAGTTCTTCAGACTAATGTAAGTATTCGAAAGTTGACACTTCCACCTCCTCATCTGTGCTAGCCTCTTCAGTACCATGTGTTTCCTTTTTATCACTCTAAGAGTTGGCGCCTACCTCGTCGGTGCATCCAAACCCTTAGCATGATACGCTCTGTCATCATAAACCTCCTTATATCTTTCCTCAAAACCCTTAGCATTTCCATAGCCTTTCCGAGATATATTGCCATGCAACATCCACCATCTCATGACTTGATCTTCATTTCATACATCCTTTTGCTTGGTCGATGAGCCGCATGCTAGTTGGGCCTTGCCCTAATCATTGATACATGACGCGCTAGTATCATTGCATATCCTACTACACTGGCAGAGGCATACATTTGCGTACATCATGATAGCTTCTTCTTTATGCAGAGTACTTTTGTAAAGTGTGAAAGGTCTTCTATACTTCTTGTAAAATAGAGTGTTGCCCCTAAGTGAGGACAATATCCCAAAGAGGACAAATTTAAAAGATCCCAAAGAGGACAAATGAGAGTTGAATAGAAAGAGCCATTGACGCCACCAAAAAAATAGAAAAAATAGAAAAAGGAGAAAAAGGAAATAAAAAGAGAGAAGGGGGCACACTACTATTCCTTTTGAGAGATCTGATACGTCCAAAACGTATCAATAATTTCTGCTTGCTCCATGCTTCTTTTGTGTGATATTGCTATGATATTGATGCACTTCCATACACTTTTGATCATATTTGGACTAACCTATTAACTCAGTGCACCCCAGTGCCAGTTCTGTTTTCTGCTGTTTTTATATTTCAGGTTTTCCCATTACTTAAAGTGATAATATAGGAAAAATCAGCGTACAGGAAGCTTCGGGAAGAGTCCAAATGGGGCCAGAGGGGAGCCAGGGGTGGCCCAGGCGGCAACCTGGCGCGGCCACCCCCTAGGCCGCAGCAGGGGGGGGGGCGCCTGGGGCCCATGGTCCACCTCTGGCTGCCCCCTTCGCCTATATATCCCTCTCGTCCCGAAATCCTCGAGGCGAGAACCCTTTTTCGCGATCTCTCCTATGTTCCGCCGCCGCGCTTCCAAGATCGGGAGCACCAGGAGCCCTCTTCCCAGCACCCTGCCGAAGGGAGGAACCACCTACGGGAGCTTCTCTACCATCATGGATGCTTCTCGGATGAACCGTGAGTATTCCACCTTGGACCATGGGTCCATGATCAGTAGCTATGTGATGTTCTCTGTAAGGCCCGATATGCGGTACTGTTCCAGATCTAGATGTTTGCATCCAGATCCGGGGACAAAGCACATATCGGTCCCACCGCGACATATGACAAAGTCATATGCCCCGGATTTCCAACATGATATCACAACATTACAGATACAAGGATACAACATCTCATACAATCGGCATACAACTTCCTTAATAAATTACATCAGCGAAAGATACATGTCTGGGTACAGACTACAATCAAATTCCTAGTGGCAAAGAGAAAAACATCGATCCCTTTAACCACACGGGTCCAGGCCCTCCGCCGGGATCCGCCTAACTAGTCATCGTCGAGTCTCCACGTGAAACGTCGATCACCATACCTGTTGTCGATCAAGAACCCTGAAAAGAGTTTGGGGTAGTATCATGAGTACAGAGGTACTCATCATCCAACTGTAGTGGTCATCTGACCCAGCAAGGACTTCATCACTCGTCATTCTAGGACAACTAGTAGTTTACGGTGAGGAAGGGTAAGTGGTGAGGTTGTTGCCGCACTAGCATTTATGAAGTGGCTAACGATCTAGAGAGCAAGATAAGAATCCAAGCATTCGATGAGGAATCGCCTCCAACAAGTCTTGCTATCAACTACTTACGCAAACATAACAACTATCCTATCCTTGTCCTCCTCTTTGCATCCCGGCGAAGAAGAAGCAGTCAAGGCACACACACGTTGATCAAGTTATATTAAAATTATCTCAGTTGTTGTTGTTTATGAACAAGGAGTAGGTCTCAAGTCGTCCATAACCGTGGACACGGCTTCTCGAAAAGATTTAACCCTGCAGGGGTGTACCAACTGCCCATTACAAGGCTCCGCACGCACGCACATCTCTCTCAGTTGCTACCCATTATAGGCAACCATTTTATGATTTAGTTCCGAGAGATCCGAAACGACAGGTCCCTCTAACTAACAACGAACAAATCCGGGTGGCCCCCGGTGAGTCGACGTCCAGCTCAGGAGCCGGCCGCGCTCTCGATCTGGTCTCTACCGTATGACTCCAGGTTTGGATTACCGGTTAATCACACATGGGAAACCGGGTCCTCAGCCAGTCATGATGGGCCAGTAAGGGAACTATGTCCTCACTGGTCTGGGTTGGTTTAAAAACTACTGGCAGTTGACCAGCACATACACGGTTTCAAATGGTAAATCAGCTTGGGCCACCACTAGAAATGTTTGAAGCTAGGTAGGTAAGAAAAGGGGACCCCATAAAATCCCACACGCGGTTAGGCACGCTCAGTCTTAAAACCAATACCCGGAACTCGGATCCTAGGTGACTCGAATGGAACAAAGCGTCGGGGCGGGATAGCCTAGACCTTCCATCCTTCGTCGAATATAGTCAACATTATAATAATCATATCATCAACAACAATATAATAATGTGATAGCCCAAACCAAGGAGTAACAGGGTAACATCGTAGCATCCTAAGCATGCATACTAAGTAGATGCTGAGCAACGAGCAATAGTAACATAGCAGTACAAGGTTTGCTGGGAAGGGACATGGCTGTATCGGTTTGAAAGAGGCTGTAAACATGTGGTAGGATCAAACATCGAACCTATCCTAGACTAGCATGCAAACCGCTGGTTGAAATAGAATGGATCATAAGTAATGTATAGTCCTTGCCTATTGATAAGTCGGATTCCGAAGGTGTAGTTGATCGCAAGCTCGCATCGTCTCCGAAGGTACCCGCGGAAGCACACAAGACGGTAAACACTGGAAATCAATCAACGAGCCAGCATCTATTACTACGAGGCAAACACGAGCAAGAATCAACAAGAAGGCAACATGAGACATCGCACCTACCATCGAGAGCGGTTACTAACAGGTTAAGTGGAGTACTCGTCACACACGACGATACCGCACATTTAGAAAGGTTCAAGTTGTCTAGCTACAGGTGATCAACAAAGGTTGTTAACATGGCAAAGCATAGAATCATGGCATAGCACATAAACATGAAAAGAGGTGAAGCACAAAGTAAACTATCTATGCTAGTCAATTTAAGTGAGGCACAACCTAAACATGGCATAACACTAAGTGTCGCACGATGATTAAAACATTTGGTACTGTTCTGTCCTAAACCATATTTTAGGTTGGTTAACAACAGCAAACAATAGCATAAACACAAAGTACACGAAAAACTAATCAAGTTACATATAAAGAACACTCCAAACGGAGTTACGGATCAAAAGATATAAGCAAAACAAGTTACGGGCACAATCTGCCAACATCACGAAGCACACTTTAGAGCAATGCATAAACATGATAATCAATGCAAACATGCTCACAAATGATATGAAACTAAAGTTGACATGACAGGGAAGGCATGTCAAAAAGAATCATGCAAATAGGCATCATAGATCAAAAGATATTAAGCATGCAACATGGCATCGGAACGTTACAGACTTAGAGAAAAACGGAGGTGGCTGTCAAAAACAGCAGCATAGCAACTTTGGAGCTCAATAACTATATGACCAGCAAGCATATCATGTCAATACAATACATATAATGGAAGTAGAAATTATGCTTAACAATATGCAATTGGAATCACTCAATTCCGATAAACGGTCGCGACACACTCGTCGACCGAAGTTGCAATAAAATATAAACAGCAGCACTCTAACAACAGGGTAGCTACTCTGGAGCAAGATACAATCATGATGCAGCAAGCAATTATGACATGTGAATGCATGAAACTTAATTAGAAACAATTCTTAACGCAATGCAAAAGGAATCACTCAATTCCGACGTACGGTTGCGAAGCAACCGTCGCCCGAAGTTTCAATCAAGCAACAGTTTTCAGACAATTTAACAGCAGCAGTTGCAATTAACGACCAGTGGCCCTGTTTGACCAGCAATTACACAATCAAGATGACCTCAGATCAAAATGCTCACAAAAGACGGATTGAAGTACAAACAATTATAAGCAATTTTCCTTTTGGGCGCAACGTCATCCGAGCTACGGTTTGATCGCAACACTACACGCAAAATTGAATCAGCAACGCAAATTACAGGAATTAGAAAAATTAACAGCCAGAGAAAAAAAACAACAAAAAAAAGAAGAAAAAGGCCTCACCGCAGCTGGGCCTGCCCAAGAGGCCGCGGAGGCGGAGGTTAGCTGTAGTACGCCCATGGGCGAGAGGAGCGCCCGGGCCGGACTGGAGTTGGGCCTGTGCTGGTGGGCCCACGTGGCAGCGGCGGCCGCTCGATCCAGATCGGATCGGGCCGGCTGGCGGCGGCGGCGCGCCCTGCCGGCGACGGGCGGCGCGATGAGGTGGCGCGGTGGAGGTCGGCGAAGGGCGGAGCAGGCGCGGGAGGCCGGGAGGCACAACGGCGACCGGATCCGCGCAGGGCGGCGGCGCTGGTCCACTCGGTGGAGCTCCGCGGGACATCCATGGCGCGGCGAGCTCCTCGGGAGCTCCATGGCGGCCGGCGACTGTGCTCTGCGAGGGGAGGAGAAGAAGAGAGTCAGGGCGAGAGGAGAGGGAGGAGGAGGCTCACGGCTTTGGAGGGCTTCACCGGAGCGGCGCGGCTGCTCGCCGGCGGCAGCGACCGGACGGAGGCGGCGGGATGGCTCGGGCTGGTTCGGGCATCTCGGCCCGGTTGGGCCCGACGGCGGCCCTGCGGGGCCCGGAGCATGGCTGGCTGGAGGTGGGAGAAGGCCGCGGTGACGTGGCCGCCTGTGAGCCCTCCATCTTGTAGATCAACGGCCAGGAACGGTCAGGAGCTAGGGTTTCGTGGATTTGGGGGCAATTGGGCAGATCTGGCAATTTATCAGGGGGGTGGCTGCTAATTTGTGGCTAGAGAAACCCTAGAAAGAGGTGGGAGTGTGGTGGTCTTTATATAGCCCAGGTGGCTGGCAGTTTGCAAAAACATCCCCGGTTTTTTTTCTCGCGCGCGCGGTGCTCACGTTTCTGACCGCCGGGGGTCCGCAGTACCTCCGATTCGGGTAAAATTTCAAACTGCGCGATCAGTGCGTCGAGTCGGAGGCGTCCACCTCACGCTGGAACCGTTCCGAGAACATTTTCCGGCGCGCTACAAAAATATCCCGTGTACTTATTAAACGGGGTTTTCGTTCCGTTGGCTTCGGCTGGTCTCGTGCAGTTTTCGCGATGGTGATCGGGTGAAACCCGGTGTCGCAAAGGTCGAGTGTCATGGTGGCAAGGGTCAGACTCCGTCCGATACGAGATAAGAGGGGGAAAATAATCGCTGATCAATAAACCGGGGATGCAAACACCGCAAACAAATCAGACAATCAAACAATTCACACCGAAAACAATTTTTTTTAAATTTTTGTGAAATCTGGGCTGTTACATTCTCCTCCCCTGTTTGTTCTTCATGGTTTAGACCTCGTGAGATGCCCTACATGATCGAGGCACATATGTAATCTTTCTGCTGTTGCTATGCTGAGTTTGCTGGGATCTGATGGATTATGAGACTATGTTCAGATTGTGTTTGAGTAATATATTTGATTCTCCTCTTTTATATTTATGTTCTTGAGTAATTCTTGCATGTTCTCCGTTGCTGTTTATTACTTTGGCCAAGTAGTAGGTAGTGACTCCAAGAGGGAGCGTTATGCATAATTGTGGGTTCTTGCCCCCTGATGACTAGCTTGAGTGACAGAAACATGAGTCTAGGGGATGTGATGTTGCCACAAGGGAGAAAACAACGGTGCTTGTACTTGCGGGTGCAAGGATTGTTTACTTTACGCAAAGTTCTTTAATGCAGTTATCTGTTGCTTTGAGTTTACACTTTGGGTGGGATTCGCAAATTAATACCAGCGAGATGTTCTGGATAGATATCTCAAGGTGGATGATTAGTATGTAGATGCAGATGGATTTCGGTCTACTTGTCTTGGCGTACCACCTATGTTTTTGAGCCTCTTCCTTTCTTTATAGCATAGTTAGCATTGGTTTGCGCAAATAATCCTGTCAATTGCCCTGCTGTAATTTGTTTACCTCGCATGGATATTTTATCGTCTTTTGGGAGAGAGACATCACTAGTGAACATCATGGGACCCAGGTCCATATTTCCAACACTGTTTACACCCGTTATTTATTTTCTGCTTTATTTCCTTTTCTGTTGCTATCGCTATCATTATTATCCCGTGCGTTTGATCCTTTGTAAACAACAAGGCCGGAGGGATTGACAACCTCTCTGTACTCGTTGGGAGCGAAGTTATCTGTTGTGTGTGCAGGTGCACGTCAACTGCCTAATTGCTGGCGCCGTTGTCACCTTCCTGTCGTTGTCGGAGTCCTACTGGAGACAAACCTTGGTATTTTCACCGAGGGAAATTTGCTGTTGTCTACATCTCAACCTTCCACTTTGGGTAACCAACGAGGGGCGAGAAGCCATCAAGCTAATTTCTGGCGCCGTTGCCGGGGATTCCGCTCTTCAAGATAGGGGAGTTGCACACTATCTTTTATCTTTGCTTTTTAGTCTTGTTAGTTTACCTTTCAGTTTTTTCTTTAGTATCCTTTATAAAAAAACAGTTACCTTGCTTACTGCTGTTATGGGTTCCTCCGAGAACACCAAGTTGTGTGACTTCACTAGTCATAACAACCGTGACTTTATCTGCACTCCTATTTCTCCACCTGCCACTTCAACACCTTCTTATGAGATTAAACCTGCTTTGATGAACCTTGTTATGAAAGATCAATTCTCCGGTGCTGGAGATGATGCTTCTTTGCACTTAAATAATTTTGTTGAGCTCTGTGATATGCAAAAGTACAAAGAATTAGATGGTGATGTCGTTAATCTTAAGCTTTTTTCCTTTCTCCTTGAGAGGAGGAGCTAAAATCTGGTTTCAATCCTTGCCTAGGAATAGCATAGATTCTTGGATAAGTGCAAGGATGCTTTTATTGGGAAGTACTACCCCCAGCTAAGATTATCCAATTGAGGAGTAATATTATGAATTTTAAGCAATTGGATAATGAGCACGTTGCCCAAGCTTGGGAACGCATGAAATCTCTTGTTATGAATTGCCCTACACATGGTTTGACTACTTGGATGGTTATCCAAACTTTTTATGCAGGCTTGAACTTTACCAAGCAGAACTTGTTAGATTCGGCCGCGGGAGGAACCTTTATGTCAACAACGCTTGGTGCTGCCACAAAACTACTCGATGAGATGATGACCAACTATTCCCAATGGCACACCAAAAGAGCTCCAACAGGTAGGAAGGTAAACTCTGTCGAGGAGATCTCCTCCCCAAATGAAAAAGTTGACTTGATTATGTGTCTACTTACCAAGCAATCTCCTATTGATCCTCATGATGTTCCTTTAAATTCTTTGATTGCTCAAGATCAAGTAGATGTGAACTTTATCTCTAGAAACAATTTCAATAACAACGCTTACAGGAGTAATTTTTGTAGCAATCCTAGACCGTTCCCCTCCAACAACTATGGGAACAATAACACTTATCCTAGCACCAAGAACTCCACTTCTGAATTAGAGAGTATGCTTAAAGACTTCACCACTACCCAAAAAGCCTTCAACAAGAGTGTAGAGGAAAAACTAGACAAATTAGATAATCTCTCGTCGAAGGTAGATAATTTAGCCCATGAAGTAGAATTGCTTAAAATTAGAACTTCTCCTCTTGAGGAGAGGAAGGTCACTCCTATGAACGCTATTCAAGTGCAAATTAATGAAAACATTAGGATGATGGCTAAACTTAAAGAGAGATGGGCTAGAGAAAAGGAGGAATAAGATAGAATTAAGAGCCTTCCTACACACACACCATACCATTGCTACTATCCAAGTTGTTGAGGATATCCAAACTCTTAGCATCCAATGCACCCCTAGTCCCATAGGACCTATTAATGGTGATGCTATGAGCTCAACCATAGAAGAAGAAACTCCTATGACTATAGAAGCTACCAAACAAGTGAGCCTAAAGGACACCACTACCACTTTACTTGATAGTAGTGACCTTGATTTTGATAATTGCACCCTTTCTGAAGTTATTCATTTCCTTCACAAGAAGTCTAGAGACCCCCACACTAGCACACTTAATCTTGCCTTCACGGAGCAGATCACTAATGCTCTCATTAAAGCTAGGGAGGAGAAGCTTAGGGTAGAAGCCTCCATACCTAGAAATCTAGAAGATGGTTGAGATCCTATGATTAAAATTAAGTTGAATAATTTCTCTTTCTATGCTTTATGTGATGTTGGAGCTAGCACCTCTGTTATGCCCAAAAGAATGTATGATATATTTGAATTGAAACCTTTTGATCCTTGTTCTTTTGGTGTTCGTCTTGTTGACTCTTCCGTAAAGAAACCTTTGGGGAAGATCGATGATGTTCTTATCATTTTCAATGACAATTATGTTCCCGTTGATTGTACTATTATGGACATTGAATGTGAACCTTCTTGTCCAAATATTTTGGGACATCCTTTTCTTCGCACCGTGGGTGCTGTTATTGATATGAAAGAAGGGATTATCAAATTTCAATTCCCTCTCAAGAAAGGGATGGAACATTTCCCTAGAAATAAGATTAAGTTACCTTTTGAGTCCATTACACGGGCTAGTTATTTTCTTTATAAGACTTGATCTTGTTGCATCAAGCCTAGCTTAAAGGCATAAAAGAAAGCGCTTTCGGGAGGCAGCCCGCAATGAATTTAGGTTTTCCTTTTTGTTTTTCTTCTGTTTTTAGTGGTCTTGATGATTTTTAGTACTGTAGCAACATCATTGTATCTTTACTTTTCAAGCTTTGTGCCATTTATAGCCTCATATGACAAGGGAAGTGAAAGTTGTGACATGCTGTCCAGAAAACATATTCTGTCCTCGTGACGGGAAAAATCATAGAAAAATCCCATTTCATCTTTTTGAGCTGAATTTTTTACACAGCGTGCTATATACAATCACGGAACTTTCTTATGTTCTGAGTTTTGTGATTTGAGTTGCGGAAGTATCCCTTAAAAATTCTTTACTACCTCCTGGTCTGTTTTTCACAGATTCTGTCCTGTTTTGCCTTTTCTTCGTTTTGCAAACCTTAAGCTTTCTTTTTCTTTGCAAAAACTTTTTTTCAATCTTGAGAAACAGTAGCTTTTCAATAATATCCTTATATCCAGTGGGGAAAAATTATTTTACTAAGGGTACTAACCTCTCTAATCAGCTTATGATGAGTTATGTATGAAGGGAGTTTTCAAGTGTGCGATGGAAGATGATGAAAGAAGATCCATGAGTGTCAAGCGCTTAATCTTGGGGATGCCCCCATGCATCCCCAATAAATATTCAAGGATACTCAAGCGTCTAAGCTTGGGTATGCCCCCGTGCATCCCCTTCTTCATCAACAATCATCAGTTCGTCCTTCGTCTCACTATATCTTTATCACTTCATGCGTTATGTGCTATGCTTGGAGCGTCTCGCTCTTAGGTTTTATTTTTAGTTTTCTTTAGCTTTTCTTGCTGTTCATAACAAGTTAGAACCCATCTTACTTTGTGTGGGAGAGAAACATGCTCCACTTTCAAAATCTAGAACACATCATCATGCCTATCTCTTTGTTGTGTGTGTTCTTTATCTTTTTCGTAGCTGCTGTCATGTTTTAGCTCTTAGTTTTCATGCTTATATTTTTAAGAGATTTTCGTTTAGTTTATTTATGAAACTCTCTTGATTTTTCATGTTTATCTTGTTTAGAGAGTTTGCCTGTTGTACTGAGTTTTGTGTCTTGACTTGAAGTAGGCAATTGAGGTTGCTATTCAATTGTAGTAGTAATTTGCAATAGTTTTGATGTATTGCTATGAGTAATGTTTGAACTTTTGGTGTCAAGAGCTTTAGCCTATTAGTGATAGATGTCATATTTTGGGCAATCCATGTTTATTTTCGAAAAACCTACAAAATTAGTTGAGAACTTTAGCTACTAGATGGATCACTAATCTTTGGAGGGATCGAATATTAGAGTACACTCACGTACCATGAGTCGAGGATGCGCAAGGATAACCAAACCCCCATACACTCCTCCTCGGGGTACTTGTCTCTTTGAGAACGTCCTAATTAGATTGAGAGTTACCGATAATAAGTGCGTGAGTTCTTCGACCACCCCTGGTGCCCCCTTTGGCCCTATTTATTTCGCGTGAAGCAAAAACCCGAGATATGGAACTCATTTTTCCAGAAGCGCTCCCGATCTCCTCCGCCATCGAAACCTAGCTTCGGGGGTCACCAGGATCCTGCTCTGGCACCTTGCCAGAGAGGGCCTTGGACCCCGGGGCCATCTTCATCAACTCTTCTTCACCCCATGATGGACCGTGAGTAGTTCCTCCTTGGACTACGAGTTCTTGGCAATAGCTATGTGGTATCTTCTCCCCCTAGATGTTCAATACAAAGTTTTCATGAGCTTCCCTGCATGATTGAGATCCATATGATGTAATTGGTGTTGTGTTTGTTGGGATCCGATGAATTGTTACCTTGTTCAGTCCTAAGAGGTTTATGAATTGTTGTTGCTACAATTTTGTTGTTCTTAATGCTTGTTACTAGTGCACAAGTAGCATGATTTCAGATCTGAGCATGTTATGGTTGCATGATTATACTTTTTGTTCTAGATCTTATCTACGGTTGTATGCACGTGTTATAGTCCGGAACCGGCGATCTCAATGATGACAGTTTGGGACACCAAAGGGGATGGGCTATAATTTGAGGATCACATGTGCTCATAGAGTGTTAATACTTTGTTCCGGTGCTCTTTGGTAGGAGCACCTTAATCTCCGTAAGTTCCTTTTGGCCCCGTTTGTAGGGGGACGGTAGGACAAAAGATGTTGTGCAATTTCTTATTGCAAGCACGTACAAATACATACGGAACACATGCCTACGTTTGGTTCTTAGACTAGGATGCTCCAGTTTGTTCTTTGGCTAGAGTTAGTGCAATTTTGTCAATTTCCCAACTGTAATTTGTTCACCCAACACTTGTCTTTTTTCTTGGAGAGTTACCACTAGTGAAACCTTGAACCCCGGTCCATCTTTCATCTTTATTGCCTTCGTTGTTACTATTGCTCTCATCACTGCTGCTACTACTTTGTTACTACTTTGTGGTGTTGGTGATTGGGGAAGTCTTAAAGACTACACCCGTCAACACACCGTTGCTACTTATATCTTGTCTAGTGCTTTTTCAGGTGTGGTTGAATTGACAACTCAACTGCTAACGCTTATAAGCATTCTTTGGCTCCCCTTGTGCCGAATCAATAAATTAGGGTTATACATACCCGCGAAGACTATTGCGATCCCCTACACTTGTGGGTTATCAGTTGCATGGCAATTCCTACTCCTCACATCATATGTATCATTTGGTTTTCTCTCGCCTATGATTGTCCTCATTGATGTGGGCCTTTAACACCTTTTTGTCTTCCTCCTCCACCATCTCTCTCTCTTTGCCATCCTAAGTGTCAATTTTCATGCTTACTCTCATCCATTGCATGTGTGCTCAAAATATCGAAATGGAGTGGATTTGTTTTACTTGTACCTGGCTAGTGGTCTGGAGACGAGTCAAGATAATATTCCAAAGAAGACTAAGTATGAAACTTTAGTAGATTGAGTTCTCAACCCAAATAAATATTTTTTTACTCTCTCGTATTCCCATCTCGCACTTCTTGCACGCAAACACCATTTGGAGACATTCGAGTCACGGACAGTGAGAGCTCTTGCACCTTTATGTTCTTATGTTGCTTATTTCAATGCTAATATGGACTCTTGCTTGTTATGACTTTAATTGAATTACATGCCTTGCTTGCCGTACTTAAAAGTTCTTATATGGTTGGTAGCTGATACGTCCCAAACGTATCGATAATTCCTGCTTGCTCCATGCATGTTTTGTGTGATATTGCTATGATCTAGATACACTTTCTTACCCTTTGATCATATTTGGACTAACCTATTAACTCAGTGCACCCCAGTGCCAATTTCTGTTTTCTGCTGTTTTTTATTCCATGTTTCCCCCATATTAAAAGTGCTCCAAATATTCGGCAAAAATCGGATGAAAAATCAGCGCAACGGAAGCTTCCGGAACCCCGAAGGAGGGACGGGGGGGCACCACCAGGTGCCCAGGCGGCCACCTGGTGGGGCCTAGGGCATGGCCGCGCCAGGGGGGCGCCTGGACTCCTGGTGCCCCCCTGGCTGCCCCCCTTCGCCTATATATTCCCCGTGACGTGAAACTTCCGAAGACAGACCACCTTTTCACGATCTCGCCTCTGTTCCTCCGCCGCCGCGCTTCCAAGATCGGGAGCGCCAACAGACTTCTTCCTGACACCCTGCCGGAGGGAGGCTCGACCTCCGGGAGCTTCCCTTCACCATGGACGCTTCCCGGATGTGCCGTGAGTAGTTTCCTTTGGACCATGGGTCCGTGATCAGTAGCTATGTGATGTTCTCCTCCCCTCTTTGTTTTTCATGGTTTAGACCTCGTGAGCTTCCCTACATGATCGAGGCACTTATGTAATCTTTCTGCTGTTGCTATACTGAGTTTGATGGGATCTGATGAATTATGAGATTATGTTCAGATTGTGATAGAGTAATATATTTGGTTCTTATCTTTTATATTTTGGTTCCTAAGTAATTCTAGCATGTTATCCGTTGCTGTTTATTGCTTTGTTCAAGTAGTAGGTAGTAACTCCAAGAGGGAACATTATGCTCGATTGTGGGTTCATGCCCCCTGATGACACGCTTGAGTGACAGAAACATGAGTATAGGGGATGTGTTATTGCCACAAGGGGGAATGCAACGGTGCTTGTAACCGCAGTTGCAAGGATTGTTTCATTTACGCAAGGCCCTTTTTAATGCAGTTGTCTGTTACCTTGGGTTTACACTTTGGGTGGGGCTCGCAACTTAATACCAGCGAGATGTTCTGGATAGATATCTCAAGGTGGATGATTAGTAGTAGATGCAGTTGGATTTCGGTCTACTTATTTTGGCGTACTGCCCATGCTTTTGAGCCTCTTCCTTTCTTTGTAGCATAGTTAGCATTGCGGTGCGTTTATAATCCTATGAATTGCCCATCTGTAATTTTTTTACCTCGCATAGCAGTTTTATCATCTTTTGGGAGAGAGACATCACTAGTGAACATCACAGGACCCCGGTCCCTATTCTCATCTTTGTTTACACGCTCATTTAGTTTTCTGCTTTTACTTTCAGTTGCTATCATTATCATTATCCCTTGTGTTTTGATCCTTTGTAAACAACAAGACCAGAGAGATTGCCAACCTCCCTGAACTTCGTTGGGAGCAACATTATTTGTGTCTGTGTGCAGGTCCAGGTCAAGGACGCAACTTTTGTCTAAAACTGTGTCATTGTTTCCTTTCCACCTACTTATCATTATCGGAGTCCTACTGGTCGATCTCAACCTTGGTATCTTCACCAAGGGAAACTTGCCGCTACGCTGCATCTCACCTTCCACTTGGGGTAACCAACGAAGGTTGAGAAGCAATCATCTCTCGCGTATCAAACAAATTTCTGGCGCCGTTGCCGGGGACTCCGAGTGCTAAGATAGGGGAGTTGCCCGCTACCTTTTTCCTTTGCTTTTTAGTCTTGTTAGTTTACCTTTCAGTTTTTATCTTTGTGTCTTATATAAAAAATTACAAAAAAAAATCTGCCACACTTGCTTCTACTATGGGTTCCACTGAAAACACCAAGTTGTGTGACTTCACTAGTCACAACAACAAAGACTTTATCTGCACTCCTATTGCCACACCTGCTACTTCAGCTACCTCTTATGAAATTAAACTTGCTTTGCTAAACCTTGTTATGAGAGATCAATTCTCTGGTGCTGGAGATGATGATGCTTTACACTTAAATAATTTTGTTGAGTTATGTGATATGCAAAAGTATAAAGAAGTAGAAGGTGATGTTGTTAAGCTCAAGCTTTTTCGTTTCTCTTTGAGGGAAGGAGCTAAAATCTGGTTTCAATCTTTGCCTAGGAATCAGATAGATTCTTGGGATAAGTGCAATGATGCTTTTATTGGGAAGTATTACCCACCTGCTAAAATTATTCAATTGAGAAGTAACATTATGAATTTTAAACAATTGGATAATGAACACGTTGCCCAAGCTTGGGAATGTATGAAATATCTTGTTAAGAAATGCCCTACACATGGTTTGACTACTGATGACCCTCAACTATAGGGGATCGTGTGTAACATTTTCGATAAATAAGAGTGTCGAACCTAACGAGGAGCAGAAGGTATTGGTAAGTGACTTTGGTAAAGAAATAGCTGCAGGAACTGAAAGATAACTTTTTAAGGGTTTTCGATATAAGCAACAAAGAGGTAAAAGCAAGCGAAGTAAAGAGCACTAAGGAGTAACAAGTGGCCCGATCCTTTTGAACAAAGGATAGGCCTAGCAACTGAACTTATAAAGGCTAAAGCGTTCTTGAGGACACACGGGAGAAATAGTCACGTGCTTTTGCCATATTCCGTATCGGTACTATGTGCCGTGTTGATAAGTGTTGAGTGGGTGGATCTATGCTAGTGCACCCTCTAGACTAAGATAAGTGCACTCTTATGATTAAACACCTTGCAAGCATCCGCAAATACAAGATAGTAATTAAGGCAAAAGCCTAACCATAGCAATACGATAGTTGATCCATTGTCCCCTTGTGCAAAAGCGTGCGAACTGGGGTTCAAGTTTCTGTCACTCCGGCAACCCACCGCAAGCATTCTTTATACACAATGTATTCCCCTAGGTCCTTAATAAGGCGAAGTGGCGAAGTGTTGAGTGTTCGACTCACACAACACCACTAGGAAAATAACAACACAACTTAAATAACAAACAACACATATTACTTCAACATCATATGCCTACTAACAACTAGACTTCTCCCATGTCCTCAAGGACTAAAGTAACTACTCACAAGACATAAAAGAGATCATGACCAGTGGGGATAAATATATGATAAACAATCTGGACACAATGATAATTCTCCAACAAAACTCAATAGCATTCATCGCACGGTAGTAATCGAGATCATGACCAGTGGGGATAAATATATGATAAACAATCTGGACACAATGATAATTCTCCAACAAAACTCAATAGCATTCATCGCACGGTAGTAATCAACACCGGTAGAGTAGAGAGGATAGATAGTACGGATTACAACACAAGTTGAACTCGTGAGGTGAGATTGGATGGTGATGGAGATGGTTCTAATGTTGGGTATGATGTTGATGATGATCTCGATGATTCCCGTGACGATGGTGATGACGAGGGTGACGATCTCCTCTTCCGGGAGGTGTTCTCCTCGGTGGAATCTGTCCACCGGAGATGTCTTTTCTCCTCTGTAGGTTTCCGCCACGGAGTGGCGGCAGAACTCTGAAAACTCTTCTCTTTTTAGGGTTTTTAGATGACGATGAATAAATAGGCCGGAGGGGGAAGACGGGAGTGGCCCCAGGGGTCCAGGCGCCCTCCCGACGCGGCCAAGAGGGGGCCGCGCCAGGTGGCCGCCTGGGCACCCTAAATGAAAAAGTTGACGTAATTATGTCTCTACTTACCAAGCAACCCTCTATTGATCCTCATGATGTTCCTTTAAATTCTTTGGTTGCTCAGGAACAAGTAGATGTGAACTTTATTGCAAGAAACAACTTCAACAATAATGCTTATAGGGGCAATTTTTCTAGTAATCCTAGACCGTTTCCATCCAATTATGGGAACAACAACACTTATCCTAGCAACAAGAACCCCACTTCTGAATTAGAAAGCATGCTTAGAGACTTTATCACTACCCAAAAAGCCTTCAACAAGAATGTAGAAGAGAAATTAGATAAGTTAGATAATCTCTCTTTGAAGGTAGATAGCTTAGCCCTTGATGTTGAGATGCTAAAAATTAGAACCTCTCCCCTTGAGGAGAGGAAGGCCACTCCTATTAATGCTATCCAATTTCAAATCAATGAAAATATTAGGATGATGGATAAACTTACAGAAAGATGGGCTAGAGAGAAAGAGGAAGAAGATAGAATTAAGAGCCTTCCTACACACCACACAGTTGCCACTATCCAAAATTTTGAGGACACCGAAACTATTAGCACCCAATGCACTCCTAGTCCCATTGGACCTATTAATGGTGATGCTAATACCTCAACCGTAGAAGAAGAAAGTCATATGAACATAGAGGGTTTCAAACAAGCGAGCCTAGATGACACTACTACCACCTTTGATAGTAGTGATATTGATTTTGATAGTTGCACCCTCTCAGAAGTTATTAGCTTGTTACACAAAATGTCTAGAGACCCCCACACCAGCACACTTAATCTTGCCTTCACGGAGCATATCACAAATGCTCTCATCAAAGCTAGAGAGGAGAAGCTTAGGATAGAAGCCTCCATACCTAGGAAGCTAGATGATGGTTGGGACCCTGTGATAAAAATTAAATTAAATAACTTCTCTTGCTATGATTTATGTGACGTTGGAGCTAGTACCTCCGTCATGCCCAAAAGAATGTATGATATGTTTGAATTGAAACCTTTTGATTCTTGTTCTTTTGGTGTTCGTCTTGTTGATTCTTTGGTAAAGAAACCTTTGGGGAAGATCGACGATGTTCTTATCATTGTCAATGACAACTATGTTCCCATTGATTTTATTATTATGGATATAGAGTGTGAACCTTTATGTCCAATTATTTTGGGACGTCCTTTTCTTCGCACCGTTGGTGCCGTTATTGACATGAAAGAGGGAATATAAAATTTCAATTCCCTCTCAAAAAGGGGATGTAACACTTCCCTATAAAGAAAATCAAGTTACCTTTTGAGTCCGTTACATGGGGTAGCTATTCTGTGGCACCCCGGCTCAGAGCGACCGGTTTACCTTACATTGCCAGCCCAAAGATCATGTCTTCTAGCAATGCACAACCAATTGGTACAGAAACAACCGCTTTATTAATAATTTTACAGGTACATAGGTTCGGGATACAAATGGCTACAAGGCCAAGCGGCACATCTCGTGCGGCAACAATATCTACATTATTTATGTTACATCTCGGGGCCTTGATACGAGCGACGAGATACTCTACGACAGCGGAATAACGGGGTGATGGAGCTCCACTCCACGGGGAAACTCCTAGGATACAACCTAGTTCACGAAGTACGGCACACCAGAGTCCTCACGCTCAACTTCTCCTGCATCTGGCATGACACGCCAGGTCAGCACATTGAATGTACTTGCAATCTCATAACATCCATATCATCAGGGTGATCAATCATCATTAATAACATACAACATAAGTCTTAGATATATTATATCATTACCGTTTGTCCATGATCATCACATGACCATGAACCTTACCTCTGAGTCCACCTTGACTCAATTTTCGGGTCATCGCATGACCACGATCATACCGGTCATCGCATGACCTCTCGCCATAACGGTCATCGCATGACCACAAGTTAACTTCATCATATTACCAGTTTATGTGTTGTCCCAAGTGTGACCTAGTACAAACGGTGTCCATTACCGTGGACTCGGCTATTCGAATAGATTGGTATAACACTCTGTAGAGGTTGTGCAGTTTACCCACACATGGAGCTCTTGCCCAAGGACTAGGACTACTCCAACGAAACTTGACTACCGCGTAATCCTCCTACGGTGCCACCGACATCGCATGTCTTGGGTATCCCTGCCATCGCATGGTCCTTAACATTAACTTTGTCCCTCGCAGGGACTCCCAGGTAAACATATCAACTCTGGATCTCGAGATTACCACCACCTACCTGATCAGGGTAGCGTGCAATGCGTAACCTCCCCTCTTTGGTGACATCCGTGAAGGCACTACGATAGCCCAAGCTAAGGCCTGCCCATACAGGAAAATGTGGCTGCACGAAATGAATCCGGTTCGGTGGCACTTGGACAACTGTTAGTTCATGTTCATTAAGTTCCAACCAAGTTCATTAGCAATATGAGATCAACATGAGAGTAACCATATGAACATGATGCCATCCAACAAGTGCATCAATTAGCATGGATCAACATGAATACAACAAGCATGGTTATGGGATCAAGACATAAGGCAACAATAGCATATATCATGATGGAATTAACATGGATATGTTATGGACTCAAGAAAACATGTATATGATCAGAGAGCATATCAAGTTTAATTTAACATGGCATACTTTACTTAGTTATTAATTATATTTCAAGCAATTTCAATATAAATGGGCGAAGCATCATGCAACACATCAAGACCCTCATGACAAGGATGTTATGGCTTGCCTTGGTCAAGTGGAGTGTCACAGAACTCCTGGTTCTCAGCAAGCAAGTTGGAGTCCTCTGAAATTAATTATAAAAAAGCAAAACAAAATACGTGAAATGCACGTTGCTTCTGTCCAGTACACCTAGAAAGAGAGAAAAATTACCAAACTTTGCCAACTTAAAGAGGAGACCAAGACAAAACTTTAGAAAAAAGAATCAACTCATTTGGCCTTGTGGTTTAGAAGATATTCATGGTCAAAGTTGGGTCAAAATACCCTTTTAAAACGATTTAAATGATTTCCAGAGAATTTCCCTGGAGAGGCCACGTCGAAGGCGTATTCCTGCGAGGCGCCTCCACTTAGAAAACGATTCGGGAGGGGGAGGGGTCACTGGCAGGTGGGGCCTGCCAGTCAGTTTGACTGGGGGCGAGAGGGAGACAGGGCCCGACGGCTCCGGATAGAGGTTTCGCCGGCGGCGAGGTCCTGCCGGAGGCTCTAGTCTACACCAGACGACGGAGGAGGGAACGGTGAGCATAGACGTAACAAGAACTTGGCGAATGGCTTCTGGACGGCGAGGCGGGGG